>CM056203.1:59809272-61194272 GCA_029692085.1 Gymnothorax javanicus | reverse complement strand
TCTGGGTATCCTCCGCCTTCGTCCTGAACTTGCGAAGATTCAACCAATGAGTGTATAAGAAGCAGCAGCCTGACAGGCGCGTGCTTCGGAGAGAGCCGTGAACTGTCTTCACTCTCCTGAATTGGCTGCAAGGGCTCGCTTACAAGCAAGCCTTGTACTTAGTTCACCAATTGGGCATTCCCACCCATTCGGGTGGGATTGGAGATGCCAAATTAAAAAAAAAAAAAAAAATAAATCCATGCTCCATGACATGACATAATTATGTATCTTCAATAAAGTGTTACATCTAAGCCAAATAACCAAGATGACAAATTTAAAATATATTTCAAGGTCACTCTGCCAAGATCAAAGGCCTTAATTCTTACTAACCCTCAAAAGGCACACCTATGGAGCAAATGCTTTCATTTGAGCCTTACATCTAGGCTGTAGAGTTTCTAAGAAATCCTTCAGAAAAAAAATTTCAAGGGCAAGGTCAGTATAGCTAGGTTGAGGGTCAAAATTGTTACTAAACCTAGAGAGGCATACCTAAGATACCCCTGCAAAGCTATCAAGAACAATTCACGAAGAATTCATGAGCAGTAACTGCTCATGAATTCTTCGTAAATTGTTCTTGAAAGCTTCGCAGGGGATATAAAGGCTTTAATTTTGGCCAAATTTCAAAGCTGTAGGGTTAATAGTTTCTGAGCCTAAAATCAAGGTGTTTAATAATTTCTGAAATATGCTCTGTAAACAAATTTCAAGGTCAAAGTCACTGTAAGGGGTCATAATTCTTCATAAGCCTCAAAAGGCACAACTATTGAGTTAGTGATTTTATTTGAACCTAATATCATGGCTCCAGTGTCAATAGTTCCTGAGATATCCTCCAGAAACAAATATCAAGGTAAAGGTCACTGTGTCATGATCAAGGGTGAAATTGTCGTAGTTTTCATTCAGACATATTTTCATATTATGAGGTTCCCCCATCCTCAAACAATTGGAGAGAGACAGATTCTTCAGAAAATTAGGCTTTATTGAGGCATATTGATGAATATAAAGCCGAGTTCTTTTTGCACAAGAAGAACTGACATTCTGGTTTTCACACCCAGTTTTTATACCTTCATCACAGGAAATATCTTCCAAATATGGTTTTTCCGCCTTCTCACCCTACAATGGTTCAATAACGTAATGTCTGCTTCTTACTTGTTTTTCAGGGGTACAATCATGTGGTGTCTACATGTTACTTGTTTTTTTCTTTTTATCATTAGTTGGCATCCTTTGTAAAATAACAACTTCAAGGCTATTTCATTGTTTACAGTTTTTTTCCGATTGCATAAACACTAAAATCAAAAGTGTTACACAATTTTCAAAACCTTACGGACAAGGAGCAAAACATCGGCCCAGATTTGCACAACTATAAGCACAATGCCAGCCTCACACTTTTTGCAAAACAATACACACAGTGATTTGCAAAACAGTAAACACACTTGCATACATTAGACACAGAAGTATGTTATGATGCCACTTCCTTGCAATTCCAAAGCACTGACTATCAAATGACCACACCTATGAGCCAATTAGTTAAACACAGCCATCAGGTGCGGAAACACATGATTGCTTAATTGTAGACACACCAATCAGGTTCAAGCACTGTAAAAATGCAGCAGGTGAGTTCACCTGTCTTCAGCCAAAATGGAAGGAATCAGAAGAAGAGGAGTGAGGGTGAGAGGGGGAATCCAACGAGGAGGAGGAGAAGGAGGTAGAGGAAGAGGCGGAGGTAGAGGAAGAGGAAGACCTGAAGCAGGAGGAGAACGAAAAAGAAAAAGAGGACCAAATTTATCAAATGAAATTCGCGACACACTAGTTGACCATGTCGTGAACCACAGATTGACGCTAAGGGAGGCTGGACTAAGAGTTCAGCCAAATCTTAGCAGGTATACATGTAAATCAGTGGCGGATCTAGGAAATTTTACATGGGGTGGCAAAGGGGTGGCAAGAGGTGTGGGAGGGGTGGCATGGTACATCCTCAGTGCGGTATTAGGAAATCCCCAATTCCAATGAAGTTGGGACATTGTGTAAAACGTGCATAAAAACAGAATACTATGATTTGCAAATCTCAATAACCCATATTTTATTCACAATAGAGCATAGACATCATATCAGATGTTGTAAGTAAAGACGGGCAGAGGTTCACCAATCTGCGAAAAAACTGCGTCTAAAAATTGGGGAACAATTTCAGAAAAATATTCTTCATCGTATTTATTGTACAGTGTGTCCTAAAAAAGGAAACCAAGAGTAAATGGTTAATTCTATAATAATTACTTAACATTCTTTGATTAAAAATGGCATTTGGCGTTATATAACTATGTCTTCTGTCTAATGATGTCAAGTTAGTGGAGCTTGAGCACACTCACCTGAACAACAATGACACTTTTGGAGTAATTCTGTAACCACTTTGTGCCAGATTACATAAAATGATGACAGGCCTAAACACGGATGAACCTGGATGATCAGTTTCAACTTTTCATTGTCAGGGCTATTAGTGCTTTAGGTTATGTAATGTGTACTGCTTTAAATGTAAACCCTACTAGCTGCATGACCGATGTGCTCAAATCAAGCAGCTGACAACAGAACAATGAGTTCTGACAACGATGCCTGACTAAGTTTGTTTTCTTTGTATGATATGAAAAAGTACACAGTTGTGTAAATAATAGTCCTAATTAAGCAATATCACATGAGAGGGAGTGCTGTTGTGCTGAATATCAGCACTGGTGTGATTCGGTCGTAGGCACGAGGTCGCGAGACCCGAAAAGCCGCAGATAATCACACCAGTGCTGATATTCAGCACGACCTCGAGTGTGATATCGCTTTTATACAAAAGTTCTACAAGTGCATTTTATTAAGAGTAATAAGCGACAAGAGATTATGATTTGTTTGTTTATTTAATCATTTATTTGGCTCCGCCAACACAAATAACTGATGTAGCGTTAAATAACGGTTATTAGAACGCCTGTACAGCGGAGTGATGTCTGTAAAAGTCCCAGTGCTGTTGTACTCTATATCAGCACTCATGGAATGTCTCTTATCCAATCAAATTACATGGTCGTAATTAACTGTTGTATAATTAGTTTTATAGATACTAAGTTTCAACAGAATATTCCTCATTTTATCCCCAGTTTCCTTTTTTTCAGGACACACTGTATTATTATGCCTTCCAAGATGTAGTAGAGTGAATATTTAGGGCTAATGAAATAAAAGTACCTCAAAATAAATACAGCAAAAGTACTTAAGTCACAGTCCAGGACTGATATTGGCCATCTCTTTTAAGAGAGCTGCAGACGACGATTGTTGTGCTGTGCAGCAAAAACGTCTCACAAAAACATATCCAAACCTAGCTCTTTTTTGCACGTTGTTTCTCAATACTGAGAACAGCTAGATTTCTAAGACGATCGCCTGATGATTGTCAGGCTACATAGACCTCTAGTCGTGTGGTGGAATTTCCGCCAAGTCGGATATTGCTCCTGCCGCGAAACTACTTATGAGCTACGCCAAAAAAAAAACCGAATTGCTAGATCTATACAAACATATATACGGTAAAATAATAATAATTATATTTCAAGTTTTAATGGAATTTAAGAAATTTTGCCTGGTTCGGCTGACACAAGCCAAATTCATTAAGTTTACAACAAGGGCTAACGGTAGTAGGTACGGACCCGCCCGTACCTTTACCTGTGATGGAATAAGAGGCTAATAATACCGCTGCCTTACCTTTAGCATACAGGCTAGAGATACGGGTCCGTGCCCGTAGCCACTGCCTTGACAGTAAGGACCTGGTTTTATTATGCAGCCTCATTGCAGTGATATTGATCACATAACACTGAAACTTAACAGCGACCCTCTGGATTCAACACGCCTGTATTGATATCTAGCTAAATGCTTCCTAAACTGTTCTCGTTTTTACTATAATCAAAACTAACCGAGGGGAAAAATGCTCCAACAAATTACACGGGAGTGAGTCACTTTTGACAAGCGAATAATGAGCGCATTGAACCATCGCCTTTAGCGTACATTCCACCTATTACAAATTTAACTTAACTTTAAATTCGTGTGTTAAAACGTCACCGGGGGAAACTGAATTTACCTGGAGAAAGTTGGGTGGCTAAGTGGCTCCACTCTGCCGCGCTGGACGCAGACTCCAACATGTGTCCATGACAACTGACACGCCAGCGCGGAACAGGAGGCTCGTCGCGCAGACTCCGCCCGTTTGATGCAGGACCGTAGCTAAGTATTTGAGGAGCCAATATCATATTTTATTATTTTTTTGGTGAATTCATCTTTTATTTCGATGCTTTGAGGGGCTTTTAGACATAGTGGTGATTTGTTTTGCAAGTATAGTTTTAAGAACATTAAAGTTGGGGGGGGCAGCTAGGGGGGCAAGGCTTGACAGTGGGGGGGCAGTTGCCCCCCTCTGCCCCCCTGTAGATCCGCCCCTGATGTAAATTGACTAGTGTATACTTGATCAATGCTGAACTACACAATCTTGTCTTTCATTGTATTTCAGAGAGTTATACAAATTGATGCTGAGGAAATCCTGCATGAATTAATTTACATTGATGAGGCAGGGTTTAACCTCACAAAAGCAAGAAGGAGGGGCAGAAATATCATTGGCCACAGGGCTATAATCAATGTCCCAGGGCAACATGGGGTAACATCACAATTTGCGTTGCCATTACACAGAATGGGGTCCTCCACCGTCATGCCAATTTGGGCCCTTACAACACACCTCACATTCTCATATTTTTGAACCGATTGAACAACATCGTCACAGCAGTAAAACAAATTGACCAGATGCAATACCTTGTCATCTGGGACATTGTGTCTTTCCACCACTCTGCTCTGGTCCAGAACTGGTTTCAACACCATCCTCAGTTTGCAGTACTATTCCTTCCACCATATTCTCCTTTTCTGAACCCAATCAAAGTGTTTTTCTCAGCATGACAGAGGAAAGTTTACGATCTGCGGCCCCAGGCTCAGATACCCCTCATTCAGGCCATGTAGGAGGCCGGTGACCAAATCGACGCTGCAGCTGTGCAAGGATGGATTCGACATTCAAGACGGTTCTTCCCACGTTTTCTTGCCAAAGAGGATATCGCCAGTGATGTTGATGAAATTCTCTGGCCAGATCCAGCTCGGCAAAGAGGTACATAGTGTCTAATATTTCCTGTTCTACATAAATACTTTTTTTTTTTTATTTACTGTAATTGTAACCTGTACTGGATACAGTATTGTATGTTTGTCTGACCTTTGCTGAGCTAACAGTGTTATGCACACTACTGTAATAGCATGAAAACTGGGACATGGTATGTTGTGATTCCCCATGATGTTGACTGATTTGGGTATATGGAGAGAAATTATATTTTCATCAGTCTGCAGCATTGGTCTTGTATAGTGTTTGGTGAATTTACTGTATATTTGTTCTTGCTCTGTGTACTCCACTTACAGTACTCTAATCACTGGGAGATAGAATTGCTAAAAGTGTTTTAGGTTAAGCACAGTAGTGTGTAACTGGTTCAAACAGAATGAAGTTATATGAAATGTGTGTGTTTCATATGGAAACAAAATATGGTTTTTATAAATGAGTGTATAGTTTTTACAAGAGTGTTTCATTTTGCAAAGGATCTAAGGTGTTCTGCTTATTGGGTGCATGGTTGTGCTAATTGTGTGTAGTGTTTTGAAAAACTGGGCCCTATTTTCAAAATTGTGCTTAAGCAATTGAAAAAAACTGTAAGTGGACTTTTAGTTGGGTCACAGGGTTTCCCTGAGAGAGGCAAACCAAAACTCTGCCAACCTGCCTTGAAAACTGCAACCAAAAGATAAGAACCCTCTTCCAGTGTAATACTGGAGCTTGCATAACGATATGATTTCTGATAAATGATGGTGAATAATGCCGATGACTGAACAGATATTGCCTGAATCAACTGAACAGATGTCAATCAAAGCTACTGAAGCCAACTGCTTATGTGTGTGTGCACTGCTTGTATGTGTGTGTTTTATGTGTGTGTGTGTGTCTGTGTGTGTGTGCATGTGTCTGTGTGCACTGCTCATGCCGTGTGAACTGCTTGTATGTGTGTGTGTGTTATGTTTTTGTGTGTATGTGTCTGTGTGCGCGTGCCTGGGTGCTTGTGCTTGTGTCTGTGCGCGTGTAAGTGTGTTACTGCTGCTTACATAATATGGTTACTGATTATGATTATTGATAATGGTTATTAAATATGGTAATTGATTTACTGAAGAATATGATGAGAAATATTGAAATATGATCCTCAACACTCCTCCCGTTGAGGCCATCCCAATCATGGCCTCACATCAATCATGGTCGAAAAATGGCACAGCACTGTCTTCTCACGGTCTATGACCCCCATACCCCATACTACACACAAGTGAATTTCTTATGAGTGCGAACATAAAATTACTTGCTGGTCCTTTCCGACTGTAACACTTCGAGTAAAAACAGTCTGTCTTGTAGCCAGCATATGAACTCCAATTGTTTTTGTGTCCGGGTTTCTCAAGGCCTTCCATTGCTCTGGTAAATGAAGTCCCAGTCTAATGTCCCACTTGAATCCAGTCATTTTGCTTATTGCAGGTAATCAGTCCAAAGTTAGTCCAAAGTCCAAGTCCATATTCAACATTGATTTGGGTTTTTCTTTCTGATTGTTTTGGTGAACGAGCCTTCATGGCTGGAACAACTGCTTCAGCATATTGACCTTGACCAGCAGTAGCTTCACCAGACTTTTTTCCGGGGGTGCACAAGGGGGGCACAACAGTTTGATGAGGGGGCATGCAATTTATTTTGATGACATGCTCTTTATTAATTTATTTACGTATCTTAAATGGGGGGGCACATGGGGGGCACATGGCCACACTGTTGACCGGCTGGTATGCTAAACTGCCACTGGAGTGAGAAAATAAAATACAAACACAATGCACTCAGCATATACAGAACGAGGGTTACCTACACCTGCATAATTTAACATTGGATATATCAGATTTGATCATTTTTACTTTTGCTGCAAAGAATGCGCAGACAATTTGGAGTCAGAACATTGCAAGAACAGTTTCATCCAGGCCTTCCCAAGGACTTACATTTAGAATACCATGCAGCCTCCATGCAATCGCCAATAATAATAATCTCCCAAAATACTTCTATTTCAACAATAACCTGGGGGTCGACTCACCCCTGCCTTTGGTTGTCTCCTTTAAAGAGATCTTACCCGTCTCTGGAGTGAGTCACAACACACACTCAGGTGTTCAGCATTGAGCTCTGTACTGTGGAGGGGATGGGTTTCCTCACCCCTCATAATGGGATAGTTATGAGATGATTCCAGTGGAACTGGTGCTATTGCAGTAGCTTTGTGGGAATAATAGATGAAACAGTTAAAGTTACAACTCATCAATAACAACTTGAAACAGATCACTTAGATCCTTTCTTTACCCGCCGAATAAATCCCAATTCAAGACATTTGTCTTGTGTATTTAGTCCCCTTGCTCCTCTGTTTATAGTTACTGATCATTCAAGAAAGGCATACGTTCATTTAGTCAATAAATATGGACTTTTATTCGGTTTTCATCAGGAATAACTATTCTGTTCACTTCTGCAACTTTGTCCTTTTACAACTCCACAGCCATTAAAGTGGCTAAACTCCTTATTCCCTCTATACTTCTTGTTTTTAAAGGATATTGTGGCGTATAAGGGCCTCGACACCCTTGCTTCAGCCAAATTTCAAACGGATTTGCTGATAGCATTATGCCACATTTCTGGTAATTGGTCTAATTTTGTCTTAATTTGTTCTCTAAGTTCATTTCTGATTCTTCAATAGGAATTTTCACTTGCTTTGTTTTCCCTATCAATTGACAGTTAATCCTAATCTTAATCATTGTTTGCTGTCCTGTTCCAAATCATCATTAAGGGCCCATTTTTTTTCTCTCTAATTCCAGGTCCTCAGTGGGGTCAAATATCATTGTACAATGCAATTCAGTTTCTGGCCATGTAGCCTGGGGTATTTGGGCCTCTACATATTTTCCCCAGGTACTCCAAACTTGCTCCTTAATTTGGTTTTCTAAATCCCCCAACCAATAAACATTTGATAATTCACTTTTTTTTTATTTGTATACTATACATCCCCATTAAATCAATTCCTTCTTCTGCACAATTCAAATTTAAACCTAAAGCCAAAATTGCGTCCCTTCCCAATAAACTTATAGTTCTTTTACACACTGCCAACAGCAATTTTGTTTCCTTACTCCCTACCCATATAGCCACCAGTTGTGTTGTCCAAATCTGATAATACTGGCTACAGGTTTTTTCAGCTGCTGTCTCTCCCTCTGCTCCTGAATATGAGGGGGCATCCGGCGGTGGTTTAACCCTCTGTTAACCAAGTACCTTTCCAACTGTGTAAAAATCATTTCCCTAGGCAAATATGTTGATTATGGGCCAATATTTGGAAAAATAGTAAAAAAAAAAAAATTCGACCCTTTGGCCCACCTTTCCAAAATGTAGCAGATCTGCTACATTGGGGAATAATGCGAATGGAAAAATTTAAGTGACGGACCATTCAAGTTATTCTCAAATGTTTATTTGGCAATAAGAAATAAGAAACAAAACCAGCAGGGTGTCCAGGCTGTTAACCCTTTCACTTTATGTAGCAGATATGCTACGGTGGTTAAGAGAGGGTTAAATATTGTCAGTAAACTTTTCAGATGGCTTTGACAGAGACGCAGCTTCACTTTGCTTTGCAAAATGTTTATCCTGATCCTAAATTTTTAGGATTCCCCTTTCTTTAAACAGTTCCAGAATTGCCAGCTCGTTTCCTTTTTTCAACCCTTTTTGTCGATTTGTCCGCCGATACATAATTTATTATTATACCCATCATTTTTTCACATATTGCAAGATCAAATGTTCCCTCTTCTGGCCACTTTGTTACTGTGTTTTTTGTTCTTTTTGCCCACTTATTCTCAAAGGTAGGAAATTGCTCTCTTACAGTTTTTCTCGATTGCTAAAACACAAAACCTGGTTCCTGTAGCACAAAAACCCAAACCTTTTTGTCATTCCCGGAAGCACACACACATTTCCCATAACCATAAACACAATTCGTCTGTTTCCACACATGTCTCAATATTCAAAATTCTTTCTGCAAAACCTTACACAAAAGTGGCCAAATAAATCATTCATTGCACTATGTGTTCATTCAGCAAACACATGCTCTCAATATAATTAACTCAATTTATCATAACCTAAACTCAGAGACCACACCTTTCTCCAGGTGAAAACACTCAGCCTAAAAATTGTTAACACACCAATCAGAATTGTGGGTCAATAAATAGAGCCTAGAGGCATGTTCATGTGCTTTGGAACAATGGATCCCGATCATGCAGAGGTTGCTAGACAAAAGAGAGGACGGGGACGAGGAAGAGGAAGAGGACGAGGACGAGGACGAGGAAGAGGGAGAGGACAACAAAGACAAGTGATATCTGATGAAATCCATGCCACACTCGTTCATCATGTGGTGATACATGGGAGGACAAGCTGGCCAGCTAGTCCAGCCAAACTTAAGCCTTTTCACAGTAGCATCCATTGTCCATACTTTCACGAGGGAAAACAGGTAATTTGCCTCATTGTCACTGTACATGTACATGTATTGTATCACAGTACATGCACAGTAATGTTGTAGTACATATAGACTGAATATCCACTGTATGCTGTATAGTTTTTACTATACTGTACCACAGTAATGGATGACCATAGGTCAGTAATGGTCAAATTTCATTTTTGCAGAACTGAGAGGCAGCCATCTGTTGGAGGCAGGCGGCGATTGGTCACTGCTGAGCAGGAGACTGCCTTGGTAAATATGGTGATTGCCAATAATGCCATCACTTTGAGGGAGATTCAAACCCGCATTATTGAAGACCAGGGAATATTTCAAGGAACTATCCAGATAGCAAGCACCTCCGCTCCGGATCTGCCCCGGCTCTGAGCCGGATCAGCTGGAGTCGGCACAGAGCCGGGGCAGATCCGGAGCGGAATTGCTTGCTATAACAGCATAAGACTTTTCCCCATTGACCGGGTAATACAGCGGAACCACATGAGGACGAAGCAACTTTACCGCATGCCTTTTGAGAGGAATTCCAACAGGGTTAAGGAGCAATGATTCAAATATGTGCAGGTAATTGCTATACTGTACAGAAATGCTATAGTATGTAGAGTAAAGGCCCATCTTTCATTCCAATACACACAGTACTGTGTTTGAAGTAAAATGTGTGTGTTTTGACTACTGTAGAGAATCTTTGAGATGGATGCCATGGCTGACCCTCATGAATACATCTTTATCGATGAAACAGGGTTCAATCTCACAAAAAGGCGCAAAAGGGGCTGCAACATTGGACAGCGAGCAATCACACAAGTTCTGGGCCAGAGGGGAGGCAACATCACCATGTGTGCAGCCATTAGCAATCGAGGCATCCTCCACCGCCATGCCATACTGGGTCCATACAACACTGCGCTACTCCTTCAGTTTCTAGATCAGTTGCACAATAACATTCTCCAACAAGAAGGGTAGCTAGGGCAACCAGAGCAAGCCCAATATGTTGTCATTTGGGATAACGTGAGCTTCCATCAGGCTGCTCTGGTTCGCACTTGGTTCAATGACCACCCCAGATTCACTGTCCTTTTTCTGCCAGCATACTCCCCTTTTCCAATAGAGGAATTTTTCTCAGCATGGCGGTGGAGAGTGTATGACCGCAACCCATATACACAGCACAATCTCCTGGAGGCAATGGTGAATCTCTGCAAAAAAAATGTGCTATAGGAATTCCTATAAATGTGCTATAGGAATCCAATAGAATTCTATAGAACTTTAGTCCCTCAAGTCCTATAGTAAAAAAGTTCCACAGAAAACATTTCCATAGAAAATCTCAGGAGGACTTTTTTTTTTTTTTCTTCCAGTTCGGCATCTTAAATCCCACACAAATTTGGAAGGCAACCACAAACAAAGCAACCATTTTATATGACATTTCCCAACTTGCATCTCTTTAGCACAATGACCTCTCGTGCGCTACTCTGACTGTGACTCAAACCCAGACACTTCTGCTCCGCAATGCGGTGCTTTAACCAAGTGAGCCATTCAGAAGCTTGTATCTTCATGGTTAGAAATAACCTTTAGATGTACAAAGATTGTGGGAATAAGTCTCAGCAGACCTCAAACTGAATTCAGATTAATTCTAAATCTGCATATAATCTGCAATCACATGCATGTGAATGGAAAGGCATAATTTGATTGAATTTTTAAAATTAAGGGAAAAGTTCAAAAGGTCAAAATTTCAACGTAATTCTGTCTTCATAAGCAATAGAGGAACACGAGTTGTCCATTATAGCATAATAAAGTTGTAATGCCTTACATTTACATTTTTGAATTGCTGCCGAGGAAATGGAAAGAGGTCTTCATATACCGTAACTGAAATACTGCTAAGTTGTGTGGTCAGTCAGTCAATCAATCGTCTGATCAGAGAATCAATGAGTTGGTATGTGCCTGGTACCCCATGTGCTTAAGCACACCTTAAAGTTAAAAGGGACACAATTTCCCTGCTACTTCAGTATCGTGGATATCACTGCATATTGCACATTTTCATACCATTAGTCTGGTTTCTCACTTCTAGAACCTAGGTACACATAAGGTAAATTGACCCTTCCACAGAGCATTGCAAGGATTCATAAGATTTATTTTTATTTTTATTTAACCCTTATTTAAGATGTCTTTCCCATTAAGCTTTTGTTCTTAGAAGGTCCTAAAGACCATCAAAGTCCTATAGAACAGGTTTTTCAACTAGGGTGTTCTATAGGAAGGTCTTATAGAACAGCAATAATCTTATAGGACTTTCTTTTCCATAGAGGTGCTCTATTGGTTTCCAGCAAATTCCTATAGAACACACAGAAAATCCTATAGAACATGCTGTTCTACTAAAATGTTCTATAGAGTTCCATTGATGTTCTATAGAGTTCTAGAGAATTCTATAGAATTCCATAAAAGTCTTATAGAACATTTTTTGCAGGGATGCCTGTGAGGATATTCTCTGGAATCTATCCAGGGTCGGATCCGACACACAAGGGGATATTTCCCACGCTGCCTGGCGAGAGAAGACATAATGTGTGATGATGAAATACTATGGGCTGACCCTAACCTGAGAAAAGATCATGCTGATATTGATGCCGATGCTGATGAACCTGTATATGAGCTGAATATGGAAATACTATGATTAAACCCTATTCTGGACATGAATAGGTGGCAGTGTGTTGAATTAATCCCTCCAGTGTGTAGCAAACACTCATGTAGTCTGTGTTTTAACAGCTTGTGTGTATTGTCTGAGGGTAAAAACTGATTGGGACCTACAAGTTAGATGTTTGTACTGTTGGGTGTGAGTTTTTAAAATTGCGTGTGAAGATTTGAGAAAATTGTGAGTTGTTCCAGGAATTGTGTCCAAGCAATTGAGAAAAACTAATTCCTCCACAGGCGTTGCCATTGTTATTTATCTATTAATTTAAATTTTATTACTTAGCCAAATTATCTTTCCCCACGTATTAAATTGCAATATGTCTATTTCAACAGTTACACCGCTTAGTAGACAGTTTATATTATAAACACACTTATGCTGATTTTTCTTCTTCCTTTTAGACAGATATGATAATAATATCGCTTAGATAATCAATATGTCATGCATGCAATTTAGTACTTCTTTTAATCCACCAAATAGTAATGACCATTAATAATAATTTTAACACTTGCATGCAGACTAGGGGTTATGCTGTTATATTTTATATTTTAGTGAACTCCTAACACTCCTAACAAATGCAATATGCAACAAAACCACTGTTCTCATCCACTTTACGCTCATTCAAAAGGGCGGCGCACCCCACAGTACAGACTTCCCGCCAACGTCTGTTCAGGACCCCGCAATCCTCACTTCCCGTCTGTCCTCCCTTAGGACCTAACAAACAAACCTCACTCCTGTCAATGTCCTCGCTAGACCCACTAATCGGCCAGCTCCTATTACGCCATGTGTGCTGTGCACCCTTTTTAAAAATAAACAACAACAACAACAACAACAACAACAAAAAAAGCTAAAATGGATCCAGCAGTTAGACCTCAGGTCTCTGACCAGGCCCAACCCGAGAACCTGCAGGTTATTCCCTTACCTTAGGGTCCAGCACAGGCCTCACTCATAACAAACTCAAAAACCTCCGAGAAAGAGAGCCTGCAGGTTAATTCCCTTTTTTACCGTAGGGTCCCAGCACAGGCCTCACACATAACAGTCATACACCAAACCAATTACAGAACGCGCCCTGAGTTCCACACAATCACTCACAGTTAGGTGTTGCGCATGCAGTGTTAGTAGTTGCTTGATAACTCTGCAGATCCTGTCATCCTCCTTTTAATTTTCCCCAATTTAGTGTCTAGATTCTTTGAGTTGAAAGGTCACTTGCCTCCAGTGCTCCAGATCAGGGCCGGGACAATACAAAACAACACCCCTAATTATCTACCTGAGCAAGATAATTAAATCAAATTAACTTAATTAAATTGCTCACCTTATACTTAGTTTGCTGGCAGCTTAGGGTGTGTGTGTGCTCCTCGCACCATCTCCGAGCACCGGAAGACCGCCCACCCTTCCGAGTGTAACCAACCTTTGCCGACTCCTGCCACTGGCTAGCCAAATTTGTCTTGGTTTTCATTCAGACATCTATCTATAAAGCAAGAAGCGTCTGTCTGTGTGTCTGCCTGTGTGTCTGTCTGTCTGTGGCTCGCATATCTCTCTAACTGTTTGTCAGATCGGCCTAAGCTTTCGGATATGGCTTGCGCATGACACGATGGTGTGCATCCTTCATTTTAAAGCTTTTTCCATTAATTTTCAAAAAATTACAATCCAATACATCTGTGTAACCTATCTAGCCTGTCGCACTCTCGCTCTCAGCTATAGCCACGCCTCAGGAAAAAAAGTTTGCACTCTCGCTCTCAGCTATAGCCACGCCACAGGAAAAAGTGTTAAAAGAATCCCATATGCTACTGCTATACTGCCCTTGCTCACCAGAAAGTTTGCATAGGCTTTTGGCATTCTCATCTGTAAGTAGGCTATTTCTTAAGTTTCACCACGCTGTTCTCATCTGCTCATCGTGCTTGCTGACATGGCTAGAACATGGTCTGATTGACTAAAACATTGCCTAAAGTTCCCATACCAAAGCATTTTTTCAATATTTTATTTTCATGTCCAGATCTTCTTTACAATTCAAAGTACTGCATATGTGCAGTCTTGATTGACACTCCTGGACTTTTTTTATAGCATGCGCTTGTGGATACGCTATTCGTTGCTTTATCGCATTAAGTTTGAGACCACTGTCCATTCTCTTCCCTGTGATTTCACTTGCTAGCGTTTCTAACCTATTGCTACACACCGTTCGAAATGCTGCATTAGCAGTTTATTTTGTCCCTCTCTTCCTCTGACAAATAAACGCTGGTCTCAGAAGCTAACACAGCCTCATTTGGCCATCCATGAAAAAGCTACTTAAGCTCCCACTTTTCTATAGGAATACATACTTCCTACGGGCACTGCACTAGTATTTTCATATTATGAGGTTCCCCCATCCTCAAACAATTGGAGAGAGACAGATTATTCAGAACATTAGGCTTTATTGTGGCATATTGATGAATATAAAGCCGAGTTCTTCTTGCGCAAAAAAAACTTGGCTTTATATTCATTCACAGTCAGGCCACAAGTAACATAATTGACTTGTCACTGCTGATGTGCAGGCTCGTAAGAGCAACTTTAATTTTCACAAGCCAGTCAGTAATTGCAGAAGTCCCCTGCCATAGATTCAACACACACATGCACGAACATACGCAAAGACAGCAGGACACAGCCCAGATCAATAGTCCCCCTACCAACCCCTTCAAGAGACAGGAGGACTAAAAGGATATATAAAGTGCCCTCTAAGCGATTTCCTCTGGCACTGAACTAAAAAGACACATCCATCTGTAACACCAATTGACTGTCATAAAACACCCAGCCTAAAACCACAATCTCTGCTGGATTGCCTGATAATCTGTCAGCAAGTCAAAGGAAATAGAATTAGAGGCAGAAATGAAAAGAGGACAACCGTCAATTGAAGAGCTCAGGTATCAACAAGACTAAAAAAGGTAAATGGGCGATTCCACACTACAAATTGATTTCTTCTAGAAAATTGAAAATTGAGTAAGTAACTTTTCGTTTGCCTGTTATCTACTATGATACCCAGGGCTCAAGGACCAAATGATGTTTTTCTGAAAATTGGAGGAGAACCTGTTTTTTGTTAATATAACAAAAAAACTTGACTTTTTCGCGAATTCTGATAATAGTGTGAAATGCAAACTTTTCTTCTAATTGTTCTAATTGTTTAACTTTCACAGAATCTTTGTTGTAAGTAGTCAATAGGGTAAGATGAATATTTCACTCATGCACAATTCCGATCAGCAGGGCCGGCGCTCGCCTACACGATTACCTAGGCAAAAATCCATCCCTTTATTGCCAACAATTAGTCCTGGCTTGTTCTTAATGGTTTTCCTTTATTAACACTTTTTCCAATTTAAGAATAATCAAGTGGCAATTGAAGACACGGCTTCTCTCCCCCTATGCAATCTAACAACAACAAATGGGCTACATTCAGTTCAGAAAAATAATTAATTATAATTAGGTCTATGCACTGGCTCTCAGCGACGTAACTTTTTTTCCAGCGAGAGTGGCATTTCAGAACTCTTCAGCGAATGAAGGTAATTCTGGTGACAAGTACGTGGTTTCGTCCGTTTACATTTTCCAATCGGACAGCTGTCTATTTTTTTACAGCAAGTTTCGTGACCGTGCTGCAAAAACAGGTGTGCGTACTTGTCGCCGGAATTACCTTCATTCGCAAAAGAGTTCTGAAATGCCGCTCTCGCTGGAAAAAAAAAATACCGTTGCTGAGTGCCAGTGCATAGACCTATTTATAGCCTAATTAAATTATTTTTCTGTCCTGAATGTAGCCCATTTTTTTGTTGTAATTATATCGCATGGGGGAGAGAAGCCGTGTCTTCAATTGCCACTTGATTATTCTTGAATTGGAAAACGTGTTAATAAAGAAAAACCATCTAGAATTAGCCAGGACTAATTGTAGTCCATAAAGGGATGGATATTTTCCCCCAAATTTTCAGGTCTAGCGCCGGCCCTGCCGATCAGTTAACTCAAGTCGGAGGGTTAGGGCAGGCAATAATCGTTAAGGCGTTTTTCGCCATGTCCCGTACGCCACACAGGATGACAAAAGTTTTATGTATTTCCATATTTGATCAACAAGAATCTTACATATTCTCTGTCTTTGAGCAGTGGTGCATCTATTTCTGGGGAGAATTTGCAATCTGATTATTAATTAATGTGTTAATTAGTTGTTAGAACTTGTCCCATACGCCACGCATGTTGCATACGGGACATGTCCCGTACGCCACACTGCCATTTCCTCCCTTTTAATGGGGTTTTAAAGTCAAACTGATATGAATAATTTCAAGTAAAAAAAATTGAGGTCACTTTGTTTATTGACCAATTAGTCTCAAACAATAGGGGGCACTAGAAACTGTTGGAAATTTCCAGAAGGAATTCACATTCCTCTAGCAAACAGGAGGTGGCTTCAGACTGAAGTAGGTCCTTGTTTCATCCAGAGTGACAGATGCTGACAGAGGGTAAGTTCTTTAATTCAAAGTGTGTAAAGCCTTCACTCAAGTACAACATCCAAGAATGTACAATATTCCCCTCCGGATCACCTATTTCAGGGTGGAAACCCGTGGAGACCCAGTGTGTTGGCCCAGTGTACATTCCCAGTGTAACCAATGTTTCCAGTGAACCCCATTTAGTTCATGGCTGTTTTCTAGTTTAAACCCAAATAATATGTCTTTAAGCACAGACATTTCAAAATAACTGTCACTAACAAGGAAAATGCTGAAAGCAACAAGAACAAGCAGATGAGACTAACTGACATTAAATCATTACTGACAGTCCATGGTCACAATCTCTGGTTATCCCACTGAGTCAAGCACCTATGGCTTTTTGGGGACCATGATAATATTTAGCAGGCTTTTCATTAGAAAGCCAAGCAATAGGCGCACTGTCAGAAGTAAGAGGTGTACACACTGTTGGGGGGGATGGGTTGTACAGCAGGGTGAGATTTAGGAACGATTAAAAAAACACATTTATAAACTAAAAAAACACACACACTCAGGTACTTAATTTAGCCTTTGAATATTAATCAGTTTTTTATATTCAAATAATACTCGACCCCTGAAATTTATTCCAACAGCCCTAGTCCTAGATTAACTGCTAATGTTTCTGAACTTGTTCAAATTCATTTTGATTCACATTTAGGTTAGTAACTAGTTGAGTAGGAGACTTATCCTACACCTAAACTGCAAAAAATAAAGCAGAGAGTGTCAGTTATTTAATGACTACATGTACAGTCAGGGATGGTAGGAACAAGAGCAAGTGTGTCCTGTACGCCACACAATATGTCCCTGTTAGGGACTGAGCCAAAAACCAGGAAATCACAGGTAGAGTGGAAAATTAAGGGTTTTATTTGCCCACAAAAACTCAAAACAGGGTAACAAAACCAAAATGAAGTGAGAAATATATACAATAAATTAATGAAGGGCCCAAAAAATAAATGAGGCCAAAAAAACAGACAACTAAACACTGCGCTGAGAGAGAAAAAAAAAAAAAAAACATTTCACCATTGAGGACTGGGGCAACATATAGTGGCTAGCCAAATGAAAAAAACACGGGGGGCGAGTAATCAAAAAAAACAACAAACTTCGTATCTCTAACTTCCTGTTACCATCCTTACTGCCCTACTTGACCATATAATTGGTCTGACTCTCTACTTCCTCACAAGAAACATTTTTTTATCAAAGTAAACAGATATTAAAACAATTAAATCAGACACATCCCCTTTAATGCAGAGGAGAATGGTTGCTTCCAATTTGCCTGCTGATGGCCACCAGCTGTCCCAGGTTACTTAAGTGGAGTGGAATCGCGGCCTCGCTCTTCGGCAGCACTGGATGGCAGCAGGTAACTCAAAATAAAAAGGAAGGTTAGTCAGAAGAAATACAACTAAAGAAAATTAATAAAATGTTAACTAAAATGTGTACACTCCATCCCATGTGTAACACTGCATTTAACTAAAGCTGTATAAAAATAAAATATTGTGAAAACCAAACCTATGTGTTGTTATTTAATGTGTAAATATACCAAATATGGAAAACATGGGGTGTAGTGTAATGTGGTGGAAGGCAACTTATTATGGGTCTTGAGGTGCAGCCACCACAGTCCCGTACGCCACAGGTCTGTGTATCAAGTAAAAATAAGTATTTTATTTTGTCCCACAATAGTGAGAACTGTTTTAAAACACTTGTTTGTATGAATCAAACTACATACAGCTTGTTGCATTACCAAAAAATTGTGATGTACAGTTTTTTGTTGGAGTTTTTTAGAGTGTCCCGTACGCCACATTTTCACTGTCCCGTATGCCATGCTGACTTCTCATTTTCAAGATGTTATTTCTTAATAAAGAAGAATTGTTTGACTTGTACCCATGTGTTGTTAGTAGCTTTAAGGCTCTCCTTGTTTTTCAAAGAATGGCGAGGATAGTTTTCCACTGATCAACTCACAGACCTTTTGAGATGAAATAATTCCTGAAAAATCTTGAATTTTCTGCGTCCCGTACGCCACGCAGGTTTTTTCTTAATATCCTTGCTGAAGTTGACATTTAATGGAAATTATTCTTGGTGGAGTAACAGTCAAGGGGCCCCACATTACCATGGGGTAAAATAATACTGCCAAGTTGAGTGCTTACTAAGCAGGGTCGAAAAACACTTCTAAATGTCCCGCACGACACGCGTGGAATCGCCCAAATGTACACATCTGGTATCAACTTTTAGAAACTTTGTTTAAGAAAAGGACTGTCAGAATCTTCATACTGATATACTTTATCATGTCCAACCGCACCTTAACTCCCTCAGAACATCTGAGTACACATCAAGCACAAGTAAAACTACCAACTCAGCATTCAAATCGCCAAAAATTAGACCTATTGATTACATATGACCTTTCTTTATAGACAAATCATCTGGAAATGGGTGAAAAAGACTGATATAAGCACCATTAGAGAACTTCCAATTTGCCAGTGCAGTCATGAGCTGTGGCATTTCCTGAAAGCCAACTTGCAAATGTCATTGTAATTAACAGTCAAACGCCGGATGCCATAAATGTCATCCTGCCAGCACCGCAAATGTCGGTTTCTGACTGATACGATATCTTTAATGCAACAAATTCTAATAAATTTAACAACTGCTGATCGACGTATGCCGTAACGACACGCCTTTACCTTTCCCCCCCAAACAATAAACAAACCTTTCAATGCTACGTACGTAGACTGTGGATTGCGCTGTAAAAACCATGGCTGATGCAGGGATTGTGGAGCAGAGAGGATGAAGGATAGATGGCCGGAGAGGGAGATGAGGATTTATTGGACGGAGCAATGAGCAGCAGGCTGCCGAATGACAGAGCCAGCTTAATGACAGAACCAGGGAGTCTCCTGACTTTAGTTCCCTCACCAAGATGATCAATGCGGGAGGGAGCGGGGCTTCCCCGCCAGACTTCAAGCGGTTCACCAGAAGTTGGACACACACAGATACAGACATTTCCTATCCCTCCCACCAAAGGTCAGACTTTGAACTCCAAAAACAGGATGGAAAGCATCCAATGGCAAAGACCAACAGCAAGATGATACTTGAGAAGCTTGTGAGGTCTGCCAAGGCTCACTGAAGAACAGAGAATACAACACTGTGTTTCCTTCCCTTCCGTAGCACCACTGTATTTTCCATTCAGAGGGAAACAAATGGACTGAGTGAACTTGGCGCCGCACTGACACCATGGTATGCACAACTGAAATGATAAATTGTCAGAGATCTCATTTGCAAATGTACCTTCCTCATTGTTGAGTCATGCATCGTGGGAGCACTGGACAAGGTTCAAATACTCAGCAAACACATCGTAACTCTTCATCACATTATCATAAGTCCTTGCAACCATTGCTTTCCTTGCCCCAGCTGAGAATTATCTGTTTTTGAGTGTTGATGAATTAGTTTCAATTGCTCTATTTTTGCACAGCAGTTTTTGAAGCAAGCCAGCTCCCACAAACACTGTATGTCTAGTCAAGTTTTTAGACACTTTAAGAGACAGAAGGAATTGGCGGTTACTTTCTTCGTCAAAATAAACTTAGTAGGCTGCAGCTAATTCCGTCTGTAGTAACTCTGTTTTTTAACACAAAGTAAACTAGAGTCCTAAGTCGTGTGCAGGAGTCAGACATGTATTGGTTTAAATGACATATCACTATGAAACATGTCTGAACATGAATTTAGCTACATCGTCCATTCCAGGAAAGAAAAAATGTAGTTGAACACTGAAGAGGGCCCAGTGGTCAGGGGCTGCTATTAAATTGGTTCGGCCCAGCTAATTGACTGGCCCAGTCAAGATATTACCCTTATTCATACTGGATACTAGAACTCCTTTCAAATGTTTTGTTGAAATTAGGGGGAAAATGTATTTTCACCATATTATTTTTATCATCCAAAATTTTAAATATACTATGATATAAATTTAGGCCATATTCCCCCGCTCAGTGCAGCTAGTTGTCAATACATATTTGGGCATCACTCATTTATCTTCTGATTCAAATGCAAATAAGGCAAATAACCCCACATACATAAGTTAATCTGCTTCGTTTTTGTTCAACTGTTGTTCCTACGGTGCTTGGGACCTGCTCCACACTGGCAGCAACAGTGGGGAGCTTTTTTTTAGGAAACCTCTTCAATCAATCCAGGGGCCTCTCATTGACATTCCTTCGGGGAGCCTGTGGCACGCTAACAGGGTACTAAGGCCCCTCTTCTGGTCCTGTGGGAAAGACAGGAGCAACTGAATGTGGCATGAGAGGCCTACATAAAAGATCAAATAGACGGCAGGGGCCACAAAGCTATGGGAGAACACTCGGGCAACCCTCAGTGACGGTGGTGGCAGCGCTGTGTGAGGAACATGCCAGATTACCACCAAACGAGAAGAGACTGATTCCACACAGGACGAAGCTTCAACAGTTTTAAAGTGAATAACTGCCAGTTTATTTGATATGCTCCGATAGCTGTTAATAGCACCTGTGGCTGTTGCTAGCATATTAAGTAGTTGATCCATCAGACTAATTAATGCCAGCTATGTTGTACCAATTAAGTTATTTGATACAGCCTTGCCTTGTTCATTTGAAAAGGGGCACAAGTTTTTCACAGAAATGACTTCTGCAATTGAAGAAACCATGTATGAAGAAATGGAACCCAACAGATATTGTTTTTTTAATCTGGAATAAGACATCGTGGCAAAGGATTCATCAGGGCTGAATATGATGCTTTGGAAATAATATGCAGGTCTTCATAATAATCTTCAGACTGTTTTCGTAAGAAATAATTCTCTAATGAAATCCATTTTGCTAATTGTTTTATTGTTGATATATTTAATCAGCTTACAGTGACAAAATGAGAGTAGCTTTCCAAAGGGCCATCGTAACAAAACAATATTGTCATGAATATCTCCCATCACCTTGGAATCCCATTTTTGAACCCAATCAAGGCCATGACTAGTAGCATACACACAAAAATTTCATTCATCTAGGTAAAGTAGTCTTTGAGAAAATTTCTCCCCACTTATCCTGACAGATAGATAGGTAACACTTAAGAATAAGGGTTCATTACTTAATGTAGTAATGAGCATTAACTATCAATTAATTGCCAGTTAACAAATGCATTATAGAGCTAAATAAGCATTAGGTCGCCTTAACTTACCATTTATTAATTCTCTTTGACATCCTTACTATGAAGTTGAAAACATCCCTTAAGTATCCCTAAAGTAACATCACGAACTATCAAATTAATACCTTAGTTAACATGAACACCATTAATAAATGATTAATAGACCCATTAGTTTACTGTTAATTAACAGATAGTTAATGCTTCTTACTACATTAGCTAATGTCAATTAATGTACCCTTATTATAAAGTGTTACCGATGGGTGGACAGACAAGGTCTACAGCAATGTCTACAAGCTCCACTTCATTTCATGGTGGAGGACAGTAAAACTAATAATGCCACTGCAAAGATAACATGAAAGCAAATATGTAGAACAAGGCCAAAGTATCTCAGTAGCATCCATCCATGCATCTGTTATCTGACCCTAGATTACTCATGATCAGGGCTGCAGGAGGCTGGGCACACAGCTAGATCATTCCACCAATCAATCGCAAGGATCACACACCACTCACTCACACCCTGCGGGAAATTTAGTCTTCCATTAGCCTGGTATGCATATTGTTTGAGTGTGGGAGGAAACTAGAGTATTGCAGGAAACCAAAGACGTGAATATGGTGAGAACATGCCAACTCAATTCTTGCCATCCACTGTGCCAATATGCCACTGTGCCACCTCTCTCTGTGGTAAATGTCAGCTAAATAATTGCATTTCTTCTTTGGCAGGAAATTTCTTTATTCCTTCCATTATAAATCAATAAAAATACTTTGAATCTTTAGGTGTTAGGCGGAGGCCAGGAATGAAGTACGCTTCCAAAAATGAACGGTGAATGACCATACAGAAAAATACCTAGAGAGGCCGCCCATAGAGAAACACAAACAAGGAATAATTCCCATGAAAAATAAAGAACCCAGAATTTGCATGCCTGGGTCTAAGAGGGCCTTTGACCAAAATAGGAACATACAAGTTTTTTGTTTCTGCAGTCAAAGTACACAATTCAGGTGGAAATTAAAAAATACGCATGAGACAGGCATATTCATACAAATCGAGCAGTACTCTATACCAGCAACTGGTATGCCCTTTAAATGCCAAAAAAATCTAAGAATTGAGCATCTGTGACAGAAGGTCTACTGCTAGGAAAGCTAACTGGACAGAAGCCTTCCACCAAATTAATTGACAAATAAAGATAAATGATCAGAAAACAAAGCCCAGTTTTGCCCTTCATTTTCAACTGCATTTTGGTCATTTTGCCACAATTCTTTTGAGGCAATAATTAATGTTATGGTACTAATGAAACAAAATACAAAAAATTCTTTCAAAGAAAGTATTGAATATTGATGTGGTTTCTGGTGGCCCTTTGAATCTGTTATTGATGTTTCATGAACATGAGGACCAGAGAGGTGTACAACTAAGGAAGCTCAACACACCCATGGTTTTTCTCCCTGGGATGGCTTCACAAAACCTGATAACAGACATCAGCTTCAACGGCTGTTTCAAAGGTGGTTTTCAACTTGCTAAGTGGATGCTGGCCTTATGAAACAAAACCTCCATCTTTCCCGGAAAAGAGCAAATGCTGCAAAAATAAGCTTAAAGCAGAACAGCACAAAGCACAGGTCTACTGGAACAGCATATTCTCACCATAAAAGTGATACGGATCGATACGGAGGACATATATGAAGCATATAAAGCAATGATCATGTCACAGGCAAAACTTCTGCTGCCAACAAACCCAGCGACGAAACCAGCCCGCTATTGCCTGATGGGGACAAACGAACATGCGAATAGTGAAAATTTACTGTAATACAAACGTACATAAATATTCTTTATCTTATCATTTGACACAAATAAATCTACAGGCTCACTAATTGCCCTAAATAATGTGACACAGGTCATTGTCCTATAATCATCAGTGGGGGTGTAGTGCTAGTTCAAGAATCATGCACATGTACAAACAAAAACATAATCTTGAATAAACGATAATGTGCGAAATGAACATCAAGAAAAAACATCTATACAGAAACAAAACTAAGCAAATGACTCTACATGCATTCTATACACTGCAAAACCAAAATCTTACCAAGAATTTTAATCTTGTATTTAGACTTGAGCACTTATTTCTATTACTTTTTTCTGATATATAAAAATCTGCCACAGATTTGAACTAATTTTGACTAATTTCTAGATCTATCCATGGGGAAATCTTGGACAAATCTAGAGTTGAGTCAACAGTAATATAAATCAGGGGCAGAATTCTTTTTTCTAAGAAAAAAGTAACAGAAATAAGTGTTGAAGTCTAAACACAAGATTAAAATGCTAAGTGAGATTTTGTTTTTGCAGTGTAAAGCTTCACCTTGCGGCCGGACAAAGAGCCCAAGTGCACTGTATGACCACACTAGCAAATAACCAACCAAGGAGTTTTGATAAGAGAAGCCTATCTCCTATCCTGAATCAACTAACCAACCACAATTCTGAAAAAATTGGCACATAAAGGAAAATGCAAAGATAATCAAAAAGGAGTGATTTTAAAAATCAATTCATTCTCTACTATATCGAAAACACTACAACAGCACATTATTTGAAGCTTCAACTGGTAAACATTTCAATTGTTGACTGAAAATACACTGTTGCCCATAAAGTTGGAATAAAATATTTTTACCTCTTCTCATGAAATGGTTGTGACAATGTGATTTTTCTTGATAAATAGTGTCTGAATATAAAACTAGCGGCACTCCGAGAGTGCAAACCTCTGCAAAGTGCAAACCAGCGCTAGCAAAAACATAACCTCCTTGACGGAGGTAATTATTCCAACTTTATAGGCAACAGTGTATAATGAGTTTTGTCAAATCTAATGACTGCAACAGACTCCAAAAAGTTGACACAGGGCCTGTTTAGGACTGATAATGATGTGACAAAGGTGATGTGAAATAGGTGTTAATAATGTTACAGTATAAATCAGATCCCTATATAGTCCCTCAACCGAAGCCATGCATTAACACAGACTTCCCTGCGCTCGGTGTCACCGGAGACAGACAATAGTACAGTTTTGTGATTTGACAGGTCGACATGTAAAATGCTTTTTATTAAAAAAAAAAAAAAAAGAACAGTATTCTCTGGATACAGACAAAAAAGACAACCCAATCTGTTATCAGCATCAGGTCAAAATAAATTATAAATCGCGATACAGTAAACAGAAACAAAGGCCCCGTGCAATAGCACAGCTGAAGCCCTGAATAATGGAATGGGGGGAAAATTATGCTTGCGAGACTTGACAAACTGGTGTCTTCAGTGTCCAGATGCTGAATGAGTGTGATTAAAAGACATGGTGAATGGACCGTGCCAAATTTATGGACTCTCTTCTAATCATCATATAATATATATTCGATTAGCAATTAAAGCCAGGTTAGAACATCAAATAATGTGTTGCTGTACTGTTTTCAATATTGGAGAGGGTGAATGGATTTTTAAAATATGTCCTTCTTGATTTTATTAATATTTTCGTTGATGGGCCAACTTTTTTGAAATTGGAAAAGCTGTAATTCCGACATAGATCACCCAATATCTATGCGAATAGCATAAAATTAGTGTCAACAGTCCACACCTTATTCTTACATTCAATTTTACACTTGATATCCCATACGTTTGCAAATCCACAGCAACAACAAAAAAATGGTCTCACAGCCCAAATGCTAACAAAGTTCAACGCGCACTTGCCAAACATCAAAATTTCAAAAATGTCCCAGAAGCTTCAATTGTTTAGTTAAATGCCACAAAATGTGGCCCTTTGGCGTTCGCACTACATGCAACCATTGCCTTAATAAGCAGAACCATTTTTCAGCCAAGTTTTGTTTGATTAACAAAGAAGAGCACGTTGGCCTTGACGTAATGTTAATATTCAGACCCTGCTGACAGTGCCACAGACTGGAAAAACAGCTTCAGAATGAGTTGCCTTTTAAATGAAGAAACTTCACTTTTCAAAGTAGAATGAGTCAAATAAACCTTTTGCATGCCTACAAATATTTGGCAAACACGCACAGTTTATAATACAAAGGAAGTCAGACTAAAACCTTTCACCACAGATTGGCAATGTTGGACTAGACAGGAACAAAATAATGATACATCTAAGCCCTTCACATTGATACTTTCAGATTTTAGGGAATTACAGTATTTTTTGAATGAGAATTTTAATTGCACTTTTGAAAGTACAGCCAAATTATTCTGCCCTACAAAGCCTAAGTGCAGTAACTACTCTTTGGAAAAAATGCGAGTTGTGCAGTTCTGGGCCTGACAGTAAATGGAGGTCAGGATTTATTTGGATAGAAATTATACCATAGCAAGTCCATTAACCATAATCTATCATAGATGTGCCAACTATTTGTTGGGCCTGCAAACAAATTCTGAAGCCATTTTTTACTGCTTAAATTATTTTGTAGTTACTGCACTTAGCCTTTGTAGGGCAGTATTGATTCCATGTGAACTGTGCTCTAAGTTGTGGCAACAAAAGCACAATTTTATTTGAACATATGCCTGTACTAGATAAAAAAACAAATTTATCTCCCAGTCTGCTTTCAAATAAACACGCACTCTACTCTGGTATTCATGAGAGATCATTTCCCATAAATCTATTACGTCTTTCTGGAAAAACACTGAATGAGAAGAGCCTGGCAGAGGTGAATAATTTTCTGTGAACAAGGACATGAGCTGGAAACAATAATGAGAAACATCCCTGTACTTGTCCTCTTGATAGTTCAGAGGCAAAACATCACCACAAAAACACAAGCAGCACCCAATTATGACAAATGCTCAAAATTTTCCCCGAACAAACTTTTTCCATTCAATACTCTCATTCAATGGAGAAAAATACCTCATACACCCACAGGTGACATCCAAAACAAAGGAATCCATATCTGTTCAACACTTTTCTGTTGTAAACAGTGCAGCATCTGAAAAACAGAATGATAATGGTGAAACTACTCCTTCACACCCACCAATAGACTGACCTTTGCCATCAAATGATTCATAATTTCCTGTCTGCTTTGTAGTGCCTCTCAAACCAATACACAAATATCATGTCCAGGGAGTGTTCTTTAAAAAGTCAGTTGCCGTGAATCGATAAAATCACTCCCTCAGACTTCTTCACCTGAGACACTGCTCCATCAGCAGTTCTAAGTACTGAGTACAAATGTGCCCACCCCCCAAATCATCCCTCTTTTCATGTAAAATATCTCTTTGAGCCGTGGAGGAAAAGGTAAAGGCTGACTGGCATGCCCACATTTTTATTTATTTATTTTTTTTGCACACAGCCATGGGCATTCTGGGATGTTAAAAGCTTAATTAACTCAGGAATCAGATCAGTATGGAAGCACCCTCTGTCATTTATTTACTGAAGTGTTTCCTGCTATTTCGTCAGTTACCTGTACTGCTGAGTCCTCTATTGATCTAGGCTGAGGGAAGCAGACACAGTGCGCTACTATTTTGCTAATTAACTCCACACCACGGCACAATTAGCAACGGTAAGTCCTTGTGAAAAGTCTGCGCCAGATTACTGTCCTCAGCGGAGACAGGACAGGCCTACGGTGGATCACGGAGGAAAAAGGGACGGGGCTCCAGTGTAATGAGGTGTACTGGGACACTCAATACTTCAAAGCCCTCAGCTCTTGGAAACACATCTGTCTAATGTGAAGAGGAGTGCGAGCAAGGTCAGATTGGTAAGCAGGTCTGTAATCACCTCCAGGCAGGGTCTGTCAATCTCAATATCCTGTTAGAGGACTCTTTCAAAAAAAGTGCAAAAGAAATTGTGGTTCCTCCCCAGCCTTACCACCAGCCCGCATGCATGAGCACTCAGGGCAGTGTCACGTCAGTCAAAGAACGTCTGGAAACAAGAGTTTGAAGACAGACTCTGGGTGATGGAGGCACGATAAAAGCACCCGGAGGAGAAGCAGGCTAATTTGTTCACCCTGGATTGGCGACATCCCTCTGCCCGTCACCAAATCTGCAGAAGAGGAATCTCACAGAAAAGCTGCCTTCACTTGATCAGAGGCAGAGAGAGAGGATAGTCTCAGGAGAAGAGCTATAAGATGAGGCAGTCACCATCCGATTAGGATGCTGCCTCCAATCTGATTCTCCCCACTGCTTTAATCTCAGTTCACTTCAACTTGAAAACAAGTAGATATCTCAGGTGCAACCTTAGTAGGACTCTAAACTAGAGTTGTTAACTAGAAATACTGGCCAGATATGACAGAGACAGGGTAAAATCAGTCCACATTATTGTCCTAACACCCGTTAATATTCTATTACATGAGAACAAATAAGAGAGGGGCAAAACAAGATGAAAAAATAGAAGGTTTTGCGATCATCAGGGCAAAGACCCAAAAGCTCAGTAGTAACTGAAACTGCAGTATTAGGTCTCAAGATGCACACCAGAGGAAAATCATCAAAAATAGGTCCGCAAACATATTGCATTCTGAAAACGTTACACAAATGAGACATTATGATCTGATGGGATTGACCCTGATGGTAGTAAGATGGCAGTGCCAATATCGGAACACAGACACAACTTTGTGTCGACAAGTCAGCAGTAGAAAGTTTATATTTGTTTGCATTTACTAGCAGTTTGTGCTAAATGAATAAGCAAAAAAGTAAGTACGTGTTGAGCCCACGTCTCAGCGTTATTCATATTTTGGTTAGCTGGGGTCAGGTGTTTCACCTCCGCAGACTAAGTGTAGCAACTGTTTTCTTGTCAACAGGTTTCAATAGTCATCCGCAAGCCAGAACAGTGTACGACCTGAGTTGACCTCGGCTTTTGACACCATTCCCAAGAAGGAAATTCTCTTTTAATGAGAAAAAAAATCCAAACAGTTTCTTTAGCAATCACCAGAGCGAGTCTGGGGCTCTTATCTACAAATGGAGAAAACTTGGAACTGTGATTACCTTCCCAGGAGTGGCCAGCCAACCAAAATTCCTGCAAGAATGACTCTTACGACCCCTGTCGTAGTATTCCCATGTGGTTACAGATCTTTGCTCTGGGTGTGGTTATCTTAGGAGGATTCCAGCTGGTTCTTAATTGAATGTTTCCTCTTCCGGGTGTGGTGCTTTTAAGGTCGCCACTTACGATTCCCAGCGGGAGACAATCTCTTCGACCTTGCGCAAAGCATTTGTAGATTGCAAGTATTTTGTTGCCCTTGGTGACTGACCGGTTTGCCTTTGACTTAATTTTTGATTTTCGCCTTGCCCCTTTGTTTGTTTGATTGGATTTTTGTGGTTGACCCTTGGCTTTGACCCATTTGACTCTGATTCTTGCCTTTGTTCTTCAGCCTGTTTTCCCGCAGAATTTTCCATGTTTGACCTGGGTATGTAAATTGACTTTGTCTGTTGTCTTGCCCCTCTGCATACTGTTTGGTGACTGGTTCCCTGCTGGATCACCGGATCCTTCCATCAGGACTCTTCTTTGTTATTTTGCTTTGTTATTTTCCCTTTATTATTTTTGAAGGCGACTCTGGGTGGAAACTTGTTTCCATTGGGGGCACACTGTTCGTTCTCTCAAATCTTCATTTGTAAAGGTTTTAATGCCACCCCGTACTCAGCAAATGTTTGAAGACTAGCAGTAGGATTAGTTTTGCTTTGGTTAGGCAGTGTCAGAGACCGAAGCAACAATTCATGCAGCTTATTTTTATTACAGTTCTCCCCTCCTCCCATTCATCCTTTATTCATTCATCTACCTGTTGTTGCCTGACCTAGACCTAGTCGTAACAACAACTCATCCAGGAGGTCACAAGAGAACCCAGATAAACCTCTAAACAACAGCAAATCTCACTGGCCTCAGGTAAAGGGGAACTCAGGGCTAAATCAAAATGATGTTTTATACAAACATAATTAGTAAATAAATTTAGTAAAATACAAAAATGTGGAATTTTTGTTTTCAAAGACGAGATAAATGAGGTTTTATTCCCCCTAATTAGTTGTCGTCTGCTTCAACGGTCGCGCGATAATGACGTAACGTCGCCCGAGAATGACGAACCGTCGCCCTTCGCCCAGAGGTATGCGCTGTTATGGTGTTGGACAGTGTGATTGTCTCAGTCCATTATTTTATGAAAAAAGATCGTTCAATATGGCCCATTGGCTAGTTGCACGAGATGGTGTTAAGTACTTTCTGAAATACACAGGGTTGCTTCAACATTAATGGTTTGACTTATCAGTCTATATCAGATGCTGAGCAGATGACAGGTATATCATCCTGGATATGTGATTTTAGCTATCGCCGATATTCCCAGAATTTGGCTTAATTAACCACGAATGATGTTCGCAAGATTTGTCTCGATTACCCGTGACTGATGTTTGTGCGTTGGCACTCTTAATGAGACATCAGCTGCTCCACCAAGAAACGAGAGGGTTTTTAACTAGCATCACATTTCCAGCCAATCTCACTGAGGAGTGATGAACTGGCTTTAAGCGACAGACAACAAATGTGAAAATATCTGGTAATTAATGTGTAAATATTCCATAACAAATTACATAAATGTAATTTTTTCACATAGATGATACAGGTTTTGAATGACCCTTAACTTCAATAAATGAAATGATCATTTAAAAGCTGCATTTTGTGGAATAGGAGTCAGCACTAACTGGTACTTTCATTTAGTGAAAAAACATTTTTGACATGATTGCTGCCTTCATTAAAATGTATGGCCAGCAGCTGCAATCACAACTTGATTATCAGATATCCAGCTTTGTTTTCTCAAGGCAACAACTTCATAATTGTGCCATTATAAAATCACCACTGCTTTTGCTTTCATGGTATTAAATTAAGCTACTAGGACTTGGCTGGGTTATTCGCGGCCATTCATCTTCTGCATGCCAAAAATCTTGGTTTTAGATGGAATGATAGAAACGCAATCATGCGAAAATTGACCTCTGAAATTGCAAGATTACGTGATGATTAAATCTTGATCTCAAGACAAAGAAATAAAAAGGAGCAACGATAATAAACTACAACATTGTTTTTCATTGTACCCAAACTTTAAGCAGAGGCATAAATATCTCCTCGACTGAACAGAGTCTCTAAATGAACGATAATTACCCAATAACATATACATTGCGTAAATGTATAACTACTGTACACCTGCTCATGCATCTTAATTTTAACTGTTGCAAAGACTCTAATCCACAGGGAGAGAAACCAATTTTTTTCCGGCAGGTGCTCCAAGCTGAATCTTCTCCTTCAATTAACAGTGCAGTGAGGCGCTGATGGCAGCAAAAGGACATCGAGGGACAGTGAGCTGATTGAGCCCCAGCTACACCTCTGACAGCCTCCTTCTGCCACCCGACAGCCCCTCAGTGCTGACCATCTGCAGGGCACACTCAGTTTGCTGAAGAGAATAAGGCTGACAGCAATGTAAGCAGAGAGGAGCAGTCCCACCTGAGCCTTTGATAAGAGGTCACCCGGGGTTTCACTGTGACCTTAAATTTAATTCAGTCTGGAGAAGATTTGTATAGTGCGCCTGTGCGGACTGTGCATCCCTCATTATGTGGGTGACGAGCGCATACAAAGAATATTCACTCATACACAGCAAAATGCATTCATGCACACATTCATACATAAATACTTCCAAAAACTGGCAACCAAGAACAATGGGCCAACTGTGCGGAAGAACACAAAGACTGGGCAGGTATATGGCGAATATCTGGACAGGCATCTCCACCCTTCACTGTTGTCTTTTTTTGTGATTTGAAAACCAAAATTGAAATTTGAAAATGCATGTGAACTAGCAAGTGCAACAAATGGGAGAGGTTTCTCTGGCACCAAATCAGCACGTTAGCACAACTGCATCTGGATGAGGTGACAGCGTTACCATTACACTGGAGTTTTGGCTGAAGGGTGCAAAAAGTTAACTAAAACGCAATTTCAATGAACAATAATAGTGAGCTGTAATGTGTTTATGGCTTGACATTATATTTTCATCAGTATCATGAATACCTTGGTAAAGACATTTCTTCAAAAACATTAAAGATTCTCAATGTTACCAAACTTTTGAATGGAATGGAAAAGAAATGAAAAAAGTCCAAGAGTGCACTGAAGTTCCTTACCTCCTGTTGTTTTTATGAGGAGCACATTAATTCACTGAATTTTCTCATTTTTAACGACTAAATACCACAGCATTCTCTACTGCTGATTAGGCTGTGATACAACCATTAGGCTGTGATACACCATGTCTCAGATTATGGCCAAATTTTTTTTACAGATAGGTATGTGACCCCAAGTGAGAAAAATCACATTTTTAGTGTGAATATTACTTTGGGCGACTTAGGGCGCTCTGAAATATTTGTATTTTAAAACCTGATTTTCTAAAGTGCACTTTTCACCCCTGCCCCCTTGGAGGCCCCTCAAAAATTACCAACAGAGTATTGGGCACTAAATATGTGAGTTCTCGCTTGGGGTCATACCTATCTGCAAAAAAAAAAATTTGGGCAGAATCTGAGACATGGTGTATCACACATAGCCTGAACCTTCGAAAAGCTGGCTCTAAATAACAAATAGCCATTTAGGATGACTGACTGGAGCACCATTTACTTTTTGCACCATGTGAACACCATACAATAACCATTTGATTACAAGCGCTGCCGCACACAGGAAGCACAATAAATGAAGTCGGATTAAAATACAACAAACTACTGTACCATGTCTTAAATGAAGGTCACACCTACATTTAATTCAATTTTCAAACATAAATTTTCTAATTTTCATCAAAAATACAAATAAACACTTTACTACTGTACTGTAATGTGGTTAGAAAAAGTAATTCAAAGAAACAAAAACAGCAGTCAACTAGAAAATTCAGGCTCCAACGACCGCAGGTGTACTGGAGCAAAATTCCTCCTCAGCAACAACTGATCCTGAGTAAAATCGATTGGTGATGTGACCTTTTCACCACTACTAATCCAATTAAATACAAGTCTAATCCGATTTAATTTGTTGCCCATACAGATATCACCAGAATCACATACGGACGTGGATGCCGAATGGAGTGTGTGCCATAGTATCTCTCAATACCTTTGTATCGAGGATACAATTAATTAAATTGTGAAAAAAAGAGACTATAGCCTCAAAAAAAAAAAAAAAAAATCAGCTTCTAGAGCCCGCACCTGAAGGGAACAGCACATTTGTCGGTCTATGCCTAAACACATGCAGATCTGCTTATGCCCAATTGCATTACCAGGGCGGCATTACATTAGCATAGCATATCAATATCAGACAATGGCTAAGAACGCTGCTGATTTACTTTAGGGAATAGGACCAATCCCCAACACTTTCCAGAACAATGCATCATTTACAACGGTGGAAAGGTTTGGATTTTTGTTCCCTGCCATTAGGCATGAAAGAACGTGTGAACACGCCTCATTTGCAAATTTTGCATAATCCTTTAATGAATAAACATTTTATCAGCGTCCCCAAACTGCCCAGAAGATTCTTTATTCAGGAGCTCATAAATATTCATTTGTACTCTCAGTTAACGTGTACCCTTCCCAGGATCATTGTGCATACAATTCAAAATTGTGGGAATACAAACCTCATTCTATTCTTAAAATAGGAATGAATAGAGCTCAGTCATGCATGGGGAATTTGATAGCAGATACATAACCAGGAACAGCAAGAAAAGTACACAGTTGAGAAGAGTGAATTTTCTGTATGAATTGCCGAAATCAAACCACTGTTCATCAAGTCCCAACTCAAACAGAGCCCTGGGGATAGACTATGTAAAACACCCAAGTGTGCTCAAGATTCAGTAGAGCAGCTTTAAAAATCTCCATCAAAATAGATCAGAGCAAACTAAGAGAGATGTTTGTGTCTGCACAAGTAAGCACGTATGGATTTTGCGAACTCCGCAGAAAAAAGCCACACCAACAGCACCAATGCTAAAAAAGAAGCATATAGCCAGTCGAACTGAACTGGATGGAGAATCTAGACAACCATAACTTTTTCCAACACATGCAATTCAGCTAGCCATAAAACATTTGCATTGTGTCAACGTGATAGCAAAACGAGACGCTTCCAAATTTAGGCTGTTATATCCGGATGGGCACATTGGAAAAATGGGCCACGTGGGGACAGGTATGGAGGCAATCTGGGGCATATCATCACCACGATCCATAGAGAGGCACTGATCAGCTTCCTTCAGTTTCATTAAGAGCCTAATAATCCTGCGCCTCATATCATAACAGTTTCACCTCCTCCATCTATTTTATCTGGTCTTGTGAGAATTAACCTGTCATAACTCAGAGCTGTCCATCACACACACATACCAACACACACATACACACACACGGCCGATACGACCCTTGTTTCACTTAACCTATGTTGATCACTCACTCAATCGTTGTTTGTCTCTCCCAATTATACAAGGTTAATGTAGACAGGAATCAAAAGACCAGGAATTAATAGCGTATTTCAAAAAAATTAAAGTTCCCTTCATCATCTAAATGTGTTCGTAAAAAATATTTAATCCTTCTCCTCCATTTCTTCATTAGTATATGAAGAGATACAGTAGGCCAATCCCCAGTGTATATAGGCCCACCCCCAGCAAAACCCATAGTTCAAGCATTGGTCAATTGTTTTTTTTTAGCGCAAACCAAAATATTGCCTCTGGCTTTATCTCCAGAACAATCTACATTCAAGGGACAGTCAGTGGTCCCATGAACAAAACACCACTCAAAGTAGAGGCTGTAAGCAACATACTCATATGACAGACAGCAAAAACATAAAATTGTGTTGTCACCTGCCATCAGCCTCAATGACTTGAATGTGGGAAACGCAATGTCACTCGGCTATTAGGCTGACTATATCAAGCTACTTCTCACAAGTAAATGGGGATAAGATTCAAGCTTACATGCCAAGACTCACACTCAGGCCGATACTGTAATCATCACAATGACACCAGAGGGCAAACTTACACAAAACAGTTGTTTGGAAGTCCTGGAATAGGAAACCAACCAAGTTTGGAAGCTGGTATTGGGGCTGGTAAGTGCAATCAAGAATAGCATCACAGCAGGCGGGGGGGGGGACCAAATTGTGAGCTAAAGCCCTGATAGCAAAATCAGATATCCAGATATTGGACCACCTCTCCACTTCCTCTGGCTCACTGTCAGACCACCATGCACCATCATATTTTATCCTTGCCTGACTATTATGAGAATAACACTAACTGTTATTAAAATGAATAAAAAGAACAAAGTACAAATGAATGATTTGAAACATTTTTTGATCAAAACTGGCACACCTGTAGGCTTTTTTTTCAGTAACCCACCCATGGACCACCCATGAGCCAATGAGCAAAATGCCAGCGAAATACCAGATCTGTCCCCAGTAGAAAAACAATGGTCCATTGGCCTGTGCCAGAAGGAAAAGTCTCAACTTTTAAGCTTATGCGATTCTATTTCTTTCTATTTTGATTGAGTCATTCCACTTTGTTTGGATTAATGGATTAACACTCAAAAAAATAACATGGGATACTAACAGTTTATGAAGCTATGGATGAACAAGAGTTAATACTAATCAACAAACACTTGTTAATATACATAATCAAATGGTTAGGTCTGCTTCATTATCTGGCGTGAAATTGCCAAACAAACCATCAATGCAACATGCATTCCCAACAACATATTTGAAGCTAACATTTGTCGATTATACTGTAATGTTACAAATTATGTGAGGTAACACTGGTTATTGATTTATACCGTTACCAGAAAACAGTAAAAAAACCAAAAAATAAATAATGATAACATAAAAGTACAATGATTTGCAACTTAGTTTGCCCTAACAGACAACTATTAATATTAACATGAAAAATAACAAACAAAGAATTTGCAAAAAAAGAAGAAGAAAAAAGACTTAAAAATAACTGCTTGACCCATTATATTTTTGTGGAAAATATTTTTAAAATACATCTGTTGCTATCCCCTTGCTAACAGCAAAAAGTAATAGATAAGCTACAAAGTCACTTAGCTAATTAATTGAATCGCCAATTTCACAAGGCAAGCAGAGGTTAGTCATTGTTAGCTTTATGGATTGGAGATCACAAGTGTTTTCACAATAACCACGCAGTTAACTTAAGTAAATACATTAATTACCTGATAATTTTGTGGCCACAGCCTGTTGCATAGACTGAATCAGATTTTGAGAGATGTGTTATGTTTCATAAGAAACTGTATGATGTGAGAAAAAAGTTGCCTGTACCTATGGATACCATTCTGGAGTCCCGCATGTTACTTGAAGCAAGTGACACGATGCAGTCCTACAGATTTCTGCTCTAGCATATCGATAGCTATATGCATATATCAATAAAATATTACATCATAAAGAAAAGGTACGTTCTAGTTTCCAAAGATCGACAGATAACTATATTTTAACACATCCAACCGCTTGTCTGCATTTTCTACTGCCGTTGTTTCGCTCATTCCTTATTCTCTCGATATTTGCATGGCCCATACATTTTCTCATAGGGATTTTTTCTTAAGAACCAGGTGGCTAACACTAAAAACTACAAACTTCCAGGCAATACATGCCTGCAGGGCTCCTCAAATCACGGTCCTCCAGGGCCGAGAACTGCTGGTTTTCCACCCTCCCTTTAGCTGGGAATCAGGTGAGGTGACAATCTGGCCAATCAGCAGCATTAATTGTCCACTTAATTGCCTGGAAGGAAGGCAAACCAGGACTGTATTTGGATTCGAGGGCCGGATTTGGATATCCTTACGTGACTCAAGAGGTAGATCAGCGTCATGTCTATAAAACATTTCTGAAATAAATGTTTTAGAATTTACAATTGGTCAAAAATATAAAATATTTTTTATTTTTCATTGAATCATTCCAATGTAGTGAGTGAAAACGAGTATTAGCACTAGCAGTTGAGTTAGTTGATAGCCCACAAATGATGTCTAACATTACAAACTAGATGGATCTATGGAAGCGAGTAGTCTTGTTTGAGATGGTTGTCAAAATAGGCAAAATGACTAAAAGTTTTACATATGTAACTGTTACTAGCAGAGTAAATTGTCACAGTCTGCTCTGCTGCTGCCGCCTCTCCCTCTGCCTGGCCACATCCCTTCCACTGCAATTCCTCTCAGCTGAGTCTCGTTAACCAGCCAGTATTTAAGCAGCTCTGTTTCAGTCACTCTTTGCCAGATTGTCATTGCAGCATGCACTACTCTCCAGCATGTCTTCAGTCTGACTTCCTGGAATCGACTGCCTGCCTCTGACTACGTCCTCTCATTCATGCCCCGGTAAACCTGAAAGCCTTCTGCCTCTGACTCCGAGTTCTGCCTGTGTGTTTCCTGGTTCCTGTCTGCTGTCTCCTGTGCCCCTGTCCAAGCCATCCGGCTTACCGCTCCCCTGCCTGAGTGGATACTATCCAGTTGACCCAGTCTCAAGCCAGCCTGACCTGGTGGCCCAGTGTTAACCCTCCCGCCTGCTGTGTGGGCAACCTGGGTTTGAATCCTGCCACTGGTGCCTGCTCCCTCGAGTTCCCGGAAAGGCTCCACTCAAGAGCCACAAGTTCCTGATCCTGATCTACACCAAGCTACCCTGCTTTACATTCTGTTTACCCCTGCCCAGAAATCATTAAAAGCCAGTAAAGATTCATCTGTGTTGATTGTGTTGCATTTGGGTCCTGCCACTCCCTGTGACTGTAAATGCGAGATTGTGTCATCTTTTTGCATGGCTCGGGTTATTAGGGATGTGATGCCCTTTGTCGGATGTTTTATTTAGTGTAGCCCGAAGTATTTTTTTTTTCTTATCAAAATTCGGGGGGGGATGAATTGCTGCCTCCTCAAAACTGTGCGGGACATATCCCCCATGTCCCCTGTACCTACTGCGCCCTAGCATCACAGAGTATTTTTTAGACTGCCAGAGACATTTTTAGTTGTCTTTTTTGGCATTGACATGTATTTCAGACCTAACAGGATCTTTCTGGAGAACACTCAGCTCACCTTGTCACCCCTAGGTGAACAAGGAGATTAAGGAAGATTATGACTCTTGGGAGGATAAAACCAGTATTTTTCACTTTGAAAGACAGCCATCGAGTGCCAACTGGATAGACTGGTGCCTGCCATTTGTTGAGGATGAGAATAATTTGCAGCTCTCTAATTTGAGCATCACATGCCTGCTGTCAAGCATGCATGTGCTGACAGCTCCTGCTTACCACACTTTCGTCTTGCACCCCCCCCCAAAGTCAAACATCTTTCCAAGAATATCTGTCTTATCTTGTTCATTGTCATGAAATATGCGTAACAGCGTATGTTCATTACCAAGATATCTCTGCCAACATTCTGACAGAGCAAACCTATTTAACCTCAATGTGCATGGCTCCAATATGGAGAGTTTTGAACTGGTTATTTTTCTTAAAGAGGATACTTCAGGAGCTTAATGGATAATGATCAGAATATGATAGAAATTTGGGATTTTCAGTATGATGCAGGCGGCTGGACAGACCGTAGAGGCATTCAGTGGAACAGATACTTACAAGGCAATGTAAATGCTAGGCATAGCCAAGTTAAAAATTGGAAGTTAATGTCAAGTAAGGCTATGACTGATGACAACATTTCAGTACTATCCTTTGTGTGTCTACTTTTCAATATTATTTCTCTTCTGTACAAGTTTTCTTTTTCAAACCTGATGCTCGTACATGGACGCCCTCAATGAGAGAATGGAGGACCACATTTAAAGCCATCCCAGAACTGAAAGTGAGAAAGTTATTTGCTGAATAGATGCACAGAGGACACACAGAGATTGATGGCAGTGCAGGGAATTTGCTGGATTTTGAAAATACAAAGAGTTGAATTGTCAAACTTGAAATTAATGGAATTACCAATATACATAGCCTCAAGATTGCCTGTTTAAATTTAATTTTAGTATCTCAAACTTTATCAAAGCTTAAGAACCTTTACAACTTTATTTACATATTAATTATCTATCAGGACTAAATTTCACTCAAAGCACAGTTTGCAGTTTATTTGCATTTGTAAACTGTTTATGCTAAATGCTGTTTCGGGTTCCTGTGGGATGTCTGTCAAATTAATATAGCTTTTCTCAATGAATAGAACAAAATCTCACCTTCACATGGAAAACAGAGCAACATGACAAGGAGGAAATGATTTTAGACAAAATTGTAAATTTTTATTTATTATGCTTAATATAATTAAGCAAATGTTTTCTGGATATGTCACTGACGTGCTAATGCTCAACAATGTGATTGTTGTTAGACTAAGTTAAGCACAATTCATGATGTACACTAGGTCAGTGCTTTCATGAACAAGGTACATAAGCCCTTTTGGCAGGATCATTATTTTAGCCTCTATTTACTATGCGATAAAGGCTAAAATCTGACAGTATGCTTCAAACCAAATACAATTTTAAATCCAAGAATGAACAAACAAGCCGTACATAGTCGCAAATGTCACAAACAACTTATCACTTCAAAACTTAAACCAACAAGGCACAACACGTGACACCATTCAGCGACGTGAAATAAACAAATGTGAAAAAAATCAGCATCATTCCAAGCAAAAGAGAGAGTACTTTAAAGGTATAGGGCAAATGAGAGAGCAATAATGACTGCAAGCATTGTTTTCTGGTTAACTCCTTGGTGCAGAAGCCAAATCAGTTAATTCTCGCATTCCCCCATTTAAAGCTGCAGTTGGTAAGTCTTATAAAAGCAACTTTTTGTCATATTTGCTAAAACTGTCACTATGTACAGACAGCATTACATAAAACTAGTACTCTGTAATAAAAAAAGGCTCCATTAGCCCCACCTACTGCTCCTACTGCAATTTAGCAGAATCCATCGGACCGATCAAAAAGAACAAATCAGAGCCAGGATGGTGTCTGAGGGAGCGTCTGACAGCCGTCAATCACTGCACATGCACGCGCTGCGGACAGCCTCCTTCCCTGTTCCTCCTCAGTTCATGCCAGTGCTCGGCTGAGCTCAAATCTCCGAGGAGGCTTCAGGAGCTTAGAGAAACTAATGGCGTAACAACAGCCATCAGCGAGGAAAAAATGCCGATACCTCCGTTAACTGACAACAGCATACATGGCTAAGACAAGTAAGAAGAGGAAGCCAGAGGAAAAAAAAAAGCATAAAAGAAAGAATTAGACAAAGCCCGGGATAAAACCACAGTGAACATCAAAGTGGCTTTTCAGAGGTGGAGGGAACTCCGTGATCTGGAAGGATTAAAAACCGACGCAGAGTTGGCGACTTTTCTGCTTGACAGGTAAACCCCTGCTTTATTTGTTGGTTCATTTTTGCTCAGCAATGCTCTGCAAATAAGCGAGTTGGCGTCGCTCACATGCACAGCTGCTACTAACCCCAGCCCTAACCGGCATCAATTCATTTTCACTCTGAAAATAAGCGAGTAAACGTCGCTTACAAGCACAGTTGCTGTTCGAATAGCCAGCGTCTTGTAATTGTTACACTACTCCGTGGTGCATGTGATGTTACTGTGATGTTGCAGTCGGCTAACGTTTGCTTGTTCCCGATGCTAAGGCTAACGTTACTGGCGTTGTTTTATTAGAAAGTAGCAGAAAATATCTTTATGAAGTGACCTGGCAATCTTATCGGTTGTTTTTTTTAAAATTTTTATTTAACCTTTATTTATACACGGGAACCCATTGAGACCTCAGTCTCATTTGCGTTGGTGTCCTGTTAACAACACAAAACAGAATACAATGCAATACATTATCATAAAAAAAAGCGAACAATTGTCATGGTTTTGCCCCTGCCGGCTGAAGACGACAAGCCGGCGGGCACTGGGACCATGGACCCAAAAAGTGGTTTAGGGACCCACACGCACAGGCTGAGTAAAAAATAGAAATGTTTAATAAAACTAATAATAAAAACACAATATAAAACTCAGGGGAGCAGCAGCAAAAACAACAACAGGGCTCAGGCATCAGAATGCAGCTGCACTGCCAAACTGGCAGCGCAGCTCTTAAGTACAATACCCTTCACCTCCACTTCAACAAGCAACAGGTGTGGCTCGTTGAAGTGGAGGCGAAGACAGCAGGAGGGGGGAGGGACTGCAGTGCAGAACCATCACAACAATAAACAATAAAATCATCATACAGGAGTGCATACAATATATGTGGCCGAGAAAATTGCCATAATATTATTCAAAACACGCACAGTCCCCAACTTCTAAATCCTTTATCACTTTTTTGAAATTCTCTAATGATATCAATTTACCCCACTTAAATGTTTCTTGAAAATTTTTCCACATCCTAGGAGCACAGTAACTAAAAGCAGTTTTACCAAGTTCTGTTTTAACTCTGGGGACTTCTAGGACCAACCAGTCCTGAGATCTCGCCTGGTAATTGCTACTGCACCTTGAGATAAAAGTTGTAAGGTAACATGGTAATCTGTGTAAGATTGCTTTATAAATGAAGGTCAGCCAGTGCTGCCTTCTCCTGGTAGCCAATGATGGCCAGCCCACAGCTTTATACAGAGAACAATGATGCGTTTTAAAAGGATCTCTAGTAATAAAATGAAGTACAGCGTGATAAACCATGTCAAGTTTTTTTCAAGGTCATTAGGGCAGCGTGCATATAGGTGATGTCACCATAATCAAACACTGACAAGAAGGTTGATTGAATTAAAAGCTTCCTATTATCTTGAGAGAAACAAGAGCCGTTTCTGTAAAAAAATCCAATGTTATGTCTTAACTTTTTTGTAAGTTCATCAAGATGTACTTTAAAAGATCGATTAATATTCCAAGGTATTTGTAACAAGACACTCGCTCGATTTCAGAGCCATCCAAGGCTCTGATTGCGTTGTTGTCCTCAAAAATATGTGCAAATATGTGCGTTTCTGTGCTCTCACAACTAAATGTTGTCATATGTGGTTTAATGGCCATTTAGCAGGATTCACGACAGTTTCTGTTCTAAAACAAATAGGTAACTTACTGAAATAAGTGTGTGCTGGGTTTTTACTGAACACATACTGCTGTAGACTAATTTTCATGTCGACATGATTTATTTCTGCTCGTTTGTTGGCCAGCAATGTTGACTGTTCACAACAGTAATGTCTAGCCTCGGCAACTTGACCGTTTTCATAATGTGAAATTGCAAAATCTCTCCACAGTCGCATGCATAACAGGTCGCGTGCCTTCGCGTGCACGGCAGCCTCCTCTGGGGGAGGGTCTTTGGAGGCAGGGCAGGAGTGCAGTGGAGAGGGAGGGGGATGGATCTGAAAGTTGCATTTTTTCAAATTTTCAAGTCCTCTCTCTCCTCATAGTTACCAACTGCAGCTTTAAAGCTTCATAATTCAAGATCTGAGCATCACAGAGAGTGGAAAAATGACTCAAATAAAACAAGACACTTGTAGCATTTAGAGTACCAGATTATTTCAGTTCATTTGCATAGTTTTAGTACCAAATAAGCGCTGCAAGCACAAAAAAATCCTCATGAAAATTCAGGATTGAAGTTATAAAAAAAAAATACAAAGAATCGAAAAGAGGCTTGGAGGTAAAACAAAATACCTCTGGGATCATAAACTGCTTGACCTCAAGTGTATTATATCAGAGTGGGTATTCAAAATTTTTCAATTGCCCAGAAGCCAAAGAAGAGCACTCTCAAAGTGGCTCACCAAATGGTGCACAGTGAAATCATAAAATAATCATATTTTACAGCAAATCAACCATTTTGATTCCTGAGGCTCAATAAGAAAATGTGAATTTCAAGTGGGAAGCGTGAGTCCTTCAATAGGCAGGGATGGACATCAATGGTCTCCAAAAACCTCTCCATACCCACAAAATGTTTTTTTCTCTCATATAAAGAATTGAAATGTGTTAATTTACCACCAGAGCACCATTACCCAGCACGCAAACAATTAAAGAAATGTTTCTTTTCCTGTCAGAATATTTACCCTGCTAGAAAACCACCTCCTATGATCTGGACAAGGACAATTGACTTTATGAGGCAAGCAAAATGAGGGGAAAAAAGTGAGAACTATTAAAAATGAATACCAGCATATTCAGTCCTGCAGTGACCAACTCCTCCGTAGGTCATGCCAACCTGACCTGCAAGTCTTCACCTTGCACACAAGCGAACAGCAAACTTGTATAAACACTTTCCACGCCCTATAAGGACCAAGTATAACTCAATGCCGCGGTTATATCCAAAATATACCTCATGTATACACACAAAAAAAAAAGATATTCCAGCATTGGGAAAAAGCAGGCAATAATGTCACCCTTGCTGGAATATAAATCCACGCACCCAACATAACAGTGGGTACACTGAAGTTTTCTAGTTATTCGCGTAGTAGCGTAAACCAAGACATTCGACTTCCTTGAATGTGGTGTAAATTCTAAAACAGATCACTACACAATATGCCACTAAATTCAGTATTATTAGCAAAGGCTAACAGTTAGTCATAATAACCAATGTGACCAACTAAGCTAAATCAGTATCATAATCATAGCAAGGGTGGAAAATGGAAACACCAAATGACAGACTGTATTATTCCAAATAAAAATATATATTTACACATCAAGAATAATGACTCCCACAATAATATAGGCTTCATCCAAACAATCAATACTGTTAGGCTCAGTATTGATCGTCTGTTCACAGATCAGCCTTGGTTGAGGAACTTTATTCATACAATTCTTGGGCGGCAGTGGTGGGACTTATCACATCCATAATCTAAATAGTTTACGGGAACTGGTTCAGCGTGAATATTCAATACGCATTTTGCACCTACCCGATATTATTAGGATAGTGTAACTGAGTGCATAAGTTGAGCAGTTCCATCAATGGAGCTTCTGCACAAAGGGCTTTAGGTAATTATCATCACTGAATTTGATGTATATGTAACTTTTCCAACTAGCCTTGGCTTGAGGGTAATGTCCAATGCCATTGTAACACACTGTATTAGCTGAATCCTCTTTGCCCATTGAGCTCTCAGGGCTTCTGGGTTATTGCACGTCTACTCTGGCTTCTCTGAAAACCCAGCCTGAAACCTTGTTCTCTGGATATTAAAGCTTGATGTTCAGCTGCCTCCAGCAGCTCATAAACTCATTTGCACAATATAATTTATATGCTCTCGTCTTCACACTAACCAGGTTGCTCAGGGAGAATTTTTGAGCGTAAATCAATAACAAGAAAAATTGCCTCACAATGGATGACTTTTTTTATAAACCCTTTGCTGCTAAACTTGATTTTTTAAATATTGAATCACAAGTACTGATTCCACAAAGAACAAATACAGCTAAAGGGCAATAGAAAAACAAGAGAAAACCGACTGACTCAAGGTTTGGTCCCGTATCCAGGAGCACAAAGCACCATCTGGGATTAATGCAGACCAAACAATTCAATGTCAACACAGGCTGAACAAGAGACATCTGTCCTTTTCGGTCTTAACACTGGTAACATCAAAAACTAATGATTTTGATTGCTATTCCTATATTTGGTGACTACCACTCAGATAACCCAGCTGCACAGACCAAATAATGTAATTTATTTTTTCACACAAGACATTTTGGATTTTTATGATTTTCTTTGATTTAAATTTTAATTTTTGTTCACTAGACTCACTTGCCGGAAAAGACAAATGTTTGAATGCATTTCATTTAGAACATTTTGTTTCCATGGCAGATAATCTGGCCAAAGGAGGGAATGAACTGAGGTAGACAGAAAGACCAAAACAGAGAGCAATAGTCTGTACTGACAGTAAAACAATTTGAATGTCCAGTACGTTTTGAATTCAACCATATGCCCCGCTGATGGACTGATTTGCTTGAAGTAAATCCTGGTTGACCAATGCCCGATAAAAACATGAATGTATAGCTGCACGCGCAAAAATTCTTTTAATTCAGATGATTGGCTCAGATATTGGAAACACCAATACAAATTCATTTGATGGGATGTTGCATTTATATTCAACTTACAAGTCATTTAATGTGCAAAACACAATGGATGCATTCGCATTGCAAAATTAATTAAGAAAGTTACATAAATTTAAACTCGCTGTACCTCTCCATCGATTCAATCTAGGTATTGCAAGTACTTGTATATCTTACCTGATATTCAGGGCAATCAGACCGGATGTCACACACTATGATTTCATAACACCTTGTTTTACTTTGTCCACTCTGAACTGAAAACCATACTCTCATGCCATAACAAATCCATGGCATTATTACGAGAGGGTCGAATATTCAGATAATATTAATATACTGTCATGTATCCATCTGGAATTCCTCTATTTTCCATAGCATGAAAAAGTGCAAGTTGCATCATTCTTGTAAGTTTTTTTTTTAGAGTCAAGGATTCAAAAGGACTGAGCTGCGCCTTAAAAACTGTCTTCAATAAATACACTCTGGTGCAGTAGTCAAGAAAAAATCTAAAAAATGACAAGGAAAGACTCACACACAGAAAAAAAGGAAAAATATCTGCCCATAATTAAATATTCCTTTAGATCTTTAAAAGCTTAATGCATTCTGACTTTGATTTCCACCTTCTATATCATGATAAAAAATATATTATTTCACAGAATATTTCGCAGTTTTAGTTATGTGTCTGCTGTTTTCCTTGACCCGCATCCATCCATCCATTTTCTGCCGCTAATCCAGAGCCAGGTCGTGGGGATACATGCACATGAAGCAGAGAGGCCCAGGCACCCCCCTCCCCAGCCTCTTCCTCCCCCCAACTGACTCCTCTACACGCGGCGGAGCAGCGGTTCTACTCTGAGCCTCTCCCGGATGACCCCGCGAAGAAAGCCCATTTTGGCTGCTTGTATTTGCAATCTTGTTCATTCAGTCACTACCCACAGCTTGTGAGGTGAGGGTTGGAACATAGATCAACCAGTAAATCGAGAGCTTTGCCTTGAAGGTCAGCTCCTTTTTCACCACAACGGACCAGTACAATGGCCGCTTTACTGCAGATGCTGCACCAATCCACCTGTCGATCTCCTGCTCCAACCTACCCTCACTCGTGAACAAGAGCCTGAGATACTTAAACTCCTCCACCAGGAGTAAAAACACACCCCCCACTCAGACAGGACAATCCACCTTTTTCTGGCAGAGAATAATGGCCTCAGATTTGGAGGTGCTGATCCTCACTGGGACCGCTTTACACTCAGCTGCACACTGCAACAGTGCGCGGTGGAGGTCACAGTGCAATGAAGCCAACAGGACCACATCATCTACAAACAGCAGAGATGCAATCCTGAGGCCAACAAACTAGACACCCTCCAAGCCTCAGCTGCATCTTGACACCCTGTCCATGAAAATCATGGACAAAATAGGGGACAATGCACATCCTTGACAGAGTCCAACACCAACTGGAAATGAGTCCAACTTAATGCCGAGAATGCGGACACAACTCCGGCTTTGGTTGTACAGGGATCGGATGGTTCGAACTAACAGCCCCGGAGCCTCATGCTCCCACAGCACCCCCCCACAGGACACCTCGTGGGATACAGTCATAAACCTTCTCAAAGTCCACAATACACCTTTGGACTGGATGGGCAAACTCCCATGACCCCTCCAGTATCTGTGCAAGGGTAAAAAGTTGGTCCACTATTCCACGACCAAAACGGAACCCGCATTGCCCCCCCCTGAATCCAAGGTTCGACAATCAGGCAAAGTCTCCTTTCCAGCACCCTGGCATAGACATTCCGTCCTTGGCCTACATGCTTTTTTATTGAAAGATAAAAGATCAATTATATCTGAGATGAAAAAGGAAAATTGTTTTTTAAAACTGAAGACATAAAAGCTTGAAGGACCTCCCCTTCACCTCTCCTCTCTAAATGCAGGAAAGTACCTCAAAGGTAAATAGTTTTTGCATTGTCACATAAGATGGTTTTTCACTGAGCACTTAGTCGATTTTCAGCAGAGAACTTATTGACAAGGGTGCATAATTATGGCTTGTATCTCTATGAGGGTGACTTATTCTCCTGTGTCATGGGATGTAATTGAATTCCATCGATTCAGACAGCACGTCTGCATTTCGGCACTCTTGTATGCTGAAGTCTGAAAATGCAACGCCTGAATTAAATCCAAAATGAACGCCACCTGCTAATCACTAATTAAAAGGTTTAGGAAAATTGCACATTGAGTTTTTTTTTCTTTCATTCTTTGATTGAACAGGTGTAAATATCTCAAAACAAATCCCTGAATTAATTATGAAATGGTTACTGAGAAGAAGAGTTCCAAAAACGTAATTGAATCTTCTAAGTTAAGCACAGCAAAGAGATTTATGCACCGCAGGTAAAATGAATTCAGAACACAGAAATCCAAGGTGAAAAATAAGGATACAGGGATTCATCATCTTCAAAAGAAAATGTACAATGTGATAAGAGTTTCTTGGAAGTTCCTTGCTCATAGACTGTATAAAAAGATGGACGTAGCACCCTGGTCTGAAAAATGAAGTCCATGCGGAAGTACCGTTAAATGGCATTCTATTTAATGGCCAGCAGATGGCGACGTCGGTGGTTGCAGAAAGAAGTTCAATGCTATAGAAGTCTATGAGAAAATGACCCTGCTTTCCCACCTGATTTTTCATTTAAATAATGATTTTTTCACATTATTTTATGGTACCTCTAGCAAGTTTCAAGTCTCCTTCGATATATCATGATGTTCATTTTTGTAAATTATGGTTCCATATAGACTAGAATAAAGGATAAAGCCAGAATATGCTTTAGGGGCGTGGCTATCCTCTGGTCCTCGTCCGATACAGTCAGATCCAGAGCCACGGTCCTCCCCGGATCTTCAATACATGCTCTCGTCCAATAGAAATCACATCCGGTTTCAAAATGACAACATGGCGCAATTCAAATTGCCAAAATCGAGGCTTCCTTTATGGTATGCTGAAACCAATGGGTGACGTCACGGTAGCTTCGTCCATCTTTTTATACAGTCTACGGCTCTGACAGCAAACAATGGTATCAGACTAAGCATTGATCGAGTGACTGTGTATTGAGGGGGATGAGGCATGTATAACTCAACCCAAAGCAAAGTGACTGCTTGTTAAACAGAGAGGAAATAGACTTGGAAAGGGCAGTGTCTCCTGCACATTACCTGCTCTATCACAATGCGCGCGGTGGCGGTCCCAATGACTTTGCCAGTGCGATCAATACGCAAGTCAATATCCCCCCCCTTTGGATGCACAGGGTGCAGCCTTTCACTGGACAAAACAGACAAGGTGCTCATTATTCTCGCTGATATTTGCTTTAGAATAAGGAGACAGCCCACACCTGTTAAACAGGCAGTATAAATATCAGGAGACTGGGATGTGCTGGGTTGCAGCTGTCCTCCGCACTTTGCACAAACTGCCAAGCTTCACCCTGTGGTATTAGCCCTCTGAAGGATAAGGGATTCAGTGTTGCCTGTGCAGCCTGAATGAGGCTGCACCGACATCTGCTCCAACTGTTTCCACGCGCTGTGAAAATTCTCATCGGGCCACTCATTCCCAGGTCCTTTTGATGACCACACACCCACAATTAATGCCACCTAACTAAAGCACGGCAGTATTTTAATTTTAGTTTTACATTCTTATTTTTATTTATTTATTTATTTTTGGTTTGTGTTGACATTTCTTTTTTTTTTTCGCTGTTGGAATTATGCTACATTCTGCCAAATAGATTGAAGGGATGAGCAGATACTGCAACAAAATTACGAAAGTAATTTAGAAAACCAAACTGCAGTAAAACCAAAAGATAAGGGGAAAAATCAGGCAGATGCATACAAGACTTGATCTTTCTTGCAGTTTTAGGCCTCCAGTAACTAACAGCATGGCTGCTTACAAAGAGCACTGGCAGTGGAAAGATAACTCCTAAGGCCAGCAGGGCTTACGTCAAATCTTGAGACACTGTTTTGCAGTGTACTATTAATGTTTAATATTGTGTTTTTCATTTCACACAGAGTTCTGATTTCAAAATCCTGCGGGGCATTACGGTCCTATTTGACAGACAGAATTATTCAAAGGTATTTCTGGGGAGACTTGGTCAGGACAGCCAACATTTAAAGTCCAAGTAAAGTGAAATCTGTGATTTGCTTCTAAACACATTATGTATGCAAGAAAATAGGCTAGTAGCTGAAAATGTGAAAAGACTGCAAACTAATCTGGAACTGTGGATTTAGTCCGTTAAACAGTTTTTCACCAACTTTATTTTCCGGATTTTCTGGCAGGGCTAGAACAAGGCTTGATGACGCACTGAAGCCATCCTTAACATAATCCTACCCCTGGTATTGTATAAAATCTAGAGTGCATTGCATCAGTGGTTATCCGCACAATCACAAAGTAGGTACACCCACGTTTTGTATTTAGCTAAGTAGCTAGCTAAGTCCCACCTGACCTAAAGTACTTCCCAGTACCAGTCCCAATTGTTCTGTTTCCATTCCACATTTGTGGACCTGGATATGGATTGGAATGCAAGGAAATACTGCCGTGTTACCACTGTTCTGATGGGAGTTCTGCAACAAGAGTTATGGGGCACAAATCCCAAAAATCACATGACATGCCAAAAGTCTGAATTAAATGATTTTCTGGTCTGAGAGTAGAGAAGTTAAACCATACAAAATGTACAATCAGATCAGACATATGAGATGATTACGATATACTGGCTCAGCAGACACACGCCAAAGTCAAAACAATAAATAGCCAATACATCAAAATACCCAGAAAAATTGCTAAGAAATCAAGAAAATGGAACAACTCTGATGCAATCCAAAATGAGCAGCTTGTACTTCAACTAGTGCAAAGTCCTTGAGGCTGTTGCGGACTCCTAACAAGCCAGCGCATGATTGGAAAAAACTTTTGCAGGACATAGTTCTGAAGCATTCTTCCAAACTACACAATTAAAAATCTTTTCCCAAAAAGTTACAGAAGTGGCCTGGGAGAAGGTCTGTTACAGAAGCAGGAGTATAACAGAATAAAGCAAGCAAAACAGCTCTGCTCACAACAAGCCAACAGTCAACGCACGAAGATAGTTCTCTGCACATGGGTATTAAAACAAAGCATCATGAAGTAATGGTGGCATTCTGGTTTCAAGCAAACAAGCATATTTACAGCAACTATGTCAGTGATGGAGCATGAGCCCCATTTTATACAATCCCTCTGAACTGATCAGAAGACCTGAAAATGGATTGTGTAAGTCTGTATAAACTAAAGTCAGATCCCTCCAAAGTATTTATTCCCCTGTTTGCATCCCAGGGAGCTCTTCCTTGCCTTCAGCTCGCCGGTATACTTTTAACCATCCCGTGGAATGGACTGATAATTTGTAATGTGCTACACACTTGGATTATTGACTGAATGCCCATTCAAAAATTCAATAATGGTATTAAAACATAAAATAGGCAGCTGCACACCAGTAAGTGATAACCCTTAAAATATTTTCTCATGATTCAATAAAATGAAAAGCAGACAAATCCCCAAGCATTCAGTTAATTTTCTGAATTTTGATTCTCATTCAGCCATTAGACCTCACTAGTTCTTTTTTTTGGAGGCAATACATCTGAAAATAAGGCAAAGGCAGGTTTAAAATGTTGGATCACTCAACGAACTCGCATTGGCGGCTGTGAGGAGATGTAGACGTTAACAGAAACCACAGGGAACTGCATCTATTTTTAGTCATTTGAAGGATGACTAGTCTAATGTGCTAACTGGGCTGAAAACTAGGCTAACTCATGAGACTACTTCCCTCTCCTTGTGCAGCACACAAAGGAGTCCAAGGGTTTCGCCAGGCTTTGAAACGTGGGTGTCTGAAATCATTGTCAGGGATAAAAGCAACACTAAATTGTGAGCCCGAATGAAATCTTGTTGAGCAGGGTAGTGCAGGGTTGCTGCCCATTATGCATTTCTCCATTAATCCCTTGAACTCTTAACTTTTCAATCAAGTTTTCCCTTAAATAGGTTCAACGTCGGTAATGTCTACATTTTTCATAATGTAGGACAATGTGACACACATATTCTGTATCTGCTGGTTGGGGTACTTCACTAAAGCTTCATCACACTGACACAAACAGAACTATTTAAACCCTGGATGCTATGTTTTACGGCCACAGCATCAGATCAAATGAAAAATATCTGAATCTTGTCCATGATTTATACACATTTCCTTGTAATTCAGAAGGGCATATTTTGAATCGACGGAATCCTTAGGATCTCAACAAGAATTTAAGAAAGGCATGAAGTTCCACAGGTTTGAATACACCAGCTGCACTTGACTGACCCATATATGAGTCTGCAGGTTTTATGAGGTTAATGTATTCATAAAATATGTATTGCTCAATTTAAATCATCACATAAAGTGAAAACTTAAGCCTTCTGCCACTTTTTTTTTGCTGATGTGCATAGAAGTACAGAAAATCAAATAATGCAAAATAAATAATGAAAATCTGAAAAACAATGAGCTACAGCAACATTTATGTCCTTCAATGACTGGATAATTAGTGAAATGTAACTTTTCAATGACAATATACACTTCTTTCAAATCTGATGACTGAATTAGACTCAAAAATTGACGTAGGAGCAATTTAGGACAATAATGAAGGGACAAGTTGTAAAAATAGGGTGATGTGAAACAGGTAATAAACAGGTGAGCAAATTGAGGTATAATATTTAAAAAAGCATCCATAAAAGGCTTAGTCCCTTAAGAGCAAAGATGGGTAGCAACTCATGAATTTGCCAACAGATGCGTAAGCTATTATGCCTCACTGTGAGAACAATGTTCCCCAAAGACAAATCAGTCCAGTTATGGACATCAACAGTGAGAGAATGGTGCATAATACAATATAAGGATGGAAGTAATCTAGTCAAATCTCAAACCATAAAGGCCAACGCCAAAAACTGCTTTTGAATGCTTGTGATTTCCGATCCCCCAGACCTCACAGTCTTAAGAACAGTCAGGTAACTGTAATGGGTATCATGACATGGGTTCAAAAAGTACTATGTCAAACGTTTGTTTGTCAGTAACATTTACCGCTGCTTCTACAGATGTGCATTAAAGCTTTACCATGCAAACCTGATGCCATTCCTCAACGCTGTCCAAAAGCATTGTCGACTTCTCTGGGCTTGGTGTCAAGTGAGATGGGCAGTAGCTCTGCATGTTTTGTGGTCCGATGAGTGAACATATTAAGTGGTCTTTTTGAAAAACAGTTGCTGTATTCTCTAGACCAAAGAGGAAAAGGAAAAGCAAGCTCTTATCAGCTTCAAATCTAAAAGCCAGTGTTCGTCATGATCTAAAGGTGTGTCAGTGCTCATGGTTATGAGTGACTTGCAATCTTGCATCACTAGCATTTCATGGAAAAAGCTAGTAAGTCACATTTTTGAGGAAAATGATTATGATGTTACTTTGGACTATCTGGCTTCTTCTGCATCATTTCACACTGGAACTGTATAGAATACAGGGGTGGCGTTAGACTTGAAAATTCCGGGGCTAATATCCTTCCCTTTACAGGCAACATTTCGACAGCATCTCAGAACTCTTCAGCGAATGAAGGTAATTTTGGTGACTAGTACGTGGTTTCGTCCGTTTACATTTTCCAATCAGACAGCAGTCTATTTTTTACAGTGAGTTGCGTAACCGTGCTGCAAAAACAGGTGTACGTACTTGTCGCTGAAATTACCTTCATTCACTGAAGAGTTCTGAAATGCCGTCGTCGAGTGCCGGTGCATAGACCTAATTATAATTAAATTATTTTTCTGTACTGAATGTAACCCATTATTTTGTCGCTTTTAGATCGCATGGGGGAGAGAAGCCGTGTCTTCAATTGCCACTTGATTATTCTTGAATTGGAAAACGTGTTAATAAAGGAAAACCATCTAGAATTAGCCAGGACTAATTGTTGTCAATAAAAGGAGGGATATTAGCCCCGGAATTTTCAGGTTTAACGTCACCCCTGTATAGAAATAATGCACAGGTTTACAAAAAACACCAAACAAAGGAATAGCAAAAGGCATGACCTTATTGACGGGGTTGGATAGGTTTTCCCCATTTTCTCAAAATGTCTGAAATGTGACTTACTAGCTTTTTCCATTTAACGCCAGACCATTGCTGCACTAAATACGAATTACTGTGCATGCACAAATTTTGGAGCAACATATGCTGCCATCAAGATGTTGTCTGTTTCAAGGACATCCCTGCCTTTTCCAGCAAGACAATGCCAAGACATTCTGAATGGATAAGTGCATGAAAGTAGAAGCAGACAGCGCAGCTGCTAGACTGGCCAGCCTGCAGCCCTGATCAGTCTCTGATTGAGAATGTATGGTGCATTGTGATGCAAAATATCAGACAACAAAGACCTCTCAGATCAGCTGGTATAGAAGACTGAAGACTGAAGATCAGCTGCTTAATAGAGGAACACAAGAAAATTCCACCGGCTAGACTTGACTTAGTGGTGTCTTCTGTGGCCAAACAAGTGTGACTGAAAGAAATGGTGGTGTCACATTGTGGTTAAGAGTTAACTATGTTAACTTTTTTGAACTCTGCTGCAGTCATGAACTTGTGTATGCTCAATAGCCCAATGTGTAGTTGTACTACTCAATACAGGAGAGGGTGAATCAACCCTCCAGATCAGGACTTTTTGATTTTATTTGCATTTTCCATCATGTGCCTATTGGGGTTGTTCATAAAACCATAAAAATTATATGATAAGACAGCTGTTACACATACAGAAATATACTGTAACTGCATCATCACAGCAAAATTATCATTTTGAGAATCATTCCGGAAGATAGCATCTTAAATGTACACTGCTGTCCAAAAAAAGACACTCCTCTGAACATGTCCATCATGTGTCCTCAGTGGAGATGCAGACTCACTTAGTGAGGCTGTTGTGCAACTCCAACTCACAGGGTGGCAAGTTTTTTTCTTATGAGACACAATTACTGCCAGCATATGTCAATACCGCGCAGAGGACTAAGTACGCTGACAAGTTTATTTTTCAACTCAAAATGACAAAAGAAATGCACTGCTCCAACTTTCAATTCAAGATTGACATTTTAACTGTAAATCATTGGTATTTGAGGAGTAAAGTATAGTGCTTTCTGCTATTTTATTAGGAAAATATACAGGGTATTTTCTATTTTCACACAATGTTCAGAGGTTTAGTTTGCTGTAAATATCGTAAGGCTGCTGCCCTGGCCATTTCTTTTTTTTTAAAAAGTTGTTTTCCCCAGACAAAAAAAGAAGAACAAAAAAGGAATTCATGTACAACAAAAGAGCTTTTCTGACAATAGAGCTGACAGTTTAATTTATTGAAGAAAGCAAAGTTCATTCCTAGGGGCTGTACTTTGCATTAGAGCACACTTGCAGCAATTATTTCACTTATCATTTAATGACAGCTCAAGGGTCCTCCGCTATTTACACAATCAAGACAAGCATTGCATATTAAAATGTTATTCAACCGCAAATTCATTAAAACATCATTACAGTTTCAAAGAAAGCTTTTGAATGAGTACAAAAGGCTCATTTTACCCCCTCTTTAGTTTGTGAAACATAAATGCCAGAACATACAGAACTGTACTAAATATAGGCTGCTTTTAATCTTCGAATCAAATAGACAAGTGAGAGAAGCTCTTTATCGCTAGCAGAAAAAAAAGCATTTTCATTATTGGTCAGAAAAACAGCACATGAATAGCACAGCCATTGCTGCGTAACAAACATATATCTCAGCTATGCAGACACATCTATAAATGTTTTACTAGTGTGATTTTTTTAACAAAAGAGGGAGGACATCGTAAGTATCTGGATGACAGAAACTAGCAGGTCACTGGATATCAATTTCACTCTGATATTTCACTTCTATGCAGAAACAGCACCAAAGATTTGAAACTCTTGCGAACAGCCTGTTGTCCTCACCAAAAAAGCTGATTATTTATTGCGGTAAAGCCATAGATATACAGTATCTCACAAAAGTGAATACACCCCTCACATTTCGACAATTAATTTATTATATCTTTTCAAGGGGCAACATTACAGAAATGAAACCTGAATATATTCTACAGTAGTCATTGTACAATATGTGTAGCAGTGTAGATTTACTGCACTGTCCAAAAAACTGAACAAACAGCCACTATTTCCAAAATGGGTGGCAACAAAAGTGAGTACACCTCACCGTCAACATGCCAAATTGTGTCCATAGTGTCATTATTTAGTGTGACCACCATTGTTGTCCAGCACTGCCTTGATTCTCCTAGGCATGGAATTCACCAGAGCTGCACAATGTTGTTGCTGGGATCGTTCTCCACTCCTACATGACAACATCATGGAGCTGGTGGATGTTGGACACCTGCTGCTCCTCCACCTTCCTCTTGAAGATGCACCACAGATGCTCAATGGTATTCAGGTCTGGAGACTTGGCCACGTCATCACCTTCACCTTCAGCTTCTTCAGGAAGGCAGTTGTCATCTTGGAGGTGTGTTTCGGGTCGTTATCATGTTGGAAAACTGCCGTTTTCGAAGGGAGGGCATCATGTTCTGCTTCAGAATGTCACAGTACATGTTGGAATCCATTATTCCATCAATGAAGCGCAGCTCCCCAGGATCAGAAGCACTCATGCAGCCCCAGACCATGATGCTGCCACCACCATGTTCGACTGTAGGCAGTACACACTTGTCTTGGTACTCCTCACCAGGGCGCCACCACACATGCTGGACACCATCTGAGCCAAACAAGTTCATCTTGGTCTCGTCAGACCACAGAATATGGTTCCAGTGGTTCATGTTCTTAGACTGGTTGTCTTCAGCAAACTGTTTTTGGGCTTTCTTGTGGGCTAGCTTCAGAAGAGGCTTCCGTCTTGGCCGATGGCCATGCAGACCGACTTGGTGCAGTGCACGTCGTACGGTCTGAGCACTGACAGGCTGTTCTCCCACTGCTGCAACCTCTTTAGCAATGCTGCCAGCACTCCTGCATCTGTTTTCTGAAGCTAACTTGTGCACCTGAGGCAGAGCACGAGGACTCAACCTCTTCGGTCGACCCTGACTAGGCCTGTTCCGAGTAGAACCCGTCTTGGAAAACCGCTGAATGACCTTGGCCATCGCGCTGTAGCTCAGTTTCATGGTTTTACAGATCCTCTTGTATCTTAGACCATCTTTGTGGAGAGCAACAATTCTCTTTTTCAGATCCTCAGAGAGTTCTTTCCCATGAGGTGCCATGTTGATCATCCAGTGACCAGAATGAGAGCATTGCACCCAAAGCACCACAATTTAAACCTTCAACATGTTACACAACCTCATATGGCCCAGTCGAACAGATAAAAGCATGAACATGATGAATAAGACACGTTTCATTGCTTGGTTGACCATTGCCAATTCAGGTGTGTACTCACTTTTGTTGCCCCTTATTTTGGAAATAATGACTGTTCAGTTATTTGGACAGTGCAGTAAATCTACACTGCTACACATATTGTACAATGACTACTCTAGAATATATTCAAGTTTAATTTCTGTAACGTTGTCCCTTGAAAAGATATAATTAATTGTCAAAATGTGAGGGGTGTACTCACTTTTGTGAAATACTGTACATACAGAACACTAGATTGCTGACAGGGTACGCTCAAGTGTGTTCTAGCAGCGTATACACCCGAAAGTATAACTCTCTCGTAGACTCCCATTCATTTTCGCCTACTTTAAATTTTAATTTTCAAAAACACTTGCGTGTGAGTTACTTTGGTATCGCTGTGAAGAGCAACATTTTGTCTCCCTAAATGCGTTTTGTTTGTTTTTTTGGGGGGTGGGGAGGCACACTCATCAAAGGTAAGTCCGAAATGTGGCTAGATGGCAACGTTATCCTACGAGCAGAAAGTAAACAAGTTAACGTGACCGAAGCTTTTACTTACCATCTGGTAATATAATTGCTTGGAAGTTTTCGTCGTTACAAGAAACGTCGATGAATGTTTGTATACGTAATAAAATTACTTTCTGGTTTCCTCACTTCATTTTACCCTGGTTGAGCATATTTGCCGTCAACCGAATTGTTTATATTGAATCATGTACTGTAACTAATGCCAACGTTGTTGAACGGGAGCGCCTGTCAACTCTGCTAGTCCTTTACTGAGTTGCACCTTTGCCCCTGTCCTGTCAAAACACTGCTCCCAAAAAATGATCGCTGGCTGCGCAGCACTTCCGAAGAGATGGCGAAAAGTTTTTTCTCCTGACTCACAGCCGAGCCTTTCTCTCCTCCTTGTCTTTTGGAAAACAGCATAAACGGACAAAGTGACTGTTTTACATATTTTAAAGGTGAGAAGTATTGCCGTTGAATGTCAATTACGAGTAGGTAGCTTGTTAGCCACCTTGTCAATTTTATTCACTGCCAAGTAAATGTAGTCCCCGCGACGGAAAGGGTACCAAGGTAGCTAGGTAGTGACCGTTATCAATCGCGAGCGTTTGCTTTTAGTCAGCGGTCTATTCAGTCAATAGGATGGCTAATAAGCTAGCTTGCACACAAACACGTTTTTCTCCATTAAATTAAATAAAATTGCGTTTCCGCGATAACTTACGCATGAAACGTTTCATTACAGCCCTTCGAATGAATATTGCTGCAGAACGCAGCCGCACATCTCGGCATTTTAACGATTATATTAACTTCTTTGAAATTGGCCTCGTAGGAAACAATTCATTTGAAGAAGTTGGGTGTATCAAAATGGCGGCCGCCAGGTGCTTCACTTTGGATAATGGAAATATGATGATATTAAATAGAGAGAGACCCCAGTATCAGCCCAAGAGCTTCAGCTCGAGGGCTGATACTGGTCGAGGGTTGATACAGGTTTTGATATGAAAATGCCCATATGATGTTCTATTTATCATATACTCAGTTTGACCATAATTAACGATGCGTTTTATCCAAACCTATGGCAATGATTGTTGCCACTGATACGAGATTTTGCCCGCAGGCAGATACTGGTGATACAGCCTCGTGCCTTGCGCTTCACAGGTGCAGATTTCCTGCATTTATTAGGAAGTATATGATAAATATACTGTACACATCTATGGTTAAAGCTAATAACACCAAACGATGAGACCAGTGGATTTTTCCTCACCACTTTTAACATTATAATGCATGGGGGGTATGAAATCACGTGAACTGACCGGCTTGAATTCCTCGAAAAGAAAATGTTATTTCTGGCTTGAATCGAAGCATGGCCAACGTTTGTGGTTCATTCATGGTGAAGTATGTATTTATAAAACCTTCATTAATCAGTCTTTAACTCATTCCCTACGGAATACTTTTATATAAAATTGTTGCGTTTGTACAGAATACCTCCCGAAAATTACACAATATAAAGTATTGAAGTACAGGTGGCCCATCACCGCGATGGTCAACTGATTTTGTGTTTTCCTCGGACTGCGAATGGTCATCCACGCCACTGGCACCGGCTTACCATAGGGAATGGTAGAGATCGCCGCGCCGTTGGCAGCGGCTTGCTGTAAGGAATGAGTGAAGGACTTCTGCAGACGTAAACAGCGAGATTTGTTTCATTCAGTCGTGTGGTAATTCAGCAAGATCGTGTGTTATATGTAATACAGGGATGGACAATCTGCGTAAACATACATGTACGTGTGGGTTCATGGGTGTCTCAAAACATCGACATGATGGTAAATGATCACTTAATTCTTATTCTTGGTTCCAATGCAATTTGCTTATCTAATATAGTAATGCTACCTTCAAACCTTGGTATAGGCCTATGTGCAGCTAATAGGCCCAATTACCCCACCCAGTGGTTAAATAGGTCATGAGTCGTAAACTTAAATCATTATGGATAAATTAATACCAACATATACCTACCGTTGAGTTGCGTGGTGATGGAATTTGCCGCCAGGTGGAGTGATCCGGTAATACTAAATTTAATCCACTATGGCTTAAACGGTAGGTCAACAAAAAAAAAAAAAAAAAAAATGCTTTCCTGCGCAAATACGAAGGACTGCTCACTATGTCTTTAGTGTCACCACAAAGAAGAAGAAAAAACCTTTAACACGATACTAACTTTATCATTAATTTTTCAATAAATCCATGCAATTAGCATCCCATCAGAAAGTGATCCGCTATTTCGAAGGATTCTGTATCTGTCTGCCGGTGTTCTCGAGCCTTGATTTGTCAAAGCAGGACGTGGAAGAAAAATGAACCTCCATACTAGACATGCGAGACAGAATTTTGAAAGCATCGGCAAGTTGTGCCTCACACTGCTCGTTCAGTGTGAATCTGTGAGACTTACATTAATTGATAGAGTAAACAGATCCTGCGCTAATATTATTCCAGTATCAGTAAGATAACCTCTCGCTCAACACTTTTTTTTCTGCTAAATGAAAATATCGCAAAGCTGTGAAGTTTCAGTATGCCCCAATTGCCCTCATCTCCTCAATGGAAATAATGATGAACTTCTCAAAAATGTGCAAGTTGGTCTTTGCTGTAGAATTCAGTGTTGTATTCACACAGTACAGTTGCTTGATACGACTTTGCTTGTCCAAACTGGTCACCTTGCTAAGCATTGCACCATTGTAATTAATCAGATGCCAAATATTCATGCCATATGCAAGGTCAATGGTTTTGCTTAATTAAAATTAGTGGGGCTGAGCTGTCGCTAGGGCTTTGTTACGAAGCAAAATATAGGTTTTTAGTAATGATTGATTCATTAATTACATTAACTCACATTTCATCATTGATTTATGTACCCTTTGGATCGAGCCAGATGTTGTTCACCTCACTAGATCACCCAAGATAATTGAAATGGCCATGGGCAGTACTGGAGCAACAGATGTTCTTTGTGCAGCACTGGAAACTGCTTTTTCAAACTGGAAACTCCTGTGACAAAACAGATGATGAAATTACTGCTTTCTGCCTCATCTAACCAATGGATCTGCCAGGCTGCGTTAGAAAGGCAGTTCATAAAGCAATCAGACTCGGCAAAGCAGGTATTCTGTCAGCACAGGAAGTTGGATTCTGATTAAGAAACACAAATAAGGATCTGAAGAGGTGACTCCTCTGAAATCAAAGTGAAAAATGCTTGAAAGTCATTAGCACAGCTTCAGTTCTCTCTTTGATTCCAGACACCGAACAGCACTGGTGTTGAAGGGATAATTACCTGTTATTAGTACTCTTATGCTTTATTTATAAAGTAGTTAACTCTGGTTTACAAACTTTGACATGCGTTTCCTTTCCGACTTATTTCACGTTTGATGATCTTAAGACTCTTGCATGCTCTTGTTTTACATACATCATTCTGACAAATGACTTTAAGACATAATAATGCCCTTAAGACTGTCAGGGAATGTAATTAATTTTCGAAACATGCATAACACTGAAATGTTTAGGCTTCAACAGTTAGGAGGCAGAACTTTCAGTGTTCAGCATGTCGAAATGTGTATGTGGTGGCAGTATATTATATGTGACAGCTCCAACTCAAATTAATCTCTTATTGTTTGGATGCCCAAGATTATAGATTGCAATTACAGTTTACCTATACATACAATGCCAATCTTAAACCATTTTCCAATATCTGGTTGCCATAGCCATCTAAGATGGTGTGGTATGAGCAATGATGACAGCAAATTTGCAATGAAAACTACTTTACCACGAGACATGCATACGAGTGAAGGAAAAGCAAATCATAATGCCAAGAGCTGTGGTGAAACCTAAGGAATATTGCAACATCATTATAATGGCTGAGCGCAAGGCATTCACTTTCTGACCCATTACCTATCCCAGTGTGAATTTCTATAAAATAATTAATGATAAAAATCATTTTATCCAATCAAAGTGTCCAAACAAAGACCTGGAAAAATTGAATGAAATGGCCTTGAGCTCACTGGCCGGCACTCAAAACCAGTCATGGTGAAACCCACGTGAATCTCGCTATGTCACAGTGTACTGACCAGCTACTAGAGGGCATAGTTGCATCGCTTTTAGCCATAATTTAACCAGACATATTTTGTAAATGGGGACATATTAATTCTAAGAAAAATTGTTGAAAATCCAAAAATGAACATTTTTTAAAACTGCAAGTAAACTACAGTGCCGTGAAAAAGTATTTGCCCCCTTCCTGATTTCTTATTTTTTTTCATATTTGTCGCACTTAAATGTTTCAGATCATCAAACAAATTTTAATATTAGACAAAGACAACCCGAGTAAATACGAAATGCAGTTTTTAAATGATGATTTCATTTATTAAGGGAAAAAAGCTATCCAAACCTACCTGGCCCTATGTGAAATAGTAATTGCCCCCTACATCCTAATAACAGGTTGTGCCACCCTCGGCGACAAGAACTGCAATCAAACATGTGCGATAACTGGTAATGAGTCTTTCACATTGCCGTAGAAGAATTTTAGCCCACTCATCTTCATAGAATTGTTTTAATTCAACCTTATTGGAGGGTTTTTGAGCATGAATGGCCTGTTTAAGGTCATGCCACAGCATCTCAAGCAGATTTTAGTCCGGACTTTGACTAGCCTCTCCAAAATCTTCATTTTGTTTTAATGAAGCCATTCAGAGGTGGACTTACTGGTGTGTTTCAGATCATTGTCCTGCTGCATAACCCAAGTGCGCTTGAGCTTGAGGTCACAAACTGATGGTTGGACATTCTCCTAAAGAATTTTCTGGTAGAGAGCAGAATTCATAGTTCCATCAATTACGACAAGTCATCCAGTTCCTGAAGCAGCAAAGCAGCCCCAAACCATCACACTACCATCATCATGTTTGACTTTTGGTATGATGTTCTTTTAATGAAATGCTGTGCTAGTTTTACGCCTGATGTAACGAGACGCACACCTTCCAGAAAGTTCAACTTTTGTCTCTTCAGTCCACAGAATATTTTCCCAAAAGTCTTGGGGATCATCAAGATGTTTTTTGGCAAATGTGAGACGAGCCTTTGTGTTCGTTTTGATCAGCAGTGGTTTTCACCTTGGAACTCTCCCATGGATGCCATTTTTGCCCTGTCTCTTCCTTATTGTTGAATCATGAACACTGACTTTAACTGAGGCAAGTGAGACCTGCAGTTCTTTAGATTTTGTTCCGGGTTCTTTTGTGACCTCCTGGATGAGTCGTCGATGCGCTCTTGGAGTAATTTTGGGAGGCTAGCCACTCCTGGGAAGGTTCACCACTGTTCCAAGTTTTATCCATTTGTGGATAATGGCTCTCACCGTGACTCGCCGGAGTCCCAAAGCTTTAGAAATGGCTTTGCAACCCTTTCCAGACTGATAGATGTCAATTTCTTTGTTTCTCATCTGGTCTTGAATTTCTTTAGTTCACGGCATGACATGTTGCTTTTTGAGATCTTTTAGCCTACTTCACTTTGTCAGACAGGTTCTATTAAAGTGATTTCTTGATTCAACAGGTCTGGCAGTAGTCAGGCCTGGGTGTGGCTAGCGAAATTGGACTCAAAAAATGTGGTTAATCACAGTTAATTCATGATATAAGGGGGGGGCAATTACTTTTTCACATAGGGCCAGGTAGGTTTGGATAGCTTTTTCCCCTTAATAAATGAAATCATCATTTAAAAACTGCATATTGTATTTACTCAGATAATCTTTGTCTAATATTAAAATTTGTTTGATGATCTGAAACATTTAAGTGTGAAAAATATGCAAAAAAGTAAGAAATCAGGAAGGGGGCAAATACTATTTCACAGCACTGTATAGAGACATGGTCCCAGTGGCAAATGTGGACAGCGAGAGGAGAAGATTGTGATAGATATTGCTGAAACACGACCATGACCACGCCACCGGATGCTGCCTGATAAAAAAAACAGGCAGATGTGTCAATATTTTTCAATTTAAACAAACAAACTTGGATTACAAATGTCTAACAGGCCCTCATACATTCAATCTGGTAGGCACACAGACTTAGTTGACTCTCAGCCGTGAATAAATAAAAAACAAAATGGCGCTCGGAAGACATTTTTATGGTAGTACGTTGATACACATGGCTTCGAGGCAGGGGCGTAACGTGATCCGCGTGGGCCCACGTGCAGACCTGACGATACGGGCCCCCCCGATTATGCGCAGCTGGGTCATTCTACAGAAAAAGCCACTTTCTTTCTTGGCTTTGCATACTATTTGCAAATTAGAAATAGCTAATATTCACATTAGATGTATATATTTGAGTAATATAAGATGTTCTTTGAATAGTAATACCAATTGGAGCATTGGCATTGGGTCAAATTCATTTTTAACCAATCATACCAAATTTGAGGCGCATGAAAATTGCATGTCCTCAGGCTGATGTGTGGAGGTTTAATGTCAGATTATAAGTTTTAAAATATGTTTTCCCCAAATTTTGAATGCAATAATTTTTACACCAATATCACATTTATGAAATGGATAGCATAATTTAATAAAATTCCAACTCATTGTTAGAAATAATTGAATGGAAATGGCTGTCCCAAAGTGTCATGTCACTGGTGTTACCTCTTCACTATAACCCCTATTCTTAAAAACTATAAAAACATTTATAACAGCAATTCCTACTGAGCAAACAACTTGTTGAGAGACTGTCATGGAATGAACATGATAAGTCTGCTGCCTCTTTTCATATTTTGTAAAATTGACCCTTAATCTCACGATTTCATGTGGGGATTTTAGAAGGTGTCACTGGTGTTACCCATTTTATGAGAAGGGAAATGCAAAGAAATGTAATACAATTGGATTTTATTATGCATTTTAATGAGGCCAACATGAATAGCAGCATTTGGTTTGAATTACTATTACTGCCATTTTGTAAAATGGCTTTGACATGAAAATTGTCACTGGTGTTACCGTCACTGGTGTTACCATCATTTATGTTACTATGATTGTCTCTGTTCTAAGCCTTTGAAAAGGCATCATACATATATTTTTTTGTTTATCTATGTGTACAGAATATGTTAAGCAATATTATTTCTTAAAACCAATTACAAAAAATTCATGCTTGTCGTCTCCGCCGCCACCGTCATATCCACGTCCGTAGACACTTCCTTTTGGATACTGGACAGGCTGTAATTTTTGATCCGACTACTTTTATATTTGGTATGGACATGTGTCATAGATACAGTCTGCAACAACGGGAACGCCCACAAACGTCACATTCCGTTAGAGCCGAGGGGGAAAACAATCCTTCCCCCCCGTCCGCTATACTGTAAAAACGCGGAATTTAAACTTGTCTTGTGAACGCTAACAAGTCATCATGACGTACTTTGAGTCGCTATTGCCTGCTGACAAGGATCGATATATTAAAAAATGAAATACACTGGGGTTGGATTGTTGTCCATATGTTTAAAAGACTGGGCGAATGATCCGACTCAGTGGCCTGCAGACATACACGTTTTGTTGCTGGGTCCCATAATCTGCCAAACTCTTCCTCTCTTCGATAGCTTGAAGCCATTTTGTCCTCCTTTGTGGTTCCGTTTTATTATTTGGTAAAATGTACACTTTAATTGGTGATTTTTTTGTTTATTTGCAGTGCAAAAGGGCACTCAGCAACTCTTCGGCATTATGGCTAATGGCAGAGACCGGTTTGTTTTCCCCCTCGGCTCTAACCGGATGTGCCGTTTGTGGGCGTTCCCGTTGTTGCCGACTGTATCTATACTTAAGTTATTGTACCCATCTATATTGGTTGCCATCGCGACAGTATTGGTCGAATAATGCGCAAATTTGTGCTGAAACATAGAGATTTCCTTGTGAATGCATTATACAGCCTGGGGAAGGGGGCTTTCTGGAGTTACACCCATGCAGTCGTGGACGACCGGACTGTCTTGTTTTCACATGTCAAAAACTATTTGCATTATTTCCTCTCTCTCCTAACAATAAATGCATTTATTTAATGTCAAAAGTATTTCTGAGATGCTACAGACAAGCAGCTGCAGTTATTTGAGCAAGTACGCTCCAAAAAATACATACACGGAACAAGGCGACTGCCAGCTATTTCAAAGTATATTTGTCAAACTACATCAAAAATCATTCAAAATCATCTTATTGAGAAGTGCTTTAGTCTCACTCTTTCTCCGGAACCTGCACGGAATAAATATCCCTGATAACATCTGCTGTCTTTTTACGACTCCACAGGAAAAGAAATATGAGGAATAATGCCTAGCGGAACTTAAGTGGGGGGATTCCTCTAGAAATATTTTCCTGTCCACTGCAGGGTACTCATACCATTTTAATCTGTGAACATTCCAGCTTTTATACTGGGTAAAGCTCTTCAGAATCCCCATATTGGGGCAGCACAGGCCTCTCACAGCTGTCGTGCACATGCACAACGTTCCGCAAGGAGGCTGGCAAACACAGACTCCATCCAGAGAGATTTACTGCAGGCTGAAAATACAGAGCTCCCACAAATTATGGGCACAGTGCTCTTAGTTTCACATCAGACCTCCAGTATTCCTTATCAAAGCCCGGTTGACCTGGGGAGCGGTCAGGAATGGAAAGGTTTGCTTCATTACAGTCATCACATCATTTGCGAATATTTAAGAAAGCAGATTGCGTGAAGAATTTCACTTTCAGTTTCCTTTTTTTTTTTTTAATTATTCATGCTTAAAGCGAAGCTACTAGATATGACCTGTAACTTTGTGCGGGTGTGTAGTTTGTCACCCTGGGTTAAAATTATCCTGATGTCAAGGAGAAATTTTTCATGTTGCTGGAATACTTTTTTCCCCTAAGCTGCATGATTGGTTTACATTTAGGTCACCTGCCATGACTGGGCCTGTCCCGAAGATGGGCCAGTTACATGATGTTCTGCAGACCCATCCATACATAGGTGTGTATCATACAGCATGTCCAGTATTTATAACCTTCTTGGAATTTATATTACCAAGCAGAAGAGTCAGTTAAAATTTGTTTACTCTCAAATGAAGAACTCCAATATGTTTAGTGTATTGAAAAGTCAATACAATAATGTCGAGGCAAGATTCAGAGCTAAGTCTATCATTTGAATCAATTAGTTGCAATAAATTAACTTTAAATAGCCACAGGGACCCAACATTTCATCATACTGTATAATTTAATTGAATGATAGCCCCTTCCAAAGCACAAATGTACTGATCACCAAACTGAAGCGGTGGTTTTAATGGGTCAGTAGGGAAGGATGCTATTTGCTAACCTATCATTATCTTCTCCAGCATCAATTATAAGTATCGCTGGATGAGTTTCCTATTCATGCACATAGGTTTCATATTCAAGGCTTGAATTTTGGGGATGCTGTGTATACACTACAGGCCAAAATATTACCAACATCCTCCATTTTTCAGAATTTGGTTGGTTTTTGTCATCTTGAAGTAAATATTGAGCAACAAAGGCACATCGAAGCGATACTTGTATTAAATAAAAATGTTGCTTGCTAACAACTGTACATCTTGAAATTCAACTTTCAACACGTATTCCTCCTTAGCCTGAATTAGAGCCCCACAGACATGGGTTAATAGCTTTGCCAATGATAACTTTTTTGTAAAACTAGTCGGTCAAACTGATTGTACTTTGTTGTTAGCAAGCCTTCACATCAGCATACTTTGCTGGTTGGTCAGAACATTGTGCTTTAGCAGGACTATGACCCCAAACACTCCTCTGCGCTGTGCCAAACATATCTTGACAAAAAGGAAGAAGTAGGAGTGCTTCAGAAGATGGCGTGGCCCCCACAGTCACCAAATTTGTCACCCATTGAGTTGCTTTTGGACAAACTTGACTGGGCAGTCAGACAAGTCCTCCCATCAAGTACAAAAGAGCTCATGAAGGAACTCTTGAAAGCCTGGAATAAGTCACCTGGAAGTTCTCTCCTTTAATTGCTGGAAAGAATGCCTAGGATATGCCAGGCTGTAATCAAGGGTAAGGGAGGTTGCTTTGTAGAAAGTTGAATTTGAACATGAATATCTCTTAGCAAATAATTCTGCACATTTCTAGCTAAGATATGCGTTTCTATGCTATTCTTTTTCTTTTTTTGCTGAATCTATACTTTAAGTTTAAGAAAAACCAGTCAAATTCTGAAAAATGCAGGGTGTTTGTAATACAACCCCAATTCTGAAATAGTAGGGACGAAGTGTAAATTGTAAATAAAATCAACATGCAATGATTTTCACATCACATGAGCCAATATGTTATTTACAATAGAACATAGATAACATTTCAATTGTTGAAACTGAGACATTTTACATTATTATCCACAAAATGAGCTTATTTCAAATTTTCTGGCTGCAACAGGTCTCAAAAAAGTTGGGACACAGACAAAAAAGGGCTGAAAAAGCAATTACTATATAAGAAATTCAGCTGAAAGAATATTTAGCAAGTGATTAAGTTAACTGGCATCAGGTGTGTAATATGATTGGCTATAAAAGGGATGTCTTAGAGAGGCTGAGTCTCTCAGAAGTAAAGATGGCCAGAGACTCTCCAACCTGTGAAGGCTTGCGCAAAAAAATTGCGGAATACTTTAAAAACAATGTTCCTCAATGTAAAATTGCAAAGGCTTTGAATGTCTCATCGACAGTGCAGAACATCAGAGAAACTGGAAAAATCTCTGTGCGTAAGGGACAAGGCCGAAGACCTTTACTGGATGCCCATGATCAGACGCCACTGCATCACTCACCAGCATGATTCTGTCATTGATATTACTAAATGGGCCCAGGAATACTTCAAGAAACCACTGTCAGTAAACACAGTCCGCCATGCCATCCACAGATGCCACCTAAAACTCTATCGTGCAAAAAGGAAGCCATTGTTGAGCATGATCCAGAAGCACCACTGTGTTCTGTGGGCCAAGGCTCATTTAAAATGGACTGTAGCAAAGTGGCACAGTTTCCTGTGGTCAGACGAGTCCAAATTTGACATTCTAGTCGGAAATCATGGGCATCCTGTCCTCCGGGCTAAAGAGGAGAAAGACCATCCCTCCTGTTATCAGCGTTCAGTTCAAAAGCCAGCATCTCTGATGGTATGGGGATGCTTTAGTGCATATGGTGAGTGACACTTGCATGTTTTAAAAAGCACCATGAATGCTGAAAGGTATATAAAGGTTTTAGAGCAACATATGCTCCCCTCCAGACGACATCTACTCCAGGGAAGGCCTTGTGTATTTCAGCAGGACAATGCAAAACCACATACTGCAGCTATTACAACAGCATGGCTTCGTAGTAGAAGAGTCTGTGTGCTGAACTGGCCTGCCTGCAGTCCTGATCTTTCACCGATTGAGACGCCTCTACTCTGTGCTAAAAAGAGGAGGGGATGCTACACCATGGTAAACAGGCCCCTGTCCCAACTTTTTTGAGACCTGTAGCAGCCATCAAATTTGAAATTAGCTCATTTTGTGGATAAAATTGTAAAATTTCTCAGTTTCAACATTTGCTATGTTATCTCTGTTCTATTGTGAATAAAATACTGGCTGGTGTGATTTGAAAGTCATTGCATTTTGATTTTATTCACAACTTACACTTTGTCCCAACTATTTCGGAAATGGGGTTGTATTTTGGCCAGGTGTTCGTAATATTTGGTCTGTTTTTTCCTCACATATGCTGAGACATTTCTTTGGTATGAACGACACATTTTAAGAACATAAACATGTATAAACATCTATTTGTTGTTATTAGTTCTTAGTTATTATCACTGCCTTCTATCAAGTTGTGACTAAATGAGTAATGATTTAAATGCAACGAGAACCTAGTCAGGATAGAAGTATTCATTTTCTGTCCCTCTCAGTAGTGGCCCAAGTTCTTGCACTCATATTTGGAAGAAGACTGCCCTCTTGTGGTTAGTCTGCATAGCACATTGCCTTTTGTGTACGGGAAAATCTATTTCTTCATGCAATTGTTTCTGAGCAGCTCTCCATTTGTAAAACTAAGGTATTTTTGGGTGCTCAGCTCACCCCTGAAAGACCTTTTTCACCTCGCACTGGAATAACAATGCTGACAGCAGTGTAGTGCTTGGACAATTTTAATGATAAAATTCACAAGTAGCCTTTACAAATGCATGGGGCATGCTTTTCCTCTTGAAGAACTTCCACTGAACTTTAATGGTTAACATCCAGTCATTAACAGAGAGTGTGTTACAAGCGCATGTGTGGGCATGCCCGGTGGGGTGGAGGAGCTGGCGCTGGACAGATGACTGGAGAATCTCAGGTGAGGTGGTCCTGTAGGGCCTCCGCTTGATTCATTTGCCAGATTTCTGGGCCTTTTGGGCTGACTTGGTAATCTTGCCTGCACCGCTGGTCTTCTTCTCCACATTCTTAATGACTCCAACAGCCACTGTCTGCCGCATGTCTCGAACAGCAAATCGACCTGTCGCAAACAAACATGCAAAATCTCACACACAAGCTTGCACACACAAACTCAAGCACACATGCAAAAGCATGCACACATGTAAAGGGATTTGAAGAAGCAGTTTTCAATTTTGAATTTCTAAGTTGAAACGACAATGGTGATAACTACTCCAATTCTTTCATTAATTATATAGTTATTATTGTCATTGGCACACCCCATCAGACACTGACAGACAGATTTTCTGCACTGGATAGATTCCTTGGGCCAAGACACTTGGGTTTGCTTTGAATAAACTTGTATGTTTGTAGAGTGAACTGCTTCATGAATCACGCAATAGTGCAGTAGCATTTCTCAGCACAAGTAATCTATGGAAAACCCTTACATTCCCCAGAGTAGGCTCAGCAGAAATAATAACTGCACTGTTGTATTAACACACGCGAAAGTAAAATGGCAATGCAATTATTTTTCAAGTGAGTGCTCACTGAGCTGCTGCAAACATTTAAATGCAAAAAATGAAGTGCAGTGACTTTGGCTGAACTCTCTTCTGTAATTCAGTTTAAATTAAAGCAACCAAATACTGTGCTTGAAATTCGCCAAGCTGACCGTGTCCTTAGCCTTCGGCTGCAAGCAAACTGACTTAAGTGCAGGGAATGAGAACAAGATGTGTTTGCTAGCATGTTGGTCTGGGGCATTCAAAAGAATGATGTGAGTGCGTCAAAGGTTTACATAGGGTAACGGCATTGGATAACAAAGAATCTACTGGAGTGTTCCACAGGTCAGGCACAGGGCAGGGGACCATGAGGCCAGGGGTGCGGAAGAGTGGGGGCCGTAGACTCACCCAGGGGTGGGTACTTGGAGAAACTCTCCACGCACATGGGCTTCCCAGGTACCATGTCCACAATGGCTGCATCGCCAGACTTGAGGGTCTTGGGGTCATCCTCCAGCTTCTTCCCAGACCGGCGGTCAATCTTTTCCTTCAGCTCGGCGAAGCGGCATGCAATGTGGGCCGTGTGACAGTCAATGACGGGGGAGTAGCCAGCACTGATCTGACCAGGGTGGTTAAGGATGATCACCTGGAAGGTAAAAGAAAAGAGACGGGACAGAAAGGTACAGAGCACGAACAGAAAGAAAGAAAGATTTTTTTTAAAAAAGCTACAAACTGGGAATTATATATTCACGTGGGGCTGTATTTCATACCATTAATAACTGACTGGTTGCGCAATTCAACCCTTGATTAATTGAACAGTGACGCATTTCAAAATTCAGTTTCATCCACGTACATTCAATAGGCTTGCAAATGTAATAAATGGTTTACAAAATAACAACAAAAGAGTCCAGTGTGGGGAAAAAGGAGCTATTTCTTCTCTCAGTTATCAAAGGAACCTACCAGGCTAAAATTGAAAGCCTATTGAGAGACTATATCATTGAATAGGTGATTGAATTTGCAGACAGAAGTTTCTGCCTGCAGCTTTTGTACTCAACATCCATTCAGTGCATTCATTGCAGACCTAATCAGAGATGTAAGTATGTACTGGTGAACGGATAGAGGTAGGGCAAGCTGAACCCCTAACCTGGGCTGTGAATCCTGAAGCCTCCTGGGGAGGGTCAGACTTGCTGTCCCCACATACGTTGCCCCGCCGAATGTCCTTCACGGACACGTTCTTCACGTTGAAGCCCACATTGTCACCAGGTAGGGCCTCGTTTAGAGCCTCGTGGTGCATCTCCACTGATTTGACCTCAGTGGTTATGTTCACAGGGGCGAAGGTCACCACCATGCTGGGCCGCAATATGCCCGTCTCCACTCGCCCCACCGGTACGGTCCCAATTCCTGTTACAGTTGGGGGAAAAAACAGTAGTCAGAATAACCAATCAAAACCAGCTCTGACTTTACCCATAACCGCGGACACATCAAATCCGTCAATGTGTGTGAATTCGACAGCTGGCTCGCAAAATTCAAATGAAACTATCAAACCAGGCAGTGTTAATCAAATACGAATCAAGATTCTGTCACTGCATTTCTCACCTCAAATGTTTTCAGAAACATATTTTAGTGAGCCGTTTAGCTTTAATACGACAAAGTTAGTGACCCGGCCACCATGTTGAAAGCGGTTGAGCCAAAACCAAGCACCGCCCAACTTTCAGTTACGTCACCCACCACCCTGAGTGTTTTGTTGTCCGTTGGGTTCAGATGCCGTCTCGCTGGAATTGGTGAGTCCACACCTTAAGGCAGGTAGGTCAGAAGTTTTTTATCCTCTTTGCGCTCGTTCGCATTTATTGGCTCTGATTTTAAAATACTGTTGAAGTTGTCAGTTCTAATGCCTTTTATGTGCAAGAGTGCAGTGGTTCATGACCTGGTCCTGCCCAATAGTTCAAAACCTTTCATATGAAAGAAATGTCAGAACTTCCTTAAGTGTACAGAGGTACATGAGAGAGTGCAGCAGTGTCTTCGCCAGCTGTGTGTGTGTGTGTGTGTGTGTGTGTGTGTGTGCGCACACTTCAGCATTAGTACAGCTCACTCCACCTCCAATCTTATACACGTCCTGTAGAGGCAGGCGAAGAGGCTTGTCTGTGGGCCTCGTTGGGGGCATGATGGTGTCCAGGGCTTCCAATAGACTGACCCCACTGGCATGGTGCTCTTTCCTGTCCAGCTTCCAGCCCTTAAACCAGGGCATCTGCAGAGGGCACAGGTCAAAGGAGCACTGATCAAATCATCTGCCAAGCATCACACGTGCAGTATCACACCCTGCAAAAACATGATCTTACCAAGCATCTTAATCTTGTGTTTAGACTTTAACACTTATCTTTATTACCTTTTCCTCATAAAAAGATATTCTGTACTGATTTGAAGTCATTTTGACACATCTCTAGATTTGTCCAGGGGAGAAGTGAAATTATCTAACCCCATGGACAAATCTAGAAATCATCAAGTCAAAATGTCAAAATGAGTCAAAATCATCTCACAATTGTGACAGATTTTTTTTCCAAGAGAAAAGGTGTTTTATGTCCAAATACAAGATTAAAATTCTGGTAAGACTTTGTTTTTGCAGCGCAGTAAAGCCAATTCTCATTAGCACTTCCCCTTTTTTGTCATTCGAGCAGTTTATGAACAAATGATGCAATTCGGAGTTTTACTATTCACTTTAAATGAAATGGAGGCAAAATGGTGGCACTGAATCGCATGTGATGTCAATGTGTACATAATGACCCTCTAAATGTTTGTCCTGCAAGTTTAAATGCTTGCAGTTTTGCAAGTGTAAATGTTAATCATTTAAAAAAATATTTGATGACATTTATTTGTATGTACAGCTGACTTTTCTTTAGAGCACATGGATGCCAGAATTGTCATAAGCTGTATCTTTTGGTCTCATTTTTTAAAATTGTCAGTTAAGTCAGATGGAGATCTTTAGTCTAAAAATTCATTAGCGTTTTGAAATTATTTGAAATGACTTAGTTTCAGCCTGAGGACTGAAATTAAATGAAATCATTTACATTCTACAATAGCCAAGCAGCAACCAAAAAAATGTCAAATTAATTCACACACATTCATAAGATTTAGAGCTCATTTCCCTGTGCTGTAAAAATAGAAGCATATGTGAAGTAATTCTTTCCCTGAGAGTTGCTTCCAACCCACATTTCTCATTTTTATAACATGAAAAGCGCCTGCCCAGCTACAAAGGTTTGTACAATCGAACAGTGACCTGTGACACAGGTGCACTGAGGTGTTGTATATGAGAAAATTGCCGCCTCTAACTGTGATGGTTTCATCATTCAAACTATTAATTTCCTAGCCCTTCATCTATACTTTTTAATAATTTCTCTAATTTTCCATGCATTATCAAATCTATACTTCACAGTGCCACAGGAGTTTGTGCTACTCTAAACTGGAGTGGACATCTGAACGCGACAGCAATTCTTGAAAACGCAGAGCCTGCAGATGTGCCCAGTAAAATAAAGCTTTGTCAAAGTAATTTACTGTGTAGTACTACCACCACTGATGTTCAGTGACAGTTCAATGTCATACTTTTTGATTACAAGGCACACATGTATCAGGAAAGTGCTAGTTGGTTTCCAAATTTTGATCTACAAGGTACTCTCTCTGATATTTCATAGCATAATATTATTGCATTACATTTATTAACCGGATCCTTTCATCCAAAGTAACCTAAAATTGAGTAGACTAGCAGAGTCCAATATCCCACGAACAATGCCAGCTTTCCAGCCTTGCCCCAGGGCCCAAGACCCTGCACTGATCTTATTTCAATTGGGGCGGCACGGTGGCATAGTGGTTAGCACAGTCGCCTCACAGTAAGAAGGTCTTGGGTTCAATTCTGGCCTGGGGCCTTTCTGTGTGGAGTTTACATGTTCTCCCCGTGTTCGCGTGGGTTTTCACCGGGTACTCCGGTTTCCCCCACCCACAAAAACATGCGTCATAGGAACACTCCTGCCAGTACCCCTGACCAAGGAACTGGCTTTAGACCTGGAGTTGGTCCCTGGGCGCTGCTCTGTGGCTGCCCACTGCTCCTAACTATAGCATCGGTCAAATGCAGAGGACAAATGACCCCACGGGGTTCAATAAAGTATATCTTTAAAAAAAAGCCATGAGGCAATAGTCCATTGTCTTTCAAGTAAGTACCATACCACAGAAGACCATCTAAAATTAATTTCCTGAAATAAATCCACACTCTGCTTCAATCTCTGCTTCATTAATCTAATCAAACTAAAATTAATGTAGCACGATGGTCTGGGTAAATTAAGCAACAAAAAAAGTAGAGCAGGATGGGAATGGGGTCGAGGCAACTCACATTTGGAGAAGGTTCAAGCATGTTGTCACCATGCCAACCAGAGATGGGCACAAAAGGCACCGCGGACGGGCTGTAGCCGATCTTCTTTATGTAGGCGCTGACCTCCTTCACGATTTCATCGTACCGCTTTTCACTGTACGGCGGCTCTGTTGAGTCCATCTTGTTGACGCCGACGATGAGTTGCTTCACCCCCAGAGTGTAGGCCAAGAGGGCGTGCTCTCGCGTCTGTCCGTTCTTCGATATTCCAGCCTCGAACTCCCCAACCCCTGCCGCCACGATGAGCACGGCACAGTCCGCCTGCAAACGGAGAAAGCACAGGTTATTCATTACACACCTAACTGAGCCCACACTGTCCCAGAGGGCACAGGCAGGCACACAAATGACTCCTCTGATGCACTCAAAAGACATTGATTATATATTGCACTGCAGTCCACTGGACAGTAAAGCATGAAAATCATGTTTGCTGCGGACTCATAAATGTACTGAAATGCCATAACTTCATAGGTGGCATTAGATTAAAGTCTTATGTTTATGTTTGACATCTTGCCTCAGAGAACACAAAGCAGATGGATGTGCACAAATATGAGCTTGTGTGCCAACCACAGATTCGGTAACAGACCTCGGCACTTTAACCCCTTTGCGCGGAATACAAAAAATGCCAATTTTTCCTGTTATGCGTGAACCTATTTTGGCTTTATAACTCAGTAGTTGTGTCACAGAGACTCTGAAAAATTATTCCAGTGAAGCATGACATTTGGAAATTCAATTACAGAATTATTTAGGAATTAAATTTCAGAATTTGCGGATGCTGGCGTCTATATCCACGCAAAGGGGTTAAGTGCACCCCTAAAATGTGGCACTTTAGGACCATGGGTTTGAGCACCTGAACCACCATTTTGTACCTGAGAGGTCCCAGTAATCATGTTCTTGATGAAGTCTCTGTGCCCAGGAGCATCAATAATGGTGATGTAGTACTTGGTGGTCTCGAACTTCCAGAGGGAGATGTCAATGGTGATTCCGCGCTCCCGCTCGGCTTTCAGTTTGTCCAGCACCCAGGCATACTTGAAGGAGCCCTTGCCCATCTGAGATACATGGGGAGAGTACAGTCATTAATTACATACCCCAAGTTGTGTCCCCATTCGCTTCCAAACCCCACCCCAACATTAAAGACCTGAATGACTCCAGCAACTTTTATCGCCTTTGATTTAAAACTTTTTAATCTAAGTGCTCTCAGATCAATAGCTGTTCAATGATTAAGCATCATTTGGCTTCCAGCGCTAAAAATGCATTCCACAGACAATTTTCCATCTGCAGTTTTTATGTAATGGTGTATTGATTACCACTGTCCTGCAGGCCCCATGAAGTCAGTCATTGGAGCCATATCATGAAATATACCCATTTTAAAAGCAATTAAATCATGGCAAATAATTTAAAAATGTCTGTATTCACTCAATAGCAGATCACATATAATTTCAGAGATCTTATCTGTCTTTATAGAATAAAACATCACAGTTAACAGCCCAAACCTGTCAATACAGAGATTAATCTGGCGCCCACACACAGTGTGGTATTATAATTAATTTCCCACAGTCATCAGGCAATTGTATTTTAATGCAAAAATTAATACTCACTACAAGTATCATAAATCATAAATGTCCCAGTTTTTACATTTTTAATAGCTTGAATGCGCTGCCAATAGGAACTCAAATTCACTTAATTAAGGACCCTATGAACAGCATCAGTCAAAACCTCTCACGGGGTGTAGGAGGGAAACAAGTCATAATAATCACAACAGTACAACAAAAATAAACTTTCACATTGATAATTTTGCACTTTTATGGATATGTTTTCACAACACCATAATTCTATGACAAGGTATTTGCTTACATGTACATGCTGTAAATACTTGCACTGTACAGTACAGTCTGCATATATTAAATAAAACAATTACATTTTGGTTAAAATATTGACTGCTTGCTTTAATTTGAGGGTCTTCATATCCATGTTCATATCCATGTAACTGATTCCTTTCATAATTACAGCCCTTCTAAATCACAGCCCCCCCCCATTTTAGGATACCAAAAAGTTATTGACCAGGTTGGCATTCAGACATTTCTTGAGGGCAAAAGACACATCATTGCCAGTGAAGCACACCACTGAGAAGTTGAAAATCAGAGCAAATTAAACAGAGATTTACCCAAAGCATTGGCATTGTCAAACTTCATTTGACTCATTGTAAAGAAGCAAGAATGCAATGGTCAGCTCAACTATCGGGCAAACGAAAGATCGTCGTTGCACTGGATGACAAAAGAATTTACAATAGTAAGGACAAAAGCCCTTCAAACCAAACTAATCAAAAAAGGTCACTCTCAAAGTTTACCATGAAGCACCAAAGCACAGCCTCAGAGTGTTCTCGAGGGCACTGGCAATCCTCATAAATAGAACAGCCAGATTAGAGTATTTCAAAAGCAGCTGAGGCCTGGAACCGAGTCTAACAGGAAGATGGAGATGAGAATTTACCTGTAACAAAGTAATGTAAAAACAAGCAAAGCGTGGTGGGAGCTGCTCATGACCAGAAAAATCTCTGACAGGTTGAACCATAGTGGAGGTAGTTTGATGGGCTGGGCGCATGTAGCTGTAACTGGAACTGCCTCACTTCTCCATCAGTCACCTCATGTGAACATGCATTTTGTCGAAGACTAGAAGTAAAAACACCCCAAAACAAACAGGAAATGAAGAGGACCACAGTGGAGGCCTGGCAGACTATCATCAGGGAATATACTCAGCATCTGGTGGTGGCTGTGATTCGCAGACTTCAAGCAGTTATGGAATGCAAAGGATTTGCGGCCAAATTCCAAATATAATGACTATATTCATGCTTTGTTGATTCGGCCAGTTCCTTTTGATGCCATATAATGGTTGGACAAAAAAGGTAGCAATTCCTACATGGATCACCCAATGTGAGTATGGACACCCTCTAAGCTCACTGTCCAAATTTAAATGTCTTATAAATGGCTTCATTTCAAAACCGATGTGATGGAGCACTGAGTCAAAACAACAATTGTCACTGTCCAAATATTTATGAACTTGACCACAGAAATACCTCCTGGAGCTCAGTAGAAAAGACTGCATCACAAAGGCCTACCTCTGCAGCTTCCTTTTCAAACTTCTCGATGGTCCTCTTGTCGATGCCCCCACACTTGTAAATGAGGTGACCTGTCGTGGTAGACTTGCCCGAGTCCACATGGCCAATGACCACGATGTTGATGTGGATTTTCTCCTTCCCCATTCTCAGGAGTGGGGAATGGGCTAAGCTTTAGAGAAACAAACCCTTAGAACCAGACAAAAAAAAGGTCAAAAGAGTTAATAAAACATGACAAATTGCTAATAGCACTATACTTCTGCATAACTGCTAATTACCCTTTCCTGCAGTTGTTATTCCATAGCTATAAGTATGCACTAAGTGAGAATATTTCATATGCACTTGCCGCACAGTGAACCACAGGAGAGATTGGAAGAGAGGCTTGTGTCTCACTCACAGAGAAATAATGCAGAGGCCAACTAAGGAACCCCAGAAGGGTTTAACTCACCATACCAGGGCCATAATTTCTATTCATACAGTACAAAAATGAAAGGAAAAATTAGTTATTTAGAAGAAAACATATTTCAATTTCTATTTTGGAAACATAACTGAAAAATATGATCAGAAAGAAATGTGACTGGCAGGCTTACAAGCTAGCAAAACACAAATAGTGCCCTTGAGCAAAAACACGAGACATTTATGATGATGTCTGGTTAGAAACATATCAGCAAGATTTTGCATGTATGTGAAACATTTTTACAGTTTATAATATACTAAGTGCATAAACACATCACAGTTCCTGTAATATGTTCAATTCAAAAAATGAGACCATGAAACTGAAAATATTCTGTCAAGAGGAGCATATTTCAACTAAACTACAGCACAAAAAACTTGTCATGGGAAATGTGAATTAGTATGGCACACAATGGTCATGGCCTGCTGGGGGTCCATTAAAACATGTCAAATTGACCTGCTAAAAAACATCAAAAAAAAAGTGGAGAACTTCTGGCTCATTGGGAACAAATATGAGGAACCCTATTCTAATGTACATACAGCAAATATCAATTGTGCTGCTCCTTCATTACCAGTAATACTCAAGAGAATAAATGAGATAAAACAAGGGTGAAAGGTATAACTTCCCAAGTGATAAAATCTTGGGACTGCCTGGTGGCTCATCTCATTTAGCCATTACATAGCGTGACAATGTGCCCTATAGTTTATCTCATTTTGATGGTGAAGTTTTCAGCAAGCATGCCAACAGAACAGATAATAATTGGCTCTTACTTAGTGATGTATCACTCATTGATGACCTCCACCGGCCAGTTGAGGTAGTACAGTCTGCCTCAGCCTGAGCCTGCAGTGCTTTCAGTGTACTCATAAGAAACAAATGGTACTTATATACTTTGGTGACACACTTTGGTTTAGACTGTAATTATGAATTATGTGGCCAAGAGTGTGGATATTTTCAAAACACACTTTTTGTTCCTGTGGTCTCCAATTAACATAGTGGGCAAACAAAGTAATAATATCAGTGCACAAAATGATTTGGGCCTGGTAATCACACACAAATAACCAAGCATGGTAAAATTATATTCACGTAAGCGCAAACATTATGATGTCACCATACAAATATAGTATACATCATTTGCAGCACTGCTAACATGTCTTTAGACGGACTTCCAGAGGGCACAAAAGTTTGTGACCTTGTGACAGGCATCAATGACAAAAGTCAGCAAATTGACAAAACTGGGCCCGTAATCCCGGCCAAATACCACTCTGGAGCAGTCTTAGTCTTCACCTGTATAAGTTCGATATGAGGTACACAGCACTTGTGATTATTTGAGATATAGGACACCCTTAATATACAAGACAAAACATTACAACCACTCGCAGATGAAGTGACCGTTGATTATCTCATAACAAAGACAAATGTCAAGGTCCACAAACAGACATTAGATGGTAAGTGGACAGTCAATTCTCGAAATGAATGAGCTGGATGCGGTAGAAATGGCACCTGAGTGACTTTGAAAATGGCCAAATCATTATGACCACCCACATGACTGGGTTGAAGCATCTCTGAATCATCAAGGCTTGTGGGGTGCTCCTGCTCATTAGTAGCAAGCACCCAACAGTGGTCCAAGTATCAAAAAAACCATGAATCAGCAACAAGGTGTTGGGTGCCCAAGGCTCATTGACAAACAAGGTCAATGACAATAGGGCAACTGCACAAGTTACAGAAAATTTTAATGATGGTTATGAGAAGAATGTGTCAAAACACACAGCGCATCACACTCTGTCATTTATATGGTTTTAAAGGGTCAGAATGTCCATTCCATCCCCCATCCCTTAATGAAATTTTTTATAATGGACATGCATCAGAACTGGACCTTGGAGCATTAGAGGAAGGTCTCTTGGACCCATGAGTCCTGTTTTTCACTACATGAACATAGGCAGGGTACATGCGCGCCCTTTACCTGGGGATGAAATGGCACCAGGATGACCTGTGGAGAGTGAACAAGCTGGTGGAGGGAGCTCGTAGCTTTGGAAAATGTTCTACTGGGAAACCTTGGATTTGAGCATTCATTGGACAATAATTTAGCACAGCTGCTTTGGCAGCATGTGGGGGACCAACAGCATATCAGGGATATGATGTTTTGACTCATCGGTGTATACAACACAAAACACAGTGGCCACATAGAGGACTGAAAGATCAAATCCAGCTTGGGCCTTCCTGTGTGGAGTCTGCATGCTGTCCCTCTGTCCTCATAGGATTCTTCCCACAGGCCAAATACATGCAAGTGAGGCAAACTGGGGACTCTAAACTGCCCATAGGTGTCTCAGTGTGAGCAAACAGTGTGTGAATAAATGTGTTCTGTGTTGGATTGGTGATCTGTCCAGGGTACATTCCTGCCTCTCGCCTACTAAATGCTGGAACCAGCTCCAGCCCCACCTCAATCCTGGCAATGAATAAGTGGGTTAGATAATGCACTGATGTTTAGGATCTCAGTCTCCCGTGTCTGTTCAATAATGTCATCTACAGTAGAAATCCACATCAAAAAATGATGAGACAATATGACAAGAAAAAAATAAAGTAATAATAATGAAACTGCTTCCTACAATCTATAGGTTCAGTAAAACATTATAAAGAGTTGCCATCATTCTTCAGTGACTTTTGACAAGAAATAAAATGCAGGGAAACCATTGCTTATTAATAATTTCTGACCATTTACTTTGCCACTGTACCTAATTACCAGCTACTGTTCTATTGTGAACCCTATTAAAAATCTAAACAGATAAAGTTTATCGTGCATCATACTGTCAGTGAACATATGTGATCTCAGGGAATATTCAACTGCAATATAGCCAAATATATTGGTACAATTTTATCTTCTGATGTAACTGACAAGCAGACACACTGGTATATACTCTCTATTCCAAACTAAAGGCTTCATGTCGGCATACCTGGCAAACAAAATTTAATCCGGCCTTCAGTCCATGTAACAAGCAGACACACAGTAAAGCACTGCAAGCACATCTGCTTATTAATTACCCCAATAGGCATCACATCTAATGGCATTCCATTACATATTGCACTGCTGGAAGGGTAACAGCCAATTACAATTGTATTCCATAATACAATTACAGTGTGCACCTTCTATTTGTCCAACAACCAGATTATGGACTCGATTTAAATACGTTGATGACTCATCTAAGTTAATTAAATCATTGTAATCATCGGTGAGTATAGGACTCCAGTATGAGTTTATTCTACTCAATTCAAACTGATGAATTTAAAATGGAAATGAGCGACAATCAGCTCTGCAACCTCTATCTTTCCTGAAAAAAAATATTTACGGTCTCTGATCAGCGATGCTTCTCTTGGAAGTCATATAACAAATCACAAAAAACTTCCATTAAAAAATACTGCACATTATCATCAAGATGTTCCTAAATATTTTAGAGACAAGACACTGCATATAATCAGCATGATTGCAGGAACTAAACATAGGCCATATACACTGTATGTTGCAGCTTCATGAGCTGACAAAGGAAAAAAGAAAGTATGGTTTTCACAATTGAGTAAATATCCAGACTAAAAATGTCTAGGGAATAATTCTGAATGTTCCTGAAATATACATCGTCTCAGGGTCATTTATAGACAGACAGTAAAACCAAATCAGTATTTTATCATTGAAAAGTATAGATTAATATAGAGCATTAACTTGCTCATGACATTGCTCCTGTCCTTGCCGGGGACATTTTGTTTGGTTTTTAAATTGATGCTGATTTCAGATGATCCAGACTTATACAGCAATGTGACCCCATGTATTAGCATATGATCTGCATAATATTTACTATATTTTGCTTATCTATTTGTAAATATCGAACTAAAATGCTAACAATTAACTTGCTCTATGAAAACTAACGGCCTAATTAAAGCACACTGAAACCTGATTACTAAAATGATTAAAATACATGATTGCCATCATACATCTTGCAGAACTAGCCTTGTATAATTAATTGCCAGCTCCATCAGTTGCATCTGCTGAATATCCCAATTTATAATGTGCACAAGCAACAACACTCATGGGTAAGTATGTTTACATAGCTTGCACAATAACGCATTACACACAATTTTATGTAAGAGCTTCTGCTTTAGTTGCTATTATCGGAGCTTGAGCAGACAGGCAGCAGCAGACAGGAGCCTACAATGTATGCAGGTCGTGTAAGGAATTTAAATAGATCAATCATGTTTACTATCAACACGCACAAGAAAGTTACAGCAGCCACTGACAGTAAATTGTCACAGGAGACCCCTAAAGAATTACACAGGAGAGCTTCATACTCATTCAAATTAACAGCCATATTTGTTTATGCAGTATTCACAATTTTTCCATGGCTGTAGATAGCTACAGTTAGCTATTACGAGGTTACCTGCCTTCAAGTTAACATCCACAGGTAAATAAAGAGACCTGACAAAGACCTGCATAGCAACACTGACTTTAGGCGGAAATAAAAACCTGACATTTTATCATACTGCTCGACCCCTCTCCCACCCCAGATCTTAAGGCAGATGCCTCTTACCTGTGGATGTGTTCTCAACCAGCACCAGCAATACACTGTGGCCCAGGCAGTTTTATGCTCCTTGGAGGGGATGGAAGCATTGGTAGTGCCTGCGCAATGCGGGCACCCCCTGCAATACAGCAATGCGGTAGCAGAGAGAGAGAGCAGCAAAGACTGCAGTGAGGCTGCGAGAAAAATGCAGCAGCACTGAGATTACACATGCACAGAGAGGGACTACTACAGAAACCGAGCTAAAAACACAGTGATTCAGCAAAGAGATTTACAAACCTGAGACTGTTAGAATTGAAAGCAAAATGCGAGGATTAGCCGACATTGCCTGAAACACAGTACATGAATGCATGAATCATGTGAATGTGCCCAGTGAACATACAACAGAATTCTGATTGTTCGCACAGGTGAACCAGACAGGATACTGGGGGAACGGAAAGGAAAAAAAAGTTAATATGCCCCCCACACTGCACAGAAGGTTAAAAAAAAAAAATGTTTACCCTTTTTGTTCATGCACTTTGTCACCTTGAGATGTTATGGTTAATAGATGGTCAGCATTCATATTATGACTTTTACAGCTGTAGGCAAAATGTATTCATCTTAAGATAGGACATAAACGCAATCTTAAATACTTCAAGGTCACCAGAAGGTTGTCAGTATTTATCACATCCAATGCCACTCTGACAGAAAATACATAAAATAAGACACTTCTAAATGGGATTCCGCATGTACTGATAGGCCATGTACAATACACATTTTGGATATTTTCAACAGCTACTCCACAAATAGCACTGACAACAAATAATGATGAAATAGTGACAAATAAACATATTTACATATTTTAATGTATTTTGTTCAGCATTTAAAAGACCTTAGTTTTCACCAGAGTCAAATGACAATTTCGTTTTTGCATAAAAATAGCATTTGACATCGCATCACGGGTAAGGTAAAGAAATTTCATTTTTGTGACATGGGAAAAATAGGCTAAGCATTGTAATTGCAACTTGAGAGACCACAGCTTTCATATTGTGCCACTATTTTCATTGATTTAGCAACTGCTTTTGACACCATTAAATATTCCATCTGCTCTGAAAGACTGCAGAGCATTAGAGTATCCAAATATTATCTGGCCTGGTTTTCAAACTATTTATCCAACAGCATGCACTGTGCCAAATTAAAACATCCCATCTCTTGGCCCCTGCATGCTAGTAATGGAGCTCTCCGTTTCCCACAATATTGTTCAAGCTGCTACTCGCTTGTCTACTTATATTGAAGCAAAATAACTTTGTATTCAATTTTTCTCTTAGTCTTCAGAGCATTCTTTATGAAAATCCATTTTCATAGTTTTCACTACTGAATAGTGAAGACATCCAAAGCTGTGGTGATATAATTTGAAAAGAAAACTGCTAGTCTGCTCAGGTTTGCGCTTGCAATAGTTACTTCAAACAAATCTACAGAATTTCCCACAAAAAAGACAATTTTGTTTTCATTTTTTACCTTTGCTTAACATCATTATTTCAGACAACGGCAGCTGAAACAAAAGCAGAATCGATTCCTTGTCTCTTATTGTACCGTTTAATAGCATGTTGTCGTTGTTATCATCAATTCCTGTCTTGTGCCTCTCAGATTGCTCTCTGTCCAGTTGTTGATGTCCTTTTTCCATGGCTATAAACTGTTGAATATTGTGACATAGTAGATGTAACTTAATTGTGCTATTGGCTTTTATCTATCTGAATGTCTAACTAAATTTCCGTGGATTCTCATTTCAATTCCCACTCACTGCCCCCAAACATTTAAGCTTTCCTTCTGTGTGTGTGTGGAAAAATAAAGGTAAAAAGGTTCAACAGGTGACAGTGACAGCTGAAATGGTTTCTCTCACTTGTCACTTCAGTCAAAGATCACATAACCAAATTTGTGAGCATCATCCCAAGTAATAAAATAGGGAAGCTCGCTGAAATCTCCTCACAAATTGCTTTCGACAACTCTGAGCAGTGGAAGCACAGGAGAGATATTTTATACACCAATCATATCTGATCATTTCTTGTTTTTATCAGAATTATATTATTTTTATTTTTTTATACAAGTTTTTTATTTTATGCCATGGGCCATGAGCCTGAAATAAATAAATAAAATTACAGGCGATTATGGCCACATGGTTGGCATGCACGCACAGGCTGAAGATTATGTATACACAACAGACCTTTATTTCTTATTATATTAAAATTATGTCTAGGTAGTCTAATGCTCCCTGCTCTGACCATATTCATATCAGAGTTGACCAGATTTTTCTGTGACCTAACTGGCCAAATAAGAAACAAACAGCTTGATAATTTAACCCCCCAACTGACCTCTCCAATTTTACTTCGGTTTCATTAGCTGTCGGAAAGTAACCCAGACATTTGTTTTTGATGCCACATTTTTTGCTTCACGTTCAGCAAGTAGTCGTTCAATATTTCACATATACATCATTGAGCCAAAACATTAAATCCATCAGCAGATGCAGCAAGTAATGCCGATCATATCCAAACAACCGCACATATCAAGGACTGCAGACAGATCTTAGACAGTGAGCAAAGTCAGTTCTCACATTTAATGCATTGGATGTGGCAGAAATAGGAACTAACGACTTTGAAGAGGGCCAAATTGTTATGACCTGACAAATGGGTTAGGGCACCTCTGAAGTGGCAAGACTTCCGGGGTGCCCACTGTGTCAGCTGATCGTCGTTCAAGGAGGGACAAACAATGAACAGGTGACATTGTTTGGGGCACCCAAGCCTCATCGGTGCATGAGGGCTATGAAGGCTATCCCATCTGGTCCAAACCGACAAAATGGCAACTGTGGCACAAGTCGCTGAGAATTGCAATAATATTTACATAAGGACTGTGTCACAACACACAATGCATCATAGCCTGCAGTGTATGGCACATTTTAGCTGGAGGCTGGTCAAAGTGCCCACTTTAACCCTGTTCCACCCCTAAAAGTGCCCTCAAAGGGCAGCTGGGCTCCAAAAGTGGAACTTGGAGCAGTTTAAGTAGATCGCCTGGTCCAGTGAGTACCATTTTCTTTCACATCATGCGTTTCAGCTGGGTAATGGGTATGTGTCCACCATTTAGCTGGGAAGCGATAGCATCAGCGTGCACTGTGGGAAGAGGACAAGCTGGTGGAGGGAGTGTGATACTCCGGGAAAGTTCCGTTAGGAACCCTGAGTTCGGGAATTCTAGCGATGTCAGTCTCATGGAGCCGTTTGGCAACACAGACCTTCATTATATTAGTCTGGTGGTTTTAATCTTGTGGCTCATCGGTGTACGTCCATCACAGTGTGATTTAATGTACTGGCGGAATGTTAGCTGGATACCTTCTGGAGTTGGAGGCGCTGTTTCATCATTTCGCTCCATGATCTCAGGGTCGGAAGCTGAGGACAGGGAAATGGGGGAGGCAGAAGCCGTTCAAACGGACGAAAAACAAGCTGATTCGGGTATAATTCCTGTTGAAGAGTCGGTGATATGGAGCCAAGAGGTGGAGGTGTGCCTTTTCCATGCTATGTTGGGCCACAAACCCGTTGGTAAGATTCGACTAGCTCTTGATGGCTCGCAAACTGTAGCTACCTAGCCAGTCACGTTGTTTCTGACTGTTAGGCCTAAAATCCCCGGGCTTTTAGTACACCGTTGAGCCGTGTGAAGAGCACAGGACGTCCAGAACAAATCGTATTTGCTTCGTCTGCCTCCCGTTGAGTGCATCTGTTTTGCGTGTAATTATGGCCACTTGAAATAGGCTGGCTAGGCTTTCTGGCAGATTTGCTAGTCTAGTTGTAATTGACAGGCTACATCGCTATCTATTAATTCCAATAACAATACGATCATTCGCTTTCTAACTAATTACCAGTTTACATTCTTTAAAAACACTTCGCTAGCTAGCTAGCTGGCAAGATACGTTGCTGGCAAGTCGCGCCCGGTTCATTTGGCCACGTAATCACTGGCTTCTTTTTGGCCATTAGATATTGCTTTGTTATTGTCTGTTTGCTACCACAGCCATTGTTAACATAAGTTAATTTGGCTAGCGATTAAATTTGCTAGCTAGTTTTTTTTTTTTTAACCGATGCTGGCTTTTAAACACTTTTGCTAACTTTTAATCATCTAGTTTATCCACTTGTGTTGCGACATGCAACACAACTAACGTCCGTGTTTATGACGGTGTGATGCATGTAGCTAGCTAACGTTGCCTTTTGGAGTCCCTAGCTACGCCGCTAGCGTTAGCTGGTCAACATTCGTTACAAAGCAAGGTGGGTTATCGTTGTTTGGTTAGCTAGCTACACTGGTTGCATTAACACGATTGACGCTAAGTTAATGAAATGGAATCCGATTTTAAAAACATTTCCATCTGGCAGTCGTGACTCGACAATGACTAGCTAAGCATTGCTCGAGGCTCATATGTTGTGTGACTGGGCTAACATTGCGGTCGCATTTTTATTACTCCTGTATTGCAGCGCTATTGTGAGGTTAGCACGCATGGTTTAGCCATTCTGACGTTCGCCATAGCTAACGTGCTAATTTAGCTAGCTAGCTACGTAGCTATGAGAATTAGAGAGAACTACTATCAGAATGTCCTGTCTCATGGGGGGCGCTCGCGAGGGGACCCAGAAAGAATGGGAGTCTATGGAGCTGTAGACTTTAAAATGGCAACGATACCGTCTTAGGGAAATAAATATTCTTTGGCAATTTCCATTATGTTTTTGGTGAAAGGGGTCAAGAAAATGGGTATAGCTAGGGAAAGAATTCCGTTTCCAGTCTCCACTTTTTTCGGTTTTTTATTTGTCTGAACGATTTTTAAAGGGGGCGCCAATATATTTTGGGGGGTTTTATTAGTGAGAAGGGGGTTTATAATTTAATATTAATATTTAATATCGCGAATGCATATGTTTCGCATGCCCTAGCAACCTGGTGTGTCATCAGTAACATGGCTGCTGCCATTGTATGCTATTACCACTAAAGCAGCACTAGAAATTAAGTGCTAAATTTTCTTGACCTGATGTACAGTACCAGTCAAAAGTTTGGACACACTTTGCTAATGTCACAGCGCTGTGTTTTTAGAGAAATTTCAATGGCTTAACTTCTCTCTAATTTCAAATGGAATCTGGTAAGAGGGTCATTCCATGTCAAATCAACCAAGAATTTGCAGACATCTCTCGGAGTTTTGTGAAAGTTTGTGGATGAGTGGGGACCTATGAGAAAAGAATAAATCTGAAATATTTTTGCTCAACGCCTCCTAATTAGTGAGTAATTCGTTAACAAAGTTTTGACTAATTGGCGAACCCTTGCGACTTCAAACGCGTGTATCTCCCTTATTATAACAGCTAGAGAGTTGGTTGTGGTCCCATTGGGCTTGAAAAGAGCTTTCCAATAAGTCTCTTTCTCAACTTTTCTCCATAGAGTCAAATGGAAAAAAGTTATAGCAAATCAAAAACTTTAAAGGTTTATTGCAAAAAAATTTATTTTTCAAATTTCTTAAAATTCCTGTGAGAAGTAGCTTATGATGTTAAGAAGCTCTCCTGTAAGTTCTGTGATGGGCACTCAAACGGTCTTTGAGCTATGAGCAAATATGTGCAGGTACAACAGTTGAAATTTGCCATTTTCGTCATATTTTACTTTTTATTTTCAACAAAAATGTCTTTGAAGCGTTCATACCACCTTACAAACCGTCTTTATACCTTAAAACACCACAGCAAGTAGTAGAAAATACATTTATCCATGAACTGAATTCAAATCTAAAACGTCCCATTTTAAAATTACGAATTTGTAAGGCGATATGATCGCTTTAAGACATGCCAAACATGTCAAATGAACAAAAGATGGATCATGAAGGGTTCTAACATTAGAGAGTGATTGTACTGTAAACCAGGCAATAGTCGTATGCGTTTTAATTTGAGGTTTTTCACGATGACCCATTTGTCACAAAATTCAAATGCCACGAAAAAGGAAATTTATTAAAGGAAAGACCTACTACAGGGTCACTAAAATGCTAAATTGAAACCATGTGAAAGTTGCAACAATAGCCATGAATATTTCCCACTTTATGTACTGTTTTTTTTTTTTTTTTTTTGTAGCTTTCAATTGTAGTAAAATAAGTTTTTGTAAGCATTAGTCACGCACCACTTAATCACACTTGCCCAGCCGCCTGTTAGTAGTAGTAGGAGCATATACAAGTGTTTTTTTTTTTTTTTCTTTTTTTTCTAGCTGCACTCCTGAGGTATGTTGTAATTATCGTTTGGAAATTACATAAGGAATGTAATTTACTGAACAGCCGATACCATGATGTGCTACTCAGATTTACGGAAATGGTTTCCAAACTCGGCCCAGGCCCCCCCCCCATTGTGTGCTCGTTTTTGTTCCAACATGGTCATCTGCTGCAACTTGTTCATTTTTTTTCTTTTTTTGATATACCATTTGAATAAAGGCTTTTTAATTTAAGGATATTTTGAAAATACTTCAAACTTCTGGAAATTTTTTTGCAGTTTTGCCTTTGCAACCATAAAGCACCTCAAAAAAGATCCCATTTGAGAACAAAGGTCTAAGCACGCCAACAATCGCATTTCTTTCCTTCTAAGACAAAATATTGGCTTTATGTCTAAAAGCAGGTGCAAATAATTATTTTTTGCCATTTGGCTCCATTCACTCCCATTCATTGATGACCATCTTGTGAGCGCCCTCTGGGTGGACTGCAGCCAACTTGGGTACAATGACATTTATAGGGAGTGGACAGCCTCATTGTTGTAGAGCTGTGCTATGCCTTCGCAAGATTGCTAGTCTGCTAGCTGGCTATTTGCAAAGCTGGAAAAGCTATCACCAATGATAAATGGGCCATTAATGTTGCTGCTAGCCATTCGGGCTGCAAACAGTCAAGATCGCACGTTGGCTATACTAAATTAGTATAAACGCATTAAGCTGGCAACCAATTAGACTACTCAAATACCTAGCTGGCTAGTATTGAGTGATGGGTAACTGTTGTTGTTTTATTGCAGGAGTAAATCGTCACTTTCATATGATTTGCATTCGAGATAAATTCAGCCAGAATATTGGGAGGCAGGTGTCTTCGAAAGTCATATGGGACCACCTCGGAACAATGTACGATATGCAAGCTCTGGTAAGTTCGCACTAATTTATCATACATTCCTGATATTCTTTTTTAGTTTCAATATGGATTTACAGTGGCTTGTTTTTTTTGTGTTGTAGCACGAATCAGAAATTTTGCCCTTTCCCAACTCTGAGAAGAGTTTTGTTCTACCTGAGGAAATCATACAAGAAGTTAAGGAAGGTAATTATCATTATAGCATATTTACCTGTTTTTTTTGAAGGCGTTAACGCAAAGGTTGATGGTAAACCATTAGAATTCTGTGACAATGCTCAATGCTGTCTGAACACTTTTATTGCGCCCCTCAATGTTAATTTAATCCATGGTGCTTACAAGAACTGAATCTAACATTGTTTTGCCTCTTTGGCAGGTAAGCTAGGGCCAGAGGAGGAGGTGAAGGAAGAAATTAAGGAGGAAAGAGACCCGCCAGCGACACATGAGGAAGGTGATTGTCTTGCATTTATTCTGTATTTCTATACATTTTCTTCCTTCCTTTTTTGAAGTGAGTTTATTGGCTGCACCAGTGCAGCACTGTAGCTCCATCTCCTGACACAAACCAGTGTCCCTCACTCTGGTCATTTATGTCTCATTTTTAAGGTCTGGGTCCCAGTTTGGCTGGCCAGGATATTGAGAGGTATGGACAGAAGAACTCTTTCGCTCTGTTCCAAAACTCCAACATGACCTCAGTACAGACCAGCTCATGACCACAGGCCCTTTTTAAGTGACAAAGTGCACAAGACTGTGCTTTTTTTTTTTTTTTCCCCTTAGTCAACAAGATTTTCATTACGGTTGAGGTTTATTAGAAGCATGGCATGTGGATTATTTGATATATTCTGAGGATTCAGTCAAGTATACTCCATAAAAACTGTGTACAGCTATGCAATTCAGTCAAACCCCCTGGACTGATCTAGTGCCGTGTGTAGGACTTGTGCATGCAGGCATTTCAGTACTGCAGCTGGAAGAGGTTTGCGCCAATTAGTATATGTTCTCATGGAGGGATTGCCTCTTTGGATCGGTTCTGGTGGTTACATTTTTATATCATTCCTTCTTTGGCGTTTTCTGTGCCACTGGAACACCTTATGGCCTGGGAAAATGGACTGTTCATACTTTAAAGCGACTTTCCTCCATCTTGGAACCGGTAATAAAGATTGAGGAATTCATTTTGTTTTTCTGGTTTCTTGCAGTTCTGTAAATTACGATTGTGTTCGTCGCAGATGGAAGAGCGGCCGTCCTATTTCAACTTAACAGTTGCATTTCCATTTCATGGCAATATTCAGAATATTTCTACGCAGTTTCTTTAACTTCCAATAAATAATTTTCCAGTCCTGCAGATGGACCCATGTTTGTGAACTTGCTGGGGTGGCAATGCACAATGTAATGTAAATATGATCAGACACCAATACCGATTGTCCTCCTGTATACAGTTGCCTTTAGTTTGTGTATTGTCTTTAACATGGGATTGTTACCGAGAACATGACACCCAACATTTTTGAATGTTGACAAGTCGACATGCATTTACAAGCATCCTCTTTTGCCAGTATTATTTAGAGTGTATTGTTCTATGTATAAATTCTGCCAATTGCAAATTGAAGGTCATTGCAGTGTCCTTTGTTCTAATTGGGTGTGAAAACAAAAAAAGGGGAAGATGGTTCACGTTTTCATGGAATGCTGTAATCCAATGCAATTTCAGTAGTTATTCCTGCTTTAAGCAATTCAATGAGCTATGTTTATTTTGGTTACAACCACCTATTTTGACTTGCCCATTGTTCCATTTAACTATTATCTTTTTTTTGTATTACTGTTTCATACTAACACAGTATTTAAGGCAAAGGTGGGAATGGGCCATGCTGGCTTAATTTCTGTAAGGTTGCATGAAGTATGGCAGTATTTCACAATCAAATTTTCACAAGCAAAGTTAATTCTCTCTTTTATAAACATTCCTGCCTCGGGTTTAAAGTGCTGTATGACTGGATCTGAAGTGGCTTTTGTGTGTTTTGATTGATTTGTGTCCTTTAATATTTTGTAAGTGCCTATGCAACTGTCGCCGCCTTTTGAATAATTTGTTCCATCCGTATTGAAATACAGACTGACTATAATTTAGATTTGCATAAATCTCATAATTGGGTCAAGTCCAAAATGGATGAATACTAATGGAAAAGCAACTTGATGAAATAAGCATGAAGCATCTGTCAACATGGATGCAAATTTGATTGGAATTTAGACAAAATATTCTCATTCTTTACAGTCAGTGTGAATTCGGGTACCTTTAAAAATGACCCAAAGTCAGTGCTTTGAAAACTTTTTGAGTTTGGCTCATTTCATGAATTTTGGTGTATTCCCTGAAAATACTATATGCTACTCCTAACTTGGCTAAAATGTCAATGAGGTAATTTTTTTGGTTTCTGAATATGTCTGTTACTTTTTATAAATTACTACCTTAATTGAAAATTCACCTGTGGTCGGTGCACCTGCATTAAAAGCAAGGGTTTGAAATTTTCATGTCTTAAAACATATTTTTGTATATATTTTGCCTATAGGTCTGTTATCGATGTGATTTCTGAAGTTTCAGTGTATTAAAAATCCAAAAAAATGATATTCTCCTTTCTCTTTATATTCATCCATTGTTTTTTATTTAAGGTGTGACGCTGATACCCTACGTTTGTGTGCTTTTTTTTTTCTTTCTTTTTTTTAAACTTGCCTTGTTTTGAGCAAGTTGCAGTAGTTCTATGTTGTGGCGTTCTGTACAACCACAGAACATTTTCCTCCAGAACTCCGTTTTAAAAATCTTTTTTTAATTCTTTTTTTTTTTTTTTTTTTTTTTGGCGAACATCCACTCAAACTTGTGGTGCAGACCCACACCACGCATGCAGAGTAAAAACATTGATTCTGTAATGCTTTATTTCATGTCCTTTCTTCTTTTTTTTTAACCTGGGTGAGCTAATTTTGTCTCATTTATCAGGACTTCATTTATTTATTAAACCGTTTTTATTTACATTAAACCTGAATGTTAAGTTCTGTATTAAGCTTCAGGTTTGATTTTGATTTGGAAGGAGCCGGAAGGGAATGAAGCTGCTACAAGAGCCTCTTGCTGCTGAATGCAGTTCAAGTTCCTGCATCAACTGACCACTCCCTTTTTTTCAGGCAGCAACTCATCGGTGAAGATGAGCGAAAAGCCCAGCAGCAAAGACAAGGAGAAAGACAAAGAGAGGGGTTCAAGTGATAGCGGGACGGACAAGAGGAAGCGGAACCGCGTGACCGAGAAGGTCCTCAGCTCCAACAGTAATCCCTCCAGCCCTGGCGGAGCCAAGCGTCGCCGAACATAGCCAGAAGGGTTCGCTGTTGAGCTGGCCCTGCTGTCGGCCCTGCTGCGGGAGGAAAACCTGCTCAGTGCTGCTCTGTGAGGCCAAGGGTGTGAAGAGTATGCAAGAATGCGTTGTAGCATGGAGGCCAAGAATCTTTGCAAGAAGCCTGATGTGTGCTTAGCGGCAGAGAATACTCGAGTGTTTTGAATATTTAATTCGATCACTAGGGGTAAACCGCTGTAATCCCACGAACGGGTAGCTTCATGCGGTCTGGGCAAACCAGATCATTAGTGGAATATTGCAGTGATGAGGTTTTTCTTATGGAAGGATATTCTGCCATACTGTGAAAGGTTTATTGTAGGTAATACTGCCGGTAGCTAGCATTGTCCATGACCCAAATGTCACTGAAGATTTCAGTTGAAAATTGGGACCTTAAGTGTGTTGTTGAAAAATGGCTGAAGGCTGCAAAGTCAACTGTTATACTTACTGTAGCTGTATGACTGGTCCATTGCAAGCGCCCTGCCTGTTTCCTAGAGGAGTTGAAATATTTTAAATTCCATGGCACTGTGTGACCACACTTAATAAACATCAACCCTTAAAGTTAGCCAAATGGTGAGAAGTGATTATACCATCACATTCAGATGGCTGTGAATGTATGCTTGTCCTTTACCAATGGCCCAGCGCTATTGGATGGACTGAAGTTTTTTTTCGAAAATTTCTCTTTTCTTCAGCCCTTGGACATGACTTGACCCCTGTCATAGCGATTTACGTGAATTTGGGCAAATGCATTGTCCCTGTTTAGCATGCAGTGATCAGTGATTCAGATGTTAACATGCTAACCTTAGGCATGACATTTATGCGACAACTGTGTGCTATGTGTTGTTCACACTATTGATAGATACACATTGGTGGATGTTTAAATACATGGTCTGGTATTGTATCCTCTTCTCAACATCACATGATATATATATATCATGAGGTACAACACGGTCATTGTTAACCTGAGCTAATAACTGTAGTGTGTAGAATTCATTGATCCTTCCATTTTAATTAAATATTGTTCTAAGGCTGGATTTGTGATCATATCATGTAATTTAGCCTATAGTTGTAAATGTTTTGTTTTCCCATTTGTATTTTAAACTTCCTCTCAATTTTCTCTGTTCATTCTGAAGATGGAAAAAATGGGAGCTTGGAAGTGCATGTTCTGATATAATGATGGTTTATTTTTGTAATTTATTGGTCTGTAATACCTGGCTGTTGGTCTGTGTGTATTAATGCCAATAGAGTACTCGTGCCTAACCATCCCGTCATAAAACAGAATTCGAGAATAATTGCACTCATTCTTTACATTGGCTTTGAAATTTGCTCTGTTTTGTTTGAACTTTGCAATTTGATTTTTTTTATTTATTTACCATGCTCCATGCAGGTATCTTATTAAAATTTTAATTTTATCCAAGTGGTTTGTGTCATCTTTAAGTATCCTGACAACATTCTACTGTGAGGGCCTTCAAGCAAGTAAGGATGTACTTTGCAGTGTTTTTATTTTCATTTATTAAAATGGGGATGCTGCCTAGCCCTGGGTAACATGAATTACGGAGCAGATGCGATTAAGAATAGCATTCCATTTGTGAAAGGGGAATATAGCAGTCTTAATGGAGAGGATTTTTGGCTTACCGGCCCTATGGGCTGATAAGCTATTCAAAATTCAGAATCAAATTTATTGTCAGTATACAATTGTACAATGAGATTCGAGGCGATGCCTCAGGGCAGGAGGTTGAACAGTTGATGATTGGGGTGTGTGGTGTCCATAGCTATAGTTCTCGCCCTGTTGGGGCACTGTGTGTTGTAAATGTCACTTAGGGAGGGGAGAGGGCGGCCAATTATCTTCTGAGCTGACTTTACAACCTTCTGCAGCCTATTTCTGTCAGCCTCAGAACAGTTGCCGAACCACACTGAGATGCAGTTTGTCAGCAGGCTCTCAATGCAGCATCTGTAGAAGGTCTCCAGCAGTCCAGTCGTGGTTTGGTGTCCGTTGTCCGGAACATTTTTTCTTTTTTTCCTTTTTTTTTCCCCTGATGAATTTTTCTGTGAATTTGCCATGGCATACTACTAGACCAGATTTCTAGATGTTTTTTTTTTTTTGCCGGATTTTTGATTTAATCATTTTTGTCCACTTCATTGGCCCTTGAAATTTTGGCCCCAATGTTGAAAGGACTGAGAAATCAAAATGTCAAATTATTTCTCAAAAACGGCACAAATTTTTTAATAAATCATGCAATCAACCCACCTAGATACCCTCCATGTACAGTGCGAGGGCCATTTTGATTAATTCAATGGTAGTGGGTCTAGTGGGGGTGCTGTACTTTGGCTGTGGGTCTTATAGAGAATATCGACTGCTTGGTACGGAAGTGTTAAGTACATTTTTTGCTGAGTGTTTTTGAAAATATTGAAGATTGGGAACATATGTGCATTGAACACTAATAGGAAGTCATGTATGAACTTTCATTTGGTGGCCTTGAACTTGACCTTCGGCGACCTTCGAAAGTCAAACTTCACATAGTGAAATTTCAATGACTTCTGTCACCAAAACTATTACAGATAGAGCATAGGTTAGTATTGCAGGCATAGAGGAAGTCGTATGAAGTTTCATTTGGTGACATCATTGAACTTGACCTTCGGCGACCTTCGAAGGTCAAACTTCACATAGTGAAATTTCAGTGACTTCTATCACCAAAACTATTACAGATAGAGCTTAGGTTTGTATTGCGGGCATATAGGAAGTTATGTATGAAGTTTCATTTGGTGACCTTGAACTTGACCTTCAGTGACCTTGAATGCCCAAACTTCACAGTGAAATTTCAATGACTTATATCAGCAAAATGGTTACAGATAGTTTCGGTTTGTATTGGAGATGTATAGGAAGTCATGCATGAACTTTCATTTGGTGGCCTTGAACTTGACCTTCGGTGACCTTCGATCGTCAAACTTCACATAGTGAAATTTCAATGACTTCTATCACCAAAACTATTACAGATAGAGCTTAGGTTTGTATTGTGGCCATATTGGAAATCATGTATGGAGTTTCATTGGGTGACCTTGAACTTGACCTTCAGTGACCTTGAACGGCCAAACTATACGTGAAATTTCAATGACTTATATCAGCAAAATCGTTACAGATTGAGCGTAGGTTTGTATTGGAGAAGTATAGGAAGTCATGTATGCACTTTCATGGGGTGACCTTCATATTGACCTTCGAAGGTCTACCTTGACCTAGATAAAATTCAATGACTTCTATCACTGAAAAGGTCACAGATGGAGCCTAGGTTTGTGTTACTGACACAGGAAGTCACATATGAACTTTCATTTGGTGACCTTCGTATTGACCCTCAAAGTTCAAATGTGACCTAGTGAATATTCAATGACTTACATCACTAAAACGGTCACAGATGGGGCCTAGGTGTGTGTTACTAACATCTAGGAAGTCACATATGAACTTTCATTTGGTGACGTTCAACTTGACTGTCAGTGACCTTTGAGGGTCAAACTCGACAGTGAATTACAATGACTTGTATCACCAAAATGGTCACAGATTGAGCCAAGGTTTGTATAGAGACATTTAGAAAGTCATATATGAAGTCCATTTGCTGACCACAACTTGACATTCTGTGAACTTAAAAGTTCACAATTGACATATTGAATACATATTGGCATATTATAATGACTTGTATCACCAAAACTGCTTCAGAGCTTAGGATTGTATTACAGAAGGTTTTATAAATGTATGTGAACTTTTATTTAGTGACCTTGACATTGATTTTCAATGATTCAAATGTCAAACTTCACATGAAATTTTCATAACTTGTATCATCGCTGTAAGACTGCTTTCCGGTAAGCTACAGGACCCTTGGTCCTATTTTTTGGGAATTGGGAACTTTCCTGGGCAAAAATGACTATTTGGATGCAGCCTAAGTTTGCATTATCGACCTTTAGGAAGTCGTATATGAGCTGTATTTTGGCAATGTTAAAGTTGATGAGTTCAAGGTATTAACAATGTTAAAAGATAGGACTTGAAATTTCAAAAAATTATTTCTCAAATGCTGTCCGATAACTTTTTTCTATGTCTTTGCCTTTGCCTTTGTGCTCTTTATGTACAGCACGAGTGCCATTTTGATTGAATCGATGGAAGTGGATCTAGTTGGGGTGCTGTACTTTAACATTGGGTCTTACAGAGAATAGGCAAAATGGCCTGTGGAAACTAAATGGTTGCAGATAGAGATTGAATTTGTATTAACGACATATAGGGAGCATATATGAACTATATTTTAGCAGTGTTAAAGTTGATCTCAGATGACTTTGGAAGGTCAAACTCAAGGTCAAGCAAATGTTACAATTTTCACAGGCTTCTAGGCTTGAAAATATTCAAGATGGAGAATATATGTGTATTGAAAACTTACGGGAAGTCATACATGAACTTTCACTTGGTGACCTTGAACAAGACCTTTGGTGACCTTCGAAGGTCAAACTTAATGTAGTGAAATTTCAATGACTGATCACCAAAACTATTACAGATAGAGCTTAGGTTTGTATTAGAGGCATATAGGAAGTCATATGTGAAGTTTAATTTCGTGACCTTGAATTTGACCTCTGGTGACCGCCAAAGGCCAAACTTTACACTGAAATTTCAATGACTTGTATCACCAAAATCATTTCAGATAGAGCTTAGGTTTGTATTAGAGACATACAGGAAGTCATATATGAACTCTCATTTGGTGACCTTCATATTGACCTTCAAAGATCAAACTTGACCAAATGAAAATTTAATGACTTGTATCACCAAAAAGGTCACAAATAGAGTCTAAGTTTGCATTACATGCTCACAGGACTTCATGCATGAACTTTCATTTGGCAACATTCAACTTGCCTGTCTGTGACCTTTTAAGGTCAAACTTGACATAATAGAATTACAATGACTTGTATCGCCAAAACTGTCACAGATGCAGCCTAGGTTTATCTTAGAGACGTAGGAGGTCATATATGAACTTTTATTTCATGACCTTCATATTGACCTTCGAAGGTTAAACGTGACCTAGTGAAAATTCAATGACTTGTATTAATAAAATGGTCACAAATGGAGCCTAGGCTTGTGTTACAGACATCTAGGAAGTCAAATATGACCTTTTATTTGGTGACATTTAACTTGACTTTCGGTGACCTGCGAAGGTCAAACTTGACATAATGAAATTACGACTTGTGTCACCTAAGTCGTCGCAGATAGAGGAAAGGTTTGTATTAGAGACATATAGAAAGTCGTACCTGAGGTCCATTTAGTGACCTCAACTTGACCTTCTGTGACTTTTAAGGTTCAGAATTGACATATTGAATTTTCAATTAATTGTATCACCAAAACTGCTTCAGGGCTTAGGATTGTATTACAGACATATGGGAGGTCTTAAAAAAATGTATGTGAACTTTAATTTAATGACCTTGACATAGAATTTTGATGTTTCGAAGGTCATCACTATAAAATTGTTTGCCGGTAAGCTACAGGACCCTTGGTCCTATTTTTTTTATCAATATCTGCAGGTGGCAGTACTGTGGGTGTGAGCTGCATGAGCAACTGGAATTAAGTTACTGTCGAAGAATGTCTTTTCCTGGAAATGCCATAAGCTTCATTGCGCATTGCACATAAGCTTCATTGGGACACCCATGCGTGGGGATTTTGTATATTTCATAGGCAACTGTGGATGTGAAATTTTGAGACCATGATCTATTCCCCACTTTGTATTATAATTTGCGTGTTTCGTCTCATGTTACACATGCACGTTTCGTATGTTGGCTGGAAGATCATCTGCAAATGCTTATCTCTACCCTGCCAATGATGTGATCTTTGTACTCCACTACATTGCTGCTGGAGTTTGTCGAGACTGAATTAGTGAGATGCACTGTAGTTTTCAGCACAGGCCATTCCTGACCCATGTGGCCAGTTTATTTAGTTACACCAGGGTTTTAATTGTACTGCATAATTCAACTTAATGTGGTTGTGATACTGAAGAGCGATTCACAATACAAATGGAGTGGGGATACCATTGGTAAGGTGCGATCTGAGCTAAGTTGACCAATGAATTTTCTCCAAATCTGCCACAAGGAGGCATAACGTCCTCAAATGTCTAGCGAGTCCAGGGTCTTCATAAATAATTTAGTTATGGCTGATCAACTTAAGTGTTCTGTATTGGCTGCACAGAGGTGGAATAGTCTGGTAAAATTTATTTGTAAAATTTTATGTTCTTTACATTGCTCTCTTTGTAGATAATTGCAGTATCTCAAAATGTAGCTTGATATTCAGCTTAATTCATTGGGTATGGACTTAGATCATTATTAAGAAAATGGATATAGTATGAGACTTGTTTATGCAAAAGTTAATCCCCCACACCAGGCTGATCAGGATCTTCTCTTTTTTTCTTTTTTCTTTGGGGGGATTTACAAAATATTCACAAATATTTTGATTTTATATTCGCTAGGTGTAAATAAACAAAAAAGTTTGCTACTAACTCTGTGGATAGTCAGAAACATGCACAGTTAGACAGGCCATAACATTTTATTTGGGAAGTGCAAGGGTTACACTGTTCTCCATGAGTGGTGGCAAGCCTGAGTAGGATTTATTTTTTTTCTCCCTTGTGCAATGTTGTTCCAATTCCCCTGCAGTGCAATGCACACAGCTGCAGCTTGAATGTTTTAAAGCGGAGCCAGTGTGCGATTGTGTTTGTGTGATAGCATTGTGCCAAGGGCAGGCGGGCCCAGACTGAACGGCGCCTCTCCACACCTGGGGAAGTTCAGGTTAAATAGCTCCACATTCCTGGGCGCACAGCTGATTGAAACATTAACAAACAGTAATCCATGAGCCAGGCTGCAGATGGGCTGGGACTGCAGCCAAGACAGGAGTGTGTGTGTGTGTGTGTGTGTGTGTGTGCGCGTGTGCGCGCAGGCAGGCAGGCGTGTATGTGTGTGCGCACGTTTGTGTGCATGCAAGGGAAACAGAAATCAAATGTGTTTTAATTACCAAAATAATTGTCCATACTTTTAATTCTGTACCCAGAGCAGCTTAATGATAACTTCCTGCTGCATGCAATGTGTTTTAATGCATGCTTTAGTACATGCATAGTGTGCTCTATCATATAGCTGCAATATGCAAACACAGTTTTCGATGACCCTACAAATTTTGAATTTACATGGAGCCAGTCCAAATCAGAAGTCTGACAGCCATTCATTATTTTCTGGCATTGCTTTATGAATAGACATACATGTGTGTTTCTGTGTGTGTGTGTGTGTGTGTGTGTTTCCTGTACTTGCTACAAAGTATGCACCAGAAAACATATTTTTCCTACAGAGTGGGGACATTTTTAGGAAGTGAGGACATTTTCTACTATCCTCACAACTACAAAAGGTACACTGTGAGGTTAGGGGTACGGTTAGAATTAGGGATAGATTTAGGTCAGGGTAAGGGTTTGGGTTAGGTATGTGTTGCTTATTGTCGAGATTACGAAAAGGCTGTAGAGACACAAAGTATAAATGGAAGTCAATGTCTTCATAACGATAGAAGCACAAGGGTGTGTGTGTGTGTGTGTGTGTGTGTATGCTTGCTTCACAGCTGTAGGTTACTTTTTTTTTTTAAGATAATTGGAGTGTTTGGTGGTTGAACAGGATTATTTAATTGCCATGCTGTCTATTCCAGTATTTCAAGAGGATGCACATCATTGCTCCATGACTGTAGTCGAAGTTGACATGAAATGATTTTCTGAAGCATGAGAAATGTAAGGTGATACTACAGTAGCATTACTGCATAAAACGCACAGGATTTTTTAAATCACTTGGTTGAGAGATATGGCCATACTAGTTTTAAATTGCCTTTGAACAGCATTCACTCGCTTAGTAAACAAGTACAAGTACTTCTGAAATTACCGACTATTTATTATTTAGATTAGGCCTGCATTGAGCATGAAATGCTCAATTTTTGGATGCAGTTTGCAGAGTGTTAAACAAGCTGGCCACCCCTAGAACTTTGGGATGCCAGGCAACCCCTTTGAGATATCTTGTGCGCACAACACACAAATGAACGACAAGGAGGAATGTGATGTTTTCCAAAATACTTTTCATGTTTTAATAAAAACGCGATGAAGGTACATTGTAATAAAAACAATATAGACTTTCACATCTTATAGCATTGTAATATACAATACAAATGTAACTCAGCAATCTGAGAAGTTGACATTTTTTACAAAATATAAAGATCTCTACAAGTAAAATGAACAAGGTACAAAAAATATAAAAGAATAGCAATTAAGGAATGACTCTGATGAACCCCAATACGATGAGCACATGTGATGATTGAGGTGCTACGCCGGTCACTGCCCTCTCAGCGACCCAATTCCACGAGTCACGAGTGGGGAGCTCTTCTGGATCGCGGGGCAGTTCCTGTTACGTGCAGTTCCCCCAGTAGCTTTCATGCTGTACTCTAATGTCTCTGCTATCAGGAGATTTCACTTCTTCCCAGCACGATTCAAGATGGTCGAGATTTAACAATCGCTCACTCGAGGCAATCTTGTCGGTACTTCGAATAGCCCGATGTCTTTTCGGATGACGGCGCATCCAAGTCAGCGGCACAGGATTCTGTCATCGGAGCATCCATTCTGAGGGAGAAGCAAGAAGGCGAGATTTAGCCGACTAAAAGTGATGGACAGCCGTACAATACGATTCAGTGAAATCCTGATTGAACTCATCAGCAGACATTCACTATGTAACGTTATCGATTCAGTGAAATCCTGGTGAAATTAACATCTGCAGACATACACCATGTAACGTTACAGCAGTAGCCTACAATTACACTTATCTGCCGTCACTCATCAAAAAAGACAACTTACCTCGACAGAAATGCTAGCCAGCTCTGCGTTGAGGGTGGTCAGAGGAGTGCGAGTGAGTGATGGGCCATTCGTGGCCGGTTGACGGTTCATGCCCGAAGAGTCCAGTTCCACTTGCAGGTCCCAGATGTAATCAATCACATGCTGCAGAATCTCCATTTTACTGGCTTTCTTGTTAGGTGGCAAAGTGGGCACGAGTTCTTTCAACTTGCTGTAGCAGCTGTTCATGTCGTGCAGGAAAACGTTCATTTGCTCATCCAAGAGTGGAATTTTGCACTTGGAAATAGTAAGGCTCTGGTCGGACAGACATCGCACGACATCCTCGCTGCCAACCTTGTTCTTCAGCGCGCAGGTAGATCCGACAACTTTCATCTTGAATTAGAGCTTGTCTCGTTTACAGCGAGTTTATATCACGTTTCGTGAGTAATCTAACCGGGCCAGACGACGACAGAGACGATACTCTTTCACCTGTAGTTTGACAGAACATGTAGTCTGTGTAAGCGCTCTGCCTCACTTTATGTTACTGGGATTGGGGGCGTGACCAGATGTCCTTCAATTTGTCTCGCAGAGCCAATCGGGGCACGCTCATGCAGGCTAAGGCCAGACCATTATTCCGTGATCCACCAATTGCAAGTTCTGGCTTGACTATTCAGATTTACTGGCTGTTAGGAGATGGTGTTACAAATGGAAACAAATGTGTATTTTATGGATGATATGTGGGAACGCAGCTGTCCATTGCTTGGGGGTTCTGCAGGTGTAGAAATTGCCTCTAGAATTGGGGGGGGCATATTCACAAGAATGCTGCGATTGCTTTGCATTGATAGTCTTTCAATTTACTGCACATTTACCACATTTGGAAGGTATGCTTACATGAACATTATTAAACATAACCCGAGTATTTTAATATGAGGTATATGAAGTTGAAACTCAAAATTCCCCCTAGAAAATGGAATCGTGGCCACTTATTTTATGTATTGTGAGCCAATACTTTTTGTTTCTACACTAAATATGCATGCATTTGGTTATATTATGTATGCACAGACACCATGATTATTTAAGTAATTTAATCAAATTAAAAATAATAATAATAACAATAATAATAATAATGGAGTTCACCGAGAATAAAACCTGAGCAATGCCGCATTTCAGTTTCATTTACAAAAAAAAATTATCACGTACCCAAGAACGTGCTTTAACAGTGTTAAAGAGCGCTTTATTAACTCATATCACATATTTTTACACTCAGCCAGTGTAAGGCTCCCAGTGAATGGGTTACAGATTCTTTCACATGTTCCCACTGTGAGTTCAGCATTCTGTGTGTATTGAAATTGCATTGCGCTGCTCTGGATCTTCCCCAGATTGTCCAAACAAGCCGAAGCAGACTGGCAGGCGCCAGGACTGTGACGTCACCCATTCATACAATCCCTGACGCCTGTCAGCCTGGCGCCGAGCGGGCGGTGTCCATGGAGACCGCAAACAACAGGCTTGCACTCCCCCATTCACCTGCGCTGCGCAAACCATGAGAACAAACTGGCTACAGGAATCGTCGTTCATTTATCACGTACAACCACTCTCAGAAGAGATTACCGCCCTGCACACCTGCAAACTCCTGCTAGTTGGATCAACTTCCTAGGGGGGCGGGAGCCAAAGGCTTTGAATTTCAGTGATAGTTCCTGGATGCCACTAGATTGGAGGATCTTCGTCATTTCAAAACAAATTCCTTTAGAAGAGCATTGTTCCTAATTCAGTCACCTAAATTATCAGTAATTTTACTACTTCTTACGGTCTGTTTTAATTATAATACACACATTACATGTCTGAAGTTTTACATATTTTACCACAATACCTATCGTAAAAAAAAAGAAAAAATAAAATAATAATAATAAAAAACAGAGTTAATTGTTCTATAATTCTTTAGTTTTGTTGTTGTTGCTGCTGTTTTTATAAATATTTCATAAATACACAGCACAATGCATTCACAGAAATAAATTCAGTATATTAAAAAGGGAAATTTTCTCTGCAACTTACTTCTGAAAATTTGGAATTGAAGATTTTTTTATGCTTGTTAGATTTACATTAACTGACCAGAGAGCTAATTCATATTGTTGCAGTGGTTGCAAAAGTCAAAAAATGTGCTTGTGATTTTAAAATTGGAAAACAGTGCTCATAGCATACCAAGAAGAGAAATGCAAACATCTGAAAATTGAGAGGAGCAAGCAGAATTGCATTTATCAAAACCAGACACTTGAATATTGTGACACACATGTAAATGACAAACTCAAACCGCAATGCACATGATCCTAATTTTCTGTTATTCAAGACTGCCAAGTTAAACAAAAAAATTGAAAGATAATGTATGACATCTTCACCGAGCCATATTGGTATTATTACTGAATGTTCAGTTATGTTAAACTCTCTCTCTCTCTCTCTCTCTCTTTCTCTCTCTCTTCTCCTTTCCTCTCTTTCCTCCATGCCTCTGTGTGGCAACCTCTCTTTACAAGCGGCAGCTTTTTTTAACATCCTGTTGTCCTGGCTGTCCGTTGTCTCAGGTCATGGCTGAAGGAGCCAGGGGTGCAGCCAGAACAATAGGAGTGCAGAGCAAGGATTGTGGGAGAACTCTGGGGCTGGAGACACTGTGTCTGGTGCTTCTCTTTGCTCCCTCATGCAGCTTTTGTTCAGCTGCAAAAGCTATCAGCACTTCCTACTGACACCAACAATAACTCCACACAGCTGGCCCTTTTAATCTTGTTTACAGCACATCAAGGCAAAAGGGGGGCAGGGGGTAGAGGGGTTTGGTGGAGAAGAGGGACAGGGGGAAGAAAAGTGAAACATATTAGCTCCTGATTTTAACTGACAGAGAGGAGCAGCCCCCCCACTGACCTGCAGGACTCACTGTGGCCATTTGAATAGGTTATTTCATTTGTGGTTGGGTTTAAATGAGCTATTAACTCATCATCAGAATATCTTTGAACCTCTGAGGGTGTTACCTTTGTTTTCAGCATCTTCCCGGTCTCCTAGGGTGGCTAGATAGTTTGGAGGTAAAAGTTTCCCAAAATCAGAAACATTGCCCCAAGCAAAAAACTCCGCTCTGAGGGATGATGAACGCAACAGAATCTTCATAAGCTCCCTTGCTGATGTAGCTTTTCCCTTTTTAAAATAAGCTTTCCTTTCCGTTTCAGATTCAGGAAATTTATCTGCTGCACACACCCTCTTTATCTCAATAAGGAAAATAAAAACAACTTCCAAAGGATAAGAACAGGAAGCAGTAAGTGAGAAAATTTGGGTGACAACCTTATGATAATAAAAAAGGACATTCCACACATATCTGACCACATTTCCTGCTGTGCTCTGTATTGTAACAGTGACTATTGAATTACCTCTAAATTCCTATCACTTAATTAATTGCTTATCACAAATACCCATCACAACTTAAATTTTAATGTTGTGTGGATGTACTTGTAATATTTTTATTTCCAGAATTTCCTTTAAATAAAGTATTAGTAACAAAATCTTCATTTGTTTTTATTTACAGAGACAAGACCAAGACCGAGACAAGATATGTTAGATCCAGTGAGTCATTGTTTTGATGAAATTATATTAGTAGATTAACATTATGTTCATATAACATCATATAAATATTATGTTTAGTGGATCAAGCCTGACTGTCATGGGATCTAATCTGTCACCTCTATCAGAAATGTCCTTGTGGTCTGTTGAGTGCATAGTGAAATACATCATACATTTTCAGAGGATGCCTCAGCATGGATAGTGATAATTCACCTGGCTGGCAAATTTTGAAAAATGGGAATTTAAAATTGAGAAGTGTAGTTATATTTGAAAATGTTGACTGGTGTGAGATTCCCTGGAAAGCTTTGTTAAAGTAGGTTGTAAAAGAAGAGCAATAACCAACTCGGGAATAAAACTGTCCAAACCACACTCAAATATTTTACGCACATGCAGAAATCCTGGAAGGGTAAAAGCTCCATTACCCTCTTTCAAATGTGGCCTCATCCTTTTTCTGTTTAGCTGTATTTCAAGATGGCTAGTTTCAAAATCTTTCAAGACTCATCCAGGCATCAGTCAACAAACAGGGAGTGTCATATTCTGAACATTCCTCACACATCCTCTTCAGCTGCAGGACATGTCCGCGTTTCCAGATCTCACTGTTCCTGTTCGATAAGAATCACCTGTGTGCAGGTGTGCGCAGTACAGTCAGCAGCGGGAAGGGGCGGAGCCTGCCCAAACAACGTGGGAACCTGGCTTCCCCTGGGTAGAATATTAACTTCCTTTTATCAGATGGCACCGGCGCTCTGCATGCAAAATGGGTCGAGAGTGAGCTGGATTTATTGTCATACTGTAACCAAATAACATTAACTTTGAACAATCAATCTCTGGTTTCCCACTCTCTGCCAAGAAGCAGGTGTAGCTACATGTGCAGGTGGGGAGAGAGGTCAATATCTGCTCCCTGTAAATGTTTGGTAGGTCTGCCAGGGACTCATCAGGCATTCTAGATTCATATTAATCAGAACATACTGTTCAGATCTCACTGTCATTTTTTCTTTTTTTTTTTTGAATGGGTATTGAAGTTGTTGTAAAGAGGTTATTACGAGTATGAGAGCTGATCAGCTGCAAAGACTGAATATGTAATATTGCACAGTGCATTGCGTAGCACCTAGCACAGAGAGGGGCAGCGAGGGCCGTATCTGTCCCTGGTTTCATGCCAACTTCTGGCCTTTAATCAGTTAATTATCCAAATTAGCCAAACCATTTATGAAATCTGACATTTCTGCTGCATTTTTGAATGACCTTCAAAATTTTTTTTGTGCCTCTCTAAATAATAATTTTTTCTTTGATCTAATTTATGAGAAAATTCATGTTTTTGTATGCAACATTTGCCTCGATCAGTCAGGGTAATTGGTGGAAATAAAAAACTACATATACACAGGGCCTTCAGGACTGGATTGCCCACCCCTGACCTAGCAGTCGTCTTACCCATATGTTCTGTACTGACCCAGATCATTTCGCAAACTGACTTGAAAAACCAGCGGCTGTTGACATGGTCATTTTTGGATTGGGGACAGGTGTTGACTTTCACCAAGATTGTGTTTGCACTCATTGTCTTCCAGTCATACACAGTATGGTATTCAGTTATTATGTAAGACGCACTCACTGTTGATATTACCAAATGAGTCAGCTTGCTGGATGCCTTCTGGCCTAGTTAACATTGTACTTTCCAAGATTCCATGAAATATTGGCCAGGGTCTTTAAACACTTGAGCAGAAGAGGCACCAAATGATTTCCTCTCACAACTGAATGGATCTTTCATGTGAGCAGAATGATGTAGTGTACATTGGTCACAGGTTGCTGAGAATGTCAGATTGTTTTATTCTCATGTCTATTCATACATTCATTATCTCAACCATTTCTTTCTCATCTGTGTTGTGGGGGAGAGGGAGCCTATCCTAGTGGACTATGAACCAAAGGCAGGAGTACATCCTGGACAGCTCACCAATTTATCACACGGCTCACATACCATTCTCTTGTAAACTCATACCAATTTAGTGTCTACAATTAAAATAGCATGCATGTCTTTGGACAGTGGGAGGAAACTGGAGTACCCTGAGCAAACTCAAATTAACACGGGGAGAACACACAAACTCTACTCAGAAAGGCCCCAGGTTGGATTCAAACCCGCAAACTTCTTCTCGTGAGGCAACTGCGTTACCCGCTGCGCCACTGTGTTGCCCCATACATACCTAGTTTTCTGAAAATGATTCATCAGAAAATATTTCCTTAATTGCAATAGGATGAAAGGCAATGGCTAGTATGATTGCTTGGGCTGCTATAATGACTACTAGTTCATCTCTAATGCCAGGCTGGGTTAATGGACAATCTTCAGGATCCTAATGAGCCTGCCTCATGACCCTTGAATGAATTTTTCAGTTGGTCTGCCTGACTTCAGATCTATGGCCTCACTCATTTCTATGTAATAAAGGACCGTTAGCTTAAAGCTGCTTTCACACGGGACGCGAAACAAATTTTTCGCACAACAGATTACATTCAAAGTCAATGTAAAGACGCGAATACGCGCAAATTTCCAAACTGTTGAGCAGAATTGTATGGAAAATACCCTTAAATGAAAGCTGAAAGTCTGTCCCATCTGCCCATACTTATCAATTCATTCCAAGTTCAACTAAAATGTCAGTTATTTAAAATTTAAAAATGTTCACTTTCAATGTATGTGAATGAGCTTTCAGCAAAATTAACACGCAATTTTTGGCTGTAAAGTGTATATAGCATGGGGAATGTGGATTGACTGGTGTATTTTATTTGCATGACCCAGCCAATATGGACATCCAATCAGGTCAGCCTAGTCATTCTCGTCGCTTTTTTGGGCGAGACCAGGGACCTCATGTATAAACAGAGCTTAGGCACAGAAAAGATGCGTGCGCCACTTTATTTGCAGATTTCATATTTATGAAAACAAACTTGACATTAATAAAATTATGCACGAATGAAAAAATCCCAAATTAATCCAGATTAATTAAATAAAAAGTACATGCAGTTTATCTTAAGCATGGGTTTTAGATAATGGGATTTTATGGCAATGGTATTTCTTTTTTTGAGTGCGCGCATTATTTAGGCATGAAATCCATGCAAATTTTTATAAAAAGGCCCCATATTAGTAAAACAAAATAAGAGCCTCTAATTTGTTGAGTGAAAAGAGACCAAAAGAGCAATAATCAAATGTAGTACAGTAGGGGCAAGCAGGCACAGGGGTGCGTAAGCATACCTTTGCCTCCGAAGCGGTACATGTTAACTGGGCTCTGATTTGTTGTATCAGTGCTGAGGATGGGGCTTGTCCACTCTCTCATACCCAGGGGGAGATAGTGGGTGGGCACTTCTGAGCAGCTTGTCTCCACATTCAGGACCTGAGCACCGGCCCCTCCGTCAGCCTGGTTCCCACACATACTATCAAAGCACTTAATAGCTTCTAATTAGCTCGCCATCTGCTTGTGACAGTGCACCAATGGCACGCAAAGATCTATTGAGAGCCTAGACATTGTGCTCAGGAATACTTTCCACTCCAATGGCAATTGCTTGGAGATGCTAGCTATGGGGGCCATATACGGCCAGGGGCTTTGGACACACAATGGGAGACACTGTTATAGCTTGTAGCAAATCTAATAATGCTGGAGTCCTTTTTTTGTGCGTAGACACCCCCTCCAAATAACTCTCTTCCTCCCTACCCGCCACCACTGTCTTTGATTCATCTTGTCCAAAGCAAATGAAAGATTTAACTTATCTCCCAAAGCATTGGATGTCTGAAAGGACCTGCTTCTTCCAGGCTGTAGTTTGCATGTTAAGGTAATAAACATGATCAATCCCTCCATTGTGTCATCGGCCCCATTGCTGGGGAGTGATTAGGCATGCCATGGGGAACAGCACTTGAGGGAGAGTGGTGTGGGGAGACAGTAAGAGTAGACTTAAGGGTTCAAGGCCCTCGGTGCTTGAGAGAGCCTAAAACAGCACCCTCCTCACAGCAGGTATTACACTATAAGTGTAAGGTGAGGGCTGGGGCTGCCCCTTGATAGCGGCGCCTTGTTCAGGCGTTTGATTGGAGGAATTCGCCGCTCATTATTCATGCCGCCGAAAATGCTAATTCCTCCCGCCATCGGAGGCAGAGAAAAGAGGGAAAGATTCCTTTTCTGAAATTCCCCCCATTCATCCCCGGCTCCATTCGATTTTCAATGCCTTTTTGAGATTAAAGCATCCCTTTCATTTTCACAATCAATAGTTTGAGGGGAGAGTGGATATACATTTACAAATCAGCTTTGAACATCACATAAAACTCTCTTAAGATTAAGCAAATGCGCAAAACACATTCTGTTTCCTTGAATGTTTTAATTATTGCCGATAAGGAGGGGAAAATAGTAATTAGTAACCATTTATATAATATATGAAAAAAATACCAAGATTTTTGGGGTGAATTTAAGCTGTAGAGCTTCCTGTTTGTAATCTGTGGTTTTCTCTCAATGTATCCAGGAGTTGCAGCCGAGTAACTTCATTTATTTATTTATTTTAAGACAATGAATCTGCGTTAACGAGGCACTTTTAATGGGACTTTCTTAAGCAGCACAAACCGGTGGAACAATGCTCTCCGTCTCCTCTGCTGCACCTTCAGAAACTCTCAGGGGGTAGAATAGAGCCTTTAGAAACACCAGCTGTTCACAGCTGGGCAATGGCACACTGTCTTTGGATGGGCAAAGATTTATAGCCTCCCGACAGCTGTCACCCACGGCAAAAAAAAAAAAAAAAACAAGACCAAATAAAGTGCACCAGGCTGTCTGCAGGATCAGGAAGGCTTTCTTTCCCTCCACTTTTCAAAGCCTTGCGAGGAAGAGAAGGGCCCATCTGGCCAGCACAAGGGCACTGCATTCAGCCTGCTTTTTCTCTCAAGAAACCTCCATCTGAGAGCACATTGCGAGGTAGTCAAAAATAAGGCAAAAATCTTTGGTTAACTTTTGTAAACCAGTCAGCTGCATTAGCCCATGTTGCGGCTATATTTTATGATTTTTTAAGTTTTAAGCGTATAGCTACTATGTGATTCTTGTTTAACAAGCTAGATACAGTGTTTTGCAACAACACCCATTGTGTATCATCGAAACTTAGTGAGGATGTGATTCTGGGGAATTTTTTGTAAAAAGGTCATAAACAGCTCTTCCCGGGGAAGCCTAATCACAGATAGATTTCTGTAATCCACAAAAGGCTACTATGGTAGGCAGAAACGTGGGGACTGTTTGTAGGTGTTTAGTGTCAATGCAAGTCATGGCTGAATGCTCAATTTACCTGCACGGTCATTAATATACACTGATACACCACATGCCATGGTGTATTGCATAAGTAGTCAGACAGGCATACAGCTGACATTTATAGAAAAATGGCTATTTTACATTATAGACCAAAACAATCTTTATTATCATTATAATTATCACATAGCTCAAGTGAGAGAACTTAAACTGTGCTGACAGCCTAGGTTAAAGCCCATTTGCTATAGTTGGGCACTCAGAACTCAGGACTGACTGCACTGCAATCATAGCAGTCACCATGGTATCTTTATAATGGAGAGAACAGAAGCTGTGACACAGCTGGGCCCACTTTTATACAGTATTCCTCAACTCCTCAAAGTTCCTCACTGACTACAAGAGTACTGCAAATTCCCTTTCATTAAATGCTTTAGCTGCTCTGTCACAGAAGCCCCCTGGTTTGTCCGTTCTAATTGCACAGGTCTTCTGAGACGACTCACAGGAATGCTTGACAAACGCTTCAGCTGTGATGCTAAACTGACGACTCCACCCATTTTGTTTTGTTTGCAATGTTTGCAATATTTGCTCTTTGTCTCCAAATAGGGCTGATTTTTATGATAGTCCTGCTCACTTTGCGTTGAATGACCAGATACAAACTCTGTCTCTCATACACATGCATACTCTTTATATATTCAATAATTTATGCACTTCATGAATAATTGTTGAAAATCAAGCAATCATAAATAATTAGAGTGAGGTTTCTTACACAACAAAGTAAAAGTAATTGCAGTATAAAGCAAAATAACACTCAAAATAATTTAACCCACATTTGACCAAAGACTCAAAAGTACGTTACGAATAATGAAAGATGAAGACAGAAGCCATTCTATTAGAGTTAAAAAGATAAAAGATGGCAATATTTTGTATGAGCATTTAAAAGTAGCCTACATGCGAAGTGGTAGTTAAAGTAAAAACCTTTGACAAAAAAAATTCATTGGTAAGGACGTGAAGAGGGGGGTCCTGTATGATTTCCTGGCCGTATGCTGTAGATCAGGAATGTGTCTGCTGCTGAGTATGTATCTCTGCAGTAATTTGCCACAGCTCTGTTCCCCTGTCAGTCAACATAATAGATTTTTTCTGCCTGCACCTGGATGGGTGTGACCGACCTTCTGACAGGCGCCCAGCCCTAATGCAGGCGCAGATAGAGAGTGTGTGTTTACAGGAAGTGGAGTGCAGGTGGGTGCAGGCGGGGTGCTGAGATAATGAACAGGCATCGTGCTTGTTTGTCTGAGCTGTGTTGTTTTTGTGTCCTTTTTTTAAATACAAAAGCCGAACAGAGTGTAAAAACCGCCACCAGTGAAAAGAAAAAGCACGAATGATAAGCCTGTATGGAAAAGAGCCTGCCTTTGTGGGACAGCACAGGCCACCTGTCCAGTTAACTGTAGGCTGCTTTGTGAGGTGACGCACAACAATGCCAGCGGAGCCCCACCCTCCACACAAACCCTGGGAAAAGAGAACAGGTGTTTGGCCCTGGCGAGCAGCCATGTGGGCATGCACCGTGGGGTAAGAGAGAGGCAGGGAGAGGCTGATTCACCGAGAGAAAAGATTATTGAGCGTTAGTGGCTGTTGATTCTGGTATGTATGGGAATATATGTTGCGCACTGCCTCATTGGAAACTGCTGGAAATTATTAGTTCAATATTTTCCTTCATGAACAAAACTGCATTAATCATTTTTCAGAAATGTATTTTACACACTGTTGCTATACCAATGGATGGGAAACCTTTTATTGTGATGATTACCTAAACAAACAGAAATAAACACGGATCTCTCAGCAGCCTGATAATTCACACTTACCTAGAATGCCCTGCGGGTGTGTGCGTGTTCTCATTGTGGTAGAATTGATTCCCCCCACCACCACCACCCTAACCCCTTTTACTGTTTAAATAAATCTTAATAAATCCTCTTCCTGTGGCATAGATTACATAGTCATATAGCTATGATTCCATCATTGTCCCCCTGTTGTTTGAGGAACAAATGCTTTTTTATCTTCTTCTTCCGCAGTCAAACTAGGCCACAACGGAAACTAGAATGTGACAGAAGGTGCTTTCAGTTAAGAGTTTGGCAGCGTCTGTGTGTTTGTGTGAGTACGTGAGTGTGTGTGTGAGTATTTGTGTATGTGTTTGTGTGTGTGTGTGTATGTGCGTGAGTGAGAGAGAGAGAGAGAGAGAGAAAGAGAACAAGAGAAAGCGAGCTGCAGAGAGAGGGAGTGAGTAGGGCAACACAGAGAGGGTTGGGGAGATTAATTAAAAATACGAGCGGATGACAAGAAAGAGCAGGAGAGAAAAAGAGAAATTCTTGCATCCCTTTGAGTTTATCCTCCCCTTCAGTTCTGGGAAAATGAAACAGGTGGTTTGGGCCCGGTCGGTAAGCTGCAGCGGGCAGCGGCGGGAAGGACCAAAGGTTGCTGGGGCTATCAAAAGCACCTCATCCCAGCTTTAGAGCCATGCATGCTGAAAGACTAATGGCTTAATTATCATGTGAATTCTGGGAAGGCCTGAGAGCCTCCAGTTACACCAAGCTCTGGCCCATATGCCTCGCACTCGGCAACCAACAAGGATCATGAACACGTCCAGAACAGAGAGGTCGCCTCCCAGCCATTGAGCCCCGTGGACCCCGCGCTTTTTAAGGCTTTAGGGCCATCTCTGAATTATTCCTGCAGGGTCGGCCAGACCACACAGGGGATGTAGCCTGCCCCACTGATGTTGACACTTCAGCTCATTTTAATGACAAGGCTTTGATGCTTTTTTAATAATGAGAAGTACTTCTATTTTTTCCATCCCCATTTATCTAATTATGAAAACTGTGGATAAATGCCTTCATAAAGGGACCTCCAGTCCAGAGAATATGAATCTGATGAATGTTATAACTAATTCATGTTGATGTCAGTAACACTTTAGAGGAGACCAAGCGGCTTCCTGCACCATAGCGTAGACAGCAAATTAACAACTTTGCAAGGGGATAAGAACAGATGATTTGAAACTATTGTTCTTAATACTGTGTGGATGTTCTCACTGGAGGTAGAGTATACAGTGCCTCTAATTCAGTGTCTACACCAGAATCTTCCCTAAAGCTTAGTAAACTATCAGAATTGAGATGTGATGTGATGTGTGTGTGTGTGTGTGTGTGTGTGTGTGAAGTACAGAGAGGGAGCTGGGAGAGGGCTGGGTGGTAGTGCTGTCAGTGAGTACTGCAACATTAGGATGGCGCCCCAGGTTCCTGTGCTATTTCCACCCATCCTGCGCTCCCAGCTGCCCACAAGATTTCTCAGCAGGAGGACCGGGCAGAGTCAACATGAGCTGCTGGCCAAGGGTCTGTATACACTTCAGAGGACAAGTCACATACTTGTAGAGAAGCGAATTTCAGGAATTAGCATTATGTAATGTAGTAGTTAACCCTTTGAGCACTGAATATATTTTCAAGGAATTAAAAATGTCGTGATCCTGAGCTGTTGAAAACCTATCATGTGGCAACTTGTTTAAAAGAGCGGGAGCTCTTTTAAACAAGTTGCCGCATGATAGGTTTTCAACAGCATCTGATTTTGATATCTTACATCATTGGGCAACTATAGTTGCCTATGGCGCTGAAAGGGTTAACTACTTGGCCTACTCCTAACTATAGAGAAAAGTTGAAGAGCCCAGGGCTAAAAGAACTTAAGTCACATTTTCACACACCGTGTGGAAAAGATGGTAAAATGTCTACTATAGTTACCTAAGTTTATTTTCTCACATTTCTCAGAATGGACGTTTTAGTGACTTAAGTACTTTTAGCACTGGGGTCTTCAATCAGCCTTTACACCTATTGATTCATGTTGTCCAATGCCAGTTGACATTCAGAATTTGAATACCCAACGATACCCGCAGCACAACATTGTATTGTAGGCCAGTTTATCAAGGAATTAAAAATCAGTTATTTTTGTTCATGTCTAAGTTTATTGTATGCATTGCTCATGTATAAATACACTCCTGGACAAGAAAGGGCCAAGCCCACAATGAGAAAATATGTAGCTTTTACTGGTCTTAACAACAAATCTTTGGTCAGAAAATAGGAAGGAATTGTTATCATTGCAAATGTCAGCTCATGAGACCTTACTGTAAAATGCTACGGTGTACATATATGCCACTTTTTTTTACATGAATATTTCTACAATATTTAAATTGTTTCTTGTATCCAGCTAAATGCTCTGATTTTCATATATGCCATTTGAGGATCAAAGCAAGGTAAAGGGTTTTACATATCTCTTATGAAATCAATAGACCTCCAAGTGGCAGAGCAACACAAATGCTTCAACAGAACCTCGGGAGACAAGAAAAAAATGCGAACACAGGATGTCCAAGGCACTTGAAGAATAAAGCCGGAATAAGATGGGACATGTTCCCCAAAATAGACTTAATAATAACCATGCGCACATCTCCTCTGCCTCTATTAATAAATTGCGCAGAATACAGCTGCTCATGACTGCGGCCAAGTTTGACTGCCCTGAGAACTGCGATGCGTCACATTTCCGTCCGACGAAAGTGAAGCCCGGAGACTTTGGGAGCCAAGTCCAGCCAGAGGTGGGTGAGTGAGAGCAGGTGGACTGGGCCAATACTCAGGCGAACATCAGTCAGTCAGGAGTCAAATATGCCCAAAAAAGACGCTGAACCTTGGAATGCTCTAAATAGTTGTTGTTATAAGCTTTTTATAGAGCCAATCAGAACCAGCAATAATTAAAGCCATTACGAAAGACCATAACAATGCAACGGCAGTAGTTCTAAACATCGATCATAGGGCCCTTCTCTGTAAGCTGGTTTTTGTTTCAAACACAGTTGCAATGGTAGGATTATAGCAAGCTGTTAATTTGTCTTTATTAGGTGCATATTATCGTTGGAGCATTTAACCCTCTTACATTTTGACTGAAATATGCATGAATTCTGTGACAAATAAAAAAAACCCTTGAACATATTGTGTTCATTTTTCTATATTAACAGTATTTTTTTGGCTAAACACAAGTGCTAAAAGTTATTTTTTACATGAACCTCATTATACAAAACACAATACAGATTTGACAACCATTAGCTAGCCCAATAAATGGTTAGTTTTGGCAAACATGAGTCCTCAGTATTATTCTTCCTAGCATGGTCATTTCAGACATTGTGTGGCTTGTAAGGTTAAACTACCCCTCTAAACATGTGTTAATAAAAGGAAATTAAAGCAAGTAAAAATCCTGAAATTATACTTGTAGTTGGAAGAAAAACCAACATACACACGGGGACCCCAGGACCGAGGGTAATAACCACTGTGCTTTTGTATTGGCAACCATAAGGATGCAGAAAATAGGCATGATCACACCACATGGTTACATTAATGGCCTTAAATATCTTTATGAACTAAACCCATTTTCCTTACCGCTGCAAAATGTAAAGGTCTATGTACAACCCCAATTCTGAAATAGTTGGGATGAAGTGTAAATTGTGAATAAAATCAAAATGCAATGACTTTCAGATCACATGAGCCAATATGTTATTTATAATAGAACATAGATAACATTTCAAAAGTTGAAACTGAGACATTTTACATTTTTATCCACAAAATGAGCTTATTTCAAATTTTCTGGCTGCAAATGGTCTCAAAAAAGTTGGGACACAGGCAAAAAAGGGCTGAAAAAGCGATTAATATATAAGAGAATCAGCTGAAAGAACATTTCGCAAGTAATTAAGTTGAATGGCATTAGGTTTGTATCATGATTGGCTATAAAAGGGATTTCTTAGAGAGGCTGAGTCTCTCAAAAGTAAAGATGGCCAGAGGCTCTCCAACCTGTGAAGGCTTGCGAAAAAAAAAAATTGTGGAATACTTTAAAAACAATGTTCCTCAACGTCAAATTGCAAAGGCTTTGAAGGTCTCATCATCGACAGTGCATAACATCATCAAAAGATTCAGAGAAACTGGAAAAATCTCTGTGCCTAAGGGACAAGGCCGAAGACCTGTAGGGGAGACTGGGGTCCGATGAGCCATGGGGATCAATGAGCCGTATCACTATTTTGCAATCAATCGATGCCAGAGCCGCTTAAAATAGGCAAAATATTTGACCATTGACTGATGAGTCATGGGGATAAATGAGCCATATCACTATTTTTCCTATTTTAAACACCTTTTGCATCGATTGATCGCAAAATAGTGATATGGCTCATTGGTCCCCATGGCTCATTGGACCCCAGTCGTCGCTACTGGATGCTCGTGATCTTCGGGCCCTCATACGCCACTGCATAACTCACCGGCATGATTCTGTCATTGACATTACTAAATGGGCCCAGGAATACTTCAAGAAACCACTGTCCGTAAATACAGTCCGCCGTGCCATCCACAGATGCCACCTAAAACTCTATCATGCAAAAAGGAAGCCATTGTTGAGCATGATCCAGAAGCGCCACCGTGTTCTGTGGGCCAAGGCACATTTAACATGGACTATAGCAAAGTGGCAAAGTGTCCTGTGGTCAGACAAGTCCAAATTTGACATTCTTATTGGAAAACATGAGCGTCCTGTCCTCCGGGCTAAGGAGGAGAAAGACCATCCCTCCTGTTATCAGTGTTCAGTGCAAAAGCCAGCATCTCTGATGGTATGGGGATGCATTAGTGCATATGGTGTGGGACACTTGCATGTTTTAAAAAGCACCATGAATGCTGAAAGGTATATAAAGGTTTTAGAGCAACATATGCTCCCCTCCAGACGACATCTATTCCAGGGAAGGCCTTGTGTATTTCAGCAGGGCAATGCAAAACCACATACTGCAGCTATTACAACAGCATGGCTTCGTAGTAGAAGAGTCTGTGTGCTGAACTGGCCTGCCTGCAGTCCTGATCTTTCACCGATTGAGAACATTTGGCGCAAAGTCCATCAAAGGAGACCCAAAACTCTCCAGCAGCTGGAAGCCTGTATTAAACAAGAGTGGGATCAAATTCCAATGGCTAAACTCAAGAAAATTGTCTCCTCAATGCCCAAACGCCTCCACTCTGTGTTGAAAAGAAGAGGGGATGCTACACCATGGTAAACAGGCCCCTGTCCCAACTTTTTTGAGACCTGTAGCAGCCATCAAATTTGAAATGAGCTCATTTTGTGGATAAAATTGTGGAATTTCTCAGATTCAACATTTGCTATGTTACCTCTGTTCTATTGTGAATAAAATACTGGCTGGTTTGAAAGTCATCGCCTTTTGATTTTATTCACAATTTACACTTTGTCCCAACTATTTCAGAATTTGGGTTGTAATACATCTGCATGTATTTCTCTGTAGAACATCGCAACTCCAGTCTGACAGTTCTTTTCAGTGCTTTTTGTTTGCAAAATCTTGCAGCAAGTTTATATAAATTGAAGAGAATTGAGAATTGGGTGCCATTCCGGGACCCTGAATTAGGTTTACGAGCTTGTTCCTATTAAACTGGACAAAGGAGCTGTCTTAAACTCTGTTAACTTGAACACAATCCCAATCCTGGACCCTGAGCAGGCTTGGGAGCTTGTTCGAATTAACTAAGTAAAGTGGAAGACTTCCGCAAATTGTTATAATTAAAGGTTACATTTCAATTAAAAAGAAAAGGTGTTTATACTAGGAATACTGACTGGTTCTGAACACAGATAGCGAATTACAATCCAGCAACTTGAAACTGAAAGTGGGGGGTTTAAATACATATCACAGATACAACAGGAAGTAACAATAAAATGAGACACAGCTGAGGAAGAGAACACACAAGGGACGTAAACCAATCAAAGGAGACATTACTACTACTAGACACGTAAGTTGCTGAATGGGAGGAGAAATGGAAAGCATTCGCATGACATTAAATGACATTACATGACATTAGGGTTGTGACATTAAAGAATGCATTCAACACAGATATGACTGAAATTAAAATGTAGACACAGCAGTTTTGACTGTGCAATTGACTTTTGCAACATTTACCAAATTTACTTTGCTAAATTTTGTGTGGATGCTTTCACATACAGAGTAATGAAGATGATGTCATTCTGTTTACATCCACACATTCATCAGGTATGCGTAATTGAGTTGCAGGAAGCAGGTGGGGCAGCTGTGCGTGTATAACTGTGTGTTTGTGCGTGCGCATACGCGCTTGTGCGTGTGTGAGTGTGTGTGGCCGACAGAAGGCCATGCCTGGGGAGCGTGTGTAAGGAGTTGGGAAATGGCCTGCATTTGGAGGAATTCTCTGAGTGACTCACCATCTTGCTCGGCACAGCAGAGCTCACCCTGCAGCTGCAGACCCACATATGCTGCCATCACTGCTGTCATTGTTTTGCAACATCTTTCCGTTTGTCCTTGGAAATGCACCCCCACCTCCCCCTCACCCGCTCTTTTGTCCTTACTCTGTAAAAATGCGCTAACTGTAAAGCAGGTGCAATTATTAGTCATCACAACTTTCTGTGTGTGATGTTAGTCATCACATGAACAGGGGCTGCTCTTACCTCATTTCCGCTAGAATCACAGGGCCTGTATGTGGTGAGTGTGTAAGTGCGCATAGCGCTACACTGCTTGTGCTAGCCCCTTCTCTCAGCATCTGCGTAATATTTCCTCAACCTAAATAGTATTAATAAGTATTTACAGTATGAGCGACACATTCACATACTCTCTCTCTCTCTCTCTCTCTCTCTCTCTTGTTCTCGCTCTCTCTCGACCTCTTTACCTCTCTCAAATGCACGAAAATATACTCACACATGTACAAATGTTTGTAAAATATGGTAGTAACCACCAGAGATGTAGTTTCAGGAAAGGCAATGACTTCACCTTTTATCTCAGGATTACTCCCAACCTGTTCCCGCACACTTTGCCTGATTAACAATCTACCAACATATTTGCGGAATAATCAAGTCCAATATGTAATAATGATTGAAGTGTGGTAATGGCAAAAAGATTCAATAACCTTCAATGCAAAATAGCAAGAATGGCAATAATCTAAATAATTAATTTGAAAAAAAAAAATCTCTACTTTCTCTGTAATTCCATTTATTGTTGTAGCCTTTTGTTCATCAGCTTATAAAAGGTATAGGCAAACAAATGCCACGCTATTTTTTAAATGTTTTAAGCTGTAAGAGGTGCCTATTTACAGTGGAAAACATCATCTTAAATTTATTGATCACAACATAAAAAAAGTTTTAATATTAATTTGTAATGCCATTGCATTTGCCTACTGTAAACTTGAAGCTAACATCTGTATGCAAATCTGCTGTGTTGTGAGTTTTTCAAGTTCAGATGCAATGAGCAATAATGCTGTTGAAAAATTGGCCGTCGTTCTGCCGATTAGTCTCAGTAAATAAGTCAATCATTGATTGATTCCTAATCAAATAAATTAAATTAGAACAAGTTGAGTGTAATCATGAACTTAAAGGCGAGGATTCAGCCTTGCCTGGCTTACCTCCGATGACACGTGACTGGAAACCAATGATCACTGCAAATTATGTCACGTTGAAAGAGTGCATATTTAAACAGATTAATTTCTTTACCTTCAGCTCAGATGTTGCTAAGCTGCTACAAACAAACTTCACTATGAGCTTCACGTTGTGACAGAGGAACTATTAACTCATTGCTGACTTATATAGTGGTCAGTTAGTCAGAGGAAATTGGAACTAACTGCTAAAGAGGTGGATGGGCTATAATGAGCATCATCAGTAGCTCCAGTGTGTTCGGCCTCTTCACTAGCATGGACGATGGAATCAGAAGGGAGAAACAGGAAGCTCCCTGGAGAGGTATAACTTATTGTCTCATTAACATAGGCAATGGGACCATAAACCTCAGGGAGTCTCTATGTGGAGTACTTGCAAGCTACCGATGAGCGCTGGTTCTGCTTTATGTAGTGCTATAATTGAGCTTGTAACGACTGTGGCCACATGCATGACCCGGAAGTTGCTGCTGCTAATACACCACTGGCTCCAGCCATTGGAATCAGGGATGGAAGAATCAAGGAAGCCTTGGCAACTTTTCAATAAAGGCCGCATTCTGATAGCCGGAGCTGGCACGTACACATCCGGGGGCACACCTGTGCACATCCACATGTGCACATGCACAAACACACCAAGACCAACTCATGTAAATGCACTGAAAGACCACAGTCAGGTACTTTCCGTCCACGTGTGCAGCTGCATGCATTCATTTGGATATGTGCTTGGGTGTGCTGTTGAGTGCAACCCCAGAATTCTGTTGTACTCAAACATATGTGTACAATATATGCGAGTGTACGAAAGAATTCTGTGGTATTATACAGCTGCATAATGCCTTTTACTGCATTACATCAGAAGCATCATTAGTTTGGAATGATCCTTGGGAATGAAATGCTTTAGCATTCAAAGTGATATGTTCACAATTATTTTACAAAGCATCTTAGTAGAGAATACTCTAAATAACATCTTCAAGAACACATTTGCCGCGGAGATCGATTGAAATTTCGGTAATGTCTTTGAGTCAGCATTCCCTTCCTTATGTGGCAATTTCAAACACGTGTTTGCTATTTATGGGAGCAGCGAGGGAGACGTACGGACATGAGTGTTCTTTTCCCTTAATTTCTCACGTTGTTCAGCAGCCAAGATAAATGGTGTAGGTGCTGGGGAATGTCATTCGTTGACAATATTTTTAACAGAGGGATTAATTCTGTTTAAGGTTGGTAAAATAATCTCAGTTTGTTCCGTTCAAGCTAATGTGTTCTGGTGCTGAAGTTTGCGAGCAGGTCCTAACTCAGAGACAGCACTTGAACATCTGTCTTCACTTCGGACACAGGCAGTTGGCCTCTTTTTTGAAAACTTGTCACATGCTATATCACAGAATATCTAAGGTTCTATCTGATTTGGGAAATATCTATGGGGAAAAACTATTTGGGTTATCATGATTACAAGATTCGTGGAAAAATAATAAACCTTGAAAATAATGCATCGTGAGAGCTTGTGGCAGTGCACAACTGGAAAAAAAACTTGTTTTATAGACTCTTCTTTTTATAAAAGGGGGCTGGTCTCTATAACCTTTCCTTTCTTCTCTCTCCTGTTAGGTTTCATTTCTCATAAAAACCAATGGAACTCTTAAACAGATGGCAAAGCCTTAAAAACAAAAAGACAAGGGCGAAAAAGAAAAGGATTGAGAAAGTGAGAGCAAGAGAGTAGGAAAGTGAGTGAATGAGAGGGAGAGGGAGGGAAAAAGAGGGAGAGGATGCCAGGCTTCTTTGTCGGCCCTTAAGGCTTGTCTTCTTCAGATGTTGGAGACTCCTTCAAATGCTAATGGAGCAGTTTTCTCCTGCCTCTCTTAGCATGACAATGCTGGGAAAGTTGTGGAGCTAAACTGCACTCATTGTGCGCCGATTGAAAGCATTCCGAGTCCCTTGGAGAAGGCCAGAGGCCTCGGCCAGCCCTTTTATTCCAGCAGATTAGCTCAGAGGCAAAAACCAGGCTCCATGGCTGGAGAGGCTTTCAGCAAAGGTGTGCAGGCCGGGAAAGACACTGGGACACCAGGAAACATTAACCCCTTCAGACAGCATTGCTCAGCAGTTTGTCATGCCCAGTGACAACCATTACATGAGCAAAAGTCATTTCAATCAACACATGCAAGCATGTTCAATCTAAAATTTAAGGTGGATATGTGAGACATATGCAAACATAGACCACGCATACTGAAAATTGGGAATTATTGTTGGTAATACAATTTTATGTAAACTGCATGGTAAATATTTTTGTCGTGAAGTATGCTTGCACAACATAATCAAAAATATTTAACCATCAACCTTACATCAATGACATGTTTGTGCAAAAGCCAGACATGTGAGTGAAATAATACTGTAAATCTTGTACTACTTTTTAGAATGCATTTTTTGATGATAGAGCTCTGAACAGACAATGTTGGACTTTGAGATGAATGTGATCATGCTCCTATTCATTTCAGTGTTTTCGGTTTTTCTTAGTCTCTCAAAAATGATTGCAGAAACACCTAGAGAACACAGAATTGACATATACTATTTACATTGCGACACACAAACCATTCATTGAAAACAAAGGTAAGGGAGGGTAGATGCAAACCCAATCCAATGTTTGTCTTATTGTTACAGTGGAATAATTTGAAAAGTGCCATTTTGAAAATTTACTTTAAGCAGAGAATAGGAAAACAGTCAACTAAAAATGGAGGGAAAACCATTGAAGGTAAATTGCAGGAGATGGGCTGCCTGATGGTGGAGGAAAAGAGGGGGCGGAGTCTTCTATTATATGTTTTATTTCCCTTAAAACAAAATGGAGTAGTTTAAATATCCTGGCGAAACATAAACAGGTGAGTGAGACCCGGCCCATGGTTCCTGTCACCTCGGTAAATACTCCCTAAGCACCCGGCAATTAGAAGCCAATGTAGCATTAACACCTCCACCTCCACCCCCTGTGCAGGCGAATAGTCCATCCAATAGTGCTTTTATAGCCCACTTTTGCCCACTCCCTGCCCCCCATATCACTTTTTTCCTTCCTCAAATATTTCTGATTTGTGCCTGAGTGTTTGTGTTTGGCAAAGGCAGTCACAGACCGAATTATACCTTGTTTGTCTGAAACAATCATGTTCTGACATAACATGGTAGCACCCAGGGCTACGTTTCTGGATAGTACAGATGCTAACTTACATAGTTGGAACCATTGACGGAGTATGGTTGAACTATGTAAGTTCCAGCATAATTAGCAACTATGCTTTTGGAAAACACACCCCAGTTAGTGATAGATAGTGCATTCTTTCCAAATAATTAAATCTTAATGAATACCATGATGTCAACATTTCTAACCAAAACATTGAAGAAATTTTTAGTCGCACCAAAGTAACTTTCATTATCCAGACACATACAGTATGCACAAACTTGCTCTCTTTAAGCTGCTGGGAATTCATGTGAACTGCAGTAAAAAATAAATACAAATATAGATTATACTATTTTCGATGTCATGGTCCTGCAAAGTCAGCTCCCAATATAATGACCCAAGCATTTCCAAGCATTTTGTTTTGAAACTGGGGTCCAAAAAGCGCCACACAGAGGCAACAAGGGGCACTCTAGGGAACACTATGCGATATGGCGACAGCCCTGCCTGCTGACCGCATGTTCAACGCTGTGCTCAGTAATGACCCACAGCTGGCTGCTCAGGGACAGCAGCCACGCCTTGGCAGAGAAGCGCCCTTAATGGGCTCGCTCTTCCTACAAGCTGGCGCTGTCCGGGCTGGACCCAGACCTGCTGGAGCCAGTGCTCACTTCCTCTCATTTTGTGCAACATCCTGCCGCGCCTTGCTGATTAGGCCTTCAAGAGCCTCCTCTAAGGCCTCACTTCCTGTGGACGGCCACCACTCTCTGCAGTGGAGACAGCTGTGAGGAGATAATATCTACTGTATTCTGCTTCTGTCAGGGATTTTTTTTTTCTGCTTTTTGCAAACCAGCCCCCCCCAACACACACACTCGTACACATGTCTTTAAATCCAGGTCTAAGTGAAGTTACATTGAAATGAAGTTTGTTTTCGCTCTGTTGATAAAAATACAACTTATGTTTAAAAGAGGAGTTACGAAAGCTCTGCTCTCTGGTGTATTTCATATGGTGCCTCCCAAAATGTGGCTTTGTTTGCGACACTCTCTACACCCTGGTTTGTCTGCTTTCTCTGTAGCTCCTCTGCGCTCAGGTAAACACATGAACTGTGAATCGCACTCTGTATACTGAGCTACATTCAGGATTACAAACATATTACCAGTGACTTTCATCATGTACATGACTAGCCAGATTTTTGGTTGCCTTAGCCTTCAGAGTACGATAGTTCTGCGTAGTATTTATTCATGTGTGCAGTGTGAGGACATTCAAGCCTTTCCTAAGTTTACAATAAAAAAATCAGTACAGCACTGGAAAGAAATTGGTTAAGCTCTCTGAACTATGAGTGCCTAACAGAATGCCAGGAGGAGAACTTATGCTGATTTGTATGCCAACCTGAACTGTTACCACTGACCCTAATCCTGGTCTGAAAAATAAGGATGGTGAAAGAGATGTGCTTAGCTAGGCTGTTATATACAGCTAAAGTGAGTACAAGCGATAAGCACTGTTCTGAGTTGGTAATACTGTGTACAAATTTAAGCTAGTATGTGCTGTTAAAAAGCACTGATTTGTGTTAGTATTTGTTGTTGACAGAGAGTACAGGGCTGCAGGGGTGTGTAATTCCTCCACTCACAGTTTACTGAGAGGTTATGTGAATGACTCACAGCCTTGCAAATCTGTTTTAATGAAATCCAGACAAACAGCAGGGCCAGCATGGGGGGCCAGGGATCCCAGCACTGCACTGAATCAACATAAAATACTTGCATACAGGCACACACACACACACACACACACACACACACACGATCACATGAGATCACAGGGTTATTTAGCACACAGTGCATTACTGTTGACTTGTGAGGCCCTTGTCTCCGTAGTCCTGATGGAGGTCATTTCTTCTGGCAGTGTGAATGAATACAGAGGCGCTGTGGCTAGATAGTGAAGCCTCGTATTCATACAGGGCCAGCTGTGTATGAGAGTGTGTGATCATATGAGTGTGTGTGTGTGTGTGTGTGCGTGCATGCGTCTGTCAAAAAACATGTATATGTGTTTGTGTGCACGTGTGTGTGTGTGTATGTGTGTGTGTGTGTGTGTGTAAGCAAGTAAGTGAGCTGTGCATGGTGGAAATAGCACCAAACCTGGGATCTGTGCCTGTTTGAGAACTCCGCGTTCTCCTGAAACAGCGTATTGTGCCTGAGCACCAGGGAGACACATGTCCCCGAGTGCAGATCTCATGCTCTCCTTCCCATTTGTCGGGGGTCTCCATCTGCCTCTCTAAACAGACATCAGACTGTCCTGCCTCCTTATGTCAGTGTGGAGCACGAAGTGCACTCATACAGATAAAGAAGTTAGTATGCCTCACAAGTGGCATTAGCTGTGAGGGTTCTCTTTTGAAATACAGTAGAAAAGGAAATGCACCAGGCCATGCATCAGGTCCACTGTAGTGATTATAAATGAATATGCCTCTTACACCAGACTGTAATAATGACAAAAATATTTGAAAGATGAAAAATGTAAGAATCTAAGTTTCTCTCAAATATGAAAGAGAATCTGGGCTGTTTTGCCATCAGTTGCAGAGAGGAGATACTTGTGCACAGCAGTGGAAATTCCAGGGGCCAGAATGAAAAGTTCTACCACATTTCTTCCACCCATTTGCACTGACAGCTGGTTTCAACAATTAATTTTACATCCTGGCTGAAGAATTGAGCTAATTTGCAAATCCAGGTGACTGTATGTAAAAAAATTGGGAAAAATTTTATTTTCTGCGCAATTTTCTCTGAGCTTTTTCCAGATGTGTTTCTGGACCCATATGACCAGTTCTAAAGTTTTGGAGCAATTTTTTTTTATTAGGAAAACAGCACCATTAAAGCTTGAGTCATTTATATAGTGCGCAGACCACAGTGGCAGCAGCATTGACTGTCCTGTTATGAGACGTGGTGAAAAGGCCTCGCCGGAAAATCACAGCAGCGGGCAGGTGCATGGTAGTGGGTTCACTCATGCCGAGGGGGCCCTGTCGCTGCACAGGTTGCACTGATGAATGATGGGAGACGGGCAGGGGCTGCAGATGCGCCGCCCGATTTGAACTCACCTTCCTGTGCCATTGGGCAGAGAACACAGGACAGGATGTGCCCACATTCCTACAGCAGCGTGGCAGGAAGCTGACAAGCAGTAGTGCTTGTGCTCTCTCTCTCTCTCTCTCTCTCTCTCTCTCTCTCTCTCTCTCGTTTCGAGGGTCTATTGCTTACATAGTTGTATTGACCTATCTCTTGGAAGAACTTTAATGGAAAAGTACATTAGTAAAAAAGCTTTTGGTTCACAACTTAATTCTAATCTGGAAATTGCATTAGTTTAGCTAATTAAATAAATAAAAAATACAAAAAACTACAATGCTGAAGTATTACACAAACATCAATACATTGATCATAGCAAAATATGATGCAGAAAATTGTTTTTTTAGTATCCAGCTCATGAATCAAATACTTTATAAATACAGTATCTAATGAATTTAAATTCACTGGCACTTACCTTCCTAATGTTTTCGGATACTAAATATGATGACTTAAGTGGTGTTGTATTTGTTAATTATTCACAAAACAAGTGACTCAACAGTATAAGGAATCCGTAAATCAAAAGTATGTGTGTTTGAGCGAGGAAAGCAGAAAACAGAAGGGATGAGGAGCCTATTACCTCACATTACCGCATGATGTTTTCTCACCGGAAACAATATTGGTATAAATATGCAAATTAAAGGTATTGCAATTTGCAATTCATGAGGTCTAAAATTTATGCTCTTGAAAGTGACTATTTTCAATTCAGCAAAACCACTTAAAGCTTATCTTTTACTGGTCTCATAACAGAACACATATTAGTTCATATGCACACATATCACATCGTACATATATGACCAGATGGGTAGCTTTGCTGCTCTTGTGCATCATTTAGCCTTGAGCATCCAGCACTGCGTCTCTGGGTCATGGTTTGTCCCTCCTTGGATCACTATCAGTAGGTACTCACCACTATTGACTGGGAGCACCACAGAAGCCTTGCCCCTTTGGAGATGCACTAACCCACTCGTCTCGCCATTATGATATGACCCTTGTCAAAGTTGCTCAGGTCCCATTTCTCCTACGTCAAACATGTTGATTACTTGAGCTGACAGTTAGCTTATCATTTAAGGTCTGTCTGCCGACCTTCACATTTGCTGATGATGCAAGAAAATCAATGTTATTTGCGCCATCAATGAGTAGTTTTAATGTCGTGGGTCATTGATGTATGTATGTATGTATGTATGTATAAACGATATAATATATTATGTACATATTAGACACATATAGTAGATATATGCATTCATACATGCACATACACACTCTTTCAAAACATCTTTAAATAATTCAAGCACTGGGAACTCATTTGGAAGAAAATAAGTGGGGAGGTTGTGGTGATGGTGTAAAAAAAAACCCCCTGAAAAAATCCACCAAATTGCAACAAATTTAAGAAAAATACTTAAATTGAGCCAGAGATAAAGAAAGAGAGGGATGGAGAGGGAAAGAGAGGGTGAGTGAGAAATGCATAAAGTCTGTAAATAGCATGGCCTCAGTGCTTTTTTTCTCTCCCTCCCTTTTTTTCCAGCTCTGTATTCAGTCTTTGGGAACATGCCTTCCCCAGCTGCGTGGCCCCGCAGTCAGGCACAGGCCAATCTCACATCCCCACAGCACAGCTGGCCAGACTTCGTGGAGCCAGTCATCAGGCCCGTGAAGCAATACCCGCCCTGCTTTCCTACGCAAACATGTCCAGGTGTGGGGGGCCGCTCGGCTTCTGATGTGCACTCATCCGGGGGGGTGGGTCAGGGTTGGGGGGGTGTTGGGGGGTGTGAGGGGGGGTTCGGGTGGGATGGGGAGGTTAGGGGGAGCTGTGTCAACACTGAAAGAAGGGGGACACCCCAGGGGGAGACAGTTAAGAACAACAATTGCTCGCTTTATTTTAACAGCTAGATCGCCGGTAACTTGCCCCCTATGAACCAAACTACTGTGTACATTCTAGCGGAGCAGCAGCATATTTTGTCGTTGATGACTAATTCTAAACAACGAATGACCATTTGATTGAAATCGCCCAGTTACATCAACCCTCAAAGAATGATATTATAACAGATCAGTGTGCAGTCTTTATTTACTCATGAGATTACCATGGGAAATGGACCACATCAGTCTATATTATGTGGTCAATAAATATTTTGCTCGGCGGTTTTTGGGGGGTTTCATAGCTGAGCAGACTGGCAGATGTGGTCAGACGACAGAATCTCAAATAACAAGGGGGCTTTAATGCTGCAACAATGACACATCATGGAGGACTTTGAGAGACAATTGAGGGTACTAATTAACCAGGTGACTGATGGCTCTCTGATGCAACCCATGTCCCCCCCCCGAGGCTCCTGCCCTTAAAGCCAGTCCACCTGAACACAGCCAGATGCCAGAGGGGTGGGGGCCCCCCAGTGGTTGGGCAGAGTCCCACAGTGAAGGGAGGGGACCCTGGACCAGGCGTCATGAATCGCCTCGGGGAGTTAACAGCTTTTAACTGCCCCAGAGCAGCTACAGTATGCCTCCCATTCACACTCGATGACTCTTTACCTCTGCCCATCTGTCTCCCAAAGGCTTCCTGTTCACCTCCATCTGGGCCTTCACCCACACATCACCTCCTAATACTGTTCACCTCCACCTTCCTGCTGCCTCTTCGACTGTTGAACATCATACGCCAGCGGGAAAAAACCAACAGGAAATGAATGAACTGATAACCATTAATCAAAGGCATTCAAATGGATTAAAAAAAATATGATGAGGCATTTTCATCCGATGTGAACAACTGGACAATTGAATATGAGCACACTGTGACCCCTTGATGAAAAGGTGTTGAATGGTTTTGGAACTTAGCCAGGCCTGACTCAGATTGGCTTGGCTTCTATTTATTTCGACACCCAGGTGGACACGCGGCCCGCAGAGGAAATGAGAGGAGAAACATTCTTCTGAACACCTGAATAGTATAAAGAATGGCAATATGTTTGTGATATAAAGGACTTTGCTTGCCCTGTACAGATAGGGCTTGGCAGAAAGTATGAGTGTCTGCCTTCACAGTTTAAAAAAAAAAAAAAAAAACAATATAAACCTGAGCTGGACTCGTGATAGCCCATACCTCTGCAAGCATAGCTGGATTTGAACTTTGGCCTATATCTCAGCTGTACTTTGGCCTATATATGCCAAAATTTAATCACTTGTTCCTCTTCTGCTACTGTAGTATCCGGCAAAGTTTGGTTAAAATCTATCCAGCCGTTTTTGATATATCCTGCTAACAGTCAGACAAACAAATAATTAAATAAACAGAAGCAAAAACATAACCTCCTGGCAGAGGTAACTAAGAAATAGTAATGACCACAAAAGCTGCCACAAACAGTGGTGATCAGCAATGAATTTCTACTCCCAGTAGAGGCAAATTTGGCCAGCAAACTGTATTTGTTGAGTGACTGTATGGAAATGAACAGATCCGGGCTGATTCCACTTCTCGGCTGTTATCTGAAGGACCAGTGGCGTGACGGGAAGCCAGTCAGTCTCTTTAACAAACAGAAACGAAAAGCAAGGTCCTTAAACACCCGTAAAAGGCTGGCCATCTATGGCTCAGACTGTTGTCATCCTTGCTGTCAATATTGACAGTCAGTTTAGGTGAGGTGTGTGGACTCTGGGAAGGGTCCGGCTTTGGGCTGGTTTGCTGGCGCTGCGCACTCATTATTCACTGCCTGCAGCTGTGACCGAAGAAACAGCCAGCGAGCTCACCTGTTCACACACAGGATGCGCACCGTCACACCCACTTAACTGGGCTGTGGAGAAACATATGGGAAGTGCACTGCTCCCCAACACACTGTCCTTCTCATTCCCCGCTCCTGACAGCTGATGTCAAATCCCAGCGCATTTAAAATCTTCACCGTAAAAATTATTTGTTCACTCAACTTGATGTTAAGTCCTCTTCTTGCTCTGACTGAGTAATGATCTCTGAATGTAGAGTCAAGTTTATCACTACTTTTTACATTCACAGAACTTAACTCAGACAAAACAACAAGATAACTTGACTAAATCAAGTTGATTGAACAAATTATTTTTTACAGTGTTGGTGCGAGACATTGACAAATTTTTGCCAGATCATCCATTCTGCAGCTCCCGAGCACGAGGCCTGTCATATTTGCTTATGGACTTCTCTGCCATGTTGCCTATTCTGGCTCCCAAGTGGCGTATTGGGTATCCTTCGCTGTAAGAACTTCTACAGCAGAAGTGCTATCTGTTTTCTGAACCAAACAGAACACCCCCCTCTGAGCTACACTTTGTTGTCCTTTCTGGATTTTCTTCTGGCATAGTAATATTATAGGAATGGCTGTGAAAACAAAGAACAGTGCAGTGGCATTTTTGAGTTGGCTTAAGTTCAAGATCCAAGTTCTTTCAAAAATGAGCTTGAGCAAGCACTGTATGTGGACATTCTGAGCCTTTGTTGGTGATACCTGCCATTTGTATTCCTCACACAACTGCTGTTTTCCATTTTTAAAAGTTACTTAATGTGTCCTAAAGTGACTCCAATTCCTCATAGTTCCAAAGCATTCACGTTTCAGAGTGCCAAATCAACTGGTGTCATCCCCTCTAACACTTCAGACTGACATACATGCCTCCAATTTCATGTTGATTGTCCCCTCAACTGTGATCTAATTATTTGGAGAGTCAACAGACAGAGAGGCCATTTGCACCAGCTGTCTTAATTTGCAGCTGTCTTAATACCATGTCTGACAAGGAATGGAGCCCAAAGACAAACAATACATTTACACCTGTTGCACCACCTGGGCATATCTCCTCCTTATTGATAATCCAGTTTAAGTTTGATGTGTGAAACAAAGCATATGGCATACTGTAGCTTCAGACAGCTTTCTGTTGTAATGCACAGTAATGCATTTTGAAAGTATGGATAAATGGAGTATATTTGCAACCAAACAGTAAGACACTGCATTCAGTGTTTAGGCTTTTAAATATAGATCAGTCCAGTGATTGACAATAATCTATGTTATTGAAAGGATTAGATGGCAAGCAATGTTTTATGCTGACTTTTGAATTCAGGATTGTGAATTGACAGAACAAAATTTCTTTATAACAGCTCGAAGCACAAAATATCCATGCATTCATTGTCTATACAGCTTTTTCCTCACTAGGGTCGCGGGTGAGCAGGAGCCTATCCCAGCTGACTATGGGCAAAAGGCAGTCACACATCCTGGACAACTCACAGATGCATTGCAGGGCACATGCACACACTTTATAAAGTCTCCAATTGGCCTAACATTCATGTCTTTGGACCACGGGAGGAATCCCACACAAACACGGGGAAAACATGCAAACTCCACACAGAAAGCCCCCCGGCCTGATTCGCACCCGCAGCCTTCTTGCTGTAAGGGGGCCATGCTACCCACAAGGCCACGATGCTGCCCAGCAGAGAGTAGGGTCATGTTTTTTGTTAAATCCTCAATGAAGGAGTGGGCAGGTTAATTCTTTAGCAGTGAGTTTGAATTGAAATTGGCAACATTAGCCACATTTACATGGAGTACTTGTAATCAGATTGAAGCTCCACCTGTCACGTCCTGCATGTTCTCTTATTTCTCAGTCCAGCCATCCATGTGAGTTCAGTTTTGTCCCGTTAATTGATTCTCATATTTAAATTATTGCCTTGTTTTTCTCCCTTCCCTCCGTGAGTCGTTCCTGTCCATGTATACTCCTCTCCACGTGATTAATTGTTGTCCTTGTGCATTTAAGTTCCTGGTCTACATTTCCCCTTTGCTGGGTTGTCATCTTCCCTCTTTGATGTTGAATCTAAAGAAAGCAAGTAACTATTTATGAGAGAAACTCTTCTTTGTGCCTTCGGTCCTGGCAAGTGGCACTTCTTCCAGTTCCTTCTTCATCCAAATCCAAGAGTGTGCACCTGCCCAGAGTGCCCGGATTCATTTGGCTTACCATCTCCGTTACTGGCCTTGGACCAGTCCTTTCTACCATGGCTAGTCATGCCCCTTGTGTTCCAGTTTGCTCTTGTCTGACCTCGGGCCATCTTCTGATTATCTTCTCTGTTTGTGTGTTGACTACCTGCAACCTTTCATCAATTAAAGAGGCCTGAACGGCTCATCTGCGATCCGCCTATGGTTCCCGTGTTCTGAAATTTGTGATTCAATCAGAACGACACACCTCAATTTGAAGGAAATACCCAGATCTGACTGAAAACTGAAGGCAACGGAGTGAGGTCATGTAGTTCCTTTGGTAATCGACTTGATAGCCATATAAAAGCTCCATTGGGTTGCCTCTGCAGATTGGACCCTTCTACACATGTTCTATAAGCCTGCGCTTGGTGACGACGCTATAACATTGTATTCACGTGTGAGAATAAACATGGCTGCATCCATCAAATCTGGTCAGCTGCTGAGACTATGTTTTATTTTAAATGCTTTGAAAAAATTGATAATAGTGGAACCACCAATGTGCCTATGTATCATCTAGAGGCATAACCAAATGGCAACAATTTACTGTATTTGACAACACCAGCTACAATGAAATGTTGGATGTAAGGCAATGTGTATAACAGATCTATTCTCATTGTAGCCCACGGAGCATATAAATGCGCACAATCCATCCAATCACTTTCATATAAATATGTTCAGATTCATCGATCCAGGGAATTTCAATCCGAATGAAAAAAATGTGAGAATGTAAATGTAGCCAGTATTTCTGGATTGTATCAAGATCAGTTTTGTGAGGTCACAACAAGATGAAATGTCAGGGCAGGTCACAGGCCACGGGTAGGCAGCCTCAAAAAGGACAATTCATCTGTAATCAAACCTGGGTGGGAACCTACACCAGAAATATAGCACAGTCATCTTTGTTTGATCAAGCGCCTGCAGCGCGTGGGCCTGCTGGTTTGAACCCAGAGCGCATAAAGCATTCACCGAAATAGACTTTTCACAAAACAGGGACCTTGTTTCACACACCTGCAGGCATATACACAATCGCACACACCCACTGTCAGACAGAATTCACGCTGTAGAGTTGGGATCACTTAAGAAAACAAGTGGAAATCACTCCCCCGAAGTGACCATTCAGGATAAGTGGCTTTCGACAGCTCTGGGACAAATGAAGCTGCCTGGCCGTCAGACATATTAGGCCAGCACTGACAGACACATCCTCAGCTCCTTACACGGCTGTCTTTCTCCAGACGTCTGCCAGTTCACATTGGCTCTGGGAAAATCCCCTCGACCCTATCTAAAGGTGTGGCAGAGTGCCAGCAGTCTGACTGACACACAAAAACTCGACAGGGCAGCTGTCGTCCTGTGGATAATGTCACCGCGGTAAGGCCGTTGCAATCGAGGTTCAGGACATCCTGCTCAGACAACGGCTATGCTGCAGTAGCATTTAACAAAACAACACTGATACCCCTGATACCCCCTGTGGGAGAGGCGTGGTGCGGCTGAAATCCTTTTCTCTCACTCGCACGCTCGCTGCCCCTGCCCGATGGCTGTTTGGCTGTGAACGTCAGGACCTTACAAAACGCCGCTAGCGGACTACGGAGGAGCTGTCCTCGTGGAGACAGGTGGCGGTGAGAACGTGCAAGCCATGCTGCCTGTCAATCATCATTAGCACATCAATAGTTAAAACTCCATAAATGAAAGAGAAGGGCAAAGTCTGGGTCACAGTCAGTAGGGAATTGTCTCTCTCTCTGCACTTAGTGCACTGTGATGATGAATGGGCGGTAGGCACTTGAGGGGCTGCCAGTCTCCCATCATGCCCCTGATCTGTGCGTCTGAAAGTGTCACTCGTCACTCAATGGATGACATTGCATAGAATGCTATACCCTGGATGGCTAAGGATGAGGTCGCTAATGATATGCCAGTCAGCAGACAGATCATACATAGGGTTTTTTGACTAACAGAGGACTGATGTGGTTCTCAATCATGCACTACTCCTGTTTTGGAGACCACAGAACCCATCACCATTTAGCGAGCTACACATTTTGACCACAGCACCAGTTCCACACTTCGGTTGGTTTGTGTGTTTGTTCTTATAGGTTGAGTACATGCCTGATATTGTTGTCATGATTTCTGTTCCGATCCGACTGGCATCCAGTTCTCACTTAGAGGGTTCCAAACCAAATTATTTTTAGTTGAAATGCTCCGAATTTCGTAGCAAACAGGAGCCACATTGGCTTCCAGTTGGTCAAATAGCTGCAGATGGCAGCACTAGGATGGACAGGCAAGACACAAACATGAACTCAGATTTGTACTTATCCTCACAATGCAGGTATATGAACAAATGCACAGACAGCCTTGCTCATTATACTGTAGCATACTGCATTCGCATATGTAGAACGCACGCAAGAAAAAAATACAGTAAACACACAGAGATATGCTGTTTGTGTAAGTAGCAACACCCTTGAGGAAATTAATTGAAACAATTTGTGATAAAGGTACTAAATAATAGATTTTTTTTCTCATTTCAACTGGAATTTTATCATAAATCATATTAATTTACACAAATGAACACATAATATGACCTCCTCAGTTTTTTAGGCTGAAAGACTGGTACCAACAGTACTTGCCATGTCTGTGTATGATTTGTTGGTGTGTTCATGCAAAGGCACACTCTCTTCGTGCACCTTCTCGGTGTCACATCCATCGCGTATGATGTCTGATTCACAACTAACTGGGCAGGGGAACAAAAGACCACAAATAACCATGAAACATGCAGTGTAATACCTATTGATGTAATGGCTGCTTTTGTGCAATTTTTATATCACGCACCCCACAAATATAATGAAATTTCTTATCCAGTATGATTTTATTCTGCCTTGTTGAAAAAAAATGCTAAAATAAAAACAATAAGCAGGCTTTTTTCAATTTATTCGCTAAAGGGTGTACTATATACTGTGTGATTCCCACATAGCAACTCCAAAAGTAATAAACCTCACCTGACATGGGTGTAGACTTATGAAATTAAGATCATGAACTATCTATGTGTAGATGCTTCTGACTGGCACAATCCACTGTAATACAATGTAATATTTGTGATAGCTGTAAGTGTACTGGCGAGTGACCACTGGGTGCTGATATCCTATAATCTACATCTACATTAGAATTGATAATTGTTAGCTGTGTAGTGGATTTAGTCAATGAGGAATGCATGGCTAAAATTAAAACAATTTATTATGCATTTGTGAATCACAGAGTAATGTAGCGCAGAATGTGGTGACGAAAATAAAGTTGTACATGTGTTAAAGCCTGTGTTAAAGATTCTCACAGAACCAATACACTTTTCCACTAATTCACCCAAAGATCGACAAAGAATCATGAAATAGAGACAGGAAAGCTATAACATCAGCAATCCCACTGATGTTACCTCTGCATGCCTATCAAACTGGTCAATAGATATAACCGGAAGTACTGCTGACACCTGTTTAAAAATCATGACATCATCCTCACAAAACATGGTAGAACAGTTTGCACAATGCCATCTGTCCTCAACGGTAGTGGGGAACCAGCAGATACAGCACACAGATGGAGCAATAGGGCTGCATAAATAAGCAGATATTGCATATCAGTCCTCCAGGTGAGCTCAGTAAACACAGCTTAGTTTCAGTCTGGGACTGTCAGGGGCACGTGTTATAACTAAAAAAAAATGCTACAACACATGTCAACATTGTCAAACTAGACATGCAAGCACATCACATTTTCAAGCATAAACTCACTGTTATGGCCTATATATATATATATATATATATATATATATGTGTGTGTATATATATATATATATATACACACACACACACAGTCTCATTTTTCAATTTCCATGGGGACCAAAAAATTATTTTTGTGGGAAACTACTATTTCCATATCCCCCAACCCTAAAATTCAACCTTAATCTCAATGGCTTCCCTAATCCTGACTCTAAGCCTTATAGCTTTCAAACCACCCAAAGTAACCCCATTACCTGTTTTTTAACCTTAATTAAACTCCTCACCCTCAAGTAGATTATAATTCTAATGCCAAATCTTTAAACTAGACTTTCTCCTAATGACAAGCCCAACAGTAACTATTGACTTAAACCAAGCCTTTGGACCAGAATTAAACTTTTTTCACGAGGACCAAAAAAAAAAAAAAAAAAAAAAAATGTCCCCACTGCACTATTTTTCAGACTTTACTATCTGTGTGGGATCTTTAAATCCCTACAAGTGTTAATAAACAAGTACACACACACTTAAACATGCACTCAAAACTGAGTAGATGAAAGCATTGGTGAAAGGGAACACCTAGACTTGTATACAGAAAAGGAGTGATGGGACAATAACAGGGAAAAAAGTTCATTTTAATAGCTAACACCCGGCATGTTACCACTGCATGGAGGGCAAAGAAGGGCGACAGCAAGGGAAGCACAGTTCCTTTTTCTCTTTCCCATCCTCTCTCCCTCTCTCCCTCCCTTTAGCACTCTGTAATTGAAGTTATTGGTTCTCTGTTGCGCTGCGGACGAGTCGGCGTCCGACTGTCGACAGCCAGAGCGCTTGGGCCCAAGTGGAGGATTTTTGTGGCCACTCTGCTCCTGCGATCCTCCCCTTGTAATTTACTGCTGAACCCATGACATCTGCTGGCGATATTTACGGAGAACCATAGGGGCCAGCAGCTCACATCTGGAGTCTAGACTTACTGGCTCTATGGTAGGCCTCCACTGCTTGGCTGTGCCCAGTCCCTGTTGTCCAGTGTTTGTATAGCTGGTTGCGTTTAATTGAAATTAAAGTGCCTCTTTTCCCCCTTCTCTCTCTCTCCCTCCCTCCCTCTCTATCTATCTCTCTCTCTCTCTCTCTCTCTCTCATTCCCTCAGCAAAGGACAAACTAACTGGAAAAATGAGCACACTGCATAGAAAACATATGCCATATGCTTTTCTAGGGTAATTATTATTCCGAAAAAAGTCTGGCGCCAGTTTTACTGTCTCCTGAGAGTACCTCTATATAAAGTCTTTCAGAATCCAGGAGAATCTGAAACCAGAGCACGTGCACACACACACACACACACACACACACACACTCGCATGCATACACTCACCTTTAGCTGAGGTATTAGGGGAGTAGTTCATTCTTGCTATGTCATGACAAATATACATATTATAGTCACACATTTTGGAAAAATAGAGCCCTCTGTCCTAGCTGTCTATTAAATGTTGCATGTGTCTATTACTGAAAAAAATCCCGCTTTTCATACTGATGTTTTCCAATTCATAGGTGAATAAAATTTTGTTAAAATGTTTAAATAAGATTGCGCTACATTATATAAAATATCAAGGCATAGAACGGATGCATATAAGTTCCTGGTTTCAATGAAGCACTTTTAACAAAGCACTGAAAGAAGATTGGAGTTCATCAAGGTACATATTTCCATCTCAGAACACTCAGCTAGGAAAACCTGAGAAAGATCAGACTTCTTGAACAAGGTTTCCTGAACTTACTGGCAAGTTTCATCTCCCGTTTGTCAAAGTGCGGAAATTGAATTGGTCACTGAAAAACAGTTGTCAACATAGAAGCTAAAATATACACATGTCATCCCCACTCCCCATTTAATATCGCTCTGTCGTGTTCACCCCGCATATTTCCAGAATAGTCTCAGGACTCAGCAATCACACTGCTGACGTAGTGCCTCTTTTCCCATAATTGAACCCCACTTGACTTTTCCTTGCCCGAAAGATGCAGGACCCCAGCAGTGGGAGGTTTTAGGGAATCTGGGGTGCCTCCCTGAATGCATCCACACTACCCTTCATTTTCCCACCCCAAACATACATATTAACCTCTTAACTGTCACCTGCATTTTTTCACATTTGGCTCCGATTGGTAAACCATATTTCAAATGCTCACTGCTCCCATATACATTGGTTTTATTACACATGCATTGTGTCATTGGAAAGATAAGACATAGAGGTTTTCAATGAAATGCACCATACAATGTTGTGACTTACTGTCAGAGAGTAATTGAGACTCGTATAAAGAGATATATTTCCTCTTGCAACCTACACCTCTGAACAGGACTTTGCCTATTAATTTGGGTGTGTGGGGTGAATTTTCAGAGCTACCAGGCCATGGTCACAGGCCTCATGCATCTGTGGTCAAAAGTTGATCCCAAAGGAATGAAAAATGAATATTTTACAGATTTATTTGTAAATGTATGTCCATGCGTTTGCCTGGATTGGTTGAGAATTTAAGTCATAGTTTACAAATGAAAGATTCAAAATTTGTTTGAAAATTCCGTAGAGTGACAGTTAACAGGTTAAAGTATGTGTCTGTATGTATGTGTTTGTATTTATGTGTGTGTGTGTGTGTGTGTGGGAGGGAGGGATCGGGGCGATACAAGATTGGACAATCATCATTCTGAGTGATCTGCTCAATTTCATGCAGGCGGGGTCTTTAATGGTGAATCATGGGAAGTGCAGTCAGACCCAATTACAGAAGCAGTGAAGTACCAGCTGGGTATGGCCTCAGAGGAACCTTGCTCTCTCGGTTCTCGTTTTAGTATGCCTGCAAGAACTCCATGCACATTTTCGTCGATTGCCTAATTTCAGTGGAGTGTTCCTGAACCTGTCAGTTGAGATTTTCACAAGAAATCTGTTCATGTGACCCACAGAAGCAGCTGGCAAGGGGTTGAGGTCGGTGGGGGGTCAAAGGCGGGGAGCAGGGAGAGCTTCGGGGGTCGGCCACGTCTCAGTTAGACACTGTTGGATTTTTACATTATTATTGTATTTTTGTGTAAGCTTGTCATATTACAAAACAAAAGTTATTTGAAATATTCTTTATTGTACTAAACCTTCTGAAAATGGGCAAAAAAATTTGGCCAATAAGAAACGTAAGCTAAATTTATAAAATACTATCATAAAAAAGTTAATTAATTCCTCTCAGAATCCAATCTCATTTAATATAGAAATTAATCAAGTATCAACATTGCATATAGTTTAGTCCATTGACCAGCTCTGCTTGGAGCCTGAATGGTAGCACATGTATACAGCCAGGTGTCATCAGTTTGTCTGTTTAGGTCCCATATTCATACTGGTTATGTCCATGCACTTGTGTTTAGTCTCTGTGTTTATACAACATTCATGTCAGTGCATCAGCATCCTCATATTTAAGGTGAATCTGCATACACTCTTGATGTGTGAAGACAGGGGTAAGGTTTGTTGTGTAATGAGTGCGATTTGATATTGTGTGGGATGAGCATGTGTGATTCATGCAGAATGAGAGTTGATACAAAGCAAAGTGGATGTGATTTACTCATCATCACATGTTCATGTGCAAAGTATACAAACATAAAGTGTGTATACACTCATGAAGTGTTTTATACAGTAGAGCCTGAGAGCAGGAACTAGATACTCATGCTATCTGCAGCCGTTGCCACTGTACGTCATGGATGTCATCTCTTCCTGTTTCAAGTCATAGCACTTCTGTGGTTGCAGGGTGAGTGCTTAAGAAAGGCTTACTATGCAGAGTAAACACTTAAGAAAGGATAATGACAATTTGCACTCATGCTTTCCCACAGTTACTGGTCTATAAAATGAGATGGGGAGGGGGGCAGTTATGATTGATGGGCCATGAGCACAAGGAGCAGAATGGTCAAAATGAAAATAAACACTTTGATAATCTTTCCCATCTGTGAACAAGAGGGATTAACTGAGACATCACTTCTGTCCCTGGCTGATGTAAGCGCCAGATCCATCTTTGCCTTTAACTGGACATTTGAGCCGGCCTGGACCCTGACGCTCTGTTGTGCGACCAGGTTTTTGTTATGTTTAGACTACCTTTTGGTGAACTCAGTCCAGGCTAAGTCCAGTTCACTCCACCAAATGATTTCTGACAGAATAAAGAGCTGGAAAGGAGGCATGTCAATTGCGAAGTTTGCAGAATAGCGCCTCCAGTAAATAATTATAGCCATACATAAAGGTTTTCTCATTTACTATTGTAAAGAATTGAGTCATCTAAACCTTTAAAAATGCTCTTAATTTGCTGCCTTCTTACAAGTGAAGATTCTAAGTCGAGGAGCTACTGCAGATGTGCTGCTCTGAGATCGCATGGCACGTCTGTCAGCTGTGATGAAGAGTTAGAGGAGCTGCATTCATTAAAATGCTTATGTTGCTGATGACTTAACTCTAGACCCTTAAATTTCTCCGACAAATAGATTCAAGCCAATTTAGAGTAAACATAAATCAGTACATATATTCTGATCAAGGTGCCTGCTGCGCTAATAAAGATCAAACTGTCAGAAGGAAAGGAAATGTGATTGAGACATGCAGAAGCATCATCACTTGGCCTCACTCAAGTGTTGCCTGAGACAGCTGGAATGGATCATAATTCAGGCATAGCTGTGTCAACAGAAGTCACAGTTCAACATGCTGAATTGACTGTAACCAACAAAGTGGCCATCACCTGAATGCAACCAGAAAGCATCACTCTTGATTTTCTGAATCATTGACTGTGACTATCACAATAATCTTTGATATTATTATTGCCTCCCAGTTGATGTTCAGAGCTGGGTTTCATATTATATGGCTGTCTTGAGGATCTCAATAAATGTCCAAATCCTACTGCTGCGTTTCGTAATGGTTTGAATTATTTATTTTAGCATATAACAGGTAAATTATAACTGAGCAACTTTATGTATATAAACTGATTCCTGTGTTCAGGGTTCCTGCCTTGTGATGCAGGAAGCATATGCAGTCTCCCTTCGTATCGACTGAATCACACTAAGGAATGCACTTTTACTCCCTAAAACTGTCAGCAGTCCCTCACCAGTAAGTGGTGCCTGTTCACCAGGGGTCAGATTTGGGCCCAATGTCAAAGTGAAGTGAGCCATGAAGAGGTGTGGAGGTTGTCATTGTCAACCACAAAGCACAAATCAGCCAGCTCGCCAGTTGCGCTTCGATCATTAAATTCTGCAACTTCCATACCCAGATGAGGGAAACCTCTGTGACCACTTTGTTAGGGGACTCTGTCAGCCCTCTCTTAATATGAATAATCCCTTGTTCATCACATACTATTCAACCAAGGAGCACAATGCTGGGCTGTTTCACCTCTTATGATAGGGAAAATGTTAGCATCAGTGTGAAAGTGTCTCAGTTTTATTAGTTCCCTTTTCTGTCTCCCTTATTTTACTCCATCAAAAATAAAATTGATGCAGGAACCCTGGGTGTGTTCAAGCCATAACAACCATTGAAGCTTTCACCGAAACGATGGAAAATTCAACATCGGATTCCCATAGTGAACTCACTGAGGCACCTGACTTTGACGTCCCACCTGTCTGTTTTAATGGGTGAAAACAGCCTCTCTGTTGAACAGTGATAATTTTATCTATCTTTTATCTATCTTGATCTTGCCATCAAGCTACATATCATGGCACCACATTTTTGTATTAAACTGATTATAAACCCTCATCCACAACACTGGGCCCACAAATCAGTGCAGCTGGTTATATTTTTTTAACCCTAAATAGCGCTAAAATTGTTCTGGCCATTCAAGACCAAATATGAGTGAAATCCTGAATCTGGGCAACTCTTATTCTGTTGTTATATTCTGGAAGCCATTATCAAAGGGTGAAATGTGCTGAAAATGGCCTCGCACGCGTGCAGAATCACAGGACTGTGAAAATGATCGCTCTCATTTGCAACGTAAATCTCTCACATCCAATTACTACCATTATTCTCCCCATATTCTCTGCCTTTCCCCCCTTGTCAAAGAGGGGAGTGATTTTTTTCATTAGTCTAAGAAATCGCCTTAGCGAGTGCGGACAATATGCTCTCCGCTGCTCAGATTACCAGAACAAGCCATTACCTTACTGAGACAATTACTCACACCTGCAAGGAGCTGCCAACCCCGAACCCCCCTCCGCTCCCCGACCCCCCCTCCAGGGGACCCGCTAAGCTTCACACACCAGGAGTCAAAGAGATTTTATTTCTCCTCGTTTCAGCAGCATGAACACTTTCTCTCTGAGGGCCTGTTTTCAGGAAGCTGAAGCGGCGCAGATGCGGGTGGAGTGGATTAGTCTGACAGTCAGAGAGGCGCCACACTGCTGTCCAGGACTCGGTGGTGGGAGCAGCCTGTACACAAACAGCTCACTGATAGCACTGTACAGCCTGTAATCACTGCTGAGTGGGGAAAGTGTTTATGCAAGTGTAGATGTGTGAGAGCAGGGACGGGGAGAGAGAGAGAGAGAGAGAGAGAGAGAGCGTGTGATTGTGTGTAAGAAAGAGGGGGGGGGCAAATGCGAATGCATGAGAGAGATTTCTGCAACAAATAAAGAAGCAGAGGAGATTTACCCGGCCAGCCTTTAATTTCCTTTTCCTCTTTCGCTTTGTGGGACTAGCATCTGATTTGGTGGCAGCGATATGAAAGGACCACCGTTATCATTTCAGGGGCCCCTTTTTTGCTAATCTCCTTGACTAAGTTGACAAAATTTCTGTAAACAACACTGGGTCACTGGACAAAAACTGAATGCTGACCAATTACATCATAGCCTTTCCGGGGGGAAAAAAAAAAGCAGCGGAGGGGTGAGTTGTTCTGCCACCGCTCCCGTTTCTGTGGTGATTGTCTTTGAAAATTTGTGAGAAAACAGAAACGTTAGGGAGTTTTAATTAAACATTTCACATGGCTTTCAGCCCGATGACAAGCATTTCCGCTCCCTTCCACAGTCCCCTTCTCCTTCGGACTCCCTGAATACCTCGGCCCCATTGAAACTGGGCAGTCACAGTAAAACTGCTGAAAGAGTGACACTGAGGGGCAGTGTTTTCTTTTCCCAGGCTGAAGCTGTCACACAGGAAGTCCTCTGACCCTTTTAGTGTCGCGCTGTGTACCCAGAGCCAGGCTCCCATTGCGCAGGGCTGGCAATGCGTCGCGTCAGCCCCACCGAAGCAGCTCCCTTCTACTGGGACCACAGGCCAGGTCATGGCTTGATTTGTGTGAGCCAGGACACTTCATTATTGGCTGCCTAATAGACTTTTAAAAGTCCCTCAGCATTCATCTGTGGTGTTAAGTCACTGGTGATAAATCGAAATGGGTCACATGATCCAGTTTAGGCTTCCACACGGTGACAGTGTTGCTGTGTCCTGTGCTACTCTCTGATAATTCTGGATGGAAAGTCAATCCATGGAAAAGATCAGCCAAAAACACAAAATGCTGCACGTGAAAAAAATGTGACTTCACCCATTTTATTGATCACAAAACTAGGAGATAAGGTTCATTAATTTGTTTCTTACTCGCCGAGATAATTTCAGATTTAAAAATTACAGGACATCCTGTTATCTCTCCCAAAACTTATTTTCTCTCACACAGCCATGAGTAACAAAGCTTGGCTTCAAGAGCCAGGATCACAACTGCTTTTTAAGAGCAATAGACCTTAACACTGAAGAAAAAAGCTTGCATAAAACAAGAAGTTTCACTGTTTGTAGTGTCAATCTGTATAACATGCACAGTGTGCACAAACATTCTCTGAAAGATTACATTTTTGGCGACCAAGACTACATCCTTGAAAATATTCTCAATTGTGCACATCAAATTATAAAGTGCATACAGTAGCTGAGCATCTATTATTATCATTACTTCTTTGTGTCACTCTGTCTATGCATAACTACGCTTTTTGCCAACATAAAGCAAAAATGTGGTAAATTTGCATATTTTTATGGATATCCAGTTCCCTAAATCATTTGAGGTTTTCCCCTTTTGTCAGCTAAAGGTTTCCCAGCTTTGACAACAGCTTGAGAGATTTAAACCAAGCCCTTTATGCTCAAGCCAAACAAAGGCAGTGCCCATGATTGACCAGGGATTGTCCCTTCGCTGATTCAACACAAAGTCTCTCCTCTGGCCAACACAGCCCGGCGGTCAGCGAAGAGAGGTCACAGCAGTGTCCTGGCCGAGGTTTCCAGGGAGTGTGAGGAAGTAACCTAGCAACAGCCCGGCAACAGGCCTGACACAGGACCTAATGAGTGGCTTGTTAGGGGGCATGACATGGCCGGGGGCGAGGGCGGGGTGGAGGGGGGGAACAATCCCTCTCAGCTGGACCCTCCAAAAGCACACCTGCACGCGGACACACAGGGTGAAGAATGCCAGGAAACAGGGAGAGATCCACGCCGGACTGTGGGCTCCAGGGGGAGAGACACAGTGCCGCAGATGTTCCAACTTTGAAATGTGACCCCCCCCCCCACCCCACCCCACCCGGTCCCTCTTTTCCTGCCTCCTCCACGCCGTCATTGTCCCCTCTCCCTCCCTGCATAGATGGATAAGGACTAATCCAGAGCGCCCTCCTTCCATTCTATTCACTGACAATGAGAAGAGGCCATCTTTATTTTCCTTCACAATTTGCTCCACAGAGTTAACCCTTCGAGCGCCACAGGCAACTATAGTTGCCCAATGGTGTAAGATAAAAAAAAAAAAAAAGATGCTGTTGAAAACCAATCATGTGTCATCTTGTTTAAAAGAGCTCCCGCAGGGGAGCTCTTTTAAACAAGATGACACATGATAGGTTTTCAACAGGTCAGGATGATTACATTTTTAATTCCTCGAAAATTTATTCAGCGCTCAAAGGGTTAAACTTGATGCTGCCAACAACGTGGAATTCACTTGTGAGTAGAATTTACCACATTGACATTTTAATTTCATTCAAGTTTTGCCGGTGCATGCTTATCCAATAATCGGTCAATAAACTGGATTGCCCATTCACTGGGCTCAGTAGCTTAGCCCATCCACGATTTAAGATGGAGACTGGATCAGTTGTGGGGTGCAGTTTAGAAGTAGATGATGGTGACCCTCCTTCTCCAGATCCTAATCCTCCTATTATTAGCCTTGCATGGCTGCATTTTATCTGTTCATTCTTCAGCATCCAAGCTCAGCAAGGGCATGAAGAACTGGTTGTAATGTGCATGGTAATCAAGGCAAATTATGAGAACAAGAGGGTTCATCCATTAAGCACCTGATCCCAAATCTCATTTCCTCTTCAAAATATTAGGCCTCATATCAAAAAGTACACCGGATGAAGGTCTAACGTATTTTTGAGGATGTTTACTTTGCTTTATGAAATAATCCTTCGATGATTGAAGGATTTTAATTGATAAATAATCACGCCCCAGAGGAGGACATTTTTCCTATAATGTTGGAATCAACTGAGATTACTAGTGCCCAGTCATTTTTACATTAGGTTTCCTGAGAAAGAGCAGAACAGCTGGTTTTTAATTCATTTTCTAAAGGCTCTTCATGGTCAGGTGTCATGGAAGGTTCATGCTACCAAGACCGTAAGGCAAGAATTGAGGCTGCAGCTGAAACGACATGAAATCAAGCAGGGCAAGACCTGCATTTTCAGGAAATTCAGCAAGGCGAGTGCAAACAGTAGCCATAAGGCAGAGAAGTGGCCCCTGGGAAAAAAGTAAACGCCAATGAAATGTTTTACAGTGATTACCTTCTGCAATGCTTCACTGACTGGGAGCAGTTTTTGGAACATCGCCGTCCAGACACACATGGTGAAGCAGCCATGGTCCAGCTGCCATAACTCAGTCGTTTACAGGGGAACAAAGGGATGTGATTGAGATAGTTTGTGTATGTGAGCGAGTGAGCCTCTGTGTTCAAGAACATATTCCCAGGCAGAGGTCCACGCTGCTTACAGTTGCACAGTATGCATACCACACACTCCCATGGGAGACCTTCTGTTTGTGTTGTCATGGCTGTGCACGTTGGAGGCTGGTGAATGCTGGGATTGACCTGCACCACGTATCCTCGGCGCTGAGAACCGGATCGCAGTCTGTTGATGTACAGTACTGTGCAAAAGTCTTAAGCACCCCGCACTCTCTTTAATTTACAACCCCAATTCTGAAATAGTTGGGACAAAGTGTAAATTGTGAATAAAATCAAAATGCAATGACTTTCAGATCACATGAGCCAATGTTATTTAAAATAGAACATAGATAACATTTCAAATGTTGAAACTGAGACAGTTTACATTTTTATCCACAAAATGAGCTTATTTCAAATTTTCTGGCTGCAACAGGTCTCAAAAAAGTTGGGACACAGGCAAAAAAGGGCTGAAAAAGCAATTTATATATAAGAGAATCAGCTGAAAGAACATTTACAATTTACAATTACTAATTAAGTCAACTGGCATAAGGTGTGTAACATGATTGGCTATAAAAGGGATGTCTTAGAGAGGCTGAGTCTCGCAGAAGTAAAGATGGCCAGAGGCTCTCCAACCTGTGAAGGCTTGCGTAAAAAAAAATGTGGAATACTTTAAAAACAATGTTCCTCAACATCAACTTGCAAAGACTGGTGCCCCAGTGGCTCATCGGTCTGGGCGCGCGTGCCGTGGAGGCTGTGTCCTTCCTGCGGCGACCTGGGTTCGGTTCCGGCTCGGATCGTTTGCTGCGTGTCCTCCCCCGCTCTTCTCCCCAATCTTCCTGTCTCTCTACACTGTGTAGCTGTCGAATGGAGGAAAAATTCCCAGAAAAATAATCTTTAAATTGCAAAGGCTTTGAAGGTCTCATCATCGACAGTGCATAACATCATCAAAAGATTCAGAGAAACTGGAAAAATCTCTGTTCGTCAGGGACAAGGACCGAAGACCTTTACTGGATGCCCATGATCTTCGGGCCCTCAGACGCCACTGCATCACTCACCGGCATGATTCTGTCATTGACATTTCTAAATGGGCCCAGGAATACGTCAAGAAACCACTGTCTCTAAACACAGTCCACCGTGCAAAAAGGAAGCCATTGTTGAGCGTGATCCAGAAGCACCGCCGTGTTCTGTGGGCCAAGGCTCATTTAAAATGGACTGTAGCAAAGTGGCAAAGTTTCCTGTGGTCAGACGAGTCCAAATTTGGCATTCTTGTTAGAAATCATGGGCGTCGTGTCCTCCGGGCTAAAGAGGAAAAAGACCACCCCTCCTGTTATCAGCGTTCAGTTCAAAAGCCAGCATCTCTGATGGTATGGGGATGCATTAGTGCATTTGGTGTGGGACACTTGAATGTTTTATAAAGCACCATGAATGCTGAAAGGTATATAAGGGTTTTAGAGCAACATATTCTCCCCTCCAGACGACATCTATTTCAGGGAAGGCCTTGTGTATTTCAGCAGGACAATGCAAAACCACATACTGCAGCTTTTGCAACAGCATGGCTTCGTAGTGGAAGAGTCCGTGTGCTGAACTGGCCTGCCTGCAGTCCTGATCTTTCACCGATTGACAACATGTGGCGCATAATTAAACGAAAAGTCTGTCAAAGGAGACCCAAAACTCTCCAGCAGCTGAAAGACTGTATTGAACAAGAGTGGGATCAAATTCAAATGGCTAAACTCAAGAAACTTGTCTCCTCAATGCCCAGACGCCTCCACTCTGTGTTAAAAAAGAAGAGGGGATGCTAAACCATGGTAAACAGGCCCCTGTCCCTATTTCGGAATTGGGGTTGTAAATCTGTATTATGTTTGATTTTGATTCCATATTAGAGTTCCTGAAGATAGAAAGTAATTTTGAAATTTCAAATGCTAATTTCAAGAAAAGTTTCATAAATAAATGTTTATATTCCATTAAAAAATAGTCAAGACAGTTATTGTAGTCTTGACAGAGCCTTGATATCAGCATCATCATGGCTGTTCGTAATTTCTTGGAGAGAGAAAAGCAACTGACAGTCAGTCTGAAGAAGAATGGTGACAAGTTTTCCATTCTGCTTAGAACAAGCAAATGCCAATCATCTTATAAAACTATAGCACAACAGGACAGTGTCCCAAATTTTTTGACAAAGGGTAGTTGCACCAAAAATTTATTTGATTTAGGTTTAACAGGTTACAGCTCTGAATAGTACATTCCTCAGCTATTAGAACCTTCCTATTTCATAATTTTTGCAAGCATATTTGCCCAACAAAATTGCCTTAAATGTGCCCAAGACTTTTGCACAGTACTGTACATCCAACATTTTGCATCCCTCTGTGAAGACATCGATGCAAATGAAGTTATAAAATGCATGGTAAGTAACAGATTTAAAGACAAACTTATGTACAGAACATACAAACCCAGCAGGAGGAATAATAGCATGAGCATAGCCAATCAGGTGGTTGCGATATGTCACCTACCTCTTGCTTCATCTACAAAGCTTTCTACAGGAGGTCCAGATAAGCTTTTAGTACTAAGAGGCGGCCATTTTCTTTTGGGCGTGAGGGTCATCGTGAGGGCCTGTGACACTGCCACAGGAAAGCCATTAGACCCACTGATTGGAGCAGCCCAATGTATGCAGAGGCTACTCATGTTTCCCTGGCAGTCAGATCTCAATGCCAGCAGGGTCCAACACGTTCTTTCCAGTGCCCATATCCATTCTGAGGAAGCAAATATGAACTGCTTTATAACCTGCCCACTACTTCGCCCTACTTAAGCTGCTCTTTGAATGCCTGCATGTGTTTTCAAGGCAACTAAAGCAGCCTTTTTGGGAGGAATGAACCTACAAGTGTTAGAGGAAGGGGCCCGGTATCTGCAGCAGATGCTACACCAGAATACCAGGAAAGACTTCAGTTCTGCGTATGTACACAAGCTGATATGAACCAGGCTTACCATTGTTGCTCTCAATTCCCATCGTTCCTGGGCGGGATTTGCGGTGATTCGGAGAGCGCATTCCCTCGCTGACACCTAGGTGATGAATATCAGATGCACTTGTCATGTTTCATTAGCAAAAGGCCGGTATGAAAGGAGGGAGACAATAGTCACCCCCTCCTCTTCTGGGGAACCCGAGGGGTAGCAACACAGAGCCTGGCCTGGTATCAGCTCCTACCCTTCCACATTACCAATTTGTCACCAAAACAATGTTGCTGAAACAGATTAATCCATCTCAGACAGAATATCAGGACAAGCCACACATCATCTCCCAGCAAACCACACAGTCACGTGAGATATTTATTTGGTGAATCTGTGTTTCCAGGCTGATGCAAAATAAAAAAAAAAAAAATCAACAGAGGTAGCAAATGATTTTGAGAACAATTACTTGTGAATGATTTTATGCTGGGATCTTATCTCACTCTCGTGAAGTTTTTTTTTTATTGTCAATCCACACATTATTTGAGAGGGCTCATTTACAAAACTGACCCAGACGCAATTCCTACACTCCCGAGTGACTGAGGTCTACCAGCCTCAAGCTATTTATTTAAACTTTTTGTCTCACAGCCATTTAAAAAGGGGTTAAATGGTGAAACTCCTACTGTGGCAAAGAGCTGGAAGGTGGCCAACTCACTGAAAACTACATATTAGTAACAGTCAGTAGTGTGTGGGCTGTCTATAGGCAGTGTGATGCTAGCAGGTGAAAACCAATGATTGGATATGCAGTACTGTTCAGTATCCATACCTCACCGTCCCCAGTGCTGTGAGACTGGAAACCGGCAAGTCATTTGGAATTATGTGCCAGGAGCGGAGGTGGAAAGTGTAGGGGTCAGGGAGCAGAAATCCTGCCATGTTTTTCTTCAAGCCATTGACTCAGCCTGCTGGTTTCTCTATTTTAATGTTCTATCTCCGAGCTTAAGATTTGTGCCAATTGTGATTGAAAAATATGCCTGGGCAGGAGAATCTAGATTGCCATCTCTCTACTTAGTACATCTGTGGCTTAATGGCAAGGGAATTTGTAAGGCTAGAGCTCAAGCTTTATTGGAAGCCGAACTTCTTGCTACTTCACATATGATTAGACTGGAGATTACAATGCGTCATCCCACCCCTTCCTCTCACCCGCTCTCAAACACACATTCATAGTAAGTGTTGTACTGTGTCAGCACTGAGCTCTTTGCCAGTGACAATGTCCAGGAAGAGCAACTGGCTCCCATCAACTAATCCCAACCGTCACTCCACCTTGTGGCCACTTCACACACTCACGGTTATCAAAATCCAGTAAGCCACAACCGTATGCCTTCTGAATAAAATTATCCCAACAGTATTCTTTCTGTAATACAGTATATTTCTAGGGCAAAATAAAGCAAAAATTTATGATATTAGGTCAGAGATAATGAGACGTGACCATTAGGAGTGAGACACTGCATATGCGAGACACTCCATGAACCATGACCATGTCCAAAGCAAGCCAAGAAGACTTGCCAAATGAGGAAAATTACAGAAAAATACAACCTTCACTTTCATGGCAAATTTGCTCAAAATCATTAGCAAATTATGTAATTCAGAATTATTGTCCAACATCAGGGAGCTGAAATTGACCATTACCGCCAATCTATTCATCACCATTCCATTATACAAGTGTGTGGCGCCGCCTAGAGGTTATTCTGTGAAACTCAATTCACCATCAATGCCCAGCTGAGCTCTTCATGAGAAAAAAAAAAAAAACTACATCTAGTTTTGTGCAAGAAAACCTAGTGGTAAATTCTGAAGTGGGTGAAAGGACTGAGGTTTCCTGAAAATGATGCAATCGTCAGGAATCAACTGGAACAGTTTGTAATCAGTCTGCTGTTGGAACACGATGTTCTCCCCAACCCCATAGTTGAGTTGGAACACTGAATGTAATCAGGCCTCCTGTAAACAAGACCCCCCCATAACCTACCACCTGCCAGACTTCATCCCCCCAACCACCGCCCATAAGGAGATACTGGCGGTCACACGTGCGGAGCTGCCCTGGCCTGTACGCCTGCCTCTCCCTGAACCGAGAACGACCCTGAGGGGAGCGTGCAGGCAGACGGTCGAAGGGGAAGAGCGGGGACATTGAGGCGCAAGATCACCTGGCACAGCAACACCAGTTTCCAGGCATGAAGGAGAAAGATGACAAGCACAGCAGCATCAGAGATAAATTGCAAGTGCAATTACACCCACCTCCCCAACACATGCAGGGACACCTTTCCCCACACACACACAGAAATATAGAACAGAGATACAGAGCAATCCAGGTTCCCAACTCTTAAACCACATAGGCAACTATAAAAGCAGCTTGAGACAACTGCTATAAAGATAAATTATCAACTATACAGCAGTATTGATAATTTCAAGCAGTTGGAGCCACACTGCCAGTGGCATACAGAGAGAGAGAGAGAGAGAGAGGGGAAATGAAAGAGATATTAAGACGCAGTGTGACAGATGGAGGGTGAAGGCCTACAATTCTCAGTGCCCTTCCAATTTGCCTTTAAAAACTTCAGTGGCACAGCTTAGCTTCACCAGTTTCTGGGAACAAAGAAAAAAAAAAAAAAAAAAAATCCTCTTCCATGACAATGGGGCAGACAAGATATTTCCATGATGTATTGCAGCACGTCACGCTTTCCTGTCCAAATTTCAAATACCGTTGTCAAATGCTGGGCCACATCGAATACATGCACTAGCACTGCCCCCCCCCAAATAGCTCCAGGCTCAAAGGTCAATGAACGGTTAAATTCAGCTCAAGGCAGCTCGTGCACGCTAACGCTAATTTTCCCCAAGGACAGCTGAATGGAGTTGCATCTTCAGCAGCGCGCCGTTCGAGGCTCCCCGGGGAGCAGACGCCTCCCTTCATTCAGCCGCACATCTGGCAGTCGGGATGAAACGCATTCTCCGCTACAGTCTTCAGGACCACTCATCCCCAGCAAGGAAGAACACACAAGAGGAAATCATACGTACGCGCCCAATATGGAAACCCAAAGAAAAAAACCCGGAAAAAACCTGCCATCGCAAACTTACACGGAAGTGCGAAGATGTGCGGTGCCCTCATACTCGACAAGCCGCAAGCCTTCTTAATACCATGCTGTGTGAATCCATACACCAAGGGGACGGAAAGCGAAGCACATCTGGCCTACTTATAATAAAATAAAGGGAAATAAATGGTTTCTCGAAATCTGTATCATTCAAAGCTTTCCCCCTCATGAACATTACTTATGCTAATTCCATAAAGTCTCATAATTGCAATTGTCACATTCTATACTTCGCTGGTGCAGGCATGACCAAATAAGGATTTTGTATTAACTACAGTAAAACAAAAGTCAGTTTCAACAATCTCTGCAGCCTGAATACATGCTCTTTCTTGGCCATACCAGAGTATTGTGCACAATGCGCCGTTTCTGATCATTCTCTCGGAAGTGATGTCACTTGCAAACAGAAAAACTGAATCAAACACAACGGGATTATGCGTCTTCTAAAGTGGTGTACACCACAATTTATTGCAAAAAGGATCCGCTCCTCAACAAAGAAGCTTGCCTCAACTTGCATTGATACAACAGGAGAAAAAAAATATATGGATGGTGAATGGATATTTCAAAATTTCACCAAGCAAAGCATGGACATGTTCTTTTACAAATTACAATACAAAACCATTACGTTATCCATCCCAAACCTTAAATGACCGCACTCTACCCTCCCACCCCATAAACTCCAAAGCCAATTTTGCCCAAGGAATGCGTTTCCCGAAATCACAGATGCTAACTTACATAGTTGGACCCATTGACTGTGAATGGATGAACTATGCAAGTTGCCAACTTAGTCAGCAACTACACTTTTGGGAAACGCACCCCAGCTCCATTTTCAAAAGGCCAGAATCTTAAAAACTCTGATTGAAACAAAGTGGATTAGAAACGGCAAGAGAGGCACCACTTGAGACTTTGGAACTGAAAAATATTTGGGTAGCGCATTTGTTTACTTTTCCAATGAGACCATGGAGGCGCATTTCGTATTCTCATCCAGATTTAACAGCAGTATCACAGACTCGGATCGCACCCGCAAAAATACTGGTCTGATTATCTCCATTTGTACGGTCACCACTAAAAAAATACACAGAAACGACTGACCCAAAAAAGTTAAAAAGGATGAAAATACCAAAAGTTTTCTGTCTGGTATGCTAAACTGCCAAAACAAAACCATTTTAATTGGTTAGCTTAAAGCAGGGGCTCCCGAACTCAGTCCTGGGGCCTCCCTGTGTGTGCTGGTTTTTGTCCCAACCATAATTGCCATCACAGGACAATTAGTCCAAATTGGGTACATTCTGTGTTTAAATATGTTATTTGCAGTTTTAAGCCAAATTTTAATAGAAATATCCATTTGTGCCATGAAGAATAGAAGACCGAATAAAAGACCCTTGCATATAAAGTTTTTTTTTTTTTCTGTGTGGCAAGCAATTTCAGGTAATAACATTTTTAAACAGATCAAATCAGGTACTGAGAAAATCAGTAACCTCCAAATTAGGTTGCTGAAGACAGGTGATAAGAATTCTTTCAAAATAATTTACTTGCACTCAATCACAAAAACATAACATAATAGGTTTGACGCGGTCATTTGCTTGTTTAGTAAATTGTTAGTTTTTGCAACCATGTTCCCACAGTTTCACCAATTAGGAACCCATTGATTTTTTTCCTTTGATTGGGTACATTTTTACCCTCTTTTTATGCAGTCGTTACTCATATATTGCAATGTGGATGCAGAATTTATTCCTCACTGTTTGTATGCATATCTGTCGAAATACTGTTTGTCAAGAGAGTATACTACTCTGAACAAAAATGCACCTAAAACAAATTAACAGCTTGCTAAAATCCTATGATTGCAAACCAGGGTGGAGCAAAAACCAGCATACACAGGGAGGCCCCAGGACTGAGTTTGGGGACCCCTGGCTTAAAGCACAGAGAATGAAGATAGGTTTAAAAGTCGTGAGTTTACAAATGTGCCTAACCTACGGATTGTCAAATACAAATGTCTCCCTCCATAAACGAAAGGTCAAATAATGACCCCTGACTGAACTACAGAGGATTTCCAAAAGCTCACTTTAATACAATGTAAAGATTTAAATAAAACCATAACAACAAAAAGGCTACAACTGCATTACCTTGCAGTAACTGAATTCAGGTGTATTCCAATTGTTAGGTCCCTCCAACTCTCTCCTTCAGCTCCAGTAAAGATGATAATGTGAAAACTAAGACAAAGCCAATATGGATGGACATATTCCTCATGTCAAAAAATTGCATTCCAGACAAAATGCAAACAGTAATAACAGATACAATTAAGATGTAATCTACATACATTATATAGATCACACTCGAGTACACATTCACCCCTACATGCATACTACATGCACTAATAATTGTGCATGTCCCTTTAAAAGTGCAAGAATTGCACTTTAGAAACCTGTAATACTTTCTGAAAGAAAATAAATGATCACGTTTTGCTGCTAATTTATCATTCAGATCAAACCCACTAGTTTGTTTTAATACAAAATTAAGGTTGAGAACATTCTTGCATTTCTTTGGTCCACAACATGAGGACTTCCCTCATAAGTCACAATTTTTAAAATTCTGGCCTTAAAAAGGAATTCCTACGTAATTTATTAGCCTATGAGACTGCAGAAGGCAGACTGGATTAAAAAAAAACAGAACAAAATAAAAATAAGAAACAAAAAATGGAATACATTGGCACCGAATATGCTGTTGTACCTTTTTTAAAGAAACCACTTATATGCTACGAAATATCCAATGTCAAAAAGTTATTTAATGCGACAGCCATTTCAAAAGTACAACACAATACATCGGCAACAGTAGCGCCACCTTCTGGTGGGAACAGAACATGGCAGGGCTCGCAAAATGCAGAAATCTCAGGGGTTCGGCCGCCGCTACTTCTCCTTTTTCTCTGTCTCCGTCTCCTCCTTCTGGGCTGAATCAGCTTCACCGGAAGATTCTTCGTACCTGGACACGGGGACACAGGAGGTGAAAAAGCAAATACATACCGGCTGCCTCATGGGAGACCAGCATGTGCATTTCAAATAAAATAAATGAAAGTGACACTACCGTTAACTCCTGTGATGAGCTGTTTGTGAATTAGGGACCAGTCATTCATGCCAAGATCATATTTATCTTACCGCCCGTGGTCATGCTAACGGCAAACTGATTGCTTGATTGACTAGTGAGTGACGCTCAAGTCCCCTCACAACACCCCTTCCTAAGCTTCGCTTATCCAGGAGTAAAAATCATAGCAAGCATTTTCATCTTGTATTTAGACCTAGAATGTTTATTTTGATTACCTTTTTTTCCAGTAAAACAAAAATTCTGCCACTAATGTGAGATAATTTTGACTCATTTCAAATTTGTCAATAGGATATTAAAATTTCACTCGTCGTAAGCACATGGTAACTTATAATCCCAATTCCAAAATAGTTGGGACAAAGTGTAAATTGTTAATAAAATCAAAACGCAATGACTTTCAAATCACTCCGGCCAGTATTTTATTCACAATAGAACAGAGATAATATAGCAAATGTAGAAACTCAGAAATGAGCTCATTTCAAATGTGATGGCAGCCAAAGGTCTCAAAAAAGTTGGGACAGGGGCCTGTGTACCACAGGTGTAGCATCCCCTCTTCTTTTCAACAAAGAGTGGAGGTGTCTGGGCATTGAGGAGACAAGTTTCTTGAGTTTAGCCATTTGAATTTGATCCTACTCTTGTTTAATACAGGCTTCCAGCTGCTAGAGGGTTTTGGGTCTCCTTTCACGGATTTTTCGTTTAATTATGCGCCAAATGTTGTCAATCGGTGAAAGATCAGGACTGCAGGCAGGCCAGTTCAGCACACGGACTCTTCTACCACGAAGCCATGCTGTTGTAATAGCTGCAGTGTGTGGTTTTGCATTGTCCCGCTGAAATACACAAGGCCTTCCCTGGAATAGATGTCATCTGGAGGGGAGCATATGTTGCCCTAAAACCTTTATATACCTTTCAGCATTCATGGTGCTTTTTAAAACATGCAAGTGTCCCACACCATATGCACTAATGCATCCCCATACCATCAGATGCGCTGGCTTTTGAACTGAACGCTGATAACAGGAGGGGTGGTCTTTCTCCCCTTCAGCCCGGAGAACACGACGCCCATGATTTCCAACAAGAATGTCAAATTTGGACTTGTCTGACCACAGTACACTTTGCCACTTTGCTACAGTCCATTTTAAATGAGCCTTGGCCCACAGAACACGGCGGCGCTTCTGGATCATGCTCAACAATGGCTTCCTTTTTGCATGACAGAGTTTTAGGTGGCATCTGTGGATGGCACAGCGGACTATGTTTACAGGCAGTGGTTTCTTGAAGTATTCCTGGGCCCATTTAGTAATGTCAATGACAGAATCATGCCGGTGAGTGATGCAGTGGCGTCTGAGGGCCCGAAGATCACAGGCATCCAGTAAAGGTCTTCAGCCTTGTCCCTTATGCACAGAGATTTTTCCAGTTTCTCTGATGTTATGCACTGTCGATGAGAGCTTCAAAGCCTTTGCAATTCGACGTTGAGGAACGGAACATTGTTTTTAAAGTATTCCACAATTTTTTTATGCAAGCCTTCAGTTTGGAGAGCCTCTGGCTATCTTTACTTTTGAGAGACTCAGCCTCTCTAAGACATCCCTTTTATAGCCAATCATGTTACACACCTGATGCCAGTTAACTTAATACTTGCTAAATGTTCTTTCAGCTGATTCTCTTATATATTAATTGCTTTTTCAGCCCTTTTTTTCCTGTGTCCCAACTTTTTTGAGACCTGTTACAGCCATAAAATTTGAAATAAGCTCATTTTGTGGATAAAAATGTAAACTGTCTCAGTTTCAACATTTGAAATGTTATCTATGTTCTATTGTAAATAACATATTGGCTCATGTGATCTGAAAGTCATTGCATTTTGATTTTACTCAGAAATTACACTTCGTCCCAACTATTTTGGAATTGGGGTTGTAAATAAATTAATATTTTCCACCTGAAAGAGAAAAATTATTAAGTTTAGGATCATAATAAGGTTAAATAACTTGAGACGGAAACTTTTTCCAGTCTTTTTTTACACTGTAGACAACACATTAAATGAATTTCGCCCCAGTCCCATCATTCTCAGAGACGGCGATGACAAAGCGGAGCGGGCTGGGACGCTCGATGAGATTTCCACAGGCCTGGTTCTATGGAAAGCGCACAGCTGAGAGACTTCCCCCTCACAAAGCTGGGACACAGCAGCTGCAGGAGGGCTCCGGTACAATGTAGGTGTACGGGTACCCCCCGGTGCCCAAACAGTGGTGCAAAAGAAAGACTGTGGTATGTGCTTAAATATGCTTTAAACAAAAACTCGCTTAAGAGAAGGTGACGATGGGAGGCAAATAAAACAAAGGATGGTTCATTTCAGTGTATATTGTGGATTGTCACAGTGCAGGATAAAAGTGAAAGATAGAGCAGACGGGAGCACCAAAGCTCAGGGATACAGGACAGAGGGCATGAAGAAACGGCTGAGGAAGGTGAATTACGGTACTGGGGTGGGGGGCTGGGGGGTAGGGGGAGCAGACTGATCAGCCTACAGCAGTACCCCCACACTGCCAATGGACAACAAGCACTTCAATCTCCAAAACTGGGGGACAAACCATAACAAAAGCCAATAAGGAGCTGTTGGCAAATTGATTTGAAATGCCACAGATCCCTGCTGTAGTAAGTCAACCTGGTGTTGCGTACAGTTCCCAGCATATTATTGTTCCTCCAAATTTACTGTTCCGCAGCACCGGATTCAATAAATTATCTGCTCATTATTAAGAAATATGCACAACAAGCATGCAACAGCACTTATTTGAAAGAAAAACAACAGTCTTGTACATGGCAGTAGACAGGATGAGCTGAAATTCACCGATAATTCGCATACATCTATAGCTATTCACAAGGTAGCAAGCAATAATGCTCACTTGAGGCCTTGATAAGTCTCAGAGAGCTATTTGGTCCATTCAAACATATGTACAAGTAATTTGTGGGTATTATAGATCTGACTGGGCTCTGCTGAACATCCTACTCATAATTGAGAAGAGATTTTTCAATTAGAGCAACACTTGCAGAAATGCCAGGGAAAAAAAACTATACGAGGGGTAGAATTGCACACCACACTGGCACACACGGGGTGGCAGGTTGGGTGGGTGGGGAGGTGGGGTGGGTGAGTGTGTACCTGCCTGGCGGGGCCTGCCCGCCCCCTACAGGGATGACGGGGTGTGGCGACGCTGACGGGAAGAGCAGGACAGCTGCTGCATAGAGTTAGCAAGACTGGCGGGAGAGCCGGAGACGGTGGGGAAGTGGGTGAGCCGAGGAGTGTGAGGCAAGATCTCCTCCGCAGACTCATAGCTGAGGTGGAGAGGAGCCAGAGAGCATAAACACCGGGAGAAACACGATGAAAAAAGAGAGAAAGGGGGAGGGAAAGAGGGAGGGATAAAAGAGAGACCGTAAAAAAGATAGAAGAGCGAGCAAGAGAGAAAGAGGAGAGGAGGGAAAGAAAAGAGATTTTAAAGATGGTCCTGATTTGACGCCAAGATTACATGATGCTTCCGGTAAGGTCATGGCCAGCCAAGTTGAAAAAGCAAAGCAAAAGACCTGCACTTATCCAAAATCCAGAACCAAAGCTAAACAAGAAGGAATACTGTGGTGGTGATTAACTTTACTTAAAACTTCCTCATGCCATAGCAGCACTCTAAAGGTCGGATTGGGGAGGGCAGTCTGAACACTCGATGAGCTGTGCCGGTGTGGTCCCGTAAGTGGGTGGGGGGAATGGGTCAGCTGACTAGACCCCAAGCAGAACCAGCACTGCTCCCTCAGGCACCAGGTGCCGTCTCCAAGGACAGCATCCCGCGGCTTCCATGCCGATTAGACGGACCAACACAAGCAAGGACCCGGGGAGCGTTCATCTATGCTCGCCCCCCCCCGGCCGGCCGGCTCAGCCTGTACCCAGCTGGGTCACCAGCTCCTGCTCGGTGACGGTCGAACTGCAGCTCCCCGCATGCTGCTCGCACACCAAGGTCATATTCACACAGCAGGGTGAAAGTAACCCTAATCTGATTTATGGCCTACAGTTGACACAGATCTCATTTTTCTGTCCAGTGTGGGAACTATAAATAACATTTTTTCCAGATCTGATTTGGGACGCTACAATATGCGGTCCTTGATCAGACATATTTGACCTGGAGCCAGGCATCCTCACAGGGAATGGTTGAGTAAATTTTATTCTGTTTTTTCTATGTTGCATCTCAGCGTGCAGGCGTTGATAACCACATATTTGATCTCCTTGTTTTGGTAGCTTAAAGTGCATGAGCCAGACAATTTGGGACAGAAGTATGTTCACACTGATGACAATTACTGGTCACCTGCGAAGATGACGAACAGCAAGGGAAAAAAAATCAGATCTGAACTGAAGATCGGAATTGAACATTTTGAATTGTAACATGAATGAAGGTTAACAAACAACTGACCCTTAATGTGAGGGGCCAATTCAGCAGCCTTTACCACCATGAAAAATGATGAAAGATGAATGACAAAGATAGCAGGTGCTCATAGCATGAGTCCATACGGCTGCTCTGCCCACATCCCAGATGAGATGCAGGGCGGGGGAACCAGAGATAAATGCATGAATGAATGAATGAATAAACTTGTCGGATGATCAAAGTAAGAATGGGAGTATGCATACAAGGAAGAGCCGACTGCAAGAAGAAGAGGAACATACTGCCAGAACTGAACAGTTGGACAAAAACACAGAGCACACAGGATTCAAGGACAGGACACTCTTGAAGACAGCCAACGTGCAACTGAAAACTGCAAATTATCAATTACAAAACCTAGTAATTCATTGCACTTGTACGTTTACAATTAAAACAAAGATTCTTTGGTTAATAGTAAAGACCATGATGGTCAGTTATTCATATTTAGCAGAACCAAATCTCAGGAGTTCCTATCTCAGATAATAATCAAACTGTTACTAAGTAGTTTAGAGCCAATGTTTTAAGAGCAGCACATTCCTAGGAAAAAAAGGTTTTCCAACTTGTGGACTCTTGGACCTCCTAGTTGATGGAAAAAAAATAGGATGCATATTTTAGCGCCTAAAATAACAAAAATAAACACCAAGCTAGCCTCCAAATTGCTCCATACAACCACTGACTAGTTGCTATCAAATAACCACCAAGCACTGCACATTTGGGCAAATTACGGATTCTAAACAGATACAGACTTATCACTGAAAGTCACTTATTTCACAGTCATGCAAACTCTAAAATTGCAGCTGGAAAAAAAAGATCCAACATAAAACAGGTGAAGCACAAAACCATTATTTTGCACATGCTACTGCAAGATGAGTTCTGTTCCTCACGGCGAGTTCACATGATGCGGATGAACTGACGAGTTAAGATGTGCACACAAATGAAACAGCTGGGAGTTGGGAGAAAAGATGAATAACTTACCTGAACATTTCAGTCAGTTCTCCTTTAAACAAGGCTACAATAACTGGGAATCCAATGCATGCTGGGACCAGGTACAGCAAGGCCGGCTGGGAAAGACAGACAACCAATAAATAAATAAAAAATAAATAAATAAATAGACTTTATTTCATGCCATTACACACATATGGAAAAAAACATACAAGTAGAAAACATTACAAGAAAAAAATAACGAAAAAATGAGAATTTTAAGAATGAGAATTAAGGGAGTAAAATAAGCAAAACATCAGCATGGGGCGGGGTCAGTACTGTGTTCTAGCGCAGCACACACTCACCTGAGCGTGCTTAAACGTGTGCATGACAAAAAAATGGTGAGTCCCAGGCCAAAGATGTAGGCAAAGAAACTGGTGTAGAAGTAGGTCCTCGTGTTCTTCTTCAAACTGAGGGCCAAGGACACAGATCAGTTTAAGTCCTGACGCACACTGTACAGAGTGCAGAGTGACACTTCTTTAATTAAAACAAGGCATGAGCCTCACCTGACGTCAAAACGCAGCAGCAATGCAATAAAGATGCCTGAAAGCAGAACACATTAGATTAGGAGTCTTGATTCAAACATAACAGATGTAAATGCACAAACCACAACATGCAGAACCAAATGTTACCATGGGATTTTTGTGGTACCGGATATGAAGAGAAAAGGTATGATATCACCCTCTAGTGGAGATCCTGAAACCTCACATCAGAGGATTACGGAGGGAAGGGGCTCACTTTTAGATATACCAAATCGGTTCGAATTATGACAGGGACTTGCCTGGAATGACGATGTCACCCAAGCCCAGCATGGCGAAGTTACTGGCCGCCAGTCCCTTTTCCAGCAGGTCCTGGGGAAACACCACTGAGATGGAGGGGAAGAGGAGAGAAACAGGGAGGGCTCATGGATCCATGCAGAAATCACACATCATTACAATAAAGACAAGATGCAGCACTGTCACAGGGGGATTTAACCCTTAGACTGACATTTTTATTTAAGGTTTCCCTAAAGTAGATTCAGCTTTAAAATAAAATAAAAAAAAAAAGTATTTTTCCATCTTGCAGGACAACGCCACAGACTGGTAACAGCGCTTCACTGAAGCCAAATCACACCAATACTGAGAAAATTATTCAAACCCAGGATACTGTTTTTGCAGTCACAGCACTACTTGAAATGGAAAACATCCAGATCTTGTACATAATTTCAAACACACTTCTCTGTAATTCCACATTAGATACTTGGGATCGTTGAAAACTTTGGAATCTCCACAAGAATTTAAAATCGGACTGAAATTCTACAGGTTTGAATACAGGAGCTGCATTTGCAGTTTTATGGGTATAAGCAATGTTCTTGGCTCAAAATTCATATTCTTGAGAGCGTCATCGTCATCTATGGGTACCAAATCTGTGTGATATGTAGCTAGTGCTGCTCAATTAATCGAATCGCGATTATTTTAAGCGCAATAAAAGTAACTGCCTGGGGCGCCCCGGTGGCTCATCGGTCTAAGCGCGCGCACCATAAAGGCTGTGTCCTTCCCGCAGCGATATGGGTTCGATCAGGTCATTTGCTGCATGTCTTCCCCCATTCTTCTCCCAACCTTCCTGTCTCTCTACACTGTATAACTGTCGAATAAAGGAAAAATTTCCAAAAAAAAAAAAAAAATCTTAAAAGTAACTGCCACTATGAGGTAGGCAGACGAGCTTGCCCATTACCTTTTCTATGACACATACCTAATGCGGTCATTTGAAATGCTTCCGGGAAGAAAACTGATTTGAAGTCCTCTAATTACCAGCGAGGCTGGACAGCCTCCAACGCTTTGGCATAATTACCTTACCTTAAATCAGTGGTTCTCAAACTCTGTCCTGGCGCCCCACTGTGTATGCTGGTTTTTGTTCCAACCACAATTTTAATCTTAGGATTTTAACAAGCTGTTGATTTGTTTTAATTAGGTTCACTTATGCCAATATCTACATTGAGATATACTGCAGATATCGGCAGAGGGAAACAATTTAGCCAAACTTTTAATCAACATATATAATCAAAAGGTTCCCCACTGGTGAAACTCTTGACACATGTTGGTAAAACCCAACAATTTACTCGGCAAACAATGGAGTCACACCTGTTGTGTTTTGTGTTGATTTTATTTGGTTCAGGCAGGTTATTTGGGAAAAACTCAAAACACCTGTGTTCAGAAACCTAATTTGGAGCTTACTGATTTTCTCAGTCTAATTTCATCCATTTATAAATGTTGTCACCTGAAAATCCTAACAATATTGAAAATTAAGCACAGAATGTTCAAGGATTTTCTTCTTCATGGCAGAATGGATATGTCCATCCAAATGGGACTTAAGATGGAAAATAACTACTCTAAACATGGAATGCTGCTAATTAAGACAAAGTACCAGCTTTTTAAAATTCTAGAACTGCATTTGTGGCTGGAACAAAAACCAGCATACACAGTGGGGCGCCAGGACCGAGTTTGAGAACCACTGCCTTAAATCCATTCCCGTGTACTTTGTCTAACGTGCAATCAAGCCATTTATTCAGCCAACTGACCAATCAAAACCAAAATGTGGCCTATAATGATTAAGAAGAGATAATGAGAAGCAGAGAGACCTAACCAGGCTGCCGTGTTAGAGTGAAAGAATGCAAATAATCTGACTGAATAGCAGACCTCTGAATTCCACCTCTCATCGGGGAATTTTGTATGTATTATTAAAGATATTTCTTAATGATTTTAAGATGGCCCTTGTTTTAAGCGCTTTAAAACAGTGGCGGGCGGTGGACGGAAAACATTCCTTGAAACGGATGAGATTAGTGACCCGATTTCAATCATTGTTCTTGGTCTGGTTTCCTTTATTCTTGGTGTGCACGTGACGTCACGAATAATTTCCAAATAGGAAGTCCGCCATGATGGATGATAACAACAACCAAGATAGCTGCACTTCACCATTGAGCTCCTGCTACTCTTCGCGATTTTCTTCGGATTGGCGCTTCCTTTTGAAAGAAAACGATGCCTACTTTGTGTGCGGTTTTTAACTGCCGCAATAATGCTACTCGTGATAAAGACAAGAGTTTCTTCAGAATCCCATCTCATTGAAATCAATGTGGCTTACTAGCAAATACGGCACTTTGTTTACGTGCGCTGGCAGCCACTTGCTTTTTACTTCAGTACATGTTCTCGAGTTCCCGATTCCATATCCAGCTTCAGTCGCAAAGAGCAAAGCTCCAATGTGGGAACAAGCCTCGCTTAATCCAGCCATGCAATCACAATGTGCGAGGATCACATCACCATTCTTATCGTTCACAAACCACGGCTTGAGCGGTGTTTCTCGAGTTCTTTGAGAATGGTTTACCCGAGCATAAACCAGTACCCTGTTCTCTTTCACTTCTTTAGTGAGAAGAATACCAACCCAGCCAGACACAAAAAAAAGTTATGCGCATCTAGACTTATAAGCCTTCATTTGTGCGTTGGTTGCCCACGAGGTCTGAATAACGAGATGGTTTACGATATCGGGGTATTCAATCACTGGTAATGTTGCCAAATCCTCCATATAATCAGACGGCTTTAACATAATGTGTGTCAAAACCACAAATTTCAACCTTTTCTCTGTATCTTGGCTTGGCAGAGGACTCCAGAGAGTCATAATATTTCGAAAAATTTGGTGATGTATCCCTGTTATTGTCCGCACCAGATGCCACATGGCGGCGCGTGCTATTTTATCACGTGGTTGCACACCAAGAATAATGAAGTTTTTAGGCAAGCGAATAATAAATTCTATAAAATGTTTAATTCACAAGCCTCAATAGGCAACTCTTCACGAAAAAAACCACTGTGGATTTTCCGCGTTAAATTTTGTCACATCCTAAGCAAGTCATCAAACCTGTGCGTAATGATTGTTAATTGAAAAAGATTGAAATGCGCTCTTTTTTGCGTTCAACTGATGCGTTTGATTTCTTCTTAACGAAGACAATTAGCTACACCTGAGAGGGGAGAGTTAAAGTGTCTTTTACCAGGGAAATTGACTGAAAACAGATCAAGACTAATAAGCAGTTTGAATGTTTATCGCCCTCCTTGTTCTCTGTCCACCGCCCGCCACTGCTTAAAAGTATATAGGCTGGGGCGCCCCGGCGGCTCGTCGGTCTAAGCGCGCGCACCATAAAGGCTGTGTCCTTACCGCGGCGACCCGGGTTCGATTCTGGTTCGGGTTATTTGCCGCATGTCTTCCCCATTCTTCTCCCCAACCTTCCTGTCTCTCTACTCTGCAACTGTCGAATAAAGGTGAACATCCCAAAAAAAAATCTTAAAAAAAAAGTATATAGGCTACGCGAAGTGAAGAACATTTTGTGAAGCCTAGTTGCCTAATTGAGCGAATCAACTGTTTGACTGCAAATTGAGCAAAGTAATTGGGAAGGGGGTGACCGCAATTGTCGCGTAGAGGATGATGACTCTGCAGACCTAAACTTTGTGTTGTTCAGCACGTAATTTACCTGAATGTGTTTGCCAAGTCTTAGCTAAATTTATCTATTGCGTGCAATGCGACTATCATTTCTCTCACTTCACGTTTGATATGCTTCACAAAATGTTTTCCACTTCGCGTATGTTTTGAAACGCTTAAAAACCAGGACCATCTTAAAATGATTTTATTTTTAAGAAATCTTTTTAATGATATGTAAAAATTATACGAGACGTGGAATTCCGAGGTCTGCTGCTAATTCATATTATTAACATTCTTTCAATCTAACACGGCAGCCTGGTTAAGTAAGTAAGTAATTTATTTATATAGCACTTTTCACAGATAAAATCACAAAGTGCTTTACAGTGGATAGCAGAATAAAAGCAAAAGCAGATAAATAGACACAATGGAAAAAAAAGGAAGCATAAAAATTCAATAAATAAATAGATATTTAAAAAAAAAAAAAAAAAAAAAAAAAAAAACCACAAGCAACTCAAAAGGCGATTCTAAAAAGATAAGTCTTCAATCTCCCTTTGAAACTTTCTATACTGTCTGCAAATCTAATCTCAGTGGGGAGAGCATTCCAAAACTTAGGCGCAGCCACAGAGAAAGCTCTATCACCACAAGTCTTTAGGCGGGTACGGGGAACGGCTAACAAGTTTTGATTGTTGGATCTAAGAGAGCGTGGAACAGAGTGAAAGTGAATGAGTTCAGAGAGAGGTTAGGTCTGTCTGCTTCTCATTATCTCTTCTTAATCATTATAGGCCACATTTTGGTTTTGATTGGTCAGGTGCCTGAATAAATGGCTTGATTGCAAGTTAGGCAAAGTACACGGGAATTGATTTAAGGTGAGCTTATTATGCCAAGGCGATGGAGGCTGTCCACCCTCGCTGGTAATTAGCGGACTTCAAATCACAGTTTTCTTCCCGGAAGCATTTCAAATGACCGCATTAGGTATGTGTCATAGAAAAGGTAATAAGCAAGCTCGTCTGCCTCATAGTGGCAGTTACTTTTATTGCGCTTAAAATAATCGCAATTCGATTAACTGAGCAGCCCTATATGTAGCCTACCATAACAGTATGCCTGTAGCACCAAGTATGGAGATAAAGGCTGTCACTGTGGGTTAGCTTGGAGGTACAAGTCAACTCACAGAAACGGTTAAGAAAGAAATGGCCGCTAACATCAGTATGGACTGTGTCAGACCACTTCAGCACAGTAGTATTATCAGAGTAAATTCAGTCATTAGTACGCAGGTTCTCACAGCAGCTGTGCTTGCTTAGGCATTTTGACCGAACATGATTACACCAGAAAAACACACTGTGGAATATGCGAGTGCATTATTCATTGCACTGTACTTCACAAGGCAAAACAAAATAAAAGCCTTTTTCAAAATAAGACAAAGTGACCCTTCATAATTGATTTTGTGGGAGCTAACAGAATTAAGTTAATAGTTGTGAACAAATCAAAATTCAAATCACTCGTAAGCATGCAACAGCAAATAAGCTAATGTATGGCCAGAGGAAAATTGAGAAGAATTTATCTTCGAGACCTTGAAAGTTAACCAGTGTTGAAGGACAAATAAAAAGAACACTGGGACCCAGATGAATGGTCATAGTATATATTCCCACCTAGTGAAGGAAGTCGAAGTGAGTGATTAATACCGGCCCATAAAAACACGGTCTTTTTGTCTAAAGACGCTTAGAGTTACTCATGAGAATGGCCTCAAACATTGAATTGGCATTTAATTTAAAATAGAAAAATCACCAAAAAGTAGAATCTATGTACTGTGCATGACAGAGCCAAGACTGCATTTGTTTGAGAGAAAGCAAGCATTTTTCTTATTAGGTGCTGATAGCAATTTATTCACAACACTGGCAGCTTAAAGAGGTACCTACAATAATGACACCGTGACAGGGTTCCCTTAATCATCTAATCAGCCATAAGCAAGCCTCCTCAAAAAATCTTATGATTAAAAATTAGCATCACACTCATGTCTCCATTCAACTTAAATTAAAAGAGAATATGTCAGCAAATACAAAAAAATGCTTCTCTCTAATCAACAAATTGTTTTTGTCCCGCATCAAAATTAAATTTTATAAACAAGGTACAACTCAATGCAAAGCATTGCTACGCCTAGACCTGCCAGCACGTTGTACACCCTGAAGTTGCTCTTCTGCCTCCACATACAACTGACCTTATGTGACCTTGACCTTTGACCCACTGATGTCCAAAACATAATCATTACAGCGAACCTCAGAAGGGAGTTACCATGTTGCATTTGGTGGATCCCCTAACTCCTTCAGCAGAGACGACGCAGCTAAAAGATTTGGTGGTGTGACAGACGCACACGCAAATGGAAAACAACAAAACAGTATGCCTCCCACCCACGCTGTGTGCCGGAGGCAAAACTAATGTCCTCCAATTGTGGTAACTCCATTGGTAAAAGCTGCTGCATAGACTAGACATTGGTCATGCAGCAACTACAGCTAATAATAATGTATTTTCCAATGCAAAACTCCCAGAAGATGCAAGGAGAGACTAAAACTCGCAGAACAAGGGAAATTATGGAATGCAATAGGGTCATTCCATCCCAAATCAACCAGGGGTCCCCAGGTCACTGTCTCAGAATATTCTGAAAAACAAAAATAAATAAATAAAAATCACAATTGAAGTACTACCCAAGGAATGAATGTGTGCAAAATTTCAGGTCTGTAAGTGCAGTAGTTGCTGAGAAATGGCCATTTATATTTGAAGGCATTTTTTTTTTTATTTTTGCAAAATGCATTTTTGACCAAATTTGAATGCTTATTTACAGCAAAGTAATGATGCTGCAGGGTTGTTATCTTCCACATAGGGTTAATTTTTCCTGAATTTTTCATTTTTGACTTTATAAGAGGTGTATCTTCAGTCTCTGATCATCTACTGACCCCCTAAAACGAAGAGAAAGCCGATTTCACGAAATTATGCTGTATCTTTGCAGTACTGCTGAGGGAGAATGGCTCATTATCTAGATCTGAAATTTTTCATGATGGCTAAACTGATGTTTATAAATGGGTGAAAACAGTCATAAGTTTTAAATAACCATTTCTTCCAACTCCAGTGGCCTATTTATATTAGAACATTTTAAGTTTTTCAAAAACCTAGCCCATATTTCACCATCAAAAACTACTAGATGACAGTGAATGACAGCCTTGAAATTTTTACCATGTATTGGCACATATTTGAGGATAACACATACCAAGTTTCATCCATAGTATTAGATTGGTTCTATTTTTAAAGCTGCATTAAATAAAATCAAATTTGGGGCTTAACGATACCATGTACACAATTGTAAATTGGTGGTCAATCTTCTTGAGGCACTTACGTGGGACAATTCCTTTGCATTGATGATGATAGCTCATTATTTATAACCTTTCAATGTTCCTTTGAACATTAATGTGGTCTTGGACACAGTTGTGGATGATTAATATTGGATAACAACAATCTTGCAGTTGCAGCGGAGTGTGCACGCTGTTTGGATTTTTCAACAATCTTGCAGTTACCTAGCAAATAGTACCTGAGTTTACAGCATCCATATAACACAAGAAATAAATCTCATTATTTCAATGCTGATGGTATGATGTCAAATCTATAATTATGCAGCATCTGTGTACAAATTTGATTCTCATTTGATCTTCAAACGGGAGCTTGTCCAGACTTGATCCTTGAAGTGATGTAAGTAAGTCTTTATTTCGAACTAATATGAAAAAAAAAAAAAAATTACCTTTTTGACCAGAAGTCACCCACTAGCACAAACTGTTGTCTGTTTTTAATGTAACTACTTAAACAATTTAACACAGCCCCCCGATACCATAAGTGCTCCATTTTTTTCAGTAATATTTCATGATATGTGTCAAATGCTTCCTTCAAGTCTATGAACACTCCCACTGCATATTTCTTGTTATCAATACAACTGGTAATCTCTTCAATTAAGTCCATTAGTGGCATAGCAGTGAACGACAAATCAATTTTTTGACTGGTTGTCCACGGACAAGCTCTTCAATGGAAATCAGTTGCTCATAAAAATTGACAAATATTTTATAGCTTTAAAAATAGAACCAATCTGATACTAAGGAAGAAACTTGGTATGTGTTATCCTTAAATATGTGCCAATACATGGTAAAAATTTCAAGGCTGTCATTCACCGTCATCCAGTAGTTTTTGGTGGTGAAATATGTGCTAGTGTTTGGAAAAACGTAAAATGTTCTAATATAAATAGGCCACCGGAGCGGGAAGAAATGGTTATTTAAAACTTCTGACAATTTAGACATCATGAAAAATTTCAGATCTAGAAAATGAGCCATTCTCCCTCAGCTGTACTGCAAAGGCACAGCATAATTTCGCAAAATCAGCTCTCTCTCTATTTTGGGTAGTCAGTAGATGACTTGGGACTGAAGATACACCTTTTATAAAGCCAAAAATGAAAACTTCAGGAAAAATTAAACCTATGTGCAAGATTACAACCCTGCAGCATCATTACTTTGCTGTAAATAAGCATTCAAATTTGGTCAAAAATGCATTTTGCAAAAATAAAAAAAATGCCTTAAAATAAAAATGACCATATCTCAGCAACTACTGAACTTACAGCAGGCTTGGGCCGATTGACGATTGAATCGGCAATCGCCGATGGTTAGGCTCCATGGCGATTGCCAGTTTACCAGCCGATGCCCCTCCCCCCCCGTTCACTGTCTCGCACTCGATGCACAGGAGCTTTGCGATCTATTCATATTTTGGCCCACAAATTGAGCTTGTAAATGAGACGGTCACCAAGCCACGCCCCTTATTGTCTATTATATTACCGTATATTAACGTCTGCAGGAAAATGAATGGGGAAATGTTAAATACGCAATATCTTGTTTTGCGTAAGGACGGGAACCAGTGAGCTGTTGGCATGTTGCACTCGTATTTGGTTTATTGGTTTTAAAATTTTCATAAAACTTTTCCACATTCACAAGAATTAATTACATTAAAGAAATGTTAAAAAAAAAAAAAAAAAAACTGGCATAATTATGTTCTAAATATGTTGCATCTTTATTGAATAATAGTTAAAAAGAGCAATCTTGCAAGATAATGTCACATGATGTCGAGACGACCAGATGGCAGCAGAAGACTGACCGCAAGCGATAGACGGAGCAGGAACTGCCAATCAGCACGTCTGCAATGGGCGGTTTTAGAAGCAGTTCTTATTGACAAGGTATGGAAGCGAAGGGTCGTAGTCGCATGTAGGGCAATAAATTAACGTTACTGTACAGGTTAAATATTAGGTGGTTGTCTGACCTCAAGGTTCATACTCATTTTAAATATTTTTGTGGTAAAAAAAAGACCTGAGGCTGAAAAAAAAAAAAAAAAAAAAAAAAAAAAGACTCGTGGCGATATCGCAATAGCCGGACCATACAGGTCCCCATTACCAGGACTGTCGGACCTCTGCCACGATCTTCGAATAGATGTCTCCAACAACTTTTATTCATATTCTGTACCTTAGATGTATGTTTTGAATGCTAAGAGGCTGATGGGACTGTTATAGTGCAGACGAAAGTATTCTTACACAGTATTACAGTATTCTCACAGCTAAATATTAAATAGGCTAAGTTAACGAGCCAGCACGTCAGGGTAGCAACTAGCTACCTAGCTTTCTGTGACTAGTGGCAAAGAAGATAAACATTTTAGCTAGGTAGACTGTAGATATAACAGTAAGCAAACAGATCCTTCCTCTTACATGGTTACATCCACGTTAGTCATATTGTTGGCTGCTCATATGTAAATATAGTACTGTCGCGAGCATTTTCATTAACTCCCCTCCCTCTGGTGAGCCAATAGTTACCCCGTTGGCCGATAAATTCAACACGTTAAATCTGTGTTCGGCACAGTCGTTTAAGTGCATCGTGGCTTATTAAAAAAAAAAAAAAAAAAAGTTATTTAATGACGTTTAATGTGATTTTCTTTAGATGTAAATCAATGCTGTTCGTAGTAGTCCTCATGTTTCGTTTTCATCATTTTCCAATTTAGAACCAAAGGATTGATGAAATCGTTACCTGCCTAACGCCAAAACTGACAACGATTCACAAATCAGTTCCCGTCCCGCTTCGCCAAAGAGGAAGCTTAGGTTTGCTATCAAATTTTACTGAGGCAGATAGAACTGTCCGAACCCCTATCTTTATAGGCCAATACTGCCGCCCTGTGTGTAGAGCTCAGAAGTGCAATAGACTATTTTAATGTGCTGACTTGTTTTGACATCATCCCTGTGACATTATTATCAATAATAAACATTTTTTTTTACGATTTAAGCATTTCTATAAGGTGTTGGATTGCCAAATAGGGCTATGATGAGAGGAGGAGTTTCCAAAAAAATTTTATTTTCTTTTATATTAGACCGTATTGGCTAAAAATTCAATAGGCTCGAGTGGGCACAGTGGTGACAGAGTGTCATGAATGTCGTGCGTGCGAGTCGTGCGTGTCCCTGCCAACAACCCGTACCCCGAACACCCCCACCCCACCCCCCAATCCTTCAGTGAATATAGTGCGCACAAAATTTTTTGATTGGATGCATGCACAGGCGTACAATCGGGAAACCGTACACCTCCTGCCCACTGCGTGCAGCAGAGGCATATTGAGGTTGACGTGTAGACTGTCAGCTTGGATTCGAGTGCGTTTTCATCATATCTGACAAACTTCATCTCATTATATCATCATCATACCTGTGGCTCAAACATCACCATATGCTGGCCATCTCCCATGGAGGAGCTCAACTCGGCCTGTGTTGCAGTCAGTTAGTTCAGGCCTGTTTCTTGGACTTTATGTCCTCAGTTCCTTCTTAAAAGGTCCCCCATTATGTCACCAGATGCACAGCTAATTAGTTATTACAAGCCATTTCAAAATCTATTCCCTCTTGACATCACATGGAGAAGTAACCAACCAGAGGCAAGAAGAACTGATCACCTTCAGCCAAGCAGTCAATCAGATTTCATTATTCTGGGTGGTCACTCCCCCTTGTGATGTCCGGTAGTGGAGACTTTGAATTGGCTCATCATGGCCAATTAGCTGAGCATCTTGTGGCATTATAGTAGCCTTTAAGCACATAAAATGCACGTTCAATAGGATTCAAATCTGGTAATAGACTTGGCAAACAGAGACAAAATAAGAAATGTGCCACTGTCCAGTGAATTATGGTGCTCCCTGTATATAAAGCCTCAGAGCCACTGGTAAGTTGCAGTACTTGTCCAAACAAAACTCATTTCATGGCTTAACCAACAGCTTCACTCTATGACTAATACGTAGAGGTCCTCACCATGCCGCTCAGCGAGCTTGCAGACATTGCAACGGAGATCATCATTCTGCTGTCTCAGATGACACCATTAAACTGTGCCTAAATCCAGGCCACTTAGAAGGTCCGATATATTGCACGGGGAAATCAAAATCCATTTACATTTTGATGCTGTGGTAACTTAAACATTTGACATCTCAGATCCTTCTCGGATAGCTACGACAAGCACATGCTGTCAGTAACTGCCAAAAAAGCCGCTTGGTTCTCACACACAGATCAGAGACTATAATGTAACAAATTCTCAGTCCACCACAATATACAAACTCCCTTCTACAATCATTCATTTTTATGCCAACACTCTCTTTTCAGTTCTGCAAACCACATGAGGGGAATGCTGTTAACGTTCCTGCTCCAATTTCATTTTTTCTATGCACTGACAATACACACAAAAACATCACACATAAACACATAACACATAAAAAAACATCTTCAGAGGCGTCAGTAATTTGAGAGATCAGAGGAACCTGGCCAAACACCGCAGTCGGCTAACGTGTCCCATTCAATATGCAAAGAAGTGCAACAGTCAGCTTTGCGAACAGAGGAAATACCAGCTTAAATTTTATATTTTACTTACATTTTATTGGTGCTTCAAATGACTTGGCCACTGTTACCATGACATTAGTGCCAAAAACCTGAAACAGAGAAGTGTTTGTTCCCCCAAAAAGTCAGTGAATTGTACAACAAACTAGGCAATCCAAACTACAAAACCCAAAACCAGTGAAGTTGGCACGTTGTGTAAATCGTAAAAAAAACAGAATACAATGATTTGCAAATCCTTTTCAACCTATATTCAATTGAATACACTGCAAAGACAAGTTACTTAATGTTCGAACAGGTAAACTTTGTAATTTTTTGCAAATATTAGCTCATTTGGAATTTGATGCCTGCAACATGTTTCAAAAAAGCTGGCACAAGTGGCAAAAAAGACTGAGAGAGTTGAGGAATGCTCATCAAACACTTATTTGGAACATCCCACAGGTGAACGGGCTAATTGGGAACAGGTGGGTGCCATGATTGGGTATAAAAGCAGCTTCCTGAAATGCTCAGTCATTCACAAACAAGGATGGGGCGAGGGTCACCACTTAGTGAACAAATCGTGAGCTGATTGTCGAACAGTTTAAAAACAACATTCCTCAACGAGCTATTGCAAGAAATTTAGGGATTTCATCATCTACAATCCGTAATATCGTCAAAAGGTTCAGAGAATCTGGAGAAATCACTGCACGTGGCGACAAGGCCGAAAACCAACATTGAATGCCCGTGACCTTGATCCCTCAGGCGGTACTGCATCAAAAACCGACATCAGTGTGTAAAGGACATCACCACATGGGCTCAGGAACACTTCAGAAAACCACTGTCAGTAACTACAGTTCGCCGCTACATCTGCAAGTGCAAGTTAAAACTCTACAATGCAAAGCGAAAGCCATTTATCAACAGCACCCAGAACGCCCCGGCTTCGCTGGGCACAAGCTCATCTAAGATGGACTGATGCAAAGTGGAAAAGTGTTCTGTGGTCTGACGAGTCCACATTTCAAATTGTTTTTGGAAACTGTGACGCGTCGTGTCCTCTCGGACCAAAGAGGAAAAGAACCATCCGGACTGTTATAGGCGCAAAGTTCAAAAGCCAGCATCTGTGATGGTATGGGGTGTATTAGTGCCCAAGGCATGGGCAACTTACACATATGTGAAGGCACCATTAATGCTGAAAGGTACATACAGGTTTTGGAGCAACATATGTTGCCATCCAAGCAACGCTTTTTTCATGGACGCCCCTGCTTATTTCAGCAAGACAATGCCAAGCCACATTCTGCACGTGTTACAACAGCATGGCTCCGTAGTAAAAAGAGTGCGGGTACTAGACTGGCCTGCCTGTAGTCCAGACCTGTCTCCCATTGAAAATGTGTGGCGATTATGAAGCGTAAAATACCACAACGGAGACCCCGGACTGTTGAACAACTTAAGCTGTACATCAAGCAAGAATGGGAAAGAGTTCCACCTGAAAAGCTTCAAAAATTGGTCTCCTCAGTTCCCAAATGTTTACTGAGTGTCGTTAAAAGGAAAGGTGATGTAACACAGTGGTAAAAAGGCCCCTGTGCCAACTTTTTTGCAACGTGTTGCTGCCTTTAAATTCTAAGTTAATGATTATTTGCAAAAAAAAAATAAAGTTTCTCAGTTTGAACATGAAACATCTTGTCTTTGCAGTGTATTCAATTGAATATAAGTTGAAAAGGATTTGCAAATCATTGTATTCTGTTTTTATCTACGATTTACATAACGTGCCAACTTCACTGGTTTTGGGTTTTGTACAATAAGCATAGAACAATAAGCATGGAAGCTATTTACACAAAGAAAGTTCTTTTACAAAGTGCAGAAAATTTAACAACCTTATCAAAAACAATCAACTTATCAGAGCCAAAGCATCCAGAAATTACATTCAAACATTTTGAGCAGTCGAGCCATGAGCATTAAAGTGAAAGACAACTTTCATCTGAAGTGAACTGCAAACAAAAGTACTGCCCTTAACGGTTTCAAAATGTGTTTGTGGTAATTAAGAAAAAAAATAACTGAATAAAAACTTAAACACCCAGATCAAAACATTTATGCAATCCGCCACTTTCCCTTTAGTAGCAACGTCAAATGTCCAATAGCTCTTCTACAGCAAGAGGAAAAAAGTTCTCGCTGAAGACCCAAAACTGTCTGCTTTTCTGTGAGTGCGCCGACACCCAACAGCTGAAACCGACGGCAATTAAATAAAGAATCATATCCATACACAGAACAAATGCTCTGCTATATAACCAAACAAACACGATTGTCGTGTTTAGTAACCTATAGCACGTGCATACTAATCTCCCAATGGTGCCAACTAGACTAACCACATAAGCCAAAACATATTAGTTCACTCAACATGCTAGTCGTGTGTAATGATCAAATCTGCAGCAAACTTCCGAGATACCAGAACTACAAAATAAAGTGACATACTGCTAGTAACGGTAATGCCTGCGCTAATGTAAATATCCGCTCAATATAATGAATACGAAAGGGAACGTTTCACTCACCAATACTTTGTAGAAAAAAAAAAAAAAAAAAAAAAAAAACTAACAATGAGGGGGAAAAAAAGGATCATAAAAAAATCTCCCATTGCTAGAGAACCAACACAGAAAGGCACTAGCTCATGCATTAACAAAAACAGCTAAAAACAAGTGGGAGTGAAGCCTATAAACGGGGCAAAATGAGTGAAGCCTATATAGGCTTTTGTTAAGCAATGGTCCATCAATGTCAGCGTCACGTGACTGCCAAAGCGTTCCATGGCCTCTCATTAGCTAAACATTTGACAAATGGAAAGACTGTGACCTTAAATTTTTTAATGTCCAATCGCATTTTCGTTATTTGATGCGAGGTGAAACATTACAGAAAAATCAAAAAAATCTAAATCATAATATCTGACTCCATGTGAGTAATTCTGTTATATAAGGTTGGTTTCAAGCAAAAGCTGTCTTTCACTTTAACAGTCAGTGAAAAGGCCCTCAGCATCCGCAGCCATTTGCATTGTATGACATTTGCAAATCCGAGAAACCGGTCCATTAATATCCAGTCCAGTCTGACTGCAGGGTGAACAACAAGACAGTTTGGGCAGGCTGCAAATGAAAGTGCAGATTTTGCTGAGTATACTCACCCAGAAGACGTCATACACGAACAGACCGCCGAGAAGGATGCAGCCGGTGCTGACGTTGTTAAGGTGCAGCAGCTCAACGCCATTGAGAGCGAACGCCAGCCCAAACAGGTTGTTGGCAATCCAGTGCTGCCACACAAATGCAAGGAGGATAACTGTTTAGTTGTACAACACAATATAGGACACAGGATGTAGATAATTACAAGTTGTGTATATGCAGTGCAAGCAATATTTTGACATGGACACACTCAACCAATCCAGGGGTCAGAAGGTAAACATGATTCTATGGTTTTTGATGAACTCAATGAACTCCGATGATCACACCAATTAGTTCAACCCATGTTGAGGCAAACCCAGGTGAGTGCTATAGAGTAAGACTGACTTAACAACTCTGCCCTCTGCACACCAGGGCCAGATTGAGTTTGAGCCTCACAGACCGGGTCAACAGCTCCTTCAGGGTGATTCAACCATCCCGGTAAACATTTCTTTTTCCACCTCAACTCATTGCTTCTCAGTTAAATTAGGTAATAGAGCTTTTTAAAAGAAAAGAAACCAAATGTCTAATTATTCTTTCAAACCTTGAATTCTAGAAACTGGAGTAGAAAAATGAACTTATGAATACCAGTGACACCAGGATATCACCAAATCAGCTTAAACCATAGAACATAGGGATCTACACTACAAGGGACGTATGTAATTTACCTTCTTCAGGATGTACCAAACTCCCACCACGGTGCTCATTCCAAGGCACACCAAGTCTTTGGTGTCAAACTCATAATTTACTATTTCTGTGGGGAACAGGAAACAGGCAGTAAGGGCTCTGCACACAGCCAGTATACCAGTATAGCCAGCAGCCATACCACTATTCGATCTGCTCCAGCCGCATGGCTGAAGCTAAGCAGGTATGTTCCCTCTGGTGGAATAATCCCCAATGCCCCAGTGCAGTGACAGGGACACTGTACTGAAGGAGATGGCGTCTTTTGGATGAGATGTTAAACCGAGGTCCTGATACACTGATGTCACTAAAAATCCTATGACACTCACCGATAAGAGTAGGGGGTTCCCGGTGTCATGGCTAGAGTCCCAACTTGGCTCTTTCGACCTGCCACCTATTCATACCCTGATCTAATTGGCTGCGCAAATTTCCCTCTCCCTCCCCACCTCAACCCCCAGGGCTCCTTTGAAAAAGAGATTTCAATCTCAACGGGATTTCCCTGATTAAATAAGGATTATAAAAAACCATGTTCAATGCAGACTGTCAGGAACATGAGAATAACCCCGTTAGCAAGATGCCACCAGAAGACAGTAACGAAGTTCCCATCCCCCCCCTTAGCATCTCAAAACTTTTTAATGACAATGACAAAAAGAACACTGAAAAAGAACGAATGACTGACAATAAACACCGTGTTGATGTTAAGCAAACAGGAACAAAAGCAATACACTCATGGGTACACAGGATTAAAATGAGGAAAGCAGGTTTGCATTAGCACAGCCAGAAAACTCGAGCAGTGCTTAGAGTTCAGCATAAGGCGCATTTTCAGTTGGAGGCAGTAGATCAGCAGAGACTTCGCAGACCTGACTGTACTAAGGAGCTCATCCCACCAGTGGGGAGCAGAAGAAACAGAGGTGTGATGAGGAGAAGAGCACTTCTAAGATGGGGATGGTTAGGCAGCCATGGGTACAGCAGCTGGAGGAGCAGCATGGGAGGAATGCAGGGCTGGATAATAGACTGTGGGAACAAGGGCACTGTTCCGCCTACTGCCGCATAGGCCAGGACAGAAGACTTGCATTTTACTCAGGCTACCATGAGTTACCAGCCTCACCTTCCTTGTTATCCCCTGAGCCCTGGGTAAACAGCAGCTGGTACTGCTTGTTTGGGAGGTTGGCGGGAAAGACTCTGTTCATGAGAGGACTGAAACACAAAGGGAAAGAAAACTCAGGAAAGCGGACAAGCCAAACCAGTCCATCAAAGATAGTCTTAGGAAGAGGCCAAACACACAACCCAAAACCTTCGGTAGCATGAAAACATTCTTACCTTATGGTGTGAGATAGAGCCAAAATTCCCAGAACAAAGAAATACATTGATAGTAGCAAGTTGATGTACTCTTGTGAAAATATCTGAAATTAAAAAAGGCTAAAGGTTAGAAGTTTGACACGGATATCAATTTGTTTTCTCTGTTTGAATTGCAAATCCTCCATGCTAACCAATTAATGATGATTCATCTTGAAATCAATTACTAAAAAATTAGAAGGGAATAGGGGCATTCAAATGTGCACTTTAAGGACTGCCAGGAACAAAATAACTCACTTTGAAAAAGAGATACAATCCAAACAGGGTGCAGCTGGCAATTATGGGGAACCGGGCAGCGTCTCGGCTGGTGATGGTTTCTGGCATGTCGGAGGAGTTCTGTAAAGAGGAAGAGAGGAGTTGGACTGTGAGTGAACAGTACGCATGCACCCATCCTTCAACCAAATGTACAGCACAGAAGCCTCCACAAATCACTCTCCACTGTGTTTGTCAGGGGGGTTCCTCTCTAGACGAACATTTCAAGGTAATACACACAATCAGACCACGTGGCGCTAGCTCAATTTCCTTACAAGAACACTTGATTATTCACATCATTGACTTCCCAAAGTAATCAACTGCAGGTCAACAGGGCACTCTTGCGAAACGTCCTTTTCAGTCTCACACAGGGAGAGGGTTGTACATCAAAACTCAGGCAAACAGAGGTCTGTGAATCAGACAGTTTGAGAGTGCTCACAACCCCCATTCTTCAAGGCTTCCAGCCTGCCCGAGAACATATAGGCTACATACTAATGCTGATGCACATGAGCTCAAAGCCTTTGTTTCTGTGCAGTAAAAATGTATTTTTTTTCCTCCTTGGCATATCCAGTTCTATTTTGGGAACCATATTTCATGAAGAGAATAGTTCCATTTCATTGTTTCCGTGATTGGAGACTGAAGCACCAAATGTCACATGCTGAGGGTTATTCCCCCAGGGTTTGTAAAGAAAATTAGAAACCTTTCTGAAACTAGGTCAGAATAATGTGCTGGGTGATGTGCAGGCATATTGAGGAGTTTCTGCTCCAAAATGATCTGATAAGAACACAGAATGCACGTAACCTTTTCCCCAGGTTAGGCGTGAGGCTGGAATACAGTCTGATGCAGCTCAATTCAAGCCTGACCTTATTCATGTCTTGCTTGCCAACACCAAGCGCTGTAAAATGTAAACACTAAAGCGTCTTCTATACATAACCAGGGCAGTCACACGTATCCTATAAAAAGTAAGCGCTGACTCCCCCAGATGGGACCAGGGGGGCTCATTCCAGTCTCTTATTTTATCTGTCCTTATCTCCTCTCTTCGGTCCTCGAGGGACCCAGAAATCGATCGAGGTCCACCATCTTTAATGCCATGCTGACAACCTGCTGAAAGCTCCTCTGAGAAGTAAGCAGCTAGAAGTGGAAAGTGAGTTGGCTATGGGGGGAATGTCTTACGGAAGACACATGGGCACAGCTTTCATTCCAGCGGCTCGCTTGCAGACCCAAATGGTCCCATTTGGACTCCCAATGGTTGGACTCCCAACCCTCCACATCAGCCATGTTTGCAACTGAAGTTGCTTTATGCTCTCTGAGAAAATCTGTCTTTTTCAGACATCAGAAAGTACAATCAACCAATCCTGTACAGAGTTTCTATTTCTCCTTCACAGCTCTACACTGGCTTTGAAAACAATCTAGGCATGATAAACACGCAGTATGAGGCGGGCGAGGTCATGATTCATTCATTCACGGTTAACACAAGACTTGTGGTAAAAAAAAAAATAATAAAAAATCTGGTGGACTACCAAGCCAATGAATGGAGATTTTCCAAGTCCTGAAAAATAGATTATGCCATTAGGACATCCCTTTGTATATGAAGAATAATGAATTCCTTGAAATTTGAATGATCAAGTAAAATCTGTTTATTAAAAAAAAATACTATGGGCTAACAAAGTGGTAAGCGATACACAAAGCTTCACTTTTGGCTTATGCTGCTGACAGGCGTAACACAATAAGCTTTACTAAATGGAACGTTTATACTTTGTGCAGTAGTAAATACTGCTGTATTAATCATTGTCTTCATTATCTTTGCTGTCCCCAGTCGTAATTACATGAAATTATTGGCGCAATTACTTTAAATTTTTTCTAACTTGTGGTCACTACTGCTGGGGAGAAGCCTTGTGAAAGAATCAGCAGGGTGACAGCAAGTGTCAGCTTGCAGCAAGTTCAAAAACTGTTTTGGTTATAAAGCAGATTTAAGCCATTGATGTCTGGGAGAGAGAAATATGTCCAGATAAATGCCCAGTTTTCACGCCAGCTTAAAAAAAAAAAAAAAAAAAATAAAACAGTGGCTGACTTGATTAGGTAAAAACCCCATTCATTTTTTTTTTTATGTCAAAATATGCTTTGACTTAAAAGTCCATATACCACTGGACTCGCCTGTAAACCCACTTCCCTGGCCAATTATCCACAAGGTACAGAGCTGGTTCACAACACCAGTACACCCAATGAATAGGTCCGAGCCATCACATTTTCAAGTCTGGGCAACAGCAAACATCTGCGGTCAGCTTCACATCTGGTGCAGAATCTCCCCAAACATACAAATCCTTCACTGACTCACCTGTCTTTATATGCTGCCCTGGATATGCTACCTCAGAGGCAAATTCTGAAAACTGAGAGCTGCAAGCTAAGCGCAGCAGCCATACACGCAGTAACATGCGAGCCTCTAAGCTCACCAGAAAACAGGGTTGTGTAACATGCAAATAATCAGAATTTCAGTCTGAACACTTAGCTATGGTAAAGCCAATACATGCTCAGGCTCCCAAGAGGTACAGCCAGCAGACAATCCTACCGAGTGCAGTGCACCCCACCACCTGACTCAAAACTCGTGTACCAGTGTCCACTGCAACGACAGCCAGTAAGTATCCTAGCTGCTGGGGAATCCACCATGTGCCTATGCTCATCTCATATGGTGAAGACTTCTACAGTCTCTTAAATCACAAACACCACCAAATCAGAATACAATGTTGAAGGTCAAAGTCTCCAGATGCAGAATTTTCTGATACTAGGCTCATCGTTCCTGAAAGTCCACAATTATTTAGTTTTTCAGTGAGAGATCATACAGAGGTGGCCATTGGTGGAATTAACAGAGCCAAATTACGGATGCACAGAAACTTTACAAGCCAGTTGATCTAGCTGAGAAACGCTGTCCTACACCTCAGAAACCTTGCCATCAAGTCAGATGCAGTGTTACAAATCCTGGTGCAATTTGGTGGGCCATAATAAAGTATTGCTAATGTTTCAGATCAGCATGGGGTCCATGAGGATATTTGAGTAAATCTGGTATTATTTGCTTCAGTCAGAAAAGTGCTACAGTGGGTTGATGGGAACGATATACTCCAGCGACACTCTTGCTAGGCAACGATAAGGCCTTCATTGCTAGCACATGGCGTGAAGTCGGACTTGCCTGACATAGAAAACATTTCCCCTGCCAAACTGAAAAACAATCAATGCATTTCAATTAACATGTGTAACAATTTCCCAAAAACTACAAAATGACATCCATGAGTAAACTTGTTGCGTGCCATCATAACTAATACTCACTCTGGACTGAAAACCGTAATCACTTTCTGCAGCCACCTATGGAATAAGTATACAAGGAAATTTAGAACACTACAACATGCATTTCCATGAACTAAGCCCATGCGTTAAAGCCCAGGACCCCTGAAACACCAGAAACTGTCAAAGCCTTCGAGGGATGCGTTTTTAAAACCGAGGGCTAATGTTCATCAGCCCTACAACCACGTGCCAAATGACAGTGCAATGCCCACAAACCATGCAATCCCACAACACTTCGAGCACATCAACAGGCCAACTGCATGTAACCTACTGTAAGTCACATCATGTCATACGTGCAGCAAATTCCTGATGCGTGCTTGTAACTTTACAACCAGATACAGTTCCACAGTGAATTACAACTGAACCACACGCTTATTAGTCGATCAGGCTAGTTATGAAACGATGAATGAATGTGTGATTTAAAACACAGTTATGCCTCTATCCGTCTTCTCAATACATTCCCCTGTATAGCGAATACTATTTTACCAAGCTAACATTCTCCAAGGCGTGCCGAGCTCAACTAAGAGTTCGAAGTGTTGTTGATGTCCAATTTCTACAAAGTACAATCAGCTAGCGAGTTAGCCAATACGTGACGGTGGAACAACGTTGAGCAGTAACTAAGTATATTAAGGCAAGGGAGACAGCAAGCGAAATCTGCTTGAAAGCCTAGTCAAACAACTAAGTTACCCATCTAGCCAACACGCTAGTACCCAATTAAGTTAAATTGATTCGTCTCATCCTTAGCCAATTGCATTGTGTATCATTCTGCCAACATTCAGGCTGGACAAACCGGCAACGATTATGGCAGTCAAGAAGCCACGTTATCATCCCAGCTAACGCTTATTCGACAATATAAAACGTATTGGTTTTAACAGTCCGATATCGCTAGATGGCTAATAGCAGTGGTTACTCTGCTCATATGTACTAGTTGGAGGAGGCCTCGAACAGATAGCGTTGTCAAGCTAGCTCGCAAGCCAGCGAGATCGAACTTGGCTTGCGGATGTGGTGGCTAGCAAGTTGAGAGAACGTTATTTTGTAGCTGTAGTAGAAACATTAGCTCCAACTAGATAACATCGGCGATTGGTTTACCCGACCGTTAACTGTTCTCACTAGCTGGACATGAATGAAAATGACCTGCAACCTACACTGAATAACGTAACTGGAAGAATAATTTAATGTAACCATTTAGCTACATCCCAGAAGTATACTAGCTATGTTACTATCGTTTTCACAAGCCAGCGTTAAGCCGCCTTCACACTGGACGCGAAACGAATTTTTCGCACGACAGATTACATTAAAAGTCAATGCAAAGACGCGAATACACGCGTGCGTCTTTGCATTGACTTTGAATGTAATCCATGGTGCGAAAAAAAATTCGTTTCGCGTCCGGTGTGAAAGCAGCTTTACTCTTTCCTAATGATAAGCATTCGCTTGCTCTGTGAAGATTACCTTGCTCTTGCAGCAGCTGACAGACCTCAGGGCACCGAAGAAGATGGGCAACAGAGCCATAAACACCAGGCTGCCATACGCCAGTGCCGTGCCTTCAGGTGTTGAAACAAACTTGGTAATATTGGCGTTGATGGAGTCGGAACCATTGGAGACAATAGTATCATTGATGAGTCCATCCAAAACCGGCGAGGTTGTTTCATGGGGTAATGCCGATTCTTGGTCGACATCGGCCATTTTTGCGAGTAATAGCAGAGTATCAATAAACGGTATATGAAAATACGAAACGTTACACTCGTCCTGTCCTTTAAACGCAAGGGACGAGTTCTTTAGCCCTCTTCTTCCGTGCTCCGTTTTCCTAAGGCCACGTTTCTTAACTCTCCGGAATCTGACATCATCATTGGTGTGAAGCATTTGCAGCAGAGGGAGGGGTAAAGGAAGTGATGTCACAGTTCACAACGACAAGTTTTGTTCTCGTCGTTATTATAAGAGAAGAATATATTTTAGAATTATCCCAGCTGGGATGGCTGAGAAAAGCGCGAAAACAAGTCGGAAAACACACAATGCAAAACTCATACAAGGTTTCCTTTTAGGAAGTGGCTATTCCCAAGGCAGCCTTATGGATAATTTCCTATCCGCTATTCGCAATACAAGACCTGAGTGGCAAGGTTATCACGAATATATTGATGTATACTATGCTGCCAATAGATCAGGAAAGAGTGAAGAACAATGCCAAAAAATATTGCATGTCAAAGTTTAAGATTGTAAACGAAGTGTTCATTTTTTTATGCATTTTGAACCGTTCATTACTTGTTTCATGCTGTGTAACAGTAATATAACTACCAGTTACCTGGGTGTAACTCCAGTTCTATGAGTACGGTTGTAGCCCTCTAACGGGCTTCGCTATTGGTTTACCCCAAAGAAAATTGAACTCACCTGCTCCGTAGGAGGGGGTAGCATGCTCACCTCCTATAAAGCCCCGGTGCTGCCAACGCTTGTCTCCCTTTGAAACTCAGCATCTCACACTCGGGGCCAGCTGGGCAGGCTGTTAGAGGGCTACGCACGTACTCATAGAACTGGAGTTACATCCAGGTATCTGGTAGTTCTACCTTGTACGTGCTCCGCCCTCTAACGGGCTTCGCTATTGGTTTACACCTAAGGCGAAGGCCGTTAGGGATGAATGTACTCCCAGGTGGCCCCAGACCACAGAGTCCCAATCAGAAACCAGAGAAACCCATTCATGCACTGGGGCAAGCACCGCCAGACTGCGTACCCCGCCTCAGGTCGTGACACAACTAGACAACACCAGACCCAAGTTGGTGTCAGAAGGGGCCCCTCCTGATAGGGTCCCTTCTAGAATGAAAGAACAGATGAATGAATGGGGGGGGGCCTTGTGGCTGTCATCTCCCGCCAACAAGCCCCCACACCTGCAGGCGAGGTGCCCCCAGAGCACATCGCCTTAGGGTGTGATAACACATTAGTTAGTGTTGGAGGGGAACCCTGCTGACAGGGTTCCCAGGACTGAATGTGCGACCGTGCTGGCTGTCATATCCCTGAGATATGATTGCGCAAAGGTTGATGCGGACGACCAAGAGGCCGCCCTGCAAATCTCCTCCATGGACACGCCCTTAAATAGCGCTGTAGCGGATGCAATGCCCCGGGTAGAATGTGCGGTCAATCCTACTGGGGCAATAAGATCTACCGCCGAATAGGCTCTGCAGATAGCATCACAGATCCAGTGGGCGAGGTGCTGTACTGACAGAGGGGCCCCCTGGGCCCGTCCGTCATAGCACACAAACAGCTGATCCACTTTCCTAAGATTTGCAGTGCGTTCCAAGTAAAGGCTGAGCGCACACACTGGGCATAGCTTGTGCATCCGTTCCTGCTTGCTGGTGGCATGAGGAGGAATGCAGAAAGCCTGCAGTCAATTTACAGATGACTTGAAAGTTGTGGTGATGACCTTTGGTCGGAAGGACAGGTTAGGACGAAGCTCCACTGATCCCCTGTCCTCTCTTAGGGCCAAACATGACGGGTGCACGGAGAGAGCGCCCAGCTCGGTCAACCTCCTAGCTGATGCCAAGGCCAGAAGGAAGGCCGTCTTGATAGATAAAATATGCAGGTCCGCCTGGTCCAGGGGTTCAAACGGTGGTCCTGCCAGGCCGTCCAACACTATCTGTAGATCCCATTGCGGAACTACGCGCTGCGTAGGGGGTCTTAGCCTGCAGGACCCCCCTCAAAAAACGCTTCACCAGGGGGTGACTTCTGGCTGTGAAGCGGTCAAACCCATCATGTCCAGCCGCGATCGCTGCAGCGAACACCCCTAGAGTGGATGCTGCGTGGCCCCCCTCGAAGAGCCCCTGAAGGAAATCCAGCACCCCTTGAAGGGGGCATGAGCGCGGGTTTAGGCCTCTCGCCTGACACCAGCCGACAAAAATCCGCCAACGGGTTGCATAAGCCTTGGCTATGGCCGAGGCACGTGCGCACTGAATTGTGGACACCACCGCCTCAGGCAGGCCAAACTCAGACAACTTCCCCCTTTCAACTTCCAGGCCATGAGGGGCATGCGAGAATGGTACCCGGCACCCGCATCTTGGTCGAGGGGAGGTCCGGAATCTCCCACGGGCCTCCCACCGCCAGCTGGATGAGATCCGGAAACCATCAAGAGCTCGGGCTCATTGGTGCCACAATAATTATAGACAGGCGCTGTTCTCGTACCCTGCAGAGCAGCGGCATTAGTAGTCGATGGGGTGGGAATGCATATAGCAGGCCGGCTGGCAAGACTGGATGGGTCAATGCATCCACCCCCAGGGGAGGATTGTCGGTAGGCCTCAGGAGAACCAAAGAGGGCACAGAGTGTTCTCCCTGCTCGCAAACAGATCCACCCTTGGTCGCCTGAACAGCCTCCAGATCTGTTCGGCCGTCACCGGTGGGAGGCTTCAATCCTCCTCGGGCAGCGCCCCCCTGGACAGCCCATCTGCCCGAGTGTTGAGGATGCCAGGAACATGCCAGGCTCTCAGGGAGCAGAGATGGCGATCCACCTATGTTAGGATGGAAGCAGCCATCTTGTGTAGGGCCACTGATCTGACCCCCCCTTGCCTGTTGAGATTGGACAACACAATGGCGGTGGCCTATCTCACTAGGACGTGCCTCCCTTCCAACTTTGGGGCAAAATGGTGCAACACCCTCTGAACTGCCATGAGTTCCAGTAGGTTGATATGACGCTGGGGCCCCTGACATGTACCTGCGACAGAAGCAGGGCCACAAGTCCCGCCCCATCCTATGAGGGAGGCATCCACAAATATGTGGGTATAGTGAGACACGCACCCCATCTGAACCCCCTCGCGGAGCCGGCGAGGTGAGGCCCAAAACGCCAACGTCTGTCGTTCGCATTGGTATGCAAAGCATGCGCTGCTGGTCCCGCCTTGGGTCCAGCCGAAGGCGCATGAACCAGCGCTGCAGATCTCTCATGTGCAGCAGCCCCAAGCGGACTACTACATTGGCAGCAGCCATCATCCCCAGTAGCGACATGACTGCTATTGCCGGCACCGAGACTGCGTCCAGTATTTCCTGGGCCCGAGACAGAATCTCCTCTGTTCTCTCCACTGACAGACGTGCGGTCATAGCCCGAGAGTCCAACAGCATCCCTAAGTACCACGCTGTCTGGCTGGGCTGCAGGGTGCTTTTGTCCTTGTTGATAGCCAAGCCCAGCTGAGCAATGTGTTGCATCACCAGCCCCGTATGGGCAGTTGCCATCAGCTCGGAAGGGGCAGGATCAGCCAATCGTCCAGATAGGTCAGAATCCATATCCCTCTTTGCCGGACCGGCGCTAGCGCTGTCTCCACACACTTGGAAAAAGTCTGAGATGCCAGGGAATATCCAAATGGGAGGCGGCAAAACTGGAACTCCGGTCCTCCAATGCAAAATGAAGGGACTTCTGATGGCGCGGCAGGATTGGGACATGGAAATAAGTGTCTGTCAGATCTATCGATGTCATCCAGTCTCCTGGCCTGATGCATTCCAGCAGTGCCCTCACCTTCAGCATGCGGAATGGCCTGCGCGTAATATACATGTTTAGTTCTCGAAGATCCAGAATGGGCCTCAGGCCTCCTGATTTTTTGGGAATCAAAAAATAAGGGGAATAAAATCCCGCTCGAGCTTCGATTGGGGAACCGGGTCTTATGGCTCCTTTTCGTAGAAGCAAGTTCACCTCTTCCTTCAAGACTGCCTTTGGGGCGGGATTGGGGAGCTTCATCCGCACAATGCCATTGAAAGGGGGAGGACGGCAGCGAAACTGCAATGCGTATCCCTTCCGCAAAGTTTTGTCCAGCCAGATTGGGAGGGGGGCGCACAACTTCACCCACGACTGATAGTGGTTCATGAGTGGCGAAGCTGTTGATTCTACAGTCTCCGATAGCCAGGGCCCTCCCGCGACGCCCCGCCCCCTGTGGGAGGGTTCGACCGGGGGGCCCTGCCCGAAAGGGCTGAGAGGCTAATGACAGCAATGCTTCCGCTGCATCCCCAAGCAAGTCACCAGTTGACTCACTCACCATGGACGGTGGGGGCACAGCTATTTCTGAGTCAAGCGAGAGCTCTTCCTGACGCTTCCCCTCAGAAATATCAACATTCAGAAACACCTCAGGCTGTGGAGCAGAACGAGTGAAGGCTTCCTCCACAGGTTCGTGGGTCCCAGTATCAGAATTACACTCGTGAAAACATCCCATCCCTTGTCTCCGGGATGCACAGTAAATGTTGTATGACACCTCAGGAGCCATGGAGCCAAAATGGCGGACAGCTCCCCTTCCGTGTGACCCGGAAGTAGAAGTCCGCTGACGTGTCCTAACCACGCTGCTGGAGCCAGCCCAGCTAGCAGTGTTAGCAACATGCTGGCTATTAGTTTGTGAATGTTTCTTCACTGGTGGCGTGCCCGGGTGAAGCGAGTTCACCGAATTTAAGGATTCATTTTGAACCAAACCAGCACTGAAAGATGGGAGGGCATTCATTTTTGGTTTAGCCACTAAGTTTGATTGTGTGCTACCGCCATGGGTAGAACGACGCAAACCTTGCTGGCGGTTAGCTAGCCAGCGTCTCATAAACAGGCTGTTAGCTGGTGAAGCACCAATTTGAGAACGAAAGTTTAGAGGAGGTGATGAGATCACACGAGCCTCCCGCCCCGTGTCCCTGTTATTAACCCCATCAACGGAAGGCAGAGCTATCCTGCTCTCTCCGGTAGGTTGCCCCAAATTACCCGGAATGCCATCACCTGAAACAGCCAGTGAGTCAGTGTCTGCAATATGGGAACAGAAAAACTCGGAGGCCAAATACTGATAACGCTTTTATTATTATAGAACTTCCCAGAAGCTGACCGCCAAGAAGCCGCACCCCTGGTGTGGTCCTGGTGAGGCTGCTGATGCTGGACAGCGTGGCTCCAGGTCCGGCTGGTTAGAGCCGGCAGACGAACGGTCATCCGACCTGCGATGGCGGTGGCTTGGCGGCGGCTGGGAAAACCGGGGCCTGCTGGAGGACTGCTGAGGGCGTAGATGGTAACCCAGCTGCTCCGATGCCTTCCGGGCTGCCTCCAAGCGGTCCACCATGGTTTGGATGTCCGGTCCAAACAGGGAGGTGGTGTTGATGGGCGCATTGATGAGCGCCCGCTTCTCACGCTCCTTCAGGGAGGACAGCCTGAGCCACAGATGGCGATGTCCCACCTGCGCAGCACACATGCTCTGACCCCCCACGATGGCAAATGCCTGAGACATCTGGACCATAGTCGCCGCCGTTGTCTGCATTTCTTCAATCTCCTCTGGCGACAGCTCTGCCTTCTGGTGGGTTAGGCGATCCATGGAGCCAGCGAGAAAGGCCATGTTGTTAGCTAGTGCAACCCCCTGAGCCGCGCTAGCATAACAGCGGTCGAACAGGCTCGCTGTCATCCTGTCCCTCTCGGACGGAAGCAGCGGCCGACCGCCTGGCCACATGGAGGCGGTGGGGAGCAAGCACCACCTCACCGCATTTTCGACAGCCGGGACTCCCGTATCCCATTCCCAGCATTCGACGGTAGAATAAGGCGCATAGGCTATTGCCGGGGACTTGGCGGCGATAGGGTTCCCCCAGTCGCGCTGAGCGTAACCAATAATGGGTGCCATCTGGGGGCATACCACCTCAGGCCGCGGTTTGGACTTCAGCTGGGCCAGCAGGCCAATGATGAAGTCATCCCCCTTGGGAGCTGGGGGGCTGCGGAGGCAGGGGCATCTCCATCCGTTCCGCTGCCGACTGGAATAACCCAGGCAGGTCGTCCAAAGGGTAGCGGTGCTCTGGGGGAGGCTCATCATCCCGGAAGAGGGATGCCGGATCTTCCTCGTACAAGCGACGGTCATCCTCCTCACCATACTCATCCCAGGGCTTGGAGCGGACCGCCGCCACCGACTCTCGGGCTGGCCCCGAGCCAGCCTGGAGGGTGTGTGCGGCCCACAAGAACTGCTGCCGCTAATCGCACTCCCCCCGGGGAAGCACTGCACAGGGGGCACACGAACCAGCCTCCTCCTGGTGACGCCAGCCCAGGCAGACAAAGCAGTCTTTGTGCTGGTCCTCGGGCACCATGGGGGAGGCACACTGATGGCAGGACTTCATTTTGGAATCGCGGCACAAGATAGAGACAATATTTCGCGAGTTCAATCTCTCTCTCTCTGAGCGAGGGACCGGGGCTTTATAAAGCATGCCAACCCCTCTTACGGACTGGGGCTTTAGGCAGGCAGAGCCTGAGGGGTAAACATGCTAATCCCCTTAGAGGGCGGAGCATGGTGAACAGGGCTCAATTTTGCCTGTCTCATGCCTCTTAGAGGCATTCACGCAGATGCCTCTGTCAGGGGTAATTGAGGCGATTTAAGAGATTCTCACGCTGAATTGAATCCTTTAGCATGGAAGTTAACCAGTTTCACGATTATGGTGGATTTCACCACTAGAGAAATGGAAAAATTTGACTCTGGAATTCTCACGTTTGTCTTTTTGGAAGCAATGGAATTGCATAAAGACGTTTCAAATGGTTTTATTTAATTTAAATAATTTAAACGACTTTCTTATTTCCAACCCATAAGCAGAAAAGCCTAATGTTTGGAGTCTTGTTAAACTCGGAATACTGGTCAAATGAATATTTTTTTACATGGAATTCATTAATTCTTCTGAATAATTGCCCACTAAATTCCAAAGATTAAAGTTGGCAGCCCTGAATATAATAAATTTCAATTAAGTTCTGTAAAGTTATGTTTTGTATAATTCAACAAGGGACCAATTTAACTATTAAAAGGAATGCTGGTCAAATAATTTTTTTCAGGTTCTGTTTTATTCCACAGATTAAAGACTTGTTCATGTTTGACCAATAATTACTTTAATTAACCTGTTTTATTGAAATTAAATGTAATTGCCACCACTGTTGCATCTTTTTGTGCCATGATGATAGAATCAGTCTGTTTCTTAAATATAGACAGAGATCACACTCATGTAAGTTTTTGTTTTTCATAAACATTACTTTGATGCTATCTGATTAACACATATTGAATGCGTAAGCAATAATAATCACAAGTTTATTTCTACAACAGATTGTGGTATTGAAGAAAATTAGAGAAAGAACTTGCATTGCATTTTTCCTGAATTGAGATGGCTAAAGTGCCCAATAGTGCCCATTGGTGTTTAGTCAAACAGTGATTTAGTTCCCCAAACACTGTTATGTTCTGCCTGCTCTGTTCATGTTTTTGGTTCATGTTCATGTTCGTCTTGTCATATTCCTGGTGTTTTCTTGTTTAGCTCCTTGGTTCCTTGTTCCTTGTGTTTCCAAGCCGTGCTGTGTTTCCTAGCCATGTGTGATTTCTCTTGCATCATTGCCCTCTTTGCAGCCCCTTGGGTGATGTTTTTTGTTAGCCTTCTTGCCTGTTTTTTTCCAGCCTGTTTTCTTTTCCTCCTTGTAAATTAACCCATCTTGTTCCCTATCCCGTGTTTGGCGTCTCCCCTTGCCGCACTTAACAAACACTAAGTGTGGGGACATATGAAATCGATAACTAGCCTCTCAGATAACCTGAGCTGAAGAGAGCTTTTCAGACTAAATTCTGCCTGTCCATCTATATCTGTCCATCCATAAGTCTGTCACACTTATGTTAAATCTGTCTTTTCCTCTTGAGAACTACTTACCCATTATTTGTCTGACCGCTCCAAGCATACCTGGGTAAAGTAATTCTAGTTGTTAAAAGAAGATACCCCTAGGGCTTTGTTTATGCTGTAGTAAGTGTCAAGTTTTTTTTCAGTTTTAAAAATGTAGATGTGCAAATATGGTAAGATACGGCCCTGGTAAGTGAGTCCCTTTTTTAATTATTGTAATAAATATTACATAGTACATATTAAAATTTGGAATGTGAATATTGTTGCTTACTTTTTGTAGAAAAACTAAAAGACATTGTGAATCTCTTACTCATTTTTATGGGACAGTATCTTCTTAATTTCCATCGTTATGTTTTCATGTTTGTTTCAACATTGAGTTTAACACATAATGACATATAAAACATACAGTTCCATGAACTGGTTGGAAGTATTTGGTCAATCAAAGACATGATTGATGTGATGTAATAAATCATTCAGCACTGCATTGGCTTTTCTCTGATACCTCAGGTTGCCATTGTATTTATTATGGTTATATGTTTATACTTTTTCAGTACTTTATACTTTAACATTGTTGTGAACTCTTCCCATGAAGAAATATCAAAACTGTTTACATTCTGTGAAAATATCATCTTAATAGAACTGTAATATGAACATTGTTTACAGTGATAGTTTTTGACTCAATATCATAATTCACTTAATATGTTTGCCAAATTGTGTACTTGTGTTGTATAGGAATCAGAAAATTGCCATAGATTATGTAATTTAGGGGTTCTTTATGATTTTAAAAAATTGCTTGAAAGTATTAAATGTAAAGCATAACATATTGGAAACCACCAAAACCCCAGTACATAAAATAACTTTCTTCACTGTACATCTTATAATAGTGAAAGAGAAACAAGTTATGTTAAAAAGGTCTGATGACTGGACAACAAAAAGTGTCTACATGATTTGCTTATGATAATGTCCCTTAACAAGTTTTTCCTGTTGTGAGAGCAAAAAAAATTTGCGTGTACATCTACAACCCCAATTCTGAAATAGTTGGGACAAAGTGTAAATTGTGAATAAATTCAAAATGCAATGACTTTCACATCGCATGAGCCAATATGTTATTTACAATAGAACATAGATAACATTTCAAATGTTGAAACTGAGACATTTTACATTTTTATCCACATAAGGCTTTGAAGGTCTCATCATCGACAGTGGATAACATCATAAAAAGATTCAGAGAAACTGGAAAAATCTCAGCGTAAGGGACAATGCCGGAGACCTTTACTGGATGCCCATGTTCTTCGGGCCCTCAGCCACCACTGCATCACTCACCGGCATGATTCTGTCATTGACATTACTAAATGGGCCCAGGAGTACTTCAAGAAACCACTGTCTGTAAACACAGTCCGCCGTGCCATCCATAGATGCCACCTAAAACTCAATCATGCAAAAAGAAGCCATTGTTGAGCATGATCCAAATAGTCCCTCAAAAATGGACTGTCCCAACTAAAGTGTCCTGTGGTCAGACGGGACATTCTTGTTGGAAATCATTCATGTCCAAAACAAGAAAGACCACCCCTCCTGTTATCAGTGTTCAGTTCAAAAGCCAGCATCTCTGATGGTATGGGGATGCATTAGTGCATATGGTGTGGGACACTTGCATGTTTTAAAAAGCACCATGAATGCTGAAAGGTATATAAAGGTTTTAGAGCAACATATGCTCCCCTCCAGATGACATCTATTCCAGGGAAGGCCTTGTGTATTTCAGCAGGACAATGCAAAACCACATACTGCAGCTATTACAACAGCATGGCTTCGTAGTAGAAGAGTCCGTGTGCTGAACTGGCCTGCCTGCAGTCCTGATCTTTCACCGATTGACAACATTTGGCGCTTAATTAAACGAAAAGTCCGTCAAAGGAGACCAAAAACTCTCCAGCAGCTGGAAGCCTGTATTAAACAAGAATGGGGTCAAATTCAATGGCTAAACTCAAGAAACTTGTCTCCTCAATGCCCAGATTTCCACTCACAAGCAAACAGGCCCTGTCCCAACTTTTTGTGACCTGTAGCAGCCATCAAATTTGAAACAAGCTTATTTTGATCAGTTTCAACATTTGCTATGTTATCTCTGTTCTATTGTGAGTAAAGTACTGGCTGGTGTGATTTGAAAGTCATTGCATTTTGATTTTATTCACAATTTACACTTTGTCCCAACTATTTCAGAATTGGGGTTGTATATTCCCACCAAAACAAGCCATGTTAACCCTTTACCTGCCACCAATTTCCGAATTCTGTTACTTCACTCTCGACACTTGAACAGGCCTGAATTATCCAGTTGATATTCTTTTTAAAGTGAGTTGTCAGCCACAAGGGCTGGGTATTGCCACTGATTTCCTGAATCGATTCGATTTCGATTCACAAGGTCCTGATTCGACTGATTTCCGATTCGATTCAATATCGATTCATTGAGGGATATTTCAGCTACAAGACCTGTTTTGCTTGAATATGAAAGGGAGTCTTAGAGAACTAATGGCAGAAATTATACTTTCAGTTGAATTATTAAAAAGAAACCTTCTAACTAGGCACAATATTTAAAATATTAAAGTTCACACTAAAAAGTGACCCCAAACTTGTTTCCTGAAAATACTTTTTATTGACCAACACATTTGATCAATCAACATAATAAAGTGCGACATAGACTTAAGTCAGTAGAGTATTATTCTCTGAAACTGGGTCAATATTACATGCTTCACTTTGCAAGTTCATTTTCCAGTAAATGTTATTGAATTTAAACCAATAGTCTCGCCCAAAATGCCCCACATGGACATGTTCGACTGTACATAAATAAAATTATGAAACATTCAACAAAGAAAATAATATTGGATTTTTTATTCGAAAACTGGTTGAAAATGGTGGACGAAAATTGGGGCATGTTTTATTACTAAACTTCCACCCGACGCTGTTATTAAAATATATCTCCCAACACATGTAGTTAAGCTAATATAAAGATCTGATACCGAAATTTATATACAACCCTGATTTTGTTCTCTCTTCATTACTTGTAGCTTGAAAATCCGGCCTCAATTTACCTTTCCGTGCGTAACCAGTCGTGTCCACTGCAGTTACGAACGGATCACAGTACATTTTTACCGTCAACAGGTAGTTTGAAATCAGTGAAACACTCTATCAGTGAAACACTTATATATATCATATATTATGTGACACGTAGTCAAAATACCTACCTGAAATTAACTTATTCATTATTATCCGTTACGTCGGGAAATTCATTACTAAGTTTTTTTTTAGGATTTGTACTTTGAGTTTTTTTTTTTTTTACTGGGACTTTTACTTTCACTCTACATTTAAAAGATAAAAAGTTTACTTTTACTTCGTTTCTTTGACACTGGCCACTTCGTTACTCGTTACAAATTAAAATATGAATGTAATTCATCATTTAAGGATTATCTGGATTTGGCGTGTTCGAGAAGAACGACGGTGCTCGGCAAGATATCTTACGCGCCTTATGCAGACGTGTCCGCCAGCAGACATGGAGCTGCAAATTTGTGCATGCAGAACAATATTCTATCACTAGATGGCACTCCCGGATCAGTTATTGAATATTCACGAGCAAGATGGAAATGCACCAACAAAAGATCGATCTTTGAATAAAATGAATCGATAGCGAAAATTAAAACAAAAAATCGATCTGAATCGGAAAATCTATTTTTTGAACACAGCCCTACACATGACCCCAGTAAGAACTGATGGATATCAAGTTTCGTAATTGTTCCTTAATGGACAAACTAATTAAGAGTGAATTTAACCCTTAGTGTACCAGAGTCATGAAAAATGTGCTAGATTTGACAACATGACTTAGCCCATTCTGCTCTAACGTCGTAAGCCACTGTCTGTTATTGGGACAACCTATCACTTTCCCTTTCATCCAAATTTGGGATTGTAGTCAACATCTACTTCACCTTCCACTTCCTCTGCAGTCTGTAGAGACTTCTTATTGAATTGATTCCTGCAATATGACCCACAGGAACAGATCTCTATGCACCAGCTTGGACGCATTGGCACTTTTGGCCTTCACAAACTTTGTCTGTACAATACAAGTGTGTAATATCCCTCACTTGAACTGGAGCAGATTCATTCATGTAGAGGGTTGGCTGAAGTCCATTAACACTGTCCATATGCCACCCTTGACCAAAAGGAGTCATAATTTCTGGCTGAGCAATATGACATTGACACCATATCATCGTCTGATACCGAGCCCGAAGGGAATGTTGTTCATAGGCATCTTCTGTCGGGGGTAACTGGGAGGATGGTTTGTCCGTGGTGCTAACAAGATGGTAGCATAGTTCATTCAGTGAAGGATGTTTCTTTGCTTTCTTGCCATGTTTCAGCAAGACAAAATCTATAGCAGATTTGATGAATACGTCTTCATCCTTGAGGTTCCCTAATCCTTGCAATGCTGCAGCATTCTTTGTGAGGACTGAGTAGGTGGTCTTCTTTCCCATTCGGTATAATGCAGACGTACTATCACATCCAGACAGTGCATGGACAGCAGGTAGGATCTTGCAGACATCTTGGCCAAGCTTTTCAGCTATTTCATGGACTGGGATGTAGCATTCCCTTGTAATGTCTTTTCCAGAATGTCCACAATGCATGAAGACCGAAGCAGACTGCATTCCCTGACTCCAATAGTAAAGTAACAACAACAGGACATCGGTGTCATCACATCTCAAGATGAGTCTTGAATGATCTCTTGACAGATTCACTGCATGCAGGAGAAGTCAAGTGTCTGCTTTCTCATGGGTACACTTCATATTGTCCATATCTGAAACACCAACTTCTTTCACCTCTCTCACTAGCTAACCATCTTTGAACCCTCCTGCTAAAACGATGGATTTCCCCCTGGCAGCAGCTCAACACTGTTTGCGCAAAAGTAATTGGAAAGGAATGCCGTAAGACCTGCCTTGTTTGCAGCTGACTTGAGAAAGCATTGATAATTGGGTACATTCCTGTTCCCTTGTGCGAGGATGGCATGACCAGAATCTGTGGTACCACGCGCTCCCTCTCTGATGACTTGATGCTGAGCTCCTGGTCATATCTGTCAAACACTACTGCCACTACATCAACATCCATATCTCTCTTGGTCAAAATCCTGATGAGTCTCTTCAGCACAATTTTTCTGAGATTGTTGAAGGCCTCCCTTCGTCAATGGACCTTCACAAAAGACGCAACAGTCATCATAACTAATCTTCGTCTTCTTTGAAGGAGGTTCTGCGGGTGGATCCATTGTTCAAAGGCTGCAAGAAAAAATGAGCGACTGTTCAAAAGTCTGTGATGCTATTCCATCCCAATAGTTTTCATTAGGGATTTCCTAAATTGCTGTTTCTCAGTCAAAGGAACGTTCCTGACAATAACAAACGATGTCTCTCCCAAGATGACCAGAAACAATTGCCAACTGACAGCATCAGACTTGTAAGATCCCTAACATACAGGGATCAACGGAAAAGGTTACATAACAGTTAGCAAATTTGCACCTTGTGGCTTGGACCGGAAGGAGTTAATCAAGCAAAGGAAATTGCCTAAAAGGAGTTCAGTTGAATTGTGGCCCAGTGGGCATGCCATACAATGAGAGTAAAAGTGACATGAAACCATGCTTTTGTTCACACTTATCATTCCAATCTCTTCATAAAAGAAATGTTGTAGAGATGAATCTACAAGGTATAATACATGTACTCACCTTTGATGCTGACCACATGAACAGCACATTCTGGTTTCCATTGCAATTTACATTAGATGGCTGTTGTTGACAGTGGTCATGAAATGGTTTCAGCTCATTGTTTTAGGATTACAGGTAGTGACATCTATACCCAGGCCACAGGCCAACCCAGGCCTAATTATCCATGGGAGGCAATGTCTGCCAAAATACAATGCATATCAAAGCACTGAAGGCCAGCTACCCAGAATAGATGTTTAAGATTCATTAGCCTCCAAAACCAAGGGATAGACACAAAAATCATCCTTGTAGCACAATCCCATCATGGGATAGGCTACTTGCCTTCCGGCGGTCATCAATGTCCACCATATTGGATATCCCATGATGCAACAGTCCAGTTGGTTTGAAACTGGTCTTAAAAGATTCCTTGACCCCCAAAACCTGGGGAAAGACACCGAGTTCATTGCTCTAACTGTATTACTTGTTGAGTTATTCATGTTTAATGTTTTGACCCTCAATTCTCTTTATTCTTTTAATAACGTCTATTTCTGTTTGATGTGAGCCATTCAAATTTTGAATTACTTGCATATGGTGGGGTTAAAATGATGTTGAAATGCACTAACTACAGTTTTCAAGTAAAAAAGTCAGTGTTCAACAGATATTTTGCACTTGCTAGTAGGTTTTTTGAGCCCTAGTTGAATTTCAGGCAAGGCCAAAAATTTGTGACCTTTTGACCTCTGTTGACCTAGATATTGACCTAATTTGCATATCATTAATATTAGCTGATAGCAGAGACCCAGAAAAACATTTTGGTACCTCATTTACTGACACAAGACCATTCTGGCCAAAATTATGCCAAACTGAGTTTCCCCTACCCCAAAAATGGACTATTCAGAAAATCGGACGCCCCCAAGTTCAAACCATCAAAAAACATATGTCAGCAGTGGATTTGACGAGTACAACATCAATTTTCTTTAAGTAGACATCCTAAGGAACAAAATGATACCTATTTTGCTTTGTTCTAAATCAGTGAAGGGTAACTCCATTTCTAAACCCCTTTTTGTGACTCTTCTGCAGCACTACACGCATCTCATGCTGGCCCCTGTACAGGAACTCTGAAGTCGGCGCTGTCTGACTGTGCTCACTCTGCCTGCTGCTGCGTTTCAGCGGCCAACAAGCAGAGCTAACTTAACTGCCTACAGCCACCGCTGCGACCAAAAACCACCACAAATAAACTCAAAAGCGCGGCCACCCACACCCAGACATACACGGGTGCTTATTTATGGATGACTTACAGCTTAAACCCCTCGCTAACGGCTAACACCGCACAGGTGTGTTCTGCATGCTGCCGAAAACGCGGCACCCGGTGCCGCCGTCTCATTAACTTTATGTGGAGGAAAAAAACACATCCCTACTTACTTTCAATTACAGCCGCTTGCAAACGTCAAGTATTTTAAAACAACTTGCTGACATTAGTTTCAAGTTAACACAAGAAGTCTCTTGGAGCCACTTGCTAGGGCTAACGTTATTGTTCATTCCAAATTACACCAAGAGCCTCCAGTTATTTTACTCATAAATTTCTAAAACAATATTAAACCTGAAAGACCGTAGTATTTAAACAACTATATCACTTAAATTAACTTTATTCTTACCTTAAAGTTCAGTTTCCCACGTTCTAGAACTTATCCCCCCAGCGATCCTCAGACGAACGGTTTGAACTGGTTTGTTCTGGCACGAAGTACCCAGAATGCACCACATGGGGCACAGTTGGGGCAGAGTAAATACAACCAGCAAATTGTTTGTTGTGTGGGTCCGCATAAGAATACTTGTTGAGCCACTTACATACAGCTTGTTCAGAAAAAAAATCAAAATTTTTTTGTTGACTTGTGTTTTGAACAAATGTAGACTAATTCACAACTTGATATATTCATGTTTAGAGACAAACTTTGTTTTTTATTGTTCATATCACAGACTTAATTATGTTACAGTTACATACTCTCAGATTTACTTTTTTCAGTGCAATAGCTCGTTCTCAATGTTCTCCCTTCTCAAATGCTCCTGCTTCATTGCTTGCTATTTCTCCTCTCTCTCTGATTGGTCGCTTCCAACTCTTGGCGTAAGTGCGCGCTCTCACGATGCAAATCTTTCAGTTTTTCTTCAAGGGCTGAAATCTCAGACTCTGTGCGCAACACTTTCAAATTGCCCCAGAACTTCCCGCTGTTGTGAATCTGCTTTTTGATTGGCCGCCTCCAACTCTTGTCGAAAGACTACACTGTCATTCTCTGCTTTATGTATTAGGAAGAGCAGCTCATTCCCAATGTTCTCTGATTTCAATTGCTCCTGCTTGAATTCTTGCTCCTTCTCTGCTGCTGTCTGATTTGCCGCCTCTGACTCTTGGCGTAAGCGCACGATCTCACTACGCTCATCTTTCAGTTTTTGTTGAATGCCTAAAATCTCACACTCGGCGCGCAACACTTTCAAATTGCCCTCCATAAATTCCTGCTGTTTCGAATCTGCTTTTTTTTTCGCTTCCTCCAACTCTTGTCGTAAGAGCATACTGTAATTGTGTGCTTTACATAATCTTGTTCTCTGCTCCTTCTTGATTGCGCCTCTCTGATTGGTTCCTCTTGACGTAAGTGCGCGCTCTCACGATGCAAATCTCTCAGTTTTTCTTCAAGGGCAGAAATCTCAGACTCTGTGCGCAACACTTTCAAATTGCCCTCCAGAACTTCCCGCTGTTGTGAATCTGGCTTTTGATTGGCCGCCGCCAACTCTTGTCGAAAGACTACACTGTCATTCTCTGCTTTATGTATTAGGGAGAGCAGCTCATTCCCAATGTTCTCTGTTTTCAATTGCTCCTGCTTGAATTTGCTCCTTCTCTGCTGCTGTCTGATTTGCCGCCTCCAACTCTTGGCGCAGCGACGATCTCTTTCAGTTTTTGTTGAATGCCTAAATAATCTGCTTTCACCCATCTTTTCTTGAACTGTTTTTTTCGGTCACTGTCAGCCTACATATTTGGTGTAAGAGCTGTTTTGTCCCAATGTTCAATTCTTGCTCCTTCTCTGCTGCTGTCGCTCCTCACGATGAACTTTTAATCTGCTGCTGTTGATTGGTTCGTGCTCTTTCTCCTCTGCTCTCTGCTCTTGACGTAAGTCGCCGCTCTCTCCTCTCATTTTTCTTCAAGGGCAGAAATCATTGAACTTCCCGCTGTTGTGAATCTGGCTTTTGATTGGCCGCCGCCAACTCTTGTCGAAAGACTACACTGTCATTCTCTGCTTTATGTATTAGGGAGAGCAGCTCATTCCCAATGTTCTCTGATTTCAATTGCTCCTGCTTGAATTCTTGCTCCTTCTCTGCTGCTCTCTGATTCGCCGCCTCCAACTCTTGGCTTAAGCTTACGACCTCACTACGCGCATCTTTCAGTTTTTGTTGAATGCCTTTGAAATTGCTCTCCATAACTTCCTGCTGTTTCGAATCTGCTTTCTGAATTACTGCTTCTAACTGCTCTTGCTGTCGCTTGGTACTGCTAGTTCCTTGAACTGCTGCACTTGTCTCGGTCACTGTCAGCCTTCATATTTGCAGTGTATGACGAAATAGTACCCCTTGTTACGTCATAATACTTTTACTGTGCTGCTACGTGCCTCCATTGCCCATTGCATGATGACGTGCGCGCAAGGCATTACGGGATTGAAGTGAGGTCTCGTCGTCGTGCGCTTTACCACATACAGTGTAGCAGATGAACTGATTAAAATTTGGCTGAATGCATGAAGTCTCAGCATACTACATTAATAAACAACAACGCACCGCATCGCCCGGTCCTGAACAATACAGTGGGACTGCACATTGCTCGTGTCAGCTTCCTTGCTACCCTAGCTAGCTGGCGCATTAAAATTATAAGGGATTCAGTCAAAATCTTCAGACGCCACGGCTTTCATGTAGCTACGTAGCTGGCTAGCTGTTGCAGACGTGAATGGAGCTGTGCCCAAGTAACGTAGATGCAGCACCCTGCAAGAAACAAAACAAACGTCGAAAGTAAGACTATCGGTGAAATCGAGCCTTGAAAAGCGATCTAGTTCGCCTGCTCGGCTAGATAATTTCGGTACACTTAAACCAATAAAATAGTGAGTCGCGATTATTTCGCTGCTTAACTAGTGTTGGATTTGCAAGTCGTCATGAAGTAGCCAAGTAGTTAGGTCAGTTGAAGTTTTTGCGCTAACGTTGGCCAGAGATACTTGGCCATTGATGTAAATTGGTACTAACCGTAAAGCATTAATATCTAGCAAGCCAGATAAGCCAAAATAAGTAGCCTAGGCTGGACCTTAGAGTAGCAAACTATGCACCAAATGTAACAGTTAGCTAGGGTAGAAAGTCTTTTTTGCCGACTTCGCGTGAATGCTAGCTAGCTAACTAACTTATGATGAATGTTATAATTAGCAGGGCTCGAATATCACGACGGCGCCATCGATGCCCTACCTCTTTGCCGTGCTGCCCACCTATAAAAGCCCCAGTTCACGGCAGTAAAATGCCGTGCCCTTTCCCCGCATTGCCGTGAGTGCCCCTCGGCCAAAACACCTACCCAAAATAAATAAATCACACAGCATTTCCCGTTTTTACCAGTGGCGGTTCGTCGGCCATAAAAAAGGGAAGCCAAAACCTCGCCCTTCAAAGCTTAATGACTTAAACATTTCGCAGTTTACTTTTCTTGATCAGCAGTTGCTCATGCGAATTGGTAAAGGACAGTCAAATTTATTTTCGATAGCAAATGACGACGCAAATTATCAATACGTCTTTATAAATTAGTTTGCGTGGCTTCTTTCGCAAGAAGCCACGACAATCCATTTTCTACAATCTTAATATAGAAGTAAAGAATGCGATGTTGCGCAGCTTATTCCTTAATGAGCCTCACTAATCAATTTGCTAATCTATGCCGTTTTATGAGCTTTTTGAGCGCGGAATTTATAAAGACGTAGGCCTATGGTAATTTATGTCGTAATTTATGTGTGAAAGAAAACCCCTCAATTTCGTGGCGCAATGTATAACAGTGCTATCGAAAATAAATTTGACTCAATTGACTGTTCTTCTAACAATTCGTATGAGCAACTGCTGATCAAGAAAAATAAACTGCGAAAGTTTTAAGTCATTAAGCTTTGAAGGGCGAGGTTTTGGCTTGGCCGACGACCCGCCACTCTGGTTTTTACAGCTGTCTTTTTCGCCCTTTTCTTGCGATCGTGGGCGCAGAATTATTCTTTATGTATCTCCTCTATTTTTAACTCCGATCACGATGCCGACAGGTGAAAGGAACAAAAAACGAAAAAAAAAAAAAAATTGAATTCCAGTCGGCAGCCGCAAAGTGTGGCAAACTGACGAAGTTATAGAGGTACTGAAATTCTCTTAGGTTGCGTGTTGTGTGTTGATAAAGCTTGGGAAGTGGTCTTAATAGCCAGTATCTAGCGCTGTTGTCAGTATGAGTGTTGGAATGACAGGAGAAAGTCCGAATTTCGCGGGTGGCAGAAGATGGACTAAATGGCTAAATATGATTATTTTTTCAATGACCTGGCGATTGATTGGAATGTCCTTTGCTTGTACTTGCATTATAGCAATGCCCAAACGATGTCCCAGAGCAATACTGAGCCAATTTCCAAGACGGCAAGCGGGGAAAAATACGGGAAACGTTTTCTTTCAAGAATGGTTTTGATTTGCATAGTGCACGCTGATTGGTCACTTTATGTGAGGAACATCTGAGACTACGGACCTTTACTTTTTGGGCTGGGCCGAGCAGCGGCCAGGCCCTTTCAAACGCGAATGTCGCTGAGTACCTGAGTGAGTGAGTGAGTGATCAAGTTCAACAATTGGCTGGCCGGCGGGGAAGAAGTTCAGCGATTGGTCGGCCGGCGGGGAAGAATTTAAACGATTGGTTGGCCGATGATTGGCTGGCCGGCGGGGAAGAAGTTCAGCGATTGGTCAGCCGGCGGGGAAGAACTTCAACGATTGGTTGTCCGACTACTGGCTTGTGCATTATAAATAGGCTACATGGGTCTTTGATTTCGGCCTTGACGCTTTGCAGCAGGGTTGGGATGCTCCCCAGTAGGTGGATTTCGGATTTGAAAAGGAGTTGTTTGCCGTTGGTGGATCTTTGATTTGTCTCTAGGAGGTAAGTGAAATTTTCACTTTGCTGACTCACGAATGTGTGCTTAGGTGAAGTCAGACCATTCGAAATTCATGGCTTGAAAAAAGTTCACCCATTTAAAAACGGGGGCATTTCATGAGTTAAGTCACAGTACGTGTTTGTTTGTTTAGAGCTTCTGCGGTCCGCGATGTTGCTCGAAAATTCAGTTAGCCAAGTCACAGTTGTGTTTGTTTGTTTAGGGCTTTTGCGGGTCCGCGATATTGCTCGAAAATTAAGTTAAGCACCCAGTTTTATTCTCTTGCATGGGCATTGCATTTCATCATGAGTTAAGTTACAGTAGGCTACGGAGATTGTTCGCAGTGTCTACGTGTCCGAAATCGGTGTTGCTCAAATTAAGTTAGCTACCCAGTTTTATTCTCTTGCATGGGCATTTCATCATGACTTAAGTTACAGTACTACGTGTCTGTTCGCAGCATCTATGTGTCGTAAATCACTGGTGTTGCTCAAATTAAGTTAGCTACCCAGTTGTATTCTCTTGCATAAGGTTCATGGCTTGAAAAAAAAATTAAAAAGTGAATTGTGAATTATTGAAAACCATCCGACTGTCGGACATGGAGACACTTCGAAGCAGTGTCTACGTGTCCGAAAGTCGGACAGGGTTTTAATATAACTTCGTGTCCGACACTCTGATGGTTTCAATATAAATCTTAATATAGCGGATGCATGTGCTGCGCTCGCCCTAGCTAGCATCCCGGTCTTTTAAAAAGTTCCATTCGATTTTTGATTGAGCACAATCCGACCATTATTAGGCTAATCTTCTTTCACTCTGGATTGGTTCGGTTTGTTTCAGTCCTCCATGCTTATTTTCTTTGGCACCGGTTGTGAGATTCCATTGAGATAGAGGAATGTAACAAATCGTAACAATCTAGCGTGAAAGAATCATAACAATGGTCGGAATGTGTTTTTAATTTCCCTATTCAATCTCGCAACCGATACGACAGTTAACAAGCATGGAGAACAGTATCGGTTACGAGGTTGAATAGGGAAATTAAAAACACATTCCGACCATTGTTAAGATTCTATTACGTTAGATTGGTTCGATGTGTTATATTCCTCTATCTCCCTATTGAATTTCGCAGCCGGTACCAGAATGCTTTCCTTAATCTTTCTATTGAATCTCGCAACCGATACCTGGGAAAACTGGTACAATGAAGGGATTTGGGATACATTATCATACAGAGGTGTGCATGTACTTCGTTACAATACTTAAGTAGTTTTTTTTTGAGTAGACCTATTTGTACTTTTCTTGAGTTCTTTTTTAAACCGGGACTTCTACTTTTACTCTACCAAATTTAAAGGATTAAAAAGTATACTTTCACCTCGTTACTTTGACATTGGCCACTTCGTTACTCGTTACACATTAAAATATGAATGTAATTAATCATTTAAGGATTATCTGGATTTGGCGTGTTCGAGAAGGACAACGGTGCTCGGCAGGGTATCTTAGCGGCTTTGTGCAGATGCGTTTGCCAACGGACATGGAGCTGCAAATTTATGCACGCAGTTACACTATTATATCACTAGATGGCACACCCAGATCAGTTATTGAATATTCACAAGCAAGCCGAGCTCTTAGAATATGGACGAGTTCACTCCAATACCTGTTTTTCAGGACTTGCCTTAATTTAACTCCTCAGCTAAGCCTGATGTGCAAACTGCGCAATATACTTGCCCATAGCAGTTAAAAAAATCATAATAATAAAAATTATATATATTATATATATCCCAATTAGAAGTTCAGAATAAGCAGTTTTCTGAAGCAAAAATTCAACATGGTATTGATACCATGTAATTCTATTAATTACAGTCAATTATTTTGGTATTTTAATCAGCCAGTAAACTCAAAGAAGAAGAAATGTATAAAGGAGAGACTGCCAGTTTGTTTTGTAAATACTGTATCTTTCATTCACCTGAAAATTAATTAAAGAGCACAAGGAGAGAACAATACGCGGTTGCTTTGCTTCTTTCTATGCGTGCTATGAAAAATACTTTGTACTTGCACTTTTGATACTTAATTATATTTTTTCACAAGATACTTTTGGTACTTAAGTACATTTAATGTGAGCTACTTTAAGACTTTTACTCAAATCATTTTCTTATGGGTGACTTCAACTCCTACCAAAGTAACTTTCAGTAATGGTACTTTTACTTTTTCGTAACTTTTTTTCCCAGTACTTTATACACCTTTGTTATCATATTAGGTATGTGACAAAGTGCAATACTTGGTCAGGTTGTAACTGTCGCTTATGAAAATCGTTCATGCTTTCTTTCCTGAATTCTTGTATTTTACTGCATTTTTTTAAACATTGCTTATATCATTTCTTTGACTGTCTACCATATTTGAGGTAAAATTGACCTAAATTGCTCACTTCGCAACACACTTTTTTTCTTTATCCAAAAGAAATAAATACCAAACAATTCACTATTTGGGGGCACTATAAAATTTCAAAACTTTCTTATTTCTCGGCCAGTTCTCATGATCATGATGTCAACTACAAGGCCTTTTTGAGAGCTTTCAATAGGTAATCAATTCATTAAAATTAATTGCATTTCAATTTTTTTGTCACATAATTAACCATATTCAACCATCACCAATATGTAAACACACTTTCACACTCTCACTCTCCCACTCTCCTCACCCACTTTGTAAATAATTTATCAACTCCAGCTCATTACTAAACTTGCACTTCGTATAACAGAATGAGCTTCGCCTCATTTAGCTCCCTTTTCTTGGGCGCACATTCTCATACAGCACTCGGCGGCCCAGCCATATACTAGGTTGCACCTAGTCTTGTTTATTAGCTAAAGTGATGACCTAAAGCTCCATGTTGGATTTGCTGCTGTGCCCCCAAGGTTGTGGCAGACTTTGCTGTGGTGCCCCTTATATGGAGGCACATTTGCCGTAGTGCCCTTTTATTTTCAGCATGGATCACGGCAACTTTTGCCGTGCCCCTTATCACCTGTAGTTCGAGGCCTGAATTAGGGTCCTGGATGAAATTGTAAACCAGTGGCCGTATTCATGTCGGTACTTTTCCCCGCTAAAGTGGAGATATGTAGGCTACTAACAGTCCAATAGCTGGCCAAAAGTGCGATTCATGCAGGGCCGTTTGGTCTTATCAGCCTATCTCACCGGCCAATAAGTTATAGTTGGGGTGAGCGGGACTGCAGGTGTGACGCGGGGCTAATCAAGACTCTCTGACAGTTTCATTTTATTCTAAGGAAGTAACTATTCCCAAGGCAGCCTTGTGGTAAATGGGTGGATGGGTGGTGCGGATTGTCGTTGTTGTTAGGGCATGTTGCCCGATTGAAGCCTCTTCAATTGCACTCGCAGAAGAGGGGTGGTGGGGGCCGCTCTAGCCGGTTAGGGCTACTGGCGGGGAAGACAGATAGTGAAGGGACCGATGTTCTAGCGATAGGGCTGGCGGTAGGTAGGGTTTGGGACTTAGGAGTGCTGTGGCTGATGTTCACCGCTTCCCAGTTTTTATATGAGCAGTGAGCACGTTATTTGCTGTTCTGGTGTGCAGCGCTGGACACCCATGGGCTATTGCTATATGTGAGCCGTGTCGGACCAGCGCCAAGCCTTGACCCTGGGGGAGGGTCTTATTCGTCCCGAAAGTTAAGCTGACTTTTAAAAGTAGAATACGGTGTTTAATGTATTGTCTTGTCTGTTACTGTCTTTGTCTAATTCAATGTTTTATAGTTTCTATTTTAATAATAATAATAATAATAATAATAAACCTCCTCTTTGTGGGATGAGAGGAAAGTTGGGGGGAGTTAGTGGGTGCCGTAGGTTTGGTGGGATCAATGAGTGGGATGCATGCCTCTTTTTTCCCAGCTCATTCAGCGAGCGCCATTTGTGGTGAATTTCTGTGTGCCTATTTCTGCATTAAGCTTTACGTACGGGCCTTATTGCTCTTTGGAATGTCACGCGTGATTTCACGCGTATGCTGAACTTCAAAGTGAGAAAATTACCGTGGGGTGGTTTGGTTTGTTGTGATACGGAGGGCGGTTGGTTAGTGGGGGGAGTTGGCTTGTGTCGTAGGGTGGGTTGCAGTGGGGGGTGTGGTCAGTTCTCTACTTGTTCCCTAAGAGGAGGTTGTTTGAATTGTTAAAAATAAAGATTTTGCTTTGCATGACGTGGAGTTTGTGGTGTTCCCAGTTTCGCACGCCGGACCTTATCGGTATAAAAAAGGTGGTGGCAGCAATTACTGTTGACCTGTCCAGTTATATTCTTATACCCAGGTGGGGTTTATTACACTTGTGGCAGCAGAGGGATACGATCGTTAAAGGATTGGTTAAAACATTTTCTTTTCTGCATAGCAAATTGGATTTGCAAAATGTCGGAGACTGAGAATACTGCATCAGCTTCGGGGGAGCTGAATTTGGCCCCCACAAGTAGGCCTAGTTTGTCATCTAGTGTTAGGGTAGCTTCCCTTGAGGATGGTTCTATCTCAACCCCCCGACCAGTTTTTATGCCTGAGACTTTTATGGGGATGGGCTGTGAATGGTCTGATTGGGCGGAACAATTTGAGTTGGCTGCAGAGGTAAACGGGTGGAATGAGTTGTTGAAATTAAAATTTATGTCTCCATTGCTATCGGGTCGTGCCCGGGAAATTTATGGTGGCCTTTCTGCTGAAGTTAAAAGTAATTTCGCTTTGTTAAAAGCCGCTATGACCAGATGCTAAGAGCCACATGATAGCGAAGATTGGACTCGGGCCAGCTTTGTATCAAGACGGAGGTTGCATAATGAATCTGCTGGTGCATTTGGTAACTCTTTGCGTAGGCTTGTTATAAGGGTGTACCCGTCGGCTGATGGTCACACTCAGGATTTATTGGCTAGAGATCATTTTATTACTCATTTTGCAAAAGGTGATTTCCGCATTCACCTTTGTAGTGCAAAACCCTCAACGTTGGAGGCTGCTATAAATCTTGCCTCCGAGATGTAGTGATGTTACCTGTTACGCCGAAGCGCCGAGGCATGTGTCTGAAAAAAAACAATGCTCAGCGGAGCTTTGGATCGAGGCATGATTCGTCCTATCGAAATCACGTGACCAATGACGTCCGAAGCTTCGTTCCCCACACACGCATGTGACCGCTTCGTAATCAGATTCAAAGGTACTAAAAGCGCTCGATACAGCACGCTGTTGTTGGGTGTTGAGGTATATTGATAAGTTGCAGTATGACATGTCAGAGACGCTTATTCTTACATTATGGAACCTGCTGTTAAGAGAGGTTGTTCTGAAATGTGGGAACACTAAAATTTGATTTTTGGGAAAAGTTTTTGGCATATTTGTTGAGGATTACATCTCAATATTTCTCATCATATTCATCAGTAGATCAATTGCCATGTTGAATAACCATAATCAATAATCATAATCAATAACCATATTATGTAAGCAGCAGTAACACACACACACATACACAAAACATAACACACACACATATACAAGTAGTTCACATACTTGTAGGGAGGGGATAAGCGGTGCAAACACACACACACGCACAGGCACACGCACACGTACACATGCACATACACACACACATACGCATAAAACACACACATACTAGCAGTTCACACACACGTGAACAGTGCACACAGACACATGCACACACACATACACACGCAGCGCACGTACACACGCACACACACACACACACACACACACACACACACACACACACACACACACACACAAGCAGTTCACACACAGTCACACACACATGCAAGCAATTCAATTCACACATGCATAAGCAGCTCACACACACAAGCAGCGGGCTTCTGTAGCTTCGATTAGTAAGTAGGCTACTGTTTAGTTGATTCAAAAACATAATCAGGTGATGTATTTGATTTCTGTAGCTTTGATCAATATTTGTTCAGTAAAATCATAAGTTGTTACTGAAAACATAGTCAATTGAATCATTTATGTATCTACTTGTATCCTATTCATCTGACTGTGTTTTTCCACTCTTAAACTGTAATTTTCCACACCTTTTAAGTGTATATTCTTTCATTTTTATGAAATTTTTTATGAAACAAATGTTTCTGTGCGCCACCAATATTTCTCAGAGAATCCAAGGAAAAGAAAGAAAACTTGAGAGATAACCTAAGAATTGTGATTGGAGCAAAGCCTGTTAAAAGAACGTTAGAGATAAGATGGTTACAACCCATATATTTTGATTGGAGCTGTCAATTCTATTCATTATATTGCTTCAATGAGATTTGTGCGCTGGATGAGCAAATCATTATGCAACACAGTGCATTCCCTTACTTTGACCAGCAGAGGTCCTCATCGAGCTCAGATTTGTGGAGCTTCGAGTAATGAACCTTTTTTCGATGCAACTTTATTTGAAGCTTCTCTGGTTCGAAAAGCTTCACTTTGCCATCACTAGTACCAGGTACTTTTTCCTAATGGAAAAGCAAATAAAGTGAGTAGATTAGAGCCGGTACCGTATAGTGGAAAAGCACCATAAGCAAAACACACACTGGGCAAGAACGTGACACACGAGGTGACCGCGAACGGAACGAGGAAAAACGAGACTCTGTCTGCCAGCCAACTCCAGTACGGTGGCCCTAAGACGACGACATCGGAAAACAACCGTCAGTTCATGTACCTCAATCCGAGGAAAACATATCTCAATCAGAGGAAAACTTGTTTCGATCTGAGAAAAATATGTTTCAATCCAAGGAAAACATGTCTCGATCAGAGGAGAACTTGTTTCAATCCAAGGAAAACATGTTTCGATCCGAGGAAAACATGTCTCGATCAGAGGAAAACTTGTTTTGATCCTAGCAAAACTTGTTTCGATTCTGAGGAAAACTTCTTTTAGTCCGAGGAAAACATGTTTCGATCCGAGGAAAACATGTCTCGATCAGAGGAAAACTTGTTTCAATCCAAGAAAAACATGTTTCGATCCGAGGAAAACATATCTCGATCAGAGGAAAACTTGTTTCAATCCAAGAAAAACATGTTTCGATCCGAGGAAAACATGTCTCGATCAGAGGAAAACTTCTCTCAATCAGAGGAAAACTTCTCTCAATCGGAGGAAAACTTGTTTCGATCCGAGGAAAACTTGTTTCGATCCGAGGAAAACTTGTTTCGATCCGAGGAATACTTCTATTTAATGGCTAGTTAGCTAGCCACAATTATCTTTGTGGGCACTGCCATGTTTGTTTACGCGAGTCTAACCCGGAACCGGTAGTTGCCTTCAGATCCGCTGGCGATATTTTTTTCTGTACCGTTAATGCATCGCCTCTGTTCCCCTCACGTGACTTACGTCCCACAATGCGCGTCAATTTGCGTCATGATTAGGCCGACAACACAAGACTACAGTTTGCGTACACTGTCTTACTAGCTAGCGAGGTAGTTTGCTACCTAGCTAGCAAGCTAAAGTGATATCAAACTGTAGAATGTTATAGCTAGCGCCAATGTATTTAGCTGCATAGCCAACTGGCTAGCGAGCTAAAAAGGCTACAGTTCGCTTACAATGGAATGCTTGCGAGCAAGCTATTTGGCTACCTAGCTAAATGCGGTCAAGCTATTACCAGTTCGGAAAACGACAGTCAAAACTATCACCACTAAAAATTTGATGCGTAAATACAGCGGATAGCGCGGTAGTAAAGACATGTAATGCAATTTCTGTCAAAAATCAGCTTGTAATAAGAAATGACACGGCTTATTCAATGAAAGAATGCGTGTATTTTGTTCAGAAAAAAAATTGGAAACAACTTCCATAATTTGGTTTGAATATGATTTTTATTTATTTACAACCCCAATTCCGAAATAGTTGGGACGAAGTGTAAATTGTGAATAAAATCAAAATGCAATGACTTTCAGATCACGAGCCAATATGTTATTTACAATAGAACATAGATAGCATTTCAAATGTTGAAACTGAGACAATTTACATTTTTATCCACAAAATGAGCTTATTTCAAATTTTCTGGCTGCAACAGGTCTCAAAAAAGTTGGGACACAGGCAAAAAAGGGCTGAAAAATCAATTAAAATATAAGAGAATCAGCTGAAAGAACATTTACCAAGTAATTAAGTTAACTGGCATCAGGTGTGTAACATGATTGGCTTTAAAAGGGATGTCTTAGAGAGACTGAGTCTCTCAGAAGTAAAGATGACCAGAGGCTCTCCAACCTGCGAAGGCTTGCGTAGAAAAATTATGGAGTACTTTAAAGACAATGTTCCTCAACGTCAAATTGCAAAGGCTTTGAAGGTCTTATCATCGACAGTGCAAAACATCATCAAAAGATTCAGAGAAACAGGAAAAATCTCTGTGCATAAGGGATAAGGCCGAAGACCTTTACTGGATGCCCGTGATCTTCGGGCCCTCAGACGCCACTGCATCACTCACCGACATGATTCTGTCTTTGACATTAGTAAATGGGCTAAGGAATACTTTAAGAAACCACTGTCAGTAAACACAGTCTGCCGTGCCATCCACAGATGCCACCTAAAACTCTATCGTGCAAAAAAGGAAGAAAGACCACCCCTCCTGTTATCAGCATTCAGTTCAAAAGCCAGCATCTGTGATGGTATGGGGATGCATTAGTGCATATGGTGTGGGACACTTGCATGGTTTAAAAAGCACCATGAATGCTGAAAGGTATATAAAGGTTTTAGAGCAACATATGCTCCCCTCCAGATGACATCTATTCCAGGGAAGGCCTTGTGTATTTCAGCAGGACAATGCAAAATCACATACTGCAGCTATTACAACAGCATGGCTTCATAGTAGAAGAGTCCGTGTGCTGAACTGGCCTGCCTGCAGTCCTGATCTTTTATTGATTGAGAACATTTGGCGCATAATTAAACGAAAAGTCCGTCAAAGGAGACCCAAAACTCTCCAGCAGCTGGAAGCCTGTATTAAACGAGTAGGATCAAATTCCAATGGCTGCACTCAAGAAACTTGTCTCCTCAATGCCCAGATGCCTCCATTGTGTTAAAAAGAAGAGGGGATGCTACACCATGGTCAACAGGCCCCTGTCCCAACTTTTTTGAGACCTGTAGCAGCCATCAAATTTGAAATGAGCTCATTTTGTGGATAAAATTGTAAAATTTCTGTTTCAACATTTGCTATGTTATCTCTGTTTTATTGTGAATAAAATACTGGCTGGTGTGATTTGAAAGTCATTGCATTTTGATTTTATTCACAATTTACACTTTGTCCCAACTATTTCAGAATTGGGGTTGTAAATAAATGGCTATCATAGTTGATACTGTGCCAATGCAGACAACTGAATGGGAAGGGGCATGTTTGAGGGCTTATAATTCCTGCAGATCAAGAGGTTTGTGAAAAGCAACACTTGCACACTATAATACATGTATACTAGTATAAGCTCACAGAATATGAAGAGATTCTGTGGTGTAATCATAAAGCGAAGTGTTCTCTATGTGTGTGCATACACTGTGTATACACGCACACAGAGTCCACTTCGCTTTTATATTATTCTAGCATGTGTGCCGTGGGGATCCGCGTGTTCTAGAAGTGGTCGTGTCTATGTTTGGGAGAGTTGACTTTAACACATACGATAATTGTTAAACTTTATGCTATAAATTCATATACAGAAAAAATTTGTCTTGTGAATCATTAAATTTATTATTTCACATGATGATTTGACATATGTTACTGATTAATCATGAAATTTACTGTTTTATGTATTTTTTTTCACTGATTATACATGTTTTTTGGGATTCATGACTCTTGTGGATGAATTGGTTTGGTCATGTGATGTCATGCTGTTATGGAAACACCATAGCAACGTGATGACATCATGATGGTGCATTGTTCACTTTTGTCACGTGACTGAGTCATTTCCAGGCCATTGTTCACTCTAGCATTGAGGTAGCAACGTGATTCTGAGTCAATTTTATCAAAAACCACTTATTTCTCAAAAAGTATAGGTCCCATCAACTTGCCGTTTTCGCGAGGGTCTTCCTTGACCCAAAATACATAATTATGCTAAATGGCAAACATCAGCTCCACACGGTTTTACCCTGATTGGCCGGACACACACGCATACACGCACGCACACACGCACGCACGCACACGGAGTCCACTTCGCTTTGATATTTATGATTCCACCACAGAATCTTTTCATATTCTGTGGGCATATACTAGGATCCTTGTATTATAGTGTGTAGGTGGTACTTCTCACAGACTTTTTGATTTGCAGGAATTATAAGCTCTCAATCATGACAGACCCCCCATTCAATTGTCTGCATTCGCACGTTGCACTGTACCAACTTTGATGGCCATTTATTTAAGAATTCCACCACAGAATCTCCTCATAGATCCGTGGATCCCCACAGGCAACACGCTAGTATAATAAAAAAGCGAAGTGGACTCTGCGTGCTTGTATGCACACACAGTGTATGCACACACAGAGTCCACTTCGCTTTTATATTTATGATTCCACTCCAGAATCTCTTCATATTCTGTGAGCTTATACTACTATACATGTATTATAGTGTGCAAGTGTTGCTTTTCACAAACCTTTTGATTTGCAGGAATTATAAAGCCTTCAAACATGCCCTGTCCCATTCAATTGTCTGCATTCACACATTGCACAGTACCAACTTTGATAGCCATTTATTTAATATTTCCAAAATGGAGTCTCTTCATATGCAGATATCCTGTACTGGAATACATGCGTTGTTGTGCCATTTTTCACAAACCTTTTCAATTTTAACCATAACAGGCCCTCAGACATGCCCCCATTTAGTTTTGTCCAGTTGCCAAGTACATACTTTAATGGCTGTTCATTTGATGATTCACCCATGCATTCTCTTTTTATTCAATACGCTTTTACTACAGTGTATGCAGTATGGTTTGGGACCACTAATTTCCACAAACATTTTGAATAACAGAAGTATTATGGTCCCCACTTGTATTTTCTCCTTTTATGCCCACCTCTAAATACCAATTCTAATGGCAATTTCTACATTAATGGCAGTAATGTCTACCTTTTTTCTTTTGCTTTAAGTAAAACACTGGTACAGTGACATGCAATTGTTTGTCATCTGGAGTAACAGCAGTTCACCAAAATCTCACATTTCAATCTGCACAAAATGTCAACTATTAAGTGAAAAAAGGACTAAAAATCATATTCACACCAAATTATGGAACTTGTTTCCGTTTTTTTTCTGAACAAAATACACACATTCTTTCGTTGAATAAGCCGTGTTATTTCTTTTTTCAAGCTGATTTTCACAGCAGTTGTATCACGTGTCTTTACTACCGCGCTATCCGCTTTATTTGCACATCAAATTTTTAGTGGCGGTAGTTTGACAGTCGTTTTCCGAACTGGTGATTGCTTAACCGCAGTCCTAGCTATCAAGATGAAGTGACATCGAAATCTATGTTGTTATAGCTAGCGTGCCAATGTATTCAACATCCTAACTTTCCTCATTTCAGGAGGACATTCACAGTAACTATTACTGGGCATTCTTATTATCTCTTCAATTATGAAAATCTGTAGTGCCCAGCTTTATTCACCGCGTTTGAAAGCAACTTCCGGTTCCAGGTTAGACTCAAGTAAACAAACATGGCAGTGCCCACGAAGCTAATTGTGGCTAGCGAACTAACTGGCCATCAAATAGAAGTTTTCCTCAGATCGAGACATGTTTTCCTCGGATTGAGAGAAGCTTTCCTCTGAGATATGCTTTCCTCTGATCGAGAGAAGTTTTCCTCTGATCGAGAGAAGTTTTCCTCGGATCGAAACAAGTTTTCCTCGGATCGAAACAAGTTTTCCTTGGATAGAGACATGTTTTCCTCGGATCGAAACATGTTTTCCTCGGTTCGAAACAAGTTTTCCTTGGATCGAGACATGTTTTCCTCTGATTGAAACAAGTGTTCCTCTGATCGAGACATGTTTTACTCGGATCGAGCTACGTGAACTGACGGTTGTTTTCCGATGATGTCGTCTTAGGGCCACCGTACTCCAGCCCCTCCCCAGATATAGCACAGGAAATCGCGAGACAACAAGGAGCACCTGCGGAACAATAGGGGACACAAGATTGCTTTTACAAAGCACAAGGACGAGAGACGAAAACACGAGCGGTGAGACGAGACAGCAAGAGCAGGTAATTGCTCATCAAGGAGATGAGCATGTTGCAGCATATAAGAACCCAATAAGATACTATGAACAGTATTAGCGTTAAACTAGTAAGCAGTAAAGCACAGGTAAGAATAATAACGAAAGCAGGAAGCATGCGAGTTAAATCCCTACCTAAATTAGTAATGATTAGTATGTGCTTGTCTAATGAAAACACCCCCGTGACTGATTAGTAAGCAGGGGCGTGTTTTGGGCCTGGCTACTGGGCTATATCCTGGGGTATTTTTTCTTTGTAAGTGGCTATTCGCCCCGCAGTGGGGTGAGTTTAGGGAAATACACTGAACAAAAATATAAATGCCCCATGTCAAATTTTTGAGTTTTTATTAACATTAGGGTTATGCAATATATGAAGCGAATCAAAATTAATTTTTGTTAATGACTAATCTTCAGATCACCGTCCATTACATCTTGATATAGACGTCTGCAAAGGAGTGACAATCCTTTGAACACGTTGGGGGTCAGGTTGAAGAAATTGAATGTACAATATCTTGTGTGTCCACCATTTGCGTCTCTCAGAGCAACACATCTCCTTCGCATGGAGTTGATCAGGTTGTCTGTCGTGGCCTGTGGAATGTTATTCCATTCTTCCTGGAGGGCCACACGGAGCTGGCGCACATTATCCAGAACTGGAACACAGTCGCGGACACTTCGATCCAGAACATCCCAAAGATGCTCTATGGGCGACATGTCCGGCGAATACGCAGGCCAGTCCAGAACTGGAATGTGCTCTGCTTCAAGGAACTGCGTGCGGACCGCTCTGGTGGACATCCCTGCATCCAGCATGCCAGTGGCACATTCCTGCATGACCTGAGACATCTGAGGCATGATGACTTTTGACAAAATTTGACATTTTGGGGTGGCCTTTGATTGTCTCCAGTATAAGGAGTGTCTGGGTTCTGCTCATTCTAAGCTATTGTCGTGGTGTGGCGTCCGTCGTCCGGAACGTTTTTTATCTTTTTTTTGGCCTGATGAATTTTCTTGTAAATTTGCACACTACTAGACCATATCTCCAGACTTTTTTCTCGGATTTTTGATTGAATCATTTTTGTCCGTTTTATGGGCCCTTGAATTTTTGGCTCCAATGTGAAAGATAGGACTGAGAAATTTTTTAAAATTATTTCTCAAAAACTGCGTGATAAATTTTTTTCTAAATCAGGCAATCAACTTACCTTGGTACCGTCAATGTACAGTGCGAGCGCCATTTTGATAGAATCGACAGAAGTGGGTCTATTGAGGGCGCTGTACTTTATGAATATGCAAGATGGCCTGTGGAGGCCAAATGGTTGCAGATAGAGACTAAGTTTGTATTATCGACACATAGGAAGTCATGTATGACCTATATTTTGGCAATATTAAATTTGACCACAATGACTTTGAAAGGTCAAACTCGAGGTCAGGGAAATGTTAAAAGATATGACTTGAAATTTCAAAAAATCACTTCTCAAAAACTGTCCGATAACTTTTCTTCTAAATCTGGCGATCAACTCATCTTAATACACTTTGTGTACAGTGCAAGTGCCATTTGGATTGAATCAACGGAAGTGGGTCTAGAGGGGGCGCTATACTTTAACATTGGGTCTTATGGAGAATGGGCCAAATTGCCTGTGGAAGCTAAATGGTTGCAGATAGAGATTAAGTTTGTGTTACTGACATATAGGAAGTAATACATGACCTATATTTTGGCTGTGTTAAAGTTGACCTCAGATGACCATGAAAGGTCAAACTTGAGGTCAAGCAAATTGTTACAATTTTCAAAGGTTTCTAGGCTTGAAAATATTGAAGATTGGGAACATATGTGCATTGAACACTTATAGGAAGTAATGTATGAACTTTCATTTGGTGGCCTTGAACTTGACCTTCAGCGACCTTCAAAGGTCAAACTTCACATAGTGAAATTTCAATGACTTCTATCACCAAAACTATTACAGATAGAGCTTAGGTTTGTTTTGCAGGCATATAGGAAGTAATGTATGAACTTTCATTTGGTGACCTTCATATTGACCTTCAAAGGTCTAACTTGACCAAGGGAAAATTCAATGACTTTTGTCTCTGAAAAGGTCACAGATGGAGCCTAGGTTTGTGTTACTGACACAGGAAGTCACATATGAACTTTCATTTGGTGACCTTCGTATTGACCTTCAAAGTTCAAATGTGACCTAGTGAATATTCAATGACTTGTATCACTAAAACGGTCACAGATGGGGCCTAGGTGTGTGTTACTGACATCTAGGAAGTCACACATGAAGTTTCATTTGATGACATTCAACTTGACTGTCAGTGACCTTTGAGGGTCAAACTCGACAGTGAAATTACAATGACTAGTATCACCAAAATGGTCACAGATTGAGCCAAGGTTTGTATAGAGACATTTAGAAAGTTATATATGAAGTCCGTTTACTGACCACAACTTGACTGTGACCTTTAAAGTTCACAGTTGACATATTGAATACATGTTGACATATTATAATGACTTGTATCATCAAAACTGCTTGAGAGCTTAGGATTGTATTATAGAAGTCTTATAAATGCATGTGAACTTTTATTTAGTGACCTTGACATTGATTTTCATTGATTCAAATGTCAAACTTCACATGAAATTTTCATAACTTGTATCATCGCTGTAAGACTGCATGCCGGTAAGCTACAGGACCCTTGGTCCTATTTTAAAAATCTTCTTCTCCAGACCCAGATATGCTGGAAACCAATACTCTTCATAGATGGAAGGCTCTTGAGGTGCTTTATCAAAATTGTGAATTTCATGACCCTCGAGCTCTATGTTTGTCCATTGGAAGGGGGTGAAATTTACTATACTTTATATAGGAAAATTATACTTTTGGGTATATTTGGTTCATTGACATCAATAACATCAGTTTTATAAAACTCAGGTGACCGTTAAGGCCCATGGGCCTCTTGTTTCCGGAAGCATTTCTCATGCCCTTTGATGTTTGGCACTTTCGTTCAAGACTGCGTTGGGTTTAGTAAAAGAAAAGGGAAAGCTCGGATGTTCGCCTCATGGCGGTCCTATGCCTTAAAAAACATTGATTCAGAATCGATACACCTGTTTTTTACACTGTCCGTTTAAAACTGTGGTGAAGTTTGACATTTAATTTTTTGATCAGTACTTTGAGTCTCGACAACTGATGAAGAAATCTCTGACCTGCAACACATCAGATCTACTGTCTGAAGAAGAAGAGGAAGAAGAAGAAATGAGACGAAAGAGAAAGCCAAAGCAGATGTAAGTTTAAACATATGTTTTTCTTTATATCGTACATGAATATTTTGACCTTTCAGATTCCTAACTGAGTGAATTTGTGTAAACACTCTCTGAGTAAATGCATTCTCCAATAACGCACATAATTAGATTTCTCTAGTTATGGGGGTAATTACCACACAAGTGAACACATTTTGGGTTTTGGTCTTCAAATTAAATGTGCTGACAAAATAAAATCAAGAAAAACATTGGACCTATCCTTTACTTTGAATAGTCAGTGCACTTTACTGATAAACCCTGAGTGTTACTGTACAACGGAGTGGTTTATCAGAGGGGTGAGGCTGGACCACAGGTCTGTCTGGTTTTGATCCACGCTGGAGTTCGATTACTGTATTCCCACCAAACCAAATGAACCGCACCAAGAGGGAAAACAGCCCAGAGTTCAGTTGAACCAAACTAAACAATGCAATTGTGAAAACACCCTAAGATGAACTTTTAATAGTGGATCTTAGGACATTGGAGCATCACAGTGGCAGACCCACATCATAGATGTGTTGTCTCATAACAGTCTAGTTTAAGGGCAGTCAGATTCTCTTAGCACCACCGTTCTCTTAGTCCTTATGAATTTCCTGTATCCATGCTTGATCTCAGAATGTTTTCAATCAAGGTTAAGGAAAGGACATAAGTGGCTAAACAGAGCCCCTGTCTTCTTTCAGAGGCTCTTCAGGCAATGATGATGCACTTCGGGCAAAACTTTGCATGCAGAATATTTGCAACATGACCACCAAAGAACTGCCACAGCACTCTTCACAAATAAATTGGTTTACAACTTGAGTTTTTTGGCAAAAGAACATTTATGTTATTAGTAATAATAACGGAATCAGCAAACAAGATTACATACTGATAGCGGAATGTGTTTTTTATTTTATTTTATTTTATTTTATTTATTCCAACCCACTTCAGAGTCATTTCTTTGGGGACACCAGTGATGACAGTGAGGGTGAAGGTCATCTAAAAAAGACAGCCAGAGGTCCAGCCAAACCCTCGTTGCAACCATCTGCTCCTGTTATCCTTCCACCACCTTGCTGAGTGCAGAATAGCAACACAGTTGCCCCTCCTCCACCCACCACTCTGTGGATGGAACACAGAAGACCAGCAGAAGAACAAAGTCCTTTTGAACACCAGGTCTACAGACCTACCTGGCGAGGGGGAAGGCGTGGATCCGATACTATTGCCTGTTCTGGTGAGCAGTTCGGAGATGCAAATAAATCTTCCAGTTCTTTTACTTTTTAAAATAATGAAAATTGTGAATTACATTAATGCAACACACACTGCCCCACTGAATGCAAGTGAAATGTATCAGTAGCGCTAACATCTATGTTAAAAGTGTATTTGTAAATGTTAGTATTGTCAGAATTGCATTATTTCTGAGTTTCATTAATTTTTTAAATTCTTTTCTTTGCATGTAGTTTAGGTTCAGGTTCAGGTTCAGGTTACTTTATTTATACCTGTAGGTAGATTTGTTTTGCAGTCAGTGAGTGCGATTACAACGTCCATTTCAAACAGGTCACAGGACAGAAGCAACGAGAAACAATACAGAAAAAATGAAGGTTATTTAAAACCTCCTAAAACATAACAGCCCACCCCCCACCCCCACCCTCCCACCAATCCCCTGAAAAGTAAAACAATCTGCCAGAAACAAAAAAAAAAACATAAAACATTAAACATTGATAGTGCTCAAAGTTCCATCAATAAAACAGAAATAAGCATAAAGAGGGTGAAGTATCCTCCATTAAGATCAAAATTAAAAACTCAGCCAAATCAACAGATCTCAAATAAGCCAGGGTAAAAACCAAGTTTAAGATTCAAATGTAGGAATAAACATAAAGTGCATAAACAAATAAATACATGTGTGCAAAATAAGGCTACAACTTGTTCAGCTCAGCAATAGCAGCAGGAACAAAGCTGTTTTTGTACCGCTTTGTTCTGCACCTCGGAACTAAAAACCTCCGTCCAGAGGGGAGATGCTGAAATTCACTGTGCAAAGGGTGGGAATCATCATTTAAGGCAGAGTTAGCTATCCTCTGCAACTGCCTAGAATACAGGGATGCTGGATAGAGCTGAGGCTCACCAATCAGTCAACTTGACCATTTCACTACCTGACTCAAGGAATTTTTATCTTTCAGAGATGTGTGACCGAACCAAGACACCAAGGAAAAGGACAAGATTGATTCTATAAAAGCCCGATAGAACATGGTCATTAGTATTTGGTCAATGTGAAAGTACGACATTTTCCTTAAGCAATACTACTGCTGGTGAGCCTTTTTACACACCGCTTCACAGTTAGCTTCAAAGTTCAGTTTTGAGTCAATGATCGTCCCGAGGTATTTATATGACTGCGCACACTCAATGGTCTGACCTTTGATTGAAGTTACAGTTTTGTTGAGGTCTCTTCCTAAAATCAATCAACATATCTCTTGTTTTTGATGTATTCAGCTGAAGGTACGACTCCTCACACCAAGAAACAAAATCGTCAACAACTGGGCCGTGGCTGGACTCTTTCTCCTTAAGTAAACTTACAATAACAGAGTCATCAGCATACTATATGATGGCTCTGTTGTCATATTTGCTCTGACATGTATTTGTGTACAGGATGAACAACAGAGGTGACAGCACACACCCTTGTGGAGACCCTGTGGATGTATCTTTTTGGTCAGACAGAATATTATTTACCCTGACCCTTTGTGTCCTGTTGGTTAAGAAGTTAAAGATCCAGCCCACCAGATTGTTACTTAAATTAAATTGCTCCAACAGCCTTTCAGTCAAGATGTGGGGCTGGATGGTGTTAAAAGCAGAAGAAAAGTCCACAAATAAAAGCCTGGCATGAGTCCCATTATTATACAAGTGTTTTAAAAGCATGTTTAGCAGCGTTACAGTAGCATCATCCACTCCTCTGTTAGGCCTGTAAGCAAACTGCCTTCTGTTGTCCTCAGGATCTCAGACCTGACCAGTTTCTCTAAAATCTTCATTAAAACTGAGGTCTAAAATCATTTAAGGACTTAGGACAGCTGAATTTAGGGACTGGGACAACAACAGCATTTTTCCAAATGTTTGGAACATGTTGTGTCTGTAGGGACTTGTTGAATATAAAATGAAAGACCGGAATGCAAGACATTACTGAGATTTTTTGGAAGAATTGTCTTCAGCCTCGAGGCTAATATTTTATAAAGAATCTTAATATCTAGATTTAATAAACTAGTAGGCCTAATGTGCCTCCGTGAATGTCTTAGGAAGGGACCCTAACTCATGAGAATGATAAACATGTTAAAAAGCGGTTTCACCATCAGTAGTTTAAATTGTTTATAGAAATCTGATCTACAGCCATCAGGGCCTGGGACTTTTACTGATTTTAAAATGTGTACGGCTTCAGTTATGTCCTCCAATGAAATATGTCTATTCAGATACATTCTTTATTTGTCATTGGGCATAGGAAGACCAGGTTAGAGAAGAAATATCTCTATCAGTCCTGAGACTCCTGCTGTCTGCTCACTTCTATACAGCTTGTTGTAAAATTCTGTAAATTTTATCCCCAAATCCTTGTTTATGCCATTGTTATCCAATTTAATCTGACCAGAGGCATCTTTAACAAAGGCAATGTGCTGAGAATCAGACCTTCCTTTCGCCAGATTAGCCAAATATTTGCTCAGATTATTACAAAACTCCTATAATTTTTGGAATTACTCATTCAATATGTCCTTTTTTTAACAGCTGCAGAAGTCCAAATTGAGTTTACTGGAGTATATAAAACACCAGCAAGAGCAGTTAATTGTCAAGGTAAACTATCTGACAAGCAAGCTGAACACAACTGGCCGAGAAATGGAAGTGCCTGACCCTATACAGTTTCCCTTGACATCGATGGAGGGAAGTGGAGGATTTTAAAGACTGGCTAAAAGACCCTGCCAATTCTCAACAGAAGCAGGGTGTGGTGAGTTTTTTGTTATGTTACCATCTCATTAAATTTTTACAATTAAATTCCAGATGAAAAAATAGTTTTTTGCTCAGCTTCAAATGACCTGAAATTAAACAAGTTGACTTATTTCATAGAAATACTTTCCCAGTGTTGTTCACCTTTTTTACTTTAAAGTGGCTGCTTCATCATAGAAAACTATATTCAGGGATTAAAGTTCTCTGTCCCTACGATGGAATAGTTTTGGTCAGTGTCAATCAGACAGAGAAAAAAACACATAGATGGGAGGTTGGTGACATAATAACGTGCCGTATTAATGGTCAGACAGAAACATATTAACCCCTTTGTGCAGAAACCAAATCTGGCTATTTGGGGGGGGGGGGGTTACCTTATTTAAGGCTTTATAATTCAAGATTGCAGCTTCACAGACAGGAAAGGATTGGCTGAATCAAGTCTAGACACTTGAAGGATTTAGACTCCCATCGTATTTCAGTTTATTTTCATGATTTTGGTAGAAAAAGAGCTGCAAACACAAAAAATCTTCATGAAAATTCAACATTGAAATGGAAAAAAAAATACTGAGAATTGAAAAACTGCTGGGGCTCAAGCCCCACTGGCACCGTTAATGCATGCTCAGTGCCACCGGTTCCACATGGATTTACTTAACAAATCAATACTATGTCGAATTTTTTGCTTCAGAAAACTGATTTTTCTTAGCCACTAATTGGAATACCGTTGACTCACTGTAGCTAAAGTGGTTGCTACAGAGGACAACGATTTTTACTGTCGCAAGAGATCATTTTTTTTAAACTGCTGGATCGATACAGAGGGCAAGGATATTGACCAGTTTGCACATCAGGCTTAGCTGAGGAGTTTAATACATGCAACTCTTGAAAAACAGGGATTGGAGTGAACGTCTCCATATTCTAAACCACGGTCAAATTCTGCTTGCTTGTGAATATTCAATAACTGATCCGGGGGTGCCATCTAGTGATCGAATACTGTAACTGTGTGCTTAAATTTGCAGTTCCATGTCCGTCTACATCTGCACAAAGGGGTTAAGGGGTCAAGACTGTGTTCAGACTTGAAAAAATTTTTTTTTTTTTCATTTTGTTAAAAATTCATAACATTCATAAAAGGTGATTTTAAGACCAAAAAACTATCTTTTAAGTGGATTTTTATCATGTAAACGCCTCCAGTGCATTCGTTTCGCAACAAAAACGCGATTTTCTCGCATCGCAAAATTTCATTGTTTATCAGGCTTGTGGCGGGCATAAAATCCACATTTTTCAAGGTATTGGTCTGAAATTTTCAGCATAGCATGAGTTTGTTATGTTCTATACAATGACATAGCCATTTTTGGGTAGGTAGACACATGGTGTATTTATGATCCATCTGCCAGGCAGGTTCTGCCACCCATTTCTAAAATTCTATGACCAAATAATTTTTCAAAATATTTTCCCATGAAAATACCTAGAATGAGTATGTCATTGTATATCTGGTGATATTAGCTTCAAAACAAAAAAAGAATTACAGGAAAATATGGTATAGTTTCTGAGATATTGTTGCCACAAGATTTCACATTTTTCGCCAATAATGTACGGTTTTCACGATAACAAACTTATTAAATTTGATTAAAATCAAATTCCATTCTGAGCTTTTTTCAGTTGACACAATTTTTATGTGTTTTTAGTGTTTAGAAGTACTTAAATTGAGTGGACCCAGGCTTGACCCCTTAAGTGTGACTATGAGATTGAATGTGTGCACTCAAGTACTGCATATGTTTTAAGTTGCCTCTTTTTAGTTCCCTCCTACTATACTAAATCAAAAAGGCAAAAAATCTTCTTTTGACTCCACCAGATTTATAGAAAATCTTTAGTTTGGCTAGTAGCTACTTTTCAGATTCATAATAATGCAGAATATTATAAATAAATTTTGATCTCTATATAAATTACCTTCATTAAATGCTGGGGGAGTTCAAAGGCAACCTAGCAGTATGTAAATAGATACAAGTATATAAATCAAATTAAATGAGCTCTAGCTTTTTAATCTGCAAAAATAAAGTGATAGACACATTAATGTATCAAAAGTAACAATAAAATGATAGAACAAAATGGGTCATTCTGCACAAAATTAGGCTTTCTATGTCCTATGGCACTCAAAAGTGTGCTGTGGTGCTTTTTCGTTAGTGCAGTTCAAAACCTTAATGATTACTTTTAATCTGATCTCAAAATGCTCCAAAAAGCTTCACTTGTACACTGCAATATGTAATTTTTTCTTCTCGGGCACATTTCACCCGGACCCCTCAACCTGCATGTTTTTGGATCTTGACACGGTTTTTTATGTATAACTTGGTGAATGCTGGGTAATTTGTACTGACAAAAAATGTTTGGACTGTATGTCGCCTTATGTTACCAAAGAAACAAAAGCAAAACACAAGTATTTATCTGTCAGGTGATGAAAGATATGCAGTAAACTTTTGCGACCGCTTATATATGTTATATTTGTCAAGCTGTTGGAACTTCTCCACAACTTGGTTTATATGAGAAGAATTTTCAATCAAAAGATTTTTCTGGCTTTAATCCCTGTGTACTGTGATTGGTGCTCTGATCTGATCTTTAAATTTTTGCTGTTCAAATGTAAGTGAAACGCTCACACTGTCAAGCCCTGTCACTGTCCCTCACTCTGCATTCTAATACATATTACGAAGAAAAATATATCCTGCCTCATTCTCTGAGCAGTTTTTTGCCCGCTTGGCCGACAGGCCCAAGGGGCTTATGCTGTACTTAGGGTAATCAGTGGTGGTCAGTTGTGCGTCGTGCGTGCGTGCGTGCGTGCGTTACGTCGTTTCAGCGCGATACAGCTTTCTGTTTTCCACGGGTCCTTTTCATATTTTATATACATGTATATGGGCCCAAGATCTAGCCCGAGTTCGATTTTGGGCGTGCTGCCATTCTTGGTTTGGCCAACAGGTGGCTTTTTCTGCAAATTTTCAAACAGCTCTAGCTCCCTTATTCTGCAAGCTAAGATGCTCAAATTTTTACTGTAGGGTGTTCTGCTAAGGGTTCATCATATATATAATGGGTTTTTGATTTGACCTCATTTTGAAGGTTATATAGGTCAAAGGTCATAAAATGTGCCGATTTCGTTTCAGCGCCATAGCGCCCTCAGTTCTCAAGGGATCCTTTTCCTATTTTATATGCATGTATATTGAAGTGAGGTCTCGTCGTCTCGCTGTGCGCTTTACCACATATAGTGTAGTAGATGAACTGATTAAAATTTGGCTGAATCTATGAAGTCGCAGCATACTACATTAATATGCAACAACGCACCGCACCGCACGGTCCTGAACAATACACGGGGACTGCACATTGCTCGTGTCAGCTTCCTTGCTACCCTAGCTAGCTGGCGCATTAAAATGATAAGCGATTTAGTCAAAACCTTCAGATGCCACGGCTATCATGTAGCTACGTAGCTAGCTGGCTGTTACAAATCAGAATAAAGCTGTGCACAAGTAACGTCGATGCAGCACCGAGCCAGAAAAAAAAACAAACATCGTAAGCAAGACTATCGGTGAAATCGAGCCTTGAAAAGCGATCTAGTTTGCCTTCTCGGCTGGATAATTTTGGTACACTTAAACCAATAAAACGGTGAGTCGCGATTATTTCGCTGCTTAACTAGTGTTGGATTTGCAAGTTGTCATGAAGTAGCCACGTAGTTGGGTCAGCTGAACTTTTTGCGCTAACTAACGTTGGCCAGAGATACTTGACCATTAATGTAAATTGGTAACCGCAAAGCATTAATATTAGTGTTGCACCGATACCGATACCAGTATCGGGTATCTGCCCGATACCGCGTTAATATGCTCGTACTTGTCCACATTTGCCGATACCACTTAATGTAAGACGCAAGGTAACTGCCTGCTCACGGTCGCATAGGCTACAGTATTTTGTACTATCTGACTTCTATGTCTGGGGGGAGACAGCGAGTTAGAAAAAATACGAGAAAGAGAGCTTTATAGTCATCACATCACATGCAGGCATACGCGCATACACACAAGAGGTGTATAGTAAAGAAGTACATGCAGGCAACTTCGTTACAGTACTTAAGTAGTTTTGAGGATTTGTACTTGAGTTTTTTTTTTTCTGGGACTTCTACTCTACTACATTTAAAAGATAAAAAGTATACTTTTTCTTTGTTACATTGACATTGGCCTCTTCACTACGCGTTACAAATTAAAATATGTATATAATTCATCATTTAAGGATTTTCTGGATGCGGCGTGTTCAAGAAGAACAACGGTGTTCGGCAGGGTATCTTAAGCGTTTTGTGCAAATGTTTCTGCCAGCGGACATGGAGCTGCAAATTTATGCACGCAATTACAATATTCTATCACTAGATGGCACACCCGGATCAGTTATTGAATATTTACAAGCAAGCCGAGCTTGCACAAGCACACACCCACAATCACACGCTCACAGAGACTGGTATCGAGGGCTGACTGCAGTAAACAGTTATGTCCAGATGTTTTACATTGGACATAACTGTTTATTGCAGTCAACCCTCGATATTGAATCTTAGCCACAAGGCTGCCTTGCGAATAGACGCGGCCATCATTTTAGTAGAATTGCGGTTTCCCATTCAGACATGTTTTCGTATCTTCGTGGTTCCCTAATCTTCAAAGAATTGGAGAGGCAGACTCTTCAGAAAATTATCAGACTTTATTCAGTTCATGACCGAAAACCCAGAGTAGTCTCTGCATGCAAATAATAATGAATACAAACACTCCAAACTGCCTTTTTTGTTAGAACCTCCTTTTGATCACATTACACTGGTTATCGCTCATCTCTTTCCCCTTCCCCTATTGGTCAGCATGTTCTCTACGGGATTTTCTGGAAAATATTGGTGGCACACGGAGGTATTGCCCCCACAAAAAAGAAAGAAAATGCATTTTAAAAATAGGATACAAATGGATACTTGAATGTCTCAACTGATTATTAGACCAGTAATATATATAACTAATGATTCTACTGAACAGATATTAATCAAAGAAGGAATCAACTGCTTATGTGGCGTGTTACTACTGCTTACATAATATGGTTATTGATTATTATTGTTGATTTACTGATGAATCTGAAATAATAATGAAATATGATCCTCTACAATAACCCATTAAAATGTGCTGGAGTGGCTTGACTAGCCACAAACTTAGCTCGTCTGTCATGAAGGTAAGTTACAACTATAGTTTAAGTTATAAGGAGTAGGATTTTCCCAGAAAAAATAATCAATGTGTATTGTAGGCCTGTGCAAAACTAATGTCATCACTTACGATCCACCAAAACTGTGCGGCAGTGCCTGTATCTTCAGAGAACAAGGAGTCTGCCTGAATTGTCTCATTTTTCTTTACATAGGACGTTTCTGGGTGTCAGCTTTTGGGGAGTGCGTGAGTGGCCCCCAGCCAATAATAGTGTGCCGGATGTGAGGGATATGGTACTGTGCTGCAGTTCTCCTTCTGATATCTTTGAACTGGGGAGGAGGGGCCAATTTTGAATATTGTGTAAATTAGAAACTGCACCCAAAAAAATCCTACTCAGTATGGTTTGAATCACAGGGCAAATAGGACCTGCCCACCCTGGTCGAGAAAAAGAGCCACGAGCCACCATTGATTGCATTAGAACTTTTTGAAGCTGCCTTCTTGTCCTTTTGGTCTGCTAGCTGAAATGATCAAAATGCCCAAATGTTGTATGACAGGGTGCACCACAAACAAGCTGAAGAATCCAAAACTCAATTTTTAGAAGATTCCAGACCGGAAAGCTGCGCTCATGAGAAGAGAACAAGTGGCTTTGAGCAACAGGACGTGAGGCGTTGGGGAGACAAAAGAACATGTTGCTACTGGAGGTAGCCAATTACTGACTGTAAGCTAGCGAAATAGAAGTAGCCTATTGTTGATCATTTTTGTCACACAACTGCTAGTAGTTGTAGTAATTTTAGGCTATCGACATTGTGAAAGTTTTGGTAATTAGATTTGGGTGGATTGATCCAAGGTTAAGTCACCATCTTACCTGTTGATTTGAACAGATCGTAATAAATATGAAATTATGTAACATCTAGTCATTCAGTCAGATAGTTTCTCAAAAATCTGGAAGGAGAGGTGTCATTGAGGAAGTCCAACAATATTGAGTTATCATCATTCAAGGCTGATTTAACATAAGCTCGTTGAAAAAAAAAAAAAAAAAATTGTTCAGAGCGAGAAGCATTGCCGTCTATGGAAAAGTTGCCATGTGATGGCTTATGACAACGCCTACAGGCAAGAGTCTCGCCAAAAGCATGAAAGTTGATGACTATAGCTTTTCATTCCTTGTAGACTCAGAGTACCCAAATAATCTTATGAAATGTTGATATTATTTAATGGTTCAATGCTAAGAAGAATTATAATTATTATTAATTATAAGAGTTAATGGTTAGCAGCTGCATTAATGATCCTCGCTTGGTCAGACGTTTAATATCAGAGCAGTGAGAGCTGAATCCTTCCTCGGATCCAATTTTCTCTCCTTATTCGCTCAGTTTTTCTGATTTCACTGAGGATCAAACCACCCAAGTCCAATTACCAAAACTTTAACGATCCAGATAGCTTAAGATTACCCTTACTAGTAGCACTAATGTTAGTAATATTATTATTACCAGCAAATCTGTTTTGCCTGCTTACAGTCACTGGCTAGTTAGCTATAACCTGTAGTTGAGGAGTTTGTTTCCAAAATGCAATATATCCATTTCACTAATTTTGAGTAAATGAGCTTTTTCTATGTTGGCGCCTATTGCATTTTATTGAAAAACACAAACTTTGACCATGAACAAATGCACCTTATAGAACGAATTCCTAAAAACGGATTTTTACACCGTGTGTAAGAAGCACAGGGCTATCGCTCTATGGTATCATCTGAATTTTTGTAATTTTGGCACTTACCACATTTTGGAAGCAAACTCTTCAGTTGCAGTTTGTCGCCTCCCCTACACCTCATGTCCTGCAGCTCAACGCAACTTTTCTCTCCTTACTGCCTCAGATTTACTTATAAAAATAGGACCAGCATGTAGTTCACCAGCATGACATGAAATTTGATGTACACTGAACAAAAATATAAACGCCCCATGTCAAATTTGAGTTTTTATTAACAAAAAACTGGAACCGGGATTCGTCTGTGAATAGCACTCTTCTCCAGCGTGCCAAGGGCTATCGAACATGCGTTTTCCCATGCGATTCGGTTCCGACGCCGGACAGCGGTGAGATCCAGACCACGGTGAGGACGCCGAGCGTGCAAGTTGGCTTCTCGCAGACTGTTACGGACTGTCTGTGGTGTGATGCGTCTGTTGTGCAGACCAACGGTCTCATCCGCTGTGCGTGTCGCTGATCTGAGCCGATCCCGCAGGTGGACGAGCTGGATGTAGCGATCTTGTGCTGGTGTGGTCACACGTGGCCGACGTGGATGAAGTCGATTTGCAGTACTGCCCGTCTGTCGGAATCGAACTCTCAAACGGCCTATCGTCCGATAGTTAACATTCAGCTGCACAGCGACCGCTCTGGTGGACATCCCTGCATCCAGCATGCCAATGGCACGTTCCCGCATGACCTGAGACATCTGAGGCATGATGACTTTTGACAAAATTTGACATTTTGGGGTGGCCTTTTATTGTCCCCAGTATAAGGAGTGTCTGGGTACTGCTCATTCTGTCTGATCACCGTCTGGAAATGCCACACCCATGTACTGAGTGAAATCACTGCATCACTGAGCAAATGCTCACTGACAGAGAGATGGATTAAAAAAAAAGGTACTCAAATCAAGAGAAATATCCCTATTGTACAAGTAAAAGTCAGCATATGCTCACTTAGAGTTGTTCACTCCATGTGGCATCAATATTTGACATGGGGCGTTTATATTTTTGTTCAGTGTATATTTGAATGATTAAAAAAAAAAAAAAAATCATAGAAATTGTTTTGAAAAACTAAAAATTTGGACACCATTGCCATGATTTATATCCAGCACAGCCCCAGACAGTCATGAAAAACAGAAATAATTCATTTAAAAAAACTATATTTGTAAAAATTGTGAACAATCTTCGTAGTCACTGTCCCAAGAAAGTGCCATACAAAATTTGAAAGGAATCCAGCCACGCTAGTTTGAGATTTTTAAAGTTTCAGATGAAAAAAACTGAAAAAAACTCAAAAATGGAAAAACAAATTTTTTTTTTTTTCAAAACTGAACCTTTGTTGACCTTGTCCCAAGTAAGCCCCATACTAAATATGCAATAAATCTGCCAAATAGTTTTAGTGAAGATGTTTGAAACTATAGTAACATTGTTTCCATATTTAGCCAGATACCTCATCTATCACGTTCAGTCAAGTGCGAGAACGAGCAACAAAATACTGACTCCAGTTTGTAGGTGTAACTATGTGTAAGTCTCCTAAGAGGAGGACCATGTGTCAAAAGTTTTATGTATGCAATACCTCACACCTGAGACTAATCTCCAGAAATAAAACACAATATAAAACATGAAATAACACAAAAAATAGCCATAAGAAGCATTTTAAATAGAAATTTGTATTTACATCAATATTAACATCAAGAGACACGTAGGAAAAAAAATGCAACAGTAATTTACATCCTGAAATTATGACAGCATAATTTCAATTGGTTACTTTTTCTCATTTTTGTCTTAGCAGAGAACAGAGCAAGGAGGATCATTTATCTTTTATCAATAATTAAAAGCAAAGCGCAGACTGAGGTCCTGCTGTATTCTTGTAAGCATTTCTATTTTTTAAATGTACTTCATTTAGAACAAGATTTGAAAAATCCACTCAGCTTCATATTTTGAAGAAGAATCAGTCCTTACAATGACTACAAAAATTAAGTTAATGAGAAGTACGATGTTTTTAACACTCGCAATTCTGTTGCCATTTTAATAGATAGGTTAACATTTAGTTTTACTGTCTGAATGACAGTCTAAATTAACAGCAATTGACTGCAGTTTGGACAGACAAAGTTAGCAAAGTTTTAAAAACAACCCCTTCCCCTGGCATACTGCAAGGGGCTATTCACTGGCCATTAATTTGAAACACGAAATTGAATGAAATAAGCTCAACCATTGTAGTGAGAGAAACAGATTAATTCTATGCTGTATCATACAATATACAAAATAATATATATATATATATATATATATTCGTATGCATTCGAATGTGTAAATTTAAGTACACAAACAGAAATGCATTTAGACCATTAACATCTGGAACTACTTGAAACACAGGAAAAACAAAATCTTTGGATTGAGCATGTCTTACACGATAGACCTCTCAGAGAGCAACAAGTGTAAATACAGGCAAATAAAAATTAAATCCAGATAAAAAAAAGGTTGAAAGGGTCCTTAAAGGTAGGAAAATAATGAAAGTCTCAATTTCAACCCCTCCTCTGAAATCTAACACATTTAAGCACCACAAAAGGCTGTTATATACTTGTAAGAGGCGTCGGTTGAGTGTCTGATGACCAAAATGATGTCAGAGGGACAGAAGTGTCGTGTGACTTGTCAAATATCTGTAATGTTGCACATACCGTTGTCAGTTGTCCTTATATTTCCACTGGCTGTCACGGATAAAAAAAAAAAAAAAAAAAACCGAAATCATGGCATTCACAAAAATATCAGTTGGTTATGAAACCAATACACAAGTGGTGCTAGATGTGGCAAACCCCGCCCCTCACGCATATTTTAGCTGTTCAATGAGTTGATCCACTTTTTGGGTACGTGTGCTCTTGGGTTTGACGCTAAAGGTCAAATGTTATGGTTACATTGAGATTCCCGAATGAGTTTCCCACCAGTAATTAATCAAGACCAAGTGGCTATCAACATTAATTAATGAGATATAGCCTTCTGAAAACTCGTCATCATTGGTTTGACCTTTCACGATCACTCAAGGTCAAAGGTCATGGTGTCATTTCAAATCTTCATGTACAATTTCCTATGTGTGTTTAACAGTAACCAAACGACGTCCTACAGTAGTTTGAGAGACACAGTGTAAGCTATGTAATTGAGACCTTTACCCTGCTAAACTCTAACCCCCACCAATCTTTGAAACTGCACTTTTCACTACAGCTATTTGACAAATTGGAAAAGGAAACTTTTGATGTTTGATGTAAATTGGACCATTCTAGACAAAGTAATGACCTTTTCAATGACCTTGACCAAATTCATTCATAAATTTAATAGGATCTACTGGGGGGTCCTTGCCCAAATTTTGGGCAAATTTGATATAAACAGAAGCAGTGGTTTTCTCGTAATCTTGGTAACGAACGAACAAACAAATAAACCAACAAACCAAGTCAATTGGAATACCCTCGCCCTTCCCCCTCAGGGGGGTGGGGGGTGGTAATAATTGCTGTGGAGATGACCACTTGCCCTACAAGTAGTCCGACACTTCGTTTAAACGTAAAAGCATCTGTATCGTCGACACTTTTCTAAAGACCTCTGCCGTCATGTCTTCCAAGTATAAAACAGCCTTAAGTTAGATGAAAGCATGGTTCACAACCAACACCAAATAAAGCTCTCTGGATTTCTCGAAGATATTTTATAGTGTGTGCACAGCTATCATCAGACAGGCCTCAGACTAAGATCCAAACTCAATTTTTGAGTAGTGAACTCAGCCATGGCTGTTTTTCACAGAGTCAGTTATCTTGAGGAATCTCGAGGAGAAGACAAAGCTAAATCAGACTTGGGCACGGCTTAAAGGTGAAAATGACATTCTGAGGAAGAGATGGAGAATCATTAAATTTGTGTACATGGTGTATACCATGTCAGTCCAATACCAAAAAATAAACTGTCCTCAAACATGCCTTGTCATTAGACTGGGAATATCCTGTGAGCACCATACTTACTTGTCCCACCTGCACAAAAAACATTTAAACCTTTTCCCATGTTAAAATACAATTGGAAAGTACAAGCTCACACTTCAACTCCACACCAATGACCCTCCTGGAAAAAAAAGAATTCATGAGCAACTTCAGAACTAAAAAATAGTGACTTTCTTAAAAGTGTCTGCTTCAGCTTATGAAATGCATATTTAAATATGAGCAATGGTGTAAGAGGGCCTTGCTTTCTTATACTTTCCAATGTGATATATCAGAAATAAAAGTTGTATTGACCTACAAGACCGAGAATAAGAAAATTATACTTTAAATATCAATCCTTACAATCTGTGCAAAAATGGTATGTGACCTACAAAAGCATATAATACATTTTAAGCATATTTACAATTTATATTCACAGACAAGAAATTGAAAATGTGACATCACATGTAATACTGCAGTACCTTTGCTTTGAGAGGAGGATGCTCCATGTAAATTTCAGCCTAAAGCATAAAGATTATTGCTTAAATCTGCATAATATAGACATCTGTGCTTACTGCTTTCATGGATAATGTTTTTCTTTCCAATTTAGATGGGTCCCTGTTAAGAAAATCAAAAAATGTCAGTTTACTGTGTGCATTAATTTTTGAATAAGGCTATAATGACCAAGAAATATTGCAACAATCCTTCCAATATCAACCTTCCCGTAAAGTGCAAACTCAACCTAAATCTTTTTGCGCAGTACCTTAACCCATCGCATTGCAAAATACGTGTTCCCACATCAAAGGCTAAATGCTGCGTGATGTACATTCTAGAGAAGAGGTGACCTTTTCTCATGGATGAAACAGTTTTCCATGTGGTCAGGCAAGTGAAGGTACTTCCAGAGGGGAAAAAAACAGCCTGGAGGTAAGACCCGCCTGAAAATCCAAATCCAGACTCTGAAAACATGAGAGCCACACACAATTTGTGTGTATGCACGTGTGTGTTAAAGTCCATCTAGCATTTACATATGTAGTAGCCGCCACCCGCCAAGTGTCAGAAAATTGTGTGCCCGGTGGGGTTCGTCCTTAGGGTGAAAAAAACTGCACATCCCAGGCCAGGCGTAGAGGAGTAGAGCTCTGTCTTTTAAAATGGGCACAGAGACCCGCAAACACAGAGCACATGTTTCTCCATTTGGTTCACAGTGACTCTCTGCTTTCACACAGGCAGCTCTGCTCCAAAGCTCAGCAATACTTCTGCAGGAGAATAGAAAGATTTAGAACATGCTAGTTTGACTACATGAGAAACAGAATGAGAATACAATTTGACTACATGAGAAACAGAATAAGAATACAATACTGGGACAAGAAATGCCTCAGGCAACAAATCAAATATACACTCACATTTAAGGGTATTTCACTGAAAAAAATAAAGGGGCATTTAAAATCAGATAATTACAAACGTATGCTTGTGCAGAGAGGTCATTAATGGATGAGCACATTAAGTTGTTTTCCAGCTTTAAATCATTGTCCAATTAAGAGAGAACACTAAAGCCAGGAGGATTCTCAAGGATCTGGATTTTTCATACTGGCAATGATTACAGTGCCTGACATCATGCAACAAATGAACCGCTGGCAGCAATGATGGCAGGCGCTGAATCTTGTAGGGATATTGAAAGAAAAGCATAACAATGAGCTCAATTCCTTCAAAAAAAAAAAAAAAAAAGCCTTTGTCTGAACAAACAGCGCATTACGTAGATGCGACAGTCGCATACCTGATCAGGGCCCATTGGCATTCGCCCCATACCCATGGGGTTCATGCCCATCTGCCCTGGCATCTGCCCAAGATGGCCCCCACTGCCATTGACTGGCATGGACCCGTTCATCATCATGGCCCCGTATGACCCCGGGTTTCCTTGCTGCGCAAACTGCTGCTGAGGATATGAACTGCAACACAGAACAAACAGGCCACTGGCATTAACCCTTAGAGCGCTGAAATAGACCTTTTAAAAATATAAATTTTATTATCTTGTGCTGAAAATCAACAGCTTTGATTTGATATCTTACATTACTGAGTGACAATAGCTGCATTTAGCACTCTAAGGGTTAACACAATATGACTTCCCAGTTTTGAGGCCTAAAAAGGGAACAAATGTGCACACTCTGCCATCAGTCTGGAGTATTTCTTATGGAAGACAGAACCTATGGCTAGATGGTAGTGGTTTCCAATATTGCACGAGAAGCTAATTAATTTAAAATCTGTGCAGCAGATGGAAGTGTTCAAATAAAAACGTAAGCGGTGAAATGTATAAATACTATCAGAGGTCACCACTGAGACATGCTTATCAGCATCTATTCCAGCTCATATAGCATGTTTACTGCTTGAATGACTATGTGCTGTTGACAAACTTATTTCGGGGCATGCTGTTGACATACTTATTTCGGGGCATGCCTCCTTGTGGCCAGCCCTTCATCTCTGCCGTCTGATACATGGGACCGCCCTGGGGGTGCTGTTGCATCATGGGATTCTGGGGGGGGCCCAGGCGACCTGACATCATCGCGTTGGGTGGGCTGCTAGCTGAACGAACGAACGACGGGTCCCCCTGCTGGTTCATCCCTGGTCAGAAACAGAAGGTTCAGTCTTGATGCGCAATTCCCACTTCCACCAGATTTCAACGTATCCCCCGGGCTGGTACACATAATGGCCACTAGAGGGCAGCAGCGCTCCCTTATGTTTCACATCGTACCGCAGGACTCTTCTATTGAAATGAGACCAGATTCATCACTGCATAAAACTGATGTTATGGAGAACAGCTCACCGTAGTTGGCGCCATAGGCAAACTGCTGCTGTCCCGGCTGGCTCATGGGGGGCCCACCCATAGGGCTGTCGATGCCGGCGGGAGCCGTGACATTCGGGGGTGGGCTGAAACCTCCAGCGGCGGCAGCTGCAGCCTGCTGCTGCTTCTGCTGCATCAGCATCATCATCCTCTGCCTCCTCAGCTGGTGGTTCATGATCTCTCTGCTCCTCTGTGCCATCATTTGGGCATTCAGGAACCCAGGCTACGATCAGAAATAAGCACCATCATCCCATATTCACAACCATCATCCCGTAATCACAACACAATGACGTACTGCGTCAGCAGCTTACTGGCGTAAAATGTCTTAAAAAAATATATAGGACTACAAAACAGTTATCAATTTTTTGTAACCGGTCATGATTCATACGATGAGTACACGTCTATCCGAGTACACGTCTGCACCCCTAAACCCGTACTGTAAGCTTATTGTAGTGGGCCATGTTTCCATTTAACGCAGCAATGGAGGTCAGGATGAATAATTTTCAGAAAAATTTTCAGAAATCTTCGCGATACTGCTGTGACTTGTATCATGATCAAATAATTTCTGGATCTTCATCCATATAATGTGTGTATTTAAGTTTCAAGATGGTCAAATACTTCAGAGTTATTGTGTTCTGAAGATCAAGTGTCTTCAGCAGCAATGGACTGCACTGAAACCAAAGTATTCCTTTAATTTGGGCAATACGATTACAACAGGCATAGAAAAAAAGTCATACTTTCATAACAAAATACAGCAAAGAACACACAAACCCCACACTCACAGTAATGCAAGAGATGCAAGTCAATTTGAATGAGATTAGTCTAGAGTGAGTAAAAAGGCAACAGATACCATACCTGTCCTCCCATGCCTGGTTGCATGCCCGGGCGAAGCACGGGGTTTCCCTGCTGCACTACCCTGGCGACTCTGGTTCATGAACTGCAGATGGGAAGATGCACGCAGCACATACTTTTACATCAGAGAAATGCAACAGCCGAACGAAGACCCAACAGGACACTACCACAGGACACACTGCCAAGGCTACATGGGCTGAGGAGACAAGGGTTCGCGGAGAATGAAGAGGGGCAGGTGGTTACCTGCTGGCCTTGCAGTCTTTGCTGAAGCTGCAAACGCATCGGCTTGTTGGCGCTGATCATTCTGGGGCGCATGTTTGCACGAGGGTGCATACCCGCCATGGGGAAGTTTCCCTGCGGACCCATCTGGTTCATCATGGGGTTGAAGCTGCCTGGTTGGCCTTGCATAGGGTTGCTGTTATAGCCTGGCTGCATAGCCATTCCAGGGGGTCCAGGGTAACCCTGGCTGTACATGGCCTTCTGCTCCATCACCATGGAGGGATCCTGGCCAGGGAAGGGCTCTGTCGGCTGCTCTCCACCCTGACCCTGGAGTGGACAGCATCACAGGCACAAGCACACACTTTTTTGTTTTACAAAATTTTGTTAAAATCATGGCTGACAAGCCAGTGCTAAATCTTCACACAAATTGGTCAAAGATCAAAGGCAAGATTGTTGTGAAATACTTCCATCTGTCCTTTAAAAGCTTTCCTTTGGTTTTACTTACCCAATGTGAACACGCATATCTCTGAATACATTGACACACCAAGTATACCAGGCTGGAAATTGCATTGGTGGCAAGATATTACATATTTTCATTATTTCCAGTGATGCGCAATGTTACTTATTACTGTGCCATTGTAACACAATTAGTACACCACCACAACACATGCAGACCAAACACTTTTCATAAGAATTTAAAGGCTGCACGTGCCTGATAAAAGCAAGTCAACTGAGCTAGCAGCTAAAAGCAGAGACCCCCACCTGGCTGACGAGATCCGGGATGCCCAAGGCGCGGTCAATCTCTTCCAGAGCGATTACATCCGTGTTGTTGAGCAGTGAGTCCAGCTGATCCAGAAGGGCTCGTTCATCACTCTGCCCCTCACTGCTGGAGGGGGGAACCAAGAGCTCATCCAGGGCATTCCCAAACTGCGGCCTGAGATGCATCAAGAAACATCTACTACCATTTCTGTGCAGAGAGAACTGGGTGCTCAATTCCAATTCATCACACAAGGTCCTCATTAGTGTCCCTCACAATGATCTGTATGAAACACCTGACTGGTGCATGGCAGGTTGTAACACTTGACGGACTTATGATTAGACTTCCTAAGCTCCAGAGTCAGGATTCTTGATACATATGGAGAATGTGCTCCCAGGCAGCAACCTCAACTACCACAAAAAAAAAAAAAAAAAAAATTTAGTTTGAGGGTAAAGCATGTAAAGACAAACCCAAGAAAAAGATGTCTCCACTAGCTTTGAGTTTTCTGATTGAAGAGGCTGAGGGACTCACCTGTTGAGGCTGCTGTCCATTCCCATCACACCATCAGGCCAGGAGGGCGACTGGTTAGGCCCCTGCTGACTGAAGGGACTCATGCCCATGTTCATGTCACCTGGACCTGTGGGGAGATCGTCTGCACGATGAAGGATGTCAATTACCTGCACTTGCTCAGGTACTCACTCACGCATGCCAAACCATAACTTTGCTGCTGCTTACCCATGTCCATGAGCTGCTGTTGCAGCATTGACCTGTTGCCTGGAACGCTGTTTGACCTGCCCACCATGGGACCTCCCATCATGCCTTTGGAGTTGTAGTCCATTCCGGGGCGGATCATGGAAGGGTGTCCTACAGACCCAACCGGACTGCCGCTTGACCTTGACATCGCCCACTCGCTGGAGGTGCTCATGGGAGAGCGTTGTGGAACGCCCACTCCCCTGTTCATCATTCCTGTGCCGGAGCAAAACCACAAACTTTATCTCTGGAAATCAGAGCTTGAATTTTACTTTAATTTACATAAGGACTTTAGCCAGAACAACATAGTTGAACCAATGAACATCAGCACCCAACATGGGAAACAAATCTGCACTATCTGATTTAGTGGACTTAGAGAACAGTTCCCTAGCTGTCGAAACCCACAAAGGGAGGAAGTGGAACAACAAAACGCTGCAGTCTGCCACCAGGACACATACCCATGTTCCCTGGGAAGTTTTCAGGGCCTCCAATCATGCGCTGGCTCTCCAAATTCTCCTGCTTGATAAGCATGGGACAGGGAGCACTGCGCCGGCCCGCTACACCCCCTCCACTGACAGGCTTTCCATCCATGGACACGGCTCTCTGGAGCGGGACACGATTACCCGACAGCATGCCTGGAAAATAGGAACATTCAAAGAGGGGGTTAGAGTGAGAATGGGTGGAAGACTACAGAGGCATTCCGCAACTTAAAGTGATGGATCGCCACAGTTACCCTGCGCATTGTCATCAGGGAAGTTCTGCCGCTTATTAGTGCCTTCGGTTCCCCCACCTGCCTCAGGGTAGAAACTGGAACCTGAATTCCTCAGACCTCCTAAGATTGTCTCAAGGGTTTCCAGCTGAGAGAAGACAGGTAAGATGTTACTTATTGATGACAGCACAAGAACTGCACTCACCTATAGTCCGCCAATCAAAAATCTCTCACAAAGAGCTCAATACAAGAACTGCCCACTTTAAGCATTATCCTTGAAATCAGATGCTGATGCTCCAGATGGCTTGGTCTCATTCAACATTCAACAAATAGACTAGCTTTGTGTCCTGATAATTGGCAATAAAATGCTAAAAGAATCCTGAAACGCCAAAACTCATCTGGCGCCACACAGTCTTTGCCAAGCTCAAGGAGCATGACCTAAACTGTGGTGAGGAACAGTATACTATGCAAGACACTGCCGGGGGGAAGAGATAGTTATCCCTGCATATCCCACTAGGGCTACAGAAGTTTGGTTCTTGTTCCATGCTGGGCTACATAACTGTGATACTCCAGTTCAGTTTACCTCAAATTGTATATGCACTTATGCCAATAACATGTAGTTTTAAATCATAGTAAATAATAACTGTAGTATTCTGTAAGTTACCTCATCACTGGGCTCAGTCTTGATGTTGTTCTCCACATTTTCAGGGGTGGAGGTAGCAATGGCAGAGCTGCTGCAGGCCCCTGAACCAGCCTTGCCCTCTAGGTCTTCCAGCTTTGGCTTGATGTCAGCAGGCTCTTTGGAGTCATCCTTGTTGAGAAGGTAATGGAGCAGGGCGTGGGTTTTCTCCTTTTTGGGGCTGTGCTGCTCTTGCTTGGTGTCTGTGGCCCCTGGCCCCGATGGAGCCCCACCTGTGGTCCCTGATGCAGTTGACTCTGCCCCCGAGGACTCGTGGACCTGGCCCGGTACCTTCCCAGTGGCCTCAGCAGTGATCTTGGCCACCTCATCTGGGGTGTTCCCATTCTGCAAGAGCTTATGGAGGATCTTATGCTTCTCCTGCAGAGATGCAGAGTAGTGGGCGGAGCTGGAAGATGACACTCCTCCAGAGGCCTGCCCAGCACTGTTGGCAGAGGAGGAAGAGACTCCAGTGGAGGAGGGGCTTGTGACGCAGGAAGCGGTATCCTTGGCTTCAGCTCCTGTGGGGGTGGAGACAGGTGCTGGAGGGGCGGGCGGGCCACTACTGCTTCCCAGGCCCAGTTCCTCCTTGGGCGTGGTCAGAAGCTGCAGGAGCTTCTTGTGGCCCTTGCTCTCAGGGATCCGCCTGTGGGGCTCAGTGGGGGCGGAGGCCGCCGGAACAGTGTCGCTGGACTCCTTGCCCCCATGAGGGGTTGCCTGGCTGTCAGGCCTCTCCCCAGTGTTGTCAGCGGGTTGGGGGTGGGGGTGATGGTGCAAGTGGTGGTGGTGGTCCCCACCAGCACTGTATGGGCTCTTGGAGTCCACATGGCCAGGCTTACACTGGACCTGCTGCTGCGGAATCGGCTGCTGCTGCTGGGTTTGCAGCGAGGAGTTGATGCTGGGAGAGCCGTCAGGTTTGTGCGCTGGTGAAGTCAGAGCAGATGACAGTGAGTTGCCCACTCCTTCACTGATGGCTTGCAGTGCGTTGAGGGAGCTGCTGGAGAAAGTGCTGCTGCCCCCTGGGCCTCCAGCTCCTCCTGAAGCACCCGGGCCCATCGGTGAGGACATTGCTGCAACAGAAGCACAGATATTAGCCTGCCATACACAACAGCACAATGTGTTCAATGCATTAACAAATCATTGCCGTACACAAACAAAAAGTTCATTAGACTTTTGGGTGGACATACCTCCAGGAGAAAACTGGCTGGCGCCCATTTTAGGACTCCCCCGCGTCCTGGGAGACATCATGAGGTTTGGCTGAGGGACGTTCATGCCTGGACTGCCCTGGGTGGGGCTATTCATGCCCAGCCCATAAGGCCCACCCTGGAATGGGGGATGCTGCTGTGGCATTCCAGACCCTGGGTGATTCATTGGATTCATTTGGTTCATCTGACTCATTTGATTCATCTGATTCATTGGATTCATTTGATTCATCTGACTGACTTGAGTCATTTGCATCATCCTGTTGCTGCCGCTGTACATGGAGTTTCCCATCTGACCTGCATGGCCCTGTTCATTCATACTGTAGCCCCTGTTCATGCCCATGCCCATCCCCGCCCCAGGAGGCATGTTCATCTGGGCGCTGGGGTTGGCGTTGCCCATTCCCTGTGGCCTCATTCCACCCTGCATCATGCCAGCCTGGTTGGTGCGATATCCATTCTGCTCCCTGAGACAAAGCCATAGAAAAAAACTGAACAACAACTCAAGAAGAATAGTACACAAAACTGACCATGGAAACAGAACAAGTGTGGTGTCAATTAGAATAGGGATCCAGGACCATTTTCCTCGCTTCTAATCTTAATCCCAGACATTTTGAGAACCAGGTTATGCTTTCCCATTACAGAATGTGGGCTAACAGTGAGCAGGGTCTCACCTCTGTAGCAGATGTGTGGATATAAAGCCTTGAGGCTCATTGGTCATGGGGTGGCGGTACAGCTTGCTTTTGGTTTGCGCTGTGACCGGAGTCCCGTCGGACAGAGAGAAGCGGTAAAGGGGGGTCTCGGCATGGCCGTGCAGGAAGGCTGAAGAGAGAGGAGAGAATATCTGAACCGTTTTGAGCCACGAGGCGGCAGAAGGGAGGGGGGGTATAAATACAGCCCGACCCAGACAGAAACAGGAAATAGACGTACCTTCATGGTAGTGTCGGCGGTGTGACCAGGGCTGACCCTCGCTGTGGTGTAGAAACATCTGGATACACCTGCGCCACAGGTCCTCCCAGCCGGGCCGCATAGAGGCGCGCAGGGAATTGTGATCGATCTGCATCAGTTTTCCTGTTTGAGGAGGTGGGGGCAGAACAGCACAGGCAGGTCATTATGGGCTGGGTTCTGACAATGCTCTACAAGTACTGCTTGTGCACCTGATCCATGTCCAGACTTCTCCCCACTGAATGCCCCTGCGTAAAACTCTTTACTAAAAATGGTCATTCACTATTAGTCCTGGCCTGTGACTTACTCCAATCAGTGGGTCAGTTACATTTCACTGTCATAGGACCACCAGAAGCAACTGAACACATCTCGTCTCACCTGAGAGCTCATGTCTGGTGTTGAAGCTCTCAGTCCTTTCCACTGCAGTCACACGGCGAGCCACGCAGATCATGCAGGACTGCAGATCTGAACGCCAGAGAAAAAGAATGACATACTCACAACTGACATGAGAATCAGATGTGTAATCACTAAAATGAGCATTGACGTGGGATTATGCAATGTTGACATGCGACTGGCTGCTGGCTGTACCTTCCCCCTCCTCCATCATGGCCTTGGGCTGAGTGAGGGCAAAGCACTGCATGGTGTCGTATCGCGGGCTGCTGGCCGCCTCCTCTGGACCGCCGTGGCAGTACTTCACCAACATGCGGCAGTTAAACGTGTGGCTCTTCTGCCTGGGTGCTTCAGAACCCCAGGACACTCCATTCACTGTACAGACAGACAAGCACACACGCATGATAAAAAGAAGAGCACAGAAATGATGGTAAAGTTAACAACCAAAATGAATGCTCCTACAATAAGCATGACATCATAGGAATTACACATAGCAAATACAACTGCCCCACCAGAATCTTCGCACGTGGCAGCCAGACGCATAACATATGCCTGTTCAAAGATTTTTATTTTCAATGGTATTTTATATTGACAAAGTCACATTCCATTCCCTTGTGAGACTTTGCAGAGAAGACTAAGGTGCAGAATCAACCTTCGCCAGAAGGGGGAGCCAGTGCTCTGAAATTACTCTCAGCACTTAAATGTCCTCAAGGCACCCATGGACACCCACCCCAAGTAGTTCACAGTGGCAGAGAGGCCAGGCTTAATTGTTTCTAAAAAAAAAAAAAAAAAAAAAAAAGTTTAACAAGAGCTTTAAATCCTTCCCCCCATCTGAAAAGGACAGCACAACCTGTGGTGTGAGAGCCTGACATGTAGCCTTAGGGTGAAATTAACAAGAGCAAGGCACACCAGTTGCCCAGTTCCATTAAACATGCAAACAAGATCCTGGAGACCACAGACTCATTTGAGTTCAAAACTCAAATACATGCAAAGACAGCAACCACTGAGAACTATCCGTGGTCAGACAATGCACAGGCTAACAGCTAAGAGCATTTTTTTTGCTGTTCAGACCAGGTTTGTGTGACACACCCAGAGCCTGATTGGAAGGGTTTTTCTAGCCATTTCATTTTTCTACTTGCATGGCACTTCTACCGCAGAGAGAAACATGTTTAATTAATTGGACACTGGGATATCAGATATCATGAGCAACACATGAACACTGATCCGTGAACTCCAGCCTCCATGGCTGATCATGAACATCGACTCAGGCCGCAGGTGAAATGGGGGTCAGATTACACCATGAAATTACACAGGAACATACAGGCATCTATTAGGAAACGAACTCTACTAAGTAATCAGGTTTATTTCAAATGCTGTTTGATATCTTGTCCGTGTGCAGGTGGGCCATTCCGAGGTATTGCCAACCAAATGTCCCCTCCGTGTCAGACAATAAAATGATCCCCAAAAGGAAATGGAGGGGAAAAATTTTTGCTTTTTCCACCCGAAAATAGCAATGCACTATTTTACCCATAAACTGTAAAAAATACATTTTAATACATCAACAGAATTTTGTTTGGGGGATGTTATAGTGTCGCGTCACGGAGGGGACATTTTGTTAAAATACCTTGGAATCGCCCAGATGTGAACTAAGAGCTCCAAACACATTTACTACAGAGAACAAAGGCTTAGAGAGCATCACTTAAAATAATTCAGTTTCCATATGAGTAGACCAAGATTCCAATAAAACAAATCAATTTCCAGACCATCTGCTTCCACAGCTTTAGACAGACAACAGTGACTGCAGTGAAGCAGCTCTGGTGAGTGTACCTGCCTGCGTTAGACAGCATTTTGCGTGAAAAAAAAAAATGAGTGCGTCAGGCTGCCTGATTGCATCTCACACGCATGTGCATGTGTCTGTGTGTGTGACAGGGATTAGGAGGTGGAGAGTGAGACAGAGATGAGAGAGAGAGACAGAGATGAGAGAGAGAGAGCGAGAGAGAGAGAGAGAGAGAGAGCGCACTCGTACTGTTGGATTTGGGCAGGTTCTTGTGGAACTCCTCTCGGTCCTCCTCATGCAGGATGTTATAAACGCTGGTGTTGATCAGCTCTTCCTGCTTGTACTGCAGGTACTGCGTCACATTGTCTGACACGAAGACGATGTTGCCGTCACGGTTGACGACAAAGAGAAACCCATCCAGAGCCTACGAGAACAGAGGAAATAAATAATCACAGAAAAACCGGATGAAGTGGGAGAGATTTGTGTGGGAGGCAGACGCAACCAAATATTGACCTCAGGTCAGTTATGTTAATCAGGCAAGGGAAACAAAGCTTTTTTGATGATTCAGTGAGAATTAAACGCTGATTTTACACAAAGTTGCTCCATTAAAACTTGATGTTCATCAGCTTTGAGCTGGGAGATAGAAGTGGAAGACTTGAAGGAAAGGAAACTAAGGAGGACATTACCTCCCATAATGCTCTGCTCTGTGCGGGCAGTGGAGCGCTAATCACACTGCTGACTGCTGACAGCACCGCACAGTGATTAATGACTACCAACATTTATACAACTACCACTTGTCTATCAGCGAAAAACAAACCCAACCACTGCAATCAATCAACTGGCCAATCAGCAGGCTGGGTTTCTGTGAGAGAGGTGACCCTTGCCCTCTGACCCATGGCTCACCTGCAGCAGAAGTGGCCCCAGATGGTCTTTGTCGATGACCCCCTGGCCCGTGGAGGACACATCAGCCTTCTGAACATCATCGTCGTTAGAGGAGGCTTTTCCTAAGGAACATCACAGGCAGCGATCACGCCAAAAGTACACTAGCAGTAAATAAAACGGTAACATCACCCAATTTTCCTCACCCAAAGGAATTTCCCAATTAACAGCCACATTGGAAATATTAGACAAATAGACAAGCACCATGGCATTTCAAATTAAACAATCATCCTGGACATCAACCTGAACCTGTTTAGCATTATCCACTTGAAAGGCTATTCTGCTCAGTCGCAAAATTGCAACAAGTTTTTGTGGCAAATTCCACATCGCTACTTTATCACCCTCTAAACAATACCTTAATCTGCCATCATCAAGACAGAGTTCTCAGAGGGAGGAGATACAAACGAGAAGACAAGCTACATCTCTTTGCAAAATGACATTATAGAAGCACTATGGTCTCCCTGTATTTTCCCCCTCTCAGACTTAACAAGAAAATTTTACCCCTTTTAAAACAGGACAACAGGTGTAGAAAACAAGGGATAAGCCTATTTGACAGGACACTGTATGATTATAAATCCTCAGAGGACTCATTGGCTTTGTAAATTCCCAAGTAGGTAGAAGTCATAATTCTAGCCTAGCTACAGAGGAAGCCATTAATCACAGCCAAAAGACTTCTGGTTTAATCTTTGAGGCATATCAGCGTTACCTTAATCTGCAGCTCAACAAGCATTATACGAGTAAGCTGCAAAAATAAGACGCTTGAAAGAACTCAAATTCAATTATTTTGTTTGTTTCAATCGCAAATAAATTCACAAATCCTCATTATACAGCACATAGACCAAGCGACCACCAGGGGGAAGCATCATTTAGCTGGAGTAAGCGCTACTTGAAGCGAGGAGAGATTCTCGGCTCGTGATAAACAATAACATTTAAGGCGGGCTTGATGAAGCGTCAATCATCACATGCTTGGGTCTGAGACGCTCACACTGAGAAACTATTGCCTTTAGGGCAACTGAACCCCGCATGTTCGGGAGTAAAATTACCGAGAATTTAAAAAAAAAAAAAAAAAAAAAAAATGCTGCACTGTGCTGCACTTGTGGCTAGCTCCTGGCAAATAAGCCACGGAGTTCTGTCACAATTAAAATACACTACTCTCTAATGAAACCTCTGAAAGATTGATCGCACCAAGGACAAAGAGGGATGGGGGAGAGGATAAAGAGACAGGGAAAGTCAGCCATGGGGGGAGAGAGAGAAGGGAGCACCGGAGAGAAAGAAAGCAAGAGACTGTGGCACTTCATTATTCACTTCCTGTAACTATGGCAACCCCTCTCCACAAAGTCAGAGACAGCTGTACCCTCTTCCCCTTCTGATCAAGACAGTAAAGATTCTCACAACTGTCATCACCTTCCTGTCAGTCAGTCACTCTGCTCACTTCCTGGCGTCTAAGTTAGCTCAGAGGTGGAAAGGAAGAATATTTTATTTAAATATTCACCTCAACAGCACTCAAAACAGGAAGTCAACAGTCAAAACTTTCCTCACCACCATGGACGGACAATATCAAACAAGGTACATGGCAATCGGGCTATTCATGTAAACTTTTACAGTAGAAAAGAAACACCCCATAGAGCCAGTCCCATGAAACAGACGTGCTGGTCTGGGATCAGTTTTCCTTGGTCCAATAACTGAACTCATCAACGAGAAACTAATCCAAGATAAGCACTGTGACTTCAAAATCCGTTTTATAAACACTAGCCATTATGTTTAATTCTCCGACAAGGTCAGGTAATATTACACATTACCAACAGAAATGAACACCCAGGACTTCTGACTTTAGTTGGATTAACACACAATGCTCTCCTTTACAGCAGTACAGCCATACCTTGCTCTTTAATCTGCCGGATTTGCCGCACCGTCTCCTTGAGTATGGCACACTTGTCCGGCTTGACGTTGAAATTATCGATGTCGCCGAGGTTGGCGGAGATCAGCTCGGCCAGCTCCTCGATGTACTTGCTCTCCTGCTCCCGCCTCCTCTTGTCACACCTGCAGAGTGAGCCATTCTGGTCAGACAGCATCACTGTCACATCGCCCATTATTTCATAAACGGCGATGCCAAATGACGTCCGTTTCACATAAGTGGGCACAGTGAATCATGACAGTTTGACACAAAGTCTCCAAACTTCTACCGCAGGAGCTGAAATTAAAACTCCGTACAGGACATTATCTGCAGTCACACAATACAATCCCACTCTTTAATCACGAGCACAGCACAGACCAATGAAATCTTCACGTTTTTATTGTTAACATCTTTTCATTTCACATTTACACAGGTCGCAAAGCCATGATAAGGCGATTCCCTTCTGCAGAAATGGCCCCTGTGTTGGGAATGCAAGTCAATGACGTCTCGCTCACCCGAGTCCGGGCGTGTCGCAGGTGGAGAGCTTGCGTTTCCGATCGGAGCAGAGCGGCTCCAAGGAGTTGTCTCCCAGTCCGCTCATCTTGTACACATATCAGCACCTGGGGAGACACAGAGCCAATGAGCTTTAATGAGGAAGGGAAGAGCCCATTACGGCTGATATATGACAGCCTGCTCCCCTACCGGCTGCCTCCTTCATATGCAGCCAGACATGCCCAGAGATGATGCGCTCATCCATTCCCCGGGCTTATGCAGGCCTAATGAGCGAGCCAGCGCCTGGGTACTGAGGGGCAATGGATAATGCTGGAGAGAGTGTACAGCCAGCGAGAGAGAGAGAGGGAGGGAGGGAGGGAGGGAGGAGGGACCGACAACGAGCGTCTGCCTGCATCTGTGACTCCTCCATCAAGTCTTTCTCCTTGCATTTCCGCAGCCACACCAACTCAGAGAGTAAAACCAGCAAGACTCCAACACTGGCTTTGCCGAGACATGACCAGGGCCAAGGTTAGTCTTAAAGACAGTGGAGGGGGATCTCCTGGTGAGCCAGGTATGGATGACCAGCAGAACCGCACCCCCCCCCCACAACACCCAGATGAATATGAATCACCATATTCTCCCACCGTCCAATCTGCTTAGCATGACAAGTCTCTTCACGTTACACTCAGCCTGGGATTAACCCAGCACTGCCTGTAAGCCAAGATGCACAACAAACCCCATTAGACAGCAGCCGTCACCCTTCCCACAATGCTTCACATGGTCTGTATCCAGGAAGTGGCCGAGCGAATGGGAGGATTGTTCTGATTGGTTGCCTGCCCTTGCCTGAATTCACTGCAAAGTCGGCTGACAAAGTGTGGGAGGAGAGGACGCTTTTGGAAGGCCATTTTCCGCACCCCCCTCCACCCTGCCCCACCCCACCCCTTACACTGGGAGTGAGAACAGCACATTGGTTTCTTAAACCTTCAGATAAACGCTTTTCAGTCAAGTTCATTGTCTGCACATCCGCACACATCTAGACCAGGCAGACAAACGAGCAGGGATGACCGTCCCACTGCAGTCGAAACTTATTCTTATGCCAGGTCTGTTCCACTATGTGCAATGCCACGCACAGCCGCCTCCATCCTTAACCCCCTGTCAAGACTGCCAGCCATGCTGAGGTATGTGAATTTTTCATTTGAACATTTCATTTGGCATTCTGCTGGTAGCTGAAAGACAACAGTCAACATGGGGGTTGAAGGGTTGCAAACCGTAACAGATATGATGCATTTAAAAAAAAAAAAAAAAAAAAAATTCAAAATTCTGTCATGGGACACATACACACCCATATTAGCTCTGGAAAAATTACACAAACTTTATGCTGATAATCATGTTGAAAGTCTGCCATTTCCCGCAATGCCTTGCAGTACCACGTTCCAGATTTTAAGAGGCCTTCAGTCTGCACTCCAGTCCTGCTCGGACTTAAAAAAATGTCATATATAAATACAGAATTAAGCAAAGATGGCCTCAGGTCTGGATCATAACAAATTATACTGGATAACAATATTTTATCATGGGGTTCATACTATAGTGTCACTGAAGGCTAAATGGAAAGAAGCAATCGATAATGATTATTTTAAACCGCTTTAACAATAGACATGAAAGCTAAAACAACATTCTCAAGTTAGCCCAAGAGGTCACCCCATATGACTCTCCAAGTTAGCAGTCACAGTGCAAATGAATGCACAAAATGCACTTATAGAGCACCAATTTCAAATGGCAGTGATGGGTAAATGCCAGTGCTCCAATAGTCTCAATTTGCCCATCGAAACTCATCTGTGAACTCTAACAGGCTGTGAGTTCAGTAGTCGATGTCCCTACAAAGCTTAGCTTTGAAGAGTGAATCGTTAAAGTATATCTGTGCACTAGCAGGGCTTCAACACTGAACACAGCAGGTAGCCAGGTGAAGCTAGATTGCGTTTACAGTAATACAATTACAATAATCAGAAACGTGATGTTCAACCTACACAGCAGCTCTTCCACAGGAGCAAGTGAGAATTCACATTGTTTGTGCCCATTGGGAGTTTCGCAGTATCAGCTACATGGCGATGATTTGGAGGAGGATGAGTATGTGGGCTTAGGACAGATAGTCTGGCACACAGACCAAAGTAAAAGTTTCACTGAATGGTTGGCATTTTCCATTTCTCTTAATTAGCAACCCTAATCAGCTGATCGAGACAAGAGGCCCAAAAGCACAAAGCAGGGTTGACTAACGACTGATAGAGTTGCATTTAATTTGCTCTAAAAGAAAAAGGAACCCAATTCCTCGATTAGATGGAGTGCCCTGTGCTTAGAGTTCAAACTGAATGTATTCTGTGCCAGACTGGAGGTGCTCCCTGCTCACTCCCACTCACGTCAGAAATTACAGTATAAGGCTTAGACTGAAGCTCAACCAAGCGACCACGCAGAGACTTCATTTTTGAAGTGCCTTTTCCAGGTCTTCTTGAAAGAAGAAGTTGCTCAGCAGTGTCGCTGTGGTAGGCCCCAGTATAAGTCATTGAGACCAGATTTTTGTGATCGAATACTTTTTTTTCCACGGTAGTAAACGTATGCTATATCAGCGTTTTTTGTAGTTTATTAGTCTCTCATGTGCCAGTCTCTTAAAATGGAGCCATTTGGACCAGAGAGCGTTTTGTGGACGAATTGAGAGTGGATAATGTCACTGCATCTGCCAAGCACAGGTGACTGCGCAAAGTCTGGCTGCAAGTTGTACAACGCGGAGGTGCTCTAAAGTGCGCCTCCATGTGACATCGCTTTTCCCCAAGCCCAAGAAAGTCAACAGTGGACGTCACAGTAACTTAATTTATAGTTTTTATACAGTCTGAGCTTCACACATGAAAAATGTGCGGAAGCAGCCAGGAAGTTTGTTTGACAGACGGCTTAAATCTCATAGTCACTCCTACTTTGCTAGACATGTAAAGTGCTGAGCACAGCCTTGACTAACAAAGAAGTTCCAACACTATTCTTCAGGAGAAACAGGCGGGGCATTAAAGATGGACCAGTGTAGTAGTGTTCTGTGACTATAGCGTCCCACAGAGCCTTCAAACACGTCCAGTAAAAATGAAATGTGACCTCCGCACGAACGGCTCTGTGCCTCAGTCCTGCGAGGAGCCGGAGCAGAGGTGCGCGGAGAGCAAACTGCGATCCGCCGATTCAACACCCCGGGGAAATGGGTCACCTCTCGTTTCGCGCTGGCAACCGCCGCACAGGAGGAAGTCGAAAACTGTACATGGAGGGACTGGCATCAGAGGTATGCAGAAATGCAGCTCGTTGTGCGAGCACAAACCAGGGCAGCTCTTCAGCGTGGCTCCTCCCCCCGTAACGGAACGGCCTCCGGAACTTTCTGTGGACTCCCTAGGGCCAGGCAACCCGAGCAGGAGCAGGCAGAAAGCAACGCTCTGCCGGAGTTCGCACGTCTGCAAATAACTCGTCTGAAAAAGCCAGCAAGTAGCGTTGCGTGAAGCAGCAGAAAGTATACCCCACAGTGGCCCTCGAAGCACTGCTTTTCCTGGCGTGCAATGATTGACTTTGTTGTGATTACGCTCAGCTGTGATTGCCTACTCGCTCTCGCTCACACCTCTCAACGTCGCAGCTGTTGTTGGGCAATAACCTCTGGCGCGGCTGTTAGCAGTAATTAATTGCGTGGCTGTAAGTGGCCCGTCAGTCAGCTTTGGGGTTAAGAGCTGCAGTAGACGGAAAGTGGCTGCAGTAAGTGCATGAGATGAGCTGTACAGCTAGGCCGCAGAAGGCCAAGGCTCAAGTGCTGCCCAGGGCCTTGTCCTGCTCAGACCGAGAGATTCTCTTCAGCATGGGCTCAGCCTATGGCAGGGTATGTATGAGCAGGCAAACAAAGGTACTCTTAATGGGGGCAATTTGCAGAGAATTCAACCATAAGCAGCTTCTGAGAGTGGGCTCTGTGTAAGTAAGTTGCAAACAAATCATAAACATTTCCCCATAGCAGCGAGATATTTGTATATTTATTACCCTCATGGCTTCCCTATACATTCACAGTATTACATTTATCACAATGCATTGCGCTAGCTGACTGCTCCAGACACGGACTCAACCCTGCGTGGACCTGAAATACAGCTATGGGAGTGCACTGGAGCACTGTTCTGTTTAAAAGAGAACTGGTAGTGATGGTAATGCCAATAGTTACTTATGTACTTGGATGCATGGGCTACAAAAAGGTCAAAGCTAGAGATGCTATTTTTCCACTCTTTACCTGCAAATACATTAAGGCTGATAGAATGGCAAAGGACCATAGCAAACATAAGAATAGACATGCTAGCTACAGTACCAGCGCGGATATAGGTTCCACTTTCGCCAACGTGCCGTTAGCCGTGTGTCAGCTGAAAGTCAGGTGGACGTGCCCTGCTCACTGAACCGAGAAGTAGAGTGAGTGAGAAGGTATGTTGGCCGGCCGTTTCACACATCTTAGCATAAATCCCCATCACAAAGAAGTCCAAATAAGTTCAGCGTTGAAATTTTTTCGTCGGACAACATGACGTCCATTATATTTGTAGTGTAGTATAAACGCCTGAAGTAATTTTTGCTAGGCCTAAAGATTCTGCTTTGCGCAGTTGGCGATATATTTATTTCCAGGAAAGTTAATGTCTGCAAATTCATGTATTTTTGCCATAATATTTTTGCCGTAATATTTGCCGATAAGAATTAAGAAATGAAACCTTTAGTTCTAAAGCGCCATTATCGGAGAAAGCAAAACAACAACAACAACAACAAGTTTTACCACCACTTTTAATATTATTTAAATTATGAACAAAACCCGCACTTCTGAAAATAGAAATAAAATACGCAAATGTCTATGTAGTTGTAACTTACAATAACGGTGTCACTTTTTCCTAAGTCCGCAAGAAATGTTTCGGCCTTTGGAAATCCGGAGGTCCTCGTTGTGTATAAGCCGAACAACTGTCAGTCAATCAAGCGGTGACTTGTTCAGTCGGATCAAACGGTTCAACGTATAGTGTGCGAACTTTTGTCGCATTTTACTCGCAATTTGAGAACTAATCTCAAGAATAAACTTTGGCTGTTACCCACAAATTAACACGATAAAGCCGTTCTCAGTTGAAGTGTCATGGGGTAGCGCAGATTAAAAACTGTTCTCACAGCGCAACTGATTATGTTTTCACATTTGTGAGAAATGATCACCCTTCCGCCTTACTGTGTAAAACATTTATATTCAGATTTAATGGTATAGTTATCGATTTGCGAATTGTGTGCAAGCCAATGTCTTATATTATCTAGACCAATATTTCGCCACGGCCAATTATCAACATTTATAGTGACCCGAGCAAGATTTAAAATTTTGGGCATCCAACGAGAAATTATGAATGTATTAATAAATATACTCAGAGGCAATGAAAATGCAACACCAGTTTGGATTCAAATAATTTGGGACTCAAATTTATTTTCTTATTTTAACAATTCAAATATGTTGGGTGGGTTGACTTTGATGAATTAAATGTGTTAATGGGCCGATTTGGACAATAATAAACAGATGCATTAAACCTTACAAGCACAAGTTGAAAATGAAAAATCACAACAAGACTGAACGGAACACACATTTAAAAATGAACTCAAAAGAACAGTCAGTATCGGGTGTGACCCCCACGAACATCCATACAGGCAGTACAACGTCTCCTCATGGACCTGACTAAGCGTCTTAGGTTGTCTTGGGGAAGTTGTCGCCACTCTGCCTGGAGTGCATTCTGGAGTTGCTGCCTGGTTTGAGGTCTGGCTACTCTTGATGAAAGAGCTCGTCCCAGTTGGACGTACTACACCCAAAACGGTGAGCCACTTGCCGGGCACTTACTCCCGCCTCTAGCATACCCAGGGCCCTGTTCCGTTGTTCAGTCGACAGACGTGGCATTATGGCACTTAAAAATGTTTTTTGTGTGGCTTTTATCATGCCTTTATATAGGGAAGACAACCCCTCCTTCATTTCAACCACTGTACTTGCACAACTCCTAATCCCATATGTTGTACTCAATATGGATTGGTGAGAGTCCAACTCACACTGTTGAGTTACATGATGATCATTCATGTGTAACGAGGTCCACATTGTGACCCCAATGGTCACTTAAGAACTCAAATTGGACGACTCAGGTCCTGAGCAAAAATAAACCAAAATTTAGAGTGCTGCGTTTTCATTGCCTCTGAGTATATTTTGTGATAATCAATGCGTAAGTTCTCGTCCATAAGGAAAGCGTTTCTACTTCATGACTACTCCCACTTCTAACTGCCTCTTATAGAATTAGATATTTTAAAACTCCAATAACAAAAACATCGATTGACTTGTAAATAAGTCGTATCCAAAACAGTTGCGGTAGTTTATTCTTGCCAAAATTCAAGGCCTGCAATAACATCTGGTACACACCAGTCATACCCAAAAACCACTGCCCCCTATCGACAGTCCCCCCAAGTTCTGCCTGCCGGGACTACACTAACACCTGTTGTAATCCTACGCCACCCGCCAGGCCGATCAGAGAAAGGTGGATGAAAACGCGAAGCCAACTTCTCGTTAACTTTAGCGGTACATTTATGCACGCTGGTACTGTAACTCACAAGAATACAAATTTTAGAGTTTTAGAGTAGACTTGAGCACTTCCATCTTGAGGACTACAAGAGAGATCTCCAATAAGAATTACTGGGTTGTCCTCCGATACGAATTCTGAACAATGCAGCCACACCATTCATTTTCTGACTCAAGCAAGTAATGTCAATCAGTGCTCACTTTCACCCTTGAAACATTTATGGGAGAAGAGAGGATGATTGATGGAGTCACAGGTGAGTCAGCTCACCAGGTAGCAATTCTTCTTATGTCAACACAATGATCTGGCGAAAATTTCATAACCAGTAAAATTTACCACTTGCTAGCTAGCTCTAGCCAACTCGTGTTACAATGGTAAGCACGTTTACGTTACTAAACAGTAACAAACCTGACTGTCCCAAAACAATAAGGTTACATTGTTGACAGAGCTGGCAGAGTTTTCTGCTTCCTAGCTTGCTCCAGGCTGCTGCAACCTCAAGTTTACAAAAAACTTTCGTTAGCGGATAGAAAGGAAACATAACAGAAGGTACGTTATCTAGCAATCTTTCAGTAAAATATATCCTGGTCCATAATATCCCCCGCATTCATATTTTGAGGTGCTCTTTCCACTGTTGGAAACAGCTGGTTTGCAATAAAAGCGAAGATAGACAACAAGAAAGTTTTGTTTCCAAGTGGCATCTACTGAATGCACTATGGCTCCCCAGAGGTAGAGACTAAAAATGTAATCTGAAATAATTTGTTGTTTCCTCTTACTTGCAACTATGTCATTTTACGCATCAAATGACATAGCTGAAGGGGACAGTAGAACAGTCTTCGCAGCTGATTTTCAGAGATATTCAGAAAATTGGTAAAAACTGCACTTTTTCCACACTGTAACCCGCACTCGGACAGAAGGTTGCAAATTGGCAGTGATCCTTTGCACAACACTGACATGTACAGTATCTCACAAAAGTGAGTACACCCCTCACATTTTGACAATTAATTTATTATATCTTTTCAAGGGACAACATTACAGAAATGAAACCTGAATATATTCTAGAGTAGTCATAGCACAATATGTGTAGCAGTGTAGATTTACTGCACTGTCCAAATAACTGAACAAATAGGCACCATTTCCAAAATGGGTGGCAACAAAAGTGAGTGCACACCCCAATTGGTAATGGTCAACCAAGCAATGAAACGTGCCTTATTCATGCTTTTGTCTGTTCGACTGGGCCATATGAGGTTGTGTAACAGGTGTTGAAGGTTTAAATTGCGGTGCTTTGGGTGCAATGCTCTCATTCTGGTCATTGGATGGTCAACATGGCACCTCATGGGAAAAAACTCCCTGAGAATCTGAGAAAAAGAATTGTTGCTCACCACAAAGATGGTCTAAGCTAGAAGAAGATCTGTGAAACCATGAAAGAGAGCTACAGCATGGTGGCCAAGGTTATCCAGCAGTTTTCCAAGACGGATTCTACACTGAACAGGCCTCGTCAGGGTCGACCGAAGAGGTTGAGTTCTCGTGCTCTGCATCAGGTGCACAAGTTGGCTTCAGAAAACAGACGCAGGAGTGCTGGCAGTATTGCTAACGAGGTTGCAGCAGTGGGAGAACAGCCAGTCAGTGCTCAGACCATACGCCATGCCCTGCACCAAGTCGGTCTGCATGGCCGTCAGCCAAGACGGAAGCCTCTTCTGAAGCTAGCCCACAAGAAAACCCGAAAACAGTTTGCTGAAGACAACCAGTCCAAGAACATGAATCACTGGAACCATGTTCTGTGGTCTGACGAGACCAAGATAAACTTGTTCGGCTCAGATGGTATCCAGCAAGTGTGGTGGCGCCCTGGTGAGGAGTACCAAGACAAGTGTGTATTGCCCACAGTCAAACATGGTGGTGGCAGCATCATGGTCTGGAGCGGCATGAGTGCTTCTGGTCCTGGAGAGCTGTGCTTCATTGATGGAATGGATTTCAACGTGTACTGTGACATTCTAAAGCACAACATGATGCCCTCCCTTCGGAAACTAGGCCGCACGGCAGTTTTCCAACATGATAACAACCCGAAACACACCTCCAAGATGACCACTGCTTTCATGAAGAAGCTGAAGGTGAAGGTGATGGCGTGGCCAAGTATGTCTCCAGACCTGAATCCCATTGAGCACCTGTGGGGCATCCTCAAGAGGAAGGTGGAGGAGCAGCAGGTGTCCAACATCCACCAGGTCCGTGATGTTGTCATGGAGGAGTGAAGGAGGATCCCAGCAACAACCTGTGCAGCTCCGGTGAATTCCATGCCTAGGAGAATCAAGGCAGTGCTGGACAACAATGGTGGTCACCCTAAATATTGACACTGCAAATTTGACATGTTGACGGTGAGGTGTTCTAACTTTTGTTGCCACCCATTTTGGAAATAGTGACTGTTTGTTCAGTTATTTGGAGAGTGCAGTAAATCAACACTGCTAAACATATTGTACAATGACTACTGAAGAATATATTCAGGTTTCATTTCAGTAATGTTGTCCCTTGAAAAGATATAATAAATTAATTTTCAAAATGTGAGGGATATACCCACTTTTGTGAGATATTGTATATGGACACACAAAGACACTCCGAGACTGCCACGTTGCATTGAAACAGAAGAATTAAGCACATACTCTTAATCAATTAACAACTTTTCTTCAGCTAATTTTGACACAAAGATAGGCGCACAAGCGTGCTGATGAACACACATTGCTCAGGGTCACATACTAACAAGAACAGATGCACTCAATCCTCAGGGTCACGTACTCACAAGCACAGATACACACATTCCTCAGTGTCACAGACACACGAGCACAGATGCACACACGCCTCAGGGTCACGGACGCACAAGCACAGACGCACACGTTCCTCAGGGTTACGTACTCACAAGCACAGATGCACACATTCCTCAGGGTTACGTACTCACAAGCACAGATGCACACATTCCTCAGGGTTACGTATGCACAAGCACAGATGCACACATTCCTCAGGGTTACGAACACATAAGCACAGATGCACACATTCCTCAGGGTTACGTATGCACAAGAACAGATGCAAACATTTCTCACACAAACAGATTTCCTCACGGTACACACAAACACAGATGCACACATTCCTCAGGGTCACATACCCACAAGCACAAATGCCACACATTCCTCAGGGTCATGTACACACAAACAGATGCAAACATTCCTCAGGGTTACATACACACAAACAGATGCACGCATTCCTCAGGGTTATGTATGCACAAGAACAGAGGCACACATTCCACAGGGTTACGTACTCACAAGCACAGATGCACACATTCCTCAGGGTTACGTATGCACAAGCACAGATACACATTCCTCAGGGTTACGTACACACAAGCACAGATGCACACATTCCTCAGGGTCACAAACTCACAAGCACAGATGCACACATTCCTCAGGGTTACGGACACACAAGCACAGATACACACATTCCTCAGGGTTACGTATGCACAAGAACAGATGCACACATTCCTCAGGGTTACGTACACACAAGCACAGATGCACACATTCCTCAGGGTTACGTACACACAAACACAGATGCACACATTCCTCAGGGTTACGTACACACAAGCACAGATGCACACATTCCTCAGGGTCACAAACTCACAAGCACAGATGCACACATTCCTCAGGGTCACATACTCACAAGCACAGATGCACATATTCCTCAGGGTCACGGTACACACAAGCACAAACGCACACATTCCTCAGGGTTACATACACAAGCACAGATGCACACATTCCTCAGGGTCACAAACTCACAAGCACAGATGCACACACTCCTCAGGGTCACATACTCACAAGCACAGATGTACACATTCCTCAGGGACACGGTACACACAAGCACAAACGCACACATTCCTCAGGGTTACATACTCACAAGCACAGATGTACACATTCCTCAGGGTTACATACTCACAAGCACAGATGCACACATTCCTCAGGGTTACATACACAAGCACAGATGCACACATTCCTCAGGGTCACATACTCACAAGCACAGATGTACACATTCCTCAGGGTTACATACACACAAGCACAGATGCACACATTCCTCAGGGTTACATACACACAAGCACAGATGCACACATTCCTCAGGGTCACATACTCACAAGCACAGATGCACACATTCCTCAGGGTTACGTATGCACAAGCACAGATGCACACATTCCTCAGGGTTACATACTCACAAGCACAGATGCACACATTCCTCAGGGTTACGTACTCACAAGCACAGATGCACACATTCCTCAGGGTCACAAACTCACAAGCACAGATGCACACATTCCTCAGGGTTACGGTACACACAAGCACAGATGCACACATTCCTCAGGGTCACAAACACACAAGCACAGATGCACACATTCCTCAGGGTCACATACACACAAGCACAGATGCACACATTCCTCAGGGTCACATACTCAAGCACAGATGCACACATTCCTCAGGGTTACGTACACACAAGCACAGATGCACACATTCCTCAGGGTCACATACTCACAAGCACAGATGCACACATTCCTCAGGGTTACATACTCACAAGCACAGATGCACACATTCCTCAGGGTCACATACTCAAAAGCACAGATGCACACATTCCTCAGGGTTACATACACACAAGCACAGATACACACATTCCTCAGGGTTACATACTCACAAGCACAGATGTACACATTCCTCAGGGTTACGTACTCACAAGCACAGATGCACACATTCCTCAGGGTTACGTACACACAAGCACAGATGCACACATTCCTCAGGGTCACAAACTCACAACAGATGCACAGGGTTATGCACACAGATACACACATTCCTCAGGGTCACATACTCACAAGCACAGATGCACACATTCCTCAGGGTTACGTACACACAAACACAGATGCACACATTCCTCAGGGTTACATACACACAAGCACAGATGCACACATTCCTCAGGGTCACAAACTCACAAGCACAGATGCACACATTCCTCAGGGTCACATACTCACAAGCACAGATGCACACATTCCTCAGGGTCAGGGTTACAAGCACAACTCACAATTCCTCAGGGTTACACAGATGCACACATTCCTCAGGGTCACATACTCACAAGCACAGATGCACACATTCCTCAGGGTCACATACTCACAAGCACAGATGCACACATTCCTCAGGGTTACGGTACACACAAGCACAAACGCACACATTCCTCAGGGTTACATACTCACAAGCACAGATGTACACATTCCTCAGGGTTACGTACTCACAAGCACAGATGCACACATTCCTCAGGGTTACATACACACAAGCACAGATGCACACATTCCTCAGGGTCACGTACTACACACAAGCACAGATGCACATATTCCTCAGGGTCAAGTACACACAAGCACAGATGCACATATTCCTCAGGGTCAAGTACACACAAGCACAGATGCACACATTCCTCACAAGCACACAGATGCACACATTCCTCAGGGTCACTCAAAAGCAAACAAACACACATTCCACAGTTATGCACAGATTCACATATTCCTCAGGGTTACGGTACACACAAGCACAGATGCACACACTCCTCAGGGTCACAAACTCACAAGCACAGATGCACACACTCCTCAGGGTCACATACTCACAAGCACAGATGCACATATTCCTCAGGGTTACGGTACACACAAGCACAAACGCACACATTCCTCAGGGTTACATACACACAAGCACAGATGCACACATTCCTCAGGGTCACATACTCACAAGCACAGATGCACACACTCCTCAGGGTCACATACTCACAAGCACAGATGCACACATTCCTCAGGGTTACGTACACACAAGCACAGATGCACATATTCCTCAGGGTTACATACTCACAAGCACAGATGCACACATTCCTCAGGGTCACGTACACACAAGCACAGATGCACACATTCCTCAGGGTTACGTACACACAAGCACAGATGCACACATTCCTCAGGGTCACAAACTCACAAGCACAGATGCACACATTCCTCAGGGTTACGTACACAAGCACAGATGCACACATTCCTCAGGGTCACGTACTCACAAGAACAGATGCACACATTCCTCAGGTTACGGGATAAACACACATCAGGGTCACAAACTCACAAGCACAGATGCACACATTCCTCAGGGTCACGTATGCACAAGCTCAGATGCACACATTCCTCAGGGTCACATACTCAAAAGCAAAGATACACACATTCCTCAGGGTTACGTACACACAAACACAGATGCACATATTCCTCAGGGTTACGTACACACAAGCACAGATGCACACATTCCTCAGGGTCACAAACTCACAAGCACAGATGCACACATTCCTCAGGGTTACGTACACACAAGCTCAGATGCACACATTCCTCAGGGTCACGTACTCACAAGCACAGATACACACATTCCTCAGGGTCACGTACTCAAAAGCAAAGATGCACATGTTCCTCAGGGTTACGGTACACACAAGCACAGATGCACACACTCCTCAGGGTCACAAACTCACAAGCACAGATGCACACACTCCTCAGGGTCACATACTCACAAGCACAGATGCACATATTCCTCAGGGTCACGGTACACACAAGCACAGATGCACACATTCCTCAGGGTCACAAACTCACAAGCACAGATGCACACATTCCTCAGGGTTACATACACATAAGCACAAATGCACACATTCCTCAGGGTTACGTACTCACAAGCACAGATGCACACATTCCTCAGGGTTACGTACACACAGATGCGCATCCTGGAATGCACTCTAACAAACAGAAGCAGGTTGCCATCCTGAATTCACCGTTTCTAATGCAGCCAGCACGGCTAACAGTTATATTCACATGTAATCCCCCTCCGAGTTGACATGTTTAAGCACAGCAGAAAAGCAAATAACAAAAAGAGCCCAACAAGGACTGCAAAGTGCACACAAAGACTGCAACTCAGTGTGGAAAACACACACGCCCACGCGCTCCATCACTGGGGTGCAGGCGGGAGGCGGACGGTTCCGAACAGTCAGTACATTTAACACCAGACATCTGACACCCCGTTCTTAATTGAGTCTGGAGAGCGGCTGCCATTGGTTACAGCAGCGCTGCTTTCTGCAGGGGATAATCCCCACAAATTACCCTCCAGTCATTAGCCGATCTGCTGCGATCGAGGAGCACCATCATCTGCAGCCCTCTGCCCATTACAGAGCCCCGCCTCCCCCATCAGTTCAGCCTCCGCGCGGTGTCACACACAGGCCACGCCACTTAAGCACCGCTCCTTTTCCACACCATCTCCCCCTCCCTTCCTCTCTCCCTCCCTCCTTCCCGCCCTCTCTCCTTCTCACGCTCCTTCAGTAAGTCTCTCTCCCTGCCAGTCTACCTCTCCTTCCCTCAGTCAGTCTCTGCCTTACTATCCCTCTCTCCATATCTAACTCAATCTCTCGCTCTCCCTCTGTCTGCCCCTCGCTTTCTCCCTCTCCCTCCCCATCCTTCGTACTGCACAATAATGAAAGGCCTGAGCCCTTGTTTTCCTGCCCCGGTCTTGCCCTTCTTCTCAGAGTACCTCCAAAAAAAGAAAATAAATGTAGCGTCATTTTTCTTCCCCGTGCCACGGGGAGCTAGAGAAATCGGCCGAGCGTTAATTGCCTGCCCCTCGCCTCACCTAGAGAGCGCCAGAGACTTCACAACTCGCAGTATAACACTCGCGGCGGCCAGCTGCAGCTCCGACGTGGAAATTCACAGGAGGAGTAAAGGGGGGGGAGTGCATCATTCGCCAGATCTCCTGCATCCACATGCTGCAGCAGGTCCAGAATAGGTTTACTCACTCCCGAAACTCACCTCTTCAGCAGCGGAGAATGACGAAACCAAGCTTCATTCAGCTTCACATCCTGGGAAAAAAAAAAAAAACAATACAACATCACACATTCTGGTAGCACACACACGCACGTATCCCAACTGCAGCATCAGCAGCTAAAAATCTCTGCACTGTCCAACAGTGACAGTGGGGAAAATGTACCTGCGTACAGAACACATTTGAAATTCCAAAATATACTGAACAAGTGTCCATCAATAAATTACAAACCTAATCGAAAATACAAAGGTAAAGCATGTATCACAGGGGTGGTGTGATGCATTGCGACTGTGGAAGAGCTGAAAATGTGACTGTCTGGTGCAAGAAAAGGGCCTGTGCTAATGCGGAAATGAGCGTGAATGACACAGGGCTGGGGGTGGGGGTGGGGGGTGGTGCTTCAGTCCACCCAAGACTAATGATGTTTGTATGTTTGAGCAGCATAAGGCAGCTGTGTGCAGGCGAGAATCTTGCAGTGTCAGACGGCTCACAGCATTCAGAGCAGAACGGCACAGCACAGCGAGCGCACAGCGCACAGGACTCTCTCCCTCCCTCCCTCCTCTATTCTACCTCTCCCCTCTACAGTCTCACTCCTGTTATTTCTGCTGCTTCTTCTCTCGGATCGCAGTTTGCCCTCTCCGTTCCCCACTCTGCTCAATCTGCTCCCATTTCCAACCCCTCCTAATGCCTCTCGAAGGACTTAAATAATGAGACAGTCAGCCACATGCGGTAAAACATAACAAAACACGTGATATATGCCAGATTGAACTCAAGGTGTGTGTGTGTAAGTGCATGTCAGTGTGTGTGGGTGCGCGCTTGTGCAAACGTCTATCCCGCCAGTCACTCTATAGATCTGCATTCTGTCATTTCAGACATTCTCATGGTACACGAACATCGCAATCAGTTACACGCAATTTACACAGCTAACCGTTAAACTAATGCCCTGGCTGAGAAAACAAACAAAAAGCACATCTTTCCTCGTGGCCAAAATGTGCAGGTCTATGGAAGAAAGGAAAAACTGCAAACACCCACGATGCAATGAGTCACGCAAAGGAAATGTCACAGTGCAACAATCGTTCGTGATGAGCGACAGTGCGGCAAGTACAAAGAGCACCAAGGCTGTGTTCGAATAGTTTTTTTTTTTTTTTTAAAGAAAGTTCCAAACTCCAAGTAAATGACCCAGAAGTATTTATATGGCAGCCATGATAAGTGTTTTTGAATTCTCTGAATGTAAAGGAAAGGGGCTTCAATGCTTCCCAACTCATTACCTTTAGCGTAGGGTACACTGAACCATCCTCAATGAAAAGAAAGGAGATAATGCCGGCCCACAGTTCCGTGTGGCAGCAATATTTTAAGCGACTACCATCCATCCAGCCAATCGTGAAAACAAACAAACGTGACCGGCAAGAGACACACGATCACATTGCTTAGTGTAAGTGCATTGGATTCTCTTATTGGCGCGGTTGTCTTCCTCAGCCGTTATGAATTCCCCTTTACAACTTTCATTTACCTAATGACATTTACCATCACGGTTAAAGAAAAGTGGTTGAGAATAAGACGAGAGGATGTAATTTTTTGATGATTCAAATGCTGCGCATGACCTGGGGGTACTCCCTTGGTTCCGTTCAGACCACTTCAAACCAACAGGATGCACATTTTTGAAGCCTTTCACTGGAAATTGACTGATGTCAATAAAACCGAAAGCTGCACGAGATCTCAGACCAAATCAATCATATACCAAATCCATGCCCTTTGTCTACCTGTACACAGAATGACAAAAAAATTGATTAATTATTTAGACAGTAGGAGAGCAAAAAAAAAAAAAAAAAAAAAAAAAAAAAAAAATGAAACAGATGTAGTCATGGCAGAGGAAGCACTCCAACATAGGAACTGACCCCCAGCCATGTTGGGGGGTTGTAAAACAACTTCAGAGCCAGCTGTCCTTAGGCCTGCAAATCGAATCTCGCCCCACATAGACATCCACATTCTGTCAGTTAGGTTTCGCAATAGGTTACCACTCTACTGAACACTACACTGAGAAAATTACGGGCAGGATGGGGAAATGCATTCCTCCCACTATTGAAATCACGTGATTTCATCATCTCCTCCCCCCCCCCATAATGTGCTGTAATAAATGGAACATCAATGAAAAAATAAAGCGTGTTCTTGCGGACATCAGCGTTTCAGTTGTTCCCTCCCCTCCAACCATAAACCAACTGTTACTCCCTTAAGACCAAGAGTTTCATCATGTGCTGACGAACAAAAATGTTGATCTGTGACATAAGGGGCAGCTTTTTCACACACTGTCTTTCATTGGAGGTCTAAGGCAGCTACTTGGGAAAACCAAGGCCATGAGCCATGTTGGGCAGCAAAAGATCCATCCACGTTCCCCCCTCTCCCCGCCACTGACTGATTCTCACCAATGGCCGATCCTACACCAACTCCACAAGCCGCAAGCAGTACTAGATAGCACTTAAAAAACTTCTTTTATGAAGAATGAATGACAAATTATCAACAGAAAAAAAAAAAACTATAAAAATTTTGGAGAAATTCACTGTGCAAATATCAAGATTTCTGTCAAACATTCACGTTGGAGCTCCAGAGCAGGGACGTACATCACCAGAGATTAATGGATAGGGGGGCCAGGCCTTTACTCTGGAAGTCTGGTCTGGCAAGTTCTCCCCCAGCTATTGATAATTAATTGGGGGGGGGGGCAAAAAAAAATTGAGAAAGTCTTATGAAAAAAAGCCTAACAACACTCCTGCTCTGGAGTCACATTTTCATGAATCAGAACTTGGGTTCAAAGTTTAAAAGTCCAACGGCAACTTCCATAACATTTTTCTGAGTTGAGAGCTTTCAAACGCCTTGTTCTAGTGAGATATTAGCCCCTGCAGCCACGAGGGGCATAATACAGAGTTAAAATCCAGAAGACTTGGTCGAGCCTCATTTCATCTGAGAGTTTGCTGGCAAGCTACAATAACTATATGCAGACCATAATGTGCTCACTACTCAAAGCAGGGCATTTAAAGCAATAGAATGATTTCATTTTCCTTATTTGATCACGCAGAGGCACAGCATGTGCCACATTGTGTCAAGGAACGTCTAACTGCCTGCAAATAAAATAGCATGTATTGTCATAAATAATGTAAACAAACTGCGCTAGTTTTTCCAAGAGATGGAATTATACAATAGAGGGTACCTCCACAAGCAACAATGTCCACTTGCCCAGTCATCATTTGCCAGGAGTACATCTCAACAGCACGTTAAAAACTCCTGCAAATTAGGTTTATAGTTTTCATTTTGTTTGTGTAATTCGCCACTCGCGAGATAAATCTGACTTGGTAGCAATCCAGCCAGTTGTCTGGGTTCAACACTAATTGGACATACTGCCTGCCAAAAACATGGTCAATTATCAAACAGTAGAGAACTCATTAACCTTCAACACAAATGTTTAAATATTTCAACATTTACATTTCAGTACAAAGCATTAGCAGCAACAGCAGCGATTTCTGTTCAGTACTGTAGGATGAGTTTATGTAGCAATTTTCGCCTTCCTTTTACATGGAGTTCAGAGGGGCTCTAGGGAATTAAGCTTTCGTTTTGGGAAAAAATGGAAACTTTCCTTCCCCACTGCATGCTTACATTCCTGAATTTACATTCCATCACCACTCAAGTACAGTTACGAATCCCAATGGACATTCACAATGATGTTTTCATGCTCCAATCCAGGGGCAGAACACAGATATTGTACTGTTTATGGCTCAATCATTAAACTCCATTATTTTACCAACTAAACACATTAAAATATCAGTTCAGAATCCTTGCTCTTCACTGAACTTTAAGGCTCACTGAAATTCATAGATTTCTTTCCACTAAAGTGTTTTTGAGTTCAATATATTACACACTCTCCACAGATCATGTCATTACAGGAGTTCAAGAGATAGTCACAATGGGTATGACAAGCAAATGGACGCAAGCAGCATTTTATTGGCCCAAACTGCAAGGGGACATATCCTAACTGTGCCCATGTTACTGAAAGCTGCACGCCATAGTTCAGGAAGAGAGATCATGCTTTGTGAACACGCATATGACTGTTAAGGAGGACAGACCGCGATTTGTAGCCCACTTAATCAAATATCTGGTACTTTTGATGTATTTAGGAAATATAAGCAACAAGATGTAATTGCAAGTATTGTGATTCTTATGCCATCACAGTTATCCTCTAGCACAGCGATTCAAGCCAAATGAATAATTTTACAATGGACAGCAAGGCACTGCAAATGGCTCAGATAAGTCAGAGACTGAAAGCACATCGTCCCTTCACCTAGTCCAGATAGTCACACTTTGCATGTTGCTGTCATTTTTCGGAAGCCAATTTCCAAGTTGCAGCTCTCCGCTCTTTTCCCAACATTAGCTTGTTTCTCCGTTGACAGATGCATCACCTCTTGGGGCGGCTGACCTTCACTGGCACTAGATTAGTCACTGGAGCAAGGGCAGGAGGGAGAGCTCCGCCGCCGTGTTCGCCTCTCTCCAGAGAGGGGAGCAACAGCGAGCGACCGAATCTCAGAGCCACCTACACCTACGGAGCGCGCTCCCCACCCCCACCCCTCCAGTTATTTACTCTCGCGGGGCTGTCACACCTCCAGACAGCAGAAAGATTAATGCTTTGTTGCGGTCTCTGTGGCAGGCGGAGCGGGGAGAATAATTCGATTTCTCCCCCCTGTCTCTCCCGCACCCACCTCCCTTCCTACAGCGCGGTGTGGCAGCGTTTCGGTGTCGGGCTGTTCCGTGCTCCGCACAATGGCCTCTCCTCGCAACGATTTATGCCGCTTCTTCCGTAAACCAAAGACAAAAACGTTTTAAAAAAAGATAAATTGTAATCTGAAAATGAAAAAGGACATTCCTTATGAAGAGGCATTTCGTTCCTCCTCCATCTGTCAGTGACAATCTGGACTTCACAGCTCGACACTGGCACCATATTTAAAGCTGCATGACTAGCTGATATCTAGATTATGGATGGTGATTAAAAAAATAAAAACGCATCTCCACGCGCAGAGAACTGTGCATGGTTCGGGGCGCAGTGAATAATTATGATCTTTCCAACTCGCTCTCAACTGAACCCATGTATCAACCGAACACGAGCGCGCGGCGAGTACGCGAGCCGACCACCCCAGATGGTGGGTGATCTGCCGAGATGGCGCCGTCAGCACTTCACATGACCGCCGCGCTTCGAAATGTCACCCAACTGACCCGATGCTTTACATCATGCAATGGAGACAGAGCTGGAAAATAAATTTGTTTCCGGTCGCACTCGTGTCTGGCCACAGCTCAGTTCTCATCTGGTCTCCATCTGGAACTGCGAGAATACAGCGGGAATTTAGTAGGAACACTCATTTACCTTCATATTACTGTTGATCAGTGCTTCATTTTCCTAAATCACCGAGATGTTTAATCATATTCCCACACCCTTTGCATACTACTGGTGTGCAGAATGAGCCACAGTCTTTCTTGCAGTCCATTTGAACAAGAGGTGCTTATCAGCATTCCAACAAAGCTTGTGTATACAAATGAGCCAATCCATCACCTCTCCAAGACATCTCAGAAAGTCCACATATTTTTATACTCCTCTCCTAGACTGGTAATATTCTCAATGCCAAAGCTCGCTTCAAAAATATGCTTTAGTGACTAAATCCTACTGATTGTTCAACAAAATTAGAACTTGAAGTCTCATATCACAAAACATAAAAGTTAGAAGATAAAAGTCCATGAAATACAATTAGGCATTCCAGTATAAAGGAGATAATTAAGAAAAAATTGCCTTTCTTTCACAAAACTATAAAGGCAAGGACATTATACCAAGTTAGTTTATTGGATCGGTTACTCTTCCCAGATAACAGCTTGCGAGTCGTCCAGGATCCAAATGTTAGTCATTAGCAACTGGCTATGTGTACACAAGAAAGTCCTCAACGCAAGTAAAAGCCAATATGCTCAGATGAATCACTGCTTTGCTTATAGTGGAATGAGGCAAAATAAAGTAAGAAACAGGCACTGCTATCATATGCAACAAGTAACTCACAAGCTAGAACTAATCAATAAACTGGCATGGTCTGGATTCAGTGAAACTCAAAGAGGCTGGTCAATGCTTCAGAGAGCAAAATCTTTGGACTGGATCATACACATCAGTGACAATTGATGGCACTCTGGAATGGTTAATTAATAAAAATATATATTTGATACAGTTACGGTTAACAGGACATTCTTCTATAAATTGCCAATAAATTCAAAAAGAACAACTAAACTGTTCTCCATTTGGTGAGCTGGGATCTTCGGTTTTCATTGACAGATTGTGGCGTCATAATTGCCACGGTTCTCCCATAAGATTTGACCGAATTCCACAAATTTCTGGGATTGGGTCCATAATGCTAAACATTAGTGAACATTACTCGGGAGGATGTGATGCATTACCAACCAAATGCCAGTGGAAACTCATTAACCGAAGGGGAGGGAACAAGGACAAAAATAATTTGCGCCAAAATGAACACTTGTAATTCACGCTCATTAATTTGCCTCTGGAAGCCATTGATTGCTTTACACAGTTGCAGGCAACACCCCTACCACCAGCTTGCTTGTTTCACTTACAAATTGATTACCAACAATACAATATTGACAATCAACTTGATATAAAAGATAGAAGCTCTACTCTGAACAACTCATTGCTTTTTCTAGTCTCCAAAAAAATCCATCAATTAACAATAAAAAAAGACAGATGAGACATTAGTGAATTATACTGTATATACCATTGCCTCATTTTTAGGATTTCCTCCAATCAGAAAATTGTAAAGCTTTATTTGGGTCGGTGCCAAATGAAAAATTATTTGCACCGCAACACCATTTTAAATATTCGTGAAATATAGCCCTTTTTCAAAGTCATTGGTGTAGTCAAAGTTTGTGAATTAATGAGGCAGAATTTCAGTTCCCCAAACTGCAGTGTTCTTTTTTTTTAACCCTTATTCCACCAGGGAAATTCCAATGAGAAAATATTTTCTCTTTTTCAAGGATGCCCAAGGAGGCATTCTACTTTGCAAGTGAAGAGGGATAGAGAGAAATACGGGTAAAGCCCCTGGAGCAGTTTAAGGATTAAGAGCCTGGCTCACGGGCCCAACGACAGTCCATCCCAGCTTCATCTCTCCAGATCAAGGCAGAATCTCAAAGCCCATCAGGGGCTTGAACGTGCAACTTTTTGGTTACAAGTCAACCTACCAACAGGCTACTCTGTCAACCGCAGTGTTAATAAACACAAACCTGTTGAAGACGATCATTCAGCTGACTCCGAGGCTATTCATTCCAGAACACGGTTGGGGAAAAAAAGGGGAGGGAGGAGATCAAAAGGAGACATGGCTTCTATGCGTTCTGTCCTTTCAGATATCGATCATGATTATGGAGAGAATGATGATTTGGTAACTGCAAATATTTCAGAAATATAAAACTTCATTCTGATGGATTACATTGCCAGACCTTTTTCAACACCACAGTCTCCTGGAATTTGAATGTATTTTGGGAATATTAATCGAAGCGATTGAGTTCATCTGGGTCGTAAGGTCAATGTGCGTGCCCATTCAAATCTGCTCGCCTGTTCCTCAGAGATGTGCTTTAAATTTAGTTTCCACCATTGAAATCCATCACTAAACCAGAGGAAACGTCCACATTACAACCCAAAAATGCCCTGAAACAGATATGCTTTCGATTACATCTCAGTTGAGAGAAGAATCCCTAAACAGCCAGAAACTACATCGTATAATGGAAAACTAGATTGTTTCAATTCCTGACAAAAGTTGTAAAGGCAAAGTCATTGGCATTGGCAATGACATTACAAGTGAACGCTGCATACAAGCATTCATTCCTGGTTCATCGTAGGCCAGTCTGACTCCTCTGCCTGCAGTCTTTGGGTGAGAGATTGAGGTTTCATCTCACGAGCCAGGAGCACAGACCCAATGGTTTTTTTCCTCAGTTTCGTTGCGCATCGCTGCAATGGGCCAAACCTGCAGCAGCAGCATTAGCATGCTCTTCTCTAGCCAATTCACAAATGCACCTTCATCAGACTTCTGTTCGCAAAACTCAGTGTCAGAGCTGATCATGTCACTGAAATACAGACTGAGTGGCAATGACTTTTCTTTTCTCCACTCACAAACAGCCTGTGCTGTTGAAAGAATGAAAGATTGAACAAAACTATAAAAAAATTACAGTGTATCTGGGGCCATTTAACCAAAACTACGGCCAAGGAGGCCATTTCACTTTCCAACTTGGGCTCATGGCTTTTAAGTGAACCGCTGAGTTCACAGTGAGCTCACAGAGAAATGAACTGGGAGAAATTTGGCCACTTGGGCTTCAAATCTGCCACTGCCTAACAGGTAATGAGTTCATCCTGCTTTTAGACATCAACTATGTTGTCCAACCTTCTGTGATTTTCCTTTTTTCCCCCCATCCCTGAGCACTCCAATTTCCAACAACACAATCACCAACAGGGATTTTCGAAAAAATAAACTAAAAAAAAAAAAAAATACTGTATTAGCTTTTCTAATATTGGCTGCAAAAAAAAAAAAAAAAAAAAAAAAAAAAAAAGAGCAAGCCCTACAGCTGGGGTTCTCAACCTTATCCAGACAGGGCCAAAGAAGGTGCAGGCTTTCATTCCAACCAAGCAGCAACACACCTTATTAAAATACCTGACACCTAAGATAAAGATCTTGATAAGTTGAATCGGTGTGTAAATGCTAAGTTGGAATAAAAGCCTACACCCACATCAGCCCTGTCAGGCAAATATTGAGAACCCTTACCCTGCACAGCAATCGGGCTGTCTGCCACAGCCAAAACTGAAAATAGAGAGCAAGATTTTTTTTCTGGTTATAGCAAAGCTAGAAAAAATGTACACTGGAGTAGAATGCATGAGGCCTGCACATCTCCATCACAATCTTGTACTGCGGTATTCTCAGAATTACTTCCGAGCATTACAAGGGAATTTCACCATGAAATTGATTTTGAAATTTACTCAGCCTGTCCCACAAGAGAATGAAACCTTTCCAACAGAGAGGGTCTAATCGATAGTCATTTATGGAGGACCATCAGCACCTATCGTTTTGAGGGCAGCACTAGTGTGAACGGCACCAAAAAGACAAAGCTGCTTCAACTAACTCAGACAACCTAAAGGTGGGGAGACGGCATCAACTGCCACGAATGGGATCATGGAAAGCAGTGGTTTCCTGAAGATAAACTTTGCAATAAAATGCAAGTTTCAGGCAGTTTTCTCATGGGTCAATCCATGTGATATCACCAAAGGATTCCTGACTGACCATCTCAGATTTGCTTCATTCTTTCACAAATTAATTCCATTTGCCCAAATAAAGGGTACGCTAAATTTAAGCCTTATGTCTTTAGTTTTTGAGATATAGGAGCTTGAATAAGTGGGGCATGGAACGAATTTTACCGCAAAAACGAGTGCTATAGAAAAAACTATCAAGTTCCATAAGTCAGAACTTTTGAACTATTCAAGCTAGATGCATGAAAATTTCAGAGGTTGTTCTTTAGTACAAGATGTCTTAAACTGCTACAACTGACGTTTTACAACTGCATATTTATCATTTTATTGCTTGTTGAAATCTACAAAACAAAAAAAAAATAAAATTTTGTGCTTCGGAGCATTTTTGGCCCTCAGCATCTCCACGTAGTCAGATCTTTCAAATTCTGGTATCAATTTCTCATATTGTAGTACTCTTTTGATAACTGTTTGTTTTAAGGAAATCAAACTTGCTGAGTTATGATGCCTTAAAATGCGGCAGTCCTAACCACTGCGCCACTGTGCTGCCCGTTCATGCCTTTCGAGTCTTGAAGGGGTGTTTGAGAGAAAGCAATGGTTGGCCAATGACGGGCCTTCAGACATGCAGCTTCACCAATGCCAAATTTCGAAATCTAAATATACAATTGAGGAAAATTTTCTATCAAAAGTAGTAAAAAGAAACTAAGCTTTCAAACTGTCAGTGAAGTTTGCCAGGATAGCAAGTGGCTGTGATTCGCTCAAATTACTTAGCATCCCCTTCCAATTACGGATGGAGATAGCTTCCCGTGGTTCACAAAAAAAGTGAGCTTAAGAGACCAAACTGTGCATGCCCGGCTGGTGACACAGCCCTTTCATACAAAAAACCATGGTAGAGCAAAGAGTGAAACCTTTTTTTTTTTTTTAAACTTTTTTTCTTTAAATCTGGAAGCCCAGCTCCCCAACTCACTAAAATAATGTGGCCCTCTATGGCTGGCTCAGAGGGGAAGGGGCATACTAGACCCAAAGGTCACACTCAAATTAAACAACAAACCTACAGTGTGTGCACAAATTTGAGACAGATATGAAACAAAATGGCTGAAAGGGGTGAAGTATTGTAGAGTAACACGTCTCAAGAAATAGAGTAGCAGTGCACCATCAAAACCCATTGCATGTGTGCTTAAGAGCCAGTTTTTATAAGATTCAGGCAGGCGTTGATTCATGACCCCTTCGGATTTGTCCGAAATTTTTTTAATTGATAGATGTATGTTAGAAACAAACAAAAAAAAAAAAAAAAAATCATTTTCTATCCTTGATAGGGACTGCTTTTTTTTTTTTTTTTTTTTTTAGGTCCTGGAATATTGGGGTCAAAATCAGCCAAAATGGCAAAATCACCAAAATTAGGTTTTTGAATGCTTGTATTTCTGTGCGCCCTGAGTGAGCCAAATTGATTTTCATTTGTGCAAGTCTATCGAGTATGGACGCTCCAAAAATGTGAAAATTTTGGCGGCTGACTTAGGGCGCAGCCCATAGGTGGCGCTGCAAATCACTACTTTTTGTAATTATGCACACTTTCCCAGGGGCTGCGGCTTGCGCCCTAAGTCAGCCAAGGTATTTTATGCATGTCGTTATAGGTTAGGACCTCTTACTTTGATTTGGATGAAAATTACGGCGGCTGACTTAAGGCGCACAAGTAAAGGGGGTGCTTTTTGCCGCCAAAAGGTGAAATTACCACATTTGCACACTGCGATTTCTCCATGCACCCTAAGTCAAAAGTGATGAAATATGGCTCATGTTGATACTCAGCATCTCTAGTGTCAGTGGTGAAGAGTTTCGTGGCTGGTTTCGGTATTAACCCTTTTTCTTGGGCCACTTCACGAAAAAAGCCGAATATGGTAAACTGGGAACTTTCTCCAATTTTCATGAAACTTGCAGGATTTGCTTCCTTAACTGGGAGAAAGGTGTTCTGTAAGTTTGAGTGCAGTGTGGCAAGCCACTTTGTTTATAGGCTGCCACTTGGTGGCAAAATTGGAAATAAACTGCAAAAAGTAGCACTTTCAAATAACCTTATATCTCAAATAAAATAAAGGAAGCAAATCCTGCAAGTTTCATGAAAATCGGAGAAAGTTCCCAGTTGACCATATTTGGCTTTTTCGTTTTTTTTTTGAAGTGGCCAAACAAAAATGGTGCAAAAAGGGTTAATACCGAAACAAGCCACGGAACTCTCTTTACCACTGACACTAGAGATGCTGAGTGACAACGTGAGCCATATTTCATTAATTTCGACTCAGGGCGCATGGAGAAATCACTGTGCGAAAATGTGGTAATTTCACCTTTCGGCGGCAAAAAGCACCCCCTATACTTGTGTGCCCCAAGTCAGCTGCCGTAATTTTCATCCAAATCCAAATAAGAGGTGCTGATCTATCATGACATGCATAAAATACCTTGGCTGACTTAGGGCGCAAGCCACACAACCCCTGGGAAAGTGTGCATAATTACAAAAAGTAGTGATTTTCAGCTCTTCCTATGGGCTGCGCCCTAAGTCAGCCGCCAAAATTTTCACATTTTCAAAGAGTCCATACTCAATAGACTTGCACACATGGAAATCAATTTGGCTCACTTAGGGCACACAGAAATACAAGCATTCAAAAACCTTATTTTAGTGATTTGGCCATTTTGGCTGATTTTGACCCGGATATTCCAGGACCCCCTAAAAAAAAAAAAAAAAAAAAAAAAAAAAAGCCCTATTAAGGATAGAAAATGTGATTTTTGTGCGTTTCTAACATATATCTATCAATAAAAAAAATTTCGGACAAATCCGAAGGGGTCATGAATCACCCTCTAATATAAATCTGCCTGACTCCTATAAAAACTGGCTCTTAAAACATACATAAACACATTCAACAAAACCAGTCTGAGGACCAGGAAGGCTGTCCTTAATTTTTTTCACTATACACATACACACATAAAGCTACATTGTTTAGAATTTCAGACTTTCTCTGGCTTCGCCCTACAAAAATAAAAAGAAAGTTACACAAAATGCAAATGTGCGCCAAGCCACAACTTGGCACCTGGCCTCCCATTTAACAAATCAGACCTCTGTGACTAATGAAAAACAAACCGAAAGCTCCCAGCAACATGAAGAGCCAGGAAAGGAAAGGAATGGAATGAGGAAGGCTCGCACTCTAAACTTGCGCCATGTTTTTGAAAAATAGCAAAAGAGGCCGTATAAACAGTCAAATTTTTCAGCATCAGATGGCTTGCCGTGACTGAGACCTGGTAAGTGGATAAAGGAAATGGCATGGACTGAAAATGAGGTAAAAGCGACTTCCATTTCATCTCAAGCAGCCTGGGGGAAAGAAGAGCAAAGAGGAGGCCGTGGTGGCGACGGAGGGAGAATCCAATCAGAGGACTCCTATTGGGTGTGGTTGTCGGCAGCAGACAAACACCAATCTGCATTCAGCCATCACATGAATAAAACAAATACAGACGCTCTGGTGAAGCACAAATGTCCATCCATCTCTGTGACCTTGGACAAAGCACTCAGACAACACTCAGCTTTCACAGAACAGACCAATTGGCTTAATATTCATAAATTGTCAGGGAACATCAGAATTGTGTTCAAGTGAGCAACTGAATACTATTTATGTGTCTGGGGCCTTTGCAACTAAATAAGCAGTAGTCATGTACTGATCAAGAAAAGCTACTGAGAAAATAGCTAGGGCAAAATTACAGCTCACCACACTCCCACCATTTTAAAAATCCTTTTGAACCCATATTTTTTGTTTGAGGGGGTCAAACCCCAGCTAATCACAACCATTTGAGGCTGGTAAAATAAAGCAGAGGGTCAAAGTCTACCATGCCTCCTCCAGTGCACTCTGGACCATTCCGTATAATACAGTCACCGCACCAGGACAGGAATAACAAGGACATTCCAGCAAGCCTGAAATAAAGCTGGTAATCTGAGCTTCATGAGGTGCATACAAATAAAACCCTTAACTGAGACAAAGAGCAGCAACACTTGACAGGAGTCTGCTTGGAATCACACCAACAAGTCTTTCCGCAGACTAATTTTTCCCCATTTCAAAAATTCTTGCAAAAACAAATTCCAGAAAGAAGCATGCTGGAAAATGAGTAAAGACATTTTGATATTTTCAACAGATTTTTTAATTGCCCAAATTTAAATGAGGAATGAATGGACTAAGCCGTATGACTGGTAGGGTCAATTGGATCCTTCCCTAAATAAGAGGTCTGTCATTGTAGCAAACGTGTTGCCAACGCGTTAAAAATCACATATTTTTGGAGTGCTTGGCTTTCCATTATCACCCCTTATATATATATGCAACAACTGGCCCACTTGAATGCTGCACAGGTATGGTACAGGGCGATTCCATGAAAATGTGGACAAGATCACTGAAAATTCAGAAAGCACCAAATGAAGTTGTGTTGATAATTTTCATTTGCTTATAACCCCTTCTTTCAGGAACAAAAAAATCTCTGTTCAGAAAATCATGTGTAGTTGTTTTTTAACCCTTTATCTGCCAGTACCTAATTTCGAACAACACATGGTTGATCTTGCATAACTTTTTACACAGGCTGTCTCCCATTGGTATAGTTACAGCAGCTGTCTGCTACCGTGAATGGGTAGTGGATAGTAAGGTTTCATTGCCACCACCCATAGATTGAACTTGGGCCTTATCCACATTTCAATAATCTGGCTTGAAATTTACCAAGCCCCGTTGTCCCGTACGACACCAAAACTATGAATTTATCTTTGTACCACTTGTTGAGAATGTTTTACAACAGTGGTAATTATTATTTTCTGAGTGTTAGTACTAAGCAACAATATTTGCCATATTTCATTAAAATCGCCCTCTTGGGATCCACACTTGTGACAAGTTTTAAAGTGGCCTATTGTCTCAGACAGCAGACAGTGCCAAGTTTCAGGTAAAGTGAAGCAGAATGCACATGGTATGGCAAATTAACCCCTTTGCGCAGAAGCCAAAACTGGCTATTTATGTGTTACCTTATTTAAGGCTTTATACTTCAAGATTGCAGCTTCACAGACAGGAAAGGAATGGCTCAATTGAGTCAGGACACTCGAAGCATTTTGAGTTCCATCGTATTTCAATTTATTTTCATGATTCTAGTAGAGAAAAAAGGCTGCAAACACAAAAAATCTTCAAGAAAATTCAGCATTGAAATTGTAAAAAAAAAAATAATACAGAGAATTGAAAAATTGCTAGGTCTTAAAACTACACATTTCTGGGATCATAAACTCCTTGACCACAAGTGCAAGTCATCTGACCGTTGAATTCTAAATTACCTAGAACCCAAATAAGACAGCTATCCAGATTGCTCCCCAAAGTCAAAGATCCCTCAAAATAGCGCACTGTCAAATCATAAAATAATCATATATTTAATACAAATCAACTTCTGACGCATGAAATTCAATATGAAGTAATGATTTTCTCATTGAATTTAGCATGAGTTTATCAATATAGGTGCAGTTGGACATCAATGGTCACCAGTAACCTCTCCAAATACAAAACAAGCCTTTTCTGCATGATGAAGTTGAGAATTTTGTCAATTTTTCTTCAGAGTCCCACTAGCCCACACACATACTCATTAAATGAACTGCTTATTTAACGGTAAGAGCATTCACCCTGCAATGAAAAGCTAGCAGTTCCCAATTCCATGCTCGCGACCTTATATAAACACTTACCACACCTTATAAGGAACAAGTATAACTCACTAACTCAGTAATATCTGAAATATACCTTATTTTAACAGAATAGACATTCCATTATTAGGAATAATAAGGCAATTTTCTACCCAAATTGAACAGAATGGTGCAATGAACGTACCAGGGGGTCTACCGAAGTGCGTAGGCTGCTTGCATTTTGAAGAAACAAAAACCTCGGCCTTCGACTTCGTTGAACACGGTATAAATTCTAAAGCAAAAAGCCACATTGAGCAAAATGCAAACAGAGTAGAAGTATAACCTTTTTCATTGAATCCCTCCTCCAGAGACGGATGCATCGGGTAGAAGTAACCCTCCAGTCCTGTTTCTTTCAGAATAATTCCCATTGACCATAATCCCGTAAATGTAACGGAACACTTCAGGCCGGTTTTTGAGGTCTTTTTTTCTTTGAAATCGTGTCATTTTCAGCTGCGCAACCATGCCCAACGTAAGGAGAAAACAACCCACCTTACTTTTATGCACAGGTTTGTATACTATTCTTATTGTCCAATCAATGTCTTTCGGTTACTGTGGAAAGTTTAAACTCTCTGGAATTGGATAAGAAATTAGTCAATAAAAACATTATTACCGTGGAATTTTCACGTGGGGGTGAACTATAAGTGTGCATTACGCAGATGAGCCTTAGTGAATAACTGAGTGATCGGCTATCAACATGAGTGCTTACGAGGATATAAGGGAGAGCTGAATTTGTTGTTGGAGGAGTCTACGCGTAAAATATGTTGTCAATTTTGTGATAAAACCGGGGGCTTTGTTTAATAGAGGACTTCAGATAGCCATGTTATGAATGCTACTGTTTTGCCATTCTACATTTCTTGATTATTCTATTCTACTATGGGCAGAGAAGCACACCGTTTCCGTTTACTGACTGAGGATGAAAATCTTGGGAGAAAAACATATACTCTTCATACTGTTCCGGTGTTCACTGTTCAATGTTTGTTGCTGTCAACTTGTGACATGTACACATGAATTTGAGTAAAGTTTTGCTGCTGTTTCAAGTTCTCAATAAAAATTTTTTTCACCTGTACCCATACACTTCATCTATTGTACTGCTGAGAAGCAGGATTTGCTGATTTAGGGGTATGGACAAATGTGTCCCGTATGACACCTTTTTACTTGTCCCGTACAACACCACACATTTTTGGGCCTGGCTCAACTAATTTAAGTGACAAAAGGAAAAGTGACTGACAGTTAGCTGAAGGAACTACTAGCTGATATTTTAAGGTTCACTTGAAGTCTGTTAATACTGCCAATTCACAGATTTTTTGAGATGAGTAGTGTGGTGTCAAATGTGGTGTCCGCTTTGGTGTCCCGTACGACACTGCACATTTTTTTAAATTACTATTCTATAAAAGGGTGAACATTCCAGGAGTTTGTGTTCCTGTATAACTCACCTCTTACCACATCTCTGTAATATATTCAGTCCCAATGTTCTTCAATCTTGGCTAAATAAGACAAAAACCACTACGAATGTCCCGTACGACACCTCATGGAATCATCCTACACTTTCATGGCACATTTAAGTCCACACGCCCCATGGCGGCATTTGGTCTAATTCCTGTGTTTTAAAATAAATAAATAACATTTTTTTCTAAGGGTACTGTCCGTCAGTTTTTTTAACGAATTCACGTCAATTGACAAAAATGCAGTAGAAGAAAGACCACTCCAAAAATTGTTGATGTGTTTTGACAAATATAAATTTTGCAGGTGTCTGAACAGGGGTGGGGTAATCTCAAGAATTCCTTGGCATTTTCAGCTTCTTACACAATGTTAATGATTATTGAATCACAATAATTGTCAGTTCTCAATTCATCAATGCATGACACATTCACAGAAAGGTCAGTAAATGCACGTTGGTAGATCATGTTGGCAAGGAGAAACCTCAACCAGTTATTGATCAATAATTTCTGATTATTGCTATTGTCTTTCAAGTCACATCAACAATGTTTTGTTATGTCTACTATAATACAGGAATTAGTACAATTTAGTATGCGATTGACTAATGATTGAAAACCCTTGAAATGTTGCATATTTAAATGTGTAAGAAGCTTAAAGTGCCACGCGATTCTCGAGATTACCCCACCCGTGTTCAGACACCTGCAAAATTTATATTGGTCAAAACACATCAACAATTTTTGGAGTAGTCTTTCCACTATAATAGAGGAATCAGTAAAAAAAAAAAAAAATAGAATAAAATCTAAGGTGTGCTCCCGGAGATACGCGGGATTGAACAGGTGGCATTTTAGCTTTTTTCACATTTGGCCAGTTCCTGACAGCAGTTGGTGATGAATTCATGGTGAATTCAGCCTGATTTATATTCAGCAGACACAAATGAATGGAAAAAATGCCAGAGAGCCTATGCTAGGGTTTATATTGGGGGTGCTTTGGGGACCTAAACATGGAACTGCCAGAACAAAAGGCACTTTTGGTGTCCTCATAGCTCCACAACCAAGAAAGATAAAGTACAATGGACTGCATTTTCTGATTAAGCAGTATAACATTAGCTTAGATGCAAAGTTTCAAAGCTATAGGTGTAATAATAAAAAAGTTATGCCAAGTTAAATACAAGAAAAATGTCAATTGACGTGAATTTGTAAAAAAAAAAAAAAAAAAAAAAAAAAACAAAACTGAGGGACAATACCCTTAGAAAATAACTCACCAAAAATTCATTTTTGGTCTGAATGAGCTGAAATTTCAGATTTGCTCATCACTAATTCATATTTATCTAATGTGAAAATATGGAAGCAATCTATGACTACATGGTGACAGATGTTTTGTATATCTGATGATTTGACATGGAATGACCCAGCCAATCAAACAAGCACTAACGATGAACAGTAAATGGAATTTCAAAAATTTGTTGAAAAGGAATTCACAGAATTGTAGACATAATCAGTAGTCTTTCCAATATGGTTTGAAGAGGCATCACGCTAGATGGAAATATCTGAAGTCTACTAGAGTAATAAGAATTTCCAGCGCATAATTTGATTAAATTAAAAAAAATAAAAACTACAAGGGCACTCTGAGTGCGTATCTCCACCTGTGGTATCATTTTCGACCTCTTCAGCAGTGCTCACAACTTTGGCCTGAACCCATGAAAATCCAGTGACCTCTTAATGTTGTCACACATACCCTGTCCAGAAAGTTTTATCAAAATCAGTCCAAAATGTTTTATGTAATACAGGTATGGACAGAAAGACAGACAAATGGGGAAAAAACAACCTCCGTCCAACTCCTTAATGATGGTTAAAATCAGCATACATCCGCTTTAAGTCAAATTATTTTGCTCACATGCTCTGTCAAACTGAAACCTTTACATAACTGACCTCGTGAGGGATAATTAAAAGGTGGACTTTTGGAAGAAATGTGGAAAGCTGCAGGAATGATCTTATGAGTATAGCCTAACTCTGGGGGGATATTCACGATAGCTGCGTATGATACAGCAATAGTGACTGCTATACAGGCAGCTCCTTGGGTATCTTGCAGGTCTCAGAGTATCACGTGACGCATGTTGCATCTGACTGGAACTCACTACATGTTGCTAAAAATAAACAGAGACCAAGTATTTTGCATTCCAGCTAGGGGTTGTTCAGCTCTGCAATGCACTGCATTAGGGGTGCAACAGTTCAAACAATTGTAAGCTAATATTGATGCCAAATACTCCAAATTTATTTAAAAAAATAAATAAATAAAACATGCTAGCAAAAAGATTCTCCAACTGCGATCAAATAATTATAAAAATACCAGAGAAAAACTGATTTTTGTAAGTGACAATTCATTAATCTTAAATGTAAACCATTACCAACAATAAAGGCAAATATTAAAATTAATGCAGCATTAATTCAACCTGCAGGAGACCATGTGAATCACCGATTAAAAGGTGGACAATTCATAGGTTTTAAAGGTTTTTCACCCGAAATTATGATACATTTTCTGCATTACAATGAACAGAAAATTTCCGCAACTTCAGTTCCAAAGAGTACAGCACCACTTTCTTTATGTTGCATAACATCGTACAACCGACTGACCAGATCAGCCATTCAGCACAACAAGCCTTGCCATTTTTCTACCACTAAAGAATACCCAACACTGAGGATACTAAAGCACAAACCAGTATATACCATTCTATGAAAACTGGTCAAGAAAACTCCCAGAGTTTCTATAACATGACACAACAAGCTATTCCACTCAGTGACAGTCTTCTATAAGGAAAAAAAAAAACTTCATAATATATGTGCTAAATTTACCCTTGACTAACTTCCATTCATGACCCCCGGTTCCACAAATAGAACTAAAAAAAAATAATCCTGTTATTAACTCTAATAATGTCTTATTCTTTTAAAGGCCTCAATCAGATCACCTCCAAAGTGTCCTTTTACAATGGCTGAAGTGATTGTTTGATACCAGGAATTCATTTGGTGGCGCCAATTAGAAACTTTTCCAGGGCCTCCACAGTCCCCACATCACCTTACTTCTCAGTGAGGTCTGAGTAAGATATTATACAAGGTAAGTATTACTTCCTTTGATTTCTAATAATATAGCCAATATTATAAGGCCAATATTTTGGCTATATACGCCAGCATCTTGTAGGGCTTTTTTTTTTTATTTATTTATTTTTTTTTTTTTTACTGTTACAGCACACAGACTAGACTAAAAGCTATATTTTAGTAACATTGAATTTTAATTGCCAAGTTTCCACCCACTTTTGGATTCAGTCCAAATCATCCAGAATTACCTCAGTAGACTCTAAACTGTCAGAAAAACCTCCTCCCAATTTAATACCGACCACATATTTAACTGCTTTCAATATTCCTGTTGAGGTCATTCACATAGACAAGGAAAACAGGGGTTTTGCACTAATCTGAAATGGACTCCATTTCCAACAGTGCCTTGCTCAGATGAGATCCCTCTGACCACAACTTTCCGTATCTATCCTGTAACCAATTCCGAATAAACTCCAAAATACCCCTTTTAATTCCAACCGTCCTCCTTTCATTAAAGGGACAATTTTCAACTTAATAAAACTGCATGCATTTTTCAACTTAATCTTCATTTATCAGAGTTACAGATACAATGCGAAATATGTATGCAGTTTTTGCGAATTTTCTGTATTTTTCAATCCATTGTACTTCCTCTGGCTGCGACATCATTTGACGTAAACAGTGACAGAGTTAGAAGTTAGCAATAACTCCAAGACTCCAAAGGAGTAGGATGGGAAACAGAATATAGATAATATTTAATAATGGATCATTCAAAGCTAAAATGAGTGAAACGGTAATTTGAAGTTGTTATGCAGTATTTGCAGGTAAATTATCAGATATTTTCACTTTTGTTGTCTGTCACCAAGTCCTTTCATCACACTCACTAGAGAGAACAGCTTGAAATGCGTAAAATTAGTTTGAAACCCTTCTTGCATGCTGAAGCAGCAGGTGCCACATCAAAGATATGGTAAACATCATTAACAGTTAATCTTGGGATATCTTGTGGATATGTGCAATAAAATGATATTTTAGGATGAAATTATTGTCATCTCCTCAGTTTCAAAGATGGAAAAATTAGCAGAGGTAAACTAGAAGTAAAGCTCACCAAAATTTTTCAAAATGTGGTCACCACCATCCTGTACAAGCAGCCAATGAGCACTTAGCCTTCTTCTGCATTTAATGAGACTTTCTCCTGGTCATCTGGTTTAAAAATGGCCACTTCTGGAGGTGCGTTCCACAACTATATAAATTTGTATAATAGATGGGGGAAGCAAATTAAAATTTTCAAACCACACAAACGAAGAGCAAACCAGCATCAGTAGAACCACAAAAAACAATTTTTATATTGGCAAATCTGATTTTTTTTTTTTTTTTTTTTTTAACTCAATTGGCTGTTGACCGGCTGAATTATTAAGATGGTGTATATTCAGTCGTCCATTGTCGTTGTCCGATATTTGTCAAAAATGCAATCCATAACCCTGAGTGGTCTCAAATATTTATCAAATTCAACAAAACTTGGAATGCAACATCTTTAGCACATATACTACTTTAGGATTATATTTCAGCCCTGCACCTCAAAACGTGGGTGTGGCAGGACTGTCCTATTGAAAAAATGAAGTTGTCCATTTCAGACATTTCCAATGGAGCTGAAAGTTGGTATGCAAGTAGCGTACAACATGTTTCAATAAAAATGACAGGATTTCATGGTTTTAGAAAAATGGCTGTTTTGAGACCTTTGACATTCCTTCACCCACAGACACCCATCTGAACATCCTATAACTCAAAGCGGTCACAATAATTGATCTCATATAAAAAGAAACTTTGCATTCAACATCTTTGAAACATAAAATACTTGGGTTATCAGGGTTTCCCGCAGAAAATCGGTTAGTTAAGGTGGTGACCGGGGGGGGGACGGCAACAGTCAGCATTTATTTACTCTTTATAAATAAACAAAGCAGTTGAAGTGCAATAACAAAGTGACAAAGTCAACAGTCTTGTAACTTTATTGATTGACACTCTGATATAATAAAATGCATGTATTATGCTTTCATGGAAGTGAGATCAAAAATTGCAGTTTGAATGGGTTTCTGGGTTTCAATGGTGCATTTTTTGCGCTTAACAGTCTGAGTGTAACACTTGCTTGTACACAGTGTATTTTAGCCTTACTGTAAGAGCTGAGCTGGAAATAACAAGATCAAATAAAAACACAATCTTACCAAAATTCATGCTACGTGCATGAACACAGCCAAATCAGAAAAAAAAAAAAAAATGAAAAGCGCGTAAAATGCTCACAACTGTCCATAAGGGTTAAACGAAAATTAACGTAAGAACAGAAAATGTATGTGTTATCTGTTTTGACTTCAATTCCCCAAATGCTTTGCGGTTGTGGTTATATTTGGGGAGAGGAGAACGGTATTATGTACGGAAGCGCGTTGCATTCACAGGATAAAAAAATATACATCTTATCTCGTAATTACGAGATCTAATTACGCGCAGGTGGTGAAGTAGGCCGGCTTCTTTGAATAAAGTACCCTAATATTTTTGACTGCTTTTTCCCATCCATTACTGTACACTAGAGAAAACCATGTGCAACTGTCAAACATAGCAGAAAGCCACGCGCAAACACATCCATAGCCTTGATAAGAAACTAAACAAATTGCATATAGCCTATCTTAATGAAACAGAATATGTGGGCAAGCAGTTGATAGGAGACACTATTCAAAGGTTTAGTTTAGATGAATCTTACCTCCACATGTCCTTCCCACGACGACGACAGGTAATTGTATATCCGGATAACTAGCTTCTTCCCGATACAAAAAAATAATGCTGGCGTAGTAACAGGTGATAGATGGCGCAGTAACATATTTAACCAACAGATGCCGGCTGCTATTCTGCCTCATCGCGATGCGGCCTTATTTTACTGTGTATGCATGCGTGGATGCAGCAGAATTTTTTTTTTTTTTTTTTCCTCCTTCGGGGGGACGTAGTCAAGGCGGGGGGCATTTGTTGTCAAAGCGGCCGCCCTAACTATAAAGCGCTGCGGGAAACCCTGGGTGTCATTTCAAACTTGTACCTCACCTCCAAATTGGCAAGGCAGGGTAGCAGACTAGTTGAGCTTAAGATTCACTTGAACCTCTAGACATCTCCAGAATGAATGAATACACCTTTAACAAATGCCTTCTGAAAATCTGTATATATGATATTATGGGCACCGTTCTGGCCGCAAGTCTGACTGGCATCCTCAAGGCTTTCCAAAAGTTTTATCAAGCATGACCTTCCCTAAGGAAAACCATGTTGGCCATCCTTCAGGATTTTGTCATTGTCAAGAAATGATTTTGACTTGCCTTTAATGATAGATTCAAGTATTTTACATGCAATGCAAGTTAAACTGATAGGCCTGTAGTTTCCTGGCTCAGTATGATGCCCTCTCTTACATATTTGTATTGTATTACCTTCCTTTCAATCATCTGACATTTCTCTAGTTACTGAAGACAATTATGGTTTTTAGCAGTTTTTATCAGATTTGACTGGGGATTCTTTACATGCAGGTTTTATGTCCCAGCAGCCATTGAAAGCAAAATTATGGTTCTCTACCAATTCACTTAGATTGGGGTCTGGTCAAGTTAGCCAAAAATAACTACCCAGGGGTGTTGCCAAGATGGCCGTTGAGTGGCGAGACTCGCCGGTAAAGACACTGCCGAAGGCCATCTTAAAAGGTTGTGCTTCTTGTGTTGATAAGAGACATTAATGTCAAACATAAACAGACTACCAATTTTTGCAGTTTCATTCGTAAATGCCTCAAACAGCAAATTTTGGAGGACCAAATACTTGAGTTTTTTTTTTTTTTTGCACACTTGCCACTTCCCAGACAGTCCAACTCACTGGTCCTCAAGTTACATTCATCGCAACTTCACCAGCAAAAATATTTCTGCTAGAATTTAATTTAACGGAAAACTGCAAGTGTTAGCTGAACTTGGTACAGATTCATGATTACTCTTAGCTTTCCGCTACATAAAATAGCAAAAAAACCTTTAATAAAACAGACCATTCGGTGATACGTTGAGGACCCACGTGTCAACCACTAGGGTACATCCTTTCCTCCGTTCAGTGTGTGCTCCAGTAACCGGGCCGTGGTGTCACACCAGTTCGTTTGAGGTAAACCCCATGTCTTCTACTTTCAACTATAACAGATGCAAACAAATGGACAGCCTTTTGAGTAATATGTCCCCTGAGCTTAGAATTTCATCTAAAAAAAAAAAAAAAAAACCAAGCGTTGAAGCAAGCCTTGACATAGACTTTTTTTTAAAACTGAACGACACATGCCAAAATTTGCAGAGCAGAAAGTTAACAAAATTTAACAGGGGTTAACGGTAGGTGAGGCGGCAGGCAACTTAAATGAGAAGACATATGTTCAGCATGTGTGTGCATGTAGAGTGTTTTAAAACCAGCATCGTAAAACGTTCTAACGACGAAGCATGATTCCATTATGTATTCTCATAAGAGCTGGCAGTAAGGAATACCTGCCAAGCTTCATGACTCCCATAGAGGAAAAAGAAAACAACGAGTGGAAGGACGCCTTTTTGTATGCTTGTAGAAACTATTGCGATCCATCCATCGTCTGATTGGAGCACGAACTAATTCACATGCGCACAGTTTCTACCGAGCAGTCTGAAGGGGTGCAAAAAGCCATTGACTTTTTGACTTCCCTTGAGTGTAATGGAAAAAACAAGAAGTTCAGAGTCACCGCGATCAAAAAAACCTGATGGGGATTTTTTTAATCCCTTGATGGAAAGCTTGTGTTTTTGACAGCGGATTTCACCTCCCTATCCCCTCTAAAAGGGGCCTTCATAAGGTTCAAGCAGGTTACAGCAGGAACAGTTGACGGCAGGAAGGGAGCGGGATTAGTGGCCTGGAGCGGCCATAATAACAAAGGCCATGCACAAGGGGAGCAGATCCATACCAAAGCACTGATGGATGAAGCAATCTGGGGCACATTACCAATGTATCCCGCTCATATAGATATATAAGGATTGATGATTCCCCATCTATTCCTCATTACCAAAGTGCAGCCAGCACAGGTGTGTGGGCCTCTGAGAATCAGCACGCTGTTAAGGCAGAGAAATTTATTCCCCTGGAGCTGGTTCAAACCGGAGGTCCAAAAACGGCTGCGTTTATGACACAGGTGCCGAACCAAGCACAAAACCACTATAGATCATGCAGCTGCAGCTCTTTTAACATTTCTATCATTAACACACTGATAAAAAAAACAAAAAAAAAAGAGGCCCATGGGCCTTAACGGTCACCTGAGTTGTATAAAAACTGATGTTATTGATGTCAATGAACCAAATATAACAAAAAGTATCATTTTCCTATATAAACTATAGTAAATTTCACCCCCTCCCCAGGGGCAAACAAGGAGCTCGAGGGTCATGAAGTTCACGATTTTGATAAAGCACCTCAAGAGCCTTCCATCTATGAAGAGTACTGTTTTCCAGCATATCTGGGTCTGTAGAAGAAGATTTGTAAAATTTCAGCCAATTTGACCACTTTTAGCCCCGCCCCTCAGAGCCCCTGGGGGTGGGCAGCATATAACTCACAATTTTGGTGCATATTTGACCAAGGAAGGTTCCTGCAAAATTTTATTGAAATCGGATCAGCGATTTCTGAGAAGAAGTCGAAAATGTAAATTGTTTACGGACGCACAACGACGGACAAAAGGCGATGAGAATAGGTCACTTTGAGACTTCGTCTCAGGTGACCTAAAAAAAACAACTGATCAATAACATCTGTACAGCAGACATTTTGATTCCAGTTGGAAAGAATTTTGCTGCATTCTGAGTCACCTTTTCCATCAACTTCCCCAAGTTGGTTTGGCCATTCTTGACTTCAGAACCAGACTGGCACACACACTCCAGCATATACCACTGCACAGAAGACCAGGCTGTATTTTTTGCCCAATGAAGGGATCTGTAATTTAAAGCGTTAGTTAACAACGCTTAAATCAAAAATGGAAAATTACACCCCTCCTCAGAAAATTGCACAGTTTAAAAACATTTGGTGAAACTATTTATAACCTAATGAAAGGACGGGGGAAGAAACCACATAGTAGCAATTTTATACCTCTGAGGATGGGGGGTTGGGACAACGGCAGCTTTGGCCCAAATACTGAAATGGGGTCAATCAATGTGCTGTACCCAGCCCACACCGAGCCACACCCCAGCCCTGCCTGGTGTGGCTGTGGATTTCCCCCCCCAGAAAGGGCCCAACCAGCATGGCTGATTTTCTGAGGGTAGGGGGAGGGGGGTGGAGACGGGGCAGCAATTATGGCACGTCTGAGTCATAGCCGTCTCTCCAACTCCACACTCAAAACAGACACAGCGTGAACAACACCCTACAGACACCATGACTGCACAACACCTGGCACAAATGTCATGCACAAGCCATGAACAGAAAAAAAGAAAGAAAGAAAGGGGAAAAAAAAAAAAAAACCCTAAACATGGTTGCATTGGCAGTTCCAACCTGGCCCTGAATCCACTCTTAAGAGTCATCAGGGCTTCCATGAAACGTGAAACAAAATGGAGTCAGATGACATTAGAATAGAAGCAGAATTAGCGATAGGGATTTTATTAGGAAGCACAGAATGCGCCAATGACTGAAACACCTTGCTCTGCATAAATTCAAATATTTAATCCATACCATCCCTGGCAACAGCACCAGTGACATCACATCTAGCTGCAATGACCCTTGAACCCTGTTAGTGTCCAGACAGGTCTCTCTTGTGTTCTACAATGCTTTCTCATAAAATTCAATGTAATGTCAAACTGAGGAGAAAATCGCTCTTTTGGCATTTGGAAAGAGCTTTTATGAGGATGACATTTCTCTTTAAGGTTAGGCACAGAGTGAGCAGGCTGCCTCCTTACCATGGCAAAAATAAACAAAAAATAGAAAGTTAGTTTGAGGTTACCGGGTAACAAGTAAGTTACGTTACGTTATTAAGCAGTGTTTAAGTGTGCCTATGGGTCATTGCATATCAAATTACCCAGAAGCTCCCAGGTCATCCGACCAGATTATCCTGCAATAATTCACAGGTGCTCCTATGTGAAATTTATGGAGCAATCCAAAATGTTATGTCTGTATCTCTAATCGTTTTGAAACTACAGCCCTTTGAAATTTTCAGTGCTTTCATGCATTTTGCCAATCAAGCTTTTCAGTCCAAAAAACTTCCTGCATTCATAGCTCCTTTGAAATGGCATGTCCAGCTTTGAAACTACAACCCCAATTCCAAAAAGTTGGGACAAAGTGTAAATTGTGAATAAAATCAAAATGCAATGACTTACAGATCACATGAGCAAATATGTTATATACAATAGAACATAGATAACATTTCAAATGTTGAAACAGACATTTTACAATTTCAGCCACAAAATGAGCTCATTTCAAATTTTCCGGCTGCAACAGGTCTCAAAAAAGTTGGGACACAGGCAAAAAAGGGCTGAAAAAGCAATTAATGTATAAGAGAATCAGCTGAAAGAACATTTAGCAAGTAATTAAATTAACAGGCATCAGGTGAGTAACATGATTGGCAATAAAAAGGATGTCTTAGAGAGGCTGAGTCTCTCAGAAGCAAAAATGGCCAGAGATTCTCCAACCTGTGAAGGCTTGCGTAAAAAAATTGTGGAATACTTCAAAAACGATGTTCCTCAACGTCAAATTGCAAAGGCTTTGAAGGTCTCATCATCGACAGTGCATATCATCATCAAAAGATTCAGAGAAACTGGAAAAATCTGTGCGTAAGGGACAAGGCCGAAGACCTTTACGGATGCCCGTGATCTTCGGGCCCTCAGACACCACTGCATCACTCACCGGTACGATTCTGTCATTGACATTACTAAATGGGCCCAGGAATACTTCAAGAAACCACCGTCTGTAAACACAGTCCGCCGTGCCATCCACAGATGCCACCTGAAACTCTATCATGCAAAAATGAAGCCATTGTTGAGCATGATCCAGAAGCGCCGCCGTGTTCTGTGGGCCAAGGCTCATTTAAAATGGACTGTAGCAAAGCGTCCTGTGGTCAGCGAGTCCAAATTTGACATTCTTGTTGGAAATCCTGGGTGTCGTGTCCTCCGGGCTAAAGAGGAGAAAGACCACCCCTCCTGTTATCAGCATTCAGTTCAAAAGCCAGCATCTCTGATGGTATGGGGATGCATTAGTGCATATGGTCTGGGACACTTGCACGTTTTAAAAAGCACCATGAATGCTGAAAGGTATATAAAGGTTTTAGAGCAACACATGCTCCCCTCCAGATGACATCTATTCCAGGGAAGGCCTTGTGTATTTCAGCAGGACAATGCAAAACCACATACTGCAGCTATTACAACAGCATGGCTTCGTAGTAGAAGAGTCCGTGTGCTGAACTGGCCTGCCTGCAGTCCTGATCTTCCGCCGATTGAGAACATTTGGCGCATAATTAAACGAAAAGCCCGTCAAAGGAGACCCAAAACTCTCCAGCAGCTGGAAGCCTGTATTAAACAAGAGTGGGATCAAATTCCAATGGCTAAACTCAAGAAACTTGTCTACTCAATGCCCACACACCTCCACTCTGTGTTAAAAAGAAGAGGGGATGCTACACCATGGTAAACAGGCCCCTGTCCCAACTTTTTTGAGATCTGTAGCAGCCATCAAATTTGAAATGAGCTCATTTTGTGGATAAAATTGAAAAATTTCTCAGTTTCAACATTTGCTTTGTTATCTCTGTTCTATTGTGAATAAAATACTGGCTGGTGTGATTTGAAAGTCATTGCATTTTGATTTTATTCACAATTTACACTTTGTCCCAACTATTTCGGAATTGGGGTTGTATTAGGCCTCATTTTTCCTGAAGAAAAAAAAAAAAAAATCAGGACATGTGTCTCATGTACTTTTCATCCTATGAGGCTCTGAAAATGACCTAAAATTCAAAATATAAAATGGCGCTCCTTTAGAGAGCTTCAGCATGCAAGATAAAGCATCAGGGTTTTTTCCTGCCATTAATGATATAGGCTTCTAGACGAACCATATGCACTACTGTTATAGGACTGTCAGACAAATTTTTTTCAAAAATGCTTGATTTTATACTTTCCTCTAAATTTCCTATTTTCATGTCCTACTTTGATGATGTGGGTTGATAGCCATCATTTTTCATGTTTATCATGTATTCTCACATAACTTGACAAAAATTCAGTGTTGTTACTGTGCCCCCCGTGCAATCGGTTTTCAAGCTAGTTTCTTAGCCCTTACCTGTCAACTATTGATCCATCGAAATGTCACATGACTACTTGCATCATAATTAATCCCCCAGGGGAAGACTACAACTTCATTCTCTTGTTGGCCTCAATGCACTGTGCAATGTGTATGTTGTCTGTGTGATAGGCCACAATAAATTTCAGGCAGCAGCATTTTTAACTCTATGTTTTAGAAGTGAGATTACCAAATCTTCATACTCCTAAATCGCATTCTCTCAGGAACGTGATCAAAAAGTGAATGCAAGAGAGGCAAAAACAACATTTCAAAACAAATATTGCAACTCAATAGTAGGGCAGCACGATACAGAGAAAAAAATGCAATTTGCAATCAGCGAATTGGAATGAGACTGCAAAATGCGATGTGATAACTCCCAATATTAATATGTGAACTCTATTCCAAATATTTTGAAGTTTAAAATAAATGATATTGGCATACATAAGACCCTTGCACTTGCAGGGAAAACAAAAAACATCACTGAAACCTCTCAATGTAGGGAGAGAAATTATCATTACTGGCTTAATGCACATAGACAAGCTGTGTTGAGATGTGCTTTACACGCTTCGCATGGAGGCATAAATTGGCCCTCACACATCAGCTGTGCGCACAAACCTACAGTGGCAGTGAAAATCGCATGCCTACAGTTCTCAGCATTGTGTCTCCATTCTTCAAACCTGAAATGAAATCAAACCATTCTTATACTTCAACCCTGCCAATATGCTCATTGCAGTATAATCACATGCAATATTGATTAAAATTTGATATAATGTGCAGGTCAATTAAAAAGGAATTAATCTGGCTGTTCTGAAGTGAAAATACCCATACAGTAAGTTTGAGGAGTCAGGGAATTTTTGGAGTCCTAGCTTTACACTATTTGCACTTTTTTCCTCGAATGAGTCACTGAAGACAGAACATGAACACTGAATTTTGAAATTTTCATCTCTGCATCCAACTAATGGTAAGATTGTGAATTTAAGCAAAATGTGAGATTTTTATAGATGAATGACAACACAAGAATGCTTCCGTTTTTTATTTTGCTTTTCCGCGAGCCCCTTTTCACGACAGTATTAGCATAAATTCAGGTTATGTATGGCTATACATTACTGCTGAGGGTCAAGAAATTTTCCAGGATAAAAAAGCTTTTATATAAACTTTCATAGAGATGATATGGCCAAGTGCTTCCCAAACCTCTGCCAGAGTACCACTTGTCTCTACCTACTCCAGAACAGGTCATTCAAATGATCAGGTAATTATAAACCCCTGAAGTTGCTTGGTAATGACTACTGCTGTAGCAGGGAGAGATCTACAACATGCATGACAAGTGTTACCCAGGAGAGGTTTGAGAAACGGTGCTATAGCCAAATATGCCAGGTTAGTGACAGAAGAGGCTTGTAAGAGGAGGCTTGGATTCATGCCAACCTTGCACCACCATGCTAGACTGAGGAACTCCCCATTTTTAATGGTACTCAAACGCAGCCTATTCATGAGTTTTGTCTATCGCGTAGTATGCAATAATACTGCACTGAAGGCAATGATTCAGACAATGAACTTTGTCATTTGTATTGCTCTTCCAAAACAGCAGTGCTAAACGTGCTGAAATTCATGCCCAAACATTTTCAGGAAGTTTCAAGTTTGATTTCAATGATCCAAGGTTGTTCAAAGACTAAAAAAAAAAAAAAAAATCTGTGTGACATACTCATAAGGCCCCCCGCAGTGTGAAGCAATGAACAAAAGTTACGAGTCACAGATTTCATAAAGAGTGGACCAAAAACACTGCTCCATGGTGTCCCACAGCATGTTTGCCAGTGGTTCATATTTGAGAGGCGTGACACAAATATATTGTAAGTCCTTGCAATTCATGTTGAACACGAACTTCGACTTTAGAAAAGGCTAACCACATCAGGCAGCAATCCATGTTTGAATGTCATCAGACATGCAGCTATGCACATCTCAATGTCAGAAGATATTAAAAGTCAATTTTCCTTTAAAATGACTGACCATCTGTTTCCAATCTAGCCTTTCTATGGACAAAGCCCCGACTTCCTTCTATGGTAAACATTCTCGATTCTGAAAATCTCAAATTGACAAACATTGGGAGATGGGACCATGATTAATCTTTTCCCTCCTCCATTGTGAAAAGTGATTTCAGACTGTAATTGAAATAATAAATGGTATTACTTCCTGCATGGTAGATTTATAGGTTAACAATAACACAGCAGTCCAATGCTGCAGGCAGCACATTAAAAGAATATTTTAGCCCAGGCTAAAGGCTCCCGATGCAGGGAGGGGAGTTTGAGGGGTCAGGCTGACATTAATGAAAGCTGCTTTTGAGGAGCTGGGCACGCTCAGGTAGCCTCAGCAGGCAGAACCCACCTCCCTCGGCCTCGAACCAATCTATGCAGGTGTGTCTCCAATGTGGGCCCACTGTACCGGTCAGGCATACCCCTCAGCATGCCTCTGTAACCACTCCCCAGGCTTCTCAAGCGCTAGGAACGAGCCGCTTTGGCGAATTGGCTCCGCTTTCAAGAAAATAGCGCAGAGCAGATTCGGCACATTAGCATACAAAACAAGCGACGGCACGAGGAGCCATGGTGAGGGCGGAGAAATATTCCTTGTTAGCATGCGCGTTAGGGGCCATTGGCTTTATCGAGGTTCCCTCTCCCCCAATGGCTCCGCTTCCATCACATGCCGCATGCAAGATGGAGCGAGTGCCCCCAACTGGGAGGCTGTGGATAAACGAGGAGAGTGTGTGGCGTGTGGCAGCCGTGCTAATTAAGGGTGGGGTGTCTGGGCAAGGTTGTTCAGAGGTGAGACGAAGAAGTATTTGGATCACGGCAGCGCCAGGACTGGGCGAAGGGCTCGTTCTCCTGATCTGTCAACTGTGTGGCCCCTCCCTTCCCAGTTATGGACGCATCTTGCGAAGCCCCCCCCCCCAATCCCCACAGTGCACACAGACTAACACACGCCCAACAAAAAAAGAAAAACTGCAGAGCGCAGAAGAAAGAAAAAGCGGGGGGAGGGACAGAAAGATGAAGGAAAAGAAACAGCACGTTGCAGATTCAGCTGTCCGAGTCGAAGGGCAGGAAAACAGCCCCGCCGGAGCATCCAAATTAAATTTATTCCCAGCCTGCCGTCCGTCATTCACGCAGACAAAAAAAAAGAAAAAAAATGACAGCGAGCTGCACAAAGCTCACTCACATTCCGCCTCGATACGCTTTCCCTTCTCCTTCCGCTCTCGAAACCTGCACGCAAGCTTCTGTGACAGTAACCATTCCTGTGCAAGAGAAATAAAAAAACATCCCCTTCCTTTAAATTTTTAAAATGAGCAAGCCCAGGGAGGCAGCAATGTCTTTGGAAATCATTATTTTGTTGGTATCAATCTCCTTCTCCATTAGTGGCGAGCTAGGGGGCTCCTTACCTAATGGATTGTCTCTTAAGGGTAAAGTAATTGGATTCAAGAGTAAAAATGTTTGGAAGAAAGCTAATGTGAAATCCATATATTATATGACCATATGGTGCCTATTGTGAGCTGGGGGTTGGCAGGCACATGGAAAGCTGTCATCTAGAAGTCTCTCTCTTCTCCCTCCACCCTGCAATCAACAGAACCGCCTCTCCCCCAGCACATTCTCTTTTTCTCCTTTTTTTTTTTTTTTTTTTTTTAAGTGCTATGCTTCCGACAATACAGTACTGCACAGGGCGGTCATGCTGTATAAGGTTATATCTGGGCCAAGTCGCTTCCTTCACAAAGTCCCCCGCACACTCCATGACATGCTAACAGAAACATGCTGTCACTGTACAGCCTCATTTAAATTGCCCACAAAGCAGGGACTGGGCAATTGAATTGAGCAGCCATACAGTGAAACATTATGCAAACCAGCCCATTCGTTTTGGGGCAATACAGCCCTTCATCTAGCGGCAATAAAAAAAGGAGTGAAATGCCTTAAACCAATTAGCATTACTTGAGCCCGCTCAGCCCAGTATGCAGTAAAACACAGCCGTTCTCCGCCTTATATCAAAGCGCTAATAGAATCGTGGGACTGCCCTCCTAGTTTAGCTTGTGAAATCTTGTTAAATCGCCCAGCTCACAGCACCCCAAAACCGTTTGATCTCCAATGAAAGAAAACATTAGCAGTGAAAATCGACTTCTGCTCAGAGGACTCCAGACTCCTATATATTTCTTTTAAATAAGGAGTTGAGCGTGCAATTATGGTGCTCTGTTCGAAAAGCCCACATTCCGCTCGTCTGCCTCCGTCCAACCCTTCTCCTGCTCTCCCTCCACTTGCTGCTCTTTGCTCGTTCTCTCGCTCTCTCTCTCCATTTCCTCCCTCCCCTTCTTCCTCCCCCAATCTCTCTCTCCCTCTCAGCACCTCCTTCCCTCCCTCCCTCCCTCTCGTCTACATGGATCTATGCACGAACACATGGAGTAAATACAGGAAGAGAAGGAATTCTTTTCCTCGCCAGAGCTGGGCGTTCCTATGCAGCTCCTGCGGGGTCAAAAGTTTACAGTGGTTTTAATTTCACCTTTCCACAGCCAATCACAGCTCACCGATGCTTCTGCTGAACTTTAACCCACTCAAATAATTCCTATCCAAGGATCTGAAGCCACTTTCTGAATTCTAGAGTTTTTTAAACCTGCCCCCATCTCTCTTTTTGTACATTTCAGACACATTTTTTCGCTTGTTTATTTCAACACTGAGATAGGGAAAGGGAGACTGAGAGCTGGGTGAGAAAGACAGATCAGAGAATTTGTCTCCAAGAAAAATCAGGGTTGGCAAGGCTTGGCTGCAAATGGAGTCTGAGTTTTTCACCAAGATATCCTGCCTGACCACTGAATAGGTAAATCGTGCACCCAGGTTATTATTTATTGGTGTATTATAAAGCTAAAAAGGCACACAAACTCAAGCTTGGGCTTAGATAGTCACTCTTGATCCGGGCAGCAGAGACAGTAGGTGAGAACAGGCAACCAGCACATAGGGGAAGGCAGGCATCCATTACAACTGCCAAAAAAACGGGGAAAAAAAAAAAAAAAGAGCGGGATATTTTTTCCAGACAGAAAAAAATCTGCTGTTGGTGCCAGCCTCACTACAGGAGCTTCCCTAACAAACACAACTGGTCAAACTGAATCGACAAAGACCTTATGATTCATTCCAATTTAGTACCAATTCCTGAAAGGAAAATTCAGATCAAGCCTTGACAAAAAATATCTTTTTTTTTTTTTTTTTTTTTTAGATCAATGCAATCAGACAGAAAACTAGAGGAAAATTAGGATCACTTCCCACAAATGTTTTATGAAGGGGAGCTGGAGTCTAAACCAAATCATTTAGTGCCAAGATTAAAAAAAAAAAAAAAAAAAATTTAAGTTCTAACTGAAACTGGGATATGAGAAGATGCACCAAGAATGCGGTTTTACATCAGGAATGTAAAAACCCACAGCTAGTTGCTAAATAGCATGAAATACTTAGCACTTAGCATCATACTGTCCAGGGAAAAATAATGGGGCTTTTAAAGATTAACCAAAACAAAAGTGAATTTTATTTCATTGTGAAAAGCCTTCCTGATAGAAAAGCAAACCATATGCAGAGGAAAATGAAAACAAAAACCACCATGATCCAGTGATTCAATCTAATAGATCTTCTCCTTTTCCAGCATTTGCAGTGCTATGTAAATACATATTTATCGTCAATTCACCCAAAAGCAAAATTGTCTATGAAGAATAAAATTGGGAAAATACTCTCATTGCTGCTCCTTCACATTTATTGAAAAATTGGCTTTGAACAACATCTGGAGAAACTTTACGAGGGTTCAAATAACGCAAATTGGTTTATTGGTTTAGCCAATACTGCTGTAGCAAACAATGTCTCAGAGCACAGCTATCCCTTGAGATGCACCCCACCCATAAGGGACCATCAGGAGACTTATTTATTGAGACTAAGCCTAATAGTTTAGTCCAAAATAGGGACGTGACCATGAGTTGATTATTCATTCACAAGGGTGTGCATCAACATTTGCAGCAAATGTAATGTCTTTTGGCACAAGAATTCTTTATTCCAATTTAACTCACTTCCAAATCACACCTACGTCAGCAATAATTTTCAAAATACCAGTGTTTTAAAGGACCATATTACATCTGATCATGAGAGCATGCCCACTTGCTCCTGTCACACTAAAATGTCGTTTTAGATGACTCGTTAAAAAGCAGTTTGATATAAATTATATGACTGAATATAATGACGTCTCATAGATCATCCATGGGAATAATTAGCGCCAAATGAATAAGAGCCTGCTCAGGCAGATTTAAATGAACAAAATTAGAAAAAGGGAAGTGTGGGAATCCCAAAAGTTTGAGATTGAGGCTGGATGAATTTTACATTACAGTCATTTAACAGCTGCTTTTTCCCTCAAAAGTGACTGATAGTAGATTGAACAAAGCAGAGTCCAATCCCTCCCAGAGCATTTTATGGATCAGATCCTTGCTCACAGGCCCAACAGCTATGCTAATATTAATCTGTCAATACTGGGGCTTCAATCACCAGTCTGACTCAGTCAAAAACTTTAGCTACTAGACTCAATATTACCCCTTGTTACATTACTGATTCAATGATTGAATAAGTTAAAACAAAATCATCTTGCAAGCATTTCACGGCAATTTACAAAGGGCAATGATTGTATCATAATTTATAAGTGTAAGTAGGCCCATATTCTGATGGGAGAAATGAGCATTACCTTAAATTTCCGCTACCATTTCTGAAATATCGTCACTTGGCACAATTCAACAAAATGCCACAATTTGATAACATCCACAATAATAATTATAGCAAACATCAATGCACCATTTGGGCTGCTCCCATTTTCATCCAACTACTGATTTACATTTGGTGAATGAGATAAATGCACTTAATGAGGATATTTTGTGCCCAAAAAAGAAATTCAGACACACAAATGAATTGTATTAGTTTTTTAGGCTGCCACTGAAGACTAGTCATTTTGGTACCCTAAATCAGCACAATAGAAGCCTAAAAGTACATTACTCTTAGAAACAGAGTTTGATACATTTTGTGACAAAAATTTTATTCCTAACTCACAGGGTGTTCATTTCATTTGTGTTTTCTTTTATTGAAATATTTCTGCCTATGGTGGCTAAATGCTTCAACAGTTTATTCAGAATTTTTGCATAAATTCTTCCATTGGTCATTTAATAAACCAGCTGAGACAGTTTGACCTTGAAAAAAAAAAAAAGACTTTCACGTCCTTAGTCTGGGGACATTAAAACCTGGCCTGAAGTAAAGCAGAAGTCAATACTTTCCCCTGAAGGTAAAACAGGGATACAGGTGAAAAAAGGCCAATCACTGATTAGCCGTCCGGCCAAGAGGAAATCCAGCAGGACTACCGGCATCAGGGGTCAGATTTGAGTGGACACCCAGATGATCAAGACATTGCTTCACATTACTCCCATCCAATATTGGTCTCAATGAAAGATCTGAGTATATATGCATACACGAATGCACGCACATGCCTACGGCAGCTAAATAGTCTGCCATAAGCATATAACTAAAGTTAGGAAGATTACATCATTTATCAAAGCCAGGTCGCCACCTAAAACATTACATGAGTATGCTAAAAAGAAAACACATCAGGAATGCAAAGTTCAAAATCAGAGATTTACAGCTCACAGCGATCAAACTAAGATACGTAACCCATGCCAACTGGCAGAGATGTCAATAATCACGCATCAGCAGTGGCAAGTCGATCCCATTGACTCTCCTCCAGTAATGTCCCTGAGGGAGTATGGCTCCCATCCAGACACACAACACACTCCCTCAAGCCAAAGAATGATGACACCATACAGCAGTGGTCTTCACTCATTTTCCTGGAGAGCTGCAGAGCCTGCTGGTGTTTGTTTTTGCCTCATCAACAATCAAGTTGGATCCCATAACCAGGTGAGGCGAGTTAACTGTACACTTCACTGATTCAATTTATCAATTAAGTGCTGAGTGACAGCTAATACCAGCAGACAAAACTGCTCTCCAGGACCAGGAATGAAGATCATTGTGATACAGCAACAATCCTCAGACTGGCCCAACTCATCACAAGGGCTACAGCCGCTGCTAAATTACCCTGCATTACCTACCGTCTCACAAACAAGCAAATCTCAATTACCTCCACCTTCAGTGTTACAGTATCACGCCCAATGTCAATGGCACACCAAATCCCCAAATTCCAGAGCAAAGAAAGGTGCATTTCAAATGGGCACACAGAATCTGCTGATAAAATTCAGTCTCTCTCCAAGAGAAAGTTCACACCCCACAGGCTCATACCACAGATAAAATGCATGAGGCAGTGAACGTTTGCAGGTGAGAAACGTGGAATTTTGAGATTCCCACAGATAATCAACGGCACGAAATTCCGGCAGTTTTCGTCGGGAGGAGAAGAGCACTTGTTAAGTGGGAGTTCACTCGCTGGTCACGTGTACACTTAGCACATTCTGAGCAGTAGATTAAGCATACGGCTAATCTCTTCTTCAAGCAAACAAGCCAGTTACCAGAGAAAATGCTGTTTCTGTCACAGCAGGTGCCATCTGCTCTTTGTTTTCACATTAAATATCAATTTGGCTCAAACATGAAAGGGAAAATTCACTTCAATCTAGGCTATATATCATATATATGCTATGTGCATCCCATGGCAGAAACTGACTTATACTAGACAATGGAATGCAGCTTTTTTTAATCTTTCATTTAACTACTGAAAGGGGGAACCCTTTAGCGACTTCTGTGAGATTCTCCAATAATGAGACGGTGAGGAGTCTCACCTGGACCAGATGTTGGACCATGCAAAATTAAGACCACAGCCAGCACAAGTTTCTGGCCAGCGGTAATCATAAAACAATATACACCATCAGTCCAGTTCATTCAAAAGGGACTGACTGCAATAGGACTCCACAAATGTGCTTCTTGCCAACTGATCAAAGATCAAACCAGATAATTAACATGCAGAAGGGCATGCCTAATCTTGCAGGGCTAGTTTCTTCCAAACAGACTGCAACACAAAAGAGTAGGAAAACTACAGGGCGCACAGCTCCCCTCTGAATGCTGTGTGTTCGACAGCATGACCTTTGCCCTGAGCAGGGGTCAGTGGTAGTTGCTGACGGATGTTTTTCGCATGGCTGTGAGGGCAAACTAACCGTGTATGTGTGCTCTTTTGCGAGTCCATGTGCACGCACGGGTGTGTGGGTTTGTGCTTGTGCGAGTGCATGTGCGTGTGTGTATATATGCGTGTGTATGTGTGTGCATACGCATGTATATACTGAATGCGTATGTATACTGTACATATACATGCACATATACATACATACACACCGACGAGCCATAAAATCAGACCACTCACAAATGCAGCAAATAATGTTGATTATCTCATAACAATGGTACATGTCCAAGTCCGTACGCAAATCTTAGACGGTAAGCGAACAGGCGGTTCTCGTATTCAAGGCGTTGGATGAGGTAAAAATGGGATCCGAATGGCTTTCACAAAGGCCAAATTGTTATGGCCTGCAAGTGGGTCAGAGCATCTCGGAAGTGGCAAGACTTCTAGGGTGCTCTCTGTCAGCAGATTTGAGAACCTACTGATAGCGGTCCAAGGAGGGCCAAACCCTGAAGCAGCAACAGGGTTTTGGGCACCCAGTTCACCAATGCACAAGTGCCATGAAGGCCATCCTGTCTGGTCCAAATCAATGGAAGGGTGACTGCAGCATAAGTCGCTGATAATTTCAATAATATTTACATATGGAATTCCTGTCAGAACGCTTAGTGCATCATACCCTGCTGTGAATCACAGTTTTTAGCTTGCAGACCAGTTTAAGTGCCCACTCTAACCCCGGTCCACCTCTAAAAGCAACCCCAATGGACACCTGAGCTTCTGAACTAGACCTTGGAGCAGTTGAAGAGGGTCACCTGGTCTAGCGAGTCCCATTTTGTCCCATGATGCAAAATCCCATGACATAAACAATAAACATCATGTGCTTAAGCTAGGTAATGTGTCTTCCATTTACCTGGGAAGAGATGGCATCTGGATGCTCTGTGGGAAGAAGACAAGCTGGTGGAGGGAGAGTGATACTTAGGGAAATGGTCTGCTGGGAAAGCCTGAGTTTGGGAATTCTGACATCAGTTTTATGGAGCTGTTTTGGCAGCATAAGAGGACCTTCAGAGTATTGTATTATTTTAATCTTGTAGCTGGTAAATAAATATATTGCGTATGTGCATATAACGTGTTGCAGGCATCAAATTCAAAATGAGTGAATATTTCAAAAAATAAATAAATAATAATAAAGCTTATCAGTTTGAACATTAAATATCTTGTCTTTGTAGTGTACTCCATTGAATATAGGTTGAAGAGGATTTGCAAATCATTGTATTCTGTTTTTATTCACGTTTTACACAACGTCCAAACTTCACTGGAACTGGGGTTTGTATATATATACACATATACAAACATCACACACATACACATATATATGTGATGTGTGTGAGTGTGTGCGCGTGTGCATGAAGGATGCAGGCAGTAGTCTCTCATGCCCTGGGCGGTGCTGTGGTTGGGCTGCCTGCTGAGGTCATGCTTCCTCCTCACTGCCCACAGACCCAGCTGTGTGAGCGAGGGCATCTGGGGAGGGGACCCCACTCCACTTCCTGCCAGTCAGACAGAGAGTCCACCCCTGTCGCCCCAGGGCCGGTCTGACAGGGGAAGTCCAATACAGACACATTCAGCCTGAACACACTGAGTTACCAGCTTTCTCAGCAACATACTCATTTAAAAAGCAGCAAAATGGCAAAAAAATTCTTTCCCATAACTGCAGCTGAAAAGGTCCAGCGAAAGGCATGCCCAAACCCACCCCCACCTCCTTAAAACATCGGCTGCCAAAATAAAGAGCTCTTTAGCGCCTAACCTAAGGGGCACTGGGGATTGCATTACCACCAGAGGTTGGGTTTCACACTTAATTGCCTGGTGAGCAACAGTTCAACTTTAACAATGTCAATTACACTCCTACCAGTTCCAGAGCAGGAAGTGGAGACTCCACCCCCTGAGAGTGGAGGGGGCAAAGCGCTTCTGAAGCAGATTACAGTATGGAACATACATATGTGGAAACTAGCAAAAACTAAGCAGAAACTACTCACCTATCAAATTGTGACATTTGTTACATCTTCAGCTGCAAACCTAAAACTCTTCAGTAAAACTTAAATAAAAAAAAAAAAAACAAATATCAACAGCAGTGGGCTGAGACAACTACCATCGAAGTTTCAATTTTGCACAGAATTAAAGAGAAGCATAATTTGCACTAGCAGTTCATGAGGCATTTCATAAAGTAATAATCAAGTAAAGCCTTAAGCCAAACAGGTATCGACCGTCTCATTAAAAACACGAGCAGTTTGTGTCCTAAGCACTCCGTTTCAATAAGCGCATCACAAAGAAATATTTCTAAACCGCACCATCATGCAGTGTGTACTATAAATATTAGCCCACTTATTCTTTAAAAAATGTGGTATGCAAACAGCTAAAATGACAAAGCAATATGGCCAAGAGCGCCACAAAAGTGATATAACCACTTATTGTTTAAAGATAAATGAAAACATGACATTGAATGATAAAGCAAGGAATCAGAGTGAGTGTGTGTGTGTGTGTGTGTGTGTGTCCTTTGCATATCTCAAGAACCATTCATCTGATCTACTTCACACTTGGCTAGTGTATTGCTCGGGACCAAAAGGTGTTTAGGGAAGAATTTGGTGTGATTTGGTCACGCGACACATTTAATATAAATAAATACAGAATAAACAAGCGAACAGTGCTCTGTGCGGCAGTGGCAGCGGGGGCAGGACTTCAGGGCTCTGCGGACTCGAGAATGTGGTAACCCAAGTCTGTAGTGACCCATTATAGGCTGCAGCTCATAGTTTTTGAAGTGTTAAGAAAGGGCACTGCTCTTGTTTTTGGAAAAATGCAAAGTCAAAAACCATGAAAAATCTATTTAACTCTTCCACAACTCATTAACTCAAGACAACTAGACAGCCAGTCACCTGCTGGTTGACGAGTGTCCCCGGACCCCCTAAAGCAATCGCTCCCAGAATCGACAGATTGTGTGACCTTAGCACACAGAAAGCCCAGGCCAAACATGAAACAAAGTTGAAATCTGTGGCCTGTAGAGCGCTCACAAGCAAATCTCTCCACTGACAATCGCTGATCCATAATATCCTCAATTCATCGTCCGAGGATACAATTGCAGAATTAGCCTTCCCAAATAAACACCACACCCTAAAAATCAAAGGCCACCACCTTGATTAAATCCTTAAAAACTCATCTCTATTCATCAAAAATAAAATAATAAACATTTTTTGTCTTTAGCAAAAAATCCATTCATGATGCCTTCAAATGGCTTTGATGTTACGCTACACCTTTGCCCTTGTGCAGAATGTGCAAATCTATGAATATACAAGTGTTCAACATGTCTATTCAAATGCATATCCACCTTTTCGTCACTCACCTGCGACTTGTTATTGTGCATACTTGCTCAATTTAGACATTGCTCACCAAACATGTAAACTTCTGTTTGTTTTCCGCTTTGCTTTAGACTGTGCGTTATACATTTGGCAAGATGTGATATAGGAGTAATTCAGCCACACGTGGTGGAAACTGATTCCAAAGACAAAGAAAGAGACTAAATTATTCAGGGTCACCCACAAGTAGCCTTATCAAAAAAATGTTAAGCATCACTCTCACCAATATTAGACATGTAACCATAATAAATAACAAGATATCAAAGTGCTATTATTAGCTGGCTACTAATGCATTGCTAATGTCAAATAAACCTTAGTCCCGATTGCCAGCTCTGAGAAGTTAGTGACCTCGTGAAAATAAGCATCCAGATGTGAATTAGGAATATAGCCATCGTCTAATTCAGCAATATAAGCCATATAAAATGTCCTCTCAGCAATTTACACAAATCATGCAACTTGGCAGGCTAACGTTGCCCATTATTATCTAGCTAGCACACTGCAGAATGTTGGACACAGTCAAGGCATAAAATACAAGAAAAATAAACCTAATAGTTGACCAACATGATGGCTTGTGTTCACTGTGTCCCTAAGATAATTGAATTAAACAGCGTCTGGCTTCAATATAAGTTGCGGCAAAACCCCTCAGTTTTTGATAAAAACTTCCAAAAAGGCGATCTGGAAAATGGCCATTGCAGATTTGTCCTCTCCACGACATCGGCAGGGACATTTCAATTTTTCCATAAAAACTGAACCATTTTCTCTCAAGTTTTCAGATCACTTGGGCAATAAATGAAAGCTCACAACTTCTTTTGCAGCTTGTCCCGTTTTGTGAGCAAAACCTGAACACGTCTCTGCTATAGTCATGAACACTGTGGAAATCAGTTTGCAAGGCAATGTTATTGTTGGTACACCTAGTGCCTCTTCTATTGTCTCTAGCTGTGCTGTAGCATAATAGCTGTGTGAAAAGCAGCAACCCGGAAGTTGACGGGATTGGTTCCTTAACTTTGTTACGCCACTAAACCATGCCTGTCCAAATCAGTTTTTTCGGGATTGTCATTCAAAGTCAGACAACGCAGTTTGAAAATGGAAAGGCTCAGCCATGGCACTGTCGGCTCATTTCGTTCCCGATATGTCTTCTAGCGCAAAAAAAACTAATAATAATTAAAAAAAAAAAAAAAACAGACGTCTTAACAAGGTTAAATACCTGATTTTAAGTGGAGGGGGTCCTTAAGCTCAGAATGAGGCTTAGTTTGGGTAATGAGGACATCTCTTTTACCCTGCAATGGAAGAGAGGAGTAAAACCTCACCCATTTGTTCAATCCGAGAGAATTAATTGCGAAACTGACTGGAAAAGAGCCTACAAGACAAGTCACCTGTTGAGTTGCCATCCCCCTAATCTGCCAGAGATGCAATTTTTAATCACTTACATGGCAGATATTGCTAGAGTTGTGTTATAGCATTGCACGGAGTCTCAGACCAAATTTACCAAAAATAGAGGGTGAATGGCAGGTAGTATTCAACCAGCAGAAAAGGAAGTCTCTAACAAAACAGAAAGTAACATTGTTCAATGGAGGAGTCAATTCAGATAGGGAGGACTGCAGTGCAAAATCCAGGACGCGGCCAACCCGTGTGGATACACCGCGAGATGGAAATAGTTTCTTCAGAACAGTGCAAAAGCCATTGGCCCAGCAGCCAGGCAACACCTGCGGCTTCAGGTGAATTATTGATGCACTCTGCTGGACCGAGACTCAGGGTCCAGCTGGGCGAAGAACAATACTGAAGGAAGGCTGGCAGCCTTAGATTCCAAAGGAGGGAGAAGCTTGTGTTTATTTTCAACAATCTGATAATGGGAGGGCGGGTTTTAAGAGAAAAAAATGTTCAATTTTTCAGAATCCCCAGCCACATAGCTATATGGATATTCACAGTTTGGTCCAGCCTGGTACTAACAGTGAACAAGGGAGCATAAATATTAAGTGCATGACTAGGTGTTGTGTTTGTATTCAGCTTGGCACTAACAGTGGATGAAACCATGGCTTGCCACCATGAGCTGAGCCTTCTCCCAATTCCACTGACAGCAAAATGCACATCCACGATCAGGACACCTCCCTTAGGCCAACTCAAGCCCATTGTGCTGCAAGCTGCAAACTGCAGGAGCGGCAATAATGTCCGCTAAGCATTGCGCTCTCACCATCCTCCCTCCCTCCCACTCCCATGCGCACGTCTGGCACAGAACTGACGCGGTCCGACCGCCGTCCTTGCATCACCTTTTCGTCGCAGTGAAGGCTGGCGCTTTCTCTGAGCTGCCGAAACCAGCGCCATTACCACAGCAGGCCCCCTTGGTGGAGACTGCAATTTCAGACCCCTACGGGCATTCGGAGAAAGAAAGGAAGGCAGCCGATCAGCGATTCCAGGAAACTGTGTCGGTGTGTTACTGTAACCTGGTCATGCCAATCACAGTGTTTAAGCTTGGTTTCTCAACTAAAATGCTTCTCCACCCCCGCCCCACCCCCCCATATTTTACACCCCGGAAATTAAATGCAAACATCTTCAATACATTACTGTATAATTAAAATAGATTAAAGCCATTTGCCTCATCAAAAGGTCCTCTCACATTACAAGATCTCGCTAAGGCATACATTTTTTTTTCTCAGCATGAATATAGGAGATACAGATGCTAGACTCAGTTGGGAGTAAAATTCACTTTTTTTTTTTCCAAATAAAAACTAAAAGAGAGAAAGACAAAGTTGACTAGGCATAAACAAAGACTCATCTCACTACCATGTCTGCTGCACACTCTACTAATTACAATACTTGCCCGAGTTAACAGTGATACTCGCTTTTAATTTCACTGTAGCCAAAAATCCATCTATATGGCCAAGACAGCTATACTGTTCATCCTGCACACTGGGCTCACCAAATCACTGTCCTCGGGGAAAAAACCTGCTGGTTTTCCACCCTCCCTTCCAGGGAATCAGGTTTTATGACAGTCTGGCCAGGGAGAAGAGAAAACCAGGGCTGGATCCGGATTTGAGGGCTAGACTTGGGGAGCCTTCTGCCCATCTTCATTTTCAGATCAATGAGTTATGGGGGACACTGCCTGATTTCCAGCTTTTCAAGAGTGATGTTAAAAAATGCCTGAAGGGAAATAAATGCAATCTGGACATTTACATTTAGCACTGCCTCAGCCGAGGTGTTCACGTTAATTGGCTCCAGATGCAGTTGAAAGCGATGCAAGGTCATAGATGGTTAAAACTGTAAAGTTAGGAGGACGGGCATACTGAAAGCAGCACTTCTCACACACACACACACACACACACACACACACACACACACACACACACACACACACACACACACACACACACACACACACACACACACACACACACACACCTCACGACATGGCCCTACTGCCCTTATCACCAGTGTTGGACTCATCAGCAGCCAGTGTGACAGTGATGGAAAGGTACTGTGCTTGGTCCCCTGTCGCATGCATCACCTGTGCACCCATGGTAGGGCTGATTATAACAAACTGTCACTCAGGCATTCGTCTTTTCTGCCCATTAGCGGTGCTGGAAGGACAGGCACAATAACCGTGGACCAAAATATGCACCTTTAAAAGGAGTGGTAAGGCATAGGCTTAAAGATTCTTCCGGAAAAGTCAGCAGGTAAATCTAAGTCCTTAAATTTAAATTTTCTTCGCACACTCTCTTCTTTAAAGGGTTGCCAATTTAGTGAATTTATTGAAAAAAGTTCAAACTGTTTGAGGCATACTATAGCGCTGTTTGGTGTTGATTCTCATCATAAAGATGATAGGTGAATTTGACACTGTGAAGCAATCAGCTAGTTGTAGGCCATCAAGTCATATCTAATGTAGCTAATGAACTTGTGATAAAAAAAATTACACTTACAAAACATCGCATCACAAAACAAATGATGGTTGCTCCTTTGAAACTAGGAGATTTGTATCACTGCGCTACCTACTAATACTGATAAAATGAAACAAGGAATAACACCATTTAAATGCAGTGAAGGCAACATTCACAACTTCGCGTTTGCTTATTTTCCAGTGACAACCAGGTGTTAAAGGGGACCTATTATGATTTTTCATATTTTGTGTCTTATATGTAGTGATAAAATGAAGTATGTTTATATTAAACAAGGCCAAAGTTTCAAATAAGGTGAATACATGCAGACATAATCCCTGTGAGCAAAAACCTCACTTTCCGACCGCTCTGTACACTCCATTCCCAACAGTTTTTTCTACTCAAGCTACAGTATGACATCACAGTGTGATAGATTTCTTCATAAGATCGTCTGCTCCTGGAACTGGACCAAGTCCCGATGAATGACTGACTGTCTAGCAAAAACACCAAATGCTCCTCCGTCAACTGCGACCAACATAGCATTAAATGTTTTCAATTTCTGCCAGCATCAGAAGATACAAAGAAGTGGCCTTCTATTTTTTTTCAAGGATAATCTGCAGCTAGTACTTCTGATATCTGTTAATACTTAACCTTTAGCATGCTAAGTTAATTTAAGCCTATTGCATGCTGGCAGCTGAGTTCTGGATCAGTGTAATATGGCCTGCAACTGGCTTATTTTCAAGACTGATCCAGAGATCACACCTACTGATACTAAAAAATTGGGTCGTTTCCACGGAAATAACCCAGAATTACAGGCCTCAACCACTCAAAACAAGCCATTACGATGACGCAATGGAGTCTCCCGTATTCATATGGCTAATATTGGCCACGTGATCGTTGGTTCATTTTAAATATAGGTTACACCGCAAGTGTTTGTAGCGGATTGGAATTTCGGAACGAGTTGGGCCGCGGAGGGATTTTTACCGCCCGAGACCGGAAACATCCCTCCGCGGCCCAACGAGTTCCGAAATTCCCCAGACGCAACAAACACGAGCACGGTAAACTATGTATTATATGAGCCATTTTTTGTATTCATTTGTGAGACAAAATAAGTTCTGATTCAACATTTCATATAGATTTATTTGGTTCGTTATAAAAAAAGAACAAAAAGGGAACTATTTTATGTAGTATAAGTGTACTGCTACTGTACAGCGATCACAACAGTCATTTTACATTCGCATGTATGATGAAAAATGGCTAGATTTGCAATACCTGTCCAACAAGAATTGTCTACATAGCTAGCAAGAACAATGCAAGACAGATGTGGGACACAAAATCCATAATATCAGCATTTAATAATCCCTCACATTTGGCAATGGTCGCATGCATAGCCACTGACTCTCCATTGCTCGCTAGCAGTGCGACCGCACTCATACTGCGTCACGTACTCACTTTAAAATGAAGTTATATTAGCACTTGCCACTGAAATGATATTTGGATCTTGGCATTCCTAAACACAGTTCTTCTTGTCGAGCGATCTCGCCGGCAATCGGAACAGATATAAACAAACGTGGCGACTGCGGTCGCCAGCAGTTGCACAGAATAAGGAATATATGGGTGAGTACGGTCGCCGGCAGTTGCACAGAATAAGGAATATATGGGCGAGTACGGTTGCTGGGAGCACGCTAAAGGTTAAACTGAATTCCAAGTGTAACATCAGTTAAACTTGCATGGCTTGGTTGTCTATGTAGCCAATGGCCACGCTCAAAATTGCGAAGCATCCATTCCATAATCATTGTGTAGTTTATACTAGCCATGAATTCAAAGGTGTATTTAGAAATTGTTGCTAGTTTAGCCAGAGGCAATGTATGAGACACGTGCATAGGAAAAAAATAGAATGGGCGACTGTTTTTAAAGTAATTCAGTTGTGGAAGAAGAGCGCAGCTATTCATAATAAATGGAATGTTAGCCAAAGTTTGCCAGTACGCAAATGCTAGCGACAAACCACTTTTAACATTAGAGAGTGGATTCTAAGTGTTTTAAACTTTTATGGCAACTGCATGTCAGTCTTGTCAGTGAATGTATTAAGCTCATGGTTACTTAGTCTGCCAACACTGCATTTTCATTGTCATTGTGCATTTTAATAGCTACACACAAATTTAGGCACGTGAATTTAAAGACAATTGGTAGAAGCAAACGGATTTTGACATGGTCGCTCCCCTTTGACACACGGGGCCAGTGATTTGTTTGCTGACCAATCAGAGCAGAGCTCATTTCCTAGAGGGGACACCCACTCAGAGCAACCAGTTTTTCAGAGGGTTAGGAATGACAGGAATCAAAAGGACTTTTAGCTTTATTTATTAATTCACTTTTTTGCAAAAACAAGTTTCTAAACTTCTCTTTAGGATATTGGGAAAAAAACTGCATATTGGTCCAATTTAACAATAGTAAAGCAATATGAAGGAGGTAGCCAGGCAACCAGCATTCACAGCCTAAAACAAACTCATATCAAAGTTGAATTTCTCTTGAATGAATGTTAGATGGCCAACTCCAGCATACCAAAAATCCTACACCCCATTCAAATTAGGAGCAATAAAGACAGTTGGCGCCAATGCTTAACTCCTCATTCCTTTATGATAGTTACGACACACCCCTCCCCATTAAATCTCTCATCACACTCTACACTCAAAACAGTGTGCAGGTTATCCTAGAAAGCCCCTGCACTGTGCCTGAATGATTTTTTTTTTCCTGCCAAGGAGACATGTAGAGATGGCAAACAAAATTTCAAGGTGTTCACAGCACCATATGCTCCTTAGTCCTTAATGCAGTAATAACCCATTAGAAGGATGGATTTGGTTGTGCAATCCCCAACTGTTGACTTTCGTAAAACCGAGCTGATGGGAACGGATCCGTAATTGAAGTGAGGCAGACGGGCAGAGGAGGAGAAAAAGAGGGGAGGAGTCAGCCTCCCCACCAAAGCCTAGTGTCACTCGAGACACCCAAGTCCAACCAGAGGGGCGGGACGGCCCAGCAAAATAAAACAAGGTGGTCACGTAACGGCAAAGAAGTTCAGGCAGAGTTGAAGCGCGCACTCGCGCTGCTCGAAGGAGAAGCATCTGGTAACGTTTATCGCTGCTTCAATCCTATAAAAAAAAAGGCAGGGAGGGGGCAAAAAGAGAGAAGGGGGGGGAGAGCGAGGGCTCCTGAACAGGCCAAGCACTCGTAAACGAGCCACAGCTTTTCACAATGGAGACGGGAATAAAAGCAGCACCCTTAACTCCCACAGCCTTATTCAGGTGGTCCCATTTAACAAGCACCTCCAAGTTAAGAGTCAAGAAGCCAGTATAAAGCTGAGGGCCCCCCCAACAGCCCTCCCCGCACCGAGAGCGTTCTCCTGTAAAACACGTCTGACTTCAGCCATGAACTGCTCTTAACTTTGATGTCTTGTTAATTCATTATCCTAAGACTAAAGACATGGGCTGAAAAAAATAAATGAATATTCCACAGATATGCACAGATATGAAAATGGCTGGACCATTTTCACATCTACCTTCAGTGTGGAAGCTTCATTTTTTTGTACCAGGACCATGAGGGGAGAGGAGAAATTCAGGTGTGTTGGGGGGGGTTCTTGAAGCTTCATAAAGACAGAAAACAGTTTCACACAAAGAAATGTCAAAATGCTTCCTGACAAAGGAAAACAGGGCAGTAGTTTGGCTATAGGGGCTTGCAAAAGCAAATCAATAACAGTATCAGCACCGAGAGCCAACAGACAACCCAGTTCTAGCTTTCAGAGCGCTGCGCGAACCTGGATCTGTTAACAAGCCAACCTCCTGTCAGTTCCTACGGACATGGCAACAGTCTCTCAGACGAGTTAAATATTTTATCAGCAGGCAAGAATACATCTCCCCTGAAGGCTAGGATTTTTCTTTTGTTTGTTTCGTTATTGGGGGAAGGGGGGGGGGTTCTGGTTCTCTCGCACTGATGCTGATCAACTGCTTGGGATTGGTTGTTACTTTGAAGTTGTTTTCTCTCTCCCAGCAAGTGCATTGTGTGCGCACTGTCAAGTGCAGACACAGTTCAGCCTCACTGGATGAACGACCTTGAGCCAGCATGCAGCACTGCGTTGCCGTGGCAACGCTACTTCACACACACACCAGTAACAGCTGGATACTACGCACTCCCAGTATTTAAGCGGGAGTCGCCACGGTAATAAAACACGTACGCGCTCGCAGACAGCTACATGCGTGCGCACACACACACACGCTACTGTCCAACCAAAAAACATGCTGGTGAAGCAGGCGCTAAAATTAACCGTGATATATTGAGGGCATGCCGCAGACGCCTCGATGCAGACTCAGGAGCGGATGCACCACTCTGCTGCACAGCCTCTCTTAAATCAGGACCTTGAACTTGAAGTCTGCTGACTTGCACACCACAACCGTGCTACGTATAGGCTGAGTTGTACGCAGCTTTTGTCAATACTCATTCGGTTTTTCCATGGAAGGTATTAATTAAGTGCCCACCGATCAAGTTGACGCAAGGAAGGACAGCAGTGAGACATCTAATGATTGAAAACTCGCCTATGGTATATCGACCAAACAAATTAGTTCAACTTGACAGAGACAGGCAAGTCCTCCATGGATGTCACAGAGCGAATTTACGGCGGAGCCCATCTGGAAGCCATTGCAGGAGTAGCTGGTGGCGGTTGTCGACAGCACAACACCAGAGCAAAGGAATGCGTTTATCCCCCCTCTGGCTCTTCATTGAAAAGAAGTGACTGCATTCTGCATCTCTCCAATGGCTGATAATGGGGGAGGTGGGGGTGGGGGTGGAGGTGAAGGGTTTACAATACCTTCCCTGCTGAACTGAGTCAAGACTACAACCCGAAGGATCCCACATGGCACAAATGTGCATTTCCTCACAGCTTAACCACTGCTTACGACTTCCATACCGAACACTGCTCCGTGTCTTAACCCTTAGAGCGCCATTTGCAACTATAGTTGCCCAATGATGCAAGATATCAAAATCAGATGCTGTTGAAAATCGACCATGTGGCAACTTGTTGGGGAGCTCTTTTAAACAAGTTTCCACGCGATAGATTTTAAAACAGCCCAGGATAATTACATTTTTAATTTCTTGAAAATTTATTCAGTGCTCTAAAGGTTGATAGCAGGGAGGACTGACCCCTCAAAAGGTGCTAAGTTTACCTCCAGATGAAAAGCTCCCTGTGGCAGAGTCAACACAGTGTACTCCAAAGCACAGATCCGCCATCACTGTATCATTGAGTAAAATCAAGCTCCTGCTGCAACAACCATCAGTGCCCATTTGCTTTACAGTCTGCTTGCAGACAGACTTTTTTTTTAATTCACTAAACACTGAGGATTCCTGAAATTGAGAGGCCATCCGTAATGTCAAAGCTGGAAAATAGGAGATAATGGGCATCAGATAAATTAAGCTATGAATTCAAATAGTTATATGTTAATACATATTTTCATGACTGAAAAAAAAAAACTGCACAAAGACTCAATCACAGAACAGAGAGATGGTCACCCTCAGTCAAACAATGTAACAACCTCCTTTTGAAGAGCTGCGAACTCCCTTCTTCTGTGAGTACCCTTCCCCCCTCCTGCCAACCAATTGCCCCGGCAGAAAATTTCAATTAGGAGACAAGCAGACTTTCGTTTCAACTCTGGTCTCATTCAGTCACCTCGTAGAGTCACAGGCTTTCACCTAAGGCAATTCATCTTACACCAAACAAACAGCCACCCCTGACCTGACGCCTTGGGAAAAGAATGCAATTCACTCCAGCATCAATGAGAGAAGTGTTCTGACAGCGCTACAGACCACCATTAGATAAAGCGCTCAACCGGACAAGTCGCAGCACAGCGAAGCAACAAGTCAATTCCCTTAAAAAAGGCAGAGATTCTTTCAGTATGACTAAATGGATACATTATATTTATTTAAAGACAACAAACGTTGCTAGACACCTGCACAGAACAAACAAGCATGACAAATAAACTTTTAAGCAAGCGAGTGCTCAAGTAAGTACGGTTCAAAACTTAAAGGTAACTTCCAAGGATGGGCTGGGGAGCTCAAGGACTCACACTCAGAGCAGAACAGAAGAAAAAGGGGTTAATTTCAGCCACATGAACATGACTCCATTATCCCTCGCTACAAAAAGCTCAGGAGTGAGCTTAGTGAGCACTACAAAGTGCTCAGGAGCAAAGGATGAGGTCATCAACACATCCAAGCCTTGTGGCTGCAAGAAAACATCAATGCAGTGGTGCTGCTGTCCGATACCCCTTAATAAAGACATAAAATGAAGATTTGAGAAATGGAGCCTTCAAAGGCCTTCAGTTTAATGACACGATTGCAAAAAACAATGATGCGTCGATGGGGTCATCTTCGAATTGTTCAGAGAAGGCTCAATGGAGGAGGAGGAGAGGAGAGAATGAAAGATTTTCTCCTGAGAAATCAATGAAACTCCCTGAAGATTAATTCACTTTTAATGCATTCCGACATGTTGGGCAGAGGCCCCCCCTTTGCTCTCCCACGCAAACAGAACAACAGGTCACTCCATCGCCTCATGGGCTGGGTGAGATGGAGGACAGTGTGAAAGGGACTCCGCAGCCAAAGAGGAGGGGTGAGAAGGACCAGTTTATAAAACTGGCGGCATAGCTCACAGCACAACCCATGATCCTCCAGGTATACTCACCAAATCTGCGCAGAATGGTCATCCTCTGACGACTATATGGAGCAGCTCTCCCAAAGCCAGCCTCACCGCCCGCAGTAACCAAATCCCCAATTCTCCCCTGTGCAAACACTATGCATCACTGTCAGCCTCAGGATTTCAACCATTGATCCCCATGTGCATGTACTGAGGAGCCCAGCCACAGTGCTAAGAAAATTAGGACTGCACCATCTTCATGAGGAAAAAATAAAATAAATAAATAAATAAAAAGATATTCATACAGATCAAATCTCTCGAAAATATTTTGCAACTTACAGGTTGTCCAACAAGACCAATCTCTTTAATGCTTCTTGCCAGAAAAGTCAAAGTATTTTTTTTTCTTTGCCTCACACATCAAAAGCCACACAGTTGTGTATCCTGGTCTGCATACCCAAAACACATCAGCAGAAGATTGAACAAACATGTTTACATTTAGACTCTTGGGAGTTTGAAGGGGGTAAGCAGCAAGACTCAAGTAGTCGAGCACTGATAAACTGCGCGAGAAACCATAAAGACCAAAGAAATTGTGATAAACATAATTTCTGCCAATTACACTCCACTTTTTTTCCTTAAACTGAGATTTTCAGTGGCACTACCACCCCAGGCTGACAATGAACAGGTGTAATACTTTTCCCACAACTACAATTCATGATGTGCCGAGAGATTGGAAAGTAATACATGCAAAACTGAGCCAAATAAAACTTCTATAACCCAAAATACACTATAAAATGGCATTGGAGTCATTATTGTGTCATTAAATAACAGGTGCCGTGAGCCTATGATATAGTTTGTGGAATGGTTAATCAAAGCTAGCTGGCAGAGGGTTCCACCTCACAGCTAATGCAGGGTGCCAGCACTCCAAACAGGCAGACATGTTGGCAGTTTGTCCTTTTTTCTGCAACACAGCTTGCAAACATCTGTTAAACAGGTGAGGGTACGGACTGTGGGGTATCTCATAAGAGCTTTTAGTGCATTCACCTGCCTCCTGAGACCAACAGTTAGTGGCACGAAGCAACATTTAGGCGCTAAAGTACCAGTCCCAATTCCATTCTGTCGCAGACCATAGTACCAGGGCCGGCTCATAAATGCAGCGAGACCGTTATGAGAAAAATTCACTCCTGGTAATTTCTATTTAATCCAGTTCCAATGTTTTCACTTAATATACAACATACTTTACTAAACCCTGCAGACTAATTTGTCCTCCGAATTTCATCCATCCCAGTTACAAAGGAGCAGGAGCACTTATGATAAATGTAGCATCATTACACATAAAATAATGGAGCAATTCAGGGAACAGCTTCATCACTTACCTGCCATGCTATGCCTGACAAAGTGTCTTTCAAAAAGTTTTTACTTCACAACCTATTACATGGTGAGCTCAATAATGTCTGACCTGCCGACACATGTGGTGCATGCAAGAAATCAATACAAATAAAAAATAAAAGAACCTTAAACCATGCAGTGAGAATGAAGTTGGCCCAACTCAAAAACACAGCAAGCAATAGTGCATTACCTCAATATCATCCAGTGAAATAGTTTAATTGGCACTGATAGCAGCCAGGGCAATACATTACTAGAACAGTTGCTAAGTGTTTACAATTTGTTCAGTAATAGTTGATCATTTCTTGCGTCCCATTTGAATTACTGATGATGATCAGTAGTTTAAATGGAACACGGAGGGGATCTCATAACTGCCAATGCCAAGGAAAGAGAGGATAAATTTTTAACAAAATTATTGAACTATTTCCACCACAAAAAAAAAAAAAAAAAAAAAACTGACAGTGAAATACGCTCTTTATGTGCCGATTTTTTCTTGTATCAGGTACAATGAAAAGCCATGTCGTTCCTGTTCACACCGGGATTTTTTTTTCCCCAAATTATAACCCATAAGGAAAACAACCACTGATTGCCCGTATGAACCACAGAATTCCTCCGCCAGTTCATCTCTCACTTAAAAAGGCTCAGAAAAATACAGTTTTTTCCCACCAAACCAAATTAATTTGGTGCAGTTTACGAGGCGAAGCAATACAAATCTATTCTACAAAATATTTGGAGCAATGCACATTTTCTGGAATAAAACATCTTCCAACACCAAATGAGAGTAAAGTTACTGGATTTCCCAGTAGCAACTACTGATCTATATAGAACAACACGTAACCTTTGTGACAATAAAAAGCAACAAGAAAGTAACGTTATTTTGAATGCATTTTACAAATGAAAGCCAACTTGGCTGACGTCAAAATCTTCATTCACTTTTGTGACCTTAGCCCGTCCAGTTCGTGACATTCGTCTCACTGTGGTCCACAGGGCAGAGCGGTCTGTCTTCTTTTACCGACTTACTCGCATAAAAATCCTAAAACAGATTTGGCACGATGAAAAAAAATCACCTTATCGCATTAGTCAAAGCTCGCAACTCATACAGCAAAAATATTCGCTTATGTTACACCTGATAGCACTATCAACAATGCGAATAATTAATACAACGGAGCTAGCTAGAGTTATGCATCACGTTATGCATTGAATCAGGCTCACATTAGAGTCATAAAAATAAAATTGCAAACCGCTAGCTCCTCCAAGCTGAAATTAACTGAATGCAAGCTATCCAAGCTAATCTCGCCGGCAATTCTGACTAAGCCCCTTGCAAGCTTGGCTCCACTTGCGACTTAGAAGATGCACACCCGAAACCGCTGAAGCCGGTATCGAACAGGCAGATCGGCATCATATCAATTTTTCATCAATGCAGCACATTAAGCCACTATTTACGGGCAAAATTAAGTACGGATTCGAGTTCCAGACACAATCGGAAAGGAATAGATGAGTTCACATTGAACATTCCCATATGTAACGCTAGCGAACTAAATTTAGTTTCCCAGGCCATTATTTGGCCATATTACAGGCGAAAAAGAAGCAAATGAATGTTGTTTCATCAAAAAACTTCAGCGATGGCAATGTCACCAACACTTCAAAGATATGCGCGAATCGGTAGAAACAATATAGCTAACACTATTAAGACCGCAAAAGTGCATAAATGAGGGAAGGGTGGCTTTTTAACTGCCCAGTAGTGACCCGTACGGATGGATAAAGCTAGAAGGCTAATGACTGAAAGCAACAAGCCCCAAGTAAACATCACAAGTTTGCCAAGTAAATTTCCAAAATCAAATAAATCTCAATTAGTCCAACTGCTTTATTCAGGAGGGTGAAGTTTCAGAAGAAGTAACATTTCGTTGCAATTTTGCTAACGCTGGCAAGCTGTAAAACCCCCGAAACAGTAGTGTAACAATGTTTCCTTCATGCAAACTTTGCAAAAACAGAAACAAAATTAGCAAAAAAAAAAAAAAAAAATGCATCACGCCATGCACCATTAAACTGTCAATGCGTAAAACGTGGCTTAAGAGCGAATTAAACTGTTACAAGTCTGTTACAAGACCCACGCGCATTAGGCTAGCGAGTTCATAAATTCTTCGCCCTGAAAATGAACGAGCATGCACGGCACTAACGCTGTAGAATAGGCAGCGCTACGGATGATAAACCCAGAAGAACATCTCCGAAAATTCAAGTCGAATTTTTCCTCAACTCTCATCATGAGTAAGATCATTGTGCACTAAAGCTAGTGTCATAAAAACTACCTCGTAGACAACAAAATCAGCGGCAAACTCACCAATTCCCACGTATTCCTAACAGCACACCAGTTTCTCCTTTTTCCACTATTAACTCTCCGCCATCTTCAGCCCTGTGTTTGTTTAAATGGGAAACACTCCCTTCGCGCAAGAGACCAGCTTGTGCCTGACCGACATGGTTTCTGGGTAAGGTAGTCATTCTTGCCACGTATCGGGAATCTTTGTTGCGCGAAACCACTCGAAATTGACTACAATTACATGAATGCCCATAGCAAAGAAACTGAGCTCTGTTGGAGATGGTTAGTAACAATGTAACTGCAAAAATGCTACTGCGTTTATTTTTAGCTAACCTGAGAGGCACTTTGGATGTTACCATGAACCTGTCTGGCTCAGATGTCTGAATTTCTTTATTACCTTGTCTGTGCAAGATTTGATACTGATGGCTCCATTTGTAAAGGGCAGAAAGGGAATTGGGATAATTTTTCAAAGAAAAGGCTGCTAGGTGTCGTTTGATTATGCGAATCGAATTGTCGCCTTTAATATTCATTAATATTAAACGGTATTTGCGATATTAGCTGAAAAGAGGATCATGCATAATGCACTGCTGGGATTCATGTGCTGCAAGGGTAGCATTTTAAACGATTCTCAGTCGGTACAAATAACTATTGAAATAGCAAAATTCATGTAACTCTTTCTTAAATCTGCGAGAAGCTGATTTAAAAATGGTGTACGTCTGAATAAGCTTTGAGTTTATTTCAAGGCTTTGAGAATCTCACTTTATTTTGAGAATTTTACTTGTTGAAGACAGCATATTCACATTAGTCCTCTAACAAAAACAACTTCTGTTTCGACACAAATGCTCATAGGTTCCAATAGTCTCACACACTTTCAATTGTTTAAACCGTACACAGCCCAAGTCCAGCACTTGGTGAGGGGCATTGACTGTGGTAAATTTTGTGTTAATTTAATTGCAGACAGTTGACTACGTTCCAGACTAGGGCGCTAGTCTAGCTTTGATGCACCAAGTTTCCCCGTTTTTCATTCGTAGCTATGATTTTAATACATGTTATGATCTCTTAGACTGCAGGAACGCCATTATTTTATAAGACATTCTCTCGATGAAGTTGGGGAGAAATTAAATGCACTGTGCCAAATATGCATGATTTCCATATGCATGATCAATTTGGAGGGGATGGGTCACTTTGGCAGATATGTTTAAAGCTGAAGATCCTGCAGTCTGGGACACAGCTGGCACCTGTCTTCCATCCAAGAGGAGCTTGTGGTGGAGAGCACCACACTGGTCTCCATGGTGATCTCAGGCACACCAGTGTAGGATTTCAACTGATCTAGAGGGATACAGTGCTAAAGGAAGAGGGAGGGTGAGGGGGAAGGGGAAAGGGATGGCTGGATGTTAGATAACAGCACTTGGAAAACTGATAAACCCATGCAGCCTTTTGACCTTACACTTTAATTTGGAATGTTGGGAGCAAAAATGAACTCATCTGGGTGAAATGCATTCAAAAGCACCCAAACACCATAAAAACATTTTACCTTCTCTGATCATGATGTAAAAATGGACATGTTTGTTGCTTTACATTGTTGCTCGTTTCCACAGGAGCATAGGTACACTTATCAGAAGAGACATTTCACTGTAGTGGAATAAGCAATGTCTTTTATTTATGTTAAAAGGGGATTTGAAAAATTGACTTTCTTTTATGGTCTTTTATGGTTGAATACATATACTACAGTTTATTTTATAATGTATACTCCTGAACCTTTTTCCACAAAATGTGCATTCATTTGCAAAGCCACCTCATAGATCAAACCAGAATGCTGTTCAAAATCAGCTAGTTGTTATGATCCAGACTGGGAATCAAGTGTGGATGCAGAGTACAATCCAGTAGTGGGTCGATGGTAATATGGTAACAGTGGGATGCAGCCCTGAAGAGGATAACAGTTCAATTCAGATGTTGTGGATGAAGCCATGTAGGAATTGCCAATGTCTGGTCAGTGGCTTTCCAGCTGACTGGCAGGTGAAGTCCACACTTTGCCAAAGTCCAAAGGCAGGAAGGAGTAGCTTAGGAGGAACACAGTTCCAATCCTAATGACTGTAGGGGGATTGGGAGCTTGTTTCTATTAAACTGGATAGAGGAAATATACTGGGACCGCATTACAAGAATGCGGTCCCAATCCCGTTAGCTTGTACTTCTAAACTAAATAAGGAAGGAAGAATTTACTATCATCAAAAGTTTTGTTTTATTTTCAAAAAAGGAAGGGTTTTATTAGTAAATAGTGACTTGTTCTTAGCACACATAGCAAATTACAGTCCAGCCACTTGCAACTCAAAGGAGGGAGCATATATACGTCACAGATACAAGGGGTGAGGCAGCTATGAAACATGATGGAGCCAGGGATCAGAGAACACGCAACACGCATACCAAATCAAAGCAGACATTACTTCTAATAGATATGCAAGTTGCTGAATGGGAGGGGACACAGAAGGCATTCGCAGGAGGGTTGTGACACTAGAATAGTAAATTCGCTAATATTTTGTTTTTTATTTTAGAGAAATAGTATAGGTCAAAACAATTTTGGTGCAATGGTGAAGTAAATTATCAATTATGAGGTGTAATACTTATGGGGCACGTGACCAAGATCCACTTAAAATAAACTCATAAAATGAACTAATCAAGTTTCTGTCCCCAAGTAGCCTCCGTTGCATTCCAAGGAGATCTAATGGAATTGTTTGTCCCGCTCCCCACCCCCAGCTCATGCAATGCAAAGCTAGTCCAGTGTGCCCATTGCTGATTAGAATGAGTGCTTCTGTCCATTGCATATCTTAGAATTACAGGAAAATAATCCCCTACTCTGTGTCATCTATGTGGCAGACATCAACCTGTAGGAAATTCAACAATTTCATTCGCCCTCTGTACAACCTCTGGCAAAACCTTTTACTTACCCCCTCAATGCTGTGCGATTCACTCAGGATTTGTTTACTCAAAGCACTTACCTTCAAAGTGTTGGGTTACCAGGTGACCAGCACATAATCTCAGCCACAAGATTCTAAGGCTTAACACGGCAAATCATTTTTCAAATATTACGAGCTCAATATTCATTTTTATGAAGTCATTCAAAACAGAAAATAACTAAGCAGTGTAATTTATGAGAAAAGATATGTGAAAACTGAAATTTTAATTTAATTTAAATGTAGAGGGAGTTTACCCATATGGCACAAGAACAAAAAGACGACACATAGAATAGGTAATTTCGGCAGCTAAATAATGATGTAAAAAGTCACAACCACAGGGCAAAACTGAGCAAAATTGATGTGACATGTTCCAGGTTGTAATGACAAGATGAGAAGGATGGAGGGACTGTTTAACATTCAAAACAGGTAGAAGATCCAGGAACAGCGACCACAGGGAATGGAAAACTACTGCGCACAGGTGAAATGAGCTGGGCTGATCAGAGGGGGAGGGAGACAGAGTGGGAGGGGGATGTCGAGAGAGAGAGAGAGAGAGAGAGAGAGAGAGAGAGAACTGATGCCTCTCGTCCTGTTATTTCCAGTGCTTCTCCACTCTCACTGTCCCAGCCTGCATAGCACAAACAGTATAATGTTCCTAAACCCCACATTTACTACTGTGTGCCGAGCCGCCTCTGTGAAAGTACCATGCAATAAGAGGCAATGTGGAATTAAAAAAAAAAAAAAAAAAAACAGGTCTGTCAACATCCCAAACTCAGCACATTTTGTGTGGTTTTTCTTTATGAGTCAATTACCCTGTCAGAGAGTCGACACACAATACACCAACAGTGTCACAACTGGCAAAAAATTCAACCAAAGAGGAAAGGAAAGGATCCAACTTTGGCATTGAGTTCCACAGACAAACCCAGGAAGTGCAGTTAACTTGGAATTGCGTAAATTCCACGTGCACTCACTCTATTCCATGTCAGTCACAAATTAATATTATTTATGGATAGTGTGTGCTGTCTGCAAAGCTGGATGCCTTTGTATATTCATGTATGTCCATGGGTGTGTGCACCTTTTAATGCAGATTGTGAGTGTCAGAGGATGTGTCCTGCCTGATAGCCCTGTCAGAAGCAAGACGCCGAGGATCCCAGCTGGAACGACAGACCTGAAGTCAAAGGCATGCTTCCTCCGTCAGTTACCACACAGAAAATTCACAGAAAGATATTTGAGGAGATCATTTCAGCACCCCATCTGCATGTGTTATAATTAACCCACAGGGACATCTGCCATTGGGCATCCTGGAGGTCTTTGTCTGACAAAATGCACATTTCCCTCATTGAAGAATGACTCACAGCCAGGGCTGAAGCAGGGGAAAGGCTATGCAGTGGTCTGCCAAACCTGCCTCTTTTTGAAGCCAATATGGTGGTTTTCCTGTAGAGACCAATAATAAACCAACAGTTATACACAATGTGGATTTCAGACAAATAGATATGTTTCCATGCAAATATGAGCTTGTTTTGTCATATGAATGAACATTGTTATTTCTCTTGTCTGATCAAATGCAAGCTGGGCTCATAGGGTTTTCTGAAACACTGATTAAATGATGAACCTCTTCCTCATGGGATTTCCAGTGCCGAGCCGTCGCAGGCATGGAAGCCCTTCAGTAACCTCACCTTGACACGCAAGTTGACTCCAAACCAGTTCCCATTTACTTTTCCTAATTAGGAGAGGGAAGAAAATGCAAGTGATGGCGCTCTGCTGAAAATGATGATAGTATAGATGTGAAGAAGGGCTGTCGCACACTCGCAGCCTCAATGTGATAATTAATTTATTAAATTACCAGTGCTTTCAATGCAAGTCTTGTTCAGGGTATTGAATTGTCCCTTAATGCCCAGAGGGAGACTTATGTCAAAATATTAGTAATTTTAGAAATTAATTATTATCGCATTGTGGCTGAGAGTGTGCAACTGCCCTTGTTAACTTCTCATCAGCAACCAAATATTAATTCTCTCATTTGTGAATAATAATCAGCGAAACAGCCAGCCAATTTGATTTTTTCCAGCATTAATTTTCATTGCCTCAAAAAGTTATCAGGCATTTCTCTGTCCTCATCAATGATGACATGAAACGTCGGTACATCTTACGAAGATTCTCAATTCCAGCGAGCTCATAAACAGGTACATATTTGTTCGCTAAGCTTTTAGTTTAAGCTATTTTGAGGCAATGTTTGTAATTTTATACGCTTAAGATGTCTCCCACTATAAATGTTTTTTTTTCAACACTGAAAGCATTTTGAATAAGTGAAGACCCATCTTAAAATAGAGTACACTGCTGAAAAAAAAACCGCAAAAACGAGAGATGGAATTCAGAGTAAGTTTTGGATTAATTACTTGCACTATTGCCATCCTTACAATATCACATGCATTGTATTTAGATCTCTTTGTCATTTCTTGATAATCTTTTAATCATTATTGCCAAAATATCAGTCTCGATTATTCAGTTAATAAATTGTTTGATTGTTTATCAGGCAATCTTAAATGGGAACAGGTTCAGAGCAATCATGCATTGAGAGGTGAGAGCAGTGGCGTAGCCGGGGCGGGGGGAAGACACGTCCCTTTATGACAGCAATTAGTCCTGGCTAGTTCTCAATCATTTTTCCTTTATTGACGCGTTATCCAATAATCGTAATTGGCAACTGAAGACATGGTTTCGCTCCATATGCGATCTAACAGCGATGAAATCATGGGCTAAATTCAGTACAGAAAAAGAATTTACTTATTAATAGGCCAATGCTTCGCGTTGATTGAACTGGTCCACGTTCCAATGAAACGCGGACTTTCACTCTCGGTATTGTGTGGGTTGATTAAAAAAAGTGGCATTCGGCAGTTCAATAGGTTACAAAAAGCGTGTCGACTTGCGTGAGAGTCGACAGGTGTGCAATTTTGAATAACGTTGATTTAAATACAGCAAATACGCGTCCAGATGAATGATTGTCGTCTTACCTAATCGGGGAGAACAAGCAGCACCTGTTAAGTGTGGAGTGCTCTCGGAGTGAAACTTCTGTTAATTATGAAAATGACTGAGAACAGGTCAGGACTAATAATTGTTTTAAACGGATGTTTTGTGCAACCCAATGCTCTGTTCTTGTTCCGCAACTGTACTGAATTTAGCCCATGATTTAATCGCTGTTAGATCGCTATGGAGAGAAACGTGTCTTCAGTTGCAAATTACGATAATTGGAAAACGCGTCAATAAAGGAAAATGATTGAGAACTAGCCAGGACTAATTACGGTCATAATGTGACGTGTCTGTGCCCCCACTGGCTACGCCTCCGGGTGAGAGCCGTCTACACCTCTGATGGCGCGCAACAGAAAATCCATTAGAAAATTTGGGGGGCGTTTGGGTTGAAGAGGATAAATTCACAACTTAGTACAGAAAGCCTCTGGTCTTTGTTTTTTTGTTTACATAACATTATTCAACACAATATCCTTAAATAGCTGGATGTCAAGGCATGCCCGACATTTAAAACAATGCAGCAATTGTAGTTGAGAGACAGTTTCAGACAAACATCCAACCGAAACCTGCAGCCCAGTAACCCTTTCATTCTCTCACTCTCTCTCTGACACAAACACACTCGCACACACAAATATTCAAAGGAGCGGTGTCATGATTAATGCGCACGCTCAGAACTCCGAAAAATTTTTGCTGAATAAAGTGAATCTGCTCAACTGTAAGTCAAAATCTGATTCCATCCTTACCAATCCGTCTTTGTTTATGTTTCACTCAAGCATTATGCTTTTTATATTAAGGAGTTTCTATGGAAATCAGAGGGTTCAAAGTGCTATTTTAGCACTTTCTTCAAAGGGTATGAAGAGTGTAAGCTGGTTTTCCAGCCACACAAAACATCATAGAAGAAGAATAACTTCCTCTATGATTATTGGCCATTGGCAAACCAGCTTACACTCTGTATCCTTCAGCTAAAGGACTAAAATAGCGCTTTGAACCCTCCAATTTCCATGGAAATCTCCTTAAAGTAAAAAGCAAAATGTCCAAGTAATTAAAATATTTAAATATAATGCAAAATTATTACGAATTAGCAAAGATGGAAGTAGATTTTGACTTGCGGCTGAACGGATTCACTTTGTTCAAAGTTGTGAGCATGCGCAGTTATTGCGATAAAGCTCCTTTAATGGCTCACCAGAAATCTTTCTACTCTGCTCTCACTCATTACCACTAACCCCCCACCACCACCACCACCACAGAGTTTTCACTTTTTAGCACCAGCTGGACTTTAACCTCCCTCCCCCCAAAGCGTCACTGATAAGGCTGGGGTTCACTGTGACATTCAGAATGCACTCTGCAGCTGAGGATTAACACTTCCCTGCCTGAGCAGAGGAACGGTGCCCTAAGCTGGGGGCCATGGCACAGGGTGGATGGAAGGTCACGAGAGGAAAGAAACAGAGAGGCAGTTTAGTGAGAGGGCAAATCACTTTCACTCCCATCTGCCTCCCCTCTGATCCAGTCAGCGAAAAGCAAAAACATGAAGCCTGCAGCCTTTCCTGTGAATAACAATGAAACAACAGCAAGTCAGAGGAAAGAGAGAAAGAGTGTTTGAGAGAGGCGGGAGGAGAGAGGGAGGCCAGAGCACATTTGTGGTACCAGATTCAGGAGGTGGAAAAAAGGTTTCCAGCGCATGAGAGACTGAAAAATTGGAGGCCTTGCACAGGAGGTCACAAACACACGCGCGCGCGCACACGGTCATAAATCACAGGCAGGAGGAAGAATGCGTTTGCCCTCGCGCTGGCATGGCCTAGATTCACAGTGCTGGCATGCTCCCCACCCGCTTCCCCAGCCCAGAGGAGCAGCCATCAGCTCATTGCCTGTCTGCAGGCGAGACACAGATCTGCCACATGGCTCATCCCGGAGGCCGAAATATCTATCAGCGCTCTCAGCAGCAGGGGCGCGTATTTCATTCTGGTGGCAACTAGTCCACAGCCTCGCTGTATTCGCTCTTTTTTTCTGTAAGGAGGGCATTGGCTCTATTCACTGATTAAATGAAACACTAAATTGCAGCTCAGCATGACCCAGAAGGATGCATATTGCCTTGTTACAAAACAAGAAACTGTTCATTTGCTGGATGTGGAACAAAGCACAAATCCACCCATGAATCTGTATTTCTGTCTCAAAGCAGTTAGATCTCTCGTCAAAGGGCCCCGTTAACCTCTCTTGCAGTGGCGGTAAATGAATAACCAAGTTTAAAGTAGATTCTTCCACATGCGCAAACATAGCCCTACTGTTTCCACAGCAAAGGGTGCAAGACCGCAATAGCTAATATCCGGCCCTTGGGCCAGAAGTGCTGCATAGTCAAATCCCGTTTCTCCAATAATGGACTGATTTAAATCTGCCAGACGGTTAGTATAATTTCTGGCGAATATCAGACATTGAACTATGGACAGCTCATGAGAAACCTTCCAGTATTACTTAATTTGAGGTGCAGCTTTCAGTATCTCTAGTTTACAGTCCATGGAACATTTCCAATATATAGCAGAGCAGATGAACCAGTCCACAGAAAACAGCCAACACTCCACACTGCGAACTGCAGCGATCATACCTTTGAAATGAACTGCAAGATTTGAATTGAAATTCCCCGAATGACTCCAGCCAGTGCCTCCAAATTTGAGCACACTGCTCCTGAAGCACTCTAAGGTCTTATGACCTGCAGTAGACACGCTCTGATAGGGTTTTAGTTAGACTACCAGCTGAGAAATTAAGATGTCAAGAGTAGCAGTGGTGCTACAATCTGAGATGATTTACTTACAGCTTTCATATTGAACCATAACATCCTGGTTCTCCAATTATTGGCTATTATTCTGTAAGCATAATGCATATCTTATTAAATATAGAATTCCAGATGAGCTACATTAAATAAGAAAGCAATCCTTTTTTAATGAAGCTAATTTATATGGAAATGGAAAATAATCTGCACAATTCAGTGACCGATTCATCTTCATTGAATTACAATGGGAGAGTGGTGAAAAAATACATATTTGTACAAAGATTTGTCCCTGTCAGATTTAAACATGGGACTCTGTTAGTGTTGTGTAAGACACGCACTACAGTTATACAGGGAGACACGCTGAAATTCCCTCTGTGGAGGAGTGGGTGTACAGGAGAAAAGAAAAAAAAAAAAAAAAACAAAGCAGCCATATTATGTGTCAGGTGATAGGTTTTTCAGTGAATCACTCCATGGATTAATTAAGTGCTCAGAGACAGGAGAGTGGGGGAGGGGGACTGTAAGAGACAAGAGAGGGTGGGAGGAGATCGAAGGCACTCGTCCTTCTGCTGATTATGTAACATACCTTGTGGGCAAGTAAATCCATAAACAGTGACTTCCACACAACAATGCACCATTTTGCTAGCGGATGTTTGAATATACTGCCCTTACTTTCCTCAGTCCTTTACCTTCTGCTACCTGTCTGCATGTACAAGTTTTCATTTTCAGCAAGAGTATGTTCATCTGCACCAGTCCTCTCCCTCCATTTTCTCCTGGCTAGATAGTTCTACGGAAGAAAGCTCTTTCTAGGCATTGCATATATGTGGTGATTTATTAATGCAGCACAGGCTGTATGTGGCGGGACTCAGCAAGTCGATGATTTTCTGTCAGGTGAGAAGCTCAAGGGCTCCTTCTAGTGGTCCTTCAACTTCACTGCTCTCACAGGATACATAGATGGGTGGGGTATAGAGCAATGGTGATTATGGGGTGGACCGTGGATGGTACTGAAGTAAAACCTCAGAAGCACTTCCATTTATGACCAAGATCATTACCTACAGTGCCTTAAGTCAGCTCAGAACATTGGCCTGCGCACTAGAACCACTCTACAGCCCGTTACTCATAATTCACTTCAGTTCTCAGAGAAACCAATTAAAAGACAAATACAACCGCATTTCTAAAAAAAAGTTGGGACGCTAGGTAAAATGTAAATCAAAAGAGCGCAATGATTTAAACCCTATATTTACTTGGAAAAAAGTACAAAGACAACAAATCAAATGTTGAAACTGAGAAATTGAATTATATTTTGAAGAATGTCTGCTCATTTTGAATTTGATGCCAGCAACAGGTTTCAAAAAAGTTGGAATGGGGACAACTTAAAACTGGAAATGTTTTATAATGCTAAAAAAAAAAAAAAAAAACATCTGGTGGAACATATCCCAGCTAATTAGGTTAATTAGCAACAGGTCAATAACACGATTGTGTATAAAAAGAGCATCTCAGAGAGGCAGAGTTTTTCAGAGATATAGGTGGTGAGGGTTTCATCACTCTTTGAAAGACAGCATGGACAGATAATTCAAGAATTTAAGAATAATGTTTCTCAATGTAAAATTGGAAAAAAAATTGGGGATTTCATCATCTACAGATGATAAAATCATGAAAAGATTCAGAGAATCTGGAGATATCTCTATATGCACGGAACAAGGCCCAAAACTAATATTGAACAGCCCTGATCTTCAGGCCCTCAGGTGGCTCTGCAATAAAACTGACAGGATTTTCTTCCGGAAATCACTGTATAGTATGGGGGTACATAAGTGCACATGGGATGGGTAACTTGCACATCATTGAAAGCATCATTAAAGCTGCACAATATATACAGGTTTTTAAGCAACTTTTTCTGCCATCCAGATGTCTTTTTAAGGAAAAGCCTTACCTCTTTCAGCAAGACAATGCAAAACACCACATTCTGCATGCATTACAACATGGCTCTGCAGTAAGAGTCTGGGTGCTACACTGGCTTGCCTGCAGTCCAGATCTGTCACTCACAGAGAGTATCCGGCGCATAATATTTGGCACTAAATATATATGAAATAAAAAATACGAAAAAGGAGGCTGCAAAGTGTAGAGCAGCTGAAATCCTACATAAAACAAGAATGGGAAAACATTTTGCTTTCAAAACTAAGGCAGTTGGTCTCCATACTTCCCCAAGACTTACAAAGTGTTTTAAAAGAAGAGGTGATGCAACACAGTAGTACACAAGTCCCCATTCCAACTTTTTTGAAATGTGTTGCAAGCATCAAATTCAAAATAAGACTATTTTTTTTTAAAACAACAAAATTTGTAGGTTTCGATGCCCAATATTTTGTCTTTGTACTATTTCCAATTAAAAATAGAATTTAAATTATTTGCAAATCATTGCTGTTTTTTACATTTTAATGTCCCAACTATTTTGGGAACTGAGTTATAGCAAAATCATTATGTACATCCATATGATAATAATCCAGTGGTGACCTGATTATTCAATGATTTTATTCAAACAGGAAAAAAAGAAAATAAGAACCAAAAAGAGTTGTATAAATACATAGGTTCTAGAATATGTCAGTCAGTACCTTTTATAAAAACCAATATATTGGAACATCTATAGGCAAGCAAATGGGGAAAACATCAGTGCATATAAAATATCACAGTGAAAAACAATTCAAATAGGTTCAATGTATCCGCTGTAAAACGTCGAACAGACTTTGGTGCATTTTCCTGCAGTGTTTGACCGGCAGTTTTTCCAAGGCATTCGATTATAGCAAGGATTCCATGTAGAATGCCCAATTTGCATCTAGCAGATGCACATCAGCGTTCAAATTATTCCATCATGACAAACAGACAAAAAGAAGGCAAAAAGAAATTAGCAGCTCCATGTATTTCCGTGCAATGCTGTGCACTCTAAATCTGAAAGTGCAGAAAAAGAACTACAAACAAGTAAACCTACATTAATTTCTGGCCAATGTCATCAAAGTTTTACTCATGACACTGACAGATGTGATGGCCTAGCCATAGCCCCTTCGTTAGGATACACTGCAAACTCAAAACACAAGCACAAAAGTACTTAAAAGGCAAATCCTTGAATCCAGCTTTGCTGCTGAGCATTTAGGGTCTGTCTCACGATGCAAATGAAGTTTGGTTCCACATTGAACAGAACTTTCTATTGAGAATCTCAATTCATGCTTGAAAAACTTGCCCTTTTAGGGTCCTATATTCTGTAGCTACTGAATATAAACTCACCCACAGGTAGAATGCGTGCATTTCGGTCACGTGACCTTTCCAATGCCGGCTCCCATAATATGGTTACATAGCTTTTTGCCTTTTTTTTTGGACCCACACCTTCAAATAAGCGAGTTTTCATTTCTGATATACATTTAAAATAAAATTAGCAATGAGGCCTCAAATTTAATGTAGAACAAACCTGAACTCTCTGCAGTTACAACAGTTCGAAGTCTGTAAAAATTGTTTTAAAAATTTAACAATACTTTTCATGAATCTCCCTTCACTATTTGGATAGATTTTTTTCACTACGCATCAGGCAGTTGACAGGCCAAGTCAAACAGATCTTCCCCTTTAAGACACTACCTTTCTGACTAAACACCTTTAGTACTTGGGACCTGAGGAGTTTTTAACATAATACTACAACCTAAAGGATTCCTCTCAGTTCAAACTCATGATTCCCTCAAATTCAACTGTTCTTATATACGCGGACAATGGCCAAGTGCCTGTCCACATGACACAGAAGCCTCCTACTGTTTGCAACGTGAAGGGACCTTTCTGGCTCAAACATGTCAGGCTTTTTTTGCCGCCTTGTCACAAAATAAAAAGAAATGTCTTTATAGCAACAAAACAAGACGCTTTCAAACCCTGTAGCAAACGATGCAGCATACTTCATCTCACTCTCAGCATAATGTTACTGGGAGAATGGGGATTTTGGAGGTGGGGGGGGGCAGGGTATGACGCATAAGAACACAAAGAGAAATCACAATGATCATTTTTGAACATACTGAAATTTGGAAGAAAGTACTCTTACAAGTTTGTGTATTGGCATTTCACAAGAAAAGAAAAATAAAAATCTTGAGGACGAAACCAGTTCTCTTTTGTGTTATTTCTCATGACATAAAAACGACAGAAATGCACTGCCATATTGAGTGATGTCCCAAAAACATATCACAGCCCAACAGGAAAAGGTAAACCTGACACAGAAAAACAAGCACAGATGTGCAAACTTGCTTGACAGCCGATCAGGGCTAACATTAACAAGTTGGTTAGTAGGACAATTCATTTAAGGACACTTGGATAATTCTGTTGTTTGGATCAAATGCATACAAGTGTTTTGCACTGTACTCCGTGAAGAGACTTTACAAAGCACCGTGTTACGAAAAATCATTTTAAAAAAGGAGAACGCAAATAGAAAAATTGTCAACAGTATGTAAAAAGGCCACAAAATGCTTATACAAAAGCCATCTAAATGTCTGCTATATCAGCTGTAGTTTTAGCTGAATCCACTTAGAAAATTTGAGATGTGTAAATTGCTGAGTGATATACAAATATTAAGTTTCGACAAAACTATAACAGAATGCAGGGGCGAGCCCAGGAGGCACGCCACAATACAACCCTGTGCACCAAAAAACGGATCCATATCCTTCCAGCTCATATAGCTAGTCTTGCAGTACGTCCATCCAGGCCTATTAGATCCAGGCATTTGCAACACACAGAGGGTATCCACATTTTCTACGGAGAGCAGCTGAAAAGCAGTTTACCTCTAAGGTGGCTTATTTTGAGGAAAGTTCCAGAAACCAGAGTAACTGACCAGCCTTTCATTCACTCAACTAAGAACCCTGAAAACTGCATAATGTCATGCAGTTTGGTTTTAATGAACAATCTGCTATGCCTCAAATAAATTAATCCATTCACGAGCCATCCAGATTATATATGGTATGGTTCCACCATTTTGAAAAAGGAAATGTGTATGATTTCGAAAGTTCTGTTTTTTTCCGTGGCTACACAACCTGAAAGCAAAAGTTATTGCGTAACTTCTACTTGATTTTATCAGGCAAAAGACATTTTCAAAATTAAACCCAAAGAACAGATCAACTTAAGGAACCAGCACTCATCTGTACTTTCAGCACCAGGCATTTACCACCAAGTTTGGTAACGAAAACGCCTCCACAGTCCTACCAGTAGCATTCACCATAGCATCTCTCCGTTTACCTAACCGAGGTCCTCTACCCTCTCCTGTGTCAAATGATTACACACAAGCACAGAAACATCTCGCAAGCATAGAAACAACCAGTAAAAGAGATCTTCCAGTGAAGCGATCATTGAGGGAAAACCCAAATCTTCAAAGTAGCACAATTGTTGTTTTTTGCTTTATGTGTTTTGAAACCAAAAAAAATACAGACATGGTTCCTTATAGTTCTGCGAGACCCTGAAGGCAGAACCTTTGCTGGAGGCAAAACAAGCATGCCACAGCGAGAGGTTGGTCTTCTCACAGCTCTGTCTACGAGGCTTTCGGTTTTCGTGCACGAGGTGACGTTCTGTCGTCCGATTTTATGACTCCATTGGTTGCACTTCCTGAAAAAAAAAAAAACCAGACATTCCACCTGGGATCACTGACATTTATGAGGACACGCTCACAGTGGGCAGCCCCAGGAACACTAAGGCAACGCAGAGGTGGTGCCCACACAGGCTGCAGAGTGAACTCGTAATCAAAGAGCTGGTTTCACGATTGGAGTATTTTCGCTCATTGACTGACATGCTGCTACAAAAGAGAAGACAGAAGTGAAAAGGGGAGGTACGTTTAAAGTGATTCACTCATATAGCAACCATCTTTCCTGTACAATGGGGAGCCATGACCAAAGACTGACTCCACAACATTTCATGCTGAACTGAAAAAGAGTCACACAGTCCCAGGGATGCATATTGCCGGTATGTATCAATACTACTACTTTAATCCATACAATTTACTGGTTTGTTTATTTATCAATACTCTCACTGGTTCAATAGTAAATACTTGCTTTTTAAAATTATATCATTTTAAAAAAAGTCTAATTTAAATACTATATTGTTTCTAGAGGAGCAACAGTGATGTTTACAACAGCAAAGACTGCATAAACTCAATAATATCTCATTGCAAACCAACAAAATGTCAGTAAAATAAAAAAAAATTCCTGGCATCAAGATACTGAGTGAAGTTAAGAGTGAAGAACACAGACATCAGCATCAGTCCTTCATACGGTCTTCTGTCCTCTTCCTTTTGCTGCCGATAATCTATCTGCAGGTGCCGCTAGCAGGGGTGGTGGTGGGGGGGAGAGCTAGTTTCGGAGGGGGGCTGGCGTCTCAGCCAGTAGCCAAGTTTACAAGAATTTACCAAATTTTAGAACGCATGGCACAATAAGCTAATCACTTAGACAACATACAGATAGCTTTTGTTTTAGCTTTTTTTTTTACAATTCACTATTAGCCAAACCAGTGGGCTGTGGTCGGAAAAAATATTGCGGGGAAGGATGGGAGACTGCAGACAGGGCAGATCAAAATAGCTCATTTCTGCATGTTTACATGTTTCTGCTTGTCAAACAGGTGAAAAAGTACTCATCTCGTTTCATAACTTTCATATGACATGCCCACTCGTGTAAGATCCTCTATGTCCTTACCTCTGGTTGAGTCTTTTTTGGAGGGCTTGCTCTTTGGGCTAATGACCCTCTTTTTAGTGGTCTGGATCTGGCTGTGCTCTCTCCATTTCTTCAGCTGAAAATTGATGAACTTCCACATCATCCATGCTTGTGTGAGACAGATGGCAGCCAGGCAGCTGATCCTGTTGAGTGGGGGGGGAGAGGAGAACTGAAGGCACCATCCAGGGGAGCCACTGAATGCCACAGGAGGGTGGGCAAGGAACATCCATTGGTCATTTGCAATTATCATATGAACCCCAACTTCAATGGTCTTACTACCAAAACCTTCAGCAGGAGAAAAAGCACCCTGAGTACTTTCCTGGTCAGCAAAGTAATTACCATTTCAATTACCATTCAGCTTAATTACTCATAGAAGCAACCACATCTACTGCCGTTCTGCTACCACAAGGGTCAAAGGATGCCGTCTGAAACTGCAGAAGGTTACCATCATTTTGCTTGACCCTTGTTGATACAGAGAATCATTTTATAAAAGGGTGTTAAGCTAGGTTCCAGGGACCTCCAAACAGGACATCATCATCAAAATGAAAAACTTTTTTTTAAAATTGCACTTCATATTCCACTTTAAATTTTTAGACAAAGCATTCTGAATATCATTGATGATTACATCAACTAAAAATACATTTACTGCACCAAGTAACTCTAAATCAAGGCATCACAATTAAGGAACAGTACTACTAGAAAGTTAGAACGATCTGTTAATTGAGACTTAATTGAGAGTTCTCAGTCACAGGGTGGATATTTAAAGTGTGCAGAGATCAATTTATTTTAGAAACAAACAAGGACAGAGTAGGACGTGCCTGATTGTCAGGATATTGAAGTTTCCATCAGCAATGGAGAAGCCCTGGTTTTCCGTACGGGACAAGCCAAAGCCGAAGGTGAGCACGGAGAGGGTGAGGGTGAGGAGGCGAGCGATGACGAAGAGCAGAGCCCACAGTGTAAACCTGAGGAAAAGACAACGGCAACATTGCTTAAAGCTGAATTCGGGAAGATTTTTTTGGTCGTATTCACTGAAACTGTCACTATCCTGAGACATGCAAATATGAATAAGGTGATTTTAGAAAAAAATCTGCAACTTCATCTCCACCTACAGCCTGTAATGCGATATGCGAAATTCTACCACTCCCGGCTCAATTACCCAATCAGATCATTAGCACGCGCCTTCGGATGTGCAAAAAAAAATCGAGGGAGGGACTGGTTTGGATCTCAGCGCAAATAGGGGAGGGGCTTGAAAGTTGTACTCGTTCAAAAATCTGACTAAAAGTCCGCTCGGTCGAGCAATCTTCCCGACTTCAGCTTTAAGGACTCAGGGTCATGGCAGGGCTCCACGCTAACATTTTTTCCAAGGGGCAAAGGTGCTCCAAAACTGAAAAAGTTCAGAGCACAAAATTTAATTTGGTGCAAACATATTGGGATTTAGGATCACATGGAGAGTAGAAATGTATATACATATACACTGCATGAGCAAGCAGGCCTCCACACTTATGCACTGTGCCCCCAAGTAAAACTAAGTCAACATAATTGTTTCAGGACCCTAGAGCTAATAGTAGAGCAATTCTTCAACATGAACAACAGATTCAAACTGAAATGCAATCCTAAAAGTGGGTGGCATGGTGGCGCAGTTACTAACATTGACTCCTCCCAGTTAGAGGGTCCTGGGTCCAAGACCTTGCTGGGGCTTTGCTGTGTTGCAATGGCATGTTGCCTAACAATGGATGTTGTGGGGTACCATAATTCAACAGAATTTGTTATATTAGCACTTACAGCTGAGAAGATTTATAGTATTGTAACTGAAAAAATTAGGAAATTTTGATCGATGTATAATTTAAAAAAATAACATCTGCTTTGTTCATGGCCATAGAATTCCAATCCGTGATTTTGGTTTTTAAGCTCTCAAAGTTTATGCAGCTGTTGAGTTTTCCCCTAATAAAAATAGGTCAACATTTTTAGCCAAGATCCACTTTTCACGAGTAAAAAATGATGGTAGGGGCTGCGGACGGACCGTTGTCAAGTCAAGCAGCATTTACTTCCATACACCTCATGTTTGTAAAAGTTATTACGGATTTTTATTATAGATATTTTTGAAATACATCTTGGTGAAAATCTCAGGGCATGAGAGATAGAGAATTGGATCAATTATATAAATTTGCATAAAACAATTTTAGTAGCTGCAGTATTTATATGAACAATGATTATAAATGATTGCCTATAGCGGCCACATTCAGGATTCAGTGTTATTTATAGGTTTTAACTCGTGTCAGGAGTCACTTGCACTGTGTGTGCTTGTGGGCGACTAAAATTTTATTCTTACTCCCATCCCGTAATTTTTCCTCACATATGGGAGCAAAAAACTCGCACTGCCAAGCCCTGCATGAAAATAAGGAAAAACTGAACACTGCTTGAAGGAAAGAAATAAACCAGCCGCAGAAATGCGACATGGTCAGGTGATCGTGGTTCTCTAGACTGGGCAGGAAATCTTAGAGGCCACCAAAAAACTTAAACATCTTTAAAAAAATACCTTAATACAGAGAGCAGGATTACAAATCGGAACAGATTATTTGATTGCATAATCAAACAATCTAGGTACAAAACAAGGTACTGTTCACACGGAGTTCAGATGGAATCATTTTCACAATCCCCTTTTCTACGCATTCATAATTGACCAACAAACCGCAATCTATCTATAGTCTAATCCTTTTCATAAGCATGTCCTTAAATATATATACAGTAGATGTCGACTGAGCAAAAAGGACATGCTCTGCAAGTACACAGAGAAGTTGGAAACATCATGCACGTGTGTGGCCACACACTGCATTAACGGTTGGAGCACATACCCTTTCTGCTTGTTCTCGTCGCTAAAATAGAAGAGCCGCGATGCATGGAACAGTAGCTCCACCAGGTAATGTGGCACCAGAAGGATGAGGCCCAGACGGTGAAGGCTGAGTGGAGACAGGAAGTCAATGCACAACAAGAGAGTGAACAACAAGTTTTTGCATTTTGAAGACAAACAACAGCTAGTGATTTGATCCTGGAAAGAATCGACGGCATTCCTATAAGAGCCTGTGCAGTAAAGGAATATTTCCCTTGAGGTAGGAATGTTGGGGCAGTGATAATAATCACATTTTCTAGCCTACAGTCCCTTCTATCATCTCTGAAGATTCATGGCAGCAACCCAAGAATGTACACAGCCAAATACTAATTGTGTTCAGATTTTTCATTAGTTAAATGCAGGAAGGGGGGTGGTTGTATTTTTCCAATTGTCCACGAGTCAACCTTAAACTACAATATATTTTACAGCAAGAATTGTCAATTGTTATTGCAACTGACTTATTTCACAGGGCTGGCTTGACATCATTTCTGGCAACCCCAATTTAGTCACTCAGACAGCACACCCTCACAAACTGCAGGATTTGATTTGCAGAAGAAAATAATTGATCCATCCTTTATCTCACCCACTTTTTTTTCTGGGGGGGAGGGGTTCCCCCTTTTACCCCAACCTACACAAAGCACAACTGTTCAGTCCACCATAGCAACTTTGTCCATCGAAAATGCCTCAGTGCGAGATCCCTCCAAATCACATGATCCATAGCCCTCACTTTATTTATACTACGCAGTCACATCACCAATCACACACTGTCTGTGCCAACAGAGGATAATGCAGTCAGAGTGTGATTTGCATGTACAGCTACATGTGCCTGGCTGACCAGGAGTTGCCATTACAGAGTGACAAGACTGATGAATTTTGATCGGCTTAACGTCCATTCATGCATCCATTCAGACTTCTGGCCGCAGCCAGTAATTGTGTGGCTGGGATTCAAACACCCATCTACAGGGCTCCCAGACAAACGTCTTCCCTGTGAGAAACTGCAAGGTCCCCAACTCAATTATTTCTGGTCAAGATCGCCTTGGCTGAGGGAATGGATTAAAACCATCCCTGCTTCCAATGGGCAAGAAGCAGGAACACACCCTTGAAAGTTTTTCCAACCATTCATTATACGCCATTCCCAAACTCATAGCTATGGGCGATTAAAAACTCAATTAGTCTGGCGAGCCTGACTATGGACTGTGGGAGGAAACCAGAAGGCCTGGGGAAAACCCACAGGAACCTGAGGAGAATATACAAACTCCACGCAGAAAAGCCAAAAAAAAAAACCCATGCGGGATTGGAACCCACATCCTTCTTGCTGTGAGGCAATAGCCCCAAATGTATTAGTGAAAAAGCCCCCTCAAATTTTTTCCATTTCTGCACATTTCTCACACTTAAATGTGTCAGATCAAACTAATTTTAATATCCGACAAAGATTACCCAAGCAAACACAAAATGCTGTTTTTAAATGATTTCTTTCATTGGAGAAAAAAAGCTACCCAACCCTACCTGGCCCAACGAGAAAACATAACTGCCCCTTAGTCACTAGTTCAACTAATTTAAAAAATTTCATCGATATTTGGGTTCAATTTAATGAGAAACACCCCGGTATGATTACTACCAGCCTTGCTAAACCTGGACATCACTAAAATAGAACCTGTCAGAAAGCAGGTAGCAGGCAGGTAGAAAGCAGGCAGAAAGCAGCACATAATGCCACAATCCTAAAGAAATTCAAGAACAGATGAGAAACTAAGTTGGTGACATAGATCAGACTGGAAATGGTTACAAAGTCATTTCTAACACTCTGGAACTTCAGCAAACCATAGTGAGCCATTATCTACAAATAGATAAAACTTGGAACAGTGGTGCACCATCCCATGAGTGGCCAACCAACCAAAATTCCTCCATTTTTACCAGGCATTATCTCATAGTTAAAATGACATTTCTCTTTCATAAGTTTCTTTTTAATTTTAGTTTGCTAAAGTCCATTAAAATGGAGAGAAATACTGAATCTTACCAGGAAAATGTTCACTTACTTTAAGACATAGGCTCCAGCAATGTGGAAAATATACAGGCAAACATAATGCAGCTGACGAGGGATGTCCTCCTATGAAAGAAAACAAAGCTACATTACATCATTCATGCTGGTAACAACTGTAGTTTTCCTCAATATACTGATTTTCCTCAATGATCTCCCAAAATTAAACCAGGGCTCGCAAATCCCAAATTCTCTCGTCATTTTGAGACAGAATAATCAAGCATGACTGCCTGTTGAGAACTGGATGCCACCCCCATGATGGCTCAAGTAAAGCATCAAGATGTTAGGTTGTGCAGAAGCACCTAACGCACTGTGGGACAACTGATTTTATGACAAAGCACAAAATAATATAAAAGCGAAAACCCTTCCTCCAAGAGCAGACTGGCTTAACTGCTTAGGCAAACTACACAATGAGTCATGGGGAACAGGCTGTATTCTGCGCAACTCTGAGGCATCCAAATGAAGGAAAAACAAGTGTTCCACCAGCTCAAATTTAATTCAACAGAAAAAGTAGAAGCAAGACGTAACCCACAAGACCAAGGATATAATTAATTGGTTGCGAGCAACAGCCATGTCCATTTCAGTGCTCCCCAGCACAAGCCCTAAAGATCAACCACCAGTTCACTCTCAAAATCACCCATGGAAAGGGGCCACCCAATAAACAATAACAATCAATTACAGGTTTCAGTTTCAGCCCTCAGAAATGAAAAACAAACAAACAAACAAACTGAGATTTCAACCAAGGCAGAGGGACTGTGCACATCATGGCAAGAAAATGCGCTGTTCCACATTTACTTTTGAAATCAGCAGCATCATTACTGATCTTATCCCTTCACAATAAAATCCCTTGTAGATTTTAAAGAGCTCAGAGGAAAAAACGTCTCCACTTATGTGCAAACTTGCAAGCTGATTTAAGCCAACAGCTACAATACGCAGCTCTGACATCAGCTCAAGCAAGCATACACTGTATGATTCAGGAAAAGATGGGAGATTGTTCATGACTGGCCAGGCTCAGTTGCCTTTGCAAGGTGGCCCTTTTTATTGCAATTGTAAACAGAAACTGAAAATAGGCTATAACACTTCACAGAAAAAAACAAGAGGGCAGACGGTTCGAATCACGAGGGCACACAAGCCCACAAACTGTTTTATCAAGCTGCCATGACCTCATATTTTAAGCAAGTAGGCTCCCAGTGTGCGTGTGCGTGTGTTTGTGGTGCTGCTTTCCGAGTGGATTATATACAATAAATTCTGATGCCCTTTCCGTGGTTTAAATGATTGCCTTCGACCACTTTTTTTCTATCCTTCATTCAGTTTCTTGAATACATTGCAGCTTTTATTTTACTGCGCACCTGATGTCTTTACAACCTCAATTCAGAAAGAGCCAGGAAAGTGTATTGCATTTTAATTAAAAATAAAAGCAATGATTTGCAAACTCTTTCACTTGTATCATGATGAAAACATTACAACAGCACACCGTTTGAGGTTTCATCTCATTAATTTGATATATTGATTTTTCAGAATAAATGTTTATTTCAATATTTATTCTTGAAATACATTCAAAAAAAGTTGGGACCGTATTCACCGTTTTCCAATGTTGCCATTCCTTTTTCATAACACATAATAAAAGTTTTGGGCCTGAAAACTCCAAGAGATAGAGTGTTTCCAGTGTGATTTCATCCCAGTCCCCATGCAAACAAGTCTTAATGTGTGCAACAGTAAGAAATAAGTGTTGTGGCATTTTGCGTTTCAAAAATTTTGTGTTTCAAAAAGTCAGTACTGCAGGCAGGACAGTCTAACACCCACACCCTCATACGCAGCAATGCCTTCATAATGCATGCAGAATGCGGTTTTGCATCGCCTTGTCGAATTATGAGAGAGCCTCCCTCAAAGATGTCGAATTGAAGACAGCATACACTGCTCCAAAATCTGAGTATACTTTTCAGCATTAATGGTGCCTTCACAGAGTTGCAAGTTATTCTTCCAAGGGCACTGACAGAGAGCATGGCTTTTGGACATGTTGCTGGTAACAGGCTGAATGGTCTTTTTTCTTCTTTGGTCAAAAGCACATGGCATACTTTTCTTCCCCCATGAAAACACACCCAAAATACTGATTTGTCTGAACACAATACACATTTCCACTATGCGACGGTCCATCACAGAGAGGTCGATAGCGCTCCAGGACACTTAACATACAGCTTCCTTTTTGTTCAGTTGGGTTTTAACCGACATTTGCGGCTGTAATTACGTGTTGTAGCACTTGGAAAAAGGTTTGACAAAGTAATCCTGAACCCATGTGATTATATCACTCAGAGATAAGCGATGTTTCTTGATGCAGTGGCGTCTGAGTGATCTGAGATCACAGGTATTCAGTTTAGGCTTGTGCCCTTGCCCATTACCACAGAAATTTTGGCAGATGCTATGATTTTTTTTTTAAATTATGTGATGCATCACAGGGGAGGAAATGGCCAAATCCCGTCCCAGCTTTGTTTAAGGAACATTGTTTTTAAACTTTTCAATTATTTTATCAAGCATTTGTGGGCAAATTGGTGATCCTCTGCCCATCTTTACTCCCAAAGGACGAGGACCAGGTCTTTCCTGGATGCTGCTTTTGCACCAAATCATGATTAAAATCACCTGCTGACACCAGCCATTTCAAATCACAACATTATTCAGAATTTTTTTTACCTCATTATTAGCCCTAAAGAGCCCCGGCTCAATCTTTTTTGGAAGGCCATGTAGGCCTGAATGGCAGGTGAAATGGATGTACATTTACAAATAAACTGAAGTTGAGCATACAAAACATTGAATATGTTGTCATCATACTGTCTTCAATGAAATGCAAGTCAACGCAATCATAAGAATCCCTGCTTTCTGTTTTGATGTGTTTTCCATACCTTCTCAACTTTTTCCAAGTTAGCGTTGCTTAATGGGTCAACATTAAACAGCTTTGAAAACACCTGTTTTTCTAGAACATTAACTTTTGAATGATTGTCTTCGGATGCATGATAGGTCTTGCTACTAATAAAATTGGACGCTTGACAGGATATAAATAAATAAATAAATAAATAAATCCTGCAATATGCCACCGGGCAGCTAATAAGGAACTTCCAAGAGAATTTGTTTCCTGTTACATCTACCAGGGAATTGTATTTAATTTATTTTTTGTAACAACTGACAGAAATCATTTTCTGTTTGACCAAGTCAAGAAATCACTTTTTTGACAATTAATCTCGACTATTTATGGGAATGGAAATCTTGCGGTAATTCAGAGCCAAATTTTGTAGGAAACAGATATTATGATGATGTTCATTAAAATAGGTGGTAGGTTTCCGAGAACAGAGTTGGAGACTGTGGTTCTACAATTTTTACATCACCAAATACATTTGTCAAAATCAAAAATGATCTTGGGAGAGCGAGAAAGCAATTTAAAACAGAAACTGTACAGAGACAAACATTCTTTAGTCTAATTGTTATCTGTGCTGACGTAGATGACGAGGCCCATAGACAAAAATGCCACCTACCTTTCGCACTTTCTGAAAATATAGCTCTGGAAGGGCATGGATCCAATAGGCAATCTGGCAAATGTAGAAGAATTTCACCTGAAAACTGATAAAAACTGCTCTTAGCAACAAAATATTCAGTACATTGGCTACTCGCACAGTTACACAGGTGAGTAACTCACGCGAAATGGGTGACGAGGAGATGCCATTACTCTTGCTGCGCAGTGAGCATTAATCACCTTCAAAATTAACTCAAGTGAACATTCAATCATGTTAGACCCAGGCCTTCATGTTGTTGGACTGGTATCTGCTGAGTAAACCCCACCCTATAAATCAATGCCTTTTTATTTTCACCTGATATGAGGTAAAAAGATGCCCAAACAGCAATGGGCAAAAAAATGACACAGAATTTATCTTGTAAATGTATATGGATTGTGCCTGTAATGCAGCCCAAATGTCCAGGGACAGCATGTTATAAACAGTATTGTCAAGTTGGAAAAAAAAAAAAAATCAAAAATCACAACATTGCCATGATGCCATTAAGCACTTCACACATTGTAATGGACAGTGAGAACACTGCATTAGAATTCTCAGCTTCAGAGGAATAGAAATATTCCATCCCTTGAAGAGGGATTATAATGACAATAATCCCAAAAACCTCAAATTTACTTAAATAATAACAATGGAGAACACAGTGGTGCACATCACGGAGGTGAGAGGCAAATAAAAAAAAAAAAAAAGACTTACACCATGTGGTTATGTGGATAGCCCTCCCATAAAAATGCAGGATTCGATGCAAATTCCTCCTAAAATATAGAAAATGACAAATTTCACCACAATACAGATGGAGAGGAGCAGCCATCTTGACAAAAAGTTCATGTACTGGCAATGCTGTGCAACGCCCCTTACCCCTGACAAGATGCTACAGCCCCAGATGAATGAGAAGAAGTAAAAGGCAGCAAGCTGGCCGGACTCATTGAATTTGCTGTGCTTTGTTTTTGAGAGATGCAGTCGCCGATTGATTTTCTGAAATGAGACACAGGAAAATACCCGAGGAGTTCCTACCGAGCAGAACAAAAACCATGGACCCTTTACAGTTCTCTCATAAATCAATATCAACACTCAAGAGATTTCTCAACTCAAGGAGTTAACAATGAAGTTCACCATTTATAAACATCAGGCTTCCCAAGAGTATAAATTCTGGACAAAGTAGAAAATAATTTCTAGCCATTCAGAATACATGAGCAAAAGTACTAGACATTTACATTTAAAGGATTTCAGATGTTCTCCTGCAAAACTTATGCAGTCCAAAAAATGTAATCCAACAGGGCTGGGCAATGTATCAATACTACTGTATATTGATACTGCAATATAAAACAAGATGTTGTTTGAAGTTTTGGAAATGTCATATCATGACAAAAGTGTAGTCCTTTCTGGTTTCAAAGCTGCATTACAGTAAAGGAAAGTAGTTGTCGGCACTTATTAGACTGTTCTACCTGTTGACGTTACCTATATGGTCATCAAATACACATTATTAATGAATGTTTATCAAAAATTGCATTGTAAATATTTCGTAAAAGCACCAATATTTATTCCTATAATACCACCACAATATCAATATTGAGGTATGCGGTGAAAAATACTGTGATATTTCATCATGTCCATATCGCCCAGCTCGATTGTGCAGGGAAACTATTAAACCATTTTCCTTCCTAAGAAACATCCAGATCAAAGCAAATGAATGCAAAACTAACAGTAACATCACTACTAATTTGTTCAGTCTACTAATTAGTCGTAATGCAACCTAAAATACACTGCTTGCAATCTAAATGAAGATTTTTCCGTGTTATAAGACCTGCCTAAAAGGATAACAGTCATTCTTGATAATCAAAGGCAATTTTAATTTGGGCAATCAGGGGAGCCTCATTTTGAAGTGAGGAAAAGAAACACCATCTGCAAGCTATGAGCAGTCACTTTCAACAAAACTACCAAGTCTGTAGGCTTGAAAATGACTGAGCAGTTTTAGATTTAGAAACAGTGCAAATTGCTTAAGATTGTCCTCTATTAACATTGCATGACTAAGGTCTTACGGTATTGTTTGGAGGCTTTGCTCACACAAATCAAATCCACAGCAGCTCATATGCTCAGTGGTCTAGACTATCAGCCGTGCATTGTGGAATATTGTGAACAGTCTTCCTCCAATTCAGATTTGACGCTATAAATGGCCAGTCAATTTGATTGGTCATATCCAACTCATACATATTTCTTAATTAATTTTTAAATTGTGATGTCACAACAGCTCCGCCCATTTCAAAGAGGTTGCCACATGTCAGAAAGGAGACACCACTATGTTCATGGAACATACATGAGACTAATTGCAAAGTTATACTTTTAGGACCAACATTAGACAATGGCCATGCGAACAGCTTCAAATCCAATCGCTAGCATCTATGCCATCATAATCATTTCGGTTATTTAGGAGCTTGTTGAAGTGACTCAACCCCTTCAAAGAATCCTGGGATACATCAACGCTAAACTGCACATCCTGCTGCTGATAACGTTCCCTCTACTTTATTTTCAATGTCAGTCTTTTTCCATCAGTTGTTTTACTTGGGTCTTTTTGCCATTGTAAAGCTATAAAACTATAGTTCAGTAATAGTTAAACGAACTTGACAAGCGCAACAATAGCAGCAGTCATTGTGCTGGCTCCAATGCCACATCATTTACAATCGGCAGAGTAAATCATTTATTCATTTATCCATCTCTGCATCTTTTTATTTATTACTTTCAAAAGACAGATCTGGAAGTAGTTTAACCACTCAAAATTAACTTAATAAAGGACATGAATACAAATTCTACTGGGTTAGAACTTATAATAATTCATTTTTTATTCCTTCGTCAATTTTATTGGTCCAAATGCAAATATTTTCCATTTGTCTAAAAAATTGTAGCTGGCTAATCGGGGGCTGGAGGGATGTTGGTAAAAATCACCTGTGGCAATAACACTACAAGGTATTTGGCATCTCAGACAGGCACATGCACCTACTCTCATTAGGATGAACCTATATAATGGCCAACAGCCAGAGAAGCATCAGAAATATCAATATATACAGTGATTTCAATATAAAAGAAGAAATAACCACCCAAAACCAGCTGGCCAGAAAAGTAAACATCAGCTAATGACGGAGAGGCTGGGCCTTAACATGTTGAACGGTATAGGATAGCAAATTCAGCAAGCATAATGGATGAAAGGAGGAAGTCTGACAGTACAGACACTCCCTCCTGTCCCACTGCAACTCAATGTAAGCAGAGATGAGAACAGCAAGTGATCTACACACTGAAACTTTATACTAGGTTATCTCAAAACACCAGAGGGGCACACATAAAGCACACCAGCGTTTATGTTCTAGACAGGAATTTGTGAAATCACTTACATCAAGAATGTATTCTTGGATCAAGGCATGGAGTATAATGGCGATAAGCACATAGAAGAAGACAGCTGCCATGTCTTTTGGTCCATACTGGTAAAGATTCCCCAAGTCAGGTCTGTCATCTGCGCAAACAAATTTTGAAACAAATTTCAGGCCAAAATTATAAAATGCTATACATATTGCACAATACACGCAGACATCCGATTCTCTAATACAAAATTATTTTACATTCAATGGACATTATATACTAAATAATCTCAAGATAAAAATGGCTTACCCACTGCATGAGTTACATTGTACTGGACTGTAATAAACATGATGGCAAACTTTGCTGTTACCTGTAAAATAAACAATTTACAAACTAATATTAATATTTTGCGGTGTCACAGTTCATTTTACAGCATTTATGTGGATATATTCATTGATGCCAATTTCGTGGTCAAGAATGGAATAAACATCTTGATACTTGATATCTAATTTCTTCCGTTGGCAATTTGACCACCTCAGTCATTGCGCAAGACATCAAGGTTTGTGAATGGTTAATATTTATTAAAAATTAGGTTGAACAGAATGCTGTTCAGTAATTAGATGGGTAAAAAGAATTACACCAAACCTTCTAGGTACCAGCTAATGCAATCTGAGCAGAGGTATAGGGTCCCTCTATGAGAGCATAATTGTTAAAACCACTCTTTAATTCCTCTCTCAGTAATAATTAACAAAAAACTGGAGTCGGCTGGACGAACGGACTGATTGACAGATGGTAAACATACAGAACAGACAAACGGACATAGATAGACGCAAGGGATAAACAGATACTGTATGAGGGCTCAAATTGGCATGTTAATCTTACTGTATTTTACACACGTATGCAAAGTATTATAAACTGCATGAATCCTGAATATTAGTGGCCAACAATGGCTGCTTGACTGAGATGATTCTTGGATGATCCCCGAACCAGGACCACCGGGTTGCTCATAGCTTAGTTAAAACACTTCCTGTTCGGCTCAGAAAAGTCGGAAGAGAGCGAAATAAAATACGCGATCACTAAAATGTGTCCAAACGTACTGAGGAACTTAGAGGCGAACATGCACGTCTACTTTCCAGCATCAGACCACTTTATTAACAATCCCCAAATATTTATAAAACATGCCCCACTATCTGTATTTCAACATTCACAATAATTGAAACAAATTCATGTGTATACGCTTTGCGCTCAAACATTTCCCATATGATTTCAGAAATGTATGGATTTTTTCAAGTGGAATGTTTTGACACAAGTCAGTCAGCTAACAAGTTCTCAGCTCCAGCAAACAAGTAACTTGAACTACTAACTATTCAAACATTATTAGTTGCTTGCTGACGCCATGGTACGAAGTAACACTTGGCCACAGTAGTTCAGTTTCGCTCAGCCGACCAAGAATCAAGGCAAGCCATCTTTTACATAATATTACAGCGGAAGTTGCAAGAAAAAAAAACCCCAACAAAATGTGGCTAATACATCTGTCAATCTTCCGTTCAAGTCTTCTCCAAAGCGAAAAAGAGATAGCGACATAGGCTACTGGCTTAGACTAGGGCCTCTTCCCTAGGCTGTGGATGTGATACATGAGAAGTGGAATACTAACGCCCAGCCCCCTTTGCGCTGTCAGCGAGCGAAATGTTTTGCATGTGCAGGGCTTAAAAAATACAGTACCTCAAACATTAGTCCCAACAGGATTATCATGGCCACGCACGAAACCATATCCGCGTGATTCTGGATCACGAACTCATGGCTGAGTACTGGTGGGCTCTTGTTCTTCTTACGGAAACCCATGGCTGACACGGCTCATTCGCAAGATGTTTCTATAACTCGCTGCACCCGCTTGTACGCACAGGTATGACCGCCCTTATCCACCCTCCAGTAAATGGTAAAAGCAACGTAGTTTATGGTCATGAATTCGAAGTAATTGCATACACTATGCAGTATGCACTGAGCCCGTTAGGAGTACCCTACCCTCCCAGTTTCGAGTCCAGCCTCATTCACGAACCGCCCACTTCTGCACGTAAAATATCCCGCCCAGTTTCCATTGACTGACGTGAAAATGAACTAATCAAACAGACAAAATGCGATGAGATAACTTTGGACTACAACAGTCTGGCACGTTGCAGATGAAACTGTACCTCATCGTCTGTATCGCTCCCGCACGAATTCGTCAATCATTATCATTTCTGTGCGCATCCTTTTATTGAATCGCAATAACCCAACTGAACACAAAAGAGGGGCACAAGTAGGGAGTGAAAACGAGTATCAAGGGTTGCCTCTATAACAATTTAAGAAAAAGCTCAGTGGGTCGTCTTATCCGTGATGGTCTTCCGACGCTTGTGCTTCGCCCGTGCGGTATCGAGCAACTGGGGGTTATACGGACCAGGGATGGACTTTCCCTTAGTGGCTGGCAAACTCCATTGGTTAGCCGGCGGTATTACAGGTAATTAAGCCTCTGATGCCAAAAAGCTAATTTCCTTATTGAAATCTTTTCAAATAAATGGCATAGCTGTGGCAAAATGATTCAATATTTAATAGCATTTTCTAATTTAATATCACCAAACTAATTACTCTCTGGGGACCGATTCTTACTTACACTATCTGGCCAAAAAATGGCCGCTGTAAATTTAAATGAGCAACTACTTTGAGCCTATGTGTGAAACATTGTACAGTTGTACAGTGACAATTGTTTCAGCAGGCAACAATTCTTTTAACCCTGACTGATGCGGTGTGCAGCTTCTCGTTTCTTTACCAAGTCTGATGAAGTATGCAGTGGTCGTGGATAAGATGTTACTTTGTTTCAAGTGGGGCATATTATTGACCTCAGCTCGCAGCAAGCAAAGTAAAAGACAAAGGAGACGGGTGAAGTTACTGGCTTTGGGATAGAGACTGTTCAACGCTTTATTAAAACCTGGAAGGATAGTGGTGACCCGTGAACTTCGCGGAAGAAAAGGGGTCGGAAAAAATTAAGAATGATAGAGATCAGACATACACACGAACGTCATGTGGCTACGCTACTGAGCCAGAAGGACATTTCGGTGTCCACCCATTTCCCATTTCCATCATGCGGTGTCATTTAACCACAGCTCAATTAAAAAACCAAGCAGTCTGCAGTCGATTACATCAGCCAACACATCCTCTGACAATCGGTTCAATAATTATGAAGGATCTAATATATACTCATCATGTAAAGGGGTGGGCCATTATCAATTAAATTGCAACTCTTTCCAAAGTCCACCAACCAAACCCCTATGAGGGCTTTTACTATTAACATGTGATCATGTCCCAGATCCAGGCACCCAGCCCCCAACTCTCAATGACAAGCAGTTCAGTTGTGATGAAGTATGAAATGTTGCCCAAGCAGGAATGTGGGCATGGCTTCACCATTTAGCATGATATCCCACGCCGATTTCAACAACCCAATCCCCAAATTTTTACGACAAATGGTTCTAAAGTCATAAAAGATCAAAGATCATCTATTTGGGTGATATGTGGGATAATGTGAAGAAAAAATGAGGAGAATGCTTTGTGTGTATGTGTTTGGTGCAGGGAAGAGAGATTAATATCCATCTTTTGGGAGAGTCTTTAGCGTGAAGCAAGTTAGAAGGCTCTCGCTAGAAAGTTGAATGACTTGGTTAATAAATGGTCTTTAAATGAGGATGGAATGATGAAAAAGGAAAAGAGACACAGGAAAATATAGTTGGCTTCCGGCTGCCGGATACCAACCAGAAAATTACCCCTTTGGATCCAATAGTATCCAGATACTTCTGAAAAAAGTTGAAAAGTTGCCATATTGCATTGCAAAGGAAACGATATGGTTAAAAAAATGCTCTTGAAGAGTAATTACTCGGGCCGGTAGGCCACAAGTCAAAGTTTCGGCTCCATTCCTTTTTTTTTTTCGGGGTCGCAATTGTCCTGCTCATGCGTGCGCGCGGTTTCGCGATTGGCCCAGGCCTAGACCCGGCCCGAGCACAGGCTCTGAGGAGCCTCTTGTTATTCAAGGGTATCCGGTTGATATATTCTTTTCAGATACCTACCGGATACCAAAGACTGTACTTTCCACAGAGAGGTCTTTTGAGATAGCCTTTGAAATTGGAATATGGGATAGCTCAGTTGTTAGAGCTCTGGCATCAGATCTCATCTGGTCCAATTTTCCCTCAAAATTATGATGATTAGGACCGTATTGTGATATCACCCCTGATTTGTCAAGGCCAGCCAGTCCTTGGAAAAGATACAGCTCATGGCTGGTCATGTGGACTTTCCTCTCACAACAAATTGAACATGGAAATATTTCCCTGCTCACTATAATCCCTAATGATGCCATGCACTCCCCAGCCTCAAGTTTTGTGTACACCCTTGGGTGGTTAACGAGAGTCAATGCTAGCCCCAGCTTACAAACCAGGCCAAATTATCCAGCTTCCCAAATTGCTGACCCTGTTAATGCAGACAACTGTAGACAAGAATGAATGCTGATGAAAATGAGCATATAGTTGAAAAAAGTATTTCCTATTGTATGAATTTATTCACTCTCTCACTTTTGAATACAGGGCCAACATCCTTGTGTAGGAGTGAGTTGAAGGTAATATTGTTTTGCTTGTGGGAGCATGAACTGATGTCATGTTAATATTGGATATGTGGATTCTACATAAACTCAGAGGGATAGCACACATTCTTCCATGACTCACGAATAAAAATAATAGAAGGATGGCAGGAAACTGATCAGAAACTTATTTATTGTCATGAAAACCAATTAAAAAATAAATATCCAGCATAGAAAGGTCCTTTTGTATTATCTTAAATATACATAAATATTTGTCATATAATGAAATCTAAATCTATATAAAAATCAAAGTGATATAAAAATAAAACAAATTAATCATTATCAATTGATAAAACAAATTCAACAAATTTATCACTATCCTTGAATGAACAAACTCATCACTAACCATTCTATACTGCAGGATATCGGATGGGTGATTTTCCAGTCAGTATCCGGAAGGTATCCAGCACCAGAAACCAGCTTTTTTTTTTCCTGTGAGAGGGGGCAGGATAGACCCATTAACATCCACCAGCTGGGACATTCTAGAGCTGGATATAAAGTTTGGAGGCTCTGGTCATCAAATTGTGGGAGTAAGTGGGCTTTTGAAACTGAATAGAATGACATAGAGCCAAAAAATAACATGAAAAAGAGTAATGGAAGTGAGTGATCATCAAGGAAACTATAAAAATGACAAGTCTCACCCAACATGAAGCTGCACACCAAGTTTGATATTTCTAGCAGTAGAAATGTATGAGTGTGAGCAGCTTTAATAAATGGCCAATCATAAGTCTATTCTATGGAGACCGAGAACGGGATGGACACCAGGCCACTTTGACCTTTAACCAGCAAAATCTAAGTACTCAATTCTAGAGTCCAGGTGGGCATTTGCACCACATTTGAAAAAGAAATCACTCTAGGTATTCCAGAGATATCACATTAAGGTTTTTTTTTAAATATTTTTTAATTTTAACAATTTTATGAAGGGGATGGGGTTCCCACCTTTGGTTGGTCACCTTGACAAGGAATGCCTCTTCAGGGAATTTTGGCGAAAGGGTTTTGGAGGGAGTCAAATACCAGGGAAGTACAATCAGTTTATTTTCATATATTATGAAGGCAGTGGGTTAAAGACTGGGTCATTTATTTATTTATTTATTTATTCAACAGCCATTGAAGTAGTACATGATCATATAAAACAATGTACTCGGTAGGCGGTGGTAATACTGCAAATCACTTAAGCAAATGGTTTGTTAAACACACTGAACTCAACGGAGGGAAAAATCGAATTTTTAGTGCATATATCTTGCACCGGGTGGCAGTAATTCGCAGCTTAGACAAATTTATGAACAATAGAAGAAGAGTCAATTCGCGGTTTCATCAATATCAATGGTTGCATTGCCAGCTAGCTAACTAACTGGGCAGCTCAGTGAGCGCATATATCTATGAGCGAGCCATACCTGCATGTTTCTGCCAGTCCAAGCCTGCTGAAGAGGGGCAGGAGATCTTACGTATTGGTAAGTACGTTAGAACATACCAAGGTAAGAGGAACATCTTTATTGTCCACTCTGTTCATCTGCCAGACCAGCTGGCGACCTGCGACAAATAACGTTTACGAATGACAATATCTTCTGAAACTGTGATTTACATCTGTCAGTAATTCTGCAGTGTTGGAAAGTGTTCGCCCTGAATCTGATCATTTAGGGCCACTCTAGTTTCCGTGAACCTTACGTAGCCGTCAAAGTGCATTCCATACTAGTCAGACTTCTACCTCTTTATATAACATAAGCTTACGTTTGATAGAAAATTTGATTGATTGGCATGTTTTTTTTTCAGTTTTTGTAGACATCTGTCACGCAATGGAATGGATGCGGATGTTCTGTTGCAGCGGTTTGACGGACGGTCCAGGCTGCTACTGCGGTCTCTGCTTTCGGGCATCCGAGCGGTGCATCGGGCACTGTGGGTATTTCAACGTCAGCAACGTTGTGAACCGGACCTCTTTATGCATGCTTGTTTGGACACATTGTGCCAGGAGGAACCGTGCTTGGTTGGAGAATCTCTAACGCTGTAAGTTTTGAAGAGTCTTTGAGTGCACTCCGTATAAAGATCTACCCAATGTAGTTTTTGAGGGTGTCCGCCCTTTGTTCCTACTCCAAAGCTAAAATTTTTTTCTTGGCCAAACTTATTTTTTAAGCTGTGGCCAAGGGAAAATTTCAGCATTGGCCACATGTATAAGTGCGAAGTGTGGCCAAGAAAAAAAATTCAGCATTGGCCACGCGTATAAGTGCGAATAACATCGGCCTTTGCCTCCTTCCTTGAACTTTTTGGAATTTTTAAGATATTTTTGCTCTTTGAATTCTTGCATTTCCTTCAATGTCAAAAATGTGTTAGCGCAAGTTGTTCCTGAAGGTCCTTGGGAACAAAATGTTGTCTGTTTTCTTTACCCCTCTCTGCTTTTTAGCTTACCGGCCCTATGGGCCGATAAGCTATTGTCATGGTGTGGCGTCCGTCGTCCGGTACATTTTTAATCTTTTTTTTGGCCTGATGAATTTTCGTGTAAATTTGCAATACCATACTACTAGACGATATCTCCAGAGGTTTTTCTGGAGGATTTTTGATTGAATCACTTTTGTCCGTTTTATAGGCCATTGAAATTTTGGCTCCAATGTTAAAGCTAGGACTGAGAAATTTTAAAAAATTATTTCTCAAAAACTGCGTGATAAATTTTTTTCTAAATCCGGCAATCAACTTACCTTGGTACCATCAATGAACAGTGCGAGCGCCATTTTGATTGAATCGACAGAAGTGGGTCTATTGGGGGCGCTGTACTTTATGAATATGCAAGATGGCCTGTGGAGGCCAAATGGTTGCAGATAGAGATTAAGTTTGTATTATCGACTTATGACCTAAATATTGGCTATGTTAAAGTTGACCTCAGATGATTTTGAAAGGTCAAACTCAAGGTTAGGGAATATATTAACAATGTTAAAAGATCTGACTTGAAATTTCAAAAAATTACTTCTCAAAAACTGTCTGATAACTTTTTTTCTTAATCTGACGATCGACTCACCTTGATACACTTTATGTACAGTGCGAGTGTCATTTTGAATGAATCGACGGAAGTGGGTCTAGTGGGGGCGCTGTACTTTAACATTGGGTCTTATGGAGAATGGGCCAAATCACCTGTGGAAGTTAAATGGTTGCAGATAGAGATTAAGCTTGTATTACTGACATATAGGAAGTAATATATGACCTATATTTTGGCTGTGTTAAAGTTGACCTCAGATGGCCTTGAAAGGTCAAACTTGAGGTCAAGCAAAATGTTACAATTTTCAAAGGTTTCTAGGCTTGAAAATATTGAAGATATGGAACATATGTGCATTGAACAATTTATAGGAAGTCATGTATGAACTTTCATTTGGTGGCCTTGAACTTGACCTTCGGCGACCTTTGAAGGTCAGACTTCACATAGTGAAATTTCAATGACCTCTGTCAACAAAACTATTACAGATAGAGCTTAGGTTTGTATTGCGGGCATATAGGAAGTCATGTATGAAGTTTTATTTGGTGACATTGAGCTTGACCTTCAGTGACCTTGAATGCCCAGACTTCACAGGAAATTTCAATGACTTGTATCAGCAACATGGTTACAGATAGTTTCGGTTTGTATTGGAGATGTATAGGAAGTGTGGGTGCAGCAGCTGGCTGCCTCACTAGCTTCGGACCTCAGAGTTTTTGCACGCAACACACTGACATCGGAAAGCAAAAGTCTTGAAGCTAAATTCTTCTTTTAGTATCTTTATTACAAAACTGAAATCATACAAAATAGAAAAATAATAGACTTTCGACTTTTGTTAGTAAACTAACCGAAATTAGTGCGCTGGTCAAAAGACCGTGTTGCATCAAGGTCCAGTGGCTTCTGCCGCTTTTGGGGCTCACGATGTATTTATACTATACACACAGCAGCCAATGAGAAAACACCATTCTATCGCCATTAGTCACTGGCCAAACCTTCATTCCACATTACAACACGGAACAGAAAATACTTCAAACCCAAACATCTCAAACAGAATACTGATTCAAATTATCTTAAATTATATGTGTAGAAAATGGCTACTACAGGAAGTCATACATGAACTTTCATTTGGTGGCCTTGAACTTGACCTTCGGTGACCTTCAAAGGTCAAACTTCACATAGTTAAATTTCAATGACTTCTATCACCAAAACTATTACAGATAGAGCTTAGGTTTGTATTGTGGCCATATAGGAAGTCATGTATGAAGTTTCATTGGGTGACCTTGAACTTGACCTTCAGTGACCTGAACGGCCAAAATTGAAATTTCAATGACTTATATCAAAAATAAACAGTGAAATTTCAATGACTTATATCAAGGTCAAAAATTCAATGACTTTTATCACTGAAAAGGCCACAGATTGAGTGTAGGTTTCTTTCATTTGGTGACATTCAGTATAGAAAAGTCATGTATGAACTTTGTCATTTGGTTTGACCTTCATATTGACCTTTGGTGACCTTTTGTATTGACCTTCAAAGGTCTAACTAAATTCAATGACTTTTATCACTGAAAAGGCCACAGATGGAGCCTAGGTTTGTGTTACTGACATCTTGGAAGTCACATATGAACTTTCATTTGGTGACATTCAACTTGACTGTCAGTGACCTTTGAGGGTCAAACCCCACAGTGAAATTACAATGACTTGTATCACCAAAATGGTCACAGATTGAGCTAAGGTTTGTATAGAGACATTTAGAAAGTCATATATGAAGTCCATTTGCTGACCACAACTTGACATTCTGTGACCTATAAAGTTCACAATTGACATATTGAATACATATTGACATATTTTAATGACTTGTATCACCAAAACTGCTTCAGAACTTAGGATTGTATTACAGAAGGTCTTATAAATGTATGTGAACTTTTATTTAGTGACCTTGACATTGATTTTCATTGATTCAATTGTCAAACTTCGCATGAAATTTTCATAACTTGTATCATTGCTGTAAGACTGCATGCCAGTAAGCTACAGGACCCTTGGTCCAATTTTTTTGTTTTTGCATGGGGATTCTTTTTTTGCTGCTGTTTATTTTATTTTTTTTTGATGATAATGACCACCTGCTAATTTTTTTTTTTTTCAATCATAGTGACCACTTTGTGGCAACTTAAAACTTTGCTTCCTTTCTTCAGCAGACCTTTGGTGTTCCTTTTCCCTGTTGCCTTCAAACGCAACTTGCTATCCTTCCTGCACTTGGTCCACTCCACACTCCCGCGGCCCAACTTGATTCGTTTGTTGGACTGTCTTAGTCAGGACCCCAGTCATGACCAATGGATTTGGGCATTGCTTGGGCAACTACGTCAGGTCCTCCAGCCACAGTCATGCAGAAAAGACAATTTGCTCACCCCACAGAGCAGGCAACGACTAGGGGAGTTGTGTGTGAAACTGGCATCCCATACAGGAAGAGCTGGGGACCGTATTTCCTGGTTTAGTCGGCTGTCCACTGTGGATACTGTGGGCTGTGAGTCGCAGAGAAAGAGGACCAGTGAGAGCGCAGGATTTGATGTGGACTTAGGGGGTGTGGCTACTCAAAGCAAGAGGAGGAGGCTGGAGTGGGCCTCTGAGGATGAAGTGTCTTCAGAAATTAATGAATTTAAGCTGGGAGGGTCTCAACTGGCCTGTGATTCTGAGACCGTTCCTATTGAGACTGTTCCCATGGAGACCGTTTCTATGGAGGATGCCGTGGAACCACAGGAGCCATCAGTTGTCGGTTCAAGAAACTTTCTGCCCGATCATATTAAGGTATGTGTCTTAGCGTTTCCTCTCACATCAGTCCAGAAAGAAAAATTAAACAACATATACTTGAGCGATAGTGATTTTTATTTTTTTTCCTCTGCATCCAACCTGTCCTTGTTGGGATCATTGGGTAGCCAGAGTGCAATGTCCAGGGTTTAGCTCCAATTCTGAGGCCAATATCTTGGTCGTATCGTCCGTGAGATGTGTCCATATGACAGAGCTGTGCTACTGTGTGGTCTTTCAAATGGCATTGAGAGGATATTTGTTTTTCCTAGTCCACAGTATGGATAAAACTAATAAATGGATCCTTGGCAGCTAAATGATGATTTCACTGATATCATTTACAGGCTTCCATTCCTCAAATCAAGGAGCTATTGGAGACAGAGGTGAGTGCCTTCAAAACATGTGATTTTACATGTATGGCTTCTGAGTGCTGGTTTTTGCATGGCAAAATTACTGAGTTAGCTGAATAATGGCTTAATTGAATAGAATCCAGAGGTCTCCCAAATCTTCTAATATTCCAGATTTTACTCTGTGTAGATATTGAGCCAACGCAGTAATCTGGTGTGTGATTCAGCCCTCTGGTTACTCATTGTGCTGGCTTTAACATGGATTTTATATCAAGAGTCTTGTTCCTCTTCTTCTTACAGTGGGATCAAGGCTCCACTTCAGTCCTCCAAGTGCTGAACGAATGTGATCCTTCCCAGGTGAGTATGTGCAGGTATTTGTCTGTGTGCATGTGCGTTTGTGTTTGTGTGTGTAATTTTGTCATGGTTTTGCACGCGTAACTTTGTGTTTGCGCTTGTATCTGTTAGTTTGTGTGCATGTCAGTGAGCGGGTCTGTACGTGTGTTACTGATATAACTTAGGAGCCTCTTCCTGTTGGGCAGGTGGAGCTGCTGTGTGATGCTGTCTCCTTGTCAGAGGTGCCAGAGCAGAATCTTCCTCAGTTCATCACCTCATTACTGGCCCTGTCTCCAGACCTCAGCTTTAGCACAGCTACAACGCTAATAAAAAAACTCTTCCTGGGAAAGGTACGCTCCTTGCTCTGCTTCCTTTTATGAAATTTACAGCGAGGTATATCATAATGGAGAATTACTTGGTTAGCAGGACAACTGTACTGAATTCAACCCTGGTCTTTATATTACATTTAATTGGCAGGCTTTTCTGCAAGTCCAATTCAGAGACAGTTGGGACAGTATGAACTTTTTTGAAACGTGAAGAATCAAAATTTATGTGTTTATTTTGAAAAATCAATAAAATTAATGTGGTGAAAAATCACATAATGTGCTGTTGCATTGTTTTCAGCATAATATTGGTCAAGGGTAGTTTACAAATCACTTCTTTTAGTTTTAATTTTAATTTAACATACCGTCCCAAATTTTTCTGATTTGGGGTTGTATTTGATACATACTAAACGTCACTCAAATAATTACTAAAACCAGGTCATATGTGCTGCAATTTATGATGTATGCTTGCAACTATACATTATCCGTGGGCATGAATGTTAGGGTTGGTTGGCATTGTAATTGTGTACTATATCAGCAACATGAACATGTTCTTTATATGTTGACATTGATCAGTATAATTTTACTGCAATCCATGCTCACTATTTATGAAGCCTCTGTGTATTTGTAATGGCTGTTATGCAGCTAACTTTCTTATCCTGCTTCTTGAAAAAAGAGGATATTTCATGGAGCAGGATTACGCAGTTAACAGTATAAATGTGTGGAGTAAAACCTTGTTACCAGAGTCCCGATCCCAGTTTTATGATTTATGTGTTTTTATTTGTGCGCTTATCCAGCTGACTTATTAAACCTCCTTGGTTATGAAATGGGGCTCAGGTGAGACAGTGCCAAATCTTTACCACTGTTCTCTGCAGGTTTGTAGCCTGTCAGAACCTGCCTCTCGTTGCTTGGTTACGGCAGTGACCTCACTCTGTAGTCGCTACCCTCGCTCAACCTGCTCTGCTCTCATTGGCCCGGTCCTGGAAGCAGGGGAAACAGGTGGGTTCTGTAATTTGATTTGACTTGAGCTCTGTCAGGATATATGGTTCTGGTTCTCTGCAGTATCTTCTTGCTTCTCATCCCTCTCATGGATAGTTTCCTGACTTTTAACAAAGCAGACTCCAACCTGAATCTCATTCTTTGATTTCCCCAGTTTGCTGAGAAGAACATTTATTGGATTTGGAAGGGTTATGTTGGGGTCCAATTTTACTTAAAGGTGTTCAGCGAATAATATTAGGTTACAATATCCCAATGCTACAGCACCACTTAGAAACTGTAATTTGCCTATTATGATCACCCATTAGTCCTAAAATCCAGTGCACAACAAAGTTCTCATGAATGGTATTTGGATTTTGTTTGAAGGTTTGAATTTATCCCCAGTACTGTACTACTCTTTCTTGATGCTTGGCCCCTTGGCATTGCTGGCTGTAGCTATATTGTATGCTATACATTTTTCCATATTTTATTGCTGTGCCCATGATTTGTGTGTCTGACCGCCATGTGATTAGTTCTAGCATGATTTACTATGACATGGTTGCTTGTATTTGACTGATTTGCTCTCCTGTGCCTCCCATGTTTTACTGCCATGTCATTGGCTCCAGGTAGTGCACAAGCTGAGCTGCTCTGTCGGCTGGTTGAAGACTGCTTGGAGCCCCATTATCAGATCCTGGTGTTGGAGTAAGTGTTCATCTGTTGTGCTCACTTTTCCTCACCAGTGGTTGCTGACCCTGTTCTTGGAGATCTAACATCCTGTAGGTTTAAAGGGAACTCAAGGATAATACATAATGCTGTTTTATACAAACATAATTAGTAAATAAATGTTGTAAAATACAAAAATGTGGAATTTTTGTTTTCAAAGACTAGATAAATGAGGTTTTATTCGCCCTAATTAGCTGTCGTCTGCTACAATGGTCGCGTGATAATGACAAAAGGTCGCCCTTCGCCCCGAGGTATGCGCTGTTATTGTGTTGGACCGTGTGATTGTCCCAGTCCATTATTTTATGACAAAAGATCGTTCAATGTGGCCCATTGGCTAGTTGCACAAGATGGTGTTGAGTACTTTCTGAAATACGTAGGGTTGCTTCAATATTAACGGTTTGCTTCTGTTACTTATCAGTCTATATCAGATGCTGAGCAGATGACAGGTATATCATCTGAGAAATGTGATTTTTTTTTTTTTTTTTTTTTTCCCAAGTCAATCAGATGAATATTAATGATTTTATTAATGCCACAAGGTTGAAAATCAGTCAAAATTGTGATTTTCAGTAATTTACATTTAAAGTCACAAGTAACAATTGAGGCAGAGGAAAAACATAGATTATTGGTGTTTACTAGCATCTCACTGCATTCCTTTATTTTATGTGAAAATCAAAAATATTGAAATTTTCAAATAAAAGTGAAATTTTTACCCTGAAGACCCCTTAATCTGGAACACCTGATTCTACTAATTACCAGCTTCAGAGGATCTTAGGATGTATAGTGGTGGAATGAGGTGTGCTTTTTAGGGTTGCACTGAAAACCTATGCGACAGTTAATCTTCAGGAGCGAGTTTAGTCACCACTGATGTTACACTGAGCCGGGGATAGTCACATCTTTAATACAAGGCCAGCCCTGTTTTTTTCCCGCCTGGGTATTTGACTGAATATTTAGGGTTGCTCTTTCCTCCTGACTCCCAGGTTAACTAGCAGAAAATCAGCAGTTCTTGTTCCTTGAGGGCTGTAATATGAGGGACAGGCCTCTACACTTTGGCTTTGTAACTGTCTGCACTGAGGATGTTCCAGAGATGACGGCACTACCTGCCTTGCTGTAATTAACTAGCATTATGGTCAGCTAAATAAATCTTTCAAGTTCTGCTTGGGATTCTTGTACTGGAGCTTGTTTTGGTTCAAAACGGTAATGCTTCTAAATATTCTTAAGTTTTAATGAATTTTTTAGTTGTGTCCTGTGTTCTGAAGTGTTGAATGTCCTAAGGCTTGCTGTTAACAGAATGTGATATCATCGAACATTTGTATTTATGAACTATGTTTGTTCATATTTAAGTGAGACAGCCTGTCATTTTTTTCATCATTTAAGTCATAAAAAGAATTTTCCTTGGCACTACTATAATTTATTTCTTAGTATTCAAATAAAGGACTCGTAATATCACATTTCCAATTTGATCAGAATTCGCGCTGTCTAGGAGAATTATCTTTTTAACCCATGTGGGCAGAAAATCAGCCAGCCTGACGACTGTGACCCATATCGTGTGGCGACGTCATAGATCACGTTGGGGCTTTCCCTCAAGTTGCTCTGCATTCTGGGAATGAAATTCAAACAGCTTTCCTGTAGCAAATGTGCCAAATGATCTCCGCAAAATGCTTGGTCTTACAAAAAAGTATGATAATGTTTCCACTCTACCACATGTAAAACAAAACGGTGCCATACTATTTTTACATATCAGAGGAGTCCAGAATAGCAGGTATAAGGCGTAAAAAATTGATAACTGACTGAGACTGGGAGTCTGAGGGACTGACAGAATGTCTGATGGAGTCAGCAGAAAATTTTGTTAAAGATGCCCAATTGCAGCATAGCATGTTGTAGGCAATACTAAAAAGTTGTATATATTTATTTTAAAACCAACATGCCTCTCTGTTGCGGCGAATCCATCAGTTTGGCAATAATACAAGGCTATAGTTCTGAGATTGTGTAGATCAAGTGCTAAGTCTGTACTTTGCTAGCAGAATGAAGAGAAATAGGTCAGGTAACAGGTAAGCTTCGAACTTCACGCATGCAGACACATGCTTCCTTCTGCTCTTTGTCTGCACGATATGAACCGAGGTAGACACAATATTTGCCATGGAATTCGCCCCAAGTAAATATGTTAATCTGACTAAAAAGGGCTGTAATTTTGCAGCATGTTACAAAAATAACTCTACATTATAATGCCTGTATTTCAAAAAGAACTAAATTATGTCAGTTTTGTGAAATGTGAAGAACCGTATTGCTTTAACTCTACTGGGGGTACCACGACGTAGGATAAATTTTGGCTGGAAAACTGCACTAAGTAAAAACTGGAAACTGATTTTTATTTCAGTCAGTGTTTTAGATCAGAGAAGGTCACAAATTTAGGTACTTAATGAACTTTAACTGCTGATTCAGTATTTCTGCTTTGTGGTATACCACCCTGTTGATGATGGTGCGTCTGTTTGACATTGACTAGGGGTTAAAATTTAGAATTTTTGTTTGACATGTTTGAAATTCAATGTAGGGTTGAGATTGCTTTTGTTTTTTCTAGGAAAGTACTGGCGGTGTCGTGGAGTGAGGGTCTACTGTCCATCATCCACACTATGCTGGACCATCAGGTTAGGCTGACTTGTGCACTTGCACATTGTCCTGGGGCCTGTAGCACAAAGCAGTTAGCCAGATAACTGCACTGAGTGTAAAACCTTGAAGAGCTCTTGATTCTTCAGTCTGTGTCCTAGATTTAAGAGGGCTCTTGGGTTCGCATTTACAGATATCCAGCTAACTTGGTAATCTTGCTTCTTGAGACTGGTTCCTAGTCATGCTTGATAAGCATCTCTTTCCACTGAGGTTCTTGAGTATGTTGTGATGGCTTGCGGTGTTGTTTATATGAAGCTGGCTGTGGTAGGCTTTGCTGCTGTGCTGCCAGTTTAAACTGTTCCGAGTCTACGGAGTCATAATGAAGCTACTTTTTTGTACATTGCAGTTTTAAAGTAGTTCAACTCAAGAGTGTGGCAGAAAGCTGTCTGCCATGCAGATGGATGGGACCATCATTGTACAACGCCTCTTCTGAAGTAGTTGGGACGAAGTGTAAATTGTGAATAAAATCAAAATGCAATGACTTTCAGATCACATGAGCCAATATGTTATTTACAATAGAACATGGATAACATTTCAAATGTTGAAACTGAGACATTTTACATTTTTATGAGCTTGTTTCAAATTTTCTGGCTGCAAAAGGTCTCAAAAAAGTTGGGACACAGGCAGAAAAGGGCTGAAAAAGCAATTAAGATATAAGAGGATCAGCTGAAAGAACATTTAGCAAGTAATTAAATTAACTGTCATCAGGTGTGTAACATGATTGGCTATAAAAGGGATGTCTTAGAGAGGCTGAGTCTCTCAGAAGTAAAGATGGCCAGAGGCTCTCCAACCTGTGAAGGCTTGCGTAAAAAAATTGTGGAATACTTTAAAAACAATGTTCCTCAACGTCAAATTGCAAAGGCTTTGAAGGGCTCTTCATCGACAGTGCATAACATCATCAAAAGATTCAGAGAAACTGGAAAAATCTCTGTGCGTACGGGACAAGGCCGAAGACCTTTACTGGATGCCCGTGATCTTCGAGCCCTCAGACGCCACTGCATCACTCACCGGCATGATTCTGTCATTTACATTGCTAAATGGGCCCAGGAATACTTCAAGAAACCACTGTCTGTAAACACAGTTCACTGTGCCATCCACAGATGCCACCTAAAACTCTATCATGCAAAAAGGAAGCCATTGTTGAGCATGATCCAGAAGCGCTGCCGTGTTCTGTGGGCCAAGGCTCATTTGAAATGGACTGTAGCAAAGTGGCAAAGTGTCCTGTGGTCAGATGAGTCCAAATTTGACATTCTTGTTGGAAACCATGGGCGTCGTGTCCTCTGGGCTAAAGAGGAGAAAATCCACCCCTCCTGTTATCAGCGTTCAGTTCAAAAGCTAGCATCTCTGATGGTATGGGGATGCATTAGTGCATATGGTGCGGGACACTTGCGTGTTTTAAAAAACACCATAAATGCTGAAAGGTATATAAAGGTTTTAGAGCAACATATGCTCCCCTCCAGACGACATCTATTCCAGGGAAGGCCTTGTGTATTTCAGCAGGACAATGCAAAACCACATACTGCAGCTATTACAACAGTATGGCTTCGTAGTAGAAGAGTCTGTGTGCTGAACTGGCCTGCCTGCAGTCCTGATCTTTCACTGATTGAGACACCTCCACTCTGTGTTAAAAAGAAGAGGGGATGCTACACCATGGTAAACAGGCCCCTGTCCCAACTTTTTTGAGACCTGTAACAGCCTGTAACAGCCACCAAATTTGAAATGAGCTCATTCTGTGGATAAATAGTAAAATTTCTGTTTCAACATTTGCTATGTTACCTCTGTTCTGTTGTGAATAAAATACTGGCTGGTGCGTTTTGAAAGTCATTGCGTTTTGATTTTATTCACAATTTACACTTTGTCCCAACTATTTCGGAACTGGAGTTGTATTTGTCATCTTCCTGGTTGTTTGAGACTTTGCTGAGCACCATAATCCCTGGCCATTTAATACCTTGCCAACTGCTTCAGAAAGTTGGAGCAAGGAGTTTGGGAGTTTCAGAGTTAGGGAAGGATCTGGAGAAACTTTGTTGTCTCAACCCCCCCCTGTCTAGCCTGGCATTGCCAGACCAATTTGGAGATGCAAATTAGCCTGGCACATTTCAGTTCATTCTCGAGTTCCAAGGGAGGTTATCAACGAGCCCAGACCAAAATAACTCTGGACACAGTTGCATAGACCTATAACCAATAAAAGCAGCAAAACATGAACAGGTCAGCACATATTAAATGTTAGCTCCCTCTGAATTGTATTTTAGGGAAGCTATCTTGTTTTCTTTCTTGCCACTACTTGCTAGCTGCTACTAATGTTCATACAAATAGCAGTATGAAACATGACTGGCTGATTTGTTTGTGTTTGCATTCATAAGGTCCTCAACTGAACACTACTAACGTTAGCAAGCTAGCTTCCATAACTACTGTTAGGCTTCGGGGCTAGGTAGCCATTCCCAGCATCCGGTTCATATCTGCCATAGGTTAACATAATACACTCACATTTGGCATGGCATGTTTATGTTGCCAGTTCTTAGCAGTACCATTTGTATGTAACATGAACAAATAGCCACTGGGTTTTCACTGTGTCTATTCTTTTTCTTTCTGGCGATGAGCGGGCGCCATTTGGTAAATTAAACTTGCGCCGAATTCTGCTTTAAAGTACGGCAAATGCATCTTTCTTGTCGACGAAAGCTTTGACTGCTGTCATTTATTCTTCTTTCAGAGAAAATACCCTGTCCAGTTTGTTTAACACTGTTACAGTTGCAGATTCCATGTCCAATATCAGCACCAGCCATCTTTCTCCCTTTTGATGTTGGCCATAGGAAACTCTCTGAGGTCCTGAACAGGTCCTCTCTAACACTCATCTATTGGTCTATTGTGGCAGCTGGAGCTCAGCGAGGAAATGTTTTCTCATCTCATCGCGCGGCTGAGTCAGCAGGCGCCTCAGTTCGCTGCATCGATGAAGTTTGCAAAGATGGTCCTGACTGTGATCACAAAGTACCAGAGTCATGTGAGTTATGCCATACATCCATTTCATAATCCCACCCAGTTTCCCACTGTTGGGTACATGGGTTTTAATCATGTGAATGAGGTAGTTAATCGGTGTTTAAAGTTGTAAATACTGAATGTGGTGATAGTCATATGCGCAAAGAAGTGAATACTGGAAGTGGTAGGCATTTGGGCCCTTGCTGTCCTCCTCTAACTTTTTTCTGTTTGTTTGTTTGTTTGCTTTAATTTTGCTCGTGCATATGTGTGCAAGAAATTGTGTGGGCAGCAGTTGATGTGGTGCTCTGTGCATTTGCGAGAGTACAAGTTGAAATGGTCTGCTTTCTGTGTATACCTGTGTTTCTGTAGGTAAATACAACACAGAAGCATTCCCTGGCCTGCTGTGTAGAAGTAAACCAGACTTTTCTTAAGAAATCCCTGCAAGCTGCCCTGAAAAGAATAAGCCCATCTTAACAGGTGAAATGAATGCTGTGCATTCTGGGAGTGCTGATGGGATCACCCAGTCAAACGGGTCCAAAGACTGCCTGCACTGCAAAGCACTCTGGGAGGACTGAAGATCAACGGCCTATGCTAACTAGCTCAGTGTTTTGCTGTGCTTCAGTGTTCAGTGAGGGCATTTCTCATCCTCGCTGTGCCTGCCTGATCAAGATGTCTGCTCTGAAGATGGAGTATAACCATTTTGAACTACAAATTTTTGACCAACCTGTTTAAAAAAAGTATTATTTGAAACCTCTTGATTCTGTTATTTGTTTTCACGTTAAACAAGCATTTCTGTTGACTGGAACAAATGTGTTTAAACAATGAAAACTACCTGAGTAATTGCATTTGGAAATGTTACATTTGGCTTAGTGGTGGCACTACAGGAAACATTACAGATCCACCACAATCTCTAGTTTTCTCCTCAATTCAAAGGAGATTTGACATGCCTTTATTAAAGTATTTCAAGTTATTGTGATTTTAAAAAAAAATTAAGGTTTGGCCTGCTGGTGGCTCCACAGCAACAGTCATTTTGTGACTAACGTCAATAATGGTACTTCACTATGCACCAAAAGCGATCACAAGACATGTGACAATGTTCATGTCAAAACTGTTGGAGTTGAAAATTTCAAGCACTGCTTCTAAAAATGGTAGTGAAATTGAAACAAATGTGCATCAGCTGAAAGGGAATATTCTGTTGGGGACAGCAAAGAATACTGATGTGTATACTTTTTTCAGTTGAATAAAAATGCAGCCTCAGAATTTTTGGATCTCACCTTTTACCTTTATCTACAGCATGCACCATGCATTATTACATATTGGTAAGACTGGTAGATATGAAACTTTGGACAATTAATATAGTTTGATTTTCAGAATTCACAAACTAGAGAGATGCTGTCGATGTACCACAGCAGGGGTTCCCAAAATACCCAAAACGACAACATTTTCCCCATGGGCAGAATTCATTGTTTGGCCTTGTGGATGCACAACAGGAAAGGATATCGGGTCCAGAAAATCGTGAGGAAAACTCTTCTATGCTCCAGGAATGTTCATTGAAAATTATTGTTATAGGCTGACCAATATAAATTCCACCCCTTCTCTGTGTTCCAGAAACGATCAAAAAAAGTTTGGCATGATTAGTTTAGTCAAAGTAGTTTGAGTTATTGCATTTGGAAATTTTTTATTTGATTGAGTTTTGGCTCTGTAGGATACATTACTTAGCCACCACAATCAATTACTTACTCAGTTTATGCACCAGGAGTGTTGAAAGCAGATTTGACATGATTCCCATTGAAGTTTTGCATTTCTGAAAATGAATAGTTACGGCCTGGTCGTGGCGCTGCAGGAACGGTCATAGGGGACTAACATCAATAACAGCCCTTATCAATGCACCAGAAGTGATCACAAGAATTATGACTTGATTACCCACAAATTGTTTGAGTTGTTGCTTTTGGACATGTAAAATCACTTGAAGGTGTCACTACAGAAAAGGTCAAAAGGTCACAAAAAAACAATAAGGTTTGTCCTGTAAACAGAGGGAATAAACACAAGAAGTTTCATGCAATTCCAAGAAAAAAACTATCAAGTTTAGCCTGGTTGTGGCACTACAGCAAAGATTGTACGGAGATCTACATCAATAACAGGCCCTCTTTCTGCAACAGAAATGAAAACGAGTGTGACACAATTCCCAACAAAACTGTTTTGAGTTCTTGCATTTGGAAATATACAGTTTAATTTGGTGGTTGTGGTGCAGGAAAGGTTGCAGAGTTACACTAAACAATAGAGATCTTCCTCTTTGCACCCGTGATGAGCAAAAAAGTTTCATATGATTCCTACCTGTGAGGCTGCTGCAATTTATAAATTTTAAAAGTTTGGCCTGGTGGTGGCACTATAGCAAAGGTCGTGGGAAGTTATTGCATTTGGGTATATAAAGTTTGACCTCATGGTGGCACAACAAGAAAAGTTATGGGGTCATACAAAACAAGTGGGCTTGACACCTGTGCAGCAGGGATGAACACATAAAGTTTGATGCAATTCCCTTAAAAGCTGTCAAGCTATTGCAATTTTTGATAAAAATTAAAAGTCTGGACTGGTGATGGCATTGTAGCAAAGGTCATGGGGTGACCAACATGAACAACATGCCTTCATGTTAACACTAAATGTCTGTGGCGATGGCAGTCAAGCCAAAAACATAATATCCTTGAACACTTTATATTTGTGATAGAATTACAATTAATTTACTTAGTAGATTGTAACTACAGTAATGAAATACATTTCTACATTTCAAATGCTTATTCTGTCGTTACTTCATGCGTAGTTTTCTGCAGTTGTAAGTCAACTTTATTTAAGTGGTCACATGGTACAGTTACAAAGTCATGGCTGAATGGCTAACAGATGGAGAAAATATGCTGAATGGCAGAGGCATTCAAATGTAGCCTTGAAAATGACAGGTTTTATAATTCTGAAGGACACCACAGTTCTTTGCCTTAAACTCTAATTTTCCCTTGCATTTGCCCTTAAGCAGGTTCAAAGGAAAAGTTTCCCCCCATATTGGAGGACAGTGTCAGATAAATGTCCTTTATCTGGTGGTTACAATGCTTCACTGATGCTACATCACTCATATTGAATGAAATATTCAAATCCCGGTCACCATTATGGCTATCATGGTTATTATGGCTGTAGCAATATATCAAATGGAAAGTATCTAGATCTTGAGCATTACTGTATTCACTTTTCCATGTAATTCAACGGGACATATTTGGGATCTTCATAAACCTTGGGATTTCAGTTAGAATTTAAAATAGGCCTTAAGTTCTGCAGGTTTCAATAAAACAGCTGCACTTGACAAACCCACATATGGGATCGGAGGATTTGAAGAGGTAAACTAATTATTAAATCAAAATTAAGATTAAGGTCCTCAAAGATGGTTTATCTATGCCGGTGGACTTCATCCATGTTTTCTCCGTTTCCCGTTTCCTCACTAAGGATAAAATTGTGCCGTGCCACTACAAATATGGCTGCCGAGGAAAACCATTTTAACGTCACATCGCCTGTATTTAGCGGCCAACTTCCGGACAGTCGTTCTCTTTCTTACTAGGTCCGCGTGGCGTCGAGCGATAAGGCAACATGAGGTGAGATTTTTGCCTATTAAAATTACGTTAATCGCCTGGTTCTGACTTTCTATTTTATTTGTTTGCATATTGGAACTGTTTATTGCTATTTTAGATCGATATTTCTGTTCTACAAGCAAAATTTAAGCATTTTTTTGGTATCGCGCTAGTACGAATAGCTATGGTAGCTCGCTAAGTCCTGTAGCCATTGGCAGACGGTCTCTGGCTAGCTGGTCGTTTGGAAATTTAAATCTGATTCCATCGAGGTTCACTCTTGAGAAATGTATCCTGACTCAAAATGTTGAACGATTCGTTTTTACGTTGTACATATCTTATACAGTGATTTATGAGAAATTATTTGTATGATGGCAGTTTACAGCTAAGTTTTACACCGCTCATTAGCTGTCGTTTTGGAAGAAGTGGGCCCTCGTTCACAAGCTGAACACCTAAGTTGCAGACTGCACTTTTACCAGGTTTACAGTCGCAGTGGTTGATTTTACAGAAATGTTCCTTACTGTTACTGTTTATCCGTTCAGACTTGGGCGATTTCCCTTTGGTAACTTTCGCTGTTTAACCACTTTCTCACAGCAAGGTTTCAAGAGACACGCTGTATGAAGCAGTGCGGGAGGTGCAGGCAGGCTCCCAGGCCAAGCCACGCAAGTAATATGTTGTCCTATTCCTCCATTTTAACTGCTTGAAGGATGTTTATTAATGAATGATGTCCTCAATTCAATATTCTTGGGCTCTTATGTTTCCAGCTATCTAATGATTGTTACTGTTGTGATGGGCTGGGATTGAATGTTTTAACTGAACAATTTCATTTTATAGTTCATGTATGCTACATATATCCATTGGTAGAGGTGTGCTTACAATGTCTACTGCATAGTGTCATATATTTAGTATTGATATTTAGTGCTCATTAGCTTTTTGGTGTGGTTAATGAACCCTCTGACCTGGAATGTAGTTGGTTGCCTGACAAGCTTTCTATCCATTCTGTGCATCCTTTTACTGATCATTTAAAAACCCTCTGGTGGTATTTGTAGACATAGGATAACAGGGGTGAGCACAGAGTAAATTCTGGAATAGCTCTCAACTAGAACATGGACTGAAGTGTTTGTTTTCTGGGACTTGGTAGAAACTGTCTCTTGGTGAGTTCAGTGCTGTGATAAAATGCATCTCTGGGTTCTGCTGTTCTGCAAACTTGGTGTATTTATGTCTTGTAAGATTGTACCCAGGTGACAACTCTACTTCCAGTCAAAAGGCATTTCTGTCACTAGTGGCCAACTGGTAGTGACATTATTCATACACTTGCTGAAGTCTTATTTGTAACCATAGATATGGTAATCAGTGAATACAGAAATTGCTTGTTATTGGATTTTAAGCAAAATTTTTGTTGATTATTGTGATTTTAGTTGGATTTAATTGTGAAAAAGGGATTAAACTTTGGCTATAGATATTCATGCAGAGTTCAGTAGGGGTGTTCTGGCTTATGTTTATCTTGGCTGCAGCACTCCTCAGTCTTAATCTTGATGAAAGTTTAATTTACCCCTCCCTTGTTAGGTTCTTGGAAACAGTGGAGCTCCAGATCAGTCTGAAGAACTACGACCCCCAGAAGGACAAGCGTTTCTCAGGCACTGTCAGGTTCGGCCCCCTCCGTTCTCACCCAGTCTTCAGCCTGTCCTGTCCTGGCCCCATCACCTGGCATCATGTTGTCAGGAACTGTGTTATAACATTGTGCAGGGTTTAAGACCGGGCAGTGCTGAAGTATTTTGGGTAGTCTGGCTAACCCTCCTTCACTGGGGATGGGTAACAGACGGACCCCTACCCTGGGTCTTAAAACATGAGGGGAGGCAAAGGGGGTCGGGACATTGTTCTGCACCCCTGGAGCCGGCCATTTTTTTGAGTGAAATGGTGTTGCTGGTGGAGTTCGCAGGAGAAGCCAGCAGATGTGCGGGTAAGATGTGTCCGTCGCCCGGAAGGGGTTGGGCTAATGGGTCCTGCCTCAAACCTTGCGTGTGTGCTAATGACTCTGTGCTTGCCTCCTCAGGCTGAAGACCACCCCAGACCCAAGTTCTCAGTGTGCGTCCTGGGGGACCAGCAACACTGCGATGAAGCCAAGGCTGCTGACCTGCCCCACATGGACATCGAAGCCCTGAAGAAGCTGAACAAGAATAAGAAGCTGGTGAAGAAACTAGGTGAGTCTCCTGCAAGGTTGAAGGCTTTATTTGTATAGGTGCATACAGCAGTTATTCATACATGTTCACCTGAGACAAAGTCGTGTGCATGGATGTGTGTCCGTCATGTGTCCGTTTTAGGTCACCTGAGACATAATTTGTCCCAAAGTGACCTATTCTAATCATTTTTTTTCTCAGAAATCGCTGATCCGATTGCAATAAAATTTTGTAAACAATTTACAATTTTATAAAATTGGAATTATATGGTGCCCACCCCCAGGGGCTCTGAGGGACTAAAAGGGTCAATACATTTTCCACTTCTTCTCAAAACCGTGATCCGTTGCAAAAAATTGGCTGAAATTTTACAAATCTTCCCAGACCCAGATATGAAATTTTACAAATCTTCTTCTCAGACCCAGATATGCTGGAAAACAATACTCTTCATAGATGAAAGGCTCTTGAGGTGCTTTATCAAAATTATGAACTTCATGACCCTCTCGAGCTCCATGTTTGCCCCTGGGGAGGGGGGTGAAATTTACTATAGTTTATATTGGAAAATGATACTTTTGGGTATATTTTGTTCATTTTTCTACTGGAAATCATTCAAACTTGATTGGCATTATAACCATGAGATGACAGTTTGATACTATGACATTTTTGACCCTGTCTGTTCCCCAGGGGCTGAGGGGTGGGGCCCAACCGGGGTCATATTGCCAAAAATTTCAACAATCTTCTCCAGACCGAGAGGCTGGAAACCAATACTCTTCATTGATGGAAGGTGCTTTATCAAAATTGTTAATTTCCTGGCCCCCAGGCTCCATGTTTGCCCCTGGGGACGGGGTGACGTTTACTATACTTTATATAGGTAAATTATACTTTTTGGGTATATTTGGTTCATTAACATCAATGACATCAGTTTTTATGCAACTCACAGGCGACTGTTAAGGTCCACAGGCCTCTTGTTTTTTTTTTTTTTTTCTTTGTGAGAAGTGCTGTGACTGGTGAAATTGAAATGGCCAACATGATGTAATTTTTTTTATGTTGACGTGACTTTGATGGTCCTCGATACAGACTAAATCCCCCATTAATGACTCCATTTGTGGCTGTACATACTGTAGTGCAGGTATGTCCTACAGTTACCACTTGAGCATTTGAATGGGCAAAGCCATCATTGAGTGGAGAAAATTGGTTGGTTATTTGCTGCTGCTGTGAGAATTGGATAATGCATCTGATCAGTGAGCGATTTTTCCGAAGAGGAAGTCAATTACATGACCACTTCACCATTGGGTTTTGCATATCAGAATGGGAGTGCAACTTTGTTCTATCTGTCCTACAGCCAAGAAATATGATGCTTTCCTGGCCTCCGAGTCCCTGATCAAACAGATCCCGCGTATCCTGGGCCCTGGGCTGAACAAGGCCGGAAAGTTCCCCTCTCTGCTCACGCACAACGAGAATCTGATCACCAAGGTGGACGAGGTGAAATCCACCATCAAGTTCCAGATGAAGAAGGTGCGTGCCCTTTGGGAGTCAGCTGCACTTCTGTGTTTTACCATCTTGGGATTTGGGGAGTAAATTCAGTGTGTAGGGGGGGGGAGAGGGGGGCAGAGTATTAAATCTCTGTCCCTCACTGGCTTAAATATAGGACCATTTGCAAAGGTATAGGGGAAAATTACAAAATATATCAGCTTTGTTATAATTTTTGTCCTTGGCTCTCATTTTCTGCTGTCGTTATTCAGTTTGAGACTGAGTATGTTTGTTTAGATTATGGCAGTTGGTTTAAGTGCAGGCTTAATGCCTCCTTGGAATTTCCTGTTTGGCTAAAACTCCTTCCTGTGTCTTTGTACAGGTTCTGTGTTTGGCTGTGGCAGTGGGTCATGTGAAGATGACTGAGGATGAGCTGGTCTACAACATCCACCTGGCCGTCAACTTCCTGGTGTCCCTGCTTAAGAAGAACTGGCAGAACGTGCGTGCGCTCTACATCAAGAGCACCATGGGCAAACCCCAGCGCCTGTATTAGAGGCTCTGCTTTTCTCTTACAATAAACTTGACAAAACTGCCAGTCACTGCTCTCTGGGTTTTTCTTTACTGTTTCTCGTCTTTCTCAGGCTTGTCTCATCAGCTTGCAATGTCTGGTAATAAAATAAATCCATGGTTAAGTGTTTTTGATCAAGTCTTGGAGCTGGAGTTCAGTATGGCGTGTGGACTTGCAAAGGGTCAAAGGAGTTACCCTCCATCTCGCTCAGTAGTCAAAATATGGTCCACAAGGTGTGAGAACTACAGGTTTTCCACCCTCCCTTTACCTCAGTCAAATGCAAAAACAGTTTGGCCAATCAGAAGCACAAATTGTCCAGTTAGTGGTCCCTGATCGAGGTCATGACAACTATTACGGTTTACTTATTTTGAAACCAGTAATTTCCAAATGTGATGTCTATCCCTGTAACGGACGGTAAATGAAATGTTTTAAAATGTGGCCCAGGACTGAGGTGTACCTTGCTGTGCATGTGGACAAAGTGTTCTTGGAAACCAAGAAGAATGAAGGGTTGAATATTTGAAAGGCGTGCGTGTGTAGTCCCATGAGGCTTCTGTCCAATTATTGGGGTCATGGTGGCAGTATTTGACAGATTTCATACACCAACCAGGCATGAATGTCAGTATTGAGGAATGCACCAGTGCACTGAAACCAAGCAGTATCTTATCTTTTTGTTTTGGTTTTTTTTGCTAGGTGCCCATGTCATGCAAAAAGCACTACAATTTGCTAATTCTAATTCAAATTGCTAATTTGTAATTTGCATATTCAAGATGATTCAGTCAATTCATCCCAAAATGTGCTTTCAACCTTTAAACCCCACCTTTTTAATCCCCCTGACCTAATGCGGGGGATATGGTCATCAGTATGTCTGTGCATCCGTCCATCTATAATCAGTTTGTTGCTTTACCAGAACTCGAGTGTCGTTCGATATTTTTGATGAAACTTGCGGTGCTTAGTAATTAGGTCCTTGGACTGGTGCCTTTTGATATTTTTTCGAATTTCTGCGATTAGATTGCGGGGGCCGGGGGCATACGTCATCATCTGATGACTTGTTAACTTTTGCCTTTGATTTTCCTGAATGATTAGGTTACAACCTCATTTCAAAAGCTACGCCATTAGGTCTCTGGAAATGTGCTCACATAGGGCCTCATTTATAAACGGTGCGTAGGCACAAAAAAGACATTTACGTCGCTTTCTTTGCAGATTTCTGATTTATAAAAGCAAACGACATTAAAAAGAATTTTTTAAGGTTATGCAGAATGTCAATAAATTCCAAGTCCATCCTAGTTAAATAAATGAAAATTCCATGCAGTTTATTTTACCCATAGGTTTATAAATTAGGTTGTTTTCCACAAAATGTCTTTTTTTTTTTTTTTTTTTTTTTGTGCGTACGTATTATTTCGGTATGAAATCCACGAAAATTTTTATAAATAAGGCCCATAGTATGTGACTGAACCACAAGTGACACTCCATCAGCTCAAACACGAAGGATTATGTCTGGTGCACACCGTGCGCTGGTATGCTGGGGGGTTCCATCAGGCTAATAACCTTTTGCTCTTGGCTACGGAGGGTTAATTTGGCTCTCATTTGCTGGTTTAGTAACTCCCTCCCCCCTACATGCACAATACCCCTTACCTGTGGCCTCAACCCCCCCCACCTCCTGCAGGTGAGGGTTTAATGGTGTACTCTGCTGAGCTAGTTTTAGCTCCTGCGTTGCCAATGTCTCTGTCCTAATAGGATTAGCTGCTTCTTTGCTGCAGTTTACAGTGAAGGCAGCATTGGCAGCCATGGTTGATCAGGAGGTAAGACTTGCTTAGTGCACTTGATTTTTGCTTTATGTGCTGACCACATGGACAGCAGAGATTGGTTCCTGATGGTATCTATTTGCATTAGCCCTTGTTCGGTACAACTGGGGCTTTGATATGCTGGTCTACGGACGTTCAGTGTGTTGGAGGCTAGTTGAATTTTAGTTGGTGCTCCATTGAGGCTTGTCTGGGGTGGGTATTGGAGGAGATCCTTGTGGCAGTGGTCATGGTTACTGGAGTTTAGCGCATCGACTCATTCAAATATGTCTCCAAATGTATTTCTTCCCACAAACTTTGAAGAATTCCTCAATTCAAGAACTAACTCAGTTAATTTATTTGTATTGTCTGACTTTAAGGCTCATTTAATGTTCAGAAGCGTGGGGTTTCAAAGTTGTATATGTAAGTAATTAGGTAAAGTGTAACTGGATGGGGGGGGGTCGAGTGGGCGATATTGGCTCTTGGTGGGAGAATCGGCAGGTGTCAGGTCTGCAGTCAGAGTAAGGAGCAATGGTCAGTCCATACGTTACCCACACTGCAGTGGTGTGTCGCTCTGGTGTGTTCTGGCTCATTGAGCCCGGAATATCTCATTGAGCTGGGAAAAATTCTTTTTCTGTCTGCCTGCTGAGGAAAGGTGAGCACAGTTAGCATTCATATTTAAAATGGACTGAGCTGTTTTTTTTTGTTTTTTTTTTGAGGCACGAGTTGTCACTACATGTTGTCAGGGGAGTTCACCAGCTGCTGGTGGAAATGTGATCTTCTACCTTACAGCTTAATCTGTCTGAGAAAAACTAAACTTTGACAGTATTCAGTACTTGACAGTTGATGAAATGGAAATGGGAACATATTACATGAAGAATTGCTTATTTGGGGTATTTTGTCAGTGGATTTAATGCGTCTGTTGATAATCAGAAGCTATTAGCTTCCCGTTGTCATATCTTGGCATACATCGTCCAGCAGAGCAGCCTTCGGTGAAATACGTGTTTAAAGTCCTGGTAAAGCACCAACAGTTCGCTGCTTTATTTATACATTATTGATAATACCTCTAAATTATTTTCCCTAAACATCAGTAACAATAGATCTCATCTCGATAAATATTTCATTTACTCTGGACTGCTCCCTCTCTCTCTTGAATGATTTGCTCTCCCCCTCTGAGGTAAGTCTCCCCGTCTGCACTGTAATGAAAGTGACCCCCTCCATTTCTCTCTGTGTCGCATCTCTGTCTTCATTTCTCTCTTCGGCCCTATCTCCCTTTCCATTTCTCTCTCTCGAGTGTAGTATGACTTCCCCTCAATCCCGATCCTGCCTAGACCTCCAGCGTTCCCGATCGCTCTCCTCACTTCCCTGTCTGTCCTCGTCTCATGACCCCGCAGTCTCAGAATGCAATGCTCCTTCGTCCTCACAGGTAACTTTATCCCTGAAGTACTAACACCTGGGAATTGGAGGGGTGATCTCTTGTGATGGTCAGGGCATATCCAACGGTTCTAGGCTTCTTTTGACCTGAACTTTTTTGGGCCCCTGGATGCCATCAGTGATGGTGCTTTCGTCAGTAATTAATGTTAACTGAATCTGCTGTGTATGTCGAGTTCAGTGAGGACTCCCTTTATCTTCGGCCATTAGCCATCATCCCTTTGGATATGGAATTGGTGAGCTTACAATGAACTCACAAACCCTTCTGTTCCCAGGATCATGGCAATGAGCCTCATGAATTGTTCGCAGAGAAGACTCCGATGGTCAGCCAAGATGGGTAAAACAAATACAAAGCAATGACAACAAAAAAATCAGAGTTGAGTAGGATATAAAAAGGCTAGATGGCTAGAAGGCTAGAGTCCTAATGACTCTATATTCAATAGCAAAACACTATTTTTCATTGTCAAATGGCTCCTGGCATTTTAATCGCATATATATGTTGAGCTGAATTTGAGCGTGAGCATACTCTGGTTTAGAAAATGGTAAACAAAATGACAATTTATGATAATTTAGTCAAGGAAATAGAATTCATCATATACAGCTGGACAAAAGTTAAGAACCACGCAATTCTTTAAACAAGTTCCATTAGGACTAAATTGGTAACATCAACAAACATTGACCTATTCTTGGAAATATGGCTTGGACATGCCTATCCTGGCACACAAAATCCGTTTGAAAAGAATTTGATCTTCACGCTTAATTAGCTTCTAAAGAAAGGGTATGTTTTCAGCACATTGCTGTCAAATGCATGGGCCTACTGTCCTTTAAAGATGGCAAGCTTACCTGTATTCACCAAAAAAAACAAAAAAGAAAAAATTCTGTCTCCTGAAGCCTGAACTTTAATTGGAAGCAACAGAGTTGATATTTTACTAGGATAAATTGTGCCAATCAACTGCTGACATTCATCATGTGCAGTTAAGCACGATTCATGTCCAAGCCTTCTGAATGTGAAATGCATGCCAAAACTTTCATGCAAATTTACAGAATTTAAAACTTGCCAATTTTTGGAAAATATTATTTTGAATTTGGTAATGCTTCACTTTTGAACAGATATATATTTACAGTCAGTTCTGAAGCTGACAAGTCAATCCAAGGACTGCGTCACCGGCCAACTACAATGTAACTTTCTGAATCTTCTGTATATTTTTCATACCCTGAATGTTTTCGTAATTACAGTCAGTTGACTGTGAGCCTTCCATTGTGGCAGACTAGCAGCCAATATTTTTGCAGAAATTTACTCTCCCTCTGCAGTGTAACAAAAATGCAATATGCTGATAAGCCTTCACCATAATTCCCTTATACATGTTTACTTGCACATGCATATTCCATATTTTCCTCACAGTGAGGAGGGGCTGAACCAGTCCAGAGTTACCCAGGGTGCTGACCATTGCAGTTCTGAGACAGGTATGTGATTTCTTTCTAACATGTATGAATACACAATCACTGACAAATTGCCTGTAAACAGCCTTGATGTGCCCTGCTATTATTTTACCCTTGTCCTAAGTCTTTTTGTATAGTACACGCAACAATACAGAAATGGGGAGGATTATGTATAAAAAGGTTTCGGATTCTTGCATCAGTCAAAGGATTATAGTAAGTTAATTAAATAATTAAAATGTGTTAATTGTTTCTGTGCAAGTCCAGTGTGATGTAGTACAGAACCAAAACAGCAGGAATAGTGTCATTGTCAAAAAATTACTGAGCACTCTGTATGTTTCAGAGAATTCCCATTTGGAGTGTTGATGCATAGTATCATTTGGAGGGTTGCAATACTGTATGTTGAAGTAAATCTTTAATTTTATCATTACGTCGCCCTGCTCCGTGGTGTTAATGACTGGTCTGTGTTCATCAGGGCGTGACTGCAGTCCAAGTTCAATCCAGGAGCCTCTCCAGTGCGTCATAAGCGCAAAAGTGAGTCACTTCAACCTGCTCTACATCTGACTGAAAGATCATGGATATTTGATGAAGCAGAGAAGTCCTCAACTGTGTTTTGTTCCAGGGAAATTAATTTGGTAATTATCATAGTTAAGGGGACGAACTAATTAGTGAATTCATAGATTGACAGTGAATGTGACACACTCCAACAAATTTTCCTTTCCAATCCCTGCACTTTCCAACTTTGGTGGGTTGTTTGCAATGGACTGAATTGCTCCTTTTCTTGCAGCCTTATGATGAGACAGTGAAGCCCTCTGAGTTTGCAAGCCAGATGGAAGAGAGTGAAGGGGACAGTGAGCAAGGTAATGTGAATTGTATGGGAACTGTTAGTGCTCCTTCAACACCAGATGTAATTGTCTCTATGTAAAATGCACTCTTCAACATGTTGTTCTTCCACTATTATCTGGGCCACAGCACTATATTGCTGTAGCACTGAGTTTAGCACTGCGCTTGACTTAAAGCATTGGTGAATCATGGAATGGCAGCTGTGTACGTTTCCATGCATAGCCTGACCAGGATTTTGACATATTTGGTTAATTGTGCTGCGTGGAGCCTGTAGATGCATTTTATTAGCTGCACTTTTCAAGGAGATCAGAACCATTCACTGCCTATGGAAAGCCAAAAGTCGTTTATTGTGGGCACAAATACTTATTTTAAAAAATGCTAGAACTGTCGAGAATGGTCTCGAAATGTATTCTGAGTTGAGGTCTTGATCAAAGATTGATGTGTATGATTTTCCAGAGTCGAGCCAGGAAAATCTGGTTGCGGCGTCATGGGATGAGCTATCTATTCTGGAGAGGCTGGGACTCGACAGGTATATGGAATCAGATCACATACTATATAGGGAAAATAAGGTGTGATATTTGGACATTACATCTATTTGGGCACTATTATCTACAGTAATGTGCAGTTGCATACCAAAGGTCTTTGGAACAACAGAACACTCGTCAGATATGTATCTCTCAGGCTTCAATGCATGAGGGGTATACAGTAAATAGATTTGTGATAGTCACATGTGATTTCTGACCAATGCATTCGGGGTCTCGTGTTAGACTTCGCGATTTGGTCCCAGAGCATGAGGCTGACACCTAAGGTGTGACAATTATGAGGTGTATTGCCTCTAAATTACATGGTGCGCATAGGCTAAGTTATGAAAGTTATTGTATTGCCACAAGTGCTGTTGGAATGTAAAGTAAAAGCCAAAAGTAGAGAAAAGAAAATTATCGTGATGAACAGGACTGTCCAACACAAAATGTATCAAGATGGTTGAATTTGTTTATGAGCCTTTGCTTTTTCACTAGTTATGCAACTTTGATAGTGTTTTTTGCCTTCTCCCTCTCCATCTCTATCTCTCTCTCACTATTTCTCTCAGTGCGGAAATGACTGAGGAAGAAGCAGAGGTTAGGTTCTCCAGTGGTTTGATTTGAACTTTTTTGTTGAATGTGAATCTCAGAATTAAACCTCATAGTTTGAGTCTAGTCATTTATTTAGTTCATCACAGTCAAACGTTGTTGTTGTGTGCTGCTGACTCTACGACCTCTGCTACGACCTTATTTTTTGGCCAAACTTGTACTGATTGGCTATTGCTGTTGCTCTGCTTGCCCTGATTGCTCTTTTTGTGCTGTGCCCGGTTTTTGCTCTCTCCATACCTCCACTGCTTGGCTTTGGCTCTGGTCCCTCCTTCGTTGATGGGCTTTTCCCCTTGCCTCACTTGTGATGACTGGCTCTTTCTCTGTCTCTGCTCTGCTGATTGTTCATATTTTAACACCATATAACATCTCATTGCATAATGTCCAACATGCCTAAGCATAGCATAACATAGTGCCACAGAAGCTTGGGCTTTTGAGGACTATCTTATTGTAGTCAACATCATGTAATACACTAGTCCAACTGAGTGCGTGTGAACCAGAGTCTACTAACCCACAAATTGAAAGTTCTCAGAAAAAACAGGTTCAAAGTTTCTGCTGTCTGTAAAGTCAGATTTTTGCCTGATTCTCTGGTTAAAAGAACTTCTAACTGATGCTAAATAATGTTGTACTTATGATGTAAGCATTGTCAGAGGACGCTACATGCACCTATCTTGTTTTTCACCAAATGCTAGATAGAAGCCTCTGGATCTCACCCACTCATTTTAGAGACATTCAAATCTCAAAAAAAACATACATGGGTGAATAATAAGTAATAGGGTAAGTAGAATCAAACTTTAATCTCTCTTTTGGGTGAAGTGCCCCATAGCCTTTGTGAAAAACTCCTGAATTTCTGGCTCTACACTCTTGAAGGGGGCGTTCTCCCTCCTGGCTTTGGCAGTCCGCTGTGACCAGTTCACCCTGAAAAAGAGACTCCAGGCAGAGGAGAAGGCCCGGAACCTGGCTGAGAAGAACATTCACCTGGAACTGGATAGGGGCAGGGAGATTCTGCAGGTAATGTGCCAGGCCAGAGCCTTTGGTGTGGAGTGTGCACGCTCGCCACGTGTTTGTGCGGGATTTCTCCAGAGACTGTTATGATCCAGAGAAGGAACCAGACGCAGATACGGGGTACAATCCAAAGATGAGTATCTATTGGTAGGAATTAGGGATGGGGATTGTTAATTTTCATTGATATCGACACCATTATCGAGACTACCTAACGATTTGAGTTCTTATTGATACCAGTACAGTCGTAGGAGTGGTGTGGTCAAGCTCAGAGCTGTGTGAGGGGCAGTCCAGCTTGGTTGCTGTTCAACGGGGGAGGGTAGAGGGCATGTCCTTGCCTGGCCAGTGGCCATTCCGGGGCAGAAGCCAGGTGGTGAATTTACCTCACCGAAGCAGGACCACTTGTCAACAGGACTTTGGAGTTTAGCTTGAGGGCAGTCCCAATCCTTGAGACTGATGAAGGCTTGGGAGTTTGACTCCAAGACTCCAAAAAGTTATTGCATTTAGTATATAATTGAAGTACCAATAAAAACTTGAAAGAACAGCTTAGCTAAATGATAAACTGATTGGTAGGCTTTAGAGGGATAATACAGCAATACTTCTAAACAAAACGAAAGCTTCTATACACTGTGCCCACACTCAAGGAGCAGGGCAGATAAGGGATTACACCTTGGCATGGGGAGGAGGACAGGAAAATAAATCAATTAAAGGGGACATAACCACTAAACATGCGTAGCTTGCTAGAAAGGGGGAGGATATGGTTAAGGACGAAGGAGGTTGTGACAGTGACGGTAGTTTTCTCCCTGAATCCAAAGACTTATGCGGGATAACATTCATCATGCATTGATCAAGACAGAGTGTATGCATTTATTACATTAAGCCTCATTAACAAAGAGGAACTGGTAGGCTATTTAAGTTACAGTACTTCAGCAGCAAGAAAAACTCATAATCCTGTAGTCTTCACTTTGTAACATGGTTCTATGATGTGATGTCATTTTCTTGTGAGTTATGTGTGTGATTATTCCCTAATTAAACTGTATGTTTCGGGGCGCCCCGGTGGCTCATCGGTCTGGGCGTGCGTACCATGGGGGCTGTGTCCTTCCCGTGGCGACTTGGGTTCGGTTCCGGCTCTGGTCATCTGCTGCATGTCTTCCCCCATTCTTCTCCCCAACCTTCCTGTCTCTCTACACTGCATAACTGTCGAATGATGGAAAAATTCCCAAAAAAAAAAAAAAAATCTTTGAACTGTATGTATCTGTGCCCTTGTTTATGTGTGTGTTAGTCTCTGAAGACGCTGTGCTTGGACAGTAAGCGTAGTAAGATGCTGCAGCGATTGGAGCTGTGTTTGAGTGTTCTGAGGGGGTCGGTGGAACGGATTGCTACCTCAGCTGAACTGCTGGGGGCTGTGCACCAGGTACACCACTACAGGAAGTGATGTGTCACCACGAAATTAATTAGATTTCTTCATCAATATTGGTACATTTAAAGTCACCTGTTTCATTGCATAAAATGAAGACTGCCTCTATTATTAGTGACATGTCTTCATAACATTAATTTGCATTTTGCTGTGTCTGTCAGTGTGATTTCTGCTAATTTTTTCCAATGAAAGTCGGGAGCAGTGAGTTTTTCCCCAGTCAATAAACAGCATTGTGATTTTTTTCTGGTTTGTAAATGGTTATGTCTATGTTTACATACTGTCCATAAATGGCAGTGTGTTTTTATCCTGGTTTCATGTACCTAGGAGTTTGTTTCAGTATTGTTTGCTAAAGGAATTAAATGTGGTGTGTAACTGATGGCTTCAGGAAGCTCGTTTGAGCCGGGCGGTGGAGGTAATGGTGGCTCACGTTGAGAACCTGAAACGACGACACATTCGGGACAGGGCTGAGCTGGAGGAAACCAGGAGGCAGCTGCAGAGGAGCAGTCGCAGCCGGCAGCTCAGTGACCCTAGAGGTGCTGCTCCCTCTGGCTGGGTGGACTCACTGCTATAGCATGAAAATAGTACACACTCAATCAGTGTCATTATTCATAGGGTGCATCTGAATTCTCTAAAGTGCAAGGGACCTTCCTTGATAAAATGATATGAATTGGAAATAGTTCGGCCTGTTACTATGACTAGGAGCATCAGAATTGTCCATTTCATGATGGAAAGGAGGCAATGTGTGCCTTCGTTACTTCCTTCCAGCAAGGAAACATTGTATAAAAGAATCATAGTCTACATACCAAAAGCCTTTGCAGATAAGATATACAATTCTTCAGCATAGTTTTTCTGTGGGATTTGTCTTGTTATTATCAATCACTGTTGAGCTCATGATATATTCAAGGAAAGGGCATCCAATTTCTCTCAAAAGTACCCTCATGATCTCACTGCAACTTTCCCTTGGTGGCCTGTTTAAGACAATTCAGATGCACCCATCCTCTCTGACTCTGATCATTGATTGGTTCAATTTCTGCTTTTGGCTTGCAAGTAATAAGGGTACAATATAGACAATGAAAAGTGACATGGATCTGCACTCTTAATGTAAAATGTTTGATGAATACAGTGAAAAATGTGGAAGTTTAAATCTTTGCCATATCTGTTCTTGATAAAAATTAGACCTGTGGTGTATGCAGTTTAAAGTGAATGGACTTAAGCTGCATGTAAGCGCGCTCCCAATGAATTATTGATGGCGCATATTTAATTTCAGATGAGGGTGAGATGAGGCAGAAGCGCTCTAAAACATCCCAGCAGGTGAGAATATTACATTCTGATCTACAGTAAAATTTTATGCCATTCAGTGCTAGTGATCAAAACTGTAACCAACTCTGAGGACACTGAGGTCATCTTCTAATTTGTTCCTTTAAGAGAACATCCGTTGTAATTAATTTAGGAATGAAATAGTTATACATGTCAACTCCTAGAGTCTTTGCTAAAGAACTTGATGAGCAGCATTGGGTGTTTAACTGCTCGGTTGGAATATGAAATGGCACGCTCTTTGGGTAAGGTTGAGAATTCATGGAGTACATTTCAGTTCTCTGAAATAGCATCCATGTTTCCCTCACTCGCCTCTTAATATTTTTCTGTAATTTCAGTCTAAGATAGAGACATGTATCTGGCATTTATTCCCTAAAATCTGCCTTCAAATAAATGACTAAACTAAAGGGGAAAAGGGCATATACCACTGCCGCCCCCCGCCACACCTCTCCTTCACCCTGCTGAGTCTCTTCACCTTGATATTTTGGTGCTAGTTACTATTGTCTTATAAAAGCACAACACTCTTAAGCCTTTAAATCCTATAGGCCTGCTTAGCGGCCGTATAGAGGACATGCAATAACCCGAAATGCCGGAAAACTGACCTCCAAACATGTAACTTTGATCACATGACTTTTGGTTGTCATGTGACCTCATTTACGTTCAGGTGATTTCCCCATCACAGTAAGCTGGGTTTCGGTATAGATGGGGGTCACAACCCTTTTATATAATACAGGGTTCAAAGGATTAAAAATGTTTGATTATGGGCAGATGTCTGCTTTCTCTTGTTGCACTTCACACTTTCTGTTAACTAAGCTATACACCCAACTGGAAAAAGTAGATTATAAACAATATGTGATGCATGTGTATATTAATTAATCTAGACCTATGTTACATAGAGCATATCTTGTATTATTCATAAATGCAGTGTATTTTAGTATGGTAATTAATCAAATCAGTCAACTTCAACTTCCTTTTCCCATACCTCTGTTACCCTCCTTCCCGCTTTCTCCTGCGTGTCACTCAGCAGACGACCCGACGTCGAATCAGCATTGCTGTCATCTCCAAACAGCACAAGGTGAACAAATTACCACCATATTATTGAAACACACAACACCCACACATCTAACAGACGCTGAGCTTCTGGTGCAGGTAAGTCAGAAAATTAGTGACTTTGCACAGTCCCCATTCCCTGCACAAACGCACACGCTCACTCACCCTTATATATAGAAACACACTGTACATATGGGCAAGTGTGAAAGCATAAACTCAAATGTACTTAGAAAATCCGGAAAATGTCTTTGAAAAAAGAATTTTATTGGTCAGCTTATTTTATTTATTATTGTCCTGCAGACCCTGAGAACAGAGTTTGGGTTGCCGGACGAGTCCACACTTAACATAGCAGCTCTCAGCCAGCCTCTAGAAAGGAGGCTTCTCGATGGCAGGTACCTGGTAGAAACCAAACAGCATGTGCACCGTCCTGTACACACACTAAGCAGAATGGATACACAGTACTCAGAGGGCAGACTGAATACACAGTATGCTGCTCACACACTGTGCTGAACACATATTGTCCTTAACATACAATCCATTACGTATACTACACTGAGCATGCAGAAAAGCCGCATAGATAGATACAACGGCATATACTGTGCCGTGAAAAAAGTATTTGCCTCCCTACCAATTTCCTCTATTTTTGCATATTTGTCGCTCTTAAATGTCGCAGATCCTCAAACTATATTTTAAAATTAGACAACTATAACCTGAGTGAACACAAAATGCAGTTTTTTTAAATAATTTCATTTATTGGAGGAAAAAAAACTTTCACAACCATAACTGGCCCTGATTTCCCCCTAAGCCACTAAATCAACCAATTAAACAAATTTAATTGATAACTGAGCTCAATTTCACGAGGTCCTCCCAGGCATGATTACTTTCAACCCTGCTGAATTGAAACATCACTTTAATTGAACCTGTCTGGCAGTGTGAAGTTGACAAAAAGCAGCACATGCGCTATGATGTGAATAAATTCAAGAACATATGAGAAACAAAGATGTTGACATCCGTCAGTCTTGAAAGGGTTGCAAAGCCATTTTTTAGGCTCTGGGACTCAAGTGATCCATGCTTATATGCCAATGGAGACAACTTTGAACAGTGCTGAACCTACCCAGGAGTGGTCAGCTAAGAGTGCATCATTGACTCATCCAGGGCATAACAAACGGAACCCAGAGTAACGTCTAAAAAACTGCAGACCTCACCTGCCTCAGTTAAAGGAGGAGACATTAAATGTTGAATGTGGATGCTGAATGACAGCTGAACCAATCTAATATTATAAAAAAATATATTAAAATATCTGATTCATTCTTGTGTTGAAACTGTTACTTGAATAATGGCACTAGTTGGGATTATAGGCACCAACATTCACAGCACGCTTTCACATAACCAATAAACAACTGCTCTTCTGACAAGGAGGTAGGTACATCAGTTCTGATTGCTTTCATGATGTAAGACAAGTTCTGATTGATTATCGTAAGTGAGGTCAAACACTATGGCTGCGTCTGAGTTTTGTATGCATTTCACTGTATTCCATGAATTTCAAATGCTTCATTCTTTCTTGATAAGAGCCAGAAATTCCATAATTTGGTTTTCTAAAAAGCATATGCCATGGCTTTTTTTTTGTATTATATAAACAAAATTTCTTGTCACCTCCTTTAAGGTCAGTGTTCCCGATTCTGCAATTGGAATGAAACTGGGCAAAAATGGCATCCATCAGAGCTACAAGGCGAAAATCACTGCTGCCCAAAAAGAACCCAAAGTCTCTTCTCACATTTACCAAAAAAAAAATCTTGATGACGCCCAAGCCTTCTGAGATAATATTCTGCGAACTGATGAGTCGAAAATTGAACTATTTGGAAAACATTGGTCCGGTTACATCTGGCGTTATGCTAACACAGCATGATCCTAGTATAACGGTCTGGGGCCTTTTACAGTTTTAGGACCTGGGCAACTTGCCATAATTGATAGACCCATGAATTCTGGTCTCAAACAGAAAATCTTGAAGGAGAGTGTCAGACTATCAGTTGTGACCTAAAGTTTAAGCACATTTAGGTTTTGCAGCAGGACAATGATCCAAAGTGCACATGCAAGTCCACCTCTGAACGGCTCAAAAGAAACAAAATGAAGGTTTTGGAGTGGCTTAGTCAAAATCCTGACTTAAATCCGATTGAGACGCTGTGACATGTCCTTGAACAGGCAGATCATGCTTGAAAACCCTCAATGTGACTGCATTAAAACAATTCTGCAAAGAGGAGTGAGCCAAATTTCCTCCACAGCGATGTAAAAGACTCATTGCTAGTTATTGCAGGCTAGTTATTGCAAGGATGGCACAACCAATTACAACTGTATTCGGTTAAGGGGGCTATTGTTTTTTCTCCTGGGTGATGCAGGTTTTGAATATATCTTTACCTTCAGTAAATAAAATGATCACCTCCAAAAGCTGCACATTGTGTTCTCATTGCTGATGTTTTATACTGAAATTAGTTGGATTCTGAAACAATTAAATATGACAGATAAGCAAAAATAGAGGAAATCAGGAATGGGGAAAATACTTTCTCACAGTGCTTTACTAGTCACTGAATGTCTGTTATTCATTCTTTCTCTCTCCCTCTCTCACCTTCATGTTTTCTCCTCCTCTCTCCATGCCTTCCTTCCTCATTGCAGGCAACTTTTATGCAAAAAAGAGGACTTATCAGGGAATGGTAACCTTGAGGCACCAGATGAGTTATCTTCAACTTGCCAGGCAATCCCACCCACAGCCAGCACAGAAGAAACAGAAAACCTGTACCTCCATAGGTAATGCTGACCAGTGACAGCTACAAGAGTTGAAATCTAAGGAGGCAATAAAACATCCCTTTCAATTGATTATTGGTCTCAACTTCTTTTAAATATTTCTCTGAAGATTAAATAGTTATATGTTTAAATCAAGAAATACTCTGTTCTATTCGGACTGACCAGTCATCCTCAATTAGTTGAGGAAGATGAACAGTAAAACACTTAGGGCCCTAATTTGATGACCTAAACACTGCTGGCGAACGGAAGTGCTAACGGTATTGCAGATCAAAACAAGGAATGTCTCACCCCATTTCATGACAGACGGCAAGAGCACAACCGTGGCACTGTTGTCAATAGGGTTGGTCCAAGACAAATTAATTGCCTGTGGATGCGATGAGGGTGTAGTTCCATTAAGGCCAATTGGATTAGCCATCATCATTCCCTTTAAAACCAGAGAATGAACATGATGGCAAACTAGCAATTACAGTAGGTGAAGAACAAGCACTCGGGCTGCGTTACTTTCACCTCTATCAGTTAAATGTACTAAGTGGATTAGAGTGCTATCTTGATGTAAGGTGACGAGGAAAATGAGAACTACCATCAATGAGTTTTGTATGAATGTGGATCATTTAAATTGTATTCTTAATGGCACTTGTGGCATTAAAACAAGGGTGAGACTGAGGTTTATTATTGTTTTTCCATTATGCGGCACCGTTTGCATTAAAAGGTTAATGTTTACCTGCCAACGGATTATTAAAATCATTGGAAAACTTGTTAATAAAGGAAATTGGTTGAAAATGGGTTTAAACTCATTTTCAGTTTCGGGATATTTTTTGCCTCTTGAATAGTGCTGACTCATACATTATAGTACCTTTGCAAGTCGGGATGACTTGTACCTCCATAGGTAGTGACAGCGTAGTTTCCCGATGCTGCTGTTTATTTTGTAAGTCCATAGGTGGTGCTGATTCGGATCTTACACCTCCGTAGATACTATAGACTTGTACCTCAGACTTCCATAGGTCGTGACAGGTAGAATTGTGATGCAGTTTATTTTGTACCTCCATAGGTTGTACTAACTCATATTTAATATCTCTAATACTGCTGACTTATACCTTATACCTCCATAAATAAGGCAGACTTGTAAATTATTTCTAATACCTTATACCTCAAAGGAAGGGCCTACATGTATTTTATACACATAATTTATACCTTCATAGGTTGGGCTGGCCTGTATCTTCTCCATCTTGAAATGTCTTTATGTATGTATTCACATGCATGTATGTCTGCGTGTGTGTCTATATGTGTGTGGGGCGGGGGGGGGGGGGTAAATATTTATCTGCTGTTTTTTTTTTTTTTGCCTGCAAGTCTACAGTATCTCTTCCATCACCGTATGGAGCAAAATTGTGTGTGTGTTTCTGTGTGTGTTCTTGTTCTTGCGACACAGTGAGAACCAGAAAACCTTTTTATCCTACCGAGTGGGGGAAGAGATTGGGAAGAGAGGACATTTTCGCCTATCTTCACAACTACAAAGGCAAATTATGACTTGTTAGTTTAGGGGTAAGTTAGGGGTGAGGTCAGAATTCGGATATGTTTAGGTAAGGGTAAGGGTTTGGGTTAGGCATGCCTTGTTAAGATTAGGGAAAGGCTATAGAGACACACAAAGAATGAATGGAAGTGAATATGATGTCCTCAGGAGGATAGAAGTACTAGGATGTGTGTGTGTATGTGTGTGTAAATATTAATTAGTTCTTTCTGACTTTTTGCCTTTAAGTCCACAGAATCTCCTTCGCCACAGAACAGGGCAGAACATAGGAGCACAGGAGTCAAACTCAGAGGAGAAGAATGAGCTAGAGCCACCGAGTGATCACATGATCAATAACTGTGATGGACGCACTGATGACTTGTAAGCCACTCATGTATTTGTTCCTCCATTCCCCCTACCCCCCTCCCATACAACAGTTCTGTGAGACCATCTCTCTTTATGTCCTCAGGCGCACCCTCACTTCGATAGATCGCCCCCTGCAGCAGTGGATGTCACAGTGCAACCTGATTCTCTGCTGGCTTTATATGATGACAATTTCCTTCATAATTCTTCTGGGGTTTCTTTTCTGGTGTGTGCAAGGATTTGTCTTCTGAACATGACTTAAAGGACACACTTTGTATATGATCTGTTTTAGGTTTCATGCTGTCGATAAAATTCATCCTGACATTCATGTAATCTGTGAAAGCATGTAACATCACTTATCCATTGAAGTAACCAACCATTTGTTGCAGAATACTTTCTATCGAAGAGTTCAAAATAAATATTGAAACAATGTATTGCTTGTTCTCCTTCGCTATATTTTTAATGCAACTGGATTTTTTTAAGGATTTGTTTGTGCTATTATATGTTTTACATTATGCAGTGGTAATATTCATTGCAAAGAAAAATCCAAATGTCTTTATTTGTCAGTGTAAGTTTGACATTTGTTAAGAAAAGAAAATATTTTTAATGGACAAAAATGTCACGATACTTACCCGCATTTTTGTTTTTACAAAAAAAAACAAAGTATTCGAAAATGCCCTAATTAAAGACATCAAAAAGACATGGTGATATCAGGCTGTGCGCAAAACCGCCATGATAGACTTGGAACGGAATTGCTTATTTTCAGTGATGGGATAATATTTAATATTTATCGTAAGTACAGTAAGTTACAGTGGACTTATTTTATGAGTAACAAAGTGGTATGACAGGTTACTGTTAAATTTTGGGTTATATTATTATATTATGACAGTTTCTGATGTACTTCATTTTCTTTGCTAATTTATATCACTTTGGTGCACTGGCAGATGTGGACTAAGAAAAATAAAACCACAAGGAAGAATAATTGCTTGTTATCAAAGAGAAACTGCAGATATTGGTTTGCTCTTCTAGTGAACACGTTCCTTAATTTCTTCAGTGAAAAAGGGCAAGAACATTGCCCTAAATGCCATTTTCATACTGACAGCAAGGAATTATTCACAGCCAAAAACTCTTAATTTAATCTTAAAAAAAGCATTTGGAGAAGGCAAACACCAAGATTAAAGTTAGACGATTAAATGACTGCTCAATTTACAGCTGCAGCAATCTTGCAGCAGGGAATGTGTTATCACTCGCAACAGGTTTCCTGTTTGTACCTGTATTGTCTAACAAATCACTCAAACCAATGGAAAAAATTTCCGCAATTACTGATGTGTGTTGGCTATGGTAATATTCATGTGTTTTTCAATGTTCCAATCGGCCACACATCCCTAGCTTCTGTGCTATATTTGTGGTGGTTCAGTAAAAGTAACTCAAAAGTAACTTGACATAATGTAACGTATTAGTAGGTATAGAATATTTTAATATAAAATACTTTTCTGAAAGTAGTAAGTGACATATTATTTTTTGAAAACTGGCTGTACAGTGGGGTGCAAAAATTTGGGGCCCCTGGTTTAAAAATCTGTTACAATTAATCTCCAAATGATTGAAAGCAAACCTAAACACTAAATGCTACAAAGTTAAACAACACATTTTATCACATTTTAAAGCAAGAATTTTATTTTTACTTTTTTCAGTTTCAAAATAATATAACAAGGAAAAAGGCCGTGTGCAAAAGTTTGGGAACCCTGTCAACTAGTACTTTGTAACTCCTCCTCGGGCAGTTATAACAGCTTGCAAACACTTCCTGTAGCCAGCTATGAGTCTTTCAATTCTTGTCTTTGGAATTTTTCCCCATTCTTCCAGATAAAACACCTCTAGCTCAGAAATATTCTTTGGCCTTCTTGCATGCATGGTATGTCTGAGGTCTCTCCACAGATTTTCAATATTATTCAGTTCTGGGGACTGTGATGGCCATTCCAAAACCTTCATCCGTCTTTCCTGGAGGTACCTTCTGGTGGATTGTGAGGTATGCTTCGGGGCTTTGTCTTGCTGGAATACCCAACATTCAACTTCAATTTCTGGCCTAAGCTTTGAACATTAGTCTCTAGAATGTTGTGATATTTTGTGGAATCCATTCTTCCTTCCACCCGCACAATATTGCCTGTGCCCCCAGCTGCTACACAACCCCAAAGCATAATGGATCCACCTCCACGCTTAACAGTTGGCAACATGTTCTCTACAAATGCGTCACCCTTTTTTCTCCAAACATACAGTCCTTGGTTGTGGCCAAACAGTTCAATTTTGGTTTTGTCAGTCCAAAGCACATTGTTCCAATAGGCTTGAGGTTTCTCAAGGTTCTCTTTTGCATACTTCAGACGCTTAATTTTGTGTTGAGGTCATAGGAAAGGCTTCTTTCTTGCAACTGTGCTATGTAGGTCTTTGTTGTTTAAAGAATGCTGTATTGTTGTCCTGTGAACAACTAGACCTGTGTCTGCTACTCCTTTTTTGCAGCTCTTTGGCAGTGATTTGTGGGTTCTTCTGAGCATTTCTCACCAGATCTTGGGCCATTCTATCTGAAATTTTACTTGATCTTCTAGATCTTGCCTTGACTTCAATTGTTCCATTTATTTTCCATTTTCTTTTGATGATTCTGACAGTAGAAATGGGTAGTTTGAAACGTTGCAAGAGTTTTTTGTAGCCCTCTCCTTGTTGGTGGAAGTGAATCATCTTGTCTTGATTTTGATATCCTTGGACAACTGTTGAGAGGAACACATGGTTTTTAACACTAGACACCACAGTCAGATACTTTAGAAGGCATGGAGTTACTTCAGAATATATAGTTCAACCCTGGAACTATATTCACCTGACTCATTGAAACTCTAACAAGTAAATCACCTGGGTCTGGGCCTTAGTAATCATCTTCTTAAAAGGTAACTAAGAATAATCCAAAAGGGTTCCCAAACTTTTGCACAGGGCCCTTTTTCCTTTCTTATCATTTGACAACTCAGAAAAATTAAAATAAAAAGAAACCTTGCTTTTAAATTTGCAGAAAGGTGTCATGTTTAACTTTGTAGCATTTAGTGTTCAGGTTTGCTTTCAGTCACTTGGAGATTAATTGTAACAGACATTTAAACCAGGGGTGCCCAAATTTTTGCACCCCACTGTATATTTTAGATTTTTTGATTCATCAGTCAATCAAAATTAGATTTCGAGGGATACTTCACCAATTTTCAACCAGCTTTGTATAGTTACAATGTGGTTGGTGTATGCAAATTAAAGGTCCTCTATTATGCCACCAGGTGCACAGCTAATTAGCCATTATGAGCCAGCTCAAAGTCTCCCCTATTGGACATCACAAGTGGGAGTGACCACCCAGAATAATGAAATCTGATTGACTGCTTGGCTGAAGGTGATCAGTTCTTCTTGCCTGTGGTTGGTTACCTCCCCATGTGATGTCAAGAGGGAAAAGATTTTGAAATGGCTTGTAATAACTAATTAGCAGCGCACCTGTTGACATATAATAGGGGACCTTTAACAATGACTTACTTTCTTCAGTGTAGCCTGCCCCAAAAATGTCCTGCTCATTTGCTAGAAATTGTCTGCCAGATGACAATTTCTGGATCTCAGGTGGTTGATCAAACTACATATTGTACCTCCGCATTTTTTGGATGCCCGCCTCCATGGATCAAGAGAGGCCGGCCTTTGGGATCCAGAATCAAAACATTAGATCCGCCATCTTTTCAATAACTGCTGGATTACCATGGCAGAAGGCAATGCTCCTTTCGATATGGGAGGACAAGATTTTAATAGTTTAATGTTGGACTCGGACATCCGGGGTAACATTTTAGCCGAGGATGACTGATGCTACCATTGCGGACATGTGCTGTGGGGTCTGATGGAAAATGAAGTGGAGTCAATGTGCTGCTGCGAATTTCTCAGAGGCAGGTCTTTTTTGTATGAAGTTGGTGATTTTACAGAGGAAAGGGTAAAACATGTATAAAGTTACACCAAAGTTTTTGGCCACACTTCGGCAGGGGAGTGCTGGAGACATACTTCAGGATCCTGATTAAAAACGGGGGGAAAAAAACAACCAATACCAGCAGGTTGAAACGGACTTCTATAACTTCTCTGGTAGAGTTAGAGCAATAGCAACAGTGTTTTGTTACTAACATGGCGGCGTTACAACATAAAATCATGCAATGCATGTTTGTTTTTATTTATAAGACCCAAACTATCTTGGTACATATACAACCCCAGTTTGGTACCCTGCGGTGTTATTGGAGTTTAGCCTGAAGTTTGGTTGTTTGTCAGAGTCAGAATTGGAGTGGCCACAGAAGTTTATGAGCCCTGTGCATTCTGGTTATTGTAGGTTTTTACTTTTTGAGCAAAACCGAATACCGAAGCCCTTTCTCTATTTTCTCTGGTCATCTTGCACTAATTTAAAAGATTGCGCCTTATTATTGCAAAATCTGCCACGTTTTAGGACAAGACCATTCTTTGCAGCGGTGAAATGCTTCTTTAAGAGATGCACAGGAGCAGGCAATAGCGCAGCGCATTTTGACATGAGTAGAATTTTGAAAATGTCCCTCCTGGGCACCCTTGCTAGCAGGTCATGTGTGCGATTGTCAGCTGATTGCACATGAGGAAAGGGAAATCATAGACCTAAAATTGAACACAAACCAAAATCGTTATACCTTTTTTGTTTTATAGATAACAATGGAGTCAACCTTAGAACAACATTTAGACGACACGTAAGTTTTTTATGACAGCTATTTTAATTGATGAAAGTGAATTAGCTACCATTTTTTAATTTTATCATTTTATTAGCGAGCGAGCTGGCATGTAAACAAACTTGCTTCGACCCAAGTTACTTGCAAGCTAATAGCTAATGGTCCCTGAATTCCTGAAAATCGTAATACAAATATAGCTGGTAACCTAAGTGTGTTCATTTTACTAACGACAAACAATAACAAAGATAAACGACCAACATGTCGAGAGTCAAATTAACGCTGCAACGGTGGGTAGTCGTTGCCTTTGGAGGCGATTTGGCTCTCGGCGCACAGCGTGAAGTCGGCCAAGCATTGTTTTATGCGAATGCACTGACCGTGAATTCATATTGTTTTCACGTTTTCCATCCAGTATGAAGAATCCTGCCATCGTCGGGGTCCTGTGTACGGATCATCAAGGCCACAATTTAGGATGTAAGTAACGTGCACTGACTTTGGAGTCTGACATAATGTATGGAGGTGCTCTGAACTGTTGGATCCCACAGATCTCATGTGTCATCGGATACATTTTTTTTTCCAACGATTCTCCCACGGCAGTAATAAGTTTTATTACACGACATTATAGCATTTCGGCCATTTTCAATTTACCGCATAATCACGTCAGTTTACTCCAACGCTGAAGCAAAACCGGATGTATTGCGAATGTGACAACGGGCAGCACTTTCCAAAACATGTCTTCCCTTTTTATGCTCTTGTATGATCTGGAAACACCAGGCTTTCTGTTCCAATTGTACCATGCTAACCGTATATTGTTCAGCAGTTCCTGGTCTTCAGCATTAATGAAGTCCTTTAAAAAAATAAAAATAAACAAAGTTAAATACTCTTTTCTGCTGTTGTGCAAGGTTTAAATGACATTTTATGCTTTCAGACAATATAAACATTTAACTCTTGAGACATATAAATGGTTCTTTTGTCTATGATGGATGAATAAATAATTCTGTCCAGAAGTGTATGAGGTTAAAGCAGATATCCCATTGAATCTTACAGGATTTGTGCAAATTTTTATGCAGTGATCTAGAACACATACTTCTGGTCTGCACTGTATTTAATTCCATTGTACCCTTGGGTTGTTAAGGTCTATGTGCTACTGTTTTGTTTGCAGGTCGAGGCTCTCTATCTGATGAGCATGGAGGGGTAGTGTCTGTTTTGGCCAGACAGGCTGCATCGCTAATGAGGGACCCCACAGACATCCCCACTGTGTGCCTGGAGTCCGACTCAGGGTAAGACGGGGCATTATGGGAAGGAGAGTGATTTTGTCAGTGGGAATTATATGAAATGGAGTCATTGTCATTCAGATTTTTAGAATGTTAATCTGAGATTATTCGAACACTCCAGTAGGAGGGCCACCTATGGTTAATTCTTTAGCTTTGAGGAGGCTGTAGTATGTATGTATGTATGTATGTATGTATGTATGTGTGTGTGTGTGTGTGTGTGTGTGTGTGTGTGTGTGTGTATATATGGGTCACTCCATACTAAACTGTAAAATTCACTGTGTTGTATAAGAATGGGCAATACATTTTTTTCTAAGAGAATTAAATGATTTGCATTGTTCATATTTATTCACTCCCGGATTGAAGATATATATAAGAAGAAAACAGAGTCATCAGTCCAACAACACAGCAGAAAAAGTGGTGTCCCAATGTCAGCCAAGGCATTGTGAAAGCCATATTTTGTTACAAAATTTGGCACCAACTGCATGAAATGCTCATGACATGTCTGTTGATACTTCGAAACAAAGTAAAATGAAATATTGCAGAGAAATACCCATAATAACGGTTTCAATTGTCTGCACTAAAACAGCTGGACTCGTCTAATCAGAAATGCAATTTGAAATGACCGTCATGGGCGTAACCAGTCGCGTCCTCACGTGTTACGTCCAGACCTGTGGGTTAATTTGCATAATGTATGCAAATGGCGTAAAGATGACCGCGGCAAACTAAGGTACTCACCTCCTGCATCAAAATTTCACAAGGCATCAGAAAATCATATATACCATGCTTTAAAAATAATGATTGAAAAAAGAAAATTTTTCCGTGTCCTAATATCGTGTTACGACCATAACAACATCAAGAAATATGCGTAGATCGTGTCCTGTGCATAGACTGTATAAAAAGATGGATGCAGCACCCGGATCTAAAAAGTGAGGCCGATGCGGAAATCTCAAAAAATTTGCATTATATTTAATGGCCAGCAGATGGTTACGTCGGTGGTTGCAGAAAGAAGTTCAATGCTACTGAGAAAATGACCCTACTTTGCCACCTGATTTATTATTTCATTCTTATTCTTTGAAATGCCTTCTTGTGAATAAAATAATATATTCCTTTGGTGATTTATAGCAACAGGTAACTAGTTTCAAAATTTTAACAATTCTTTGCACTGAAGCCAGGTGAACGGAATACAAACATTGAGGACAATTATAGACATGAAAAACATTGACTGGCCGTAATTGTCCATAAATGTTACTGATAGACTGAGGCCATTTATTATACAAAAGAATTGACTTTGAAATGTATCTGATTTTCAGGAATTCAATATCTGTTTTGTGTCCTCGTTACACCCACAACGCCTGCCACCTTAGTACATAATGGGGTCACTGAAATGAAGTGATCACTCGGTTTATCTTCTTGCTTGCCTCTTTGTGATGCCCGTGGATGGGGTTTCACCACTGCAATGAAAAACTTTGGAAAAGGTGTATTTGAATTCTCATCACCATTGTAACACATTTGTACAGTTTAGTATGGAATGACATATATATATATATATATATATATATATATATAATATAAAATTGTGTGTGTGTGTGTGTATATAAAATATATATACATATATATTTATTTATTTCACACACACACACACACATATACATATATACATACACTTGCTTCCTGCTGAATTATGATAAGCTCCAGCCACTGAAAACACAAATAATTTTCCACGTTTACAAGTCAGCCTTGTATTTGGAGCTCCATGTCGGTCAATTGTCATATTTCCTCATTGGTAACTTTTGTGCTAAGTACATTTGGGTGTCTGTGCATGCATGTGTGTGTATGCCTGTTGGTCTCAAGAGTTAATGCATTTTGTTCATCAGCTCGTCAATATTTGTTTATACTATTTCTGTTTGGTGCTTTTAGTCAAAATTGAGGCCAAAATTAACAGCGCTTCTTCCATGTCACATAATTAAATGTCTACTCTTCACAGAAACATCTTAATGAAAACCCATGGAACTATCACTGTTGCCGTGCACAAAATGGCCTCTTGATGTGACAAGGATTATTTCTCCATTTGTCAAAGTTTGCCTATGTTGTATGTATCCAAGTGGTCATAGGTGATGTTCTGTGTTTGTTTTTATCTAAACTATCCTTTTGAAATGTCTCTGAAGTAAAATCCCGCTGATGAAGTCCTGGATTCGTATCCCAGTTTAGCCTGACACTCAACAATGGGAAGACTTTTGGCAATCATTATTTTGGAGTTACAGAATGTCAGATTGTAAAGTCACTAATTTACAAGAATTTAATGGTGTTCGGATCATGTATTTAAAAATGTCCCTATTCTGTTTGTAAAGGCCTTGGTAAGAATAGCTACTGTTTTGATGTTTATTGTCTTCTTCGATGTTGATGATTTTGCCTAAATGAAAGACATAGTCTTTTACCCTCAGAAAAAAATGATTCAAAAGGAGTCCTGCGATTCTTCATGAGAACCCAATCTCGGGATTGTTTGTTGCACACAATGGGATTTTCTGGGAGCTTTCTTTTAAACCATTTGACGGAGGGTGCCATAAAGAATTAAAATTGGTTCCTCATGCAGACAAGCCGGAGAGCCCTTTTTTTGAGAGTATATAAACTATGATATGTATTATATTATCCCATTGGAAATAAAGGGTCTAAAAAATTGAATAAATTATACCTGTAAAGTATTTTTCCAGGACATGTTTAATGTTTTCTTTAACTTAAGTGTGTATTGCTTTTATTAAAGACTACAGAGACTGATGTTAAGACTGGTATCTCCTAATCTCCTAATGTCCATAAAAGACTCAATATGTCTCGTAACCATCAGTTGAATGAGCTTATCAAAAATATCTAATGTAAGCTAGTTGATGACATGAAATGTACTTAAGTTAAGCTGCTTTTTGTAATAAAGAGGGTGATTTCAAATGTCGCATTTTTTGGTTATTCACTTATTCGTACAAAGACTCCTATTGGTTTGGTTGGGTAAGTGAAATTTATTTGGAATAGGCAGGATTTCCAGATTCAGCAGTTTCACCTGGTAACGTCCTTTAATGTCCAAATACAAGTGCTTGAACATTTATAACACTGCTTAATTTGGTACATGAAATATGTTCATTCATTTATGTATTGACAAACGTATTCATTATCAGATACACTGTCAAATTTCTTGATCTAGGTGACCAGTTGGATCAATCTTTCCATCCTATATAATAACCAACTCAGAACTGCGTTTAGGATTGGGACATTTGTCATGCACAATTGAGCTTACAGTGTCTAGGTCTTAAGAGAAGTCTACCATCTTAACGAGGATAAAACGGACCTTGAACAGTCAGACACTAGAAAAATACCAGCCTGACAGTTCTCAAATGGATTTTGATTCATACCTAATCTGAATGCATATTTTTTCAATCTCTGCTGAATTAATAAAAATCAACTGATACAACAGTGTACTTTTCCTACTTTTCCTGCTGTGAAATTTTGAAATTTCACCTTGATTTGATCTCAGCACCTTGGCCATGCCCTCTTTCGAAGGTGTTTAAACATCATGTGAAACCACTGGGCCGATAAAGCTGAAACTTGGCACATATATTCCTACCCATGGGGACGCCAAAGTTTGATCTTGCCTTTATGTAACAGCCTGTATAAGTATAAACAATCCAGGTGAGCTACAGTGCCCGTGGCACTATTTTTAATACTTCTGTTCATGAGAAGTGTAAAATACAAATTAAAACATTGCTTGGGAACGCTCCTTGAAAATTACTGGAAGACTCTCTGCGATTGAGTAATCTTATGTAACATCTCCGGAAGGACAATGCTCTGAGCAGAGTCAGGTAAAAGGGGGCTTTGCATGCAGTACCCCACACATTAGTCTCAAGCTTCTAAGAAACGTTTGCATTTTTCACTTTCGAATTTGACACAAATCATGTGGAACATCTCCAACAATAGTAGTGAGATGAGAGAAAACGCTTTGTTTTTGGAGTCTGCTGAAATATCAGATTTATCAGAAGATCGTGAAATTCAAGCTGGAATTTAGGCAGCTGGAATAGGTTGGCCGTGTTGTTATGAGCCCGAGGTGGAAGCAGGATTTAGAAACTCAATGCAATGTCAGTATGATGTGAAATAAATAATTATAATGTCATTTTTGGTTGGTGCTATCCAGTTGGCAAAAGTGGCGGCTTATGTTACAATGGTGCCTGGTGAACTGAAAATTGGTGATGCGCAGACCATTCCTTGAAAAAAATGATTGGTCTTGATTCTTGACCTGTTTCCAATCGTTTAATTAAATTGACTTGACATGAACTCTGAAACCAGTTGGGGCCGTTAGATGTAGCCAGTTCTGCTCGCTAAGATAAGACAAGCACTCATAACCCTTGATCTGTTTTCAATCATTGTCCTTGATGAACACATTTTCCAATGATAAAAATAAGCCATCGGCTGTTAGATGAGTTAAATAAACAGCTTCTTTCCTAATGCAACATTGCAATGATTAAAGAGAAAATGTTTTATTCACTTTACAAAAAAAGATAAACTTCGATGGTAACTTTTGTGTTTGCTGTGAGCACATTCTGCTCTATAAAATCTTAGCTTCATGATTGTTTAATTTCAACAAAGGAAGCGAAAATTGGCAACAAAAATCCACAAACGGGTAATATTGATTGAAATGGAATTTCATGTCGAAATGAAACGTTTTCCTTGTGTTCAATTACTCAGGAAAACTTGTTGAATCTGATAATGTTGAGTGTTTTTACCCCTCGGCCAAACTTTGGCCAGAAGGGTATTGTCGTAACCTGCGTGTCTGTCTGTCGTCTGTCGTCTGTCCATGACTTTGTCTGGGTCAGTGCTCAGCATCTAATGATCGCAGCTTCACAAAATTTGGTATGGTAACTCACTATGACCCATAGATGTGCAACATCAGGTTTTTTGCTGGATTTGACCTTTGACCTTAGCGCTGTGACCTTGATCGTGACCTTTGACCTTAGCGCTATGACCTTGATCGTGGAAATCTTGTCCGGCCCAGTACTCAGTAACTATTGATGGCAGCTTCGTCAAATTTGGTATGGTAACTCACTGTGAGAAATAGATGTGCAACATCAGGTTTTTTGCTGGATTTTACCTTTGACCTTAGCGCTGTGACCTTGAGGCAGGAAATCTTTAACGGGTCAGTACTCAGCAACTACTGATTGCAGCTTCACCAAATTTGGTATGGTAACTCACCATGACCCATAGATGTGCAAAGTCAGGTTTTTTGCTGGATTTGACCTTTGACCTTAGCGCTGTGACCTTGATTGTGGAAATCTTTTCCGGCCCAGTACTCAGTAACTATTGATGGCAGCTTCGTCAAATTTGGTATGGTAACTCACTGTGAGACATAGATGTGCAAAGTCAGGTTTTTTGCTGGATTTGACCTTTGATCTTAGCGCTGTGACCTTGATTATGGAAATCTTTTCCGGCCCAGTACTCAGTATCTATTGATGGCAGCTTCGTCAAATTTGGTATGGTAACTCACTGTGACACATAGATGTGCAACGTCAGGTTTTTTGCTGGATTTGACCTTTGACCTTAGCGCTGTGAACTTGAGGCAGGAAATCTTTTACGGGTCAGTACTCAGCAACTACTGATGGCAGCTTCATCAAATTTGGTATGGTAACTCACTGTGACACAAAGATGTGCAACGTCAGGTTTTTTGCTGGATTTACCTTTGACCTTAGCGCTGTGACCTTAATCGCGGAAATCTTGTCCAGCCCAGTGCTCAGTACCTATTGATGGCAGCTTCGTCAAATTTGGTATGGTAACTCACTGACACATAGATGTGCAACGTCAGGTTTTTTGCTGGATTTGACCTTTGACCTTAGCGCTGTGACCTTGATTGTGGAAAACTTCTCCAGCCCAGTACTCAGTAACTATTGATGGCAGCTTCATCAAATTTGGTATGGTAACTCACTGTGAGACATAGATGAGCAACGTCATGTTTTTTGCTGGATTTACCTTTGACCTTAGCGCTGTGACCTTGATCATGGAAATCTTGTCTGGCCCAGTACTCAGTAACTATTGATGGCAGCTTCATCAAATTTGGTATGGTAACTCACTGTGAGACATGGATGTGCAACGTCAGGTTTTTTGCTGGATTTCACCTTTGACCTTAGCGCTGTGACCTTGTGGCAGGAAATCTTGTACGGGTCAGTACTCAGCAACTACTGATCACAGCTACACCAATTTGGTATGGTAACTCACTGTGACACATAGATGTGCAATGTCATGTTTTTTGCTGGATTTCACCTTTCACCTTAGCTCTGTGACCTTGAGGCAGGAAACCTTGTATGGGCCGAGGGGTATTCAGCAATGTGTTATGTTTGTAGTTTACGTAATGCTAAAATAAATTAACGATTGGTTTAAGACCAATAATTATTTTCAAGGGATGTTCAGTGCGTCAGTTTTTATTTCACCATCCGTTACTGGTGTACAGTGCTCGTATGACCATGACCGTGTCTGTGGTATAGGTATCTGCAGCTTCTTTAGATTTACAGGGTTTCATTATTGACATTTGACATTGTTTATTCTTGCTGACTGACATGGGATGGTACATGTTTTGATTTGCAAAGTTGCATCTGCCTTACCTATTACATGTAGACCGCTATGCATGCCAGCTGCCTCTCATTGCCCAGTCATGTAGAGGAAATGTTTAAGTACAGCATGCAGCAATGAGATGGTAGTTTCAGGCCTTCAGCAGCTAGTAAGCATGAAATGGCTACCTTTTACGTTCCTCCAAAGAGAAGGAAATCTATATCTTAATGAACTTTTTTGATACGCTGATTTTGCAGCAGTAAACTTCCCTTCCTGAGATGATGTATAGGGTCACAAAACTCACATTTGTGGTAAGTGAAGTTTTTAAGGGACGGGGCTTAGGAAGTTAAGAAGTACCCACAAACTAGATCGAAATTTCCTTCTACTTCTCAGAGGGGTGATTTTGCAGAAGAAACAAGCAAAAAAATATCAATCAGTATACATATTTACATGCAAAAGTGAGCAAAATTTTTATGATTACATGGGACCTATGAACTCCAAGTTTTCTCTTAGATAGGTTCAAGTAAAAGCATTTTTTTCCTATTGTTGGACTATTTTAAATACATAGACTGTCTGATGTTGCTTCACTGCAACCTGTACACTTATTTTGAGAGAAATATTCAAACCCAGGAAACTTTGTTTTTCATGGCCACGGCCTTACATCAAATGGAAAATATCTAGATGCTGTACATCATTTACACAGCTCCCTATAACTCAGCAGGACATATTTGGGATTGTTGGAACCTTTGGGTAGTCCTCTAGAATGCAACATAGGCCTGAAGTTCCTCTGGTTTGAATACAGGAGCTGCATAATTGGTCCTCCGGTTTTATGGGGTTAATACTAGTTCAACAATTCAACGCACAGTTCTGATGTTTATTTCGTCAATTGTTTCTATACTTTCTTTGATCAGTGTTCATTTCTGGTCAAAACTGGGACTTCTGGGTATCATTGCGTCGCCATTTTGGTGCACGATCCGTAAAGAGAAGGTTCATTTTCATTCCAGCTCAAAAATTCACTTTCGGTGCCCGTGCCCCCCTCCGTTTAAGTCGGCTCCAAATAGTGCAACTTAAATGGAGGATGTGATGGGCACATGGAGGCGGCAAGTCGAGCCAGCTGCAGTATCATCCTTTTTGCAGTAGAGGGCAGAAAACCCTGAGGAACAAGTAAAGCTTCGCAACTGGTAACGTATCACCACACTTCTCATTTAAAACTGGTCCTTTCGACAAGCACACATCCTCAGTGAAAAGAGGGTGTTATGGGGTAGATAGCCCGCTTTCCATAGAAAAAAATAATAACTTTGATGCCGGAGTGGTCAGGTGAGCGCCTGACTCTTGTCAATGATTGTGACAACAACCGCTACAAGAAATACCACGCGGAAACCTCAACAGGGAGTATAGCCTAACCTGATATATTGTCGCTTGTCAGGCAGCATAGCTCACTACAACTATTCTGTCTGCACAGCCGACTGTCGGGGGAAAACTGCAGTATTGTTTAGTGTGTTAGGGAGAAAACACAACTTCTTAGGATTCCCTCCAATCAAGGGAAACTACAGGCTATGCCTAAAGCCCCAGCCTCACGACAAGCTGCGACAGTCGGGGTCCTTATCAAGAGGAGCTGGTTAGAAAACAGCCGAGTATTAAATGCATTTGAGGCAATTATTCACAACAGCGGAACGCTCGGCTTGACTCCCAGCTGTCACACTTGGTGCTAAAATGTTCCTCGCTGACCATGTTGCAAGGAGAAATTTGGATAACGTTTTACTCGAAAGGGGATTATTAAGCCGACCTCTTGATTGTTGGGGATAATTATTTTCTCCTTTTCCCTGTCATGGCAACAGTTCAATGCCTCTAATGTTCTGCATTTTCCGGAGAGTGGTAGCCTAATCAAAACCTGCTGCCGTTGCTAAAACCAAAGTAGTTGTTTTACAAATAAAATAGCAAAATAAGTTTACAGTAGGTGGATTCGGTCAAGTTTTTTTTCAAACATGCAGTAACTTGGGTTGTTGAAATAAGTGCCGAAGTGGTGACTCGGAATGATCTCAGATGACAATGTCTGAGATATAGACTCGGCCTCATATTTGTCAAGCAGACGTGGCCGGCATATTAATTTTCAGCCTGCAAATATTTTCATTTGGAATGACTGAAACTCTGCGTGCAATCAGATGCATTTAATTTTCCGAAATGTATGAGTAGCACAATCACCGAATTCGAAATTGGATAATTCTTTCTAATCAAATAGTGCTTCCAAGTAGTAGGCTAAGGTTTTTATTTTGTGAAAAATTCCAAGCATATGGTATTTAAGCAAACATAACTGCAAAGTAGAGAATAGTCTTGGGTTATGACTAAAATAACATTATGGTTGCCATTTTTATAGCTAAACCAAGGGCTTAGAATCAGAGATTGAGACTTTTCCCGATATTACGATACCGAATTTAGCATCCCAGGCAGTGGATGCGGCGGGCTATCAATTGCGCGGATCCGTTTACTTCGCAGCAGATAGGAGCTCCACATTGCCTCAGTGCGTCTTTTTTCAGCAGCTCCTTGTCTGATTGAAAAACATAATCGATTCGCGAATAATTCTAGTTGCTCTTTAATTAACAATGAATAGGCAAGTGAAACTGGTCCTAAGTTGTCCTATAACACGCCCCAATGTGGGACAAAAAATAGGCAAAAAAAAAAAAAGCCTCGGTCTCCATATTTTTAAACAATCGTGGCCTATACATCTGTAAATCATTTATTTTCGAAAAAGAAAGTTGGCCTACGGAATTTTTTGCTATAATAATTCTTAATATGTTTCCTTGTATCATAGCTTAAGACATAACAGAAGGATATGCGAACTAACAGCATGCAGGGAAGTAGTGTCTGCAAATTCCAACTCGGCTTATTTTGTACCAGAGAAGTTCGGCGTCTGCGTTTTAGCGTCACGTGATCACCACAGTCAACGGTACTAGGATGATTCTTGTGACTCAGCCTAGACTCTTGGGGATTGGTGTCGCTGACATTGAATAGCCACAGGGGAACTGCTGGATATTGCTTAACTGCTGCGCGGCATCATTTCTTCAAGGACGATTTGGCGAAGAAAGATTTTACTTGGTCTTGCTCGCCGTGCGTTCCGTTACGAACGGCGAGGGGGAGCAGAGTGAATCAGCAACGGGATGGAACTCGAGTCACTGGTCACGCTCCAGCTGTCGCAACCATCCAGAGATACATGTGCAATTTTTTTTGTTATTTTCTCAAAGGCTTTTTTGGTTTCCTCCTCCAAATGCAGGTAGGTGCACAGAATAAATAATATAATGGTTGCTGATCAGGGCTGGCCTTTTGCATGGCTCATCTTGCCCGTTTATTTTTGAATAAAAATCGCAGTTTAAAAAAAAAAAACTTTTGGAAACGTCCATTATATGCAATGGCTTATTTTTGTGTTTACTAATAGCACACCTGTTCCACCTGAGAATTATCGAAATAGTCTGTAGCGTCCTTCGAACTTGTAGCCTGTCTCGAAATCCTGATATGAAGTGAGTCAACAAGTTCTTTGAACTGGAGAAAGGATTGCAGTATTTCGTTTTAAAAAATGTCTGTCCACTATTTCCTTCTATAGTCGGCATATGTTTTCGGACTCTCGAAGTTTGATGATTTTTATGATCTTTTGGTGTTTTATTTCCTGATTTTGGACGTTTTTATTGAAAAAATGTTTGCAGGCTATTTAAACAAAAGTAATTGCAGTTTTGCATCATAATTGAATTGATGTATTGGTCATGCTTTAATTCGACGTGAGCTTTGGTTCAAGGATTGGGACTTTGTGTACCGATTTAGCATCATGGGCAGTGGTTGCAGTAGTATGCGATCACTTGCGCTGATTTGTTGCAGCAACTCGAGGCAGTGCTGCATCTCCACCTTGCCGTTGAAGACTGCGCGTGACTTTTTTCAGCATCACAATCCGGCCGCGCGCTCGAGCCTGTGCGGCAATAACATTACTCTACCTGCGCGCTGGCTAAGCACCGCAATGCCGACTGATAATTTACTGCAACGGGATTCCACAGTCACTGACGTAGCACAGGGCGCAATCGATCTTTCCGTGACTGTTAATTCCCTTCATTTGTTCCGCATAGTGGAGTCGTTCGGAGGCGCTATGACAGTGAGAATTCCGAAACGCATGCATCTCTACAAGACTCAAGTTTTCGGTAAGTAGCCTTCAAGTTCCTCCGCAGCAGTTCCGTGGTCTAGGCTTGTGGCACCATGTAGAACTTACTTTTCGTGGTTTTTCGGCAAGTGTTAGACTTTAAGTAGCAAGCAGATAGCCTTACGTTGGCCGCAATCTAATGTTGAAGTATACGCTCACCGGCCATTTCATTAGGTACACCATATTACTACCGGGTTAGACCCCTTTTGCCTTCAGAATTGCCTTAATTCTTTGTGGCATAGATTTTACAAGGGGCTGGAAATATTCCTCAGAGATTTTGGTCCATGGTGACACAATAGCATCATGCAGTTGCCGTCGGCTACACATCCTTGATATAAATCTCCCGTTCCATCACATCCCAAAGGTGCTCTTTTGGATTGAGATCTAGTGACCGTGGAGGACGTTTGGGTACAGTGAACTCATTGCCATGTTCAAAAAACCAGTTTGAGAAGATCTGAGCTTAGTGACATGGCGTGTTATGCTGCTGGAAGTAGCCATCAAAAGATGGGTACATTATGGTCATAAAGGGATGACATGGCTAGCAACAGTACTCAGGTAGGCTTTGGCGTTTAAACAATGCTCAATTGGTGCCAAGGGGCCCAAAGTGTCCCAAGAAAGTATCCCCCACACCAGTACACTGCCACCACCAGCCGGAACCTTTGATACAAGGCAGGATGGATCCATGCTTTCATGTTGTTTACGGCAAATTCTGACCCTATCATCCAAATGTCGCAGCAGAAATTGAGACTCATCAGACCAGGTAATGTTTTGGTGGTGAATTTTGGTGAGCCCATGCGGATTGTAGCCTCAGTCATTTGTTCTTAGCTGACAGAAATGGCACCAAGTGTGGTCTTCTGCTGCTGTAGCCCATCTGCTTCAAGGTTCAGAGATGCTCTGCCTCATACGTCGGTTTGTTACGGGTGGTTTTTGAGTGACTATTGCCTTTCTATCAGCTGGAACCAGTCTGGCCATTCTCCTCTGACCTCAGGCATCAACAAGGCATTTTTGCCCAGAATACTGCCTCTCACTGGATATTTCTCTTTTTTGGACCATTCTCAATAAACTCTAGAGATGGATGTGGGTGAAAATCCCAGTAGATCAGCAGCTGCTGAAATACTCAGACCAGCCTGTTTGGCACCAACAACCATGCCATGTTCAAAGTCACTTAAATCAGATTTCTTCCTGATTCTGATGCTCGGTTTGAACTTCAGCAGATCGTCTCGCCCATGTGTACATGCCTAAATGCATTGAGTTGCTGCCATGTGATTGGCTGATCAGATATTTGCGTTAACGAACAGTTGAACAGGTATGCCTAATGAAGTGGCCGGTGAGTGTATTTTGCCTTTAAGAAGAATGAGCAATTCAAGTCTACAGATGAACATTATGATGGTGAATGAGGGCTTGTATTTAGCAATAGTCAATTCATAGATTAGGGCATAGTATATGTGATCTGTTAACCCTTTCAGCGCAATAGGCAACTGTAGTTGCCCAATAATGTCAGATATCAAAATCAAAGCAGTTGAAAACCTATCATGTGGCAACTTGTTTAAAAGAGCTCCTGTGGGAGCTCTTTTAAACAAGTTGCCACATGATAGGTTTTCAACAGCTCAGGATAATGACATTTTTAATTGAAAATTTATTCAGCGCTCAAAGGGTTAAAAGGAACATTTAACTGGTTAACTAGCATGATACCAGAATACTACCTTGCTAGATAAGAGAAGTGAAATGCTCGTATTAAGTGATTATAGAGGCATTAATAATATTCCTTCCAACAATACTACATGTGTTCCTAAGATGCAGACAATAGTTTTATATTGGTTCAGCTGTGGGCTGGGCGCATGTGTGTGCTTTTGGACATTTCTTTCTTAAAAGTCATGTTTGTATATAATTATGCAATAATTTTTTTTAAAGTGTTGAACTGACAAATGCCTATGAATTATATTTATACTTTAGCTGTGGGGGTAAGTTTATAGCTGTGATTAACTCAGATATGAACACATTTGATTTTGCCCACTTTTCCTTCATTATCTCCTTATAAGGCAAGTTATTGCCATATACCAGTTCCAAATCAGTGTTCTACTCTTATTTATTTTCTCTGTCTTGCCTGGTAAAGTTGCATTCAGGAATTTTTGAGACAAAAAACATTTGAAGACCACAATGAAAAAATGATCAGAGTCACATTTTCACATTGTGGAGAAATGATGAATTAAAAATTCAGAACAATCTTTGAAACAAAGCACTGAAAAAATATGTGAAAAATATAAAATATATAAAATATTATAATTATATGTAATAATATTATATATTATTAGAAGTATTATAATAATATATAATATGTAAAATATACAAAAATGCAAAATTTTGACTCTGATTGTTTTTCTATTGTGGTCTTCATTTTCTAATATAAAATGAATTTTGTGCTCTGATATTTATTGGCTCAAAGATGTCTATTCATATAGTTTGAAGATTCAGTTTGTTCCCCCATCTATAATAAGGATTATTAACTCTTTTACCCGTAGACTCCCCCCTCCCTTTCCCCGTAATGGCAACAAATAACGTACCTGACCATATCAATGAAGACAACATTGACGCCTTGGGGATACCCCCATTTTCAGTCAATCGGGAGGTTAGGGAAACAGTCCATTAATATACATATCGCGTCATATGTGGTCATTATGGGGGAAAGAGTGAAGGCCTGAGCACCAGGTCTTGGGAAATCTCTATTGAATACAAGGAATTATTATTATTATTATTACAACCCCAATTCTGAAATAGTTGGGACAAAGTGTAAATTGTGAATAAAATCAAAACGCAATGACTTTCAAATCACACCAGCCAGTGTTTTATTCACAGTAGAACAGAGATAACATAGCAAATATTGAAATTGAGAAATTTTACAATATTATCCACAAAATGAGCTCATTTCAAATTTGATGGCTGCTACAGGTCTCAAAGAAGTTGGGACAGGGGCCTGTTTACCATGGTGTAGCATCCCCTCTTCTTTTTAACACAGAGTGAAGGCATCTGGGTATTGAGGAGACAAGTTTCTTGAGTTTAGCCATTGGAATTTGATCCATTTGATTATTTGTATAATGCAGGCTTCCAGCTGCTGGAGAGTTTTGGGTCTCCTTTGATGGACTTTTCGTTTAATTATGCATCAAATGTTCTCAATCGGTGAAAGATCAGGACTGCAGGCAGGCCAGTTCAGCACACGGACTCTTCTACTACGAAGCCATGCTGTTGTAATAGCTGCAGTATGTGGTTTTGCATTGTGCTGCTGAAATACACAAGGCTTTCCCTGGAATAGATGTCATCTGGAGGGGAGCATATGTTGCTCTAAAACCTTTATATACCTTTCAGCATTCATGATCCTTTTTAAAACATGCAAGTGTCCCTCACCATATGCACTAATGCATCCCCGTACCATCAGAGATGCTGGCTTTTGAACTGAACGCTGATAAGAGGAGGGGTGGTCTTTCTCCTCTTTAGCCCGGAGGACACGACGCCCATGATTTCCAACAAGAATGTCAAATTTGAACTCGTCTGATCACAGGACACTTTGCCACTTTGCTACAGTCCATTTTAAATGAGTCTTGGCCCACAGAACACGGCGGCACTTCTGGATCATGTTCAACAGTGGCTTCCTTTTTGCATGATAGAGTTTTAGGTGGCATCTGTGGATGGCACGGCAGACTGTGTTTACTGACAGTGGTTTCTTGAAGTATTCCTGGGCCCATTTAGTAATGCCAATGACAGAATCATGCTGGTGAGTGATGCAGTGGCGTCTGAGGGCCCGAAGATCACGAGCATCGAGTAAAGGTCTTCGGCCTTGTCCCTTTCGCACAGAGATTTTTCCAGTTTCTTTTTCAATCTTTTCATGATGTTATGCACTGTCGATGATGAGACCTTCAAAGGCTTCGCAATTTGACGTTGAGGAACATTGTTTTTAAAGTATTCCACAATTTTTTTATGCAAGCCTTCACAGGTTGGAGAGCCTCTGGCCATCTTTATTTCTGAGAGACTCAGCCTCTCTAAGACATCCCTTTTATAGCCAATCATGTTACACATCTGTTGCCAGTTAACTTAATTACTTGCTAAATGTTCTTTCAGCTGATTCTCTTATATATTAATTGCCTTTTTCAGCCCTTTTTTGCCTGTGTCCCAACTTTTTTGAGACCTGTTGCAGCTAGAAAATTTAAAATAAGCTCATTTTGTGGGTAAAAATGTAAAATGTCTCATTTTCAACATTTGAAATGTTATCTATGTTCTATTGTGAATAAATATTGGCTCATGTGATCTGACAGTCATTGCATTTTGATTTTATTCACAATTTACACTTTGTCCCAACTATTTCGGAATTGGGGTTGTATTATGTCAAATTCATGGCATTTTTGATTGTGTAAAGCTACTCAAAAACTTACAAAACTGCACAAGGATCAGAAGTGGTGAAAAATTACATATTTTGGGTTTTGCGCATGGGTGTGGCAAATGGCTCTGTTGCGCCACCAATGAGTTGCCCTTAAGGTATGTTTCACCTGGACATAGGCAATTTAGTAGTCAAATGTAACATTTCAAGACTCTTGGTGGCATGATCTAAACCCAGCCGAAAGTCAGCCATTTTGAATTTATTGTGACATTTTTTGTGTATTTTTTTGCCATTTACCGGAGCCATTCTTTACCAAATTTGCATTAGGAGGTTAATTAGATCCACCTGAAACTGACAATACGGAAGATTAAACAATGGAAATTGTATGAATTTTCAGGTTTTGTTTAAATGGCATATTTGTAACAGTCCAGACCAGGATTCATGTGTGGAGGCAGAGTGCAATCCAACATTTCTTTTATTACACTGTAATAAGGGGATGGAACCCCTGAGGAAGAGGTGGGGATGGAACCCTGGATTAGGAAAGCACAGTTCAGTACAGATGTAGTAGACAAAGATGGACTGCCAATCACCGGTCAGTGGCTTCTGGGGTAGCAGACAAGTGGACCTGTCCTCCAAAGTGTCCCACAGGAGGATGGAGTAGCTTGAGGGGAGCTTGTTTCCAGTCCTGTTGACTGTTGAAGGATTGGGAGCTTGTCCCTAACAAACTGGATTGAGGAACAGACTTGGAAGAGTTAGCAAGAACATTGTCCCAATCCTGGACCCTGATTAGGCTTAGGAGCTCATTCCTGTCAAAATGGACTAACAAACTGACTTGAGCTGGGTTAACTTGAACGAGGTCCCAATCCTGGACCCTGATTAGGATTGGAAGCTTGTTTCAATTAAGTTAAAGGAAGCTATTCTGGACCCGCTGTCATTAAAGTACAAGTTGCACTAGACAAAGAAGAAGTTTCCCCTAACAACCCTGACTTGTGATAAGCACAAAAGGCAAATTACAATCCAGTAACTTACAGCACTCAGCAGATGCTTAAATACTCGTTGCATAGGTTTTAGGGAATAACCATGAAATAAGATGCAGCCGGGGGCTGGCAGACACACAAGACGTAAACCAATCAATAAAGACATGCTCCTAATTGGCACGCAAGTTTCTGAATAGGAAGAAACACAATACAAATTCACTCGTGGATTGTGGCAATATTATAGACTGTCGATTGTCCTGTCTCTTTCTTCTGCACAATTCCATACAACTGCATGTTGAGAAATTTTGTTGTTATACTATTTGACCAGTTGCTTCACAGCTTTTGGCAAAGTGGTGAACCTTAAGCCGTCATCCTCATAAATGTCCGTACCTCTGGTGGCAGTTCCTTTAACACCCTATCACCCTGCCACCAGTTCACTTGTTTATCTGTGGAATGTTCCAAATGGGTGTTTTTGTGAAGATTCGGAAACTTTTCCAGTCTTTCCACTCTCCTGTCCTAATTGTTGTGTAACGTTTTGCAGGCATCAAATTTAGAATTTGGGAACATTTACAAAAATCACTACAGTTTAAAAGGTGAAAATGTAAATATTTTTTCTGTCTGCTGCTTTCAACTAAATGGGTGACAAATTGAAGGAAAAAAAACAAATACATGCATGGACAAACATACCAAATCCAGATGCTTCCTGGCGTGGTTCGGGTCCACTTGTCCGCTTAAGGCAGAAAGGGGAAGTTATTCTGCATGATCACCATTTTATCCCATAATGAAGCCTCCCTATCATGATAGAAGTGGTCTCTTCCAGCATGACAATGGTTGAAACCCCCCAGGGCACAAGGGTTCACAAAATGGTTTAATGTGTATGAAAATGATCCTAAGCATATGCCACTGTCACAATCTTCAGATCTTAAATCAACTGAAATCATAAGGGAGATTTTGGAACAAAGTGTTTGACAGCACTATCTGCCACTGTCATCAAAACACCAAATGAGGGAATATCTGTTGGAAGAAAGGTACTCCATCCTGTCCACATGCTTGTGGCATTGAGGCTGCTCATGGAAAATGGGTCATGACTGTTTTTGCCTTGTCTGGTCCAAGGTTTTTTTTTTGAAGGGGAAAATTTTGAAGGGAAAACAAGCTTCTGTAGGGGGTTCTGCTGGACTCCATTGTCACGAGCGGCTTTAACACGTCTACTGTTGATGCACAGGACTTAATATTACCATATTTGTAGAAAGCTAAATGGAGAGACGCGCTGTGTGGAAAAGGCTAACGATAAAGGTTAGACAGTAATTACTGGTTGCATGTTGGTCTACAGCCAGCATGGCGGCACCACTCTTAACCTTCACACACACACACACACACACACACACACACACACACACACACACACACTCACTCACTCACTCACACACTCTACAGTGGAGTTGAGGGACTGTGCTGCCCATGTTACTTATTGAAATGTCATGGTGAAAAGTTATCCACACTGAAGTTTGTTCCCTCTGCGGTGCTAGTGTACCAACGATAGCATGCTGGAAATAACTGGGTTTAAAGGGCAATGACTGGGAACAGGAAGTGCCAGAGAGGGCAGGCGCGGCCTCCTGAGTTTAAACAGTGACATCTGACCTTTTACTCAGCAGCCAATCCCAGCTGCTGCCGGCCCCTGTGTTGGACAGGATTTATGTTATCAGAGGGCGGATGTTGTGATCGATGGGGATGCTCCAAGTTTGCCACAAAACAATGTTTATTCTCTGCGAACATCTGCCGTGAGCCTTTTATACTTTGACCCCCCCTGCTTGTCTGTGGAGCATCATATTCATCCTCCCAGTATGATGAAATATTGCTTTATACTGACAGTTATGATTTACAGTGAGGCACAAAAGTATTTGGACAGCGGCACTCTCACTGTGGAAAACAAGTACGAGGTTTACGCAGCTGTTGTCTGGTTAAATTTTCAGGCATTTAAGTCTATATTTTGTGGATCTGGTGCTATGTACGTACCTGACAAGGGAGTAAAGGGCATCTAAAGTCGATTCCCATTGTTTTTGTTTATCAGCCAATCAGCAAGCCGCACCTGGGCAAACGAACCAAAATAGAAGGATTATCTACGCATGTACACAAAACATTGGTTTATATGAATGAAATTGGTCATGTGACAATGCAAGATGTCAACAAAAGCAAGTGATTTGTTTGTAAACATTGGACGTTCAACGTCCCGTCTGAGAATCGACTTTGGATGCCTTTTAAGTGCAGAGGCAGAGCACAAGCCAATGGATAGCTTTATTTACAGCTTATACGGTAATTTGGGGATGGAACCCCAGGAGAAGCGGTGGGGACACAATTCCAGAGAGGGATAGCCCAGTTCAGTATAGATATTGTGGGCAAAGCTGAGCTGTCAATCACTGGCCAGTGGTTTCTGGGATAAGAGCCCGGTGGAGTGCATGCATCGCCAGCACCAAACTGTCCCACTGGAGGATGGAGTAGCTTGAGCGGAACTTGGTTCAAATCCTGATGACTACTGAAGGACAGGGAGCTTTTTCCTTACAAACTGGACAGAGGAACAGACTTGGAAGGACCATAGAGAACCATAAAATGAGATGCAGCCGAGCAGGAGCGAATACGCAAGTCGTTAACCAATCAAAGGCGCATATTTCTTTAAGACTGGCAAGTTGGTGAATCGGGAGGGAAAGGAAAGGCATACACACGAGGGTTGTGACACCTGGTTGGAACTGCAGCTCTTTTTCAGCATCAATGTTTCAATACTTACATGCCATACTGCAACTAATGCAAATCATACTGCATCCATCCAGTCATCCATTCATTTAATATCATCCATCTTACCCATTTATTCTGAAGCGAGGTGCAAAGGGGACGAGAACATATCCCAGCGTATAAGGGGCGAGTGGCAGAAACACTTTCTGGATAATTTGCCCATCCATCGCGAGGATCACATTCCATTAACTCAAGTTCAAATTCGGAGTCTTCAAAGGTATGCATGACTTTATACTGTGGGTGGAAACCACAGTGCTAGTCAAAAACCCACTCAAACACGGAGAGATTATGCAAATTCCACGCAAAAAGGATGTGATCCACATATTCTTTGCAGTGAGGCAACAGTGCTACCCTCTGCGCGACCATGCTGCCCTAATACAAGTTATACATGTGATTTCTCAATGTCATTATGATACATTTACCCCTAAGATATAAAACATAGATATGTTTTATATCTATGATTTACCCACCCTCATGGTGGGGAAATCTGGTTTATTCTTGCAGTCAGTCGGTATAATCACTATTTATTCTCAAGGCCAGTAAATCTGTGGGGTAAATCAGAAGACCAGATGCATTAGGCTTCACAAATCAGGATGTTCGTATAATAATTTTACGCTATGTACATTGATGTTTTTCAGGGTTTTTTTTTCTCAAAGGAGAAAAAAACTAGAGACTGAGCAACAAACTCACCACATATCAATTTTGTTTGGCAAATCAAATTTGGAAATTGCTGGCAAAACGATTTATCAGGATTACCTATATCTTTTCACAATGTTGCCTTTAGCCGTTTTGCCTCTCCTCTGTTGGTCCCATGGCTCAATGCACAAACTTAATTACAAAGCAAAGATTCAGAAATCTTCTTTTCAGCACAGTCTCATTCATAAGCCAATTAGGGACTGAGTGGAGTGAAAGAAAAAAAAAGGTACTCACGATATGGGTTGTGTTACATTTAAATTGACTCAACGGAAACTTTGTGAACTTTTTTCCCAGTGCCCCGTGTTTTTTGCCTAATTCAGTTCAATCCAGTCCCTTTGCTTGATTCTCTGTGGTATTCCAAACTCGGTCTAGGGATGTTACCATGTATACCAGCTGCAACTGCTGTTGCAATCCCAAACTGTTCATTTGTCTCCATTAATTACTTTTCACGTTCAGATGTTCAGAGGGATTATTCGCTGACTTAAAACATGCTATGGCAAAAATGGCTATGCATTCCATGAAGAACAAATGCCAATTTTGTATTGTCTTTGTATTGCCATATACAGAGTCACTGAATGAGCAGTGACAGTTTTTATCTGATCAAATTTAAGACTTCCTGAAACAAAAAACTGCTAATAAGATTTTTGAACTCAGGTAAAGTTCCATCAGAATGTTTTTCCTTGAATGCAAAAGTTAGAAATGCAAAAGGTTTTACTCTTCATTTTTTCTAAGTCTCTGAATTCTTTGAAGTTAATTTTATCGGTCATTATCTCTCAATCTCACCAATTACAAGCCGATTCATCACATAATTTCATCAGTTTCAGTTTTTTCTTTTATGCACTTTGAAGTCATTTCCTAAATTGCACAACATCAGTATGGAACTTCTATTACTTGAGGCATGCATTGCTATTTCTGACATAATGCGGCTTTACAGGGTAAATAATCCCTACAACCATGAATAGTGTAATCACTGAAAGTTAACAGCTTATTAAAATTTTGGGATTGCAATTTTGTGGGAAACAAAAACGAGCAAATATGGTGGTTAGAGAACCAATGGGGGTAGATTTTATTTTTTTTGTATTTTCAGTGCTAATTATTTGTGTGGTAAATTATTAGTGTGCTAACTATCCGCTGTGGTACATATGTTTTATTTTACCCACAAGCCTTTGAATTATTTGAATTATTCTTCCAAAATTAATTCAGATATTAGTGTGGTTTTCTGATTGCAGCATGCTAATTCTGCCCTGGGCAGACCAGTAGCTGAAGCTGTCTGTGATAGTGAAATTCCAATCTACTTATTGACCAATTTAAATGTCAAAAACTTTCTTGACATTTCTGACATGATGTGTAGTTATTGCATCAAGATGGCATGAGCGTACACACACACAACAGAATAATAATCAAATGGCAAAAGCCACCAACTTACAATGATTACATTTACATGCAAGAACTATTCAGTTTTTTGCCCTAATTCTGAAAAAACGACAATATTCCTAATAAGCTTTTTACATGGCTTTTGAAAATTAATTCCACTGGTGGTGAACGCAGCCTCCCTCTCTCATTCCTTCAACCACCTACTTGAAAAGGCATTGCGATGTTTGGGCATTACCAAAAACCTGTTGCCATTCAAGTTTTTCATAATGTTCAAAAGTAGGTGTGCTTCCCCTTCTAACAGGAAATGTGGGCTTTGCTGACCGCAAAGGGGTGGCCATGTCTGGCAAAAAACTCAGTTGAGACGCGTATTCTGAATGCATTTTATGCATGTCCAAAGAGTGGTCCCAAGACCCTGAATAGTAGTGGCACACATTTTAATCACAAAATGCTACATTTGGAATATGGCCTAAATTAGGAATATCAGAACAACATTAGCCACTTCAAATATGGAATATTGTCACCTTTGGAATAATAATGGAAAACTAGCGTGCATGTAACTGTAGTTTATGTCATAAAATCATTGCAAGCATCATAGTCTCGAAGGTGTCCTATACAGGTGTGCATAGTTATTGGATTTTGCTGAATCCTATGACTAAATGATGCCACGGATGTTCCCTTCCTACTCTCAAAGTCGCCCATTTTGCTAATAGGCCGATAGATTGGCTATTGGTTTTTTTAAATGCTTTTCTCCACTTCTCACGTTTTAATCGCAGGACACACTGTTTATTCTCAGAAATGCCTGATCATCCAGGTGCTGACATCAGGGCTGGATGTTTGAATGTGTCAGACCGCCACTTGAGTTGTGGTTGTATCTCCTTGGATACTTTGGCGTGTAAATGGAGACTTTGCCCCTTGTCCTTTCTGAGGTCATTGACCTGGAGACGAGTGAAATGCAGTTTAAAATGTTGGAAAACTGCTTTACTCTGGGTTTGAAACAGTGGTTTTTGCTTATTACCACAGGGCATCATAGACCGTTGCTCTCTCTTTGTTCCATTAGCATTCAGGAGTGTCCTGTGCAGCTCCTACCCCTTCACTTGGTCTTTGAGCAAAGGAGATGGCAAGCTGGGCGTTGGCATATGATTGCTTTAGTTTCATTGTCAGTGCCCAATTACTGGAAGTGATGTTGTGATCACATGACTCTCCAGTCATGTGAGAAACACACAGTACAGTTTTGAAGCTCATTTTAGCAATAACGTGCTTCTCAATTCAACTTTTCGTTCACAAAGACAGATCGGATGGACTCCATTTTGTGGTTGTTTTGTGTGTTTATCTCATTTTTAAGTTCAGAGTGAAAAAGGGCCACTGCTATTGTGTGCTTCTGCAGGAACCAGGACAAGCTGGAGGCACCTCTAGACTTACCGCGAACACGACAGTCCCTGCACTGAGGATGGGGACCAGTGGATAAACCTCCTGTCCATCACCTTCAACTGCTCCTCACCCCTCCACTGCCACAGTATGCTTCCAAAAGAACACAACAGGTAATATTAATACTGAGAGGTAATGGCTGAGATTTATAGTGGTTACAGCGCAAGTTACTTTTTTCGCTACTCTTCGGCCTCCTTTGAAAGGAGAGAGAAAGATGCACCAAGTCATTGTAGTTGATCGAGCGAGTCATTCACTGATTGTTGACATTAGTCAGATTTTTTTGCAGCCAGACCTCCTACTAATTCTGCTTGTGACTATTGGAAGAGAAAATACCCCAGCAGCCACCGTATTAATACAAGATGAATATGGTGTTAATATCAAAGTCGTGGGTGGTTTGGGTACAGGAGTGAGGGGTAAAGGATTAACTCACTACAAGCTACAGCAACCTCACCAACCCCCTTTGGTTGCACCTCTCCCTCCACTCCCCCCTGCCCCCCAGCACATGAACAGGCAGGCCGTCCCGGCAGTACACTGGCCCAATTCATTCCCTTATAATCCCCCTAAGCACATTCTGCCTAATTGGGGCCAGGCTTCCAGAGATGCCTGTTAGGGCTTGCACATAATCAGTGTGAACAGGACCTGTACTTTCTAAGTGATAGCAACATGTTAGCGTACCTGCTAACTTCAGGAGTCACCAGGTCTGCCGTCAGGAAATAAAGGATCGCCTGGTCACTCAAGGACAGAGACCCTCTTTACACTGCAAAGAAAGTCAAGTGTTTAATGAGAATAATGAGAATTAAAAAGCTTATTTTTTTTCCTCTAGTAAAAAATATTAGCTTATGCTGAGTCACACTTTGCTTGATAAGTAAATTTTTTGCAGAACTTCTGAAATTAATTTTCATGCATTATTGGCATTATCTTATTCAGCAGATGTGAGACTAATAAGAAACTTGAGACTGACTTACTGTTTGGTTTTTTCACTTGCTCACACTGCATTGCCTGCATTGTTGACAGGTATGTGTCATAAATGAAAACTGGCCACACCTGATAATGCTGAGATTTTTCGGAGTTTCTGTAAAGGTAATTTAAATGAATGATTGAAAACAGGTCGTGACCAATCATTATTTTTAAGGGACTGTTTGCAGCCTCCCCTATCGCCAGTTCACCAGCCGCCACTGATATATATACATATATGAAGACCACAAAGGAAAAACGATCCAAGTCCAAATTTTGCATTTTTGTATATTTGATATATTATATATTATTATAATATTTTATATAGTTCATATTTTTTGCATAGTTTTTCAGTGCTTTGTTTCTAAGATCATTTTGATTTTTTAATTCATCATTTCTCCACAAGGTGAAAATGTGACTGATCATTTTTCCATATGAGCGATAGTGTGTATATACAGTCCAAAGATTGTAATTTAAGTCATGACCTGGGCTCTGAAATCCCTTACATGCCCTTCCTCAGTCAACATTATCAGCCATTGCATCCACTAATGCAAGTTAAAGCTTTACTATGCAAAGCCATAGCCATCAATAATCACTGTTCAAAAGTAAAATCGGCACGGAGTTCTCTGTGCTCAGTGTCCTCTGAGATGTACAGTATCATTGTGAGGCGTATTTTATGTCCATCGAGTCAACATTTTAAGTGGTTTTAGGGAAAACAGTGGGGTTTCAAGTGCATGCCTGCAGTCCTGATGTGTCTCTGATTGAGAATTTATGGCACATTATGGAACGAAATATATAGCAACAAAGGCCCCTCACAAATATGCGGCTGACGACCTGCAGAATGGAGGAATGGAGGAAAGTTCAGTTTTCTCGACTTGACCAGCTGATGTTTTCAAGACCCAGACACTAAAATGAATGTGATTAAAAGACGTTGTAATGTTACACACTGGTAAACAGTCAACAGGGAAGAAAATTTTTGGCAGTCGTGACATTGTATGTTTTCAAAAAGCTACTAAATTCACATGTACGGAAATCAAATTATGTGTTATTGTACTGTTTTCAATATTGTAGAGGGTGAATGGACTGTTCAAATCAGTCCTTTATAATTTTATTGTATTTTCCAAGGTGCACAAACTTTGTTGGACGGTTTCCCGTCCGCGTCTGCGTTCGTGTGTGCATCCGCGTTCCCACTGTTTCCGGGCTTTAACTCGGAAACCGTTTAAGATATTTACATCTAACCTTGCGCACTCTTTCATCATTGTACGTAGATGTGCCTTTTACTGTCTGTGAACATCAATGGGGGGGCTGCGTTTTGGTGGGGGGAGACATTTGTTTTTTTTGCCTTAAAAACAATCTCTTGTTGGGTTTGTATTTCTGATTGGCTGAGAAAAGTTTTAGGTATCATTAAAGATATGCTTTGTGTTCACTCTAGGCTTTTTAGTTGGCTGGTATGGGATATTTGTTGGCTTTCTTTTGTCATGCCATACAGCAATGATATGATTACCATTAAGCATTAAAAATAAAAAATACATTCACTTTTTATTTTCATTCACATAACTTATATAAGTTTTTCTATTGCACATTTTACCTCTTAACCGGAGTACAGCGGTATTACGTCATCAAGGGGAAATATCTTGGCAGGACAGTTGGCTTCTGAACAGTGAGATCATTTAAGTTACCTTGTGGAAATCTGATCTGCCCTCTTTTCTTGTGCGTATTTACATTTCATGTAATTATAAAATGTAACTCATCAAGCTAGTTTAAAGTACCATCCCAGAGGGAAAAGATGTAGAGCCACTTTCACAGGCACAGTTTCAGCCAGGTTCTTGACAGAATTCAACAACTGAAAGCATTTGGTTTATAACTCTCAGTTTGGTCCTGCACTAAGCTTAATCTCTGTGCAAACCAAAATCAGAAAAAGCTGGGACAGTATAATCTAAATGCAGGAATTGGTAAATTATCTTTGACCTACATTATGTTGAAAACAGTACCGCAGCAGGGTAACACTTTACAATAAGCAGTGATTATTATTTGCTAGCAGCCATACCACTATTCATTCTGCTCCAGCTGCGTGGCTGAAGTTAAGCAGGTGTGGGCTGGGTTACTACTTGGATGGGAGACCACCTTGGAAAACCAAATTGCTGATGGAAGAGGTGTTGGTGGGCCAGTAGGTTGTGATCTTCCCACTGGTTGAATAATCCCCAGTGCAGTGATGGGGACACTGTGGTGAAAGAGACGACGTCTTTCGGATGAGACGTTAAACCGAGACTCTCTGTGGTCATTAAAGATCCTATGATGCTTATGGACAAGAGTAGGGGGTTCCCCAGTGTCACGGCGGGTTCTTTCAACCTGCCTCCCAATCATCCCCTGATCTAATTGGCTGTGCAATTCATCCTCTCCCTCTCCACCTCAACCCCCAGGGCTCCCTTGAAAAAGAAATTTCAATTTCAACGGGACTTCCCTGGTTAAATAAAATAAAAACTTGCATTAACATTAGTTAATGCAGTAATAATCACTAACTATCAGTTCATTAACATTTAACTAATGCAGCAGAATGCTAAATGAGCGTTATATGACAATAAGTAACCATTCATTAATGCTCTTTGTCACCCTTATTGTGAAACTGAGAGTATCCCTGAAGTAACTTCAAACTAGTAAAGTATTCAGTAATGTATAAATTAGTGCCTTTGTCAACATGAACACCATTAGTAAGTGATTGCAAGACACAAGTTGGGTTTATTTGAAATTTCACCACATGCATTTTTCAGATTTTTCCAAATGAAAACATTTTCAATTTTGATTTCGATTGCAGTTTATTTCAAAGATAGCCTCGCAGAGTATAATACGCCCACATGGCAGCCTTGTCAATGATGTGATTTGACAAAAAATGTTCCTATCATCACCAAAATCAATTAGGTTCCACTTCATATCACCATTGACCCACAAAACAAAAAGGAAAAGAATCCAACAAAAATTGTAGCCTGTAGAGTGAGAATAATAAATTGTGGACAGACGGACGAATGGACAGGGACGATCGCAATGTACACCCATCTGGTGGAGTGGGCATATAAAAAAGGTGGAGCTGTAAAGTACACTGCCTGGCCAAAAAAGTCTTTGTTTGTATTTAAATAAGCAAATACTTTAGAGCCTGTAATTGAATCATTATTGCAGTGATTAATATGTTTCGGCTGGCAACACCTCTTTTAACCCTGATTGATGCTGTGAGCAGCTTCTCATCTCTTCAACAAACATGTCAGAAGAAAAGATCGAGGAAAAGATGTTACTGTGTTCTAAGAGGGACAAATTATTAGCCTGCATCAAGTAAAAAAAAAAAAAAATACTGTTATTACAGAGATTGCTGAAATCACTATAATTGGATTAAGAACTCTCCAACACATTATTAAAACCAAGGCGGATAGTGATGGACCGTCAACCTATGGAGGAAATGAGTCAGAAAAAAGTCATGACCAGAGATCACTTAAATGCTGATGAAATTTCAAAGTAAAAAAAAAACATTGTTAAAAAACAGTAAAACTTAAAGCTACTGCATTGCAAAGGTGAAAGCATTCCCAGATTTTGACTTCACAGCTGCGTGGCCGCAAGAAAGCCACTTGTTTGTCAGGAAATCAGGAAAAACAACTTCAGTATCGGGAGCATACAGATTGGACTGAGGAGCAATTGAAAAAGGTCATATGGCCTGATTAGCACAGATTTACCCTGTTCCAGAGTGATGGGCATGTCTGGGTTAGAAAGGAAGCCCATGAAGCAATGCACCCGTCATGCACAGTGCCCACTGTACAGGAATATGGAAATAGTGTTATGATCTAGGATTGCATCAACTGTTTAGCTCAGCAATGGTATGTAGTCATGAAATCAAGTCAGCAGACTACTTGAATGTACTGACTGACTAGGTTACCTCATCAATGGATTTTTAATTCCTGATGATGCAGGCATGTTCCAGGATGACAATGCCAAGATTCATTGGGTTCAAATTGGGAAAGAGTGGTTCAGCAAGCACGAGAAATCATTTTCTCACATGAGGTGGCCATCATAGAGTCCTGACCTTAATCATCTGACAGTCTTTGGGATGTGCTGGAGAAGGCTTTACAGTGTTTTGACTCTCATTGTCAATACAAGATCTCAGCCAAAAATTAATGCAACTCTGGATGGAAATAAATGTTGTAGCATTGCATAAGATTGCTGAAACAATGCAGTGACAAATGTGCACCATGATCAACGGTAAAAGCTGTAAAACAAAATATTAGAGTCTGAATTTTTTTGCCTGGGCAATGTACTTACCTCTTTGAAATGTTTACATTCTTTTCACAACACTTGTTTCACGTTTAGGGACTGAAAACACTAAGTGATGAAATGTTTCAGGTACAATTTTGTCCCATTCGTCCTGCAAAGAAGTCTTCAGGTCTGTAACACTTTGAGGTCTTATTGTTACATTTTGCATTTCAAAAATGCACTGCGTGTTTTCTATTGTGGGCCAGTCGGGAATGCAGACTGACCAGTCCAGCACCCACACCATCTTATAATGTCTTTGAAGCATGCCTTTGCAATGCCTGCAGAATGTGATTTTGCACTGTCTTGTTGAAATTGGCACGAGAGTCCCTGCAAAAGATGGTGTCTTAAAGGCAGCATATATTGCTCTGAAGTTACCCTTGTTAATAGGGCACTGAAACAACCTCATAGTATGACAGAGCATGGCTTTAACAGGCTGGATGGTCTTTTTTTTTCTTTGTCCAGAGCACACAGTGTCCATTTCTTTCAACTAAGACCTGAAATATTGATTCATCTGACCACAATTCATGTTTTCACTTTGTGATGGTCCATTGCAGAAGTTGACGGCGCTTCCGGACACTGTTACCCTAAGGCTTCCTTATTGCGCAGTACAATTTTAACTGTCATTGGTGGATGTAACTCTGTATTGTAGTACTTGATAGTTTGCCAAAGTAATCCTGAGCTCATGTGGATATATTACTCGTAGATTAATGATGTTTCTTGATGCCTTACTGTTTTTGTGGTTGAACTTCATGGGTTTTCTGCTCAGGCTTGTGCCTTTGGCCTTGACACATTGAAATTCCTGCAGATTCCTTGAATCTTTTAATTATGTTAAAAGATTATGTTATGTCAGATCTGTCAAAATATGTAGATATTGATGTTATGCCTTGGTAGAGATCCAGTGATCAAAACCTGATATAGCTTTTAATTTGCAGGACGAGCAAGCTTGGACAAACATCACTAAAACTCCTTAAACAGAGAAATAGTAACTGCGTGTCGTAGTGAATTTGACTGTAATTAGCCTTATTTACTCATGATCCAGTATTGTAGATTGTACAGTAGCCTTTTAGGAACAATAGAAGTGCTCCCTCCGGCTATTATGTGCTCATTTAATGGAACAGTAAGTGCTTCATCCTATCAGCCCTCACTCCTTTATATATTATATATGACCTCTTTTCCTTTACACAGACAACCAGTGGTCTGGATCATGTAAATGACAGATGTGTATAGTAGCCAAGGGATTAATTTTTATGACGATGAATTGTCTTAATGGCCTCTAACTAGGGAGGATTTTCTCATTGAAGCAAAGGAGTTTTGGAAGCAACTTTATGGATCATATACACTCACACACCACTGCTGGGAAGCAGAAGAGTATTGGAGTGAAAATTCAGCTACAGATGGAAAAGACCAGAAAGAAGGAAGTTTTAAAACCATTGTAAATTTGAATGTGACCGTGACTGGGAACACAAGGAAATTTGGAGTCTTTAAAATTGTCTGTTGAAACTTGCACTGACATTACCAAGAAGAAAATCTTTAAAATATTCATTTTTGGTTATAGTATCATAATAATTGAACCAGCGGTTGTTTAGGTGTCTGACTGTGGCTTTATTTATTTATTTTTTTGGCTGATAAGGCTTGGCCACTGTGCCACGGGGCCAGAAGAAAAGATAAAATCTTTTTCTGCCAGACAAAAACTTACATTTTCCAGTGTTATTACTCAATTTGGATAATATCCTCAGTTATTCTGATTGTTTGAGGGCAATATGCTGAGTGTCTCCTCTCAGAAGAGACCATAGTTATGCCTGTATTTAAAGCAGTACTTCAATTTTGGTTGATATTTGCTTAAAGAAGGGTGGAAAATTATGAGGTTAAAGCAGAGTACTGGGTGAGTTATTGTGGCTTGATGATGGGTTGGGTGGGGTGAGATGTCAGTTGGGGTGAAAAATGAACGACCTGAAATATACCTGAAAACTTTGCTGACATGATAATAACATTCTATCCTGACATGTTCTGCGCACTTGTTAAGTCTATTACATCCTGCATAGTCAATAATGCACTGCCCTGTGGGGCTTCTGGCCTCAGCTAGCACCAGCTGTGCTTGCATGCCATACAGTTGTTAAGGCCCTCCCATTATCATTTGCTTGTTCAGGAGAGCAGGAGAGATCAGGTTAGAGCAGAGGTGTGCCAACTCTGGTCCTGGGGAACCACAGGGTCTACTGATTTTTGTTTTCACCTTTGGTACAACAAACCCTGAAGACCTAAGAACCAGGTTAGGTGAGTTAATTGTGCATTTATCTACTTTATTATTGCAGAAAATGTCTTAACAAGTGTTTTTTAATGAGATCTAAAACATATTTTTCTCTCATGAATGGATAATGTTACTTTGAGCGGCTTTAGGCTTGAGATGTGACATTTTCTTACGGCATTGGCACATGTTGAAGTGAAATATGACGAAACTTCTCACCTCATTAATTATATTTTTGTTATTTTTCTAGAAAGTAAAAGTGTGCATCTTTACTCTGAATCTTTTCTCTCTAGTGGTATGCATTTATTTACCATTACAGTTACAATTACTGATTTACAATACATTACCTTAATGTGCAAGACTTCTCCTGACTTATAATTACATTTATTTTGTGGTTATTCAACTGATTCCAAGCAGTGAAGGACAGTGTTAAATATGACACTGTTATGCTCACAAATGCAAAAATGTTGCTTCATCCGGAAGGCGCAGGCGTTACTATCACATAATGCCCTAATACTCAAATAAATAGCAGTCTGTATCGCGACATAGGACATGTTTGAGCAGATAACTTACTGTTGGCTTTACTCAGCTATATCAGTAACATTACCTTCAGAGATAATGGATCCTGTCCAGAGAAAGACTGAGAGAGAATGAATGGGGATAATGGAGTTCGGGGGAGCTTTGTTGTCAGTGGTGTAGGGGTCTCAGAGGATGAGGGTATACTGTGTACGTATATGGGTGGATCACTGAGGAGAAAGGGGATATACTCTCCTGTGTATTTCAGTGGCTTTTTGGCTGACAGAAAAAGAGGCAGCTATACTCCTCTTCCTGCATATACCCTCCATCATTACAGTACATCTACTGCATGTTGCAGTCTGAAGAGGTACAAGATATTTATTATTAAAAATGACAGAATTTTACTCTCATTACAGGACAAAAATACTTGTTACTGCAGACTTTTGTCAGCAGATACTCTGCTCTAGAAGTGCAGACATGCAGCAGTGAGGGATCAGATGCCCAAAAAAAAACTCCTTCCCTGTGCATTCTTCTGAAAGACTTGCTTACTGACTGGCAGAGTCAGTTACCTCCGTGGGTTAGGCTCCTCTCAGCTTCACAAAGTTGCATGTAATGTTATATGAAAGGGATTTGACTCCATAAATCTCAGGTCTCATGATACGTTACATCTTGCACAAGCCACAGTAAGTCATTAACCCTGATTAACCTTTCTGGTATTAGTAGTCTTTCTGGTATTTGTAGTCATTCTGGTAGTCTAGGGAGATTCCATACTGGCAGCTTGGAGCTTTGTGACATTACACTAAAGCTAGACAAGAAATGCGGGTCTTTGGATTTTAAATTCTGAAGAATTTTTGTGGATTGTTCCGTGAGACTTGCTTGTTTCTTTGACTCAATCAGCCCTCTGTGTGAAGCAGCATTTGAATAGACAATACTGTTATATGTACTGTATGTACTATCATTAGGTATTAGATATTTTCTGTTTATGAATTTGCATTGACTGCCAAGGTGTTCTAGATGCAAAATGGGTCTGTCGTCAATCTAGTTCATAGATGTCCCTAATAAAGTGGTTACTGAGTATAAAACAGTGTTCCTTTTGTTGGCATTAGCAGTTTTGAACAGCTTTTGAACACAGAATCCAGTGTATTTGTCTATTCATAGCATTTATGGCATGGATGTTTGACCACTTTACGCATAGATGAGCTAAATTCATCAGAATGTCATCCAGCAAGATACATGGGATGACATTTAGTGCTTTACTAATATTCTGCTACATCTGAGGTCGTAATTTCTTAAGTGTGTAATGTTTGTATTATGCAAGCGGTTGAGTTTTGTGATCTTATATTTTTTCTGAGCCGTTATTTTTGAGCTTCACCTTTCTGTGCCTGAAACTCTGAAAAACGTCTTTCAGTGTTGGGTGGGAGAGATTTAGCTGGTTCGCACACCTGGCCAGGTTGCTCTGCTGTTATGCTGTTATTATTTACATATTTTGGTATTTATTAGTACATTTCATTGCACATTGAATGACACTTCTCCCCATCTGTGCATTATTATTTTTTTTTTTTTGACATCTTGAAGACACAACAAATGGCTCAGTGAGTCTCTGCTTTACTGAAATTCCTGATCTGGGCCCTCTGGTCCAACTCAGATCTCTGAAAAAAAGCATCTGTCCTGAAATGTTGCGAAATGTGGGAGTCTTATAATGCCTTTTTTATATTAACTTGTTTTAAGAAACTTTGCTTGGCAAGTTTAATTATCTTTCCCCATTGGGAAGTCTCAAAATGAGTCAAGCTTCTGTTTACCTCATTGGTATTATTTGTGTCTCTCTTACAAAGTATTGGGGGATGCTTTGAATCACACTGCGTTCTGTGACTGCCGCTGCGGTGTCCCTCACATTCATACGTGATTCTTATAATCGCTCTACAACCTACAAATTAAATCGGATTGTTTTCATATTTGGTGGGATTATTGGTGGTGGTCAGGTTACACCACCCATAAATTTTGTTTAGGATAAGTTAATTATAGATATTATTAATTTCGGTTTTTTGACATTTACCTTTTGATTTTTTGGTCTGTAGCTCAAAATCGCACTGCTGTTCCCTGGTGTGAATGGAGTGATTTTACATTCAGTGGGATGATTTGTGATTGGAAGATCATGCCAGCCATCAATTTTGGTTGAGATCAGCTAATTGTAATTATAAATAATTAACGATTTCATATGTGATTTAACATGGTGATTTTCTAAGGAGTAATCCTGCTGTAAGTCCCACATTCTGTTTTATTCCAGTACTGAGGATACATGTGGGCGACTGAATTTTCAAGTGTCTTGTCTAATAGAAAGTAGTGGTATAGAAAGTGGTGTACATTAGATTATATGTGTTAAATGTCTCATTGTATGCTTTTATTTTTTTTTGCAAGATACTTAATTCATTGATGTTAAGAGGGAGGTTTGTAAACTTTCTAGCAAAAAGCCCTGTAATGTCCTGGCCATTCCCTGTCTGTCATTCTCCCCCCTCTGAAGAGCAGACAGACTATCTACTATCATGAGGTCTCCTCTCATTGGCCAGCTATGCAGAGGGAGGGCATGCAAAAAAAGAAAAAAAGGACAGTGATCAGTACATCATTATCCCCAGGGTAAACTAGCAACAGTCTCTAAATCCACATAAACTAATTTAATAAAACTACACAATGAGAATGTAAAAGTAATCAGCACACCCTCACAGACATGAATTAACTTCAGGTGGAATGTTGATGTTGAAAATCAAATCCAGCGAGTCTTGGTGTCTCTAGCGGTTAGTAGATAAAATATAGCCTTGCTTTCCTCCTTGCTACCAGAGGTTGAGCAAGCCTGTGGGAGGGGGCAGGGCATACAGACAGGGTGGTGGGAGCAAACTTTGTGGAGCGGATCTTTTTGTGATGTTTCATACTCTGATGAGGAGAGGGGTGGGGGAGGTGGGGGTGTGTCAAATGACTGAACTGGAGCAACTTAAAAGTCTACAGTCTCTGGGCTGTTAAGTGCAGTGGAGACCTCTGTACAGGTAGTCTGAACTGGGAAAAAATATTTTCAATAATATGGGGCTTTTAATAAATGTAAATTAACTTGTTGGGATTGGCATTTTTTTGGTTTTTGCACTGAAGTTGTGACTGGGTATTGTGTTTATTGGCTGTGTTTCTGACTGTTCAGCAATCTTCAGCCTATTCAGCAACTTAGCTGCTTGTCAAAATATTGTTTATGGAATTCCTAAAAAATGTTCAATATCAATATTTATGTTTGATGCACATTATTGTTTTTTGGGAAGTCAGACACAGATATTGCTTGCTCATTTCAGGATTTCCAAGAGAGTGAAAATTTAACTCATCAAGGTAAAAGATACTTTCTGCAAGCAATTGATATCTAATTGAGAGACAATTAAGATTTACAAATACTAGACTAAAACAGACTATAATATATAGTTCTATCTGACTTTATACATTATTGAGTGGATCACACATCTTGCCTGGATGTCTTATAACTGCTGCTACAGAATGTGGCAAAGTTGCAAAGTAAATTTTTCTCTCACGTACAAGACATTAGCTTGTTTGCTTGACTCATTTAAGGTTCTTATCCCTTCGTCAAATCTGTCCTATTTGGCAAAAAAAAGCATTAGAAATGAGATATTCTGTAAATATAAGACTCGACTACATTGCATGATCACTGCAAAAGATTAGCAAACTGGCATAAGTTGGGTTGCTGGTGATTGGACAGTTGGAAATAATTGTTGAAATGAACTCTCTTTTTCTTCTTTGCTGTAATTTATTAAGCAGCTTTCAGAAAAAAACAAGTTCATATAAAACTGAAATTAAATGATTCATGGCATAAAAATAGGTCTTGAAAAGAAAGCCTTGATCTGTTCTGTCCGTTTTGAGTTTTCATTTTATTTGTGTTTCACACTTGGTGAGGAATTTGCATTTTATAGCTGAGGTAGCCTTTTTTCTGGAATGGGCTGAATTTTGAGTCACGTTTGATGACATTTTAACCATTGTACTTTGGGCAAAGGCAACAATTTGGAGACCGTAACATGGTTAATCTCTTCCAGAGATAGAAAATAATTAAATTTCTCATAGGACCACTTTGTCAAAAAGAGAATATTTATTGGAAGCGTACAGGCATACGCTACCAGTCAAAAGTTTTAGGACACCCCAATTTTTCCAGTTTTTAATTGAAAATTATGCAGTTCCAGTCCAATGAATAGCTTGAAATGTTACAAGGGTAAGTGGTGAACTGTCAGAAGTTTTAAACAAAAGGTAAGGTTACCCAGGTTTTTTGTACGCCGTCGAGTAGGTGAAAGGATGGTTCCTCAGTGTGTGACATCAACTGTCAAACATGGAGGAGGAAGCGTGATGGTCTGGGGCTGTTTTGCTGGATCCAGGGTCAGTGACTCACAGAGTGAAAGGCACCCTGAACCAAAACGGCTACCACAGCATTCTGCAGCGCCATGCAGTACCCTCTGGTATGCGCCTAGTTGGTCAGGGGTTCATCCTACAGCAAGATAATGACCCAAAACACTTAAGTCCAAGCTCTGCCAGAACTACCTTAGGAAAAAAGAACAAGATGGTAAGCTTGAAAACATGGAGTAGCCAGCACAGTCTCCAGACTTAAACCTCATCGAGATGGGTTGGGATGAACTGGACAGAAGAGTGAAAGCAAAGCAACCTACAAGTGCCACACATTTATGGGAACTTCTGCAACAGAGTTGGGAAGAACTTTCTGAAGAATATTTGTATATCCATTTTTCCATTGTAGAAAGAATGCCGCCAGTGTGTTCAGCTGTTATATCTGCCAAAGGTGGGCACTTTGAGTCAAAAGTTTAAAAAACATATTGGTTCATAAATTGTTTCCATGATTTCTTTTTTAACTTTGATTGTTAATTTGTTCTATCATGTCTTTGCTTTCATTCCAGAGTACAATGAGACATTAAACTGCATAATTTTTGATTAAAAAACTGGAAAAATTGGGGTGTCTTAAAACTTTTGACTGGTAGCGTACAAGTATACATTAGGTTTGGCGACATGGCTCTGTTCAGAGAGATCCCTGCCCGTTCAAGCATGGAACCGAAGGCAGGGAGCTGAAACTAACTCCCCCTCCATGGAACAGAGCCTACAGCAACAATCGTCTCAAAAGAAGAGAGATTGTTATTGAACAGCAGTTTAGTTTAGTTATTAAGGAACAGGATTAATGAATACTTACAGTATACAGGTGGAGCTGGGGAGGAGGAGGGCCGTTGAGCAAGTACACTGAGGAGCCACTTCTCAGGATGAGCTTGAGCAAGCCGGCATATTATTGGTCAAGCAATTATCTGACAGCAGAGTCACATGACAAGTCATGTGGACTCAGGTGATTCCCCGGAGGGAGAAGCGGCTCCTCCATGTTAGTAGGCTTGACTTTGTGGCCTATAAGAATTTACGACAGAGCTCCATATTTACATCTACTGCATTGTCTTCACACATGGTAAGCATTGATGAGTCTGTATGCCTACAGTGCAATTAGAAGAAATGCAACTGCAGGGAACAACACGGGATTATTACTTGTTGTGATTATGCTCAGGATCCTTGTGAAGCATCAGCATTGGCTGGAAGTACCACATGCAACTGTCAAGTATTTTTTAGTGATAGAAAAGCTTGTCATAATGTAATTCTTTTAATGTGCAAACAGGGAGTTGTCTTCTTAGTTCTAATTTTCTCTGAGCCCCATGTAAAAAGGGTTTAGCATGTTTAAGAAGCAGTTATCTGTTCAAGTTTTTTTTTTTTTTTTTTTGGTCATTAAGAGTTTTCATGATCTCAAGTACAAGTATGTTTGTGATTTACTTCACAAATCATTATTAAGATCTCATCATAAAGTGTCTAGGAGTTTTTCTGCAGAGCACGTCTTGAAGTTAGCAGAAGCACTATGGTGCAGTGGGCTACAAAATGCTCACCTGAGCTGTGACTTATGTACAGCCAGTCACTTGATGCAGTTTATTTTATGATTTCTTGCAGCCTTATTTCCAAAAATGATGGCATGGTATGAAACATGCAAATAAAACTAAACCTGCTTTTTGTCTTCATTTTGTCAATGTCTTGTCATGGTTTTGCATCTCAGACCATTGTAATGTGAGCGGCCTAAACTTTGTAAAATTTGCCCTAAAACACATATTGACAAACCTACCCTCTTTGTCAGGCAAACGTCTGACTCATGTGGAGAGGTCAGGGTAAAAAAAAAAAAGAAAGAACATTGATAGAGCCAATACACAACAGCATGAAAAAATCACTAGGAATTATGGACGTACTACCGAGATTCAGCAAAAGGAAAGAGACTCTCAACACTACAGTCTTTGCTAATGATCTGAAAAATTTGTTTATCACCCACTTGTCACATTGTGCTTTGTCCATGAATATCGTAACTATTTTTAGCCTTCACTTTAGATGTTTATAACATCGCACACAAAGTGATAGCTAAACATTACCAGGAATGCAAATGTGGCCAATTGACACAAAGTGTTAAAAAGGCTAAAATCTTCAGAACTACTTCATAGCTGTGGAGTTATTGGAAAATAATGCAAACCCTTCCTTTGAATGTCCTGTCAGTCATAATTGCGTCACCCTGATATAAGCGCATATACTGTAATTACTCTGAAACAAGCAGCTCTGCTTATGTTACTTGATACGTAAATTAAAATTGTCCCTTGCCAAAAACAGCATTTGCTTTTTAGGTCACCTGAGACGAAGTCTCAAAGTGACCTATTCTAATCGCCTTTGGTCCGTCGTCGTCCGTCGTGCGTCGTCCGTTGTGCGTCGTCCGTCATGTGTCGTGCGTCGTGCGTCGTGCGTCGTACGTCGTGCGTCTGTAAACATTTTCGACTTCTTCTCAGACACCGCTGATCTGATTTCAATAAAATTTTGCAGGGACCTTCCTTGGTCAAATATGCACCAAAATTGTGAATTATATGGTGCTCACCCCCAGGGGCTCTGAGGGGCGGGGCTAAAACTGCTCAATACATTTTCGACTTCTTCTCAGAAACCGCTGATCCGATTTCAATCAAATTTTGCTGGAACCTTCCTTGGTCAATTATGCAACAAAATTGGGCGTTATATGCTGTCCACCCCCAGGTGCTCTGAGGGGCGGGGCTAAAAGTTGTCAAATTGGCTGACATTTTCAAACTCTTCTTCTCCAGACCCACATATGCTGGAAAACAATACTCTTCATAGATGGAAGGGTCTTCAGGTGTTTTATCAAAATTGTTCATTTCATGGCCCCCAGGCTTCATGTTTGCCCTTGGGGAGGGGGTGAAGTTTCCTGTACTTTATATAGGAAAATGATGGGTTTATTTGGTTCATTCACATCAATAACATCAGTTTTCATACAACTCAGGTGACTGTTAAGGCCCACGGGCCTCTTGTTATTTAGACAAACATGCTTGTTGGGGTTAATTTCAATGTTATTAGCTTAGCTTAATTACAGTGCACAGAAAAGGCTGCAGGTGGACCAGTCATGTGAAAAGTGAGAAATATTGTTGCCTTTTGGCTATTATGCACTATTTCAATGGGTGGATTAGTTATAGGGCCGGCCTTCAGTGAATTTGAGTCACAATTGTCTAACCAATGCAGCCATTTGATATGCTGTATCCTCACTCTGTTTCAGTCCATGCAGAAAGGGGAAGGAACAGGCAGATAAAAAAATAAAGTGCAATATATAGTCAACATAATCGTAAATACATTTAAAAGCGAGGTACAGTATCTCACAAAAGTGAGTACACCCCTCACATTTTGACAATTAATTTATTGTATCTTTTCAAGGGACAACGTTACAGAAATGAAACATGAATATATTCTAGAGTAGTCATTGTACAATATGTGTAGCAGTGTAGATTTACTGCGCTGTCCAAATAACTGAACAGTCACTATTTCCAAAATGGGTGGCAACAAAAGTGTGTGCACACCCCAATTGGTAATGGTCAACTAAGCAATGAAACGGGTCTTATTCATCATGTTCATGCCTTTGTCTGTTCGACTGGGCCATATGACGTAGTGTAACGTGTTGAAGGTTTAAATTGTGGTGCTTTGGGTTTAAATTGCAGTGCTCTCATTCTGGTCATTGGATGGTCAACATGGCACCTCATGGGAAAGAACTCTCTGAAGATCTGTAAAAGATAATTGTTGCTCTCCACAAAGATGGTCTACACTACAAGAAGATCTGTGAAACCATGAAACTGAGCTACAGCACGATGGCCAAGGTTTTCCAGCGGTTCTCCAAGACGGGTTTTACTCGGAACAGGCCTCGTCAGGGTCGACCGAAGAGGTTGAGTCCTCGTGCTCTGCATCAGGTGCACAAGTTGGCTTCAGAAAACAGAAGCAGGAGTGCTGGCAGCTTTGCTAACGAGGTTGCAGCAGTGGGAGAGCAGCCTATCAGTGCTCAAACTATACGCCGTGCACTGCACCGAGTCAGTCGGCATGGCTAAGATGGACTCCTCTTCTGAAGCTAGCCCACAAGAAAGCCCGAAAACAATTTGCTGAAGATCACCAGTCCAAGAACATGAACTACTGGAACCATGTTCTGTGGTCTGACGAGACCAAGATAAACTTGTTCGGCTCAGATGGTGTCCAGCATGTGTGGTGGCGCCCTGGTGAGGAGTACCAAGAAAAGTGTGTACTGCCCACAGTCAAATATGGTGGTGGCAGCATATTGATCTGGGGCTGCATGAGTGCTTCTGGTCCTGGGGAGCTGCGCTTCATTAATGAAATAATGGATTCCAACATGTACTGTGACATTCTGAGGCAAAACATGATGCCCTCCCTTCGGAAACTGGCCCGCACGGCAGTTTTCCAACATGATAACGACCCGAAACACACCTCCAAGATGTCAACTGCCCTCCTGAAGAAGCTGAGGGTGAAGGTGATGGCGTGGCCAAGTATGTCTCCAGACCTGAATCCCATTGAGCACTTGAGGGGCATCTTCAAGAGGAAGGTGGGGGAGCAGCAGGTGTCCAAGATCCACCAGCTCCGTGATGTTGTCATGGAGGAGTGGAGGAGGATCCCAGCAACAACCTGTGCAGCTCTGGTGAATTCATGCCTAGGAGAATCAAGGCAGTGTTGGACAACAATGGTGATCACCCTAAATATTGACATTATGGACACAATTTGGCATGCTGTCAGTGAGGTGTACTCACTTTTGTTGCCACCCATTTTGGGAAATGGTGACAATTTGTTCAGTTATTTGGACAGTGCTGTAAATCTACACTGCTACACATATTGTACAATGACTACTCTAGAATATATTCAGATTTCATTTCTGTAACGTTGTCCCTTGAAAAGATATAATAAATTAATTGTTGAAATGTGAGGGGTGTACTCACTTTTGTGAGATACTATATGTTGAAGCGGTACGTTGAATGATTGCCCCTACAATATTTCTCTTGAAAAATCTGAATGATATTTTTAATTTCAGTGTATATTCTATTTCTATAAGGGTCTGACAGAGAACACTGTTAGTGTGAAAGGTAATCAGAAATACAGTTTTTCTTCAGAAGGACCATGCCCTGAAAATGAGCATTTAGCATGTATCATTTGCTGAATATTTCATGTGAATAGATTGCATGCATCTTTTGCGCATATATGAATACACTTTCGGAAATAAAGATGCAGTGGAAATACATTTCAGTTATTTAAGGCATAAATTTACCCCAAAACTTTTATTAGCGTTCTTTGGGTACAAGTAAGTACCTTTCACCAGCAAAAAGGTACAAATGAATTACTGAACCGATGGCTAGGGGTGCAGTTTTATCTACCTATGGGCTATCACCCAAGTGATGACCTTTTGGTCCTTTTTTGGTTCTTAACCCTTTTTTTTTGCGATTGACAGTTCAGCTCTTGTGTGTTTTTTCCAGTGAAGTCAAGGCAGCCAAGATGAAGATTTTCCAGAAGGGGAAGAAGGAAAAGGTGGTGCGCTATGTAGACCCTCCAGACGGAGGGTGGGGCTGGATGATCGTATTGCACTGCTTCCTGGTACGGTTCTGGGGTCATTTCCTGTTCATCTACTGTTTCCATTAGCTGCCGTTATGTTGGCCTTTTACAGCATTATGTAGAAGTTGCCTTTGGCTGGAAAATAGTTTCTCATGAATAGTTTTCTTTAGTGGAAAAAGAGCAGAAATGTCCATGAAATGCATTTCTACGTACAACGGCTAGACATCTACAGGCAATGGCTTCACTATTTGTGAAAATTTAAGTGGCCGATTTGCTGTTAACAAGCTGTAACTTGACTACTGTTTTAGTAGTCAGGCTGTTGGTTCATATGCTCTCTTTTTTTCTTTTTGCAAGGATAATGATGACTGGCTTATTGTAATTTGGCTGTAAGGTGACTGACTGGCTGTTGTTTTTGGGTGCAGGTAAACATGTTGGTGATGGGAACACTAAAGAGCTTCGGGATTTTCTTCGTAACGTTCCAGGATGAGTTTGGTGGTTCCGCAGAAAGCATTAGCTGGGTTGGATCGATTATGTCCAGCCTGAGACTTTCTGGAGGTCAGTGGCCAGAGCTAGACCCCCATGTAGTTAATTATCAAACTTGCAGTTAATTAATCAGTCATTGTCAATCAAACTAAATGGCCAATCATTCAAGAATCAAATCAAACTTTCATTCCACAGCTGGATATCTGCTGGACTTTCTATCTAGCACAAGGATGATTAATCTATCAACCAGCTGGTCAATCATTAATCTAGGAATCAACCTTTAAATCCACAAATAATATTTCATTAGGAACACTTCAATAAATGTATCAATTAATCTGTTTATAAACCAATCAATCAACCTGACACTTCACAGATGTACACCGATCAGGCTTACTATTAGCCACTTTATCATTTAGTTATTCAGTCAATCAGACTATCAATGAACGGCGGCTGGTGAGCTGAAAATTGGGGAGGACAAGAACATACCTTTAAACTTCAATCATTTATTTAAATTAATATTACGTGAACTCTGAGGACACATTGCACAATCAAATGTGGCCAGCTTTCCTCATTAAGGTCAAACAAGAAATAAAATGCGTCATTTTGACGCAAAATTGCATTCAAGCGAAGTTTAACTTGTAGCTAATCTTTGTTTTTTTTGTAATATAAACTATCATGAAGTACAGGTTGGTTAGGCTACATTCAGGATGGGCTAAAGGCAAAAATTGAAATGAACAGAGTAGTTTGTCTTTTTTGTAAAGTGAATGAAATGTTTCACTGGTTGAATTGAACATTCAATTCCCGCAGCATTTGAATATTAAGAAGGAAGGTGTGCTTTTAACTGCCATCGATTATTGTAATCATTGGAAAACTTCTTAATGAAGGAAAATTATTCAAAAAAGATCAAGATTTCTCATTAGTTAAAACAAATTTTTCTATCCTCCTTCAATTTCAGCCGAGAAGCTGTCTCTGCTATCAATGTGTCGAACATCCAATGAATCCGCCATCCAATCATTCAATTAGTCCTGTGAAAAAACCACAGATTTCTCACTCGGTATCTTTTTTATTTTTTGCACAGCCATTTACAGTTTGCCGCACAGTGCTTAATAATTGAAGACCACAAATAGAAAAATGATCAGAGTCAAATTTCATGTTTTGGAGTAATGATGAATTAAAAATTCAAAACGATCTTAGAAACAATGCACTGAAAAAATACAAAAAATATAAAATATATAAAATATTATAATGACATATAATATTATTATATACTATTATAAATATTGTGATAATATATAATTTAAAAAAATATACAAAAATGCTACATTTGGATTGTTTTTCCATTGTGGTCTTCAATTGATTGTGACAATGTATAAAGAAAGGAGAATACTGTGATACAAGAAAGTGAAATAACTGACCTGAGTGGTTTATTCTGTTCTTTGTAAATGATTGTGTTGACCTGTTTTTTCCTCCCTTGCCCCTCTCTATGTGCCCTGTGCTTGTATTCTGCACTCAGGGTAATTTTGGTTTTCCCTTGGCCAGGTCCCCTGGCCTCTGTGGCCTGTGCTAAGCTTGGGAACAGAATCACTTCCATCATCGGGGCGCTGCTGGTCAGCACTGGGTTCCTTCTCAGCATCCTGGCCACTAGTGTGGTGTTCCTCTATGTCAGTATGGGCCTGATCGTGGGTGAGTGGAACTGGATCTTACAATGCACTGCAAAAAAGCTGGTCTAAAGTATACTTGTAATATGATTTCAAATCTCAAAATCTTTTGTTTTTCTCCCACGAAGACAATATTAGCTGGTTTTAAGTCACTGTTTGCTTGACAACTGAGAATTTCTCACTCTAGTATCAAATCTCATTGGCATTATTTTTGTATTATTTTGCAGAGAAGTTAAAGAAGTCAAACTTGGCTTCTTTGATAAGTTAATCTCAAAAAGTTTTTTTTTTGTCTCATTTCTATATTTCTCGTCATCAGAAAGACTCGCATACTGCCAGTGTGGTAAGAGTAACTTAAGTCATGAGAATATTTTATTGTAACCACCAGGAGTTCAGCCTGTGTATGATTGGGTTCATTTAGATGTGCACACTCTATGAGAAAAGGAAAAAAGGTGGTGTAAATAACTTGACCATGGCAATTTCAAGCGTCAGCTCTTGACAAGATTAGGCCATGTGGAGCAATGGCATTATTGACCCATGTCAGTTGGACTTTCCATTGTCTGACTATTTATCGGAATTTCAGCAGAGTACAAGGTGCAGACATGGTCTGAGAATTTCAGAAGAAGTAGTCTTCTTTTTTTTGATGACTCAGCCAAATAAATAAGCAGTAAATAAAGATGTGCTGCAGTAATGAATGATAAAATTAAGAATTTGTTCCCTTTATAAATAAGTGTATTGTAAAAAGAAAGATAAAATTTTTCATCAATACCCCATCAAATACAGTAACTACTAATAATTCTCTTTGCTATGAACTCAATGATCACTAGTCACTGAAGTGCTCAACACATATTATAGGTCCCTGAAAAACAATGTTTATTTTCCAGTCACTATTAAATTAAATTTAGAATGAATATAGCTTCTAATGGCTGTCTTTCTGATAATGTCTATAATGGAGATGTGTTTCTCCCACATTTGAAAAACAGTGCAGAGTCATCACAGTGCAGTGGGACTGCTTGCAGGAGAACCAACTGGTGCACTGCAAAAAAAGAAAAACAAGTCAATCTTACCAAACATTTAAAACTTGTATTTAGACTTAAAACACTTATTTATATTACCTTTTTTCAGTTAGACAAACAATCTGTCAGCGAGGTAAGGTAATTTTGACTCATTTCTAGATTTTTCACTGCTATGAAAAACTTTCACTCGTAAAACACATGGTAACTTAAAAAAGAAAATATTTTCTACTTGAGAAAGAAAAAATAAGAAGTTCCATAATCAGATTAAAAGACCTGTTAAAACAGACCATTTTTGCAGTGTGGTTACCCCGTTGAGGAAACAGTTGAGGAGACACAACTCTGTTTTTTAATGCTGGTAAATGAAATATATTTGGCAGTCACATGTCTCCCTTGCGTACAAAAATGAACATGATGTTTCCTTCAGTGAAAAGTGATTATTTCACCAACATCAATGTGCACACTTTTTGACTAAGTTTCTTTCATTTGGTTTCAAAGGCTTAAAGATGGTTTAGTTTGTGTCCTATTCAGCCCATTCTTGCTACTTGTGGGTAATCTTTGGGCAATGCCTTGGTCAAGGCAATGGCTGGAGTAACATTCATGTGTTGCAGTGTTCAGGTAATTCTGGGTATGAGGGGAAAATAGGAGCTTGCAGCTCCTGGGAAAGAAGGGGGTGACGGTAACTTATGGTTGCTCATGCTGAATCTTTATGGAAGTGTGTGTTCTTGGTGTGTCCTACAGGTCTGGGCTTTGCTTTGCTGTATCAAGCCTGTTCTGTTGTTACGGCGACCTATTTCAGAAAGAGACTTGCCACGGCATACTCGATTGGTCGCTCTGGGATGGGTTTGACTTTTGCTTTGGCTCCCTTCTGTCAGCTCCTGCTTGACCAGTACGCCTGGCAAGGTGTGGAACAACTGTCAGCCATTTAAAACCTGCCACGAACTATTAGTGTTCAGTTAAAGATATAGCAGTTTAAATGACTCCTTTCACGAAAAGGCTTTTACTCTTAAAAAACATACCTGTGTTTTCTATTGTCGCAGTTGTTAGTTATTTTTTAGGGATTGAAAAATTGTATTATTATTGTTATTATTATTATTATTATTATTATTATTATTATTAATTTTCCTTATTACACTTATGTCACACCAAATGTACTGTTGCCCATAAAGTTGGAATAATTTTGTATTCAGACACTTTGTCTATCAAGAATAAATCACATTGTCACAATCATTTCATGAAAAGAGGTAAAAAAAAAAAAATATTCCAACTTTATGAGCAACAGTGAATTGAGTTGAGAATATTAACCATGATTAAGTAACCTAAATTTTGGGGAAAATATCCCATCTTAAATTCCTTGATGAATGTTTCTTATATCCCCTCACTAAAGGTTTTTGAAAAGAATGACTATTTTGTTCATAAAGGACTTAGGATTGCTTTTACCTTCATTAAATCTGTATGAACCTGCAACTTTTTAAAGGGCTGATATCTCATTTTGCAATGAAACATTCAGTTTCTCTCTTGTCATGGAAATGACAGAGTGCTCTTCCTGAACAGGGGCGCTGCTGATCTTGGGTGGGCTCATGTTGAATCTGGTAGCTTCCGGGATGCTCCTTCGGCCAATCAACATCAGGTTTCCCTCATCACCTTCTCCCCCATCTTCCTTACCTTCGCCGCAAATCAGCAAAGATTCAAACGGCAAAATGATTGGTCCAGAAAAGGAGGCACCAAAACTTTGCCTGAATGGCTCCTCTCCGTAACAAATGGTACCGCCAAAACATCCCCTTCTCCTGGCACCCCCCAGGACACCTCGCCAGAAAGGACGGTTTCAGACCTCAAAGAACCGCAAACCTCTGATCTCACAAGCCTGGTCCAAAACGGGCATGGGGGCCAGAATGGGAACCATCACAAACCTGGGTTGGGCGGAGTAACTCAGGGGCAGAATGGGATATCTCCGACGCCAGGGAGTGCAGCTGGAGTGCAGCCCCCGAGAAGGGCCAAAGTGCTGGACTTTTCACTGCTGAAAAACCCCTTCTTCTGCATCTACACATGGTCGCTGGTCTTCAGCCAGCTAGCCTACTTCATCCCCTACTTCCACCTGTCGGCTCGCGCCCGGAACTTGGGCATTGACCCCATGGATGCCTCCTTCATCATCTCCATCGCTGGTGAGTTTGGATATTGCACTCACTGTTCATTGCCTGGTCTACGCACGAGACCATTATTGCTTCTACTGCTGAAACATGGAAATACAAATGGTTTATTTCAGGGACACTGTACAGTGTATTTGAACTTGCTGTGATCCTGTGTTTAGAATCGTGGCTCTTTCTCGATCCCACACACTCACTGCTGCGTTTATGGATAAAGTGTGCTTTACCTTTTGTATTTCTGTATCTCTGTTTCTCAACTGCTGTGCCTGCTGCAAGGAAAAATGATTCTGAGATTGACCTCATGTGTTTGAACGTGCCCTGCTGGCTTGTCTGCTTGTTTTCGTACTATTGCCTCTACACCTCTACCACTGCAGTACTATGCCTGCTAGAATTGCTCCTGTGAAACCTGAGCCCAAAAACACACTTCCCCCTCCCGCCACAGAAAAGAGTACCATGCCCAGAAGCATCTCAAATACATAATACACTGCCGTGCCCAAAAAAAAAATGCTGTTTTGATTGAAATAAGCAAGTACTTAAGAGCTTATAATCAAATCATAATTCCTGGAATTTTTATGTTTCAGGTGGCAACAATTTTTTTAAACCCTGATGCTGTGTGTACCCTCATGGCAAGCATTTTTAACATTTAATCAGTACATATCCAAAACTAATATGAAGACCACAATGGAAAATGATCAGAGTCACATTTTTACGTTGTGGAGAAATGATAAATTAAAAATTCAAAACGATCTTAGAAACAAAGCACTGAAAAAATATGTAAAAAATATAAAATATATAAAATATTATAATAATACCTTATATTATTATATATTATAGTAAATATTATAATAATATATAATATATTAAATATACAAAAATGCTACATTTGGACTCTGATCGTTTTTCCTTTGTGGTCTTCAGATAGTAATTAGGTCTACATATCCAAAACTAATATGGTAATTTGGGTGATGTTCTATGATGACGAAGATCACATGACAATGACGGTGACAACAACTGGAGAACATGGAGCAGGAAGAAAATTCTAATACTGAGAGGGCAGTTTCTGCATTCGACAGAATTTTTAATGTGATAAAATCGAGCCAGAGAAGAGTTATTGCTGGAAGGTAACAATGACATTCAGGGGGAACAACGCGTTAATGATGCCTCGATTGTCAACTTGGCCACAGGGGCATCTCGTTGCAAGTGCAGAATCATTTCCCTGATCCCCAGGAGGTTGCCTTTGAATTTATTTGTTGTCTCTGCAGAAAGTTGTTCAGCAATTTGCTGTAAGTTGACAATTGGGGCATTAATGGAAAATAGTTCCCTCTGACCGTATACACATGATTTATATGCCCGTTCAATGGCAAGACTCTGGATTTTTATAATCACTTGCTCCACCATGTTGAACTTCTTCCACTCCAAAACAAATGCACAGCGCCAATGTTGCTAAGTAACGGGAAAAAGAGCGGGTTTCACAAAGAATTAGCACTCGTAGAATATTCATAAGGTAGGCATAGCCTATTTAAATATCGACCAATGTGGCAGAATGGGAGAATTGCAGCATGACTATGCAGCCGACAAATCTGGTGCAACTATGCTTTGCTATCATGTCAGCATGGACCACAATCTTTTGTAAATGTATACAGCACCTTGTGTAATCTATGCCACAAATTATGAAGCACTCAGAGAGAACATACCTCTGCCAGTGCATTTGGAATTTTTCCGCCATGTAGCAGATTTTAATATGTGTGACATCCATTTCAATCTTGCAATCCCGCAATGGTGAAAAATATTTTTTAAAATTCTTGGATCTGGATCACCAAAATCTAATGGATTATTGCTTGAGAAATGGCTTACGCTTCCACAAAGTATCATTGGAATTTATTGACAAAATTGAAAGAAATTTTCGGGGAAAACAGACAGACAGATGTGAATAAATAACCTGCACTCGATTTTGTTGGATGGCTGAGGTAATAAGCTAGGCTGTCCTACCTAGTATAAGAAAGATGTACCTAATAAGTCTTCACTGAGGGCATACTAGGCCATCTGTCCCTAATTTGATTAAAAACAGCACACTTCAAACTTCTGCATGAAAGACATGAATTTGTGTTGAGGGTTTCTATCTTAGGGAGTCATTTCATGAGAAAGCACTGCACTGAACGCTAGATATTGGGCAAAACTAATGTGTTTTTCTGAATGCGCCATTTTCAATGTAATATAAAGCCCTCAGAGTATTAATTATTTGTGAGCCTTTCAAGTTCCACAGACTTACTTAATGATTTTTTTTTTCTGAGAAGGTGAAATTTGGCCCACTAGTCAGGAGGCTGGTTCAGAGGTACCCCTATTGTAAAACCATGCCCACTCTGCTACATGTAACATTTAACAAATTGGCATGTGATACAAGTCCCCCAAAAGAGCATTGTGCTGCTTAACTAAGACAAACCCTCTATTATCATAAATGAAATGTCAGCCCCTAATCTGGGCAAGAAACTTTTAATTTACATGTCTGAGCTGTGAAACTGAACTGCAGAACTGAACCAATGGCTTAGAGTCATGTCAGTTTAATGACATACAGGCTGGTGACTGGGTGACTTGGTGTTCCAGTCTCTTCCTCAGGTGACCCTGCTGTCTCTTTGGAAAAAGGGCGTACAATGGCCACCGAAACAGGCCTGACTCGTTCTGCGAGTTCCATCATTGTGTGAAACATTTTTAAGAGCAGAAGCAAGTTAACAGCTCACCCCTCCAGTGCCACCGTCCCCATTCACCCCCCTTCCCTACTTCACCCCCTCAATTTGTAAATTCAAACACGTATGGAGGGTGGAGATGGACCCCAAAGCCGTTTACTGCTGGTAAACTCCTGGGAGAGTTGCTAGGCAACGATATTCCCTGTGCTGCAGGCTCCGAGGCGACAGGGGAACTCAGAGTTCAACATGGTGTGGCATTGGCTGGGGCAGCAAGGCTCACAAAGACCCTGTCTCGCCAGCCAACAGGGTCTGCTTTGTGAAGCGCCAGCCAAGGAGCTCTGCATGCATTTTATTGTCTGTATTAACTCTGTGACTGGGCAGCAGGCTTTGTTAAATCCGTCTGCCTCCTTATTGTCCCAGATGGAGAAGTCTATTAAGAGGACAAGGGTGGGATACAAATGCCTGTCAAACTCTGTCTGACTTTAAGAAGACATAGGATCGGACCTGCGAGTTTGCAAGGGCAAACCGTATTTCCTGTTCACAGGAACCGTATGTGTGAGGAGGAAGTCATACAGTTTTAGCCAGGCACAGACAGCTGGGCAAGTGCATGACCCGCTGAGTTTAAAGTACTCAAACAAGCTCACAACTATTCTGTGTGTCAGTGGGGACACAGCGGGGGATACCTGTCACTTGCTGAGTGTACATAAACATAGCACAGCTGTTTCTGTTTTTTTCTTGAACCATGTGTCAGCTTGAATTACGGAGCGGTTTTGTTGACACTGCGCAGTATTTCATCATGTAAAAATGCTTTACGAGGACCATGTTTGGGGATAAGTCGATCAGATGGCGTGTTTTTAAAAAAGATTTTAAATTAAATCTGAAATAGTGCACTTTTAGGCTTATGCTTATATTTGTAGTGCACTGAGAGTAATAATGGGAGGGATTAACGTGGGAAGCGGTGTGCCCCAGGGATCACTGCTGGGACCTCAGTAAAAGTGCAAGTGTTACTGCTGTCCTTATAATGATCTTGGAGCTGCCATAATGCCTATAGAGCTGAGGGAAGTAGGAAGTTGGATAGAAGGGATAGCTTAAAATAAGGGTTGGGATCCCTGCTCCTGGAGAGCCATAACCCTGCATGTTTTAGATGTCTCTCTGCCCTACCACTCCTGAGTAAAATGATTGTTGCTTCTCAAGTGCTTGACAACTCGGCAATCATTTGAATTAGGAGTGTTAGAGCAGGGTTCCCTATTCCTGCTTCAAAGTGTGGTACACAAAGGAAAAGTGCACCATATTATAGTATTATGCTTAGTGTAGGTTATTGTTTTGTGAATTCAAAATTCCTTATATCAACATTCCTTTTGTGTTCCTTAGAATTTTTGGGTTGTATTTGCCGTTGCTGGTCTAGTATTTCATGGCGGCAATGCAGCTGATGTTTTGAAGGTGAGAGTGTAAGATCTGTGGCCAGTACTGTGGTGCAGCTGCATAGGATAGCACTATTGATCAGAAAGTGATTGATCTCGGGTAGAATGCAGCTCCCAGCCTTTCCTAAAACGGTCAATATTGTAATGAGACCCCAGTGAAGAGATACCATCACCAGGCCATGCAAAAGTATAGAGCCACACACCATTACACACAAACACATTTTCAGACACAGGCACGCTCACAAACAAACCTCATACAGCTCAGCTCTCGCTCTCTCACAGGCAAGCTTTTTAACATATTAATATACATGCACATTCAGCTGTCAAACAACTGCTCCTGCTGACTGTTTTACAAACCTGTGCCTGCATCACAAATTAGGCATTTGCAAGTTTTTTTTTTTTTTTTTGCCGTTCAAGTGGTCTCTGTACATATTGCATGTATTATTTGGTTTATTCAAATATAATTGCACTATTAAAAAAAACAAAGAATTTTGTCTTTTGACAACAATGGAAAATTTAGAGCAGAGTTGAAAGGAGTCAATAGGCAATCTCCGGCGCTAACCTTTCACCTATTTGGCCATGTATAACATATCGGCTTCGCTACCCACAAGAGCCATTGACCATCGGCCCTGTGAATTAAAACAGACCAAGAGCCAAGCGGTGTGAGTAGAAAGGAGTAGATATAAATCTTTGCTGAGATCTTCTGCTCGGGGAGTGTGCAGGAACAGAAATGTGCCTCTATACAGTGAAGAGAGCAATGCAAGGAGTGAATTTTCAGCTTATCAAATGATACATCAGACAGTCCAACACTTTTGCCTTGGTGCAGGCATGCACAGTACTACCAGTAAGTATTTAGACTGTAATGTCTTATGAATACGGCTGTTATACTTACATGTTTCATACAATGATAATGCAAATACACACAAATTAAAGCTGGCAGTTTGGACTTGAACCTTTTATTAATTGTTTTTAAATTTATTATGCTGAAGTACACGGCCAACAAGCAAGACGTATGTATCTGTCCAAATACTTAATACTGAGCAATATATTTTAATTATTCATTTTAATTGAGGTTGCACAACTCTCAATAGATGTATTATATTTCATGGTTCTATTTTAAGACAACCTTTTCCATGATTAATGTTTTGATGTGAACTTATATTCCATTTGGAGGATTAGACATTAACACTGCAAAGCTTACTAGCCATGTCATCTGTGGTTCTGTTTTCCACTGGATGAGGCTGCTGTATTAGCATTAGCCATAGATCACACCTCTAATCAGGAGGAAATGCTGAACCCTGTTTATATAGAGGAGCTCTGCAGTCAGCTTGTGATTTTGGCTGTATACCAAACAAATGGTTTCCAGTTTGAATTTTTAGTGAAGCACTCTTTATTGGTTCAGTTAAAAAAGAAGGCTTGGCGATCACATTGATCAGCGGTGGGCAACAAGGACCTCGTGGCTTTGTTTTCTTGCAGAAGTCTGGCTTCATTTACGTAATTAATCCCAACGTTTAAGGCATCTGACTTTTTTTTTTTTAGAAATATGGATAAAAATAAATGTATTCAAATACTTTTAATCCTACCGAATTATGAACTGATGAACTGTATACTGGCATGCTACATGCATCTCAAGCTGCAAGCTTGGAAACGCTAGGACTGTTAGCGTTTCTCCACTAAAGCACATGCCTGTCAGCAGCTGCTTCATTTAACGCTATTCATAATCCTCACATGCGCAGGACAAGGTCGGAAGGAACCCATTCATGCGCTTGGTGTTAGCTCATTTAGCCAGTTAGCTCATTTAGCTACAGCTAAGTGAAAAATGCCCTGCACCTGTTGGACTGCGGCTCGGACCGATTCATATCGACACCATGGTTATGTAGTGTTCGAGGTACCTTCTCCAAGTGAACCACTGAGATTTTAGCATCATTTTTTTTTTTTATAAGCGCATGCATGACAGATGAAGATTGTTCTTGTCTCACTTCACAAAATATTTTGTGTTTGTGTGAAGAGGAGGGTTCACCCCTGCCCTGTTCTGTATCTCAGGGGCCCATCTGTACAAACATGCCATGTCAATGACAGCTCCTTTGCCAAACAAGAGAAGAGCGTGCATCAAAGCGAGAGGGCTTAGTTAGAGGAGAACTATAGCCTGCGGGCATGGCTTTGTGCTCAATCTATGCTGCTCACACAGGCCCATACAACCAATCAGTGCAACTCTGCCAAGTTTGACGGAGCTGGGCCCTGCGATTGGCTGGTCCATGGACGGCCTTGGAGACATGCCAGGGTGTCAAATTTCCAGCGAGCGTTCTTGTCCCCCCTTTGACAGTGTAAGGGTGAAATCTATCAAATGAATATGCCATGGGTTCCTCTGATGTGTTTATCATCAACACCAGTAATAACCAGCCCTCTTCCTGGAATTCAAACGTCTTGTCGGTTTTCATTTTAACAAAGCTTACCTCATTCAACAGCTACAGATATCGTTTAACTGTTCTTGAGTGGAGTCAGATGTTTTAAATGAGAGTTCAAATGAAAACATACAGGATGGTAGACTACCAACAATAGGGCTGGTAACCACTGATCAATTTCCATTTCACCACTGATCACTGATCACCCACCATCTCCTGATAATCTGTGTAATGACAAATAGTGACATACACTGTGCTGCCATAGTGTACACATTCTTTACCTCAGCTCAGATTTCCTCAGGACACTTTTAAAAGGCTACATCTAAGGTGATTTTCTAGTGTTGCTCACTCTCATTCCTCGAGATCTACCATCTTGCAGGTTTTCATTTAATTTCACTGAGTGTTGGCCTCCATATGGTGAGGTTATTTTCATATTGAGATATCTGGCATTCATTCTTCAATAACTCACGAGTGAATTTCTGAAATATAATTAAAACTCCAAGTGTGGAACCGCAGCAACAGACAGTCAATTACAACATATTTTTTTTGTATGAAATACTTACTGTATGTTGAAATACTTATGTTTGATAAACTAAAAATTACATTGATCTCTATAGGAATCCTGCATTTTATTGACTGGGAAACAAGTACAGTGACCAGAAAAACAATAATTTTGTCATTGGGATATTTATTTGGGCTTAATTGGGGCCAGGCAGTGAAGCTGCCAGTACTCTCTTGCTTTTCTGTGTATTATTATTATTGTTGCCCTCCCATGCATGAAAATAAACCAAACTTGGCACAGCTATGAAGTCAAATTCAACATGACATAGGCTGAAGTGTGGACCCAAATTTCCCCATGGCGGTGCAAATCAACAGCTGGTTATAATCATATGATTGCAATTGTTAGAACAAAAACAAACATGCACAGGAGCGCCCCTTGTCCGAGTTCGGGAACCAATGACAATCAAAGCTGTCAGCAACCAGAATAATTACCTGTGGTTGACCAAGCAGCGTGTCCTGTTAGGGGGTTCCTTTAGTCCTGACGGTTATAGGTTCCTACCCTGAGGGGTGCCATAAAAATTCAAAAAAAAAAAAAAAAAAAGCGAAAAAAAATGTGAAACTGTAGCAAACAATCATACAGCCCTCAATCAAAACACATCCTGCCAGAAGTCTACATGGGCATCATATTTATTATTATGAACTGACGAGCCTTCGTAAGATCCCTGCAGTACTCACTACGACAGCGGCTTTCAGTTTCGGTAGTGAGGCTTGTAGGGGGAGGAGGGCAAGAAGCCACATCTTGGCACACCATTCGATGATGGACTAGCAGCAATTTGATATTGAAGCTAGTCAATGGTCACTGTCGAGGCCAAAGGCACAGAGGAGGTACATGCGGAATCTGGTTTAGTGGCATGCTTATTAATGATTGTCTGCTGGCTTTTGAAAAACTCTGATACAGATTTATGATTCTGCCTTTTCATTTTTGCAATGTGCAATCATGCATGCTTGTTAGTGTTGCTAATACTGCTGTTTACGTGATATGACTCGTTGTGAAGATGTTGATAAACAACGCAAGGGATGGGTTAATGTCAAATCGCATTGCAGCAGTCAGTGGGAGTGAGTGACTGTGATCAATATCGTTTGGCTCGTTTAAAGTACAAGTTTTGAGAAAAAAAACAATCAATTCAGGCTTTTACTTTTGAAATATCAGATTTCAAAAGTTACCCAAGCCCCAGCCCCCCTACTTCTGCAGTCCATGGCATTAACTGCTTTCTTCAGAGGTTGGAAAATGGTGGGCATTGTTGTGTTGGAAGTGCTTGTTGTCGTTATGCCACGTTATGTTCTCACTCTGCAGGGATCACAGAGACGGTGGCCCAGCTGGCCTCCGGTTGGCTGACGGACCGGAACCTTCTTCACAAGTATCACTACCACAAGGCCTACCTGGTTCTGTGTGGTGTTGTGAACCTGCTGTCCCCGCTGGCCGACACCTACATCCGGCTCATGGTGTACGCCGTCTTCTTCGCCATCTTCTGTGGGGGCTACATGGCTCTCCTCCTGCCCGTTCTGGTGAGTCTGCGTTACGAGCTTGAGATGCGCTTCAGTTGGACGCGAGATTTGAATCCCGGTCTCGCACTCGCCCAAATGTTTCCTTGGCAAGCCGGCTGAGGGTGAAATTGCCTCTTGCCATGTACACACCACACAAACATGTACACACCAGTGGGTGGGATTTGATTCATGCAAGCAGGTACTGAGGACGAGTTGTCTGAGCTAGGATAGCTTCAGCGTCACAATGCCTCAGTTAGCTAAGTGAGTCCAATCTTTGTGCTTCAGAGCTGCGGTTTTGTTCTCCCACAGGTTGACCTGGTTGGACCGGAGAAGATTAATAACTCCATGGGATTCTCCATGTTCTTCGTGGGTTTCGGCTGCCTTACTGGACCCCCCCTCGCAGGTGAGCCATGTCCCTCCTCCTCCAGCGAGGGAAACTCGATGATGAGAGCGAGAGGTCCTCAGCAGACCCTTCTGATTTGGGCCACAGAGAGAGTGCATGTGTGTGTGGCAGGGTGTGTGCAGCGGGTGTGTATGCGACCTGCATGCATGAGAGGTGAAGCGCTGCTCACACACACTCCTCATACATATCATTATCATTCCTACGAATAGGCCCACTGAGCGGATAGTATATTTATGGTGTTGTTGTAAGACATTTCTAGCCATTTGTTGTCAAGATTATATTATGCCTCCTACACTTTCAGTTGAATATAAAATGGTGGAGTGCAAACAATGCATCGGCATGTGTCCCTCTCTGCCCAAACTGAAATGGTAATGCATTTCAGAAGTGTCAAGTCAGAGCCAATTTTCACTGCACACAGCCAGGCTCCATTTTCGAGATGTTATGAGTTTGTTCGAACTGACACTCTGAATAAGATTTTCCCTGCCAAATGTGTGGAGTGACCTAAGGGTCAATGGGATATAAAGATCAGCTTCCTATCTCCAGGAAAGTGGGCTTCTTTTAGGGATAAGACCTGGCTTGAACTCAGTGACTCAGACACCCTAACCTGACCTGTTTTCGGCAGACGCCCCCCCACACACACACACTCACACACACACACACACACACACACACATAAATCCTGGCCTTCGTGTCTGTGTCGTTGAGGGGCCTGGTGGGCACATGATTTTGACCCCCTTCCCTCCACCCTCTGGGTATCCAGGAGTAACCACGGTGGAAGGGGAGGTGTTTTTTCGGATATAGAGCCTGCCTGTTTACCAGTGTGACTGCCGGGAGAAGTTTAGCCCTGAACATTACTTAGCTTATTTTTAGAGCAGTGACCTCTGCTGGAGATAATTGCACACTGCAGCTGCGAGACTGCACAATATCTGCAGTCTGGGCATAGATGTGACCATTCATAGCATTTCTCATTCATGGGCTTCACTGTTTGATGTATCATCTTAGGTTAAAAGGGAGTGGGAAAGGAATTGAGGAGTAAAATAATTTAACTTAGGACTAAAAGAGACCACTGGGTTGGCTCATTCAGTAAATGTGCCGCTTGCTGTGCAAGAGTGACTGCCATGGCATCAAATCATACCAACCGACACCTGTGGTGATCAGCCATTTGACAGTAGCTCATAACTGGCTTTGTACTGCTCAGGGTTATGAAAGGGACGCAGGCGGTTTAGGTTGGCATTGTTTAATGCTCAAGCACCTCCCACTGGCCACCTGGGTGTTTATCAGTGATATTTGGGCTGGGCTGAGCAGCAGCCCGGCCCCTATAAACGCGAATGTCGCTGAGTGAGTGAGTGAGTGAGTGAGTGCCTGAGTGATCAAGTTCAACGATTGGCTGGCCGGCGGGGAAGAAGTTCAGCGATTGGTCGGCCGGCGGGGAAGAACATCAGCGATTGATTGGCCGCCGACTGGCTTCAGCGATTAGTCGGTCGGTGGGCAAGAACTTCAATGATTGGTTGGCTGATGATTGAACTACTGGCAGGCCGGGCGTTTGTCTCTTGTATTTGATCCAGGATCAGCAACACTGCGGGTTATCTCCCCCCTCGGCACCAGGAGGCCCCGTCAGCGGCTTAATGGGGAGCTTACATAAACAAGCTATATCTGAGTGAGCCAGCTCAACAAACCCTGAACTCACAATCAGAGATCATTGGTACCACAACGGTGCTTGTAATCTTTCTTTGTCAATCTCGTTTTTGTGCCTTCAACACTGTACGTGCTCTCAACAAAAGGGCGTTTCATGCATCAATTGACCCTATTTCTGTTCATAAAATGACCGATCGTGTGCTCTATGCTTCTCCGAGGAAGCTATCCCTGCTCCAGAATCAGTAACACTGCAGGTTATCTCCCCCCGCAGCACCAGGGGGCGCCGCCAGCAACTAAATGGGAGACACACACAGACAGGCTATATTTCAGTGAGCCGGCTCAACAAACCCTGAACTCGCAATCAGAGAAAATTGGAACCACAACGGTTGTTGTAATCTTTCTTTGTTAATCTCGTTTTTGTGCCCTCAACACTGCACGTGCTCTCAACAAAAGGGCGTTTCATGCGTCAATAGGAGCGATCTGATATACAGTACGGCACATCGCAAGGCGGATATGCTTGCCAATAATGACGGCTCAACGGTCAAAATGTTGACGAGTGAACTTCCGCTCATATCCGCGCGCGGTCGAACGCTAGCTAATATAATGGCGATTTATAGCGTTTAGTTCCAGGACTGGAACACCGGCTTTGACTCGAATGTAGCGTTTATTTGAATTTTGCCGTATTTTCATATTTATATCTGTGTATCTACGATGGTATTCGACTGCGAAGCTGCGAAATGCTCATCGCATTTCATCATGCATGCATTGACTTGGCGAAGCTGGTCTTATTACCGGAAGTGCGGATGTCGACAAAAAATCCCCTTCCTTCATCTCATCTCCCGATTTACGCCAGTTTTGCGCTATACCAGATCGCTCCTATTGACCCTATTTCCGTTCATGAAATGACCGATCGCGTGCTGTATGTTTCTCCAAGGAAGCTATCCCTGATCCAGGATCAGTAACACTACAGGTTGTCTCCCCCCGCGGCACCAGGGGGCGTCGCCAGCGGCTTAATGGGACACACACATTACGTTTTACACTGATTGGTTCGATACTTAAAGACTGCATGATTATGCATGCGCATACTCAGGTGGACACTTGGGAAATTAAATAATTGAGATTTATGTTAGTGCATTCATGTTGATGTATGCACTTATTTGTTGGATGTAAGTGGTTGCTGGGTGATCAATAAAATCTTAAAAAAAAAAAACAAGAAAATATCCAAGGAGGAGGGGTCGTGATTATGGACATATGAAGAATGCAAATATATTTAAAAAACAGCAAAAAGCAACACCGTTGCTGCTAATAAGGCCAGAGAGGAATTCTGGCGGAAAATTGCTGACCGTAAGTCCTCTGATGAAGGACTAGTGGAAATCAAATTAAATTATAGAATGAACTTTCTTATTTCTCAGCCAATTCTCATGATCTTGCTGTTAACTACAAGGCCTTTTCGAGAGCTCATAAATTCATTCAAATTAATTGCATTTCAATTTTTTTGTCACATTGTCAACCATATTCAATCATCACCAATATTAAATAACGCTTTACGTAAACACATGGCAACTCCTTCACTCGAACATATTTATTAAGTGGTTTTACTCGAAACAGTGGATTCTTTGTCCATTCCATGCCCAAACACGAAACATGGGGAAAAAAGGAATCTTTGAAGTTCGTTCTTACACCCTCACTATAAAGGAACTGCCATGTGTTCACAAAAGTGACGTCACGTCCCCGGTTAACACAACTGTAACGATAACTTCATTGTTTCAGTACGATTCAGGAACATAACTTCTATCTACATCTGCTGCTGCTGTCTTTCTCAAATTCACATTCACAAAATCAATAACTGCTACCCTTACTCTAGCTCTTTGTCTATTCAAATGTATAACTTGCTTTTGATATGTTTTCCTAACTCAAGACCTCCCCCACCCTCTCTCCCACTACCTCACACACTCTCCCACTCACTCACACTCTCACTCTTTCACACTCTCACTCTCACACTCTCCCACTCTCCCCACCCACTTTCTACATATTTTATCAGCTCCAGCTCATTACTAAACTTGCACTTCATATAATTGCGTGAGCTTTGCCTCATTTAGCACCCTTTTCTTGGGCCCACATTCTTATACAGCACTTGGCGGCCCAGCCATATACTAGGTTGCACCTAGTCTTGTTTAAGCAAGCGCACGTTAGGGTTTCTGATACCTGCATTCTGAGCTTGTGAGGTTTGAAGCAGCCAGTGAAAATAAATAGAGGCTGACAGGTGTGTGTTTTGGTGGAGAATCACAAACTGTCTGCACTCTTCCGAGATGGCAGCATGAATCACCCATGAGCATGATTGTAAATAGTTCGCTGATTGGACATTCCAGATTTGGTTGGGATTGGAGATGCCAAATTTATTTAAAAACAAAAAACTTACTCCAAAATGAACTATACACGCAGTGTTTTTTTTTTTTTGTTGTTGTTGTTTGGGTTAGAGTCAGTGCTTTAATCGAGAAAAGATGAGTGCTGGTATTATGCGTAAAAAACAGAAGCCAACAGAAGAGTATTGATCCATGGTAGTTCTTTTAGACTATGGTACGATTACTGACTACTCCAGTCTTTTTCTGGGTGAGAAAATCTGGTTTGATGGGGTCCGAGACACTTAAAAGGAATTCAAAACAAGTGAAGAATTATAATTGCAAAATAATTGCTTGGCAATTCAAAAAAATATAGTTCATTTTATGCCAGGAATCAACTATGCAATGCTTCATTTTTGATTGCCATGTGGGTAAGGAGTCAAAATTGGATCTGTTAATGTTATGTGTTTAAAATCCTTGCTGTCAAACAGCAATCAAAGCAGTGTGGAAGGAGAGAATTGACAATAGATTTTGCCAATTATCCAATTTAAAGTGGGGTTTATTGGGTGGAAGGTTGTGAAGCCAGGCAGGAAATTAGGCCTGTACTCCAGGAATCCTCTACTTTTAACGTTGTGTGTCATGGGATGGTTAATGACTGCAGTTAGCCTGTTTAAAATCTTACCTAAAAAGTGACATACAGCATAACGTCTCCATCTCTGTGCTGATTTCAGAATGAAGATCCCCCCAACTGGCTTACGAGCACCATTTTTCCTGATTGTGTTGGGAGTGCTAATGTTCTGTGGTAATTTTGTGTCTTTCAGGCTTTCTGTACGATTACACGCAGACGTATGACTGTTCCTTCTACCTGGCTGGCATATGCTACCTGCTGTCTTCTGTGTCGCTGTTCATGGAGCCACTGGCCCGGAGGTGGAGCCCCAGCAAGACGAGGTGTGGCAAAGCCCAAGGCGTTGACTGTGATTGGAAGAGCAACGGGTGCTTCCGTGCCAAGCCAGTAAGCAATGGCATAGTGTAAGGAGGTGGTTGTCTGTCCAGCAGTCACTCTGCCGCCATATTTCTGGAAGTTTCCGGTCCTCTGAGGCCCACCTCAGCACATGAAAGACTCAAGAAATCCATTGTGGACCTGACAGTTCAGTGAACTATTACAATTCAAGGAAATATGGAAACCCCAGCTGGGAAATGGGAAACCTTATTTCCTCTACCTTTACTCTGAACATGGCCCACATTGGACAATGCAGAATGCTATTCTTTGCTTATTATTTCATTCTGAGTGGCACAGGGCTTCCTTTGAATCTGCCACAAAGCCTGGAAAATAAATAAAGCCTTCTTTGCAAGAGGGCTTGGTGACTGAGCTTGTGTCTCACAATATTGAGTTCAGACTGCCTCATGCTGCAATGCAGAGCCTTGCTAGCTACCCCTCGGCTGGGATCGAACCCAAATATCCCCAGTGTTTTAAGGCAGTGTTGTGCAGTGGGCTATTTTTAGATGTCGTTCTATGCAATATCTCTGATAGCCAGCTGAAACGAAGCCACACTCTCGGGAGCGATTTGCCGTTCAACTGCTTTGCACAATCCATTTCTGGTCTCAACCACTACGTGGTAGCTGTGGGCACAGTTAGGTGTGACCTCATATTCAGGAGTGCAGGGGAATCGGGTATCTAAGTCCAGCGTTTCCCTACCAAAGGCCAAAATAAATGTCATGCAGTTGCTTCTCGTTTTAAGTCCAAGAGATGTGCTTAAAATGATGAACAGTTGAACTATTGCTGACCTACTCCTGTTGAAGCATCATATGAATGTATCACTCACATCTGAGCGTGATGTGCACTGAGATTCCGAAAATTTGGAGAGCAAGCTATGGAAGGGGAACCTTGATGTAAAGATTGTGTATATTCACCTACTCACCAGATACTCCGGCCCAGCTCCCCTCAGTTCTTCACTAAAACCAAGAGTTTCCGTTACCGTGCTTGGATGCTTTCAAGAGGCCGGATTAATTTCTGTAAATAACTGCACTGTGCAAAACTAAGACCAGCTCTAGTATTTTGCCTCACTCTGTGTTCCATACTGCGGAGGAATACCAAGTTTTCAAGCTGACTTGATGATCCATCATTTGCTTTGTAAACATTCTTGGCAGTACCTAATTGGCACTTTGCAGTTCCACAAAGACCAATCTTCCAGTTTTCAGTCAGACTACATATTGTGTCATAAGAATCTGTGGTAAAAACTCAGGCCAGTTTAAACCAGTTTGAAGCACATATTTGTCAAAAAGAATGTAAAAATATTATCCCAGAGAGCTCAAGGCCTTCCATTTATTTTATATTACCTCTTTCCACTGTTTCTTGTGCACCCCCACCCAATTGCAGGTCTACTGTGCATCAGCTGTGGTCTTCCAGATAGTGTTTTTGTTCTGTTCAATTGTGTTCACCACTTATGTACACTGAACAAAAATATAAACGCCCCATGTCAAATTTTTGAGTTTTTATTAACAAAAAACTGGAACCGGGATTCGTCTTTGAATAGCACTCTTCTCCAGCGTGCCAAGGGCCATCGAACGTGTGCGTTTGCCCATGCGATTCGGTTCCGACGCCGGACAGCGGTGAGATCCAGACCACGGTGAGGACGCCGAGCGAGCAAGTTGGCTTCTCGCAGGCGGTTACGGACTGTCTGTGGTGTGATGCGTCTGTTATGCAGACCAACGGTCTCATCCTCTGTGCGTGTCGCTGATCTGAGCCGATCCCGCAAGTGGACGAGCCGGATGTAGTGACCTTGTGCTGGTGTGGTCACACGTGGCCGACGTGGATGAGATCGATTTGCAGTACTGCCCCTCTGTCGGAAACTAACTCTCAAATGGCCTATCGTCCGATAGTTAACATTCAGCTGCACAGCGACCGCTCTGGTGGACATCCCTGCACCCAGCATGCCAATGGCACGTTCTCGCATGACCTGAGACATCTGAGGCATGATGACTTTTAACAAAATTTGACATTTTGGGGTGGCCTTCTATTGTCCCCAGTATAAGGAGTGTCTGGGTACTGCTCATTCTGTCTGATCACCGTCTGGAAATGCCACACCAATGTACTGAGTGAAATCACTGCATCACTGAGCAAATGCTCACTGACAGAGAGATGGATTAAAAAAAGGTACACAAATCAAGAGAAATATCCCTATTGAACAAGTAAAAGTCAGCATATGCTCACTTAGAGTTGTTAACTCCATGTGGCATCAATATTTGACATGGGGCGTTTATATTTTTGTTCAGTGTAGAATGTAATTTAAAGTTTAGCATTAACTCACCTGTAGTTTCTTTTTTCTGCAAAAAATAGCTATCCCATGTACACATTACACAAGCAATAATATTCAGTGAATATTTTTCAGTATCTGTGTGTGCTTGCTTTTTTGACCTATTTTAAAACCGTTGGTGTCTTGTGACAATGGGAAAACTAGCATCTCTGGGGTCACTTCATGTATCACTTTCCTTGAAGTAATATTTGCTGATGGGCACAAGAAATTGAATGTAGAGTCACTTTTTAGTTTGTTTTCTGGCTAACAGTTTATAGTCATTTTGTCTGAAGGCCATCAAGATTGTGTCACTTCTTGTGGCACAACTAGGAATGGTTCAATTCTGCTTTGTAAGGAAATTGTTGAAGAAAATATAATTTCTGTTTTAAAATGTTTATAAGGGTTAATCACCACTATCTGCCTTCTCTGCCTTTGTGTCTTCACTGACCTTCCCTCTTCAAATGCAAACCAAAGAGACAGCAGTTGCCTTTGTACACAAATACTTGATTGTTAATGATACTGGACTTCAAGCACAGAATTCCCCCTTTGTGGCCTCCAATCACCTATTTCAATATGCTGAGAGAGAAAAAAATTGATGGAACATTTTAAAGGAAAAGAGAGCACTGCAAGGTTTTCTCTTTCATTGATTTGCTACTGCCCCCTAGTGGCATTCCTCCTTCAGATTACTGATGAGGCATTTTGCTTTGTGACCTCAGTCCCTCTTGTTTATTGTGCAAAGTGTATTTATTGAAAATTGTATCACAATAAATCCTATAAAAAATCTCAACGGTCCTCAACCAATCACAAAAACATATGTTGCAAGTGAAATTTTGCATTTGCCAAAAACCCCAAAAGCAGAAATGAATCAGCACCAACCTGAACATGAGCCTGCTCTGAAGCAACTTCATCCGCACAGATCTCTGCTGGCCTGCAATGTTATCAGCATTTTTTTTTTTTGCACAAAACACTGCTGCTTTCTGAGAAACAGTTTTGGAAGAAAGTTGTTTTCATCCTGCCTTCTATGTACTTTATTCCGTATTATTCAATGAAAGTTTTTTTTTATGACTTCTGAATGACAATATAACAAACTTACGGAACCTATGTTGTCTTTACAGTTAGAGAAAGAATATTTTTGTGTTTCTATATGGGTCTTCCGATCAATGTTGTTTTAAGAATGAATTTTACCAGCAGCTTTGCAGCTAGTTCATACATTAGTAAATCCATCCGTATTGACTCACTGAAAGTGTTTTAATCTTATATATCTGAAAATCTTGTTTCTTTTGAGTAGAATAATTAGCTTTAGTTGCATTTTGCTTGCGAAGTAAAAATTTCTTACTCTTCCGGAAAGTCATAGAAAGAGTCAAACTTTTATCTCGTTCTGTTAAGCATAAAAGAAGAAAAAGAAGCAAGATTTTGAGTCTAAATGTAAGATAAAAATGCTGAAAATCGAGTGTGGTTTTCATGGTGCTGGAGTGAAAACTCTAAGGAGGCAGTGGTTTGCCCTGTGATTCAGGAAGGTTGTATTTATGGTCTCCACCTTGGCTGTGGTTGAACCACTTGTTCCTTTGCTTCACTTTCACGGATGTTAAATGATTGATCGCAATAAATGTCAGTGACCATATCCTGCCCTGTTTCTCCACACTTATTTGTCGCCACTCTTCTGTTCCAGAATCGGCTCCAATGGGTTAGTTCACTGCTTTCAACTTATACGTCAAAAATATCTGTAAAATATCTGTAGTCAGCTACAGAATGTTTGGGACCAAACATTTTTTTTCCCTTAATTTGGCTCCCATATTAAATTTGCAATCAAACTGTGCAAATGTGTTTAAAGTATCTGTCTTCTATCTTTCCGAGTAAAATGCCTCAGGGTCACCTTGAATTTCACTTTCACAACTCAAGTACTTAAAGTTGTTGACAGTAGCAGACTCTGAAGGCAAACAAAATCCTGAAATCAAAACTAGAAGCAAATGTTCTCTTATACCTGCAGAAGTTTATGAACCCAAGTACTCAGAAACCCCTGAGAAACCAATTGCTAAAAATGTCACAGTTGCATTAGATGGGGGGAATAAGAACAAAAATGTCATTTCTATTAGGTGAAACATACAACCCCAATTCCGAAATAGTTGAGACGAAGTGTAAATTGTGAATAAAATCAAAATGCAATGACTTTCAGATCACATGAACCAATATGTTATTTACAATAGAACATAGATAACATTTCAAATGTTGAAACCGAGACATTTTACATTTTTATCCACAAAATGAGCTTATTTTAAATTTTCTGGCTGCAACAGGTCTCAAAAAAGTTGGGACACAGACAAAAAAGGGCTGAAAAAGCAATTAATATATAAGAGAATCAGCTGAAAGAACATTTAGCAAGTAATTAAGTTAACTGGCATCAGGTGTGTAACATGATTGGCTATAAATGGGATGTCTTAGAGAGGTTGAGTCTTTCAGAAGTAAAGATGGCCAGAGGCTCTCCAACCAGTAAAATCTTGCATAAAAAAATTGTGGAATACTTTAAAAACAATGTTCCTAAACGTCAAATTGCAAAGGCTTTGAAGGTCTCATCATTGGCAGTGCATAGCATCATCAAAAGATTTAGAGAAACTGGAAAAATCTCTGTGCGTAAGGGACAAGGCCTAAGACCTTTACTGGATGCCCGTGATCTTCAGGCCCTCAGATGCCACTGCATCACTCATTGGCATGATTCTATCATTGACATTACTAAATGGGCCCAGGGATACTTCAAGAAACCCCTGTCTGGAAACATAGTCCGCCGTGCCATCCACAGATGCCACCTAAAACACTATCATGCAAAAAAGAAGCCATTATTGAGCATGATCCAGAAGCACCGCCGTGTTCTGTGGGCCAAGGCTCATTTAAAATGGACTTTAGCAAAGTGGCAAAGCGTCCTGTGGTCAGATGAGTCCAAATTTGACATTCTTGTTGGAAATCATGGGCGTTGTGTCCTCCGGGTTAAAGAGGAGAAAGACCACCCCTCCTGTTATCAGTGTTCAGTTCAAAAACCAGCATCTCTGATGGTATGGGGATGCATTAGTACATATGGTGTTGGACACATGCATGTTTTAAAAAGCACCATGAATGCTGAAAGGTATATAAAGGTTTTAGAGCAACATATGCTCCCTCCAGACAACATCTATTCCAGGGAAGGCCTTGTGTATTTTAGCAGGACAATGCAAAACCACATACTGCAGCTATTACAACAGCATGGCTTCGTAGTAGAAGAGTCCGTGTGCTGAACTGGCCTGCCTGCAGTCCTGATCTTTCACCGATTGAGAACATTTGGCGATAATTAAACGTCAAAAGTCCGAAGGAAAAACTCTCCAGCAGCTGGAAGCCTGTATTAAACAAGAGTGGGATCAAATTCCAACGGCTAAACTCAAGAAACTTGTCTCCTCAATGCCCAGACGCCTCCACTCTGTGTTAAAAAGAAGAGTCATTGCATTTTGATTTTACTCACAATTTACACTTTGTCCCAACTATTTCAGAATTGGGGTTGTAAATTAATGAAAACATTCATTAATGAACACTATAATTAAATCTTATAATCAGACATCAAATGATGGAGTACAGAGCTGAAGGCACTGCATTTATATACCTAGTTGTCCAGTTGTTTACAGAAATGATCTCTCTTTTAGCAATTCGACACACACACAGACGTTTTGCCTGGCGAAATGAAGTGTTTATTGAGGTAAAAACACACCATAGAAACATAAGTTATGGTAATTTAACACAAAGGTTACAGACATACCGTAGTAGCCATCCCAATGCAACACAAAAACACATTGCCAACATGCTTGGCCATTTTGGTTCATAACTAAATGTACTGAGAGAAAAAATAGGACAGGGGATGCAATTAACTCAATGATCAATTCAACAAACCATACTATGAATATTGAGGATGGCTTTGTTATGGAATAATTTCTCAAAATTCTACGGCTGGACCATCATTGCTTCCAGTAACCCATATTGATTGTTACTTCAGAATTAAAATATTTAAAATAGACAATTGAATTAAATTGTGAAATAAGACTTTAATAAGATTAATTTTTATGCTCATTTTCCAGGTTAATAAAGAACAGCTGACAGTGTATTTATAAGAGATGAGGAGCAATGCAGGTAAAAGTTACTCACCGCCTGACTCTGGTCACAGGCCCCGTTGAAAGTTGAGCTAATAGCCCTGCGAACAAACAGTGACGCAGAGCCAACATTCACAAACAAACACACACACACAGGCGAGTCATAATTCACACGTAGTACCTAATCTAAATCAGAAAACGGAGAGTGTGCCGAATTCAGACTTGTAACGAAACACAATAAAGGATGTTCCGAGTTTGCCCTCACTTTAAACCGCGTCCCTGGATTCCATCCTTCATCAATGAATCACAGTGAAATTATTAACAGCGAATAAAGACCTGTTCTATTTCATTTATTTTCATCAAGATGCCAAACCTGCGAGTGGTCGACATCTTACAACACAAAATGCATCTTACCCCTCCAGTGGATGCCAGCAGTCAGTACCATCACAAGGCAGCAGGCACTGTATCTGCCCAGATCACATCTCTGTCCCTGGGGTAGGAGAGAGGGGATGGGGGTTAAATAACAGGCCTTCCACACTCTGTTTCTGCAGAGTAGAATAACACAATTTATTTTTCTCATATCTCAATTTTTATTGAGGGCTCAGCCATCAACACAAGCATTCTTTTTGTATAAGCAGTAAAAGCCCCACAACCCCCCGCCCCCAAAAACACGCTTACTGCGCCGCAAAAAATAATGTAGTCCCTCTCCTGATTTCTTCTGTTTTTCTTTCTTCTACGTTCCACTTTTTTATTTCCCCCCTTTTTCTCCCACCCTGTACTCAGCCAAACTGTTTAGCCCACCTCAGTGACCTGCTCCCTTCAATTCAGGAGTAGGAAGCCATGGCACATGATTCCTGCCACTCAAGTGACAACAAGCCCTCGCTACTTTATACTATGCAGACGTACCGCCGACAACACACTGCCTATGCCGTCAGAAGATAACGCAGTCAGCATACAATTTGCTTGCACAGCTGCATATGCCTGGCTGACAGGAGGAGACTGCTAGAGAGCAGTGTGACTGATGGATTTAAATTTGCTTAACCCCACTGCATCCCCAGTAAGGCTGGCCCAATTGTTGCCTCACAAATGCAGATCCCTAACCATAGCCGGAAATGTCATGGCTGGGATCAACACCAGATGACTGTTTTCGCTGTGAGCCACTCGGAGGCAAGAAGCTCCTCTTTTGACTCATCAGGCCACAAAACATTATCACAAAAGGCTGAGAGATCTTAAGGGTGTTTTTTGCAGGTGAGATGAGCCTTTATGCTCCCATCGATCTACAGTGATTTTCACTCAAGGTGGAATCATGAACACTGCCATATCTGTGGCAAGCAAATCCTGCAGTTACGGTGCTGTTCATCTGGGTTCTTCTGTTACCTCCAAAATGAGTTATCATAGGCACTCTTGTGGGAATTCTGCCTGGTCAGCCACTCCTGGGAAGATCCAGCATTGTTCCAAGTTTTCTCCATTTGGATGTACTGGCTCTGGTGGCGGCAGTGGAACCAAAGAAAAGTCATTGCAACTCTTTCCAGACTGATATATATCAGTAACTCTCTAAGTTTTTCTGAAATGTCTTTTCATTGCAGCAGAATTTGTGGCTTTTGAGACCTTTAGACAAATTCACATTGCTGGGAAGGTTCTATTTTATTGGTGACAAAATGTTAAAGGTCGGGAAGTAAGCAAACCAAGGTATGACAAGTCTAATTTAATCCAATTATCGATTAAATCTGGTAAATTGGCTGACCAATTAACTAAAGGGCAATTACTTTTTCACACAGGGCCGGCTGGTGTTGGATAACTTTTTTTACTTCAATAAATGAATTATTATCCTGCTCAGAGGGGGGTCAATAATTGTTCTCTGTGGAATTTGTTTGCATGTTTTTCTGTCAGCAGTATCCTCAAATAACTCAATATTTCAGGAATAGGTTGCAGAGGTCCATGAATCAGCTGAAGAAATCTGGACATAATAGGGATGGAGTCAAGGACACCAAAAAACCTATAATTTTCACCAGAACGTCCTGCTCCAATCAATTTCTAACAGGACACAAACATGAATTATTCAATTCCAATTCCAACCCTTTACTACATATGGTGTCACATCATTAGACTTGTTAGCAGAAGGGCTCTAAGGAGTTCCAGGTTATTCAACATTCAAAGCACTAAAATGTCCCCAGCAGGCAGGGTATGTTTTGCCTGGCACCATTTGTTAATAATTTAAAACTACATTGCCTTCATCTTATTTTTATTTGAAGGTCTGAAACATCTGTGACAAATGTGCAAAAACAAGAAATCAGGAAGGGGGGATTTTCGTCATGGCACTGTGTATGTGATATATTCATACTATACATTTAAGTATAATAAATTATAAAATTAATCACGGAAAACTATGTAAGATGTAACTAAGTAAGATGTTTGCATTTACCTGAGCACCTGATAATCTGATCTACCCCAATATGAGGAGCAGGACATAAAAATCCCAAACATTATTGTTCGTTTAGCACTTAAAACGATTCAAAAATTTGAAGTACTAACCTGATTTTTCGCAATGTGTCAGCCCATGTCTAATCTATGAGTAATTCAGCTGCAAGAATTCAGCTTCTAAAGTGTCATTCAAATTAAATGACAACTCCAGCAATGAAAGTACAAAAATTATGCAATATGCAGTGAAATTCCGAAAAGAATACCTGTCTCTAAATGACAAAGTAGGGGTTGAGTGGATTTAAATGGTGTTATTTTCATGAAAAAAGCATTTTATTTTAGGTATGTCCACAAAGACATTTGCAAAATGCTGCCTTCCAAAGTCAGTATTTGGAGAGTATCTACCAATTGTGGTCCACAAATTAAATGGCACTGAGATTTGTTAATAAAGTGGAAATGTTTTGGTTCAAAGATCACATTAGATTAGACAGTGCCATTGCTAAATTTTCATATCTTGTGCTCATGTTTTAACTGTGAAATTAGTATGTTAACCTATAAATAAGTACAGTACGGTACATTATGGTGTTAAAGTGAACTATGCTAAATTCTGCTGCAGGTCAGTTGAGTATGGTATAGTGCAAAGATGAGATACAGAGCATTGAATTGTGTAATGCGTTAAGGTGTATTATGTAGGTCCAGTACACTGTACTTCAGATGAGAATGCCAGCATCATGTGTGGGAGCTTAACAGGAGTACAATGCTGCAGTGACATGCTCAGAACCACATTTCACAAATAAAGCTTAGGCTTCATTCATTTCAATAATTCGTCAGGCAACAAAGGGGAGGAGGGTGTGGGTAGAAAGCTATGCCAAGGAGGTCCAACAGGAGGAAAATTGCACCAGTCACATGCTCCAAGAATGTACTGAGCAGTTTTTCCTCTACCCAAAATCTGAGAGCAGTGGGTGAAACTCTTGAGAACCCTTCAGGCCTTCGGCAAGCTCTTGTTCTGCCCAGCACAATGAGATCTGACCTGACTTTTCAGCTAATAAAAGTCTTCACTCAAGACTGATAAGACGAATTAAGGAATCAGTCCTGTGATGCTCCAAACTTTCATTGTAATTTATGAGAAAACATAGCTGCCAAAGCTGAGGACTTCAATGGAATATAAAGCCACATTTTTAGAAAATATTAAAATTGCTCAGCAGCATTTGGTAAAAGTAACAGTGCAGTAAATGACTATATCTTTATAAATTTCAAATTTTGCAAAATCCTTAACATGATTATGACTCAGGTATCAAATATTTCCAACTACACTTTTTATATACATAAAGGTTGGTTCCTGGATAAGTTAACTTTAAAATTTTTACATGCATTTTTACATACATGCATGTCCTTATCAGTGGCAGCAACTGAGCTGAAAATAGGGGCACAAAAAAAATCCCCTTTAATTGATGATTAGTCTTGACCTGGTTTCTATCATTTTCCTTGATTAGCATCGGAATAACTCAGAAAAAACTCAACACTGTCATGAGTAGCCCGTTCCCCTCCTTATAGTTAGATGAATTCCGCATATATGGAGCAAATAATTGTTTTAATTTAAGCAATCAGGCACAAGTTGGGTATCCTGCATTGCAGGAAATGCCACAACTTATGTGGAATATTACCAAATACTTTCTGTATTTTCGTGATTAAATTTGCTACTTTTCTGAATTGCATACATTTTCGAATTGCCCTCTCAGTTCATTCAATAAAAAGCTGTGTTTACTGGTCAATGGATTCATCATTACAAAACCTGTTAATAAAGGATATGATTGAAAATGGGTCTAGACCGATCAGCATTTGTCTCCATTGTCATCTTAGCAGCTGCCACAGGTATCTATATAGATAATGCAATGAAACATGCTGAGCTTTACCCTAAGGCTTTATCACCTGAATTCAAGCAGAACTGCTACAACTATTGCAGTAGCATATTTCCACCAAAGGTGTACCTCAATCTTATTGCAATAATTGTTGATATACTATTTGGTACCCAAATTCTCTCAATGTGTCTACCATAAGATATATTGAGCAAACACATGTTAAGTCAGTTCTGCATTGATTGGTTTTCCAGGTAAATTATTATAGTGGCTTACCTATAAATCATGGGAAGATTGTGTGACGAATATGAAGTTGCAATTATTCATATTTTGTTCAAGTCACATGATTTAGCGATAAGGATCTGACTGATAGAATAGGAACGCTGATCTAGGGAGTTTTTTCCATTTTAGCTCACTAGATAACAGGATATAAAAGAAACTGGGGGCAATTCATGAACCTTTTGTGAGACCAGATTAGAGTCAACAGGATGGCAGCAGAAATAAGTCCAAGATACTTTTCACCTCAGTCCGTGCTCCACGCGAAGAAGTGTTCCAGGTTTCCCTCTATGCAGTTATCCAGCTAACTCAGTACTCCTATTTTGAGAAATCGCCCCCCCCCCCACCGGCCCTATTTCACAAAGCAGGGTTACTACCTTGGCTGAAAAGGCACACCAGGAAATCTCAAGAACAGGGACATTGCTTTAAGCGAAAAGAGCTGCTCAATGCAGTCATCTAACAGAGTAATTCTGCTTTTGAAACACAGTTATACCATTATAGGTGATCACAGGAATGGACCTCATGAATATAGGCCTTAAAATCCACTTACCTGAGCTGCAGTACATGTGCAGTCTTATCTTGTAATAGTGACTGGCAGGTGCCAGTCATTACACACCTGAACTTACCGCACCTTCCCGCTGACGCGGGGTTCTGGACACGCTCTGGGGTCACGAGGGGCCTCCAGGGAAGAGCAGGATTGGGGGGGGGGGGAAGCAGGTACCCGGACTCAACAGGCCTCCAGATAGATGTTGATAGGGCCAGCCCAGAGCTGAGGTGCTTTTGAGGTTTCTTAACTTGGCAGGATCACTTATTCACACAAATAATCATCAAACATTCGCGGTCCGTGAACAGGATAACGGCTACTGCTTCAGGAGAAAACTTCTTTTTGTGTTTTTAAAAACTTTTTTAAAAGAATAACAGGAACGCAAGTGAAGTGGCCGCTATGACAGGTAGACAGACTTCTGGGTTTTCCGCGGAAACAGCAGCAGACTGGACAGGATTCCATGCATTTCCTGGAGCTTCGGTTGGGAGGGCAGCCTTCAGTGGGTCCAGAGCACCCAAACGAGAAACGACGAGTACCCGGAGACCAGGAGAGCTGTCCAGAGCCGTCACTAGAAATGCAACAGGTTTTGGCAATTTTATGGACCCATTGCTTGAAGGGCCCGCAACTATTCCGACTGGACAGACGGAGCAGAGAGATATTCAGTTGGAGGGCCCAGAAAATCTAGCTATGCCCGCACCCCTACACTGGGGGTTCCATTTCCCTCCAGTGTAAGGACAAGACCCACAACACGAACCATACAGGGACTGGAGAAAACGCAAAACAAAGGGAAAATGAGTAGCATGTCGCTCCAGAGAATTTAAGCGCAATGCTGAGCTTGGTCTTGCGTACGGAAAACGGGCTCTCCAAAAATGGGTGGGGTGGAGAAGGGGTTCTGCAAGCAGGGAGTTGATGAAGGGAGGGGAGAATTTGGATGAGGGTGGTATGACAGTAGAACAGCATACTTCCTGTACTTGTGAGTGTGTGTGGAAGGGATATCGCAGTTTACTGAGGTGCCACCTGAGTCAACTTGGACCGGAGCCATAGCTACGATCGCGATTAGTTCCCTTGGTTAATGCAGGCACACTTCTTGTCATGTAGTGAACAGACAATCCTCCCATTCCTTCCCAATGAAAGCCAAAGCTGGAAGGAGAAAGTGGGCGGTGCCAAAATTTACAGCCAGCCAATGAGGAGCTCCTCACAAAAGAACACTGATGATGGACACTGAAATAAAACTGCCTCGTCTTTGTCTCACTTTTCTCCTTCCTAACCCAGAGAAGGTGCCTTTTTCCTGTCAATAGCAGAAGTCAGGCAATAATTCCTTGGCATCATTAGAAATGTCACACCAGTCGTCTTCAAACCCATTTCCAAAGCAGAAACATTTTTTTTCCCCCTCAAAAGACGTATTTATTGGTTTTGAAACAGATTCGTAAGTAAATGCGCTCTATGCGGCGTGTATATTAGGAGCCACTTCACAGCAATGTGCGCCAAGATGGCATTCCTTTTTCCCAGGCATCAGGAGTGAACAAACAATGGAAAAAGGCCACGTTTCCTCTTAAAACATGGGAACAGATATTAACTTTTTTTAAGCAGCCCTTGCAGGGACAACGCACAAACACTTCACAGCGGAAAGAATCCTTTGCAGCTGTACACAAGAGTTTGATTTCCAAAGTTGAAATGTCCCTGTCCGCGTGCTGGTGCCGTCATCCAGTCCTGGGACACCAGTGTGAAGCGGTGGCATCCATAGAATACAAATGTTGTCAAAAATAACGGACAAAACCAGTCATTCTAAAACAAAAAAAACATCAATACTTCCCTGCCCCCCTCCTCAAAAAAAAAAAAAAAAAACAAGATGATTTGAAAGGAAGCATACATTGTACAGGAAGTTACTTGATAGTTATGACAGTTAGCTCAACATCTCGGCTGACTTGTGCTGAATCTTACCCCTCTAGCTAATGAAATGCAGTCTAGTTGCATTCGAACATAGCTTCAGTTTTACAGGGTTCTGTAGTCAGGTCAGTGAGTGTACAGAAAGACCCATGATTCTTACATGGTTCACAAGATTTGGATCCAACTACCCACAGTTAAAACCAGTCAGTTTTTTTTCAACCATTTTGAATTATTTAATATTCTAATGTGCTTACAAAAAGAAAAATTCGTCTCACTGTCCAAATACATCCAGACTGCAGAGTACATTAGCTTCCAAACTGCATGTTCAGACAGCCAACCCATGACAATGCCCAATTTCATGCGATGGTCAAGAAATCCTGAAATACTATGGAGGAAATAAAGATTGATCTCAACAATCTTGAGATGGAAGGGAAGTCATTTACAGTGAACCATCTGTTTTCATGATCTTTTAGCACTTCAGAACAAATTGAGTGCCGTAAAAAGTCTTTGCCCCCTGCCTTATTTCGGCTGTTTCTGCACATTTGCTCCTAGTTTCAGATAAACAAAATATATGTAAAACACAACCAGAGTAAACATAAAATAGATTTAAATGACCATCTATTGTAATTAATGCCAATTATTGGTATTAGTTCTTAAATTCAACTTCAAAGAGCTTTTTTAAAATTCCCAAATCCACTTGTTAGGTTTGCCACTCATATACATCGCCAATTTCAGTGACTTTTGTAACTGAAGTAGAATCCAGGACAATGACAATGTATTTAGTAAAAAAAAAAAATTGAGTTTCCTTGTAATGTTTCCAAACATGAATTTAATGCTATCCATACAGTAGCAGAACAGAGAACAATGAATAGCCTCTGTAACGAACACATGCCGAGCAAGTTAATATTCCTTGAATCAAATTAAACCTTGAAAAAGCAGGTTTTTTTTAAAAGATATTTTCTCCTCCAAAATTCTGTGATGTAACAACTGTTACAGAATTAGAGTATTCAGTCACGAGTAATCCAGTCACATTTATGGCCTTGCACCTTCTAACATTAAATAATCTGTTAAAGTTTCAGAGGGATCATTTCATTCAAACCACAAAAAGCTAAGTGCCCAAGTACTCAAAAAACACCTCAGCAGTAAAATGAGTAATCAAACATTGAGAGTTAAACATCAGCAGATGTGATGTGAATACATTAAAAAAATAAAACAAACCTTGTCATCACATAATACATTGTATTGATTTATCATTACACACTCGAAGTACTGATTTAAGATTGCTCTTGCTTTTTAACTAACAACGTGGAAACAGGAATCCGGATCAGCACTCTTTATGAATAGAGATCATGGACTTTATATAGACATTCTGAGACAACTGATGTTTATTCTGTGAAAAACGCAGTTAAAAATTGAGGGGAAGTTTCCTATTAATGAAAATGCAGGCAACAGCAATAATATTAGTAAAAGTGGGTCTGAGCCACTTTCCTCTCTTTCCAGAATCTTGCAGGGAAAATGCTGAATGAAGTGACCAAAGTCAATCAAACTCTTCAATGGCCATTTGGCCAGTCAGAAACTGATGTTTACGGTGTCAGATCTGAAGATGTGATGTTCACAGGTCCCCACCCAACCACCCGCTGCCCCCCATTAACATTTCACAAATAATCTGAAGGCAGAATTTTTTAAATCTTTTTTTTTTTTATACCAGGTCTGTTTACAAGAAAATAATGGTGCCAAATCTATGGAACTAGCTTAAGCCACTCTACCTATTATAGCAATTTCCTGCAAAAAAAAAAAAAAAAAAAAAAAAAATCATTTTAAGTAGGCTCAATATACATATTTTTTCTTCCTAGAAGCTGACACTGTCATAAAGGAGTACCACTTGGATTATGGGATAGCCAATCAGCAACCAGGCAAACAAAAACAGGTCTACTACCTTCCAAACTGCACGAAGAGATATAAAACTATGCAAAAGTGAAACTGTGCACATAGATGACTTTCATGTCAGACAATGACCTGTTCAGAGGATGTAGCGTTGCATAAGACATTGCTAATGTATTAACATGACACAAAGCTCAAAAGCATGAGAAGATTCTGGTTTTCACTGAAAGGCAATGGCCCAATGGTATGTTCTTCTGCTTAATAGTTTGTAAGAGCAACCTAACCGCTGACACTGTGCTACTATTTCATCTATAATAATTTAATTTGCTCACCAAGGATTATAATTTGAAAGACCAGACAATTTCAGTGGAAAAGGGGATAAATGGTTATTTCTATTTTAATTATAATTTTTTAAAAGGCTCTCAGATTACAGGTGGTCAAGCAGAAGACTGCTACCATGACACTGATTCTGTACATTTTAGAACTAGTTCACTATCAATTCCAAATGACTGTTCACGTCACTTGTGCATAAGGTAATTATGGATTCTGTCTGAAGATAAAACAAAAACAGTCTGAGCCCCACGCCTCCCTGCTAAGGTTGCTCTATCCCATAATGAAGAACAGTGCATGCAGTGTTACAGATGCATTATATACATTGCGACATTTGACATTTTTTGTACATGGCGGTAGGTTTCTCTTTCTGCGGAGGTGACATCACTACGACGCTCCGCGCACAATGACCATCACCAGGTAGTCCTCATCCGTTTTGGCCAGTGCCCTGGACGAGGAATCCAGGAACCGCTGCGAGAACTCACAAGGAGGGAAAGCATGCAGGACACCTGCATTGTCCTTGTCTCTGGCACCCCCTACTGGCAGGCTGATGACGCCAGCGGCCTGTTTCTGCTTCAAGTAGGAGACCAGATTGCGCAGCGGCCGCTGGGTGGAGCAGGTGGGGTCGGAAGTGGCTGAAGAGGGCTCGTCGGGGATGGCCAAGAGCACGGAGTACCCGTCGGGTCCCGCCGCCTTGACACGACGGGCGACCTCGTCCAGTTTGGGCTGGTCCAGACGCAGCCTCTGCGTGATCTTCAGCTGGCCCGCCTGCTCTCCAGTGGTGCTATCCAGCAGCAACCCAGAGGCCACAGCGAGGTCCCCCTCCAGGAAGTGCATACAGGTGGGGAAGCTGCTGTTCTTGAGTAGCAGCATACCCTGCCAGGCTAGGCCCAGCTTCTGCACTCCGCCACCATGCTTGGACCCCTGGGGACTCTTGTAGGGGTTCGGGGGGTCAGAGGGGTGATCCCTTTTGGCGGGACCCTTACCCGCCTCACCGCCGGTCCGTCGTTTCCGCTCCGCCCCAGACGTCTCAACCCCACTCTCCACTCCCGGCTGTGTCCTGGGGTGCTTTTCGACGGGAGGGCGCTCAGGGGGGTTGCGGGAAGGAGGAGAGGGGCGATCAAGGCGAGGGGGCCGCTCAGAGTCGCTGAACCGGCCACTGTTGCGGCTGCTGCCCCCAGGAGACCGGTCAGGGGAGGGGCAATGCCGCCGCCGGCCCCCACGCTCACCGCTATCTAGGGAGCGCTCCGTCAGACGCCCGTCCTCCACCAGGCGGCGCTTACGGGTGGGGTCGCGGCTCTGAAGCTCCCTCTCCAGGGACCATGTCTCACGGGGTTGCCGTTCTCTCTCCAGCCGCTCCAGTGTCTCGAATGCGGCGGGCCGCACACGCTCCCGCACGGCAGGGACCCCCCATCCTGCCCCCGGGTACAGCTCCCGCTCCCGGAAATGCAAAGGCGGCGGAGGACTCCTTTCTCGAACTCGCAGAGCTTCAGGTGCGGCCCGGTGGAGGAATGACTCGGCGACAATGTCATAATGGGGAAGGGGCAGGGGCTGTTGGAAGGGCTGCTGGTAGCGATGTTCAGCCTCTGCAAAGTCCACTCTGACCCGCCGATCTGGGCCCCCCAGGGGAAAGCCCCGCATGTGGGTGCAAGCCGCTTGGGCAGCATCCAGGCTCTCATACTGAATGTAGGCCCAGGTTTCCCCGACCCTGTAGTCTATAGTCCTGATGGTGCCAAAACGGTCAAACTCGCGTGCTAATGCCGCCAGCGGCACCCACGGCCCGAGCCCCCCTACCCACAATCGGTTAGTGGGTGTGGCCTTGCCATAGCCAATCTTGATAGTGTTGCGGCCCACTACCTTACCAGACATGCTCAGCTTGGCTCGGTGCGCCATGTCCAAATTTTCATACTTGAGAAAGCCGTAAGTGCTGGTCTGACCCCTGCTGGGCTGCTTGATGTTGACCTCAGTGATCACGCCAAACCGGTCGAACGCCCTCCTCAGGTCATTCTCCGTGATTGTGATATCCAGGTTGCCCAGAAACAATGTTCGATTGGCCCTCTGGTCATCTTCTGGCAAAATAAACTCTTCATCTCGGAAAGTGGCACGTTCAGCTATAAAGGTGGGGCGCGCCCGAGCCTCAAAAAAAGCGTATTCCCGCTCCCTTTCCAGATCACGCGGCAGGGGTGGGGGCAGGGGAGGAGGGAGGCGGCCCAAAGCTAACTGCTGCAGCCTGTAGTCTCTATACCCCAAACCTGTTGGAGACAGCGGTCTCTGCGTATGTAAATGTCTGTGCCCGGTAACCGCTGAATAAGGGTCTTTGTCAATGGGAGAGCGACTCCTCCTCCGGTTTATGTACACAGCTTCGATTTTCAGCGGCCTGTCATAGAGCACCAACCTTCCACGCGCGTGCTTAGCTGCTCGCGCATCCTCGGGCCGTCTGAAGTTAACAAAGGCCACCCTCTCGTCATTAATACGGCTAATTTTTACACTAACGTCCCCGAATTTCTTGAACTCGTGAAAGAGTCCATCCTCAATTTCTTCGTCGCTCAGCTGTGAGCCCAGCTCGCTAATTTTAAGAGTTTTGTACTCACTCTCGTTCGTGGGAAGTTGAGCTCGCGACTCCGCGCGTGAGTTAGTCCGAGCAGCGGTCTCGAGCGCTAGGCCGGGGTTGTGGTTTTTGCTGCTCGCAGCAGGGCTAGTATAACTGTGATTACTTCCAGTCCGACTCGAAGGGTGATCATCAAAGTCCCGGCTCTTTTCGAGTAAACTTCGCCGTGCCGAACCCCCTTCGCTCTTCGCCGAGCTGTTTCCATTATGGCTGCCTCCGGACGCCGAAAAAGCCCCCATTTTCTTGCTGGCTGAGTGGTTCCCTCCCCTGTCTCGGATCTCATCCGAGGCCCGTGAACGCTTCTTTACAGGCGACCGTTCCTTCCCTTTCATTTTACACGGTCTTCCTATGCCGATCACAAAAGAAAAGTAAACTAAAACAACAATTTACGCTATGAAAAAATATTTTGTTCTTTATTTGAACGAATAATCCAAATAAACACGCTTATCACTTGCTGTCCCTAAGCAGTACGACCTCACCCGCCATTTTGAAAAGATACATAAGTTAAGTCCCACCCCAATGTTACTGTTGGTAGGACGTACTGAGCAAAGGCTAAGGGGACTGGTTTCAAAGAATGTCAATCTTTCTCCCCCTCGAGTATTATCTTCATTTGGCTCCACCAGACTTATGGGTGTTATGTTACGTTGCTGCTTGAAATTTGGATATTCCCCTCTTGGTGTTTCATTATTAAACATAGCCCTATTTAGCTTATAAAAAAATAAATGGTCGCGTCCATGACAATAGGTATTCAACGCAAACGTATGTGGTGCAAGTCATTTGCGTAAAAGTACAGCTTGCTCATTGTAATGTACTGTAGATCGTTCATGATTGTAACGTCAAAATGCAGGAGGGAAAGCAAACAATTTCTGAGAAGCGCGGCTGAAATCAATAATTATTTCGTGTATGCGCTCTTCCCTTTGCACACTGATACTCTTGGCTCAAATCACAGTATTTATGCATCCCGCTGAAAACTATTCACGAACAATTTTATTCATAATAGTAATATTTACTTCCTAAATTCATTTCAGATGTATCAGCAGGAGAAAGATTTTTGTTCTCATTGACGATAGCAAGGGACAACAACGAGACTTTTAAATCAGGGGTCCTCAATCATATCCAAATAGGGCGGGATTAAGCGCTGGCTTTCATTCCAACCAAGCAGTTACTCACCTGATGCTACAAATCAACCTTTAAAGTCTTTGCCAAAGACCTTGATTAGTAGAATTAGTTTTGTTACCACTTGGTTGGAATGAAAGCCTGCACCCTCACCGGCGCCTTCTGGGTAAGAGTGAGGACCCACGTTTTAAATTTGATTTCTCAAAGCTGACGCTCTGCGCTCCGACCACAAGATGGCAAAAGTGCAATATTTTGAAATGGGTACGCAGACTTTCTCCATAAAATAAATTTACATTAACTACAAATAAATCATAAGTTGTTTCCCTTGAAAAACAATGAAACTCTATTTTTAAATCTTTTGAAATTAATTACACTGCATTGCATAATTTCATGAAATGCTCCAATACACCACTTTTGTGACTTTATACCAGGTATTTCAGGTTTACACACTTTAGTGCAGTTTTCACTTTTATAATGTAATGTTTGTCATTTTCATCATTTGTTTGCACAACCCTTCCATAGATGGACATTGAACGGCACTGCAAAGGTTTACACTTCATAGCAACCTTCCACTGTGTTGATTGGATTTATGAGGGAAAGTTGGCAAAAAGATTCATCCTGCAGATGGGTTACAAATTAAAGTGAAAATAAGAATAAATGAATGGAGAATCATGACTAAGACAGATGCCCCTGTACAGGTGCACTGCATTGTACAATTAAACAATGAATATCCCACAAGGCTTTGTGGCATGAATTAAAATGCTGTGCAAGCTAAGCTGGCCTTCATTTTAGATCATGTTTGCAGGAGGAAAAAAATCTCAGTGACCGGAAAAGGGTTCATATATAGGGCATGGATGGCAGGAGCCTTTGTTCAAAGGCTGTCCAACAGGCTCATGCTTCAACGAATGCATAGTGAAATGACATCTGTACTTAGACATATGGGAAAGTCATCAGTAACTACAATCAGAAATTGAGGTTGACAACGCACAGTGACCACGTTGGTTTGACATGTAAGAAGAAACAGAGGAGCAACTTATCCTTCGGTGACTGAAGATGCCAATGCTGGGTGTGTTCAGTGGATCAATAATGATAATCAGTCAACAGCTATAGAGAGAGATTTTATAGGAAAATTGCATTTCATAAGCCCTCATTAGAGCAATAAAACTCATAAGACTTCAGAGGTGTGAAACAAATTGGTACTGGCATGCTGAGATGTGAAAAAAGTGATAGCATCAGATGAGTCATCCTGCATCATATTCTTGTCGAATCGGTGAGTGCAAGTGTGATGAACACCACGAGAATGGTAGAAGCCTCGGTGCTTGACCCCTACAGTGAGGGTATACAGTGGCTCTGTTATGCTCTAGGGGGCCTTTTTTAGTCTTGGTTCACTTGCCCCCTGAGAAGGGAGAGTTTTGAAAATTAATACTAAGTTATCTTAAGTGATCACATTTATCCTTTGACAAAACATTTCCATCCTGATGAATGTAGTCTCTTTCAGGATGAAAATGCCCCCATCTTATGAGCAAAATTAGTCACTTAAGGGTTTGATGAGTATAAAAATAATGTGAATCCGATGCTGTAGACTTCACAGTCACCAGATCTCAATCTAACTGATCACCTGTGAGAGACTATGACCAACTTGTTAGACAGGGCTCTCCAACATCATCATCAAAACACAAAATGCGAAAGTATGTTTTGGTAGAATTGTCTCTATCCCTTCAACAGAGTTCCAGAGCCATGTAAAATCTTTGCCAAGGCTCATTGAAGCTGTCCTGGAGGGTCATGTTTTCAAAAAACTTGATTCTATGATAAGTTATACTGGTTTTTCCTTTCATTTGTCATCTCACCATTTTTTGAAGCTGCTGGCAGATTTTGCTCAAAGAACCTCTAATTTACAAGGTCAATGGATATATTCAGTGGTTCTACTTCACTGTCATCACTTTGAATGGGATTTAGGATCTTTCTAAAAGGTTGCCAAGAAAAATTTTTCCTCAATTTTTCTAAAATCTTAGCTGTAATCCTAAACATTTTTGTTAAAATAATCATTAAAGGGATTTTTAAGTAAATTCATGTTTCATAAATGGTTATATATAAATATGTAAAGTGCTCACAAAACCCAATCCCATATTTAGACTATGCCATATTCAGCAGAGCAGAATGTTCCAGACAAAAAGTGTTCCAAACTATTCCCTAGGACAATGCAAAATGTTAGATTTGCATCCAAGCTCCATCCATGTCCCACAGAATTCCAAAAATTGTCTCCACAGACATGTTCAGAGGGATTTTTTTTCATCTCATTCATTTAATCTGGTATTCAATCAGTGGGTCTGTTTAGTTAAAGAGAAGGCTGCAGTCTCCAAGGGCCTGGGCAGGAATTCAAAGCATGGGTGGGGGGTGGGGGGTGTGTGGGGTGGGGGTGGAAAGTGTTTCTGATGGGCCGGGTCCACCTTCTATTAAAACCACATGTCAGCTCATACAAAACGTGGCCCAGTCCAGGAGACTTGGCAGCCTAATGCTTTCCAGCAAAGCAGTCATGCTAAACGTAAAGCAGCGAAGACGGGGCAGTGACTATATGCCTGCAGCACTCTCTCCACCAAAAGATCTTGGAGAATGTGGTGTCCTCTTGTGATACTTAAAAAAAAAAAAAATACACAGCATATACATTACAGACATCACAAAAACTAGCCCTTAGGTGGGGGTGTCCTTGAGCATTGATTCCAGATGTTCATGTTCATGTGTACCTGCATTGCCCTTGTCTATAGCCAAACGCTTTGCACTTTTGCCCAGGCTTGAATTACAACAGCAAGAAAATTGCCTATCTTAAATGGTTTCAAATTTCACGCCTTAGAATTATTTCTTAACATTTGAAGAAAAGTCTCTGGAGTCAAAGCAAATGAGGGTATGACCCTGCTGTTAATTATGTAAACAGGGATGGCTGATGCTCTGGCCAGATTTTAATTCTATATTGGACAACTCAATGAGGTGATACAGCATAATATACATGGGAAGGGAGGAACATGTTGTTCTGTACATTAACACACAATGTATTCAAAATGAAATGTGAATAAATACGCTTAAATTTTGCTTCTTCTTTTTTTTTAACAGAGAACTAACTAAACTTTTTTTTCTTCATTTAGAGCTATATCTCCTTCTGGTAGTCAGGTAAAAGCTTCACAGCGGCCATTTTTTGTGGAAAATAAGCTCACATCACTGACCACTTCCCGAGTAGGATGAACAAATTTGCAGGTGTGAGAGAATCATAGATAGCATAATCCTTGCAATTTGTTTTTTTCTTTTGGGACCACTTACCCTTTGGCTTCCTATTACTGAAACCAGATTTTGAATATCACCATCAGCCACAAAGCAATATACCAGCTCCTGATTGGGGTAGGGGCATCAACACAGGGTTTACCATTTGTTACTCAATCATGTTAGTGCATGATAAAGAAGCTCTGACATAAACCCCTGGTACTTATCTGCGGAAAAGTGGTCCCTCACTTAGAAATAGTGTCAGATACCAGCAGAACGTGTAGCTGGAGCAGAGCTAGTGATGAGAGCAGATGAAGGAGTGGGAGCAAAGCTGGGGAGAGAGGCCCAATCTGCACCAGCAGGCCGGTGGAGCAAACCCACTATCATGTGTTTAATAGGGCTGCTTTACATCAGGGTCACATTCTGACTTGTTGACATGGTAAAGCATGGCATGTTGACAAGGTAAATTGGTCTAATCGACTGGATAGGACTGGTATGTCCTTAAAAGAAATAGACGGGACATGTCAGCATTGGATGTGCTGAGGGACTAATTAAGTTTGGAAAGCCAAGCATCATTTATCACGAGTTTTATCAGAATGCTGGTGAGGTGACATATGTCTCATGCAGTTCAACTATAAAGTACCATATGTCCTTGCTTTAATCATAAATAAAAACTTGCACCCATATTGCTGGTGACATGAAACATCACTAAGCTCTGAAAACATAATGTGCGTGTAGATTAAAATTTCTACCAAATGAGCTAAACGAGTTTTTATGAAGTAGATCATGTGTACAGTCGACTCTAATTCAATTTCTGTCTTGGACTAGTAAACCATGCGGCAGGAAAACATACAAACAATCAAACTAGAGACATGGTTAAGAGAAGTGCTCAGTGATGTAACCACACCACACTAATTTAATCTCATTTGGATGTTTTTGAAGACAGTGGGCCTTTCACTCATACTGTTTGTTGATAAGGGTGTTAGAAAGCATCAGAAGCTTAGTACAATGTATATTTAAAATTCTGCAACTGCCTTACACCAGCGAATACATGTACTCATAAGAGAGCCATTGACTAAAACTTATTGTTCGCAGGGGCTGAAAATGTGCACCTGCTGATTTGGTAAAACGCTGAAAGAAATTGAAGTGAAACATACACACACACACACACACACACACACACACACACACACACACACACACACAAGCACAGACACTCCCATCTATTCTTTCTCATGTTTCTTACATGAAGAACAGGCCTTTCTGAGCAGATGTAGAAAGCACTGGCTCACACAAGGTACCTCTGGCTGGTTCTGGAACCAAGCAGGTTGTGTTTCTTCTTATGCAGCATCATTAAACCACTGGAAACTAATCAATGCACACAGGAATCAAAACCCCACAAACATCACTGCGAGTCTTCAATGAGGTCAGATTGATTCAAACTGGCAGTAACTGTCTCTGGCTCATTAATGTATTAGAATCAGTCGCAGACCCGCATCTTGTTCATTTTATACTGCAGCACCATGTTTACATGTGCTATTGCTGGACCACTGTTCTCATGCAACATATACTTCAGTGACCAGCAACAACTCTCAGTCCCTGTGCTTATATCATGCGGTGCAGCCGCAGATTTGATATGACAGCATGCCTGCCCTGGTTCATGTCAGAGGTTAACTCGGGAGACTTTGTTCTTATGGACAAGTGAATATGGCAGAATTTAACCAGCAGGAGTTAGCATGCAAAGGCCCTTTACAGAATTCATTCTCTGGGAATGCTAAAGCATTGTAATTAGTTCCCTCAACAGAAGATCAGTAAGGTAATTGTGCCGGCAAAAATAAAAACAAAATCCTTCATAAATCTTTAACTTGTGTTTTATGTTATATTAAGATTTTTAAAAATGTCACATTTTTTACCAAATAAGGTAAATCTCAAATTAGACGGGACAGTTTTTCTCATTTCCAAATTTTTAAAAGGAAAATAAATAAAGAGAGAAATAAAATTTTCACATTTTTGTGATCTGAAACCTGTTTCATACCTTAAACCTGTTACACATTGCCAGGTCAAAAAAGTTGTCATTTGGATTTTAACTAGTAAACACTTGAGAGCCAATGATTGGATCAATATTGCAGTCATAAATATGTTTAAGCAGCCAACAATTCTTTTAACCCTGAATGATGCAGCATGCAGCTATTCATTTCTTACACACCCATACTGAGGATGTATCCCATGGTCGTGGAAAAGATGTTGCTGTGTTTCAAGAGGGGCAAATTATGGGCCTGCATCAAGCAAAAGAAACACCAGAGGAGATTGCTGAAATCACTGGAATTGGGTTTAGAGCTGTCCAACGCATTATTAAAACCTGGAAGGATACTGTTGAACCATCAACTTCGTGGAGGAAATGTGGTCAGAAAAAAGTCATGAATGATTGTGATTGCAAACAATCTATGCAGTGATCATGATTGTTCCAATTACAACAAAGAAAAAAAAAAGATTAGTAACAAGCATACACAATTGAATAACGTTCATTGAAGTGCAATTTTGCATCGGAATGTTATCTTTTACTTCCTGTCTAATCTCAACAAGGAGAATCGACCACACCTGAAAATGTTAAGTGTTTTCAGAGATCACGTAATGTTCGTAGATGATTGAAATCAGGTCAAGATCAAGTATTAGTTTAAAGGGATGTTCTGTGCCTCCTCTATTTTCAGCTCACCAAACACCACTGGCATTCTTTCCAACTCTCATCATTTCCAGCAGTTGAGGTCCGCGACACATAGAAATCTGAGGCAAGAAACAGCAAAACCAAGCTTCAAGTGATGCAAAATGTGAAACATTTACCATGAGAAATAAGAATGGCACTATCAGAGCTCCCAAAGTGATTACTGTCAGTGTTTATGTGTCAGGGCATTCAAACCCTAAATATGTACTTTTGAAGCAGTGATGAACCTCCAAAGAACCAAAACTAAACCACTTTTTTTCTGAAAAGTGACATGCATTTTCGTACCATGTACTTGAGACATCAAAAAGTTTATTTTCAGTCCTGTGGAATGGTACACTGCACGCAATAACGGCAAGCACTTAATACAATAGAATAAATTGTAGCGTTTTCTTATTTGGCAGCTTGAATGTTTTCGCAAGATCCTTCAGATCCAATATTAAAACATTGTGTACAAAACAGCTGTTCAAAACAGAGCGGTACAAATGTTTGTTTGAAGGCAGGTATGTGCCCACGGGGAGAAGCACAGATATGTCTTTGCAAGCTCTGACATTGACTCCTTCCATCCAGCTGGGGTAACAGGTACTGTGCATAATGACTGTTTAGTGATTAAAACTTTTGGCAGAAAATGGAGCGACAGATGGAAATTATACTCTTGGGCAGAAGGGAAACCCTGGCAATGATGCATGCAAAACTGGGAAAACAGAACCAAATACAATTTTGTAAGCTCCATAACAGCTTTGATCCTTCTTCTGTTCACCTGTGCCTTTGGTCTTTTCAAACTTCTTTGTCCCCATTCTCTCCTTCTTCAGAGAAGAGGTATCCCCAGAGCAGAAGGGCACAGTTTTTTGAGGGGGGGGGGCTTTGTTGTGCGAGTGTGTGTGGATGTGTTTGACTGGGGGCCCTTGCATGCTGATTGGTCAGTCACTGTGGATTATAGGTCACAGTTGCAGTCATGTGGGCCATGAAAGCATCCCACCGGGGTCTTTGGCTTTCATTCGCAATGCCACAAGGCCCGATGGCTTGTAGTCTGATTCAGGCCCTGTTTCGAAAGGATGGGGCCCCAGCCCCCCAGGAAAGCCGTGCAGGGAGTAAAGGCCGTTGATCCCGGGGTGGTGAGGGTGGTGGTGCGCATGACCAGGTGAAGCAGAAACGCCCACGAAGCCTGGGAGGTTGCCATGGGAATGGGAGTACGGGCTCATGCAGGGAGGGGGCACACCGTCTGGGCCCAAAACGCATCCCCCGCCAACCCCCCCACCGCTGCTGCCGCCGGGCCACAAGTTGTTTTGGATCTGAAAGAGAAGTGGCACATTGGATGGTTATTAGACCCTTACAGGCCACAGTTAATCACAACCAGCTTTCTCATTATTCTGATGAACATTTTAATTCAGATCCAGTGAATGAACACTAAAGGCCAAAGAAAAAACTGTTTATTGAAAGTAAAGCTCCTTGAAGAAATATTTGGCCCTTCGTGATTTCCTCTATTTTCACACATTTGTCTCATTGAATGTTTTATGATCCTCATAAAAAAAAAATGTAGTATATAAGACAACACAACATGAAGACACAAAAAAATGTTCTGCCGTGATCATTGCATTTATTGGAGGAAAACATTATGCAACACCTGAATGACTATCTCTGTGAGAAAGTGGTACCCGTACTCCCTAAGAAAAGAAGTGATTGTGCCCCCTCTAGCAATAATAACTACAATCAAACATTTCTGATGACTAGAGACCAGTTTTTCACATCACTACTGATGAATTTTGGCTGACTCAACTTTGCAGAAATGTTTTGATTCAGCTGAATTGGAGGTTTTTTGGGTTCAACTGGACTGTTTTCGGCCTGTCACAGCAGTACCTGGAACAAGCAAGGCCTACGATCACTCAGAAGTTGGTCTGGGTCCTTTCTCAACTTTCTGGATGATTCGTGGACTTTGGCAAGGTCAGCCACTCCTCTGCAGATTTAATACTGTTCCAAGTTTTCTCCATTTGGACATAATGGCTCTCGTTGTAGTTTGATAAAGTCCCGGAGCTTTAGAATTGGCTGCGTAACCCTTTCCAGACTAATGTACTGTATTTCAATAACTTATTTTCTCACCTCTTCCAGAATGTGGCATTCTGTGCTGCTTAGAGAGATCTTTTATCTTACTTAACATTACTCATCAGAAGAGACATTTTTTGAGATGTTTAGTTTTAACAGTTGATAGAAAGCCTCGGTGTGTCTAGTCTAATCTAACTCAATTATCAATTATATGGGGTTACTGTCTAACTAAGTAACCAAGGAAGCAATTACTTTTTCACTGAGGGCCAGGTGGTATTCGGTAAATCTTTTTCCATAAATTAAATTAAATAATTTAAATAATAATAATTTAAAGTTCACATGTACAGCATTTAAAAAAAGAATAAATTTGAATTTTAAATTTATCATTCTAAAAAATGTGGAGTAAAAACGAGTGCGGTGTTTTCCTCAGTCTGTTTTGGTTCCCGCCACTATCAGTGACAACATATATACCACTCCCATCTCTGTGACGTTAGATTCAATCAGCTGGCCGCCAAGTGGCTGCAAGACATGGCTGAATGTGAAGGTAGGCATGCGGATCAGCCCCTGGCTAAGCTTATGTGCAAGTTTCAAGGAGGAGGCACGCAAACGTTCTCACTCTCCTGTATTGGCAAATATAGCGTCCTATGAAGGGGACCATTGAATATTCTAGGAATTGGTTCAAGGCGCATTTGAAGAAAAAATGTCACGCTATTCAAATAATCAAAAAGTGAATGTTTTTACTGAGAACCCAATGACAAGACGCATACAAACACATTAGTTAGCCAGCGAATGTTAGCGATCAAACAAGGTTTGCTAATGCAACCATAATGTTAAATGAATCTTGAAACACCACAGGATAGAGTAACCTAAACTGACAGAGAAAATGCATCACGACATCTCACATCACATGAATTCAACACTTCTCAAATTGAGGAATCGTCACTTTACATTTTGGTCCCATGACGCTGCGCTACGAGACCTGGCAATTTGGGGCTCTGTAAGGGGACCTGTACTTCCAGCTTCTGCAGCTTCAATCCTGTGTTGATTATGCATGCAATCTAAATATCAGCCACTAGATGGGGATAAATGTCACATCTCGGTTCAGTACATTTGTTTACTCAGGTCGTTCATCCATTATCTGTACCGCCGTTTTCTCACTAGGATCGCGGGAGGGTGGAGCCTATCCCCACTGACTATTGGCAAAAGGCAGGGACTCAACCTGGACAGCTCACCAATCCATCTCAGGGTGCACACACTATTCACACACGCAGACTCATATCTATATCTACAGACAATTTGGAGTCTCCAATTAGACTACCATGCTCTTGGGACTGAGAGAGGAAACCGTCGTTTACAGCGGTAACCCACGCAAATACATGAAGAACATGCAAACTCTGCACAGAAAGGCCCCAGGCCAGATTCAAACCCACAAGTTTCTTGCCATGAGGCATCCGTGCCACCGACTGCGCCACTACAACTTTAAAGAATTATGTGACTACTATTTAAAAATATCAGAATTGAGTGAATACTTTTCACAATGCAATATTTTATCATCAACCTTAAAATGACATTTAATTTAGTTTAGTTTAGTTTTTTTTTTTACTGTATGAGGCAAAATAGGTCGAATGATTTGATATGATTTGACTCAATTTACATTTTTGAAACAAAAAGAAAATCTCAGTTGTAAAGTGAAGAGCAACTGAAAATGAACCAGTATTTTGTACTTTAAGCAAGATTAGAGCACAGTTAAGAAACACTTTTCGAAATTTATTCAACATTAAGATTTTTTTTTTTTTTTTGAAGGACAGGACTTGAACACTGGCAAATTTGTAGTTCGCTATGTTCATAAAACACATAAAACAGCCAATGTCCCCATTAAAATGAGGTACCTGAGGATAGGCGTCGGAGCGTGGCAGGATAGAGATGTCATATGTGGCTGCTATGTGGTTGCGCACTTCCTGGATCTTGCCGTAGCGCTCCCTCTTCCTCCATTTGGCCCTTCGGTTCTGAAACCAAACCTACACGAGAAACAGGGTGGTGGCAAAAACCAAAAAATGTGTCAATCTGAGCCATCTGAGTCTTTGTACGAACCCCAATTCCAATGAAGTTGGGACGTTGTATAAAATGTGAATAAAAACAGAATACAATGATTTGCAAACCCTTTTTGACCTAAATTCAATTGAGTACACTACAAAGACAAGATATTTAATGTTCAAACTGATAAACTTTGTTGTTTTTTAGGAAATATTCACTCATTTTGAATTTGATGCTTGCAACACATTCCAAAAAAGCTGGGACAGGGGCATGTTTACCACTGTGTTGCATCACCTTTCCTTTTAACAACACTCAATAAGCATTTGTTGAGTTGCTCAACAGTGCGGGGTCTCAATTGTCATATTTTACACTTCATAATGCGCCACACATTTTCAATGGGAGACTGGTCCTGACTGTAGGCAGGCCAGTCTATTACTTGCTCTCTTTTACTATGAAGCCACCCTGTTGTAACACGAGCAGAATGTGGCTTGGCATTGTCTTGCTAAAATAAGCAGGGATGTCCTTAAAAAAGATGTTGCTGGGATGGCAGCATATGTTGCTCCAAAACCTGTATGTACTTTTCAGCATTAATGGTGCATTCACAGATGTGCAAGTAACCCATGCCATGGACACTAATGCATCCCCATACCATCACAGATGCTGGCTTTTGAACTTTGCGCTGATAACAATCTGGATGGTCCATTTCCTCTTTAGCCCGGAGGACACTACGTCCATGATTTCCAAAAACAATTTGAAATGTGGACTCGTCAGACCACAGCACACTTTTCCACTTTGCGTCAGTCCACCTCAGATGAGCTCAGGCCCAGAGAAGCCGGCGGCGTTCTGGGTGTTGTTGATATATGGCTTTCGCTTTGCATGGTAGAGTTTTAACTTGCACTTGTAGATGTAGCGACAAACTGTGTTAACTGACAATGTTTTTCCAAAGTATTCCTGAGCCCACATGTTAATATCCTTTACAGAATGATGTCAGTTTTTAATGCAGTGTGCCTGAGGGACCGACGGTCACAGGCATTCAATGTTGGTTTTCGGCCTTGCCGCTTACGGTTAGAGATTTCTCCGGATTCTTTGAATCTTTTGATGAAATTTTGGACTGTAGATGATGAAATCCCTAAATTCCTTGCCATTGCCTGTTGAGAAACGTTGTTCTTAAACTGTTGGACTATTTGCTCATGCAGTTGTTCACAAAGTGGTGAACCTCGCCTCACAATCCTTGCTTGTGAACGACTGTGCCTTTTGGGGATGCTCCTTTTATATCTAATCGTGACACTCATCTGTTTCTAATTAACCTGCTCACCTGTGAAATGTTCCAAAGAGGGGTTTTTCAAGCATTCCTCAACTTTCCCAGTCTTTTGTTGCCCCTGTCCCAGCTTTTTTGGAATGTGTTGCAGGCATCAAATTCAAAATGAGTGAATATTCCCAAAAAAAACCAATAAAGTTTATCAGTTTGAACATTAAATCTTGTCTTTGTAGTGTATTCAATTGAATATAGGTAAAAAAGGATTTGCAAATCATTGTATTCTGTTTTTATTCACGTTTCACATGATGTCCCAACTTCATTGCAGTTAGGGTTTGTATTATAAAGGTGATTTATCATGTTTCTATTCCCTTTTTAATGAAATAAGACACCATACTGCCAGTGGGGCAATATCATATTATTCAAAATCAATTCCGTTCTGTAGGCATATATACAACATTTACAAGTCCCAATGAAAATGATTTAATGCAAGGGAAAAAGAGCACACGTTACAAAAACTCAGTTCATTTAGTGTTTTGATCTTATAAAATGACTGATTTTTTTTTTCCTCTCAAAAAGAAAATATTATTATTCCTGAGATATTTTTTGCTTTTCAAGCAAAATTTTCTCATCCCACTGGAAAATCCTGGATGAAGTGAGTCAAAAAATAGCAGTGGAAAATTTTTGTCAACATAAAGGAGTAAAAATAAGTCTTAAAGCCTAAATATTGGACTAAAATATGCTTTTTTGGCTTTCATTTGGTTTCTGCAGTGCATAACCTTGACTAAATCTCTAAATCCCACCTCAACCCAGCCAGATCTCCTGTGCTCAGTGTTTATTAAGTCCTGATGATGCCCTGGTGATGGGGTGTTATGTGAATGGGGCCGAACCTGCACGCGAGCCTCGGTGAGCTCCGTCCTGAGGGCCAGCTGTTCACGGGCGTACACGTCGGGGTAGTGTGTCTTCTGAAACACCTTCTCTAGCTCCTCCAGCTGGAAGGTGCTGAAGGTGGTGCGATTCCGCCGCTTCTTGCTCTTCCCCGACAGGTCGATGGAGTCCGCGATGGAGTCCCCGCCTGGCAGGGCGGTCGGGGGGTCCTTCAGCTTAACACAACACTCGGAGTCCAGGGTTGGGAACCCCAGGGGTTTGGGGAGCCCCTTCTCTCTGCCTGATGGGGAGGCAGAGACATGGGAATGAGAAATGGGATTTTACAGTGGTGCATTAAGTAGCACTATTGCCAAACAGAAAGGATTTTCAGGATTCTGGATACTGGCCGATGCCTTTGAGTGTGGGATATGCACATTCCCTTAAGGACCCTATGTGGATTTCCTCCAGTTATAATCTGGATGATAAAGGTACAGAGGTGGTGCACTTTCTAAAGAGCAAATTTAGTTTAGTTATTGAGCAGAACTCAAAGCACTGTCTCTTGCCAGGTAGCCATGCAATATTCTTTGTGTATTTGTAAGTTGCTCAATTATCCTTGAGAAAATTAATTTCTCCATCCCTGATATTGCAGTATATACTGTACAGCTTTATAAAAAAAAGCCACATAAATTATTGCCCCTAGGGCCTACTCCCCCGGCAACATCTCAGTTCAAGTATGTACATTATTGAATTAATAGATGAATGGAGACTCTAAAATGCCTATAGCAAAGGGTGTGCAGGGGAATTGTGTGTGTCAGGGGCATAGCCAGATCTGAAAATAGGGTGGGCAAAAACACCCCTATAAACTGATTTAAAGTCCTGACCAGTTCTCATTCATATTTCTGTGTTAACTCATTTTGCAATTATGAAAATAATCCATTGGCAACTAGAGTGGCGTTTGGAGAGCTCAAATCTCCACTAAGGCCAATAGTCAGCTCATCTATGATATGCAAATCTGGAAGTGAAGCCATTGCATTTCTACAATTTTTTTGCCACTATAGAACTTCGCAACCATCTGCAAGATTTTAAGATTTATGGCATTTATTCTGCCATGATCAAATGCCACATCTTGCAATGCTAACAAAACTGAAAAATAATTTGTGTTTCTGCCCCAAGATTTGGATCTGCTCCAAAATTTAATTGACTCTTTCTTGGCCCATTTTACCCCCTTCCAACAAGTTTCATGAAAATCTGGCTAGTTTTTTTTTTTAATCCAGCTGATATACTGGCAAAGAAACAAACAAACCAAAAACATAACCTCCTCGACTGGGGTAATTAAAAACAAAGCTTCTTTCTTAATGCAGAGTAAGGGTGCTTCAGTAATAGGCTAGATTCAATTTAGAAAAAAAGTAAGTTTGTGAAAATTGGTAAACTACTCTGGAACTTCTGAGCTACTTTTTTTGGCACATCCTGCAATGCAGGTGATCTCACCTGCACTTCATTATTGTTCACATTTAATCAAAGAAAACAAAGATTTGAAAAACCCTGCTCAAATTTGAATAATATTGATTGAAATGCACCAAATAGCCCATCCAAATAAAACATTGTATTTTTTGTGTTACCTTTCAGAGGAGAACTGGCAACACCTGATTGTGTGGAATGTCTTCAGAGCAAACATATTGTGAATAAAAAATGATCAAAAACATGTCAGGACAAACAATTGGTTTAACAGGATGTTCTGCGCCCACCCTACTTTCAGCTTTGGCAACACCACTGGTCTGTGTGACGGAGCAAGGATGTTCCATTTTACCCTAATTCATGTTTCTTCAAACCATGTCTGAAACAACTGAACTGCAGATCCCTCAGAATATAGGTACATATAGGAGGTGTATGCACCTACCTTTGCGCACAATTACTGCACTTTTAGGAAATGTGTCATTTAAAGAATCCGAATCCATCTATGCTAAGTCTGTGTTGCTCAGAGTGTGGTAGATGGGCAAACCCCCCAGGTTGAGGACCAATAGCTGGAAGATCACAATGCCTCTCATTCCTCACATACCTGCCACCCACCTCACAGGCATCTTAGCCCTTACAGTCACGACTCAGGACTAACTCAATGCAATACTCCACATGCTGTAAGTATGGACCTTTGAAGAGCTGTTCTGATGGTTGTCTATAGATCAAGGATCATCAAATCTGGACCTCAAATCCAAGTAGTGAACAACTAGTGCTTCTGACAGGCCGCACAGTGTTTTCACCCAACTCCCAGGCAAAGGGAAGGTGGAAAACCAGCTCCTCTCGGACCTTGAGGACCATGATTTCATGACCTTGCAATAAATCATAACTTACATCTAAACATTGAGTGTGCAAAATAAACAACAACCGTAGAAACAACTTTTAAGTGACCATCCAAGTTCAGCCATCCTCGGTGTCTGGAAAAATGTACTTTTGTATGGAAGAGTGTCTTTTCTTCATCTGATTTTACTATCCCAACACAGAGTCTTTTATGAGGTCAAGCTATATAAAAATGTTCATTCATACGATGCGCTTCGCTGGTAGTTCTAGCTTAAAGGCCTCTTATTTTCTCAAGACTTAAAGGCTTTCTGAATCGGGCGGGTCTTTTGAGTAATTTGTTATTTTCCAGACTGTAATTGAGACATACACAAACAGCACTGTGAAGCGTTTGAACTTCCACGTAAATTGGGCCTCATTATGCAGGAGTTCACAGTGTGCTCGCACCCTGCTATTCCCTGCTAGCTGACTCAAAATGTAAAAGTACTTGATTAGTCCCCATGTACCTTCGGTCATATGACCGCATACTTCGCTTGACTAAAGCTGTCCTGCTTGGTCTTTGCTATTGCATGGAATTCCAGGGTAGAATAATGTTCAACATTCAAACTACGCTTAAAGAGTAATAAGATGTTGCCCAAAGTTTTTGACTTTCTATTACAATAGAACCATTCATTACCATCATATAAGATGCTTATAATGAAAATGTTTTATTATTTTGAATGACTGGCATTGGCAAAATGAAAACACCAGCCAAGAAAAATGTGAACACCAGCCAAGTAAATTATTTATCAGTATTAGCATACCAATACAATATAGCTTAGGCCGACTATTTCCCTAAAACAAATCAATGAAAATGAATGAGATAGTAAAGAAAATTAATGAATGACAAAAAACAATCTTCAGGCACTCTTGCATGGAGCAATAAAAAAAATTATCTGAAACTTGGTTTGAAAAGCCTGTTGTTCCTTTTGCTCTTTTTATCCTAGGAATGAATTTTTTGTCCTAATTTACCCACCTGTATCTCCTCAACACTATTGTGGTCTGATATCATTGATTCCAATTATCACTTGAATCCCATCACCTGTGCTAACTCCTTAATTAACTGAGACACTCCCAGTTCTGCCTACAAAAGGCCTGTTTGAACATCATGTCTCCATTTTCAACCCTGATGAAGACACTTAGTGGTCGAAACGGGTCGATTTTTTAAATTTGTCCTAGAACCAGCCATGATATAATAAAGGCTTTTTAATTTTAAGTTTCAGATACTTTTTTCCCTACTCCATGCAAGAGTGCCTGAAGATGGTTTTTTTTTTGTCATTCATGGATTTTTGAGCCCTCTCCTTCAAGAGCACCTGCATCTTTTCCTTGAGGTTCTGTATTTTATATTCCTTGAGCACACCACTATTTTTGGTTTTCAAAGAAAATTAATGCTCGAAATTACAGTTACACAAATGTGCCCAAAATATTAAATTCAAATCAAACAGGTCATTCCTAAGGCCCATGGTAGTATTGCAAGGTCACTCAATGTACCATTTAGCATTATGAGTTTGATGGGTTATGAAACCTGTGTACCAAGGAAAGATTGACTAAGACAACAAAAAACAAACTAATTACTCATTTCCAAAACAATATGGCCTGCACATTTACGTGCTCTTCTTTTATACGTATATTCATGCATTTTTCTCAGAAAGTATGACTTCTCAATTAAAGATCTGCAGAGATTTTAGATGTTTAAAATTCAGCAATAGCACAGGCTAATCAGGTGCATACTGCACTTATTTCTCCATAAACTGTTTGTCCAAAAGTGTTCATGCTAAGAAACAAAACAAACAAACTGGTGATCTATTTTCTTTTTCTCCAAAAACTCCCCAAGCTACAGTCTGAAGCAGTGGCAGCAGGTGACTTGAAAATTGATGATGCACAGAACATCCCTCAAAACTAATGATTGGATTTGACCTGTTTTCAATCATTCATTTAAATTAAGGCCTAGACCACACTAACCAAGATATTTTTCTAAACTGATATTTTGCCCCCTCTGTTTTTGTCTTATTTTTAAAAAATTCTGTTCACACATCTGTCCATGCATTTGAAAGTGCAAAAATGAGTACAAATATTCAAATCAATGCTGGGGCAGTAAGTGGCAAAAAGTGCACATGCCAAACCAGGGAAGATAGTCCCAAAGTGACAGTGGGCATATGCGAATTGAGTTGTGACATCATTGTTTCCCAAATATTCTGTTTTACTTGTCTACACCACCTGCGCCACTGAGCAATTCCACTGAAATGAATGGGCGGCCATTTTTGGATGCCATGTCCCGCTCTTGCAACACCTCCATGGTCTACACAGATGCACAGATACCAGAGTTTAAAAAAATTTTCTCTTTCAGTGGCGTTTTGATAAATCTCCATTTTAGTAACCTAAAACCTGCTTTGCCTGTGGAGGAGAGGCCAAAAAACATGGAAAAATATATGTTATCAAAAATACTTGTGTACAAGGCCTAACATTAACCTACGTTAACTCTGAAAACACTGAACATGCAAACGCTCAACCAATTTTCCGTGTCAGGGTAACACAAGGGTCATGCCACGCCCACAACGCTCCTCATCACCGGAGTACTAATCATCGGCCTGCTTCAGCACCCAGCCTCCTGATTACCTGCACCTGCCCCTCATAATCCAATTTACTCAAGCCTTTATATACCCTTCTCCCTCAGTCATTACGTGGGAAGTCTCAGTAGAAGCACTGCTGTGTAAACCCAGTGTTTAGCTTATGTAAAAGCATTACCTGTTCTCTCTCATCTAGAGAGTTATTTCCATCAGTGTCCCTTTTGTATTTGTATATTGTTATTGTGATTATCTGTATTCCCCATGCCATCTATTAATATTAAATGCAGATAGCCACTTAAATAAATTATCCACCTTCCTTGCACTTGGATCCTCTCGCCTCCGCATCCCTCATTGTATTACAAGACAGAGAACTGGTCATTTTGATGCAAAATTGCGTTTCAATTAAAGTAATCCTTTTGCGGATGTTTGTTGCTAATTTTTGTTCTCTTTATTGTAATTAAACAAGCAGGAAGCTAAGATTACGTTGCTGGAGGATGTGCTAAAAGCAAACGCTGAAGTTGACGTTGTAGTTTATCTTTTTTGTCAAGTGAAAAAAACATTTTCTATTTTGCATAGTCGTTGCAACTTTGCTTTTAGAAGGAAGCTGTGTGTTCATCTGCCCATGGCTTGTTCTTATCATTGGGAAAACTTCTTAATCAAGGAAAATAACTGAAAACCAATCAATAATTCTTAGTTCTCATCTTACGTTAAAGCAGTAGTACTTAAACAAGGCGCCTGGGGATGAATTCATATGCTGGTTTTCGTTCCAATCACAAATGCAACCCTACAATTTTAATAAATCATTAATTTTGCCTCATTACCCTTTTAAGCCCTTTGCGCAGAATACAAATAATGCCATTTTTTTTTCCTTTTATGCATGTGCATATTTAGGCATTATAACTCATTATTTGTGTCACAGAGACTCTGGAAAATTATTCCAGTGAAGCAAGACATTTGGAAATTCAATTACAGAATTATCTAGGAATTAAATTTCGGAATTCATGGACGTCGGCGTCTATTTCTGCACGTAGGGGTTAAAAAGAAATCACTATGCACGCCATGAATAATAAAAGTTCTATATTCACTTGTGCTGTGTGGGAAGTTGCCAAATAAAAACAAAAATGGACAATTAATTTGAAAAATTAGTAGGTTCTTAAATTGTATAATTATTGACACATTGTCATTTAATCTAACCATTTATTAGATAATAAACAGCCTGAAGGCAAGCAATCTACAATAACTCACACCTCTTTTGTGTTATTAGTGTCAATTTTTTTTTTTAAAGAACTATAAGCTCGTGTGCATCAACCTGTGGGAGCTTATTAATCAACCGAAGTACTACTTAGATCAGTAAATACGTTAAACTTAGTGCAGTTGCTACCAATACAACATTATAAACACAATGTGGACATGGGGCTTTCATTCTCCATGGCAGGCACTGCTATTTGTCTCATAATGTGAAAATAGACGGTAACAAAATGAAATGCAAAAAGATTAAGACAAATTAACAGCTTAATAAAATTCCAGGATTACAGTTTGTGGTTGCAATGAAAACCAGCACACACAGTGGTCTCCAGAACCGAGTTTGAGAACCACTGCTTTTGAGCAATATTTTCACAACATTGAACATCAGACAGTTACCAATATGCAGTTACCAATGTATACAATATATTTTGCAACTGACTCACCAAGATTCTATGCCTCTGAGATGAACATGGGAGGTGCTTGAAATTAAATTTACCTGCCTAGTCACTTGCATTGCACCTTACAATATCCCAGAATATATGATTTATTCACTTTGAAGAATACATCTTATACTTGGTGTTTGTTATATGATTTTTTTTCTGAATAGTCTCTTAAATTTTTATTGAAAATGTTTTGTTGGTTTGGTCCTATTTTTGTTTTGCAGAAGTGTTAAATGACACGGAGTTAGCATATGGCTAACATCACAAATGGGAGTGCCGTGATGCTCTGTTGCTCAGTTGACACAAACAGGACGTCTAAGACGCGACAGTAAATACAGTACTCTGCACAACCATAGAAGTGCAGAATATTGACTGTTAACCAGAGTTGGGTCCGAGCACTTGAGTACTTGAGTACTAGTTAGTACTTTCTTGAGTACTTAAACTTGTATACAAGTACTTTTAAAGAAATTGGGAAAGTACTTTTATCCAATTAAATTTCAGAGGTACCAGAAAATTCAAATACTTTTCAAGTACTTTTCTTAAAATACTTAAAACCACTGTCAGTATTAATTTAGTTTTATATTGTGAAGATTTTGTGCAAATATTGATGTCTACCTTCACAGTAGCATTCAAACCCTCATTATATATATTTTTATTGAAAGTGTAATTCACTTACAGTATAGAAATGAATAACTTTAAATCAAACTTCAGTTTCTTTTAAAAATTATTATTTACAGCTAATTTGCTAACTATAATCATTAAGTATAAAAGAGAGCATATTTTCAGAAAAGCCACTTTATAGAGGTTTAATTTCTCTCACTTGAGAATACAGAGAATCTTTTTGAAAACTCCCTTTATCATCAAAGGGCTTTACAATATATGGAAATAATCACATCGCAAAAGTTCTATCTTATTAACATATACCTCTCTTTGCATTGTGATTACAACTCAGCAATTGAACATTTTACTTAAAGTAATTACAAGTGATAAATAATTACAAACTGGTTTTCCAGTTCACTGACCTAAGTTAGTTGACCTCGGGGATTTCTCATGGTGACGGCAGATGTTCCAACTATAGAGAGGAAGTGTAGCTGACCATGCAAATGCCTTAAAGATTATAATTCTATATCACTTATAATTAAGTGGACTATCCTTCTGATTCCTTCAGTTTTTTGTTAGTTGATGGAGTTTAGTGGAACTATGTGATGACGGAAAGTCTAAACTGCATTGAAAAAGAATCCCCCCCAGGTATTTGACAACACAGTTGATCAGTAGCACCAGAAGGGCTGAGTTTGTTTACTGCAGAACTGAGCCGGCCTCTAGATGATCTGATCAACAGGAGAACATTAACTGTTACACTGAGGTTAAAGGACCTCCTGTCCGAAAGACGGGATCTACTTGTGTTTAAAACAGTTTATAAATGATAATTACACAAAAATCAGCTAAGGAAATGGCTAGCAGAAACAAACCTATTGAGTGTATAAATATCACAGAATGTTTGAAACTTATGATTTGAAACATGTCATTTATATTTATTGGAGTTTGTAGCTTTTTCACTGCATGTGAATGGCCAGATAAATTTCAAACACCTCCTGTTCATCAAAGACGCAAGGAATCTTGATGAGTCAATTGCAAAATGTATTGTAAACATCGGTAAATGCATATTGAGCCCTATGTTCAAGGTTGTGAAAATCCTGCTTTAACGAGAAGAACTCGATACACCTGATGGTCCCAAGTGAGTTCACGTAATGTCAGTTTAAATAAGTGGTTGAAAAAGGTCAAGACCAATTATTGTTTTCATGGGATGTTCTGTGTTTCATCAATTTGCAGTTCACCAGTCGCCACTGGTCTGAAGACACAACATGAATGTGGATCAGCCATTGAAGGTGAGAGTCTGGTGAAGTTAGGCACCATTCAGACGCCTTGCCAGAGCCAGCTAGCTTTAAACCTTGCTGAGGCTGAATATCTGTATTAATGTGACTAATTATAGCCTGTATTTGTGTGTGTGTGTGTGTGTGTGTGAAAAAATAAAACAATCCTAAATTATTCACATATTTTTAATAAATTGTTCGCACTTGCATTATTTTTATGTAACAGTATTTTTATGGCAGAAATTTGAATGTCAGTGATAATGAAGTTATGTTTTTTAAAACAAATCTCTCTAACTGTGATTTCTCCTAGGCCCATCAATTAGAAATTAATTGGCAATAACCAAAACACTCTAAAACAATGGAATATAATTTCTGAATGTTTTATAATATTGATTTTGCAGTTAAAGTACGAGCAATGCCAAAAATTGAAAATAAAATAAACCTTATACATGAATACAAAGTTTGTATAGACCAAAATGACTCGTGAGGAGAGATGCTGCCCAGGGGCTTCTTCCCCTGGTAGGGTGGGCATCTTCCTTGGGTCCTGGAGAAAGATATGGTATGCTTCACAAAAAGCTCAAGTTAGATTTGGGCTCATTTTTTGTTAAAAATGGTGTACGCCAGGGAGGTATCCTGTTTAATTTTTATATAAATGACCTTAGTGTTACTCTTAACTCATTACAGGTTGGCTGTACTATTGGTAATATCATTGTAAATCATCTTGGGTCTGCTGATGCTCTGGTGTTGTTGTGCCCTTCAGCAAAAGGGTTACAAAAACTTATAAATGTGTATCAATCCTATGGTGATTTGAATAATATTACCTATAATTGTGATAAGACTGTGTGTATGTCAATTTTATACAAAAAGAACAAGTTGTCCAATGCCCCTGAAAGCTCAACATGGTGGAAATTTTTAAATATCTTGGTGTGTATCTCAATTGTGATTTTTCGGACAATGCTGATATTAATCGCCAAATGCGTTCTTTGTACATTAGATGTAACTATTTGGTCAGTAACTTCAGTAGTTGTAGCATTAATGTTAAGTCCCAGCTATTTTCTGCCTATTGTAGTAACTTGTACTGTGCTCCACTCTGGTGTAATCTTACTAAACAATGTATACAAAAACTAACGGTCGCTTATAATAATATGTTCAGGAGACTTATGTCTCTCCCTTGGCGCTGCAGCGCGAGTGGAATGTTTGCATCACACTGTCAAATCATTTGGTGAGTTGTGGCGTAATTTTATACATTCCATGAAAAAACCGGATTGTCAAATGTAATAACTCTCCTGTCATTTATAAATTTACTTTTTTATCGTCACCAATTTTACAATTATGGGAGGAGAAACTGTATTGTTAAAGTCTCTTTTATTGTATCACATTGTTTGTTCCTTTTAATGTGTCAATTCTGCCATGTATTTTGTATATGGACGTCTGAAATAAAATCTATCTATCTATCTATCTATCTATCTATCTATCTATCTATCTATCTATACATCCCCTGCTATAAGATTTTACATAGGCTAGTTTGTAATAACAAAGTCGTAGTCCTTTATGATTTAATTACCCTGTAAATGAGTTTACTTAAGCATACTTCTTATAGGCATATTATATTGATTTTCATTTTACATATACAGTATTTTAAAAGAAAATGGACATAGTTCTTGAGGGGGGCGTCTGATCTCGGCTGACCCTATTTTTCTCTATAGTCTCTATACCCTATTTTTCTCTAAATACTGGTGTGCAAAGCATTTTTATACTGTAATCTGGGTGGTACGGCTGCTATATCACAAGGCCAACTAATTAAGCCAGCCATTATTTTTGTATGTTGCTACACTTCAAACATTGACCAAATAGTGCTTTATTTTTTCCCAATTCAGGAAATGCCATCGTGATGCAATAATTCGAAACACTTGTCATATCGCTGTGGGATTCAAACTGAAGATAACCAGGGGAATTAATTCTTACCAAACGAGCTTCAGCATAGAGTAATTCAACGTTAGAAATATCTGAGTTAAACTGATGCCGCATCTAATTAAATTTTAGGTTAGCGTGAGCTTAGAAGGGAAGACTTGCAAGGCGGGCAGGTGGCGTTACTGAACGGTACATTCAGATAGAGGGAGACCAGCTTACGGCTGGCCTTTTAGCTGTTCTGAAATACGTCATCTGAACCCAATCCATGTTATGAAATCTCTGTTGCCCACAATTTCAGGGTTCAGAGAGGTGTGAGTTCCCGCAAAACGCCTTCTGTGACCATTCTGGGATTCGCCATTGTTGGGCAAGTCCTGGTGCACGGGTTTTTAAAGTCGTCCTCCGGCGTTACCTGCTTCGGTTGTTCGCGCTATCCTCAAGGCAGCATCTTTCAGAGGTCTGTCGTTGATGACCTCTTATGACTCTAAGCTACTGTTTTGGGGGGAAAAAATGCGGCAGATATTCAGGTTGATCAATGAGACAGTGGACAGGCGCTCTCCGGTGCGGAGTTAAGACGCTCTGGCGAACTTGCCTCATCTACACCGATCAGCCATAACATTATGACCACCTACAGGTGACGTGAATAACATTGATTATCTCGGTACAATGGCATCTATCAGTGGGCTGAATATATTAGGCAGCAAGAGAATATTTTGTCCTCAAAGTTAATGTGTTGGGAGAAGAAAATGGGGGTAAGTATAAGAATGTGAGCAACTTTGACAAGGGCCAAATTGTTATGGCTAGATAACTGGGTCAAAGCATGTCGAAAACTGCAGCTCTTGTGGAGTGTTCCTGGTCTGCAGTAGTCAATACCTACCGAAAGTGGTCCAAGGAAAAAGGGTCATGGGCCGCCAAGGCTCATTGATGTGTGTGGGGAGCGAATTAAAGCTGGCCCATGTGGTCCGATCCAACAGAAGAACTACTGTAGCTCAGATTGCTGAAAAAGTTCATTCTGATTCTGATAGAAAGGTGTCAGATGCATGCATTGCATTTTGTTGTGTATGGGGCTGCGTAGCTGCAGACCGGTGAGGGTACCCATGCTGACTCCTGTCCACTGCCGAAAGCGCCTACACCTGGCACATGAGCATCTGGACCATGGAGTGATGGAAGAAGGTGGCCTGGCCTGATGAATCACATTTTTTTTTACATCATTTGGGTGGCAGGGTGTGTGTGCATTCCTTAACTGGTGAAGACATGGCATCAGGATGCCCTATAGGAAGAAGGCAAGCGGGCAGAGGCAGTGTGATGCTTCAAGCAATGTTTCGCTGGGAAACCCTGGGTCCTGCCATTCACGTGGATGTTATTTTGACATGTATCACTTACCTAAACATTGCAGCAGACCAAGTATTCCCGTTCATGGAAACGGTATTCCCAAATAGCATTAGCCTCTTTCGGCAGGATAATGTACCCTGCCACATCGCAAAAAATGGTTCAGGAATGGTTTGAGGAGCACAACAATGAGTTCAAGGTGTTGACTTGACCTCCAAATTCCCCAGATCTGAAGCCAATCAAGCATCTGTGGGATCTGCTGGACAAACAAGTCCCAAGTTGACCCCACCTCGCAACTTACAGGATTTAAAGGATCTGCTGCTAATGTCTTGGTGCCAGATACCACAGCACACCTCCAGAGGTCTAGTGGGGTCTATGCTTCGACGGTTCAGGGTTGTTTTACCAGCACAAGGGGGACCTAAATAATATTAGGCAGGTGGTCATAATGTTATGGCTGATCAGTGTGTAGGCTATCTCATATTGCAATCATCCAGGATAAATGAATAATACTTTGTTAAAGGGGGAAAAAAAATTGTAAGCTGACCCGACATGGGATTTTGAAATAGGCCTACTCAGGGGAGGCCCTTTGGAGAACAACCGGCACAGACACCGATAAAGAGCTGCCAAAAAATAAAAATAAATAAATAAATCACCAAAACCATGATGCAGAAACGCACTTTTCTTGGCAGTCATCGTTCGACGATTAGTACGATTAGTATCCTACAAATCTTCGTAAAGGATTGCTTCAGTGTTCCCATCTAGACAAAATAAATTAGCCATTAAATAACTAGATAAACAGGAAGGCACTCCTCAATGAAAACCCGTTTTGGAATGTAGCCTACCTTTTTTTATTTTAAAAAAAAAATCTACCAAACACATTTTCAGCAGATTTGTGCCTTAATTCAAGCCTGGGATAAGTTCGCAAAAGTAATGCTTCTGACTATGTCAATAATCTAAATTGCCAAATGAGTATTCAGTATCCTGGGTTAAATGGACAGAGAAATCCAAAATTAGCCCGGCGCGTAATGCTATCTTTAATCCCCCCGGGCGAGTAGGCAAATTTAATGTGTTTAAATACGGCATTTAATCGTCCTGTAGTGATTTTTTTAATACCAAAGACTAGCCCGATTTTGCGTATTTTTAAGGACCAAGAATATCTGTCTGGCTTTAAATCCACATTACGCATACTGACACTTCCTGTCTATATCTTCATCTTCGAAAGTAATCAATAATAATGTGAGAGGAATTCTATGGGCTAATAATAATTTCGTATAAGTTTCCTATTGTGTCCTATCAAAAGCAACCAAATAAACTTGCATTCGAGAAAAAGAATAGGCCTCATTCAAACGAAACCCTTGCGAATATTTTCTTCGACACGCATGTGAAAACTACCTCATTTACAGAGTAGACAACGTTCATTTAATGGTTACACAGTAAAATTGGCCACTCCCTTAAAAATAGCTCATTATAGACCAAAAATTCTTGTTGCTTATGGTGTCGTTTGTGTAGCCTATTAATATTTTGATCGCATATCACCCTTGATTAAGTATTAAAATAGTAGGCCTCTGAATACAACTGTCATGGAGATTTGTTTAATTTGCTCGTGGATTGACTGTCTACTGTGGTGGTTCGTGTTTGGATTATGGGCCATACCAAGATATACCGCCACAGACACCCAACTAGAGAATGAAGCACTAGCAAGGGAGCAATGTAATATAATTGACCTTTGCCCCGCTCCACTTAACAACAAAACTAATTGCTATTATGGTGTCAGAACACAAATAACCCCAACCAAAATCAACCATCTGAGCCGTTTGGCCGTACATTATAAAATTTTCTGTGAATATGAATGGGTTTTTTGGAGAAGGTTCTGAAACTTCTGATAAGAATAATGTTTCCATTCCGTACTCAATCAGAAGGTTTCACTTCATTACGTACAAATTGACAGAAATACAGAAGAATTGTCCCAATCCATTGTAGTTTTTTGTTCATCATTTCAACAATGACACACATCTGAGCAAAGTAGAGAGTTTACTGTATGCATAATGCCTTAATAAAATAGTGGCATTTATACTGTATGTAGAACACTGCATGAATTAGTGCCTGCATTACAACAAATGCAACTACTACCATCTCTGAGGGAGGCCAGGGAACAACTTAACACTTTTAGCCATTCACCTGATTAAAATATCTGCATATACAGTGGTGTGAAAAATTATTCGCCCTTTCCCAATTTCTTCTATTTTTGCTTGTCATATTTAAATGCTTCAGATCATCCAAATAATTTTGATACAAATCAAACACAGTGTGAGTAAACACAAACTGCAGCTTTTAAGTGATCTTCTCATTTATTGAGGATTAAGAGTTATTCGACCTAAATCGCCCATGAGAAAAAATAATCGCCCCCCTAAACCTAATAACTAGTCATGCAACACCTAGTAGGTGGCAACAATTGAAATCAAATGTTTGCAACAACTGGCAATGAGTCTTTCACATCGCTGAGGAGTAATTTCGGTCCTCTCTTCTTTTAAGAAATTGTTTTAATTCAGCGACACTGGAGGCTTTGCGAGCATGAGCATCTTGTTTAAGATCATGCCTCGGCATCTCAATCAGACTCAAGTCAGGACTTTGACCAGTCTGCTTCAAAACCTTAATTTTGTTTTGAAGCAGTGGACTTGCATGTGTGCCTCGGATCATTGTCCTGCTGCATAACTCAGCTGCACTTGACCAAAAACAAGCGAATGGCCAGACAATCTCCAATATGATTTTCTGGTGAGAGCAGAATTCATGGTTCCATCAATTATTTTGTCACCCAAGTCCTGAAGTAGCAAGGCAGGCTCAAACCATCACACTGGCAACTGTTGGTATGATGTTCTTGTTGAGGGATGCTGTGCTAGCTATACACTAGCTGTAAAAAGACCCATGTCTTCGAAAACATTCCACTTTTGATTCATCGTTTCAGAAAATATTATTCCAAAAGTCAAGATTTTTTGGCAAATATAAGATGAGCCTTTTCGGTCAGCAATGGTTTTTACCTCGCAGCTCTCCCGTGAATGACATTTTTGCCCAGTGTCTTTCTAAATGGGGAATAACTGTATGAAAATGCATGTGTAACATTACATTAAGTTATTAAGCTTTTTACATGTATAACACGCAGGAACATGTTGTAACACAGTGCGATGATGTTCCTCACGCTGTGCTGGTTATACTCTGGAGCCTACTGGCTCACAGTTTTGCGTGCTTGCGTCGTGAAACCATACCGTCTACTAAAACAAACTTAAATGACGCATGTTTGGAGGTGGCGTTCACACATTAGGACTATCTGTTGTCATAAAAATACGTACGCGAGGAAAAGCTGCTTGCTTCATGCTAAAACACACTTTTGTTTCTTAAAAGAGTATTCACTAATAAGAGGACCATTGTTAATCATAGTGAATATAGGCCTACGTCATTTCGACATGCTCTGCGTTAAACTGTGCCCTGTTATGTCTCGCAAATAAGCCTGTTACTACACTGTTTTAAACTTGCACCTTTTGTTGCCAGTCAATTTAACTGGCAACTCTTTTGCCAGTTATTTTAACTGTAATTTTACAATAAGAATTACAACAGAGTTCCGTGACTGTTTAGTGTAAACCACAGTTAAATGCACACAGGACTCCACTTACACTTAAAATAACTGGCAAAAAAGGTGCAAGTTTCTAACAGTGTATGGCAACATGCGAATAAAAAACAAGTTAGAATTAAAATCCAATTACGCGAACAAATAATGAAAATTAGACCTACTTGATTTTGTTTTAATTAGGCTATGCCCCTCTTGAGTTACGTCAATTCGCTGAAATAAAGCACAGATCCTTTCAGCCCAGGCTATCTGACTTGACTTTTGTTTAGGACAGAATACTTGAAATACTGGCCTAATATTTCTGAACAAACATATTTCATACGTCATATAGGCCCTACTATGCAAATACGTTACCGCTTAAATGTATCGAGAAGAGTATCGTAGTGTCATTTTAACTGACTGCGAGTCAGACGAGGCTCGTTTTCTTATTTTTAAGTTTTATTGCAGCCTTTTGTAGGTCCTCCTACCTCAACATACAAGGCACAAACATTGAAGTTTTTTGTACATTTTCAGTCAATTTTCACAATTACAAAGGTAAGAGGTAATCAAACGTTGCTAGACTGAGGGGCTATATGTTTAAAAAGTCTACGGAGTACGTGTGATATTGAGATTTAAAAAAACGCCCAAAGCCGGCTATGAATAGAATAGGAATTGGAGTGGCAAAAGCCTGATGGGAAAATCATGACTGCAACATTTCGTAAATCATATTAAAATATTAAAGTCGCTTGGGTAGTGGATTTGATTATTTTCTCCCCATAACCCTTTATAAGGCAAGAAAAAAAATATACTTTTAAAAACTGCCCCCTAAAATGGCAAGCTTCCCTTTCAACAAAAACGAACGTGCAACTTTTGTAAAATTATGAAGGTTTGACGAGAAATAAGGAAATAAATATCAACCAATCAAAAAAATTTATCCAGCCATCTACGGACGGGGAGACTTATTTCAGGTACTAAGTTAGTAAAAGTCCGCAATATATCATTATTGGTGACTAATGAATTCGATAAGCAATAAAAAAAAAGATTTGAAACCGCATCCATGGCTTAGCAAAATGCCTCTCATAATAATAATAAAAATAATATTATTATACTTCATTAATATGTAGTTTTATCAAACTTTTTAAGTTGTCTTACCCTCTGGATCGTCTTCATAAAACGCTTTCCCGCTTATAGATAAAACCTTTTGGTCCTGACTGATATTTTCCAAGTATTTACTGTGCAGTTTGTGTGGTGACATGCCTGAGTTGGTCGTAGCAACGTTGCGCACAAAGTCCCCAGAATTGTCGGCAAACCTCCCCACGCTGGGAGACCCGTAGAAATCGGTCCGTAAGCCCAGGCGGTGTAGATGATGGTGTGTTGGGCTTTGCAGGTCTTCATTCGAATGAAAGGGGCCAGAGTTGTGCTCTAGAGCCAGCGACGTGTCTGGGGTTGTCCTGTTTTGCTGAGAACCGAAGGACAAACGACGTTCCGTCTCCATCGCCCTGTCCGCGCGCGATTTTCAACGTTTCGGCTCTTATTTGGAGTTCAGCGCTTGTGTCTGAGAGTATGTGATTTTTTTAAAGAGTACATTTCAGATGGGTGGGATTTAGCAGATCAGAAACAAAGACCCCAGGAAACGGGGAGGGATTGGGTCACTTTTGGCGGCATGGATTGATTTAATCCGTCAAGAATTCAGGGTTCCTTTCAAGCTAATTAACCATTTAATTCCGCTCTGGTTTAGTTACCAAAACAAATATCCTACAAGTAAGATACGTTGAAAACAATCACACAAGCAACAACAGACCCTAGGTCTATCTGGATTATGCAAGCGGGCACATTTCGCCTAAATACCTTGGCCTGCAGTTTTTTTTTTTTTTTTTTTTTTTTTTACAAACCCCTGTGCCGTCTAGGCTACATATAGTCATATTCAGATAATTTGGTGACCAGGTAAAACAAGTACAGCTCGTTTTATCCAAAATGGTCAAATATGGATTTTACATTTGTGTTACTAAGAATATGGTTTAAGAGGCTTGAGACTTTTTGCGAAATGCAATGTAGGCCTATGAAGTCATGTGGGCGTCCTTAATTCAGCTAGCACCGTCGACCTATATCGCTGTTACAGCAGAAACAACGAGCCATATTTCTAGGCTAATGTATACCTTCAATCATAGTATAGCCTTTCAAATGATCCTGACTAAGCCATAATCCTGACTACTTTAGGTGCAATACACCGAAATCAAGCACATTTCGTACCGGTCCATTAGAACTGGCGTCATATACGCAGTATGCGTCAAAGAAAATAGAGCAGTATCGGCCAACTGTTGAGAACAAAACATAAACATCATGCGCAAAATCAACTATTTATGATTTTCAATGACTGCAGCGCCTTGTAATTAAGCACCACCAGTCCACTCCCTAATTAATTATACCGCTCATGATGTGCTCCTTGAAAATATTCCGAAGAGGACTTCTGCACCAACTCATAAACGTCGACTTGGAATAGTGTGTTAATGGCTGGCAATAATAATAATAATAATAATAGTAGTAGTAGTAGTAGTAGTAGTAGTAGTAGTAGTAGGATACACGCGGTACGAGCAGGTTTCAATCCATCTTCCACAGTCTGGTCCTTATGACACTGAGTTAGATGCCCACATATTGTTTGAAAATGTGAGAAACAGCAAACAAAAAAAGGTAGGCGTTCGTTTCTGACTCCCTTGTTCCATTCATATTTTGTGCGCTCAGGCCGATCATTCTCTTAACTTTACAACCTCCATGCCAGCAGAAAACACTTTCCCCGCACAATTTATTTGAAAATCCGTATTGTATCACGTAGGGTAAATTAAACATCAAGGGATCTGTCATCGTCAAAGAAAGTTCTTTAATCCTATGGGACCTGGCTTCCATTTTCTTGTTTACACTAGAAAAAGACAGGTTCTCTGAAATTGACATTTATCTTAGACTAACAGCAGATAAAATTGGGGAACTCTCCTTCATAAAAACAAATGAATTGAAAGCAATTTAAAGCTAATAATACTTAAGAACCTGGAAGATCATACATTTGACTGTCCGTGGATTTATGAAGCATCACCAGCATTTTTATTGATTTCAAATGACTTTATAGCTTGCAATAATTTGCGGATATGATATTTATTTTAAATTCTAGCTGTCTCAACATTTCGCGCCTTAAAAAGTAGCCTATCCAAGCGTACGGATTTATACATTATGCTAAATCCAAAATACAAACCTACCGGTACCGTATATTCAAGAATACACAAATTATTTTCTATGGCTCTAACCTGGATCCGTCGTTCGATACCCACAAAAACTATACAACCAAAAATGCATCCCTTTATGCATATTTACAACAATAATAATAATAATAATAATAATAATAAAAATAATAATAATAATAATAATGATAATAACAAGAAGAAGAAGAAGAAGTACAAATAATAATAATAATATTACTGCATTGCCTGCTGCCTTATGTAGTGCCAGTTAAGAAGCAAAATAAAGCCATTACAGTTGAATATATTTAATATTTAAGGCCGCTTGATTTGTTCTTTGTCAAAAGGGTCGCAGTACTCCCCATAATTATCACCATTCGCACAGAAAATGAAACAATCATGAAACGAGTCGTTTTATAATAAAGAGCGGAGTGCCACACATAAATTTGTTATTCATCATAACAGCAGTGAAGCTGACTGCGGTGTATGAATAAGCGATCTTAACTCAGTCCGGAGGATAAGCCAAGCAGCTTCGCGATAGTGAAACCACCAGTGTGTAAGTTAGGCTTCAATGGTTACAGAAAAATAATTGTTTCTCAAAAGCACCGAATTTTGATACCAATTGCATTCCGAGGACCTATTGGTTGAATAATTATATAAGCCTACCTTTATTTACATTATATAATGGAGTGGTTACGGACTCAAGTGGTAAAAAATAAACACCAATGACACATTTGAAAAAAAAGCATATAAATCACTCCTAGTTACTAATAGTTTTTAAATTAAGTAGCCTATCAAATTGATGAGCAAAGGCATTCGATGTCCTGCGCCGCACAAAATCCATTTGATCTTGGGGACTGGATTGAAAGGAACCTTAATTTCTCCAACAATAACTCGTAAATATACGAAATAAAATGTATTTCAGTTTTTGGTTCTTATCATAATCACAAATTTATCAAAACATTGATGCGCCTGGACTGCAGTATTGTCCACAGGACAATATAAAATTAATTTCACATTTTGAATTCTGTCAACATAAAATGTCGTAAATATTATCCTGAAATTCAATGAATTTATGAAGAAATAAATGAATGATGACTATGTTATTTCATTAGCATGGTGGCAGCAAAGACATTCAAGCGTTTTGATGAAAATGAACACAAATTAAATCCAGAAAATGACCCATGCCTGTGGACTTATCAATAAAGAGGCGATCTTTAGAGCGACAGCTCTGAGAAGAGGGGATAAACTCTGTTGATGTTAATTGAGAGAAGCAATCTTCCCTTGCCATCTCCGAATAGGGTGCACTTACAGAGCTCGAGAATGGCGGCTTTGGTTCGGGGGACGTCATATTCACGCTATCCCTACTCTCTTGGCCTCGCAGACAGACAGGTGTGTAAACACAAGATCCATTTGCAGCGATGGTGAACACGAGACCCATTTAAATCTCCATCCATTATAAAATGCCAATCTGTCAGAATGCTGGCGAAAAGTGTATATAATCATGCCAAATAAACGCAAAACCAAAGCCAACGCAATTTAGAAGTGTGTACATAACATGTGGTGGGAAATCTGCTGAAAATGAAACCTTTGTCATAAGTAATTCACAAACTGGAGAATCTTACACCATCCTGTTTTTATTTTGACAGTAAAATAACATTTATAACTGTAGTTAACCACTTGCTCTGTACGGTCAGACATCAGTTGTCCGCTGCCTCCGTCAAGAATGCTTTTTCATTCTAGGAAACAACAGACCATTCAGTTCATGTTCCGTTTAGCATCTATATTGTGTAAAATAGCAATTCAAAGTAAATCCACTGAATAAAACAAAAAAAAATTGAAATTACATTTTAGTACACATAGGCCTACGCATAATTTCCATGTAGCGATCTCTAGCATGCCCGTATTTCTTCGATTCAAAGCCCCTGCTTTTGCTCCGTCTAGTCTGAGGTTTAGTTGTGACAGTGACATAACCCTCAACACTACTAATCATGCCTTGAATAGCTGACTACATTCAGATTGCATGCAGCTTCATCAGGAACCGATGAGCAGGCTGAACAGGTGGTTTTTAGATTCTTTCTGATGCCATTAGTGATTTTTGTGTTATCGACATTTTCGGCTTCCTCCGTCAACCACTGGGGGGCGTTGAGGCAGATTGGTAAGAAGGGATGCGTGGTTCTTAATGGATAGAGCGGCCAGGTGATAAGACGTTCAGGGACTCTTCAGATTCACCATGATACACAGCTCTTGCATTCCTTTTGCCCTCCTTGCTTATAATTTTTTTTTGTAGAAAATGGACAATCCTTGTGCTTTCAGTGAAAACATCCATTATCACAATACTGATGCTATAACATAGTGTAGAAAAACAATTAGCCCAGCAATGATTCTGCATTCTGGCATAAAACATTTATTATCACAGCCGTAGTGCCATATTTGACAGTATGGAACATCCGTCATCACAGGTCTGATGCAATATTACAGTGTCGGCCAAACTGGAATGATAGGAGATCACTGCAATATGCAATAGTGGACAATGTGCTGTGTTATTACTCAGAATATGCGTGGGACTCGCACAAATAATTATCAGCAAACAAATGCAAAGCTTTGAACCTTTTGTGTGAGATCGCTGATATTTTTTTTTACCTGAACACTTCATTGCTGATGCCACAGTTCCTATTGATTACTGATGTCAATAGTGGTTTACAATAATGACTTACATAAAAAAATAACTTGACCAGCAGACATTTAGCTTGATACAGGTAATCAGGAAAGGGTCCAAAGATGGGGAGATAGCCAAATTTAAAGAGGCGTAACACACAAGTTGTTCAAAGCAGATTAATAGCATATTAACTGAACAATAATTCAAATTCAATGCAAGTTAATGTAAGCTCACTGAAGACCCAATGAATTGACTTTATGGTGAACTTTGAACATTCTTTTTACTTGCACTGGGCTTTATTTCTGATTGAGAGTGAAAATGAGTTTGTCATGGTGGAGGGACCCATGCATTCCCACAAGCATGGGACAGTGTGTGGAACCAATCATGGTCCTGGAGAGGTTCTTGGAATGTGTTGGTTTGGACGATAGGTAGATCTGGCCTGTCGCACAGAGTTACATGCATAAATAAACTGGAAGAGATGTGAGTCAGACAGGGAAAACAGATGGAACCAATCAGGTGACTTCAACAAAGTAAAGCCAGAAACAGGACTGTTCATATCTGGCCAATGTAGTGATTTTCTCAAAGGGGGAGCCGGCACGCCAAGCCTTGTGAATCTCCGGGCACGCTTTGTTGTGGAGTAGTGGTAACCATCCTGAAGATGGACTGCCCTGTAGGTTTTCACTCCAGCCGTCACAAAGCACAGCTCTTTCAGCATGCACAGATCTCAGTAAGCTGATAATCATTCGAGTCAGGCCTGCTCCAGCAGGGTAAAATGACTCAGATTGGATGTGCACACCGTTTCCTGCTTTCCATGCAACCTATTAGGGGGAATTCCATCATGAGAGCCAATCGCTATGATTCCCATGATGCAATGGGGACATTAAGGGGAAAGTCATTGTGGGACCCTATCTGACAATATTCCAATGATCGTTCTCCAATATTGTGGGAAAGTTCATAGTTCTTCATTTATCTGCTCAGTGCTGTGTGATCTGACACTCAGCATGGAGCGCACACCTCGTGCGGTTTGGTGTAACTGCATAATTGCAAAGGCATGACCGCTTTTAAGGCAGTGGTCAAAACAGACAGAGTGTTCCAAAAGGTTTAACTCAATGAAAGTGCAACATGACTTCAATTACATGCGAGCCAGAGCCGTACAGAGGAAGCAAAATATGTCCTCTATCATCCTTTGCAGTGCATTGATGGGTATTAACTGAAGCTTCCCATTGTAAATAATTCACATTTAATTGGCAAACAATTTATATTACACACATCACTCTTACTTTGCATACATTCATATTACTTCGCAGTCAATTAGTCTGGGAGCAATCAACTAGTAGAGACTTTTCAGGAGTATACAGTGCTGTGAAAAAGAATTTGCCTCCTTCCTGATTTATTTTTTTGCATATTTTTCACACTTAAATGTTTCAGATCATTAAACAAATTTTAATATTAGACAAAGATAACCCGAGTAAATACGAAATGCAGTTTGTAAATGATTTCATTTATTGAGGGAAAAAGCTATCCAAACCTACCTACCATCAAGATGTTTTTTGGCAAATGTGAGACGAGCCTTTGTGATTTTTTTTTTTTTGTCAGCAGTGGCCACTCCTCGGAAGGTTCACCACTGTTCCAAGTTTTCTCTTAGTTTTTCCTTAGAAATGGCTTTGTAACCCTTTCCAGACTGATAGAAGCCAATGACTATGTTTCTTATCAGTTCTTGAATTTCTTTAGATTGTGGCATGATGTGTTGCTTTTTGAGATCTTTTAGCCTATTAACTTTGTCAGACAGGTTCTATTTAAGTGATTTTTTGATTAAACAGGTCTGGCAATAATCTGGCCTGGGTGTGGCTGGTGAAATTGTACTAAAAAAAATGTGGTTAATCACAGTTAATTCATGATTTAACAAGGGGGGGGCAATTACTCTTTCACAGAGGCCGAGGTAGGCTTGGATAGCTTTTTTCCCTTAATAAATGCAATCATCATTTAAAAATTGCGTTTTGTATTGACACAGATTATCTTTGTCTATTAATAAAATTTGTTTGATAATCTGAAACATTTAAGTGCGACAAATATGCAAAAAAAAAATCAGGAAGGGGGCAAATACTTTTTCATAGCACTGTAAATCGATACTCTAATGCAAAAAGGGCATAAGTGACATTTTGGGCAAAAATTATGTTTTTTATTTTTTGGATACATCCATGTAGGACCAATCTTCTGGCAAAATTTCAGGTCTTTATTCTTACCCTAAAGGGGTCATAACCCTCTTTAAAAGGTGTATCTGCAAGTAAAATTTTCCCACCAATGTTTATTATTTGCTTGAAGGGCCTATGTAGCAATCCCCATGCTAAATGGGCGTAAGTGCTAGTTCTGCCCTTTTTTGTAAACAATATGTATTTTCAGTACAGGCGTATCTGCCTCTTGTGCCTTTTTTGCTTATTGCTAGTCCTCGTTGGTACTATCAAAAATTGTACATATGCCAACAGTCGATGCACACTATATTATTCTTTGTTGTATTATCTGTTGTTTATGGCTTCTGATATCTGTGTCAGCACAGAGGTCACAGAGTGACGTTGACTCAGAAATACCTTGCATTGTTTTTAGCCACTGGGGTGTATCGTGTACTTTTAGATCTGATGATTCACTTTCACATGCTCAAGAAATTTTGAACATTGAACAGACCCTGGGCACTTTCACTTGGTCACCATCATTTTTGTTAGTGGAGTGTTGCAGATACGCCCTGGGCCTGATGTGTATTTCATATATAGCACTCTTCATCTCACGCTAAAAGTAACCTAAGTAACAATCTGGATAATCTCTTAATTGGGTAATGATTAGAAATCGATCTTTTTCAGGCTTCAATATCACCTAATGACCCACTCATTCACCATGGAATTTTTTATCCACATGGCTGAGATTTACCTGGAGAAGTTTTTTTGCCTCTCCTAAAAATTTTTAAAAATGTCACATACGGCCTTCTTGCTTGATGGTATGGAAATATTTAGGTGATGCAACGAAGCCAGCAAGGAGTATCTGTTTGCTAGCAGTGGCTGACCAAGGGGGGGGGCTTTTGGTGCTGATCCCTCCCCACAGGACATAAAGGTTAGTAACTCCCTCTGTGCTCCTGTCCCCTGCATGACCCCCCAAAGGAAATCAGCCCAGTCTGCTGGCAGTCCCTATGCCCCCGCCCACTCTCACTTGTCTGCCCTTTAAACTGGAGTGCACACCGAATAGGGGTGACCCCACAGCCCCCTCCAACCCAGCTGAGAGGCCCCCCAAGGATGCCCAACCCTCTGCCCACCCTCTCCCCAACAACCCCATGGACACCCGCCCCCCCCTTTGAACACATCATCAAAAAGACATCCTAGTATCCTGCACTAAGCTCTGGCTTGTACAGAGAACTCCCTATGGTACTTAAGAAAAAAACATTAGAACGATAATAACGTAACATGCTTTCCCAGTGCTGAGCTCTTGCTGTCAAAGGTAGCTTCAGACCAAAAGCAGGCAGTCACAGCAGGATCCAGGTCTGAGGTGTGGATGCAGGTCAGTTTAAACATTTGAAGAAACAATTTCCTGGAATACATAATTTTTTTTTTTTTAATTCAGTGTTGTACAACTCCATGGCAGTTACAAGTAGTGTGTGTTACATGATCATTACAATTCTCATTTAAGCATCAGTAATACTTATTGAATCTTAATCAGATCAAAGTGAATTATAAACCTTATAATTTAAGTGAATTATAAACTTTAACCAGAAGGTATGAGACCTTATTTAATTACAGTAACACTTATAGCATATTATATTTCATCTTCCTTTAGGTCTCTGTGATTATTTAGTATCACATCTATGCATTGTTTGACATTGTAAAAACAGCACATTAACATAACATAACATAACATAACATGAATGGCGAGAACAGGCCGTTCAGCCCAACTAGGCTCGCCAGTTTCTTTGTACCATCGTGAATATATCACTTCAGATACTCAATGACTCAATGGTATCTAGCTTTAAGTCAAGTCTGCTCTTGAAAACTCCCAAGGTCTCTGCCTCAACAATATGGTCAGGCAAGCTGTTCCACACTGAAATTACTCTTTGGGTGAAGAAATATTTCCGAATATCAGTGCTAAATTTACCTTTAGTCAGCTTCCATTTGTGACACCGAGTTCTGCTAACAACACTTGGTTGAAGGAATCCTACATAATTCACTTTGTTAATCCCTTTTACATATTTAAAGACCTCAATCAAATCACCCCTTAGTCTCCTTTTCCTAAATTGATATTGATATGCCCCTTATGCATTAATATACTGTTTCTTAGATGATAAAAAAATGACTGAGTAGCATCGCGAAAACCACATATTTAGTCAATCTCAACAAGATTTTGAGTCCTATATTTAATCTTAAAATCATATTTATATTATTGCTCCTAAGTATTAAAAAATTTCCAATGAGGAGTTACATTCTGACTCAATTCAATTTTTACATCAACCGCATAAAAATTTCAGGTCAAGCAAACATGGACACACAATAAGCTAATATTTTCAATTTGAAAGATGGAAATAAGAATTAAATTCTCATAACAAGACTAAGAAATTTGTTAAGACGGATTTTATTGCAACAAGGAAGAGTCTGGGTGGCGGCCTCTTAATAGGGCTGTTCCGGCAGATTCTGGCAGAGGAGCGCTGGGTCACCCTGAGATAGCGCTGGAGGGCTAATGGCTGGGGGAACCATACAAACCATCGCTCTGTGGGCCTGAGCATAAGATGTCCGGGTGCTGACCGGTCCGGCAAGACCTCCGTGTGATCCAAGGAAACACACACATTCGAAACATGTGTGTGTCCGAGCCCCCTGCTTTAACCCATAAGCAGACCTGAGGAGGGGAGTTATAAAGGAGAGGAGTTGGGGGCGTAATTGAATTATGTGTCATGAATGGGCAGTGATGATCAGGGCTTGTGCGGGACGGGCCGAGGGCTTAAAAGAGGGGTGCACAAACCCTCCTCTATGTGGCGTGGCTTTGAGGAGGTCTGGGGGTCTGACTGACAGCTGCCGAACCCCCGGGGTCACTGGGGGTCACCAGGCAGGACAGACCAGGGTGGGGTGGGGTCACGCAGACAGGCAGGGCGGCAGCGGTCAGAGGGCGAGGACAGAGGGAAAGCGGAACATTGTCCTTCTTCTGAACCCATAACTTTGCCCTCGCAAAATATTTTGAGCAGGTTCTCCCATCCTGGTGGGATACCCTCTGGTTTTTTGGGTTCGCGGGCAGGGGAGATATTATCCCTGCCTGAACCCACACTTGTGTCAGATGCATTTCTTCCTCCTCACCAATAAATCTGGCTCTCACAGCCCATCCCAAACCAAAACCAAGCCTCACTCAAGCTCTAGTATGGACAAGAGGTAAAACCATAATTTCCTATCTTTACACAGTTAATTTAGGAAATGGCTTCAATAGTCTCTAAACATTGCAGGAACAAAACAAGTTACAAAGCAAATACAGTTTTGACAGAGATTAAGAGCCATTCCGTGAGAAACTGGCACTTTTTGAAGAAGTTGAGGAGTTGACCCCCCTGGAATTGAATGAAACTTGGCACATGGGTGGATACGGGTGTCTCACAGAAAAAGCCAAATTTTTAGGTCCATATCTCACTTTGCCTACCGGTGGCGCCACCTGGAAGCCACTAAAGTGGCTCAGTTTTGCTTTTGACACCACATTTTACATGAACTATCATGACTTAAGGATACACAGTACTAAATATGTTACTTTTATCGTGACCTTTGACACCTCAAGTCCAGTTATACATCAGTACCACATCAGCGCCGAGCTGGGTAATTACGTTATTGAGCCAGAATTATTTGAAAAATAATGATAAAAATTGAAAATGGAAATGGGAATAAAATAATATCACACATACCAATCTAGAATTATTTATTATGTGTTTACTCACAGCAAGACTATCATTTTCAGTGAATAGTACCTTGGTATCTTGCTGGGTTAGTGCAATAGATGGCCAGAAAGATGGTCAAAATTGATTTTGGTGCATGTTTGCAGTATATTTTCTCAGTAACCCAGATATGTACTTGTGGTGGTAAATGCCATTTGTTGTGCTTTTGGAACTCTATTTTCAGGAATACCAAGCATTTCTTTGATAGTATCTGCACTTTCAAGCTAGACAGAGCCAAAGTTGGAAGAAAACTCAAAACAGACCATTTCATAGCAGATTGTGCCTATGTTTAGGTGGCATTATTTTGTTTACCCAGCAAGATGGCAAATCTAAAGTTCTCTGGGTACATAGTCCCTTTGGGGTACATAGCAGCATTTGTAAAATCTCAACGGTAGTATTTTCAGTGTAGATGATATTCAACATCAAAAGTTGGAAAATTTCACCCCCAGGGGGCGCTGTAGGTTGGATGCAAATACTGGCTATCCCCAGCAATGTACCAAAGAAATTGTTTTTGAATTGCATACACACAACTAGTTTTCTCTGAAAATGAAGAGTTTAGCTTAGCACTATGCTGGGGGAATAGCTATCTGACCAAAGGTGGCACTCTAAGGAGCTAAACTTCTACTGACCTAATATTCCATATTTCCAGACATATAACAAAATTCTGTCTTTTGACATATATAAAGTACATGCACAGTCATACATAAAATTTGTAATCCCTTTGGTATAAAGCTGGGCTGGTTGTAAATTGGAAAAGAATGCTGGTGGTGATTGTAGCATTGTGTCAACATGCAAGAATCTTACCAGTAGTCAGTAAAGTGTACAGTTTTGTAGTGTTGGTGCATTTTCAGAAAATAACAAATGCTCAGCATTTTTCCTTTGCAATTAGAATTATTGAGCAGGCTTCAGTGTTAATTCTAGGATTTCCCAAGGGCAGGGTGCTTAGGTAAGAAAAATAGCCCCGCAGGCGGGCGTTACCCCTCAGCCGTTGATGCAAATTCAAGATGACAGCCGTGGCAGCCATATTTGATATCGGAGCACAACGAAAATCGATAGGCTTCTGTAGCTACCCACCCCCAACACCCACACCAAAAATGGCGTTGATCAGCAATGGCGTTTTTGACTTAATGCACAGAATGCATTTGTCGACGGACGGACGGACGGACGCCGCATGACGGCAATACCCCACAGCCCGAATTTTTCGGGCTGAGGGGTAATAAAAAGGGCAAAGCAGTCGCGTTGAGCGAGTGGTTGTTCTGAAAAAGTTCACAGAGTTCGTAGTAAGCAAGCAGCAGCCTGCCAAGATAAGGGCAGTTCATTTGTAGTGGTAATTTGCATGCCCTCATTCCTAACACCAGCCCATGATGTCTAGCCTACGGGATACCCACTGGGTGGGCGGGCGGGGTTTCTTTTTCAGACTTACCATTTTGGTGCGTACCAAGCTGTGGGTGTTGACGCAACTATTGTGCCATACAGGCTGTAGCTAGCTATCTAATTCAGAGACAGACAAGCTCACTATCAACGGGCCGTAAACCGCCCTGTAGAGACCCAGGATCTAGTGTAGTAGGCTTGCCTAGGGCTCAACTGGCTCCAAGGGTAACATCGACCCAGATCGAATGAAGAAGGCCTTGGATAGCTGCTCAGGGCCAAGGCCAAGAGCACCTCTGGCACGCACCACCAGGTGCCACCAACCCACAGTCCAATTCCAAAAACAGACTGAGGGATAGAACAAGTCACATGCTGGGTTGACGTCATTTCACTTTGGATAACATGAAAAGTATAAAGTGTTTTTAACTTTAGTACTTAACATTCTGTCTTCATGTACACGGTTGTGTGACTAAGATTCTTTTTCAGAGTTCAAATCATGGACTGTTATTTTATACAAGTGTACGTACACTGTTGATGCATGTCTGTATACGTACTTACGGTGATACTCCTTTTACATTAGTTGTTTTTTGGCATTTTTTTTTTTTTATTTTTGGACTGGTCATGTTTTATAACTTGCTGTACATTTCTGACTCGGCTGTACCCGTACTTGGTAATAATACATGCATTTTGTGTTTGTGACACTCACAATCACCACCAGTTTACAACCAATAAAGTTTTATGCCAAAGGGATTACAAATTTTATGTATAACTGTGCATGTACTTCATTTATTTCAAAAGGCAGAACTTTGGTATATGTCTGGGAATACGGAATATTAGGTCGGTAGAACATTAGCTCTTTAAAGCGCCACCTTTAGTCAGAAAGCTATCTACCCAGCATAGTACCAAACCAAACTCTTCATTTTCTCAGAAAACTAGCTGTGTGCATCACAATAAAAAAAACAATTTCTTTGGTACATTGCTGGGGATAGCCAGTACTTGTATCCAGCATACAGCGCCCCCTGAGAGTGACATTTTCTGACTTTTGATGTTGAATATCATCGACACTGAAAATACTACCATTGAGATTTTAGAAATGCTGTATGTACCCCAAAGGGACTGTGTATCCAGAGAATTTCAGATCTCTATCTTGCAGGGTAAACAAAATAATGCCACCTAAACACAGGCACACAATCTGCTATGAAATGGTCCGTTTAGAGTTTTCCTCCAACTTTGGCTCTGTCTAGCTTGAAAGTGTAGATTCTACCAAATAAATGCTTGGTATTCCTGAAAATAGAGTTCCAAAAGCACAACAAATGGCATTTACCACCACAAGTACATATCTGGGTTACTGCAAAAATATACTGCAAACGTGCACCAAAATCAATTTCGACCATCTTTCTGGCTGTCCATTGCACTAACCCAGCAAGATACCAAGGTACTATTCACTGAAAATTATAGTTTTCTTTGAGTAAACACATAATAAAGCATTCTTGATTGGTATATATCTGGGATATTATTTTATTCCCATTTTCAATTTTTACTGTTATTTCTCAAATAATTCTGGCTCAATAACGTAGTTACCCAGTTTGGCGCTGATGTGGCGCTGATGTCTATCCAGGCTTGAAGTGTCTAAGGTCATGATATTAAGTATAACATATTTGGTACTGTGTATCCTTAAGTCATGACCGTTGATCTAAAATGTGGCGTTGACAGCAAAACTAAGCCACTTTAATGGCTTCCAAGTGGCGCTACCGGCAGGCAAAGTAAGATTCGGACCTAAAAATTTGGCTTTTTCCGTGAGACACCCATATCTACCTATGCACCAAGTTTCATTCAATTCCAGGGGGGTCAACTGCGCATCAAATGTCAATCTCTCGTGGAATGGCTTCTAATCTTAATCTTGGACTAAATTAATTCTCATCGGGAAAATACCTTCATGGGCCCATGGCCCCATGAGTATAGAGTAAATACCAACGACCATTAACAGGACAATAACATCAATCGTAACGCAATGGGAGTGACAGACCAATTGAGAAGTGTCTTTGAACATAAGTCAGTCAATGAGTAAGTGTGATGGTGTGATAATGAAAGACAAAAAGCAAAGAAAAACCCTTCAAGAGTATATTTTTTAATTCAGATTTCATTGTTGGATTTCAAGAACTCCTGTGTTTTCAAAATAGTAGTAGTGATTGTGCACCTAATAAAAGCAGGCCCTGACCTGTCTTGACCAGTCCCCTGCTAAACAGACAAATTTAAGGGTAACTGTTGAAAAATATGTCTACTTTTAAGTTTTGTTTTAAACAATGTTTAAATTTATTTTAATTAATTTTAGCGAATTAATAATTCACGCTATTAAAATTACTTTAAAAATATTGTCAACCAGTTCCACACAATTTAATTGCTTTCATCCTTAGTGACTGTTACATCAGAAATAGAATATCAGGTACTGACATTCCAATCACTTTTTAATGATATCACACCTTAAGAAGAACTGCAGACGTGAAAGACAAACCTTGTCCTCCATTTTGGCGCCGCACACAAACATGCCGATGTAAAAGCACACACGTACAGTTCTGAGGCCCATCAGGGCCATAATTTCTTCATGGTCCACTCGATTTGTATATTCAATAAATACACTCAAATTAAATTTCAGCCTGTCAGCTTTAATTTGAGTGCCTTTGAATCAAGACAACCGTTTAAAGTTTTGGCACTTTACAAATACTTAGGTCTAGAGCACTCCAGTGCCTGAGACTTACCCTATCTTTTGATTAAAGGAACTCACTTCTTCCCCAAGGTAAGACGGACAGCTGATTCAGTGGAGCATGCAAATCTACACAGATCAGCCGCAACATAAAAATACGGTGGCCGACAGGGGCAAATGCGCTTCAACGGACAAAAACATCTCCAATTGGAGAAATGCGCTGCAAAACAGAAACGATGCAAAGCCAAAAACACGGAAACCACAGAAGCAAATGCAAGAGAGAAAAAGCGCTGCATTTAGTTATCAACACAACGGAAGTGCTCCTAGTCGCTATGGGGAGCGCCAACTAAAGCAGCCTTTACTTCTGTCCTGGTGTGCGTTTCCCAAAACCGTAGTAGCTAACTTAGTTGGCAACTAACATAGTTCGTCCATTCACAGTCAATGGGTCCAGCTATGTAAGTTAGCATCTGTGATTTCTGGAAACGCACCCCTGAGCGAGACTAGCCAGCTGTGGCTTTCTGGCTAGCTAGCCAGCTACCCAGCTAACATAGGTTCGCTTGCTTAGCTGGCAAGTTCGCTAGCCCAGCTACCCAACAGTTTAGAGCACGGAAGTCAGTTGAAAATAAATGAATTAAAAAATTCATTATTTTGCTATCGCACTTAACTAGACCGGAACCGCGAGCATTTACGTTATACTAAATATAACTGTCAGCTAGCTAGGCTAGCGAACAAGCTAGCTAAGCAAGCGAACTAACGTTAGCGAGCCGTCATATTTGGTATAACATAAATGCTCTCGGTTCAACTGTAGCAAAGTGAGATAGCGAAATAATGGATAATTTTTATTAATTTATTTTCCATTGAATTCCGTGCACCAAGCTGTTGGCTAGCTATGCTAGCGAACTAGCAAACTAAGTATGTGAATTAAGGCTAGCGAGTAGCTATATTTGGGATAACATAAATGCTCTCGGTTCAACTCTAGCTAAGTGAGATAGCAAAATAACAGATTTTTTAATTTATTTGTTTTCTATTGACTTCCGTGCACCAAACTGTTGGCTAACTAGGCTAGCGAACTTGCTAGCTAAGCAAGCGAACTAACGTTAGCTAGGCAGCTGGCTAGCTAGCCAGAAAGGCTTAGCTGGCTAGTCTTGCTGACTCGCTCAGGACAGAAGTAAAGGCTGTTTTAGTTGGCGTTGCACATAGCGACTATGAGCACTTCCGTTGTGTTGATATCTAATGCAGCGCTTTTCTCTCTTGCATTTGCTTTTGTGGTGTGCGTTTTTGCTTTGCATCGTTTGTTTTTGCAGCGCGTTTCTCCAATTGGAGATGTTTTTGGCCGTTGCAGCGCGTTTGCTCCTTGTCGGCCACCATATAAAAACCACTGGCTGGTGAAATAAATTATTATCGTGTTACAATGGCACCTGTCAAGGTGTGGAATATATTAGGTAGTAAGTGAACACTTAATTCTTGAAGATGATGCATTGGAAACGGAAAAACTGGGAAAGCAAAAGCATTTGAAAGATTTTAACAGGGGCCGAATTGTGATAGCTATAGGACTGTGTCTTAGCATTTCCAAAAGGCTGTATCTTGTTAGGTATATCCAATTTAGGATGGTTGGTACCTACCAAAAATGGTCCAACCGGTGAACCAGCGACAGGGCCATGGATGTCCAAGGCTTGCTGATGTGGGTGGGGATTAAAGGATAGCCGACATGGTTTGATTCCACAGAAGAGCCACTGTAGCACCGATTGCTGAAGAAGTTAATGCTAGTTATGATAGAAAGGTGTCAGAACACAGTGTGAATCACAGCTTGCTATATATGGGACTGTGTAGACACAGACCGGTCACAGTGCCCATGCTCACCCCTGTTCACCGTCAGTAGTGCCTACAATGAGCTTGTGAACGTCAGAACTGCACCAGTGGAGCAATGTAAGAGGGTGGCCAGCACACGTTAGTCACATTTTCTTTTACATCATGCGGATGGCCAACCGCGTGTGCATCATTTAATTGGGGAAGAGATGGCCCCAGGATACAACACAGGAACACAGCAAGCCAGTGCCGGCAAGTGTGATGCTATGGGCACTGTTTTGCTGGGAAACCTTGGGTCCTGGCATTCATATGGATGTTACTTTGACATGTACCACCGACCTAAACATTGTTGTAGATCAAGTCCATGTCATCATCACAGTGGTATTCCCTGATGACACTGGTCTCTGTCAACAAGATGATGTGCCCCGCCACTGCAAAAAATTCTTCAAGAATGGTTTGAGGACTGTAGCATGAAGTTCAAGGAGAGGATTTGACATCAAATTTCTTCCTCTGATAGCCATATCTCCTGCGATCTGGAAAAATCTAGTACATATGTCACTCTTGGGAGAAATTGAGTTTGAACCTCATTTGCAGTAATTAAGAGGATCTTAAAACACTAGCTATTAGAGTTATTTGAACTGTCAAAATCAAGTTTTTATTATTTTTTCAGTTGGGAAAAGTCCAGAATTTAAAGATTTTTGTTAAGTTGCAAGAATACTTTCCACTGATAAATTCACTTACTAGTTTTTCCAGATCACAGGAGATATGTGGTATTTAATTACGACATATGATGAAGATATAAGTTATGGCAAAATGCACGAGGGCCTGCCGCGGCGCTAGAACTAGGAATTGGGTGGGCACAGATACGTCCCTTTTTGACAAGAATTAGTCCTGGCGAGTTCTCAATCATTTTCCTTTATTGACGCGTTTTCCAATTATCATAATTGGCAACTGAAGACACGATTTCTCTCCATATGCGATCTAACAGCAATGAAATCATGGGCTAAATTCAGTACAGAAAAATAATTTACTTATTAATAAGCTAATGCTTTGCGTTGATTGAACTGGTCCGCATTCCAATGAAATATCGCCTTTCACTCTCGGTATGCTTGGATTGATAAAAAAAGTGGCACTTGGCAGTTAAATAGGCTATAAAAAGCATGCGGCTCCAGCTATTTGCGCAGCTATGCAATTTTGAATAACGTTGATTTAAATACAGCAAATACGCATCCAGATGAATGATTGTTGTCTTACCTAATCGGGGAGAACAAGCAGCACCTGTTAAGTGTGAAGTGCTCTCGGAGTGAACCTTTTGTTAATCATGAAAATGACTGAGAACAGGTCAGGACTAACAATTTTTTTAAACAGATGTTTTGTGCACCCCAATTCTCAGTTCTGGTTCTGCCACTGTACTGAATTTAGCCCATGATTTCATCGCTGTTAGATCGCATATGGAGAGAAACCGTGTCTTCAGATGCCAATTGCGATAATTGGAAAATGCGTCAGTAAGGAAAATGATTGAGAACTCACCAGGACTAATTCTTGTCATAAAGGGACGTGTCTGTGCCCACCCAATTCCCAGTTCTAGCGCCACGGCAGATGAGGGCCAAATCATAACCACGTACCATACAGCTGTCCTACCCTTGGACCACATTTGGCCCATAATTTACTTCCAAAGGTGGGCTTCATCTTTGTTATTTATTTGGCCTACATCCATTCCTAATGAAATTCGCTATGAGGGCCATGTCTCAATCCAATCAAGCAAATATGGAAAGTGCTGCCAAAAACAAGTCCAATTCATGGAGGCCCCATCTCGCAACTTACAGGACTTAATGGATTTGCAGCTAATGTCTTGGTGCCAGATGCCACTGGATATCTTTAGAGCTCTTGTAGAGTCCATGCCTTGAAGGGTCAGAGCTGTTATGGTGGCACAAGGGGGACCTATACACAATATTAAGCATTTGGTTTTAATGTTGTGACTGATTGATGAAAGTTATTGTGAAAACATACCAAAACAGGACGGAGGGGACATGCGATTATTTATTCCCCATGGTTCCACAAAAACAACTTTCTCTTGAGCCACTGCTTGTATCTGGAGCTCAGGTGACATTTTGGCAACAGGCTACCTCGGAAATTTTTCGAGAAAAACTGATAGAAATGAATAAGGGGAGCAGTGTGAAAGTACTCATAAATGTGGCAAGAAACATAACCCTTACACGCGCCGTTTCTAGAGTCCCTCCTCCTGTTGTCTGTTGCGCTGGGTGCCCGCAAGACCTTTTCTAAGCCGGAATCTCCAGGAATCCATAAAGTGCCGTCTTACCGAAACCATCTGTGGATCAGGTGACCTGTATGCTGTGGACGCGCACTCGTGCTATAAATAAATAAGCGCCAGTCTGTTTATAGTTTCGGAGGAACCGCTGGCGGACTGTTTGGTATTCTCTGACCTGGCGGGACTGATTTAATTAGACAGGAGCATACTACTCGTAAAGCTGCGTTTGTATTGGAGCAATCTCGACCAAGGTATTCTTCTTTTGCCTGCCGACGAAGCACCTGGGTTCTGGGCCTCACCACCCGGTGCAGTGTGGGTAATCAGTCCGATCCGCCGCCCTCAGTCCATTCGCGTCCATCTCCGGCTCACCTGCTCTATCCTGTTAAAATGTGTTGACTATTGAAAGCCTATAACAATACAGCATATCAAATGGCAAGGTCTATTCCCAATTATTTTTCTTCAGGCCGAGAAGAGTCAACGACAGACATTTTCATCATTCATTGACCTATTCTGCTCTCAGTTCAGAATAACGCACGCATGTGTTTTTATGTGCGAGATTTAGGTTAATTGGTATTCTACCCTGTTGCGACAAAGTCGGATTATACACAGTTGATAAAATATTTTCTATGAAAAAAACATAAAGTGATTAATGGGGTCTTCGTCGGATTGTTGCGGATAATATCCTCCCTATTCAATTTGGCAATTCCTATGATGAATATAATTTGGAATGCACGTTTCTGGACATGTCGGACATTGGAAACGTTTAGGTTACCCTGATTAACGTTGTCAAATTAAACTGCATTTGGACAATTCAACGAAGAGATTCAGATGCATGTTAACTCAGGGAGCCTGGTATTATGAACGGAAATGGAAACAGACTAGGCCAACGTTTCTCGTGTAAACGTTTGTACATTCACATGCTTGAAAACATTTGTCCATTATGGCACTTATGATGGTAGTGATGACAATACTAATTCTATGGTTTTATGAGGGTTCTAGTTTATGTCCTGATACGAAAGAATTTTCTGGTAATTAAAAGACTAAATCATACCTTAAAATGGGCGGACAGTGTATTTTACCAAAATGATGAGGACGATGATAATAGTAATAATAATAATAATAATAATAATAGGTCTAGTAATAGTAATAATAATTTATCATCACTGTTGGTATTATTGACCAATCACTAGCCCGTTTACTATTATTATTATTATTATTATTATTATTATTATTATTATTATTAGTAGTAGTAGTAGTAGTAGTAGTAGTATTATTATTATTATTATTATTATTATTATTATTATTATTATTATTATTATTATAGGCCTATTTTTATTGGTATTTTTCAATATAAACTGTGACTTACCAGGATGTGACAAACATTTGCACAAATTGCAACAGAAATTGTCTCGTCTTCCGCTCAATGCCCCGGATCTCTGTGCGTGAAAGTCGAAAAAAAGAGCCTCTGTTCTCACTGGCTCCCACGTGACCGTCGGAAACAATACATCTAATGATCATACTTAATTCTTTTTGGATCTAAAAGACTGAGCGCGTGAAGACTCTGGAGTCACGAAACAGCCAAATGGTAAATTCCTGTAATTCCCATTTGAAGGGATTTCAAAAATTAGTTATAAAAGAAAAGTTTTTGCGATATTGGCACATAATACTCGGGCCAATTGTTTTTCATGGACAACAAGCTCTCAGAATACTTGGCTTGCTACAATGTCCTTCATTAAACGCTTTCTTTTAATTTACGAAACCAATCGTCCGGAACACTGTTGATAATAACACAATTTATGCCATTTAACCCTGGCATGGGCCAATAAATTACATTATGAAATTATTACACTGTGCGAAAAAAGAAGAGGGCCGTCGAACATTTCAATTTAATCCTCAATTCAGAGGTTAATTACAAAGTAATCATTCTGCCATCTCTGCCTTTCTCACCGCAACGGAAATCACATCACTAAAAAGATTATATTTACAAAATAAGAAACGTCAAGTTTGCTGGCCCCTTTTTTAAGGTGCCCTGCACGCGAAACAGAAAAAAATATCGGCTCGGCTGCATATTAAAAATTAACATTTAGCACATAGTTCAGCGTCAAGCCTTCATAAGCTTTTTCAGGGCCAAGCATTACCTGTTAGACGAAAGCAACTTTGTTGAGGCCCTGTAGTTATAACTATATTGTTTCAAAGCATAGAAAACGAAGTTCTGTTGCGTTTATTAAACAAATTGCTGGGTTTAAGCTGAAGGAAGATATCCTGTGTTTTACTGTACACTGGTAGTATGACTTTAATTTCTCCTTCATGTCAAGACGTCAGTCAAATGTCAAGTGCACAAGGTATACGTCATATAATGTCAGTTTCAAGGTAGGCTATATGTCATATTATTGCAAACATTTTGAATGATTTGGCCGGCTCCTTCACTCGTGTCAAGAATAGAAAATACAAACAAGCGCCGAAACGTCAATTAAGGCAAAACATTTCACGTAGGTTTAAATGTCTTTGTTTCTTTAATAGAGGGGATTTCATCCTGGTCTCTTGGTCAGATACCTGAGAGGTATCGGGCAACAACACTAATTTGCCTGTTCTCGTGGCTTATTTCTTATTAACTCGTTCACAACATTCTGTTGAACAGGCAGCCGGGTCTGGCCAAGTCCCCAGATTTTAAGGATCGCAACAGGCAGGTCCCAGCGTTTTATAAAAACCTCACATTCACAAGATTCATTCCAGTCCGAAGTCACAAAAAGTCCTGGTTAAAAGCGTAATAAGCTCAGCATGTTCAGTACAAGCGCGCTGTGGTCAGTCCGCAGACATACACTTAACCGCAGGGGCACACAGATGCATATATGCGCGCACACTTAATGGAACCAGAGTCAGCGGGTATCGCAGTCAAAATCGCCACGGAATCAGGCGATGGTGGGGAATTTGCATGTTGCGAAAAAAAAAAGCTTTTTAAGCTCGTAGTAATAGAGCAATAAATCTTTAAAAGAATCCAAATTAAAGGCGACCGTGATAAAAAAATAAATAAATAAGTGGCTTCTATGAAGTTTTACCCAGCGGGACCGGCAGTCAGAGGAGAGCCGCGTTAACACGTTTCATATTCGGCAAAATTCCAAAAATATGATTTATGTTACCAATTTTTTTTTTTTTTTTTTTTGCGTGATCAGCCTACATGTCTTTGCTAACATTATACGCCATAATAATTTTTTTTTTTCCATAATCATCATCCATTTACGCACCAATTGTCAGCATTTCGCATCGATTTCACTGGCGAAAAAAGGTGTTACTTCTAATTCTACGCTTATATCATGAACAGTGGCGAGCGGTGGACGGAAAACAGAGGGGGCGGAAACATCCCTTGAAACGGATGAGATTCGTGACCCGATTTCAATCATTGTTCTTGGTCAACATGTTAATTTCCCTTATAATGAAATGTTTAGGCGAGTGAATAATAAATTCTATAAAATGTTTAATTCACATGCCTTAATAGGCAACTCTTCACGAAAAAACCACTGTGGATTTTCCTCGTTAAATTTTGTCACATCCTAAGCAAGTCGTCAAACCTGTGCGTAATGATTGTTTAATTGAAGAAGATTGAAATGCGCTCTTTTTTGCGTTCAACTGATGCGTTTGATTTCTCGTCTTAACGAAGACAATTAGCTACACCTGAGAGGGAAGAGTTAAAGTGTCTTTTACTAGAGAAATTGGCTGAAAACAGATCAAGACTTATAAGCAGTTTAAAGTCATGTTTATCGCCCTCCTTGTTCTCTGTTCACCGCCCACCGCTGGACATGAAGCATGCCAAATATAACGGCAGCGATGCAGCTCAAAAATACCACTCACATCAAGATTATTTGACTTAAATAACAGTTGTATGACACAAAAATTGGTTTTACTGTATTTTAAGGGTATAAGTACATTTATTTCATGTAAATGTGGGTGCAAAGTAACCATGGATTCTGCATTAAATTTTGATGCCTACCTGATAGTCTTACCTGAAGGATCCGGAGCAGTGGCGTAGCCAGAGGGTGGACAAGACACGTCACTTTATGACAATAATTAGTCCTGGCTAGTTCTCAATCATTTTCCATTATTGACGCGTTTTCCAATTATCGTAATTTGCAACTGAAGACACGGTTTCTCTCCATATGCGATCTAACAGCGATTAAATCATGGGCAAAATTCAGTACAGTTGCGGAACAAGAACAGGGAATTGGGTTGCACAAAAATCCGTTTAAAACAATTATTAGTCCTGACCTGTTCTCAGTCATTTTCATAACAGAAGGTTCACTCCGAGAGCACTCCACACTTAACAGGTGCTGCTTGTTCTCCCCGATTAGGTAAGACGACAATCATTCATCTGGACGTGCATCTGCTGTATTTAAATCAACGTCATTCAAAATTGCATACCTGTCGACTCTCACTCAAATAGCTGGAGCCGCACGCTTTTTATAGCCTATTGAACTGCCAAGTGCCACTTTTTTTTTAATCAACCCACACAATACCGAGAGTGAAAGTCCGCGTTTCATTGGAACACGGACCAGTTCAATCAACGCGAAGCATTGGCCTATTAATAAGTAAATTATTTTGCTGTACTGAATTTAGCCCATGATTTCATCGTTGTTAGATCGCATATGGAGAGAAACCGTGTCTTCAGTTGCCAGTTACGATAATTGGAAAACGCTTAAGTAAAGGAAAATAATTGAGAACTAGTCAGGACTAATTGCTGTCAAAAAGGGACGTATCTTTGCCCACCCACTGGCTACGCCACTGATCCGGAGGGTCGTCTTATTCATAAAAAAAAAGAGTAAATAAAAAGTTTCAAGTGTCATCGAATGTATTGCACTTCTGGAAAGGATCTGAGATATTTCGAACCTCTCATATAGGCTATGCAGTCAACATTCAGTATTCAGTCACTATGTGGCATTTATTTTTTTGTTACCTTATCATCATGTCTATTAAATTATACATGGGTGCTTTGAATACTTAAAGGAAGAAAAAGTATGATGCTAGGGTTGGTAAAACACTCCACTACTGTTCATTAAAATATTCATCATTTCTTAATTATTCCGTATTCATATGCATCATTCTGCCATCAATTCAGGTGACATGCTACTCTGAAGACCTCTATATAAGTCTGGCAGGCCTAGTTTGTTCTCATGTAAGCTGAGCTATCATAGTATGATTTTTGTCAGAATATCCCGCAGGATGCACTGCTGGTGGCTTACTTTGTGCTGGTAGCAGAGCCCATCAGAACAAAGCTTGTGTTTTAGAAAAACCTAGTGAGTCTAATTGTGGTCAAAACTAAGTTAGGACCATTTTTGTACTTACTAGGCTTTTCCTCATCATATACAGTAAGATACATGAAAAATAATCATTGATTTCCTATGTTTTGCTATGGCAAAACCTAGCAAGTCATTGGTACTTAATCACTTGTGAAGTAAAAACCTAGAAAGTTAATCTTCCTTGGTTCTTCCATATAAAATTTTCTATTTTTTGTTTTGAAAAACCTGGCAAGACAAATTAGCCAATTATGAAGCAGCATGCCTATTACATGATCTGTCAGGTCAGTCCCCTTACAGAGCATTGAATGTGCAGGACATTAATGGTCAGAATTCATAATTCACACAATTCATGTGCTAATAACGACTGAAAAATGGCTTCAAGAGGGAAGCAGATGGTGGAGTTAGCATTGGAGAACTGTCAAATGCCACTGCAACTGCATGATCGTTAGGTTTTTGTCCATCATTTTGAGAAGTCACATTTTACATTTTCAGATGGAAAAATTTCATAAGTCATATTGCCATGGATAAAAAAGGAAAAAAAATTCCTTCATAAATGTCTTTTATTATGTAATGAACAAATAACTGCCAAGTCTGTTTCATTGTCAGACAAGAGCTTAACCCCTGAGGTATACAGTTTTCTGTCTTTTTCTCGGAATCTGCTTTTTGTTACTTACAAGGTTTTTCCATAACACTCAAGACAGCCACTGTGTTTCATTATACCCCACCGGGCAGTGTCTGTACTTGTTCCTGGTTAGCAATGCCAGTTAATCAGAATACTGTAGGAAAACGATATTAACCATTTCCTGATAGAGTACTGATTAAAATGATCTACATTAACATTGGGTGGCATAAACACAAAATATGGTACATGAAAAACACTTCAGGATTTTTTTTTTCACTTAGGCTCCAAAACACGTGTATATCAATAACTTAGCAAATTTTGAGCCAAATCTCCCACTATTTTTCTGAAACAAAGAGAGAGGAAGGGAGAGTGGTATTGCAATCCGCTTAAAAGTCTGTTACTTATTGCCCCCGTTACCTATATGTCAGCTCTCCCTGCTAGCCCATCTCAGGTGTCCAGTTCTACGGAACAGCATCTCAGAAACATGATATGCAAACTGCAGCTATGTAGAAGCTGACTGGTATCCTTAGTCAGTAAAGCAGAGCAGAGGGTCTTGTCCCTGGGAAATTATGATTCACACAATCCTTGTCTTGTAGAGTCAAGTTATACTCATAATTACCGCATAAAATTATGAATAGGGATTGCATACAATACCAAGTGCTAAATCTGGTAAGGTCACATATAATTCTTAATATAGTGCACAGCACTGTAGGCCAACATTATTATTAATTAATTTATTTATTTTTGTTAATCCAATGATTAACTCATGCATAATTTCATAAAAGCAGGGTTATCCCTATACTTTTGATGGCATGATATTAAAGAGGCTCCTCTAAAACTGGGAGTCTTTTATTAATTAATCTGGTGAAAGAAGGTGGGAAGGTGGGGAATAATGTGCAGTGTCCAATCTGCTGAGGTGGCACTGCATCAAAAATAATGAGGATGATGGTAAGTCATTCACAAAGGCCTCACATACCAAGATAAAAAGTCTAATGCTCACCCAGCTCTTATAGGGCTTATCTGAAATTTGATGCTCATGTTTTTACCACATAGATGTGTAATGTACAGCATGTGATCGTACCAGGTGCTGCTATCATCACAGACATTAAAGAGCAGCGCTGCAAGATTTTCAGGCAGACTAAGGGAAGGAAAATCACAGGGCCAGATAGAAGGACCTGAGCTAAAGCACACAACTCAGATGCAAATTTTCTCGTTTGGCAAAGTGCAAAAAGATTTTTTTTTGTGTGTTCTTACGTAATGTTTTCGTCCTTGATATGAACAGAATTCTTTTCTAGGAGAATGATATTTAAATTATACAGATAGGTATGAACATCTTTGAAGTGCTATGCTGCTGCTACCAAATAACAGTTACAGCCCTACATGAGGAACTTTAGCATATTTTGTTCAGTGGTTTCAGTGCAGTTCCACATAACTCAATGCACTCTGGAATTCTCCGAAATTCAAGTATGTCCTTCAGCATTCCAGTTTCACCTTATATTTGATTGACGGGTGAAAACACTTGGAAAGGATTGCATGCCCGCCAGCATATACGGAACAGGAAGGGGGGGGGGGACAGAGAGAGAGTGAGAGAGAGAGAAAGAAAGAGAGAGAGAGAGGGTTGAATCTTGAGCAAATCATAAGTGCTGGCTGGCAGAGAGGCCACTGGCATGACTCGTGAGCAGATTTTCAGTTGAAGCTCAATACTGGTGGTGACTTCACAGTATGAAAGTTCATGAACAATTAAGGGCAGCTACAGGGGGCATTAATGGTGTGACATCATTGCAGGGCAGCTCTATAAGGCCCCAGGGACATGGCCCCTCAACCCTACCCTGCTGGCTGTTCAGAGCTGCAGCTGTGGATATGACTACTGGTTTCTGATCTTGTTCCTTTGCTGGGTTTATAGATGTTGATCAATTTAATTGCAGTTTGTGGAGCCTAACTTGTGGCAAGAGAAATCTGTGGACTTGGTTAAGTTCTGATAGTACAAACAGTTTGTGTGTGTGTCTGTGTGTGTGTGTGCGCGAATGTATGTATTGGGGGGAATTGTTTGGGTTTAGTGGGCTGGGGTCTGGTCTGGGCTTTCCCCATACTGTGCAGAATTGGTTTTATAACCGAGCCACTGCAGCTGGGTTTGTACTTCCGATCGCAGGATGCCGTTACAGTCACTGGAGTGCACTGGGAGAGACCTGGGGGTTCAATTTCACCTCATTCAGCCCCCACTCCACCTATCCAAACACACACACACACACACACACGCGCGTGCGCGCACACATATGCATGCACATATACACATGAGCTCACATACTCAAGCATGCAAACACACATGCACACACACACAAATATACAGTATGTTCAATATACAGCCATGTATGTCATGCACACAAAGACACACACTCACACACATAAAGATATACACTTCACTCCAATTCCTGCTATGTCAGCAGCACAGGCACATGAACAGGCTCAGACTCACTAGCATGCTCTTCACTCTCATTTCCGCTACATCTACTACACGTGTGTGTGCACAAACACACATACACACACAAGCACACGCTCAATTCCAATTCCCGCTACATCAATTACATCCACTCACACGCACACTTGCGTGCACACACACAGGCTATAGCTCCCAACTGCATTCCAGCTGCCAACAGCGCTAGCATTTGATGTAGCAATATTTGCGACCACATTCTCCTCAACTGGGATTCAGTCCAACCGCGCACTGAGCTTATTGAATCATCTTTGGCTTTCACACTGACAAGCTTATGCTAGAGGCCAGTGGGAGAGTGTGTGAAATCAAATGCTTCACACTGAGAGGGAGCTGAATGCACAGCTGGCTGGTGGTACACTAAAATCCCTTCAAATGACATGAGCCAGGGGACCAGGACCTGCTAAGCCCACCAAAGTCCCCCTTTACCGTCTCCGTTCCAAATGCAGCTAAAGAAACAAAAACACATTAAATGAAATTGGATCTTTCAGTGTTGACTCCAGAATCTCACTGGATTCCATTCTGAGGAATCCCTCGGACATCAGACTGACATTCTGGTACTGTATGTATAGCTGTATTGCACAGTGACACGCTGTAACCAGTGATGCTGTGGGAATGGTGATATGCATTAATTCATGCATTCATTCAAAACTGACCAATCTTAGCGGTGTTTCAATCCATAATTTTTAGAATTGAAGATAACATTTTTGATGCCTCTATGCTATGGCAGTATCACAGCAATATTGATTTAATGTGTTTACGTTTATACACTTCTTTAGTATATGCAATCTTAAATGGGTCATATTCAGCAAATTCCTGCCATTTATTAAAATTAGATCATTCTACTTGATTTGTACTGGAGAGCTTGTTATTTATGGAGGTCTAACGAACGCACAGAAGGTTATATAACATATGGGGAAAGAGCCAGTGTTTATGCGCATCTGTCTAAAGACGATCTTCCAAATTCTGTTGCACAACATAACGCTGTCAGACATTTTTTTTTTTTTTTATTTCTAGGTAATAGCCTTTTCTCTTTCCAAGTAGATTGCTGGTTGTTTATTTTTTTAAGGCACAATGTAAATCAAACAGAACCCTGGGATGTGGAGTGTAAAGCCGCTTTCACACCGGACGCGAAACGAATTTTTCGCGCGACAGATTACATTCGAAGTCAATGCAAAGACGCGAATGCGCGTCTTTGCATTGACTTCGAATGTAATCTGTCGCGCGAAAAATTCGTTTCGCGTGCGGTGTGAAAGCAGCTTAAACTTCTGAAAATACCAGTGACTACTGGACAGGCCATCATTAAATCGACCAAAACTAAAAACATAGGATCAAACACTTCGATAATACTGCTTATAGTGCAGTTTTATCCAAGTCTTTACATAGATAATTGAGGGACAGGACAATAATAGAATTCTATTCAGGTATGGGGTCCTTTTGTTTTTCCTTTTTCTGTCCAAATTCTGGCTCTGACCTTCCCCTGCTTCTGTCAGGCTGCCCGCCCAAACACACACACACACACACACACACACACACACATTATACGCTGTCCTCCCTGCATGCTGAAAAGCTCCCTGTGTCACCAGACTGATTAAAACAAACACTCAGCCATATTTTCCTCCCTAATCCAATTGAGCTCCTTCTCTTCCAGGATGGCCTGAAGTGCACAGGGACCAGGGTATTGGGTGTCCTCGAACCCAGGGGGTCCCCAACCCCTCCTCCTCTTACCCAAAGCTGATCTTATATTGCAAATACTTTGGGGCAGAGAGGGGAGTGTGGTTAAACATCAGATGTGCCGATCAGTAAAAATATGGTTTGTAGTTATTGGGTCTTGCAGTGCTGTGTATCTACTCTCTTCTAAAAATGAAGCACAGTGACAACAGTGTGTAAATACAGTGCCGTGAAAAAGTATTTGCCCCCTTCCTGATTTCTTATTTTTTTGCACATTTGTCACACTTAAATGTTTCAGATCATCAAACAAATTTTACTATTTGACAAAGATAACCAGAGTAAATACAAAATGCAGTTTTTAAATGATGATTTCACTTAAGTCCGGACTTCGACTAGGCCTCTCCAAAACCTTCATTTTGTTTTTTTTTTTTTTAAGCCATTCAGAGATGGACTTGCTGGCGTGTTTCCGATCATTGTCCTGCTGCATAACCCAAATGCGTTTGAGCTTGAGGTCACGAACTGATGGTTGGACATTCTCCTTCAGGTTTTTCCGACAGAGAGCAGAATTCATAGTTCCATCAATTGCGGCAAGTTTTCCAGGTCCTGAAGCAGCAAAGCAGCCCCAGACCATCACACTACCACCACCATGTTTGACTTTTGGTATGATGTTCTTTTTATGAAATGCTGTGTTAGTTTTATCCAGATGTAACGGGACGCACACCTTCCAAAAAGTTCAACTTTTGTCTTGTCAGTCCACAGAATATTTTCCCAAAAGTCTTGGGGATCATCAAGATGTATTTTGGCAAATGTGAGATGAGCCTTTGTGTTCTTTTTTAGTCAGCAGTGGTTTTCGCCTTGGAACTCTCCCATGGATGCCATTTTTGCCCAGTGTCTATCTTATTGTTGAATCATGAACACTGACTTTAACTGAGGCAAGTAACGCCTGCAGTTCTTTAGATGTTGTTCTTGGTTCTTTTGTGACCTCCTGAGTCGTCCATGCGCTTTTGGAGTAATTTTGGTTGTTCAGCCACTCCTGGGAAGGTTCACCACTGTTCCAAGTTTTATCCATTTGTGGATAATGGCTCTCACTGTGATTCGGTGGAGTCCCAAAGCCTTAGAAATAGCTTTGTAACCCTTTCCAGACTGATAGATGTCAATACTTTGTTTCTCACCCATTCTTGAATTTCTTTAGATTGCTGCATTATGTGTTGCTTTTTGAGATCTTTTAGCCTACTTCACTTTATCAGACAGGTTCTATTTAAGTGATTTCTGGATTTAACAGGTCTGGAAATAATCAGGCCTGGGTGTGGCGAGTGAAATTGAATTTAAAAAAATGTGGTTAATCATAGTTAGTTCATAATTTAACAAGCAGGGGCAATTACTTTTTCACATAGGGCCAGATAGGTTTGGATAGCGTTTTCCCCTTAATAAATGAAATAATCATTTTAAAACTGCATTTTGTATTTACTTGGGTTATCTTTGTCTAATATTGAAATTTGTTTGATAATGTGAAACATAAGTGTGACAATTTTGCAAAAAAATAAGAAATCAGGAAGGGGGCAAATACTTTTTCACGGCACTGAACGTGCACCGCTCGGAATATTTTGAATCTATATGCAGTGAGCTCCGTAATGTTTTTTTTTTTGAGAACTCTGTACTATACGATTTTAAAAGTGCCATCAAACAAACTGTTTGAAGCGCCTATTTTCCTTCTCTCTGAAAAGGTATTTTTCTTACATTTTGGTCTTTCCTCGTAGAGGTTACAAGGCAAGTCAAAGCAAAGCAAATTTATCCATATACTCCATTATATTTTATACACAAAGGTAATCAAACTGCTTTACAAATTAGAGTAACAGGCTAATAGAAATTACACAGAATCTAAAGTAAATGAGTATGAATGGAAAAAGGAAATGAAAGCTAAAATTAATTTGAGAAATTCAAATGATTAAAATGACAATGTGGAAGCACAGCAGCACAGTGCAGACTCTGGATTAAAAGCCAAAAGCACTGGAAACGAAAGAGTGGTTTTGAGTCCAGATTTGAAAATTGCTCGGAGCGAGGCACCTGACAGAAGGTTAATTCACCATGTTGAGTTTTCACAGTGAACACTGCAAGCAAACCCTTCCATAGCGACCCAAGAGGCATACTACCACACGTTATAGCATTTTTATTATACATAGACCCCATTTACATCTATATCTCTCCACGTCTCTATGTGTCAGGTAAAATAATTTCAACAAGCATCATGAACATATGCTAGATATTTCTGTAACATATTTCATTTTTAATTCAGCTGCCAGACGCCAAACCAACTGGTGTCTAAATTATGCGAATTGCTTTTTGCCATGAAGGAAATGAACACTGGTGCGGGAGTTCAAGGATTACAGCAAAGGAATTCCTGGGCTGAACCTGTTTTATTTTGGTCTGGCAGCTTGGTAGGGGTTTGGTGTTAATGGGGGAGGAGGGAGGTTGGTGTTTATTGTTACATTAACATGAGCGTGTGGTCAATTCTCTCAAAGAGCCGTAATGGAGAATGGGCAGGGGAGGCAGTTCAGTGGCATGAGTGACAATCGATCATATATATTTACATGCTACGGCAGGAAAACAGCAGCAGAAAGAGCTCACACGTTGAGCGGATGCCTTCCCGGCACGTGCCCAATTTTCTGAATCCAATGAGTAACGTCCATTGCTTTTGAAAATACATTTGGGCTGTGTCAAACATTTTGAAGAAAAGTACTTATAAACAATGAACGTGACAGTAAAGTCAGTCAGCTTCTATTAGCTGTCATAAAATCCATAAAATGTGAATCCTACGGCATTTTCAGGCCAGCGATGTAAACACCCAGAAATTACAGCTGACAGTCTACTCTCCAATTTGAGCAGTAACTTGGCAATTGCAATACACCACGTTAACCATGTAGAAATTAAAGCCTTTAACATTTGCTTCACTGTCCAACTACTTAAGGACCGCACAGTAGCATTTTTGTGAAGTAATAATTGAGAGTTTGGGAGAACATTGCAGTGATGTTGTAGAAATGTATTAAGAATGTTCTGCCTTTTGAATAATGGTAGAGGCTTGACCAATGTTGCACAAGCTGGATAACCCAAAAGGCATGTGAGCGTAAACAAGGAGGGGTATTCCCTAGTATTTTCTTCCTTGAATGCAGCATTTCCGAGGTAATTAAAGTTTTTTCAAAAAGATACACTATATTGAACCCCATGTTCAATATTTGCACTCTGCATTAGACCAATTCTAGCTCTTTAGAAGCAGCGGGCAACCTCAGCGCAGCACCAAGGGACCAACTCCAGTTCCGACGCCAAAGCCTTGGTCTGGGGCACCAGGAAGAGTGTTTATAAAGTGCATGTTTTTCCTGGGTGAAGGAAATCAGAATAGTTAGAGGAAAGACACATAAGCACTGGGAAAACTTGCAAACTCCACGCAGAGTCCCAGTCCGGAACTTCCTTATTGAGAGGCAACAGTGCTAACTACTGCGCCACCGTGCTGTTGAAATATAGCTACAACAATTGCGTCAGGAAAACTGCCTTACTTGTAAAAACCATAACCTATATGAGCATGACAGGAGAGAAGTTCTCCATTCACAGGTCTGAAGGACTGCAGGAGGAGACATTGCCATCTAGTGGGAATTTCATAGAAAACACACAATTCCTTCTTTGCTGCCAAGCAGTTGATGTCAAACTTTTTCCAAAACGGTTTTTTAAATAATAGCTCGGGCTTATCCTTTAAAATAATATACCCTGTTTGTATAGACCTTAGGACTGGAACAGATTAACCACACTGAAAGAAAGTGCTTAAGCTCAATAACGTCCAGAGTAAACAGATAGGACGATGGGTACCGAGAGTAATCATTTGAAGAGGGTTTCTTAGAATGCCATTTTAAAATTCCAAGACAGTGCTTTAAAACTCCATAGCTTTCAGTCACATCAGCATTAAAATGTTCTGCTGAGAAACAATCGGGCCACTCATTTATAATCTCACACCTTAAAGCAGTGGTCTCTTACCCTGCTCCTGAAGTACCCCTGACCTTCATATTTTAGATGTCCCCATGATCTGACACACTCAACCCAGCTCATTAGGTTCTCCACTAATGATGTGACCAGCTGAATCAAGAGTGTTAAATTAGGAAAAAGTTTAAAATGTATGGAGCAGGGGTACATCGGCAGCAGGGTTGAGAAACACTACCTTAAGTGGCTTGGTGTTTCCGATTCGTCTCCACCTTCATTCACCCTGCCTACACCAGAGTTGTTTATGACTGGTGTTCCTCCTGGTTAACATGGAGTAGCTTTTAACCGGCTGTCGGTCGACACTGCTTTTGATTTCTTAAGATGCGGGTGGGGGGTGGGTCCCGGGGCTTACAGCCCTGGCTCTGTTTACTGACAGAGGTCTAATTAAGATGTCAGAGGTTTAGTGTGTTTGGCTTCCAGCAGCCATAAACCCTTACTCACCAAGAGCCACATACGTCTCCACTGCAGGCTGATCCGGGGGCATGTCGTCTGGCAGCCCAAACTCATTAAAGTTACACTTGAGGCCCAGTGGTTTCGGGGTGCTTGCTGTACCCCCCAGCTGAAACCAATCACATTGTGCCACAAGGCCAGCATCCCAGAGCTACTGACAGCCTGGTGATTGACAGGCAGAAAGAAACCAATCAGAACTCTAGAAACAAAGCAAATGGAAGAGCATCAAATCTTAAGCAGTGAGGATTAACATAATGTATGCAATTTGAGTTCACTCCTCTAATGGTATCACAAATTTAGTGGTAAACATTAATCTTTTTATTTTTATTATTAAAATTGAATTGTGTTTAAATTAAATACAATTCAGATCAGCAAGCTGACCATAAGCACTGTACAGTAGGGCATTCATGCCAATCTTTGTCAGAGGCATAGACTGGTCAGAGGTACAGAGTCCGATATTAGGAAGTCCTCCCCAGAATTGCGTTTCATCCACTTGTATTTCGCCAATGAGAACAACCAATCAGCCAGGGGGGTTGAATATCAGACAATTTCACCAATTAAGGATCCTCAAAAATGTTCCTCACTGCCTAAAATAAATCAACTAGTATGTTGTATGCAGACATTCTTTCCTTTATCGTGAAATGCAGTTTTGTCAGATGTATAAAACTGCAGGTAACATCCAGAGTGTGCCCAGGTGTGAAGACCCAAACTCAACCTCATTTAAACAACTGAGGCGATTAATTAAATCTAATTTTTAAAAAATAAAAATAAAAAAAGCTGTGACCGCCGTACTCCAGCATCCATTACATATGAACAGAAGGACTATAAAAATATGAAATAAAAAGCTCCTGTTGTTCAATAAGTTTCTACTTAGTGCAGACTGAATACTGATTATCTGAGTACAGCTTATGGCAGGTGACTTTCTGCAGTTCAAAAGGTTCTTCTGACAATTATTTTCCTTTTTAAAGTTTATCTCTTCCGAATTGGCAGTGTTTGGGACGACAATTTCCGACATGATTCAATACAAGAATCCTGAGGGAAATTGTACTACCCTCTGTGAAAGCAATGCTCCTCTCACGGACTCAGATCGAACCTACAGTAAGCAGGTTCCAAGGCACAGACAATGAACTATCCCATGAATATTAATATTACAGGAATTACACTGGCCCTGGACCCCCTATATCACTCATCAATGCCTTGGCACTCTTTATGGTGATTTGACTGTTGAAACATGGAGATACAGGAAAAGTTTATAGCTTTAGCAATCTGACACCGTCAGTTTTATAAATACTCCATCTCATTCTTATACATAAAAAGAGCACCTCCCATTTAGGTCCAGGAATATCAGGTACAGCTGACTGAAACCAATCTCCCTTTTTCCATAAAGGAAGGTCTTTGTTCAAGTTAACATCAATACCAGTGAATTGACAAAATCCTAAATCCTAGACTGATATATTTCTCAGCAGTTTACAGTAACATTGTGCTTTAGTCAAGCACACAGAAGAAATCAATGGAAGGGCAAAAAAGGGAATTGACTGTAAGCATCAATCAAAATTAGAGACCTTTAACTTCTGCCCTCCCCATCTATCTTCCCAAAGTCATTCTTTGCTGCACAAACTCCAATTTCTTTCAATATGTAACTACGGATGGGCTGAATATTCAGTTTTTCTCTGGCACAGGCAGTGGATTTTTAACATGCGGTTAAGGATATCCATGGTCACAGAAGCACATTGCCATGTCAGCTGAATGGATGTAGTGCCAGAGAGAACTTGATTCTTAAAGCTGCTGCATGATGGGCAAGGGGCTGGCCACATCCAGAACCGTTTTGCCTCAGCATACACCATTATTGCTCGTGGACCAATCAGCCACATCATTAAAACCACCAGCTTAATATTGTGTAGGGGCCTCTCGTGCCACCAAAACAACTCTATCAAACTGATGTCCACTTGAATTCCCGGTCCTAGGGATTCTCAGCATAACATTTCCCAGAGCATCACACTACTGCCACCAACTTGTCTTCTCCCACCGTGCATCCTGGTCTCATCTCTTCCCTGGGTAAATGGTGCACAAATGCCCAGCCAATGCACTGGATGTAAAAGAAAACAGGAGTCACTGGACCAGATTACCTTTTTCAATTGATCCGGGGTCCAGTTTGCTCACTTGCCCACAGTAGACCCTTTCAGCTGTGGATCAGGGTAAGAATGGGCACTCCGACTGGTCTGTAGCTACAAACTGCTGTACGCCACAGGGTGCAATGCATTGTGTGTTGTGACATATTCCTCAAATTTGTATAATTAAAATTCTCTGCATTGGGCCACAGTAGCCCTTCTGTTGGTTTGGACCAGGCCCTTTCTACCCTTTCATGGTCCCCCAACATTGTCACTGGCTCAAGGTTTTGTCCCTCCCTGTACCACAGAACACCTCAGAAGCCTAGCTCCTTCTGAGATGGTTGGTATTCATCTTACCATAGTGATTTGGCCCTTGTCAATCAAGAAATTGCCCTCTAATACTATGACTCTACCGACTCCTGGGAAAGTAGCTGTTCACAGACCTTGAGCAAACTGAAAAATCAACTATGATTTCTGGTTTTAATATTTTTTTTAGTGCACTCAAACTTAGATGGTATTTCAGAACTGTGAGGTCCTACAAATTAAGACAACATTTAACATAAGGATGTAACTTAGTGCTTTGATTGGTCCTTTAAGGTGTGAGGAAGATAATTCTTACACAAATAAATTGCTCTAGGGTGGTTTACGCAGTGTGGATGTAAGAGTGCTATGATTTCTATGCATATTTTTTTGCAGTTCTTTCAAACTTCGGCTCCTATGTTTTAAGATAACATTTAACATAAGGATGTAACTTAGTGCTTTGATTGGTCCTTTAAGGTAGCTTATACCATGTGACTCACGAGCCTGGACTAGTCACAGATTCTCATTCAGAATTGATGTTAACTGGCGTTTCCAGGTTCAGTTTTACACCATGTGAATGAATTGCCTGATCTTCTAACTGTACAAGTGCAGTCCAGTTTAAATATATACCGCTCTTCTCCTCGTACCTCCTCCTCAGTTTGAGTAACCATGCATGTATTTTTGGTTCTGTATCATATCCTCCTAAATCAATGTGGCCAGTGGAGAGGGCAGTCTATTCTGAATTGGACCACAGCCCTGATTATGAGAAGGGGTGTGAAATTACCAACACACACTCTTAAGCAGTTGGCCAATCACAACAGAGCAAGCTTCAGGGGAGGGGGCCTTAAAGATACTCAAGCAAAACAGTCTATTTTGGGCTGAGTGAGCCTGAGGTGCTGTGCGCACAGCATTTACAGCTGTAACTAGGAGCTTTTTGACCATATTCATATTGAAATGTTTGAAAATAGACCACAAAATTGCAAATATGAAACAAGGAAATTGGAATAATACGGCCTCTTTGATACACTATTATCTTCTGTGAAATCCATTTTCAAAGTGCGCTGCAAAAAGTTGAGTTGTCTGCGGTCTTTTTTAGGCTGCAATCAGCGTAACTTCATTGGGCTACAGGAATAAAATGGATTCATAAAGAACATCACTGGTGTTCAGATAATGGAAACCTACATCCATTTTCTGATGATCTATATGACCTGAGGCATGATTAATTTTGAGTAACCAGGACAGCAATGGAATTAATGATATTCTGGAACTCTAAGCGGTTTCAAATCTGAACACAAAGTTTTTGAATACTTGATTCAGCTTATTTCTTCGTATGTATTTTGGACAATACTCAGCAAAGCATCTGGTACAGCACAAAACTACTATGTTCAGCCAATCAACAATTGCAGTCAGCAAATCAGCATACAAATTGAACATGGTCAGCCCAGGCCATCTGCGTCATCTGTTTGAGACCAGAGCAATGAATGAGTGATCATGTGAGTTGGATTTTACAAGAATTTGTGCTTGAAGACTGACCCTGATGACTGACAATAAATCTCAATAAATTCAAACACCGAAATCATGAATCAAACACTCAACCTATGTGATGCATTCTCTCACCAATGTGCATCATAATTAAAGAATTCTGGCTGAATGGTTTATATTTTTGTATTCCTCATGGAAAAAAAACATCGTCCAAGAAATGCCTCAATTGCTGTAACAAGAAAAGTCCTGAAGACACAGACATGGACCATAAAACACATTTTTAGCATTTTTTGCCTCAATGACATTTCACTGTCATGCCCTGGAAAAGCCCTTCTGTAATCTTCGAGCTGCCCATTATATCTCTGATCTATCTCCACAATGCTGACCTTTTTATTCAGGTTGCATGTATCTGTTAATACATTAAATGTCTACTGGAGTTGCCAGATATCCAGACAATGAATTCTCTAGTCTAAGTAACTGATTGAAGACATCTCGACTGCATTTGAAATGCATTTGCATGCCAATAACAACTCCTACCAAGATATACACTATTTTCTAAACTGACAAACAAATGAATGAGTGAATAAATTAAATAAAAACTTCTAATGAACTATTTATTTGAAGCATATAACTGAATTGAGATCAGAAAGGCATTCATTAAATCCTGGTCTGAAAGAAAACCAGCACACATGCAGGAGATCCAAGACTCAATATAGAGGACACGCCAGAAGAAGGGAGCAGTGTCCTCAATGTTCAAATTCTGGAATTAAATTACGCCACAGCCTGCACAGGGAAGACCCAGATGAACCAAACTAAATTCAGGCATTATGTGACACATGTCAACAGTTTACACATGAGCACTGACTCAATCTGTCCTTGGCAATGCAGAGTACAGAATATATCAGATGGTGAGGTAAGATCAAGCACGTCTCAGAATGGACACAAAAGCCAAGACCTGCCAATAGGTTTTATACATCTATGAGGTTACCGAGTAGTCTAGTGACACGTTCAAAAAAGGCCCATGAGATGTTTATTTACAGAGCACTTCTACACTTCTATGTTGTGGCATATGTTCGCTTACGTTTTTATTTACTTCAAATCCATCATACAGATTCCAGAAAATTCATCCTTTGTTCTCTCATTTGCCATTATTTTTGCTGTATTTTTCAGTCTTTAAATAAGATGGGTCAAGTAAAGTGCAGAGTATGGAATGATGAATGCTGAGACATTGTCCAAAAACTGCATCTGGTGAGAATAATTCAGCGATTATACTTCTGGATCCTTCAAGTTATGGTCGGCTCCATCTTTCCATGAACAACAATCGTGTTTCAAAATAGGTTGGCCCACAGTTGAGTCCACAGCATGGTAGTTTATCATGAATTTATGGATTTCCAGACCTGCTGTAAGATGTAGTAGGTAACCATTATCAAAATATGAGAAGTTCATCGCATAATGTTTTCATTGAGGGCTTTTAAATATTTGTGAGAGAATGTAGCCAGGTTTAAGCCAGCATATGGTGCCATGCTTGGTCCACTGCTTTCAGGGCATTACTACTGGGCTCATAAGTAAGACTCAGCAGAGAATTCAAAGAGATATTTACTGATTATTTATGGGTTTGGGCACTGGGTAGCATTAATGAAGCAGTGCCAAGATTAATGCGCATGCTCACAACTTTGAATGAATATGCTAGACTGCAAGTCAAAATCTACTTCCATCCTCGCTGATCCGTTATCGTTTTGCACTGTATTTATATATTGTAGTTAGTCGGGCATTATGCTTTTTATATTAAAGAGTTTACTATGGAAATTGGAAAAGTCAATCACTATCTCAGCACTTTAGCCGAAGGATGTGAAAAATGTGAACTGTTCGCCAACCGCAACAATCATGGAAGGTATTCTTCCACGATGTTTATTAACTGTCGACAAACAAGCTTACATTCTGCATGTCTTTCAGCCAGACTGCTAAAATAGCGCTTTGAATCGTTAAATTTCCATAGGAAACTCCTTCATATAAAAAGCATAACACCTGAGTAACTAAATATACACAAATACAATGCAAAACGAAGATGGATTGGCAAGGATGGAATCAAATTTTGATTTGCAGTCGAGCAAATTCACTTAGCTCAGAATTTCCAATGTTCTGGGCATGCGCAGATATCGTGACACAGCTCCTTTAAGGATTCCCCTGTCCATGGCACTACGGCTCAAGCAGGATGACAGAGCTGCACCAATGTTGGAGAGAAAGAGAGAGAGAGATGGGAGAAAGGAGGAGAGAAAGATCAGGCTCTGGCAGAGAACTGGCAATTAGCTCACTTTTTCTCACCCTCTTGCACTTTCATAATTACCTCACCTTAGCCTTGTAAAGACGCTTGTTTTTCGACAGGAATGTGACTGTATTTAACTTGATGCACTGTCTTTCCAAACCTGGGAATAACAGCAAGTGAAAGCGTCACCACATAATTTGATGCAGCTTTGTATGCGGTAATTGGATAATGCATTCAAATTGTTTGTAATTGAAATCATGTGCCATTCAACTTCTTTTAAGAAATAGGAAAATACCATATCTTATCCCGCTGGGCAGAGGGAGTTAACGTACCGGTAATTAAAATGCGTAATCTCTATGCACTTGTGATTTAGTATTGAAAAAAAAATGTACAAAAATGAGTACGTGGATATTGATCTGTTGCAAAAACATCCATATTTTAAGCGGGTCCTCTTAAGGTTATGTTTCTTAACGGTCATCGACAGAACCGTCATTCTGTTTTAGAGCATTAGCGCAATTCTTATCAGCGCCCTGGGCTAGAGAATGTAATAGCTGAGTAACAAATGGAATGCATTTCATAACTAGGCCTACGCTGTCGGTGGCCGACAGCAAGGGGTATATCCCTGAAATTCCCCAATCCTCGAATCCCCCTTTATTAGATTCCCCTTTACTAGACCTACAATATGAGGCAAATTTGAGGTCTGTGTAAGTAATTGTTCCAGAGATATGGTTAAAAAACTGATTTTTTCAATATATATAGCACCACCTGGTGGCAAACCTAGGAGTGCATACTTGCCCAAAATCTAATCAGTTCATCCTCTCTACCATATCTACCCATATGCTAAAAATGAGAAGCCAATGTAAAGTATTTTGTGAGTTATCGCGCTAACGGCTAGTATCTGCGGACATGGCGGCGGCGGGTGGGGCGAAACCATGATATCCCCGAAACTCGTATTTCAGGGATATAATTACCACACCAATCATGCCCTTGTAAAATACTGCCTCTAAGGCAGTGCTGCCCAACCCTGTTCCTGGAGCGCTACCATCCTGTAGGTTTCTGCTCCAACCCTAATTCAACACACCTGATTCAGCTCATTAGCAGCTCGTCAAGATCTGTAACTGGGAAAGCAGGTGTGCTTTGCTTTGGTTGGAGTGATAACCTTCAGGATGGTAGCTCTCCAGGAACAGGGTTGGGCAGCCCTGCTCTAAGGGGTGAACCCCAAATTCTAAATCTGGCAACCCTAATGTGCCTTGAATCCCGAGTTTTTTGTTATGACACCCCGCCACCAAGAGCTTAATGTTTACTGAAAAAAAAAAAAAAAAATGCTGAATTCGTACAATTTCACAGACAATTACACTTCCCTAGGAAAGCGTAAAAAAAGATTTATTTCTGCGGTTTGAAAAAAGGGAGCCTAAAACAGCAGTCATTCCTACAGTATGAAACTGCGACCAAGGCTCCATAAGAAGCGCGGTAATGTCTTAATCTGGTCTGTAGCAGACTGGATGGGTGGGCTGTTCCATTTCACCATCCCACATGAAATGCACTGGTGACCAGTATTCACTGGCCGAGGAATCCACCAAAGTGGATGTGACATTTTGCCTTTTCACAGAATAAGCCCCATGAATAGTCATGAAACCCGTTCGCCAGTGAGATGTAATAATGGCACAGCTATGAAAAGCCTCTCTGCACCTCCCACATTAGCTACAGGGGAAAGTGTTGCAGCACTTCACTGGCCACACAGGGATACGACTGCCTCGCGGTGCCATTTGAGCAGAGATTTTCATCCCCCCACCACCACCACCATTGAATTTTCAACTTATGAGCTAAAAATTATTCAGACCTCTTGTAAATCCACAAAAAGGCCAGTAATCTATTCCACATCTTTGATGTGCTCTTTCAGATCCGCTGACGGAGATGCATAAATTGTTTGCTGAAAGGAAATCAATTTTCATAAAAATAAACATAGGCTCTTCCACTGGCAAAAACGCAAATAGGTCAGCCGCTACCAAGCCTGCTAAGGTCTGAAATCTATTTAAAAAAGCAAGGGAAAGACTGAGACTTGTTCACATCATCGGATGATGCCACCAAATCTCTGGAACGGCTCCCGAACCACTGCATTACACTACCATATGACATTTAAAACTGGCCAAAAGTGAAAATTGGTCTAACTTCGTCCAAACATTGGCAATGCAGTTGGAGTTCTCCTCCCACTTGATACCCATTACCCACATCCTCTCTGCAATTTATTTTAACTTTCACTTGGCATCACTACTTATAATGATCATTTTCCAGAGCCATGTTGATTCTTGAGATACAGCCTTATATGAAGTCTTAAACTTGATGACAGACTAATTGGAACACCACATGCAAAAGGTCTCCAATTACAGCTAGAAAAGCAAGCAAATTTGGTATGATTTAGTCAATTTTACAGATTACTCATGTTAAGTTAGGACACAGGGACAGGACTATACATAAACAATCAAAACTGAGGACAAACTTGCTTGGAGTTAGTAGACCAACCACCCGATGCACTGTTCATTTAGTACGAGTTATTGGCTACCACTAGCACTTGCGTCACTAAAACACAGTAGGACTCACAGTCAAGCGAGATGCGCAGTGCCGAATACCAACTTGCAGCATCATCTGTATTTTAAGGCATTGAAACAGCAGAACTAATACCTTTATGAACACCTACATAAAAATGTCCAGATACAGGTATCAGGAAGAGCAGGTTCAACTGGACTTTCAGTGAACCTCATCTTAATCGGTGGAGAAAAATAAAAGACAACCGAAGGACCACAGGTAGCTTAATTTGAAAGAAATTTAATCAAGAAATTTACAAAATCAAATCTTGATTACAAAAAAGTTAGAAAGAGGGGGCGGGTCTGAGGAAACACAAATGAGAAGATCTAACAGACTCCACAGCTCACAGAGCTTTAAACAGAAAAGTGCAGCTGAAAAAAATCCCCTCCACTCCTCTAAAGATTATTTTTGGTGTTTGTGTTTGTAGGTTTCATACCATTTTTATTATACACCGCCAGTAAAGCAGGAAAAATAAACTGCCTCTAAAGCACAAAACTGCAAGTTTAACAACGAACAAGCAATAAAATGGCTACCAGAGAGGAGACCGATGTTAGGTAAGCTGGATCAGCGGCTCCTCGCCATTTTACAAACTGAAACTTCACACAAAAATCACCCCGAGCAAGTGTGTAATTACCAATTATGTTTTTTTTTTTTTTTTTTTTTTTAAATATGGTCTTTCCAGGATTTTTCTATTTAAGTTAAAATGGATTTCTTTTAAATCGTTGCAAATGACAGCATAAATAAAAACTTCACAGAATGACAGGGCGCTCGGAGATCGGCATCTCACAGGGACAGAGCAGCGAATGTTGTGAGGCCGCAGCCTCGGGCCGTATGTACAGGATATGTGTAGGGCCGGAACCCTGGGCCCTCTAACCCAAGACAGCTCCTTCAGTGCTGTCGAACACTGCGGGCCCACGCAAACCACGACCGGGCGAAGAGCGGTCAGAATCATCGGCGAGTGGTTGCCAGCAGCTGCGTCGCTGTGACCGAGTCGGGGAAAAGGTTGTGGTACGTTGGGAGGGGAACATATGCGGCTGTGATCATTTTACCTGGAAGAAAAAAATGAAACAAACGTGTTGATTTTGTATAATGAGAACGGGGACATTTGAATATTCCACACCCCCATCATGTCACCAGGTGCACAGGTAATTAAGCACGACAAGCTATTTCAAAATCTGATTCTTTGTGACGTCACATGGGGAAGTGACCGCCTGGAGGCAAGGAAGACTGATCAACTTTGGGCAACCACTTAATCAGTTCCTTGACAAGGATGGGTGGTCGCTCCCTCTTGTAATGTCATAAAGGGCACATTTTGAATTGGCTTGTAATGTGCACCTGGAGATGTGATGTGGGGGCTTTTAATGACCGAATGACTCTTCATTTTTCCCTCCCTCCCGACTCGTTAGTGAGACAGAAATAAAACGAAGGGAAATATGCAAGAAAATACAAATGCCATTTGCCACAAAAAAAATAAAAAAATAAAAAAGATAAACAAAAAAGATGCCTTAGAAAGCAAGCCTGACTTATTCAGGGGCTATGATAATTGACCAATGCAAACATAATTAATCTTTTTCCTTATTGGGGGGGGGGTGCAATAACATCCTCTGACTCATGACAATTAAAACACGTCTTCAGGACAACAGGATATGATGAATTATTACAGTTAAAATAAAAAGTAAAATATGGGGAGGGATAAAAATAAATGCATATGAACTGCAGGATGTTGTGATGCTACAAACCTGCAAACCAGCGTCCATGAAGAGCATTCACCGCAGCCATGGCAGCAGGAATCGTGGGACATTTAACATAGACGTTTCCCTGTAAGAGACAAACAGAGGGAAATGATCATCTCAGAGGAATACAAGTCCAGTTTGAAATAAGAGCTCAGTAGGGACAGCAATCCAAATTTCAAACGGACTGATTTTTCACACCAAGATCCACCTCAGAGAGAAAAGATACTAAAAACCTACTTCATAACACCCAAACCTGAGCAGTTCTATGACACAGTTAACAATATGAGCAGGTCTCTGATATGAATAAGGCATTTCTTACTTGTGAAGAGTTCTTGTCAACATATATATGCACCACGCCCCCGTGTTTGTTGCATTCTTCGATGACGTCGTCTTGAATTTCCGCATCCCATCCTGGACCATCTTCCCTGTGGAGAGAGAGAGAGAAAAAAAAAGGAAATTGTCACTTCATTCGCGTCCACTTCTTCCGGTTCATCTCAATCTTGAAATTCTGCGCAATAGGCTGCAGTACTTACGACTGAGGGTTGAACATGTTGGACAGCTGGAAGCAGTGTGTGGCCAGGGGCTGTGTGGGCAGGTTCAGGGGTGTGTTCACATTCAGGCTGAGGTTCAGTGCCGGGCTCATGGCAGCGGCTGCACCACAAAAACAAAGTCAAACATATAAATCGCAATTACCGCTATATACCATGCGACAGGACAGCACAGATGTTTGCTGCCCAAACACCGGCACCAGTAGCTACTCATGTAAACCACAACTCGGCCATCATGGGGTGCGAGGTGAGGAATAATTCCAACTTTTATCTCTGTTCTATGGCTCACTTGCCACTTGCAAAATACAGGCAAATATTCCAGAGAATAAAGCCTTCCATCCCTCTGTTTTACATCCCTGCTGTCCTGTGTATACACCCCCGTCCTTGAGGGTTCGAGACCTGATGGTTTTCCACCCTTCCTTCACATGGGAGTCAGGTGTGAAGCCAGTCAGGCTAATCAGCAGTGCTAACTGAGTTTATGGCTGGGAGGAAAGAAAAACAGTGCTGGATTTGGATTCGAGGTTCAGATTTGAGGATCCCTGGTACACAATGTCACACCACCCCCCAATAGGAATGCTCAATAGTTTGTGCTTCATTAACACAAAATTTTCATTTTAACCAGTTCTTTTGGTTTTAGCATACTGATAATCTTGGCTGAGGGAGTGGAGCGACATCAACTAGCTCCTCCCCACCGTGAACACATGCTGGCACATGTCTGTCAGCCATGGTTACTCATTTGTAATTATGATTTGATTTGGCTTAAATTCAGTCCAATAACCGAGTTGCATCTCTTTGGAAGGAAAATGCCATGTCAGGACAATCTTATCAGATAGGTTTTGAACAACCATACAGAGGCCAAGTGAAAAAGCAGCCCAGGAAAAACGCATGAATGATAAGACAGGCAATCAGCAGCAAGGCCTTGAGGGTCCCATGTGATTGGGAAGGGGGAGGGCAACGGATGACTGCATCACTGTAGTGCAGCCCTGCTGCTGACCGGCCATCCGTGCGGCATCAAGATACAAAACATTTTTTTTTAGAATCCGCTACCTTCTACCCACCCACATTCGAGGATCATTAGATTTATATCCGAATCCTCCATCCGCACATTGTCACAAGTTACTTACCGAACTCCAGTACAGTGCAATTACATTCCACCTGCTGTTTAGCATGGCTAGAGAGGCTTAAAAACTACACAGCACACAATGCAATCTGACAACTCTCGCCAAAGAAGCCATTCCAACACTTTATCTAAACCAAGTGAGGAACTATGCACAAGCTTTCATCAATCCAGAAGTTTTCCATATTAGTGCAAGATCACGACACTCCATGACCATAAGCAGGCAGGGATCCAGTTTGCAAACAGCCAGGATAACCAGCAATTTTACTGGTTAAAAACAGATGCACACAAACAGAAAGTTGTTCCACTCTTTCTCAGCTGAACGAAAATGGTAACACGCTGGATGGGGATCATGCTTTTAATATGGGATTCAAATTCACCTTCTGAGGGTTGGGTCAGCCTTGCTTGTAAATCTATGGGATCAAAAGAAACAAAATTACCAAGTGCACTTCCATGGGAAACATAATTTGAAATTTTTAATTTAAGAATCTAACTATGGACTTAATGATGATGGGAATGATAAGTGCAAAATGAATGGATGCTTACACTGAAGCAAAATTTTGCTTTCACAACAAAAAAATATTAACCCAAACAGGCTGGTCAGCGTTTCAAAGATCTGAAGGTGATCGATAGTTGATAGTACCTACTATAACCAACCTCATTCAGTCAACATTTCAATTGTGTGGTTGATGGGCTGTTGGTCAACCAAGATTTGTGCAGGTCAAGCAATCGCAAACAATCCATACCTATAAAAGAATCCATTCAGGATGCTGCGGGTATTGCAATGACAGTCCATCACTCTTAACTAGGCCTATGTTCTTTTTAAATACATAGGCAGTTAAGGGGTGATCTGGGGTTAAATGAAAAATGACACCAGGAAACAACTCTGAATTAATCTAAAGAGGTATATGTAATAACCACCAAAAAAGATACATGTTAGCATTTTTCTTTTTATGCGGTTGCCATGGTAACCGAGCAAGCTCATTAAATATGCAGAAAACTTCTGGCACCAATTCCTCTTTAACTCTGATAGAATTAAGTTTTTCTTTCATCATTTAAAAGCCATTGCTTATCCAAATGCAATGACATAGCCATTCTTTGCCCAATTTATCAGTTTTGTGATTTTGGGGCATTTTACTCAAATTTTGAAATTATTTTGTGCAGAATCTGACGAATACTCAAAATGTTCTAAGTATGTAACAGATAGGCAAAATTTCCCTATGTCATTGCATTTCTAATGAAGTCAAGTACCTGCAGCCCAAATCTCATTGATTTTCAATGATAAATGAAAAAGTTATGGCTGCCACAAACATGAGAAACGTGGAAAAAATAATACCTTAGGAAATCAATGGAAAATGCATTAGACCGCATTTAAAAGTTGAGTTCAGTCTTAGTCTGTGGCTTACACCCATTTTTCAGACTGTATTATCTGATTATTCAAATGTTTATCACTTTCCTGGAGTGAAAAGCATAAATTTCATCATCACAGTTGCTTTTAAATCATGATTTCATAGCAAAATTCAGTTTTTAATCCTTGTAGCAATTAGTGATTATTAAAGGTGGGTTATTATAGAATATTTTTATTCAAAAATGTTTTACATGTGTAAAATTCAGAAGTGTAAGACCCACTTTCATGCTTATTATGCTTACCAAATTATTTATAGACTACTTTATTACCCCGCCCCCCCTGAAGGGGGAGGGCGAGGGTATTGTTTTTGGTTCGGTTTGTTTGTTTGTTTGTTAACAATTTAGCAGCAAAACTAATGGCCAGATTCACCCCAAATTGGGTTTAGGGATTACCACTGACCCAGAATAGATGCCTACTGAATTTAGGAAAAGTAGGTCAAAGTTCAAATTTTTTATGAATTTTTAAAATCATTTTTTCCCCATTCACTTATAATGGGCGAAATGTCAAATGTCTAAAAACATCAATTTTACTCCAATTTACTTCAAACTTAGGACAGATAGAGGATAATTTTAGACATTACTCTGTAAAATTTTTAAGTGGTATGTCATTTTTCAAAATTTTGGTAAATTTTTGAATTTTTTTTCCGCCCCATTTACTTATAATGGCCGAATGTTCAACTGTCTATAAAAACACAGATTTTACTTCAATTTACTGCAAACTTTGCAGATATTATATATAATATAATATATATATATATATATATATATATAGACAATTTATACACATAGCTCAGTCAAACAGTTAAGCGATGTCTCAGTTTTCAGATTTTTGCTGAATTTTTAAAATATTTTTTCCCCACCATTTACTTAACATTGCAGTACTCGGCCATCATAAAGTATAGGCAAAGCAGTCAAATTAAGCAGTTCTAAACAGCTCAATCTAAAATTTGACTTGGCATATCTTGACTCCAAAAATATTCTACAATTGTATGAATAAAGCCTATATACCAGAAGGAAATTGGACAAAAACTGGATCAATGCCCAAATAAGCTACAACATGTGCGAGGGGCGGGGTTTGTTGTGCCTGGCACCATTTGTTTGAAACTGCATTTATAGGTGCCTCCATAATACCCCATTTATGTTTACTCAGCATTACAATTTGTAAGTTGCAATTTGAGGCACTGCCTGTGAATTAGTTTTATCTAATCAATTTTGCTGGAATTTCTTTGACTTGCCATCATGTTAACATCTACTCAATAATGTCTGACTTCAAGCTTACTTCAACTGAATTAATTGGTACTGCTGGTTTAATTAAAGTTGAAAAACAAGGCATCCATTTGGATAGATTGTTGAAACAATGTAATGTCAGCTCTTTAACTGAAGTGCATCTTAAACCAACATTAGGCAACAATTTTGCCTTAAAATACAAGCTCCTAAATCATTTTTATGGTCGACTGACTTATAATAGGGAGAATGGTGCATCTTTCATTCCCAGTCCATGTCCCAGATGTTTGTTGCAGCACCATGTAACTTTGGCTGATCGGGTCGGATCTCCCGGGAGAAGTGCGCAACACCTTAGGGCACTAGCAACATCATACCTTCAACAATGAGTCTTTAGTTAGCAATAATACGCAGCTAGCGGAGTACTCTCAGCATATAGCCTATGGACATCATGGCTACGGCAAAGAGACTGAAGAGGACATTTAAAGTGGAAGCCCAGAGGAGAAAGCATGTGACCAAGAAACAGGTGGACAAGAGTGAATAGAGGACTGGCTTTTGGTCAGAGCTACATGAAAAGATTAAAAGATTAAAACAACAAGATTAAAAACTACAAGATTAAAACTAGGGCAGCAACTTTAGTCATCCCCATCTCACGTAGTTTTGTGTAGATGGCTTAACCTCAGTTCTGTCTCAGGCTAGCATGCAAATAAATGCATAATGAAAGTTTGGTCAGTCTTTAGCCTTCTCGCGCCAATGAAGCCTTGAAAGTTTGCAACATTGCAATCCTATCCAAGCTTGTTTGTGTTAAATCACACTATCCAATGTGTATCATGTGCAATCTAGCCTACATCATGTTGCTGACAATACTTTGATTACATGCACTCCACATTCACTGTATCTTAGTGTTCACATTCGATGTCACCATAATTAAACTGCACAATCATATTAGCAGAAAATACTGTTATATAAAACTTTCAGCAGACATTGTCATTTGGCTTCTGATATTGGCTTTTCAGATTTGGAATCCAGCTTGTCAACAAATGCACCAGCACGACTTTCCATTTAAGGTGGGAAGTGGGGGACTTAACCCTTAAATGCCCCCTGTGACAAATTTGTCACATGATTTTAGGGGTTGTCAAGACCACTGACCCCACATAAATTTTGCAGCCTAATGCCCATAGTGACATATTTAGACCATCAGTGCTGCCATCTGATGCATAAAAGTGGAACTGACACAACACTGGCTGCACCATCTAACCTTTCCAAAATGGCCGCCCCCATGGTGGAATCCACACGATAGATCAGCACCCATTCATCACTGGATAAAGTAGACAAACAGGTAAGCTAATGAAAAATAAGCTATGCCTAATACTTCAGCTATATGTCAAATGTTTTATCATTCAAGTCATTTTAGCAATAAGGTCCCCGAAATGCCCATTGTGACATATGTCACAAAACTAAAATGAGGTCAAAGGTCACCAAAAATTAAAAATTGCTATTGGGTTGTTATTAGCCCCTCGCCAGGACATAAACAGAATATTTTTCTTTCAACTTTTACTATAGTTGGGCATTTAAGGGTTAAATTTACAACAGTGGTGTCATACTTAAATTGTAAGGGTGCGGTTTCACAAAAACTGATTCCTATGCAACCGAGCTTTTAAAACACAGCGAATCATGGTTTTAGGTAGCGAGCCGTGCAGCCGTGATTTGCGCGGCCAATGTCAGAAAAACACAGCCTGTTTTTGGGATGACGGCTTACGAAATTACTTCCAGGCCGTGCACAACATGGTAGGAAATTACATCGCTAAAAACTGGTTCAACGAACGATTTTATTTCCGACTGATATCGCAACGCCCGATTTATTGATTTATTTTTGCAGCCAGCATGCCATGGCTGCCAAATTGCCAGTCGCCAGCCAAGCACTGATTGCTCCAGCACTAAACACGTCGCCAAACTGGCTGATTTGCATACTCGGAGTGCAATGGGAACACCCCGAGATTTTTTTTTTTTTTTTAATAGTGGAAATTGTCGCAGCAGCACGCATGCACTGTAGCCTGGGAATTGAGTGGGCGCGCGCCAACCGATCTTCGTGACCAGCGAAATGGTCAAAATATTTACAAGTTACTATCTCTCAGAATGGAGAAGTGAAAGTGCAAGGATTCTCAGGCTGATCTTAGCAACAGGATAAAAAAAAAAAAAACAACAAAAAAAAACAACATGAAACGATTCTTCAGTTTTTCTCTGAGACTAAGGTGAGTATTTTTCCATTATCTTCACAAAATGCGGGCTTTAACTGTAACGGACGTCGCGAAGAGCCAGTCTGTGATAGGCAATCAACAAACCATGGCATGAGCATGGAGGCACACGCATTTTTGTCTGTACAGTAGGGATGGCTACGAGTTTAATGTTTTTCCAGGTCGACTGATAACCTGGAATACTCTAGGGTGGATCGAATCCTCACAGAGTGAAGACTACTCTGAAAACGCATCTTCAAGAAAAAAATCAGTGTTCAGTAACATATCAGATGCATGGCATAATGCTCATTTTCAATCTAAACAGGCACAACTTCCATTTGATATAAAAAATGTATTCACAACTAACAAACGTCGTCACAATAAAAGCATCAGCCTGTATGATAGACCTATTGATATAGGTAACGCAAAGGCGTGAACCATAGAACATAGCTTGCGAAATTCTTTCAGATGGGATCATAGCGGCCTCTTGTGCTACTGAACACTGTCATACTACTGCGAATCTGCACTTTCACATTTTACGGCATAGGATTCAATTACCATGGTATTACTGAAATAGACTCGCAGTCTCTAGAAAAACCAACTGTCAAGAGAATGAAACTTAGTTTCATGTATATTAGCCAACTAGTAATTTGAATGTGACCAAATCAAAAAGAAAAAAAATTACTCCTGCAAGACATTTGTGCAGAAACTGCCAAAATTAAAACTGACAATTTGGACACTTTCAGTGACCCAATTATCGTGATAGTGGAGAAAGAACAGGCAGTGAATGGGTCATGTGCAAATTATGATTTCATCAATCTATGCGTCTTCGGATACATTTCGGCTGTTTATATTTATTTACCGATCTTGGCCTTTCCTTCCCTGAAATCTGACATTCGTTTTTATCATGGAAACAAAACAAATGAAAAAAAATACTGCGACTGGCGACAAAATAAATAAACAAATGGAAGAATTGATTAAATAAACAGCACGATAAGTGTAATGCAATGATCACTAAACTTTGACTAGCATTTAAATGTTCCTGATTGGCTTCATTTTTTACTAAGTACTTCACGTACTTATCTGTGCTTAGCTTCTGTAGCCATAGTGAAATAGTCATGTCTGATCTTCAAGCTACTTTAGGCGGGCCCCTGGGCTCGTACCACAGAGCCAATCAAGAGATTTTCAACGCAACTCAATCTAGGTTGCTTGCACCAAATCACATCAAGAGTAAACTGAGGTGCCAACTTTCTCTGGAAAGGCTTGATCAGTTGATCAGACTATCATATGACAAAGTTCCTATTGAGTATTTTCCTTTCCAGTGGGCCCAAGAGATTTCCATAGAAAATCCTCACAGATGGTATTGAGTTACGTACTTAAAATGGTCTTGACTGGTTAGCACAACCAAGTCACTTACCCAATTGTAGTACATTACAGGTATATGAGATGTTTTTGTTACAATAGGATACATAGAGTACAAAATAGTTAGATGCATGACTTGTTGTTTTCCCATTTGGAAAACGGATCAAATCATAATGAAATGCATACCTACCTAGTCTCTCCAGTGAGCAGATTTAATACTTTGTTCGTGTATGTCATATTTTGCTTTCTGTCCAGGCTATACAATAAAATTGTGCTGCTTCCTACTCCTACCTACATTTATGATGTGTAAAATTTGTTTTTTGTAAAGACAATTTTTGCCTGGCTTAAGGCTGCTATTGCCGGCTACACATTGCACACCCTATACTTGTGTTTGCAAACCCTGTTACTCATTTTCTGCCTAATACTCCGCAGTGAAATAAACCATAAACAATGAACAGCCTAGATGAAGATAAAAAAACTTTTTGAACGAACCCTATTAATAATTTATCATTTCCATTTTACATATGTGAGAGACAGAGTCAATGAGAATTTTACACTTCCAGACTGTTACAGCCTACGACACTATTTTTGCAAAACAGATTTTACATCCCAATGAGACCATTTATTAAATAAAACATAACCTATACATTGGAATGTGTGATGGTTTGGTCAAATTAAAGCATTAGCCTATTGCGTGGTCATACCTCAAATTCACAAGTGCAACGGCAGAATCTGTATCCACAACAGGAAGAGGCTTGAAACATCATTGAAAAATTTCGACCAACTGAGGTAAACTACGGACTGCTGATCGACCAAGATTTTTTCTTTTTTTACAGCCTTGATACCTACCTATGCCATTTTTAGGACAAATGTATAAAAGCAGATCTAAATGTTACATGCACAAGCTTTTCCATCTCTAAAACACCACACTCCCATCCACTTTTGGCAGATGGATACCCAATCCCAGTGGCCTGAGTTTGAGATTTAAAACATTCAGATGGTCAGAGAGAACCCACAGAACAGGACTCACCAGGGGACCAATCAGGGTGGGGAAACTTGGGATGGCAATAGGAGAATCCAGACCCATTCTACTTTCCTTCATAAGCGTGTTCATTTGCGCACAGGCATAAGGAGAGGTGAAGGCCACTGTAAAATAGGAATCTACCCCCCCTCACAAAACTTATGCCAAGTCATGACCACCGAGAGACCCTGTGTGCAGATGACAAGTAAAGCCATATGGAATTTATCTTTCATTTGTAGTGTGCGGCGAGATGATAACCCTTTCAGTGCGCAACGGTTTGTGTCGACAAATAAAGACAGATTGCGGCTCTCCTACAGTACACGCACGCATCATGCTCATGGAGGGTGGGGTTTGAGGCGGACCAGTGAGATGGGAGGTCACATGGTTCTGGCAGAAGGCAGAGACATGGGCGAGGCAGGCCTTCCCTGCCAAACTGAAGGTTTGCGCCGACTCCCTCTAGGGTGCTCACCTGTTACGGCTGCCATAGCGTTGAAGGGTATGGAGCCGCTCATCTGCAAGGCCTGCTGGGCAGCTGGAGGAATCTGCAGCCCGGTGCCTGCAGAAACACACACACCAAAATGAGCACATACACACTGAAGCAGATACTACTGTGCACAGATGCACGCAGGCCTGGACACAGGTGTGGCAAATTAAGTTAACCCTTAAGCACTAAACGCAGCATTTGCTGCTCACCAATATAATGAAATAAAATCAAAGCTTTTGAAAATCTATCATGTTGCCACTTGTTGATAAGCATGGGAGCTCTTTTCAACAAGTTGCCACATGATAGGTTTTCAAAAGCTCAAGATATTTAAATTCTGAAGTGTTTGAAAAATTATTTCAGCGCCCTAAGGGTTAAAATAAAAGGTAAAATGCTGAAGCTATGAAAGTATTGTTCAGTGATGTTGATAGGTTTTCAATTTAGCGAGTCCCAGGGACCCACAGGTGGTGATTTGAGTGGGTCCCTGGGAAATTTAATGGAAACAAGAGTCATCAGAAGATGACATATCCCCTCGGCCCCCGATTATTTGCGAAAGTCATGTCAATCCTACACCTTCAAAGAAATTCAAACAAATAGACATGGTCAACAACATCCCCCGCCAAAATGTCTTCTTTAAAGATACTATGAACAGAGGCTCCCAGAAATGCCAGAAGGGCAATAACTGTGGGAAAAAATGGAAGTGTGCTTCTTATTTTCGAACTCCATCAGGGTCTTTATGGTCTTAAGCTACACACCAAATTTGGTTATCCTATCTGGAATATTTCCCGTGAAAAGTTGTTCCCCTTTACATATACCGTGAACAGAGTTTAAAAAAGTGAATCAAGGGCAATAACTCGGGAAAAAAAAAATCACGCCGTCTCATTTTCGAACTTCGATCAAGGTCTTTATGGTCTTAAGCTACACACCAAATTCGGTTATCCTATCTGGAATATTTCCCGTGAAAAGTTGTTCCCCTTTACATATACCATGAACAGAGTTGAAAAAAGTGAATCAAGGGCAATAACTCCGGAAAAAATAATCAAGCGTGTGTCATTTTCGAACTCGATCAAGGTCTTTATGGTGTGAAGGTACACACGAAATTTGGTGATCCTATCGCGAATATTTCCAGTGAAAAGTTGTTCCCCTTTATCCCGGACGGACGCACGGACGGACGGAGGTCAAATCAATATCCCCCGGCCACTTTGTGTGGCGGGGGATAACAAGCATGTTGAGGTGATTTTCCTCTGGAATTATCTGGAAGTATGTACTGGCAACATCTAGCAAAGACTATGAACCACATGTTGACAAAGGCAATAATAAAACAAGAGTCGTTAATGAACAGTGTTTTAGGTCTGCTCCAGAAACAAACCCAGCCCTGCCACTGAGTCCAAATCCATGTCTCTTCCATGCAAAGGAAAAAATAAATAATTTCAGAAATTTGAAAATATGAAAAGGCACCACTTCAGTACTTGGGTAATGCACATACGAAGTTTCAGAAAGATATAATGAACGGTTTTTGAGTTCTGCTCCGGAAACGAACCCATCTCTGTACAGAGTCCAAATCCAACTCGTTTCCATGGAAACGAAAAAAAAAATATTTCAGAGGTCTGAAAATATCACAAGGCACCACTTCAATATGTGGGCAATACACATGCAAAGTTTCAGAGAGATATAATGAAAGGTTTTTGAGTTGTGGTCCGGAAACGAACCTCTCTCAGTACAGAGTCCAAATGCAACTGGTTTCCATGGAAACAAAAAAACTAGCATTTTCAAAAATCTGAAAATATCAAAAGGCACCACTTCAGTATGTGGGTAATACACATGCAAAGTTTCAGTAAGATATAATGAACGGTTTTTGAGTTCTGCTCCGGAAACGAATCTCTCTCCGTACAGAGTCCAAATCCAACTTGTTTCCATGGAAACGAAAAAAAAATTTTTCAGAAATCTGAAAATATCAAAAGGCACCACTTCAGTATGTGAGTATTACACATGCAAAGTTTCAGTAAGACATATTGAACGGTTTTTGAGTTCTGCTCCGGAAACGAACTAGACCTGATGTGCACTAAATCCAGATTTGTTTCCATGGAAATGGCAAAAATAGTAATCCTGAAGTTTCCAAAGTAGCAAAAGGCACATCTAGAATATACATAAAATACATGTACAAAGTTTGGTGCTGATATCTTCCATAGTTTTTCAGTTCTGCTCAGGAAACGAACAGTGTAATTTGCATTAAGTCCAGATTTGTTTCCATGGAAACGACAAAAATAGGAATCCCGAAATTTCCAAAGTAGCAAAAGACACATCTAGACTATACATAGAATGCATGTACCAAGTTTGGTGCTGATATCTTGCATAGTTTCCGAGTTCTGATTACGGACGGACGGACAGACAGACAGATGGACGAGGCGATGCCTTTATCCCCATGGCATAATATCCCCCCGCATTTTATGCCGGGGGGATAAAAATGATTACTTTCTATTTCTTATTTCTTATATTCTTCTATTTCTTAAATTGTAGTGTTAAACTCCTTTGATGGTGGTATGGTAGGATATGGTTATAATTAACGGATATATTCATGTATGTTCAAAATGTATCTGAAATTAAATAAAATTCCAACTCTGAAAAGTTTATTGCAAAACAACTGTCACAGTGGCATGACATACAAAATTCAAATGAAATAGCATTTCTGGAGCAACATAAATAGCACCAAAATAAATTACTAAAATTCAAATGGAAACAAAATGGTGTCTGTAATACCAAAATAAATTATTAATAATAAATTATCAATAAAAGTGCTGATTTTACCACATAAAAACATTCTCATCACCATGACAGAGTCAACAAATAAATTGTCACCAAAATAACACCAAAATCTTCTTGTCTGAACATCAACTAAATCAAATGAACTGAGTCAATCACTGTGAAACTTTTAGCACAAAAATTAAACTTAACACAGTGGAAAGTCTTGAGAAAAATAAAATGATGCAGATATGTTTGTGGAGAGAGGGCTGAAACAGCGCTTGTCTGGTCTGCTGACAGCAAGGTTTCTTTTGCTAGTTACTGTGATTTTAAACACGAGTTGTTGTTCACTATGGGCCGATTTCACAAAAGCATTTTAGCGTGCATATAACTAACATGCGTTTAAATTTTAAATGCATGTTAAAATGCCGTTGTACGCGGACAGCTAAATGAACAGTTAAACATCATTTCACGAGATGGGATCATCGCACGTTTAACTGCACGCGGATAACCCTGCGTTTAGCCCTCAGACTAAACAGGTGCGGTCAAATTATGACAACCTGCCATTGTATAATGGGCATTTCCAATTGCCGTTACCGGTTAATAACCCCGTATGTAAGGGTAGTTGCGTTGTGGACACACATTTCGCACAGAGATGTCGGCAAAGAAAACATGTTGAGAATTTCACTTCACTTCAAAGAATGTCAAACTTTCTTTGCGTGTCCTGTGGACGTGAGCAAGATGCTGACGTCACACGCATCCTTCACCAAAACTGTTTCATCCTCGGCATTCGTGGCGATTCCACACATACATTTGTGCTTTCATTATCGGTGAAGAGAAAAAATGCAGTTCGGACTTCACTCACTGTAGCCTTTTTAGAAAATGTAAACGTGGATGTAAACGAAAAACGTGGCCTTGCAAAACCCCTCTATTAAGTGAATAAGAAACTGAAGAGAGCAACTAGTTATGCATTCATTTCATTTATTTTATTTATGCATTTCTTTTCCAGAGAAGGCGCAAGTCTTGCTCAAAATCTACCAGGCAACCAGATGAAGGCAGGTCGGCGTCACTTATTTAGGTGCAAATCAATCTGTGGTAGTAGTTTTCGCGAGTTAAACATACCTTCACAAGCGTTAAAGTTTTCTTTTGTTATTTGACCGCAGGCGCTTAAAATATTTAGATGCACGCGGACAGTTGCTCCTCGTGAAACGGTGATTAAAATTAAACTCATGCTAAACGCACGATTAAGAAAGTTATCTGCGTGTAAACCTTAAAAGGCTTTTGTGAAATCGGCCCAATGTATCGTTTTTCATGGGAAAAATGAGGTGCATCCCTGGGACGTATGGATAGTGAGTTTACTGCGTCCTTTCAGACTTCAATGCGTCAGGGACGCAGGATGCGTGGATCACCGAGTGTTTAGAGAAGTGTAAAGTAGTGTGTAGAGTCTGGTGAAATTTCCGGTACCTTCGGCTAGCCGGGCCATGAGCTGCAGTCTGCCAGTGGTGCCCAGGTCGATGCCGGTCCTCTCCAGCTCGTCGCTGTCCAGGAATGAGCTGGCAGTGGACGCGTCTGTGCGTTCGGTCACATGACCCACCTTCATGGGCCTGCCAGCCAGCTCGAACCCATTCAGCTGTTCCAGAGCCTTCTTGGCACACTCTGCATCAGCAAACTACAGGGGATAAAAACACGCACAAAAATAGACTGAAACATTGGAGACAATCTGCAGAACTAGGTCAGAGGGAGATAGATTAATGCCTTGGTAAGGAAATGAACTTGCTTCAGTAGATACGCAGGAATGCAAAAAGACCACATTTTATCATGACCAAGCTGTAAAAATTCTCCTGAAGAGAATCAGATATACCTTCACATAATGGAAGCACAACTGACTTTTTACAAAACTCCCATAATACGATTCAAATATTTAATTAACAATATAACGGCAACATCATGGCAGCAGCATCAAGTTTCGTGTTAGCATGGTATCCAATCAGAGAGAAGCATTGGGCCTCAAACGCTGACCTGTCCTTTCCCATGAGAAGATTTTCAATAATACAGAAAGTGTGAAGATGGATGTGCTCAAATAAAAACATTGCTGAAAGATGCCAGTCAAAATATGCACAGCAAGGTGCAACACCTGAACCACGGCAGATAACAGGAAATGGTCAAATACAGGGCATCGCAGATAGTCCGGGCAGAATTAACATGTACAAAATCAATCTGTGGGAAAGATCAAACACAGGCTAGCTCCACACTGCCCTCGACAGCCCTCTTAAGAATAAAACCCACATCTTAACAGCCTCTTCCTCCTCCAAGAATTTTTACGTACACCACTGACTGGTTGAGAAGCCCGATCATAAGAATCTACAAGGAAAGTCACCCGTGAATGAATCCTTACCGTGATAAAGCCGTACCCTTTGGACCGTCCCGTCTCACTGTCCATCATGAGCTGAATGCTTTCAATCTGCCGGGAGAACAGAGGACTGTGACACAAAGTCAAAGCTGAGTTCAACATGAGACCAACGCTGCCACTGCGAACAGCCCAGTCCGTGCTCATGTGGACAGTCACCAAGCATATAAACTTCAGAACACATCATAGATGACTCAATAAGAATATGGATTTTAAATGAAAGAAAAGCTCACTGCGCACAGCAATAATTAGCGCTCACCCTGCCGAAAGGTTCGAAGATGCCCCTCAGCATGTCCTCAGTGATGTTGAAGTGCAGGGAGCCCACATAGAGCCTCATAGGTCCTGCGCTGCCCTTCTGCAGATTATTGGCCATGGCTGCAGCCCTGTTCTTCTCTGCCTGCAAGGAGAGAGAGAGGTGTTTACTGCATGTGCTGTGTATGTGTGTGCGTGTGTGTGGGAGAGTGAAAGTAGGTGCCAGAGTGCGAGTGCCTGTGCCATTGTGAGCAGGAGTATGTATGTGGGTGTGTGAGCGAGCGCATGCGTGTAGCTGTGGCAGCGGTCTCACCTGTGAGGCCTGTACGATGATGGGCACCCCCAGCAGTCTCTGACCGGTCAGCCCGATGGCCAGCGGCACGGAGTTCACCTCCACAAACTCTATATATGCGATGCCCTTTGACCTTCGGGAGTTTCTGTCGGAAATCATCCTCACATCGCGCACCTGCAAAATGCAGAAGACCAAGGTGATTCATCCTTACAGCTGAAGGGCAATGTCCATTTACAATACAATGAAAATCTTACACCACAGTATAGTGCCGACCTGATGTGTTCAGACTCCAGAACTTGTACAAAGCACTGACTCATGCACACCAGTATGGTGAAGCCCGACAGACCTGCGCTTTTCAACTGCCTACATCTGCACCCAGCGCTCAGGACTCGAGGACACTGCCCCCAAGCACTTGAGAAGAGCGCGTTAGCATTGAGTGGAGTGTGCTGAGGAGGGACTGACCTTCCCCACTGCAGAGAAGAACTCCTCCAGATCTCGGGGCCGGATCCGGGCAGCCAGCTGCATGCAGAAGACAGTGCGAGCGTCCCTCTCCTCCGGGGTCAGGTTATCAATGGGCTCTCTGAACAAACAGCGCACAGGCCACGTCATATAAAAGATATGCGGCTGCCATGTCCCATCGGAGCGTTGATAAGTCTTTGACCTTGCTAAACCTCCATTCTTATCTTATATAACCGCATAAATATTTTATACAGTATGATACTGAGTAAGAAGCTAAGGCAGTGCTGCCCAGTCAATGAATCGCAATGAGTGAGACATGCTTCCAACTGGCTTTAACTGACTAAGGCCATTATGTGATCGCCTCTTCCTGACTCAGACTGCACAGCAACTGGCTTTAATTCATCAAGATTGTGATTGGCTCATACTGACTCAGACTGTGCAGTGATTGGCTTACCTCACTGGGCTCTTGTCCTTCCTGAAAGGGCTTTTGCTCCTGGAGCGCTTCCGGCTGCAAAGACCAGAAATACAAATTGAGCCGCTTTAACTTAGGTCCTCTGTGTATAATACAGGTCTTATGATAACACTGAACACACAGGCACCAACACAAAGGCAAGTAGGGTCATAAAAACCTTATTTTGATGGCAAGAGGTGGACCAATCTTCCCCCTGGAACCACCATTAAATTTGGGCCCAGAGCTGTGGTTTAAAGACAAGGTTTGTCTCAGTGTCTACAGCTGTTAATCATCTCCCATAAACACAGCATGCATGTAGTGAGCACCCCGCAGTACTACCAATCCTCAGGATGTATGAAAGCTTCAGGCAAGCTTTATTTCAATTCAGAAACATTTTTACGCAGTAAAATAAAAATGTTCCATTACATTGAGAAGTTAAAACTTGTGCACATTTCCTGTAAAAAAAAAAAAAAATTTTCAGTACTAAACGTGTTAGCATGGGCAGGTGACAACTACCGCTAAATACACTTTTTAAAGACAATCTCCCCATGATTAATATAATCACAGAGACAGGGAGATTGACTGCACAAAAGGAGCTGGGACAGTTCCTCGCTTGCTTAAGTGCCACCTCAAACACTGCACAGAACACTCCATCTTGCTGGAATAAAACTCTCATCAAACAATGGTGAACGGCCCCAATGACCATGTGAGCTCCCTCAAGGACATTTAGTGGATTATACAGCCTCTTCAACTGCTGCACACGAATGCACTGTGCATAAGAAGCAACTGTCCCCAGTCCAAGGTCACTGAATTGTGGTCTAAAAACCACACGTGCATTAAGATGCGCCCCCTCAGCACCTATATATGGACTATCCAATGGATCCCATTTTAGCCTACCGTAATGGCACATTCAGCTGGGTAATGCCAGTAAATAATCAGGTGTCATAGTGCTGGCTGAAATCCAGCACCTGCTTCCACGCAGATCACTTCATGAGAAGACTGGACACGACAGATTTAGAAAAACAAAGGTGCAGCAATGGGGGACTCATTGGTGTAGTGAAACTGGTTTTAGTCCTGAATTGAGCCTGAGGTGTTCAGTCAGGAGTCGGAGAGCATGTGCCCTGGAACGCCTTATTACCACCCATAAGCACAGCCAGCCAATAAGTAGTTCTGCCCACAGGCAGGAAAATTGCACCCTAGAGTTAATAACTGGTTGCAACAAAACCCTGGGGAGGACTTTTACGTCCTGAAATAGGATGTTCCATCTGATTCAATTTTACAAAAAATCCAGAATGCACATCCACTCGAGTACGCGTGCAGGACAAAAAGAAGATCCACATCAAACCTAATGGAATCTGCACATGGTAGGACTGGCTGTCCAAATGTTTTTTTGCCAAACAATCATAATTCGGCAATATACACGTGGGTAACCAGTCCTACGGTGTGCGGAGGCTTATTCCGTCGGATACAATTTTAACCCCAATTCAAGCTGAGGCACTGCATTTAGCCCTGATTAAGGCCCAGCAGGGAGTCCTGATCTCTCAGGGTAAACAGAGGTCAGGTTTAGGGGATGAGGTGTAGGCTAGAGCAGAGAGGGCAGCAGCAGCAGCAGCACCAGCACCAGTGATGCTGCGCATCGGGTTCGGCGGTGTTAGCGGGTGCACGGCGGGGGACGTACAAAGGGCTCCGGCGTGCGCGGTAGCGGCCCGAGCGCTCGCGGCTGCGTGAGCGACTGCGTCGGCGCTCTCGGCTGCGGCTGCGCTTGCGGTCGCGGCTCCTGCGCCGCTCCCGGCTCCTTCTGCGCTCGCGGCTGCCGCTCCTCCGCCGGTCACGGCTCGGGCTCCTACTCCTCTTTTTCCTGTCAAGACAACACGACAGGAGAGGGGCATTATCAGACACATCGAGACAGGAGAGGGGCATTATCAGACACATCGAGACAGGAGAGGGGCATTATCAGACACACCGGGACAGGAGAGGGGCATTATCAGACACACCGGGACAGGAGAGGGGCATTATCAGACACACCGGGACAGGAGAGGGGCATTATCAGACACACCGGGACAGGAGAGGGGCATTATCAGACACACCGGGACAGGAGGGGGCATTATCAGACACACCGGGACAGGAGAGGGGCATTATCAGACACACCGGGACAGGAGAGGGGCATTATCAGACACACCGGGACAGAGAGGGGCATTATCAGACACACCGGGACAGGAGAGGGGCATTATCAGACACACCGGGACAGGAGAGGGGCATTATCAGACACATCGAGACAGGAGAGGGGCATTATCAGACACATCGGGACAGGAGAGGGGCATTATCAGACACACCGGGACAGGAGAGGGGCATTATCAGACACATCGAGACAGGAGAGGGGCATTATCAGACACATCGGGACAGGAGAGGGGCATTATCAGACGCACCGGGACAGGAGAGGGGCATTATCAGACACACCGGGACAGGAGAGGGGCATTATCAGGAACAGCACACAAACAAGGCCAAAACATCAGCATCGCCTTCCATCCATCCTAGACAGGCAAAAACTGAGGGGACAAGGGCACCATTTACTCGGCTAGTTCTACAAGTTCATTTCATTTGGTGTGATCACAATACTGCCAGATGCCAGCATCAGATTGACTAACTGCCAGAAGGCAAGATTGTGCTCAGGTAGATTGGGATCTACCTGCACATCGGGGGTGAATCTGAAAAACGAAGTGTATTCAGCTACGCATATTTACTCTTCATCCATTAAAACTGGAAAGTATCTGTCCACATAAACAACTACCAACAATACACAAAATTCCATTTTAAGAGGCTTGCTATACTATAGTTGCCAAGTATTTTCACCGCCGCCAAGGTATCCATGCTTTTGCCTGAGTTTGTCAGTTTTTCCGCTTCTGTTACTACCTTGGCTCAAAGAATTTTGGATGGATTTTGATGAAAAATTTTTAAGGGATAAGGTAAGGCCCACGGAACAATCCATTCGATTTTGGTGGTGATCAGGATTTTTTTTTTTTGGGTCAGGGCCAATTTCAACGTGGCGGAATGGAGCTGCATTGACAGAGGTTTGCGTTCTGAGAACAGTCTGGTTTGAAAATACCACAAAAGCTGAAAAAACACACTTACTTCTTGCTGCGTTCTTCTGTGCCATTGGTACTAGAGGACTTGGGCTCATCCTAAGCAAGGTTGATAGAAGAACATCATGAAGACGAAGAGGCAACATTTCAAGTGGACAGGGTAAAAAGGGGGATGGGAACAAGAGAAAATATAAAATACAATTATTAAAGTATTCACAGAGAGGTTCTAGTGCTCTGGGAAAACCTACAGCTGGGTCCTTCTCACTTACTTTGCTTTCAATTTACCTTTTTCCTTTCATTTTTAACCCTCCTTGTTCTTCTTTTCAAAACAAAGCTGCAACTAATCAACCGATCCAGTACTAAAAGCTTTGAAGAAACTCTTGGTTGGAATGCTACGGAAAAGGCAGGTTAAGTGATTTATTGCTGTCCCCAGATCAGTACCAAGGCTAGCTTTGCCTAAGAGCGAGCGGGCCATGCTAGCAGCCAGCCACTAATCGAGCTCCAGTGGTGGGTGCCAGTGCAGTCATCTTCCCCCATTTTCTTTGGCGGACTGTTAGAGCCTGAGGCCACCTCTGTCACATCTCGCCCTGGAGCAGACAGGGATTCACACTGCTTAGTAACGGCCACTCCCAAAAGATCCCAAAGTCAGAAAATCAAAATAAAAATAATCCCACCAGTTCAACCTCATGAAAGTCCATTGCAACACTACAGCTGCATGGAGATGTTCCATGTTTGGCAGGCATATTTTCAGCTTTTTTTTTTTAATGAATAATATTTACCAATATATTAACTTTACAGTGCTTCAGAATGGTTTGGGAAATTATGCGGTAAGCATATTAAAACTACTTATAACACTGTTTTGGAGTATACGGACTTAAGGAAAGTAGTAAAGGACTTATAGATGTGAGGGCATGCAGAAAAAGTAAAGAAGAATCATGTACCCAAACAAGCACAGTTAACTGGGGATAAGAGACAGTATTCACATTTCAACATTACTTAACTACCCTGTAGGCCTCAGCAAAAACTACAAGATCATAAACACAAAAGATTTCTTTAAGCGTTTCAATGTTGTTCATTTAGGAACAACATTTACTTTGGCACATTTACAAGTAGGTTGTAGCTTACAAAATCAGCTGCTCACTAACAAGACCCACTATTTAAATTGTCAGAACCATTTTAATACACAACCACTAGGCTGAATCAACACAGGTCATTCCTGGTGCAAGATTACAAAACAGAGAAGAAAGTAAAAGAGAAAATAACATGAATTATAAAACTAACAGGCCATACCTCATGCTGTAATTAGGCCTTAGCAGTGTGAACAGAAAATTTGAATACTGTCTCCGTGGTACATGTGATAGGTTAAACGTTTGATCCACTGTATTCACCTTGTTGCAACTGAACAAGTGCTCGGGTGTGTAATGATGAGTTCCTTGTTTCCTGTTTCCCCCTTTTGATTTTTATTTTTTTTAAACCTAGGGACACCAGTACATCAATACATTGTGCAATTACTACCTTATGTTTTGACAGTTCACACTGGAATCAAAGGTGAATTCATGGGAGTAGAGGTGAGATATCGTTAGGCAAGTCTACAAAAAGAGATAGATGGGCATTTATTCATAGTTCTGAAGTGGAACTACAACATCACATCACATTTAACAGTCTCCCCCCCCCGCCCCCCAAACACACAACTCAGTTTAAAGGGTTTTGGGCAACGAGAGGGCAACACAAAAAACAGTTCAATGTGTAGTGTATTGAACCCACCCTCCTCTCCCTCTTTAAAACCAGCTGGCTCCACACTTTACACTCACCTTCCTATAAGGTGCTTCAAGCATCGCTTCAATATCGAAATCGTCTGCCATGTTTCCTGTGAGCTGTCAAAAGATGGAATGTTTTGTCAGACACTGCGGGCTGCAGCCAAATTGGCACCATTTTCAAGGCACTATATCTATCAAACGTGTTCACTCGCTTTGAACAATCATCGAAATGGCCATCTGAATTCTATCTGTTCCGTGAGTATATTGTGCGATTTCCAAAAAGCAACTTTAACAACATTCAACAAGATATCATGGAATATTCATCAAGGCGACCCTGTAACTGGGCAGCCACTGAAAGATCATAATGTGAGGTTTCTTGGGCAAATGGGGGCAGCAAGCACTGCACTTACTAAGATTTGACAATATCAATATGCAGCCAGATAATTACTGATCCAAAATTGAACAAAATAAATAAACAATTCTCATTCAAGTCAAAGTAAACATTAAAGAAAATGCTAGCAGATTTTCTCAGATGGGCCACCATCAGACAAACCACATCACCCACATCTACAAAGTATTCGGCCCCATTCCAAAGTTTACAAGCAGACCATAACTTTGGGCTCTGATGTAACTGTTTGTTTTTCCTTGTTCAATCTCGTTTGATTAATAACAATTTGTAACAAAAAGCTTCAATTTAATTCATAAATACAGTGGATTTTCCACCTGGTGCTGAATACCCCATCTACCTATCAAACGTTAGGCAAAAAAATTAAGAACATTACAATACATGCATTACTCATCGGCAGCCAATCAAATGACACAGGAGAAATTAACAATGAAATTTTCAAGCCAAACAAAAAAATCAATAATCATTTTAAAACAATTTAAAATTTCACCAAAAAAAAATTTATAGCCTACCAAGAATTGTGAAAATGGCACATTTCCGCAACTACATTGACGTTGCCTGGCAATATTAACTAGCAAAGTACGTTGCTCCTCAATTTCACCGATGTCAGTAGCGTTTATGGACGGCAGAAACAAACAAATCAATGAACTAGCGAAGTTAACGTCAGCAAACTACAGCCAGTGTGTAATACCTCACGTCAACCAGTGGGTGTGTCACGCGGCACATCAATGTGTGAGTAAACAATAGATTGCACGAGCCTGTGCACTCGCGACATTGTCGCTCCCCAACTGCTCGAGAAATTCGAATACAATTAGCTAGCTAGTAAGCTACCGTATGCTAGCCAGCTAGCTCGGGAGCTTGCCAGCTACGTCTGTCAACAGTTCGCTAGCATGAACACAACGTTAGCAACAATATCATATTCCCCACCAAACATTATTAAAACTGTGCTTATGAGAATAAAGGAGCCGTTCAATTAGCTAACATGACGCAGGCTAACTGGCCAGAAACGCTTTGTTATGCAAGGGCTAACATATCGTTGTAGACCTGCGTTAGCTGGCTAATGGCTAACGTTGCGTTAACGATACTCAATTTATAGGGAGCAGCCCACAACTACACTGTTGTTTCCTGGACTGAAACAGATATGGCAAGCTAGCCAAGTACCGTTGCAACGTTAATACCTGAGCGACAGTTCAAACTCCACATGCGTAACAACCTCAATATCAATGTGTCATGATAGTGAATATAAGGTGATCAAAATGACCAAGCACTAGTAAATGTTACCTCGGAAATATTTTGACTTCAGTCCTCCGTCACAGGCCTCTTGTTCACAGAAACTACCGTTAGCTTGCAAACCGTTTTTCTTCCGTACAGGCTGGCTCAGCGGTCAATTCGATGATTTAAACCTACCAGTACTTATTTCTTCGTTCCCGAAGAGAAATGAGCTAAGTTGGTGTATTGGAAGATAATGAATGTAAACTGTGAAACGTTAAAGCAAACCTCAAATGTATAGCTAGCTAAACTTCACAGTTCTTAACAGCCCGAGCTTCTCTCAAAATGGCGCCTGTAATCAACACACGAGGGGGCGCTCACCCAGCCGCGCAGGGGCAGGTTATTGCGTCACTGTGACGACAGATGGCGCACCTGTAACGATAATTAAAAAAATGGCGGAAATCGATGAAAAAGCGGCCTCGACCAAAACTGAATATTTTACTTGCACGTATCTACATACATACACCGATCAGCCAATACGGAATGACCACTGAGAAGTGAAGCGAATAACATTCATTAGCTTGTTACAATGGGACCAGTCAGTGGGTGAGATATGTTAGTCAGCAAGTGACTATATTGTCCTCAAAGTTGATGTGCTGGAAGCTGGAAAAATGGGCAAGCGTAGGATGTGAGCGATTTTGACAAGGGCCAAATTGTGATGGCTAGACGATTCGGTCCGAGCATCTCCAAAACTTCAGCTCCAGTGGGGCACTCTTGGTCTGCAATGGTCAGTTCCTTCTGAAAGTGGTACAAGGAAGGAAAACCAGTGAACCGGCGAAAGGTTCATGGCCAGGAAAGGCTAATTGATATGAGTGGGATGCGAAGGCTGGCCTGTATGGTTAGATTCAGCAGAAGAGCTACTGTAGCTCAGATTACTGAAAAACTTCATGTTGGCTGTGATAAAAAAAAAAAGGTGTCAGAGCACACAGTGCAACACATTTTTTGCATATGGGGCTGTGTAGCTGCTGAGCAGTTAACGGCGCCCATGCTGACTCCTGTCCAGCATTGAAAGTGCCTACATGTTTCCTCTTAAATCACGTGGATGGCCAGGTGCATGTGCAATACTTACCTGGGGAAGACATATCACCCGGATGCAACATGGGAAGAGGGCAGGTCAGGGGCTGCCCCAGTTTAGAAAAACCTAGTAAGTCATAATTTGGTCATTTTGAGGAAAATGGAAAAAACTGACCAACCTTTGGATTAAGGCCACTTTTATCTGAATGCTGGTATTACAGCATGATTATTGATTGTATTGGACATACTTTATGGGACATATGTTGCGATATGATTTCCACTGTTTATTTGTTTACATTGGGACTTACTATTTTTTTCCCTCATCAAGTCAATAAAATTGTGTTCCAACAAAAACCTAGTAAGTTCTTCCAATCACTTTTTATTGCAGAAAATGAAGGAACTACTTCCAAATCGCAAAATAATTGGTTAATTAAGGCCAGGAAATGCGTTTTTCGCAACAAAAGAAATGAAATAGGCAGCATTGCCCACGGACATTATCTTATATTGGGTGGGAAAAAACGCACACCCATAGGCGAAGTGGGGAAAATCCACCCCCTACTTCATAAAAGTCTACTTATAAAACAACTCACTGGTGTAAAAAAAAAATCTTTCCTGTGGAGCAGCACATTTCGGCAACTAACATGACTAAACTAAGCATTGGACGATAAACTGAAATCATTTTTGCTTGTCCTCAAAGAACATCCTACTTTAGGTCATCTATTCTGCGTAGGTTGATTTTACTTGTCATGGATTACATACAAGTGGATACAAAAGTTATATCTCGATAGACATCCATTACGAATTGACTGCACTGTCATTTAAGTTCTTGTGTAAGATTTATTTCATCACATTACTAGGTCCTATGTGACACTTACTTTGGTCTTCCACAAGCATCACTTGAATGGGCATTAGCCAAGTCACTTGAAGCAGGTGAGGGTCTCACCAACGTCAGCAGACCGGTCGTCCATAGGATCTCTGTCAGGCTCAGATTCAGCAGGGTAAGCCCCGGCAACGGTCTCATCACCATCAACTCGCTCTATCTGATCAGTATCATTGTCACATTTTTTGTCATTTCCCTCGTTAGTTGCAATGGGATGAATAGCATCGGAATGCCTTTCACTACTCAAGCTAGTGAGAGAAAGTTGAGCAGAAGGCCCAGGCCTATTAGGCCTACTACTACCAGTGTCAGTATCATCAGTCATGAGAGTGCAGACTACGACGCCCGCTTCTCTGGGCCCCCTTGCATTAGAATCAGCATTGTGACCACTTTTCACCTTCTCCAGAGCCAACTGCAGCATCAGTTTTCCACGCGAACTCATTATCAACTACCCAGTCTCCAATTTTAATGGAAACATTGAAAAACTTCAAAAACATCAGTACAATTCTCACACAAAGACTGCACCATCTGCCATGTTCTACACAGTTCACATGACCTAAAAACTGAACCGGATTGGCTACTGATACTTGGTAGGTTTTTCCTGACCTGGAGTATTCAAATGTGAGACTTACTAGGTTCTTCCTTGTCAATATCTTGGAAGTTTGTTGGTATTTTTGCAAGCTTAATGTCTTATATCATGGAGTAAAACCTGGTATGTCCAAAAATAGCCGTAACTCCATTTTGGTGAAAATGTGACTTACCAGGTTTTTCCAAACTAGGGCAGAGGGAGGCAGTGTGATGCTTTGGGCTATGTACTTCTGGGAATCCTTAGGTCCTGCCACTCATGTGGATCTTACTTTGACATGTACAATCTACCTAAACATTTTTGCTGACCAGGTACACCCCCTCAGGGAAACGGTATTCCCTAATGGCAGTGGCCCCCTTCCGAAGGATAATGCGGCCTGCCACACTTCAGAAATGGTTCAGTAAAGGTTTGAGGAACACGAAAAGTTCAAGGTGTTGACTCGGCCTCCAAATTCCCGGGATCTCAATGGAATCAAGCATCTGCAGGATGTGCTAGACAAACAAGCACGATCCATGGAGGCTCCACCCTGAAAATTGCAGGACTTAAAAGATCTGCTGCCAACGTCTTGGTGCCAGATACAATGCATCTTCAGAGTTTTAGTCAAGTCCATGACTTGACAGGTCAGGGCTGTTTTTGCAGCAAAAGGGTGACCTACACAATATTAGGCAGGTGGTCATAATGTTTTGGCTGCTTGGTGTGTGTGCGTGTGTGTGTGTGTGTGTGTGTGTTTGTGTGCGTCTGTGTTTGCGTGTGTGTGTGCGCGTGCATGTGTGTGTTGTGTGTGTGTGTGTGTTTGTGTTTGTGCCTATAAAGGGGTGAGGGTTAAAAGGGGTAAAATGGAAAATATTGAGGTTTTATACAACGTTGTACATTATTTTATACACCTTTGCGTGTAATTAAGCCGAACACATTTTAGGATCATTGGAAACCTTGGGATCTCCAATAGAACTTAAAGTACGCTTGAAGTTTCACAGGTTTGAAGAAAGCAGCTGCCTTTGACGGATTCATATATGGATCTGTAGGTTTTATGTGGTTAAAGTTGTTACACACATCAAACCACTTATTCATTTCAAAAAAACAATCTTTGTTATAAAATGAGAATGTTTAAATGACGATGCATATAATCTAAGTCCAAGTGAATGTTTTTGTTTCTTGCTCTCATTCGGCCTACTACAAAAGTGTAGTGATCGATATATAGTGCTGTTCTAACAAGTGACAAGTCCATCATGTGGACAAATGCCTGGAAGTATATCAGAAGAGCTGAAATTAAAAATTAAAAAAATTATCTGGTCGATTCGTTCTCGTCTCATGCTAGACGTAATATACTGCATACCCAAAATCTATCCTAACAAGAACTCAGTAAGGGACAATAATTAAAAAGAACAAATATTTGACTCATTATTAATTCATTGAACATCTTAATTGTACATACGTGTCATTATGAAAACTTGGAGTCATTAATAATCAGGTTGAAAGTATGCCAAAAATACTTCTCCCAGCCTTCTACATTTCAGAATTTTCTGAAGGATTTCTGTCTTCACTGCTATAGTGTCCCCATTTACTATTTTATCACTACAGCACAAGCTATATTAGGTCAGACGTCCAGTAACCCACAACCACAAATATGCTAGCAAACTGCCACAGGAAGAAACATCACTAATTTCCTCACCTCAAGCAAAAACACGCACGCCAGTGTGAGGAAACCCAGAAGTCGTGTGAGGACAGTTTAACAGCTGCAGCTGGTGATGTGCAATCCAAGAGCAAGCAAATAATGCAGTCTCCAAAATACATTTTTCTTTTTTTTTTCATTTCATCTTGAGATTCTTTATTGCAAATTACCCTGCAGTACTGTGATATTCTTTTTCAGCTATATTGCCCACTCCTACCAATATTATTTAGGATACCTGTTTTGATGTCATCTTTCCAGTTGACAAAGGTAGTAGCTGCAGTGCATGCTCTGGTCTGCTCAACACAGGCGTGTGTATCATAGGTTTGTATACCTCATTACAGTGACTGAGTGGGGAATTGTGGGAAGAAATGCTCTTAAAATGCAATGCTGCTTTTTATCACGACCAGAGGGAAGGCCAGAGTGCATTCTCACAGAGTTATCTCACAGCTTTTTACTGCCACCTGCTCAATATCTTCTACAATGAGTTCCCAGCCTTGTTGTATTTAAAGGGGACCTATTATGCTGAGCACTTCTAAATTTTCATTTTTTTATTATTTTTTGAAAATTTTTTTGTTAAAAAGCTGCATAAAAATCCATGATTGCTAGGCAATTTGATTCCAGTCATTCCAAACCTCCTGAAAAACAGATTGTTCTGAGCGGGCATCCCCTCCGTGAAATTGTTCTGATTGGCCAGTAAACATAGCCACCAACCCCCTGTATCAATGAGAAGCGATAATTTCAAATTCTACCAGCTACTGGCAAGTCTATAAATACAGATACCTGAATAGGTAGCAAGCTAGCAAGCTATTAAACATCACACTGAGTATGGGAAGGTAACATCTGCAGACTGAGCAAGGATGGTAGTTATATTTATAAAGTATGATATGCAGTCACCATTTATGTTTAACAAAACTTGGAATTCAATCTCTAACATTAAGAATGATCCATTGCTGGCACTTGTATAGTAGCTACCGTTAGCTAACATTCCATTCATGGTGAATTGTATGCTAATCTTCCACAAATGGATTCCATTAAAGCGGTCACCTGCTCTATCTGTTCCTATCAATGTGTCTCGTTCAGTACCTCTGGCTAAACTAGCAGCTGATTTTAGATCCACAGTCAGTTTAGCCACTGGCTCGCTCCCTAGTTAATAAACTACATAATAATTACGGAAAGGTTATTCTTGCATTCTAGCTTGCACAGTAAGAAGTTTTGAGAGTGGAGCTTAGCTGCCGTCTGCTAGCTAACTTTTCATTGACAACGAAGCCATACAAATTAAGCTAACGTTACACTTGGTGTTCAGTTTAAGTAACAGAAATTTGAAACATTTAGGAAGCTAGCCACAGATTCCCCTTGAAATTAAAGCAAAACCATTGCTACCGAATCTTCTGAAAAGCACTGGTCAACCTTTGATGTAAATTTTGTTTTTTGTCCTGAATTATACCAACCCAGGTTAGTAGTGTAAAACAGTCAGACAAAAAGGGGATACTGCTAGGTTTCTGCAGATTGAAGCTAGGATGTTGCCATCAAAAAAATCCACTCAGCTCTTCAGTCCTCTGAGGCAGGGAGCTGATGTGGTTTTGTGATGTGTGCTGGTCTTTGTTGCCAACGATATGGCAGTCCGTGCTTCTAATGCCAGCAGGTCTGGCATTTACAAATAAAATGGCGCGCCATGTCGAAAATAGCCCTGAAGTCATGGGTGGAGATGTTCAGATGAAAGACAGAATAGTTCTCATGAGCCTGCACATGACGTTGGAAGGGGAGCCAAATCTGAATGGCATGCCAAATACCATGTTTCATGAAAATGGCAGCCCAAAAGAAAGTGAGTGGGTTGTCTTATTTCACAGGGTGTGGTTTGGTTGGCACTCCAAGTACTGAAATGTTTTATTTATTTATTTATTTAGATTTATTTAAGCAGGGGGCCTGACTGAGACCATGTCTCCTTTTCAGCAGGGCCCTGCATTACAAACAATTAAAATAACAGTTTTCAAGGACATTCGTAGAACAACAAAAAAAAAAAAAACAATACCATTATTAAAGGGAAAACATTAACTAAACAACAACAATTCTCTGATAAAAAGATCTGATCAAAGTTTTAAAATGTCCAAAAGGAACCAGTTCTTTCAATTTCAGTTCAGCTTGCAACTGGTTCCAGGTATGTGGGACATTATAATAAAAAGCTGTCTTACCAAGCTCTGTTCTTACACGAGGAACATTGAGACACAATGAGTCCTGTGACCGTGTCCCACGGCAACCCACTCGCAGCGTAAGTAGACTAGCTAAATAAAGAGGGATTTTCATTAAAACACATTTATAAACAAATAAAAACCAAAGGTAGTCTCGTCTAGCTTTCAATGACCCCCACCCTACTGACTTGTATAAAACACAATAGTGCGTGCGGAAATCAAGACCAGAGATAAATCTAATAGCAGAATGATAAATACAATCTAAAGGTTTTAAAACAGAAGTAGATGCATTTCTATAAATCACATCACCATAATCAAGCATGGGGAGTATTACTGAGCGCACAATCTTCTTTTTATTTTTGAAATTGAAACAAGCCCTATTTCTGTATAAGAAGCCTATTTTACTCCTTATCTTTTTTGTTAAATTTTCAATATGCATATAAAAAGTCAGCTTGTCATCCAGCCAAATGCCCAAGTATTTATAATGGGGGACATGCTCAATTTGGCTACCCTGCAGGGTACAAATTTGAAAATCAAGGGGGTCTTTTTTTCTAGCTTTGGTGAATACCATGAACTTGGTTTTGTCCTCATTTAAGACGAGCTTCAAATCAATTAGAGATCTTTGAATAGAGTTAAAATCATGCTGCAGATTAGATATGGCCTGCTGAACTGAAGAAGCAGTCGAGTAAATTATGGTATCCTTAGCATATAAATGCAGTTTTCAATGTTCCAAAAATAAGCCAATATTATTAATATAGATAGTGAATAACAAAGGGCTAAGAATTGAACCTTGTGGAACTCCTCTGCTGATTTGAGCACTTCGAGACTGAATGTTTTCAAATGAAATATATTGAGTCCTATCCTCAAGATAGTTTTTTAACCAATTACAAGCAGATTTGTCAAGGCCAATGTTTGATAATCTTTTCAAAAGAAGGGCATGATCAACAGTATGAAATGCCTTAGACAGGTCAATGAAAAGGGCTGCACAATGCTGTCTGTTATTTAGTGCTCTTACAATGTCATTTATAACTAAATAAGTAGCAGTAACAGTGCTATGCCCGGACCTGAAACCAGATTGGTGAGTATTCAAAATACAATTTTCAGTTAAAAAAAGATTGTAATTGAGAATTAACTAGGGACTCCAGAATCTTAGCCAGGCAAGGCAACCTGAATATTGGACGGTCATTATTTAAATTACTTGCATCTCCCCCTTTTAATAAAGGGAGAACATTAGCAGTTTTCCATACCTTTGGTTTGTTGCTTGTCATAATAGACATATTAAATATATGAGTCAGAGGTTTGGCAATGAGTGAGGCAGAGAGTTTCAAAAGATATGGATCTAACAAGTCATCCCTTGTAGACTTATTAACATTAATTTCATTTAGAGCTTCAAGAACCTCCTCAGTTGAAATGCAACATAAAGAAAATACAGCATTATTATTCAACAAATAAGAGGTTGTAGGACAGGCAGATAGATCAGAGGAGCACTACTTATCATTGGTCTGCTCAGAGAAACTTGGGTCTGCTGCTTTGTTCATCTCAAAAATATAGCCCGCTGAAACAAAATGCTGATTAAAAGCATTACTTATTTCAACTTTACCAGTAATCAAATTTGAGTTAAAAACAACTTGCGATGGAAGAGAAGGAGGGGAACTTGAACTTTCCAGCATTTTTACAGTTTTCCAGAATTGTGTGGGATTTCTACCAGCATCTGCAAGGGATTTTAAGTAAAAGTCAGATTTTGCCTTTCTAACTGACACTGTGCATCTGTGCCTAAGCTGTCTAAAATAAAGCCAATCTGGGGGTAAGTGGGTTGATCTAGCTTTAGCCCATGCTTTGTTCCTGTCTCTAAATAGTTGTGAGAGCTCCAACGAATACCATGGGTTCACTCTGTTCTTAATTCTCAGCGATTTTAAAGGAGCATGCTTGTCCGTCACAGAGTTAAATATAAATGTATGTGCACAAACGCTGAAAAAAAGAATTTTGTGCACAAACACTGAAAAAGAGAATTTTTCACAATGTGTCCCCTTTAGAGATGTGTCACAGCAGCTGATCATATTTCAGTTGGCTGTCTTAATTTTTTTGATGGTGTACAACGCCCCTGAACAGAGAAAGGAAAAAAAAATAAACGGGTTCAGAAGGTGGAGCCTCTACCACACCCTCCTTCCCTGCACTACAGCCCAATCACTTGAAATCTGCTATTTAGCAAAATTCTTCAGCCTGGAGGTAGACCCAGCTGATGAAATCAGCTTGGATAGTTCATGGTGGAAGAAAAGCAATGCAGGACAGTAACTTCCTGATATCTGGACTTCCCACCTCTGCCTGACATCTGTTTTGTGTTTACCGCCTGGGCAGGATTTCATCTTGCCATGAGCTGGCAGCCCTTCAATTCTGCACGCGCCTACTAGTCATGGCCATGACGTCCATAAGCATGCACTGGCCATCGGTCCACTGACAGTATAAAATCAGCCGACAGTTTCTCTTCCTCTGTTTTCCTTCTGTATATATGAACAGCACAGTGTGGGTGTGTTGTCATGACAGTAAATACGGCCTCGCATTATCGCATACGTTAACTGGGGGTGTTCAGAAGTCGGGACGCTCATGGAAAGTATGTTCATGGGAAATTGCTCTCTGACGCCTTGGAAATTTTGACAATGAATTTATCACTGTTCAAATATTATAATGATGTGATGTAACTATCCATCAGCACCCCCTAGCAAACAAGTACTTTCTCGACTCTGCTCCTCACAATCACAATATCTCCAGTTCTGTAAGGGTTTGGGCTTTACAGCCCCTCCCCTGTCACATTCTTTCACCTCCACCTTGACAGGCAACAGGTGCAGCCCGTTAAGGTGGAGGTGATTGCAGAGTATATTGGGCTGGCAGTTGCCAGCCCCAAGTTGCCTCTGCATTTTCTTTTATGAAGTGGGAATGTGTGTTGCTCTCTGGTTTTTGTTTTTCAGCCCTGTTCTGTCCTGGAATATTTTATATTAAAACTCTAGTTCTTTTACCAGCCTTGGCAATAGAGTCTCACTTCTCTAGGGCCATGGTCCTAGTGCCTGCTGCATTGCTGTTTGCTTCCGGCAGGAGGAAAACCATGACAAGTTCGCCCTCTTCAGATATGCAGACACTGGATGATTGCAGTGGAGTTATCATCCAATACATGTTTAAGCATTCAAGCATGCATTGAGTAACATTTATGTAACTCTTATCTAAGCTTGTCCAGGGGTGGTTGCGATCACAGTGAGGGAAGTTGCAACCCTTCCCTTGATCTTAATCTCTGTTGACCAAGATGGCACCTGATGATGTAATCATTAACTTGTACTGGCACGATTCAAATGAAGTTGAACCATCCAACAACTTACGCAGAGGCACTGGAAAATCCTGGCAGAACCACTAAGACTTGGTCCCATTCAGCCATTCAAAACCTTAACTTCTACGGAACATCTGTTATGATCCTGACCAGGAATCAAGTGCAAAGGCAGAGCACAATCCCATTGTCGGGTTTATTGATAGTAATACGGTAACAATGGGATGGTACCCAGAAGACGAAGTAGGTGTTGCCAATCTCTGGCCAGTGGTTTTTTGGGATGACTGACAGATGGAGTGCAGACTTCGCCATAGTCGAACTGTCCCAGGACAGGACAGAGCAGCTTAGGAGGAACGCGATTCCAATCCTGATGACCGTAGGAGGATTGGGAGCTTGCTCCTAATAAAGTGGATAGACAAACAGATTTAGACAGGATTAATAAGAACTCAGTCTGGAACCTGGACCCTGAGATGGGCTTGGGAGCTTGGTCCTATTAACTAAATGAAAGAGACAAGTTCCCGTAAATTACTGTCTTAAAGGTTACGTTTTGCACTCAAAAGATGAAGAGTGTTACTAACAAGTATTGACTGGGCTGATAAACACATAGGGAATTACGATCCAGCAACTTGCAACTCAAAGGAGGGGTTAAAAAATACAGATCACAGGTACAAGGGGTGAAAGCAATGAAACGAGACACAGCCGGGGATAAGGAAGCAAGAAAAGATGCAAACCAATCAAAGGAGACATTTCTTCTAATAGAGACACAAGTTATCAAATGGGAGGAGATACATAAAGCGTTCAAATGCAGGTTACAACAACAGCAGCCGTCTGAGGTGGAACTACTGACCCACGCAAAGAGTTCATGTGAGGCGTGAGTCTGGTGGACATACTGTTGCAAACAAATGTGATCTACCGTGGTAATCAATTATTTTCATCCAATGGAAAGACAAATTTCAAACTGTATCCACAGTTACGAAGTTAAAATTTTTGACCTAAGTGAAGCTGATGAAATTTGCTTAACTTCCCTTCTCAGACTGTGTGCACGCATATATGTGTGTGTGTGTGTGTGTGTGTGTGTGTGTGTGCGTGCTTCTTCATACCAAGAGAAACCCTGGGACTAACTACCCACAAGCTTGTGCAAAAACACAAGCACTTTTGCAGGCAGACCATGTTTGTTTCCTTTTTCAAGACGGTAATTTCCCAACACATAAGAGATTGAGGAACGTAATCAGATTAAAGAAACCCTTGACCACACAGCTCCCACGGTATCCTCTCTCAAATCTGCCGCAGAATACTAGCTGTTCGAGGTGCAGCTATAGATTAAATCAAGAATTTCATGCACAATGTGAATCTTGAGGACATACAGCCTGTTTGGTGGGACTGAATTTCTGAATTTCACACTGTAAAATAGCACCGCATGCGGGCTATTTTGGCTAGCATTTTGAATGCTTTCCCTTTTTGAGGGTAACCAGATACATCAGGAATAGCCCGCAATGCTGATATTGGCAATATTAAGAATGTCATCTTGCAGTAACTGGTGAACCGCTAGTGTGTCATCTATTAAATAGGACAAGACTTACCTTAAATCTGTTGTTGTGGTTGGGAGACAAATCAATTAACAATGGTGATATTTTAATTCTGGAGCAGAGAAATCATGTTTTTATTTTGGCATGGCTCTGCGGAGGTGCAGTTCTGCTTTTCTATTGCAGATTATTCTCTGGTTCCTCTTGAATCACGAGCATCAATGCTTGACACATGTTCTCTGCCAGGTCAAATAGCACAGTGACATTTACTTGCTGATGAATACTGCTCCACCATTGCAAAACCACATTACATGCTTAATATTTTTGAACTCGTGGGTTCAATACCAATAGCCATGTCAAGAATTGTGTGCTATACTCCAGTACAGATATCACAGCTCTTGTGTGAACGTCCTCTGTGTCTCCTCCCATTCAGAAACTTGGCATGTCTATTAGAAGTAATGTCTCTTTGGATTGGTCTTGCGTGCTTCCTTATCCCCAGTTGTGTCTTGTTTTATTGTTCTCACCCCTTGTATCTGTGACGTGTCTGTATAACCCGTCCTTTGAGTAGCAAGTTGCTGGATTGCAATTCGCAATGTTTGCTTAACCCTTTAAGGCCTAATGCAAAAATCCCAGCAGAGAATCATGCTGCCATATTTACCATAGTAACCTGTATTTGGGCTGAAGAACAGCTTCTCAGCTTTCAGGAACAGTTGGAATTTTTTTCTATTGCGCAAAACTTATAGTAATTACGGTACTTTCAAAACTACGCGCATATCTGTGTCGGCAACGACACGTTCTTAAAATGCACACATGCTGTCCCGGTTTAAATGGGTTAAACCCAGTTGGCGTTTACTCGTTAAACTATTTATATTATATTATATTACCATTATAGCTATTCCTATAAGCTCTTGTTACCTTCCTCATATAGCTACTAAGAACTCTCAAGGGTCCTGGGCTTGGAACCGTGTTCTTGTTAATCTTGAACAGGTTTGTCCAATTTATCAGGAACAAGTTCCCAATTCTTCTACAGTCATCAGGATTGCAAGTGCATTCCCCCAAAGCAACTCCTTCCTGTCCTGTGACAGTTTGGCCCAGGTTAAGTGTTCACTCCTTTTTGCTGTCACCCAGAAAGCCACTGGCCGGCTATTGGCAACGCCCCATCACTTCGCCCACCACATCTGGACTGAACTGTGCTGTCATCCTTGGGGTTCCATCCATGGTTACAGTATTACTATCAATAATCCCTACTATTGGATCGTACTCTGCTTCCGCATTTCATTCCTGGTTTGGATCATGACACGAAGCTGAAATCCCGATATTGTAATCCCTTGACAAAAGGCAAATCTGTCATTGTATTTAGACTATTAATGTTGACCACTTTGAACTTACAAGGCTAAAATCTGTTCAATTTTTTTCAGCCAGAGTAAGTGTAAGTTTGTTTGTGTTTGCACAACTTAAAAATGCGAGAAACCCATTAAACATTGAACACACAGACATATGTGAAGAGTTGGAATGCATAACCCACAAAGTCCACTCAACCTCTTTTGTTTTAAATTGAGTTTTTTTTTACTCAGCATATTATGTTGTATATTTTATATAATACGTTGTATTTTTAATATTTTTATATTTTATATTATGTTTTAAATTGAGTTTTTTTACTCAGCATATTATGCTGAGTAAAAAAAACTCAATTTAAAAAAAAAGAGGTTGAGTGGACTTTGTGGATTTTGCATTCCAACTCTTCATATGGTCCTCTTGAGAAGATTACATTTGTGCATGTAAAAAAAGCCACTATTTCCCAAATCTGGCAAAAAATTGAGGAAGGAAAATCAGCGAAAGACCCAGCCAACCACGCCACCCCTTCGGAGCCCTCATGTCAGCCAATAGAATATCAGAACTTGGAGTCACTTGTCAGCTCAGCCAATAAAACCATGCTTAAAAGTCCTCCGTCAAACTTAGTAGAGAGAGTACATCAGTGCTATGAAATTGTGCCTTTTAACAGCCATGAGGAGCATCTTATTTTTCATTCTTTTTCAATCAGGTAAATATATGCACCTCTCCTTTTAATTTTATGGAATTTTATTTCATTTATTCATCATTGCTGCAGTCTATGTGCCACTGGGGTCTGATATGCCATGTGAAATTTACTACCCAGTGGAGGCCACAGCCTGGTAAAATTAAAAGAAATAGTTTGGGTTCTTTCTTTCTTTCCTGCCATAGGCAGTGGTCAGCAAGCTCCCAGTTTGTAGAAGCAATGCGTAGTGCAGGCTCAGAAGCAGAGCAATACAGTACTGTGTACGGAAACAGCTAAAAAACATGTTCCCCACCTAAAAGAAGCCTTGCTTACAATAAATTAATTTTGGTCAATGTTTATTCAATATGGAAAACTATCTGCTATTTATATCATGTTTACTGTTTGTTGACATTTTCTTCTCAATAGCACCGTTTGAATAGGCTACTGACTCAAGCCATTGCATTTTATTTATTGAGGCCTGTTTGTTTATAAGTTCAGATAACATTTTGATATCTTTACCCTTGATAAACACTTTCTCAAGTTGCATTCAACCAAAGCCTTGTTTAATTTATTATGTTTATGTTGAGATGAGGAAATGTTAAGTTGATTGGATGTGAGAAATAAAAACACGATGGACTTCGCTCAGATTTGAAATTTATGTTCAGGTTCCATGTACCGACACAGAACCTGCTTTTCACACTCTACATTGTCAGCTCTTTTTTTTTTTTTTTTTTTTTTTGATTGAAATGATCATTTTTAGATAGGCAAACTGATTGTTATGATCCAGACCAGGAATCAAGTCTTGAGACAGAGAACAATAGCTGGGTTTATTGATAGTCATATAGGCAGTGGGACTGAGCCCGGAGAAGAATAGCATAGTTCAGTTCAGATGTTATGGGTGAAGCAGTGTCAGCATTGCCAATCTCCAGCCAGGGGCTTTCCAAGAGGGGGGCGCACTTCAATAGAGCTGAACTGTCCAAAGGCAAAATGGATTAGCTTAGGAGCAATGCGGTTCCAATCCTGATGACTGTAGAGGGATAGTGATCTTGTTCCTAATAAACTGGACAGAGAAACGGACTGGGAAAGGATTAATAGCTACGCGGTCCCAATCCTGGAAACTATGAGAAAGGCTTGGGAGCTTGTTCTTATTAATTGGGTAATGAAGAGAACTTCCATAATTACGATCATTAAAGGTTAAGTTTCACATTATAAAGACGAAGAGTTTTACTTGTAAATACCCTGGTTCAAAGTGCTATAACATTTTACCAGGGACGTGCGGTCAGGGTAGGCAGTGACTTCTCCTTTTTTATCGCTAGATTTTGTCAACCTGTTTCCAAGTACTATGCCTGATAGTCAATCAATTAATTTGACCTTTTTTTCTGGTCATTTAAGCCTGTAATGATTAAGAGGTGATAGTGACAAAAAGATTAATTTACCTTTATGCTTTGATTCGAGACTGCAAGGAAGTAAATCTTAATAATTAATTAGGCAAAAATCTCAACTCTCTCGGTCATTCCGTTGATTGTTTTGATCTATTGTTTCTCGGATTATGAAAGAAGACTGAAAATAAACTCTCTATTTTTAAAAAATGGCATTAAAAAGTATGTGTTTAAGGGGGGAAATATTATCGTAAACATATTGACCACACATTGAACGCCGCAAAAGATAGGTTTTAATATTTGTTAATATGCGTTAGCTTCCTCTAAGCAAATATGAACAAACTTGCTGTCTCGTGAGCATTTTGAGTTAGGTTCACTGAGCAATAATGTCGTGGATGGAACTGGCATGCCATTCTGCCATTTAGTCTTGTAAATTAGTAAATCAATCCTCAGACTGCTAATCAAGCAAAGTAATAGAGTTATCGTTTGTTTAACGGTGAGGATTCTGCCTACCCTACCTGACCTCCGACGGCACGTCACTGCATATTACTGTCCAGCAACTTGCAACTCAATAGAGGGGGTATAACGATGTCTCACACTCACAAGAGGTAGGGTAGAGATGTAACAAGACCCAGCCAGGGATAAGGGAGCAAGTAGGATACAAACCAATCAAAGGAGACATTATACGATTATTGGCTTCAGTTGAGGCGAATCCCGTGATTTATCCACCTTGGACAGGTGATATTCAGCGATAACTGAAGTCAGGAATTGTTTTATTATATGACCCTACTCGAAAATAAAAAATAAGAGACGGGCGACAACTCTAATGTAAAGCTCCTCATTGGGATGAAGGGACACGAAATACAGGCACTGTCAGGGGCTCCTGCAGGGAGGCCTAGGCTGCGTCCGAATAGTCAAAAAATTATGGCCTATCCACTAATCCCTAACCACTTTTCTTTAACCTTTGTGGAAAATGTCGTAAGGGTAAGGAAAGGTGTTTAAGGGAATTCCTAACAGCTTAGGAAGACAACCGCACTAATTAGAGAATCCGAATGCACTTACACTAGGCAACGTGATCATGAGTCCCCTGCCCATCATATACGTTTCTTTACGCGATTAGTCGGATGAGTGGTCGCCGCTTTAAACATTGCAGCTGCACAGAATTGTGGGACAGGTTTATCTCCTTTCTTTACGAAAAGGATGGTTCTGTGTACCCTATGCTAAAGGTGGTAAATTAGGAAGCACTGAGACACCTTTCCTTAACATTTGAAAAATTCAAATCCACTTATCATGGCTGCCATGTAATTATTTCCGGATCACTTTTCAGGAGTTAGGAACTTTCCTAAGCAAAAAAGACTATTCAGACGCAGCCCTAATCTATTTCTATCTTGAGGTCACCAGATTGTTATATTCACCTCTCGCGCACTTTCGTGTGGTGAAATATCTCAGTTTAGAGTGACCCGCGGAGCTCGCCTCAACCAATTAGGAGAAAGCGAATCCTTACATCATATAATAATACTTCTAATTGACACGCAAGTTGCTGGATAGGAGGAGACAGAATGAACCATTCTTAAATTCTTTGCATACCATGCATTCCAATGCCAAAACGAGGCTTGACCAGCAAAACAAAGAAAATGTCTGTGTCCCGCAGTGTAATGGGGATACTAGATTGCACGCTTTTCTTATTTTTCATGGTTTTCTGAAAGATTATTTTTGAAAAAATAAATGGTTGAATCAGATAAGGAGAGATGAAGGGCAAGAACTACAGGGGTTTCATGATCGCAATACACATTTCCGATGGATTTATTTATCGAAGCACTAATGGTGGCCTGATCTGGTCAAGACTGAGAGTACAGGATTCTGTTTATCACATAACTGAATTGCTCAATTTAATCAAAAACAAATGTAATTTCCTTAAGCGCCTGAATAGTAATTCCCAATATGTGTTAGCACTGAGCTAATGCCATTACTCTGCTAACTTACACTGCAGTAAATACATCACTTTCGTGTTTGAACTATCTAGCAACAGTTTGTACTGATTACTTTTACATCATGACTTGGGCTATGGGAAAGTATTACAGTAATGTAATGCAGAAAAATCTGGAATAAATGCCAAATCACGGTTTTCACCCGCTGTCACCTGAGTGGTTAGCTAACGTTAGCTCGCTAGCTGACAAACTAATGTTAGTTAATGTAATGGAAAGGTACTGCAAGCACGCAAGCGAAGTATCTTATGAGAATGGCACTTAGCTAGCCTGCCACAGTGCCAGGCCGTACCGATTTAACCAACATTACATTGGGTATTCAGTGACTAAATATTAACAGCATGACTTAATATGGAACGACATTTTGCCCACGCTCTCAGACAATGAAACTTCCGCAAAAGTTATGTACCTAAGCTAATATCAAAACACGTCATGAGTTGGGCTATGGGAGAAGTAGGCCTACTACAGTTATGTGATGAAGAAAAAGCTTGAAAAAATTCCAAAGTACAGTTTTCTTCCACAGACGAGGCCATTGTAAATCCTTGTAAACAAAGCCAGCAATCCAGTTTCGCCTCTTAAGCCTCGCTTTGGACAAAAATGAATACAGGTGTTAATTAGCTGAATATTGAGTGGTCAATTCACATGAGGATTGTGACACAAATGGCCCACGTCTCATCTCTCGCGTCCCTTGTGGGCTATTTATCATTGTCTTTGTTTTAAGTCATGGCCATCTGATTGATTCTGAAGTGCTATGGGATACATAAGGTCACCCATGATGTTTCTTTGGGCTACGGAGAACAGACAAATCTAAGTTGTGTATTTCCTTTATTGTTTCATAATTCATATGCTTTATAGGTATGAATAATTTTGGACTTAACTGTATGAACGACAAACATGCAAATAGGCAAGAAGGATGCGTTTCAGTTAGTGAAACATAATTTTGGTTCAGGACTACTGTAAAAAAAAAGATAATTTGATACCGCATTATAAATAAACCGGCAATATTGAAGCCTTGACGTTTTCGCCTGTACTGTTTTGGTTGTTCTTACAGAACTGTCAGGCTGTTTGTTTGTGTATCAAAATTTTTCTCTGCTTCGAGTTAGTCTCAGACATAATTTTGGTGGGTAGCATGCGACCTAGATATTTTTGCATTGCAGGCTCCAGTCACTTAGAGGTGTATTACCCCATTAAATTGGCAGGAGGCACTAAACTCTCTTTCATGGGATTTCTATATGGGTGCATCTCAAAACATAGGCTGCATCCTTCTAGGCTGCATTTTTAGGGGTCATCACTTAATTCCATCCGCCAAACTGACGTAACTTCATTTTATCTCCATTAAACAGCTTTGGTTGAAGTGAGTCGTCACTAGTTTCCCTAACCTTAACCTGAACTTCAACCCCTAATCCTAAACCTAGCCCAAAACCTAACCCTAAATTTAACCTTGTTCTGTACCCTAAATGTCAGTTTGGCAGATGGAAGTAAGTGACGATCCCTAACAATGCAGCCTTCTAAGGATGCAGGTTAGGCTTTGAGATGCACCATATAACTCGCTATGGTCCTCTCGGGAGCGGCTGCTGAGTCAAGTGTGACGCCTAGCAGTAAAATTCGATATACCAGTCCGATCTTTCGCTTAATATCTAACTGGTTTGAAAATGTGTGCGCCGGTCCAACCTTATCTGTCAATGTGTTGGATAAATGGAAGTTGAAAAGAAGCTTTGTTGGCTAAGCTCAGTTTTGTTTATGCGAAAAAAGCAGTCTAGAGTAGTGTTTTACTCTTGTAATTTAAGTTGTATTTTTCTTTCAATTAGAAATGACTTTCAAGAGGCTTGTTTCAAGTTGCTGTTTGCTTAAAATGTGAAATTATCAGGGTACGACAGCATCTGCTCCGCCAGTATTACCGGGCCTGGTGAGGTGAGAGCCACAGCGGGGCAAACAGTCAACATAAAATGCAGCTACGACGGCGCATACGTGGCCTACTCCAAGTACTGGTGCCAAGGGGAGATATATCGCACATGCCAGAAGGTGGTGAGGACCAGAGGAACACCTGTAAATGGCAGAGTCTCCATCAGTGAGGACAAGGCCGCGCGAACGTTCACCGTCACCCTGACATCCGTCCAGCCTCAGGATGAAGGGCAGTACTGGTGTGTCATCTCCATACCCATTCTAAAAAACCCTAATGCTCCTGTGTACTTGCGAGTACTCCCATCCGCAGGTAAGCCAGAGGAATTACTGGTGGATGTCAAAGGATAATGACAGATAAAGTTCTCTTTGGAATGGGGCTAGTAAGACAGAAAGATTGCTTGAAAAAAAATAATAATCAAAAAAGCCCAGTGAATGGTGTTGGTGTACCATGGAAGATATGATAATATATATATATATATATACTATTCAAAAAAAGTAGGGGATATTTTATTTTGAGATCAAAATTTTCACATATACAAAGGGATACGAAACCATGTTGTATAGTTCCTTACTGAGGAAGCATTTCCAAAGAAATTCATCACCCAAACACATCAATGACACTCTCACGATCTGCACGGGATGCTATTGATGATCAATGGGGTTGTGCCACAAATTTGCATGACTCTGAATTGGAAGGTTAGAGCCACTGTAAAGGAAGATTTTGAAGAGAAAGCATCAGATTATCAGTGGTTGAAGTCGTTAATTAAACAGAGACCATGCGCCGTCTAACACAGGAGGAGAGGTTACGTGCCCTTGGCATGCTACAGGTTGGCACAAGACAGGTCGTTGTGGCAAGGGCAATGAATGTTTCCCAGTCTGTCATCAGCAGATTATGGTCCAGACATCGTGCTACAGGGTCTGTTCAGGATAGACCACGATCCGGTCGACCAAGGGCAACAACTCAGGCTCAGGACAGATTCATCCGCACTATTGTCTTGAGAAATCGTATGGTAACAGCAAATCAGATAAGGTCTCAACTTCAAAGGGATACTGGCTTGGTAGTGAGTGGCCAGACCATCAGGAATCGTCTGCACAGATTTCACGCGTACGCCCGGCGTCCTCGTGTCATTCCCTGTTTGAGGGATCGTCACATTAGGGCCAGACTCCAATGGTGTCGTCATCATCAACGCTGGGATAATCGCCGATGGAACAACGTAATGTTCTCAGATGAGTCGAGGTTCACTGTGGACTTCCTTGACAGACGCCTTGAGGGTTTGGCGCCCGGCGTAGCGAACGTTTCCATGACGTTAACGTCATTAGACATGATCCGTATGGGGGTGGATCTGTAATGGTGTGGGGAGGCATCACTGCTGCCGCAGAACAGACTTGCATGTTGTTGCTGGGCGTGTCACAGGGCAGTACTACCGGGACAACATCTTGGCACCCCATGTTGTGCCGTTTGCACGTCGTTATGGCCGCCGTTTCATTTTTTTCCAAGATGACAATGCCAGATGTCATAGGGCCAGGATCGTTACAGATTACCTCCAGCAGCAGAATATCACCACATTACCATGGCCAGCACTCAGTCCGGACCTTTTCCCCATCGAGCATGTCTGGGACATGCTTGGACAGCGGCTACGCCAACGTCAACAACCTCCTGCCAATGTCCAAGAACTTGCTGCAGCATTGCAACAGGAATGGAATAACGTTCCCCAAAAATGACCTGGGGCGTCTCGTTAGGAGTATGCCACGGCGAATTCGAGCTTGTCTAGCCAACCGAGGGGGTTTTACCCGCTACTGACTCTGTTTCACAATGGTGGTAAATTTGCTGTGTGACCCTGTGTTTGTGTCGACCCTTATTCTGTAGAATCTGTCCTTTACTGACTGTACACAGGGTTTCGAATAAATTGACAAATGTTTCCTTAATGTTTTTATGTCATTTGTTTCCTTCCTGACCTCATGATCTGCATTTCATGGTACTTGTAAATCCAATACCCCCTACTTTTTTTGAATAGTAATATATATATAAAATTTATTAATCCTGAGGGAAATTCTTTTGCCAGATTGCTCCAACATTACAGTAACAATAAAACAAAAGAGTATCCAATGGGTGAAAAATAAATAAAAAATGAAATAAATAAAAAGTCTTTAAGAAATAAATGCAAATAAACAGTGCCTAATAGAGTAACAATACAATACAAGTACAAGTACAATAGGTTAAGTACAAAAGTAGCGAAAAATATATTATTAAAATTAGTATTGCACATGATTATGGAAAATAAATAATTTAGCCCGTGATGTTGGGAAGTACAACCCCAATTCTGAAACCGTTGGGATGAAGTGTAAATTGTGAATAAAATCAAAGTGCAATGAGTTTCAGATCACATGAGCCAATATGTTATTTACAATACAACATAGTTAACATTTCAAATGTTGAAACTGAGATGTTTTATATTTTTATCCGCAAAATGAGCTCATTTCAAATTTTCTGGCTGTAACAGGTCTCAAAAAAGTTGGGACACAGGCAAAAAAGGGCTGAAAAAGCAATTAATAAATAAGAGAATCAGCTGAAAGAACATTTAGCAAGTAATTAAGTTAACTGGCATCAGGTGTGCAACATAATTGGCTATAAAAGGGATGTCTTAGAGAGGCTGAGTCTCTCAGAAGTAAAGATGGCCAGAGGCTCTCCAACCCGTGAAGGCTTGCGTAAAAGAAATGCGGAATACTTTAAAAACAATGTTCCTCAATGTCAAATTGCAAAGGCTTTGAAGGTCTCATCATCGACAGCGCATAACATCATCAAAAGATTCAGAGAAATTGGAAAACTCTCTGTGCGTAAGGGACAAGACCAAAGACCTTTACTGGATGCCCGTGATCTTCGGGCCCTCAGACGCCACTGCATCTCTCACCGGCATGATTCTGTCATTGACATTGCTAAATGGGCCCAGGAATACTTCAAGAAACCACTGTCTGTAAACACAGTCCGCTGTGCCATCCACAGATGCCACCTAAAACTCTATCATGCAAAAAGGAAGCCGTTGTTGAGCATGATCCAGAAGCGCCGCTGTGTTCTGTCGGCCAAGGCTCATTTAAAATGGACTGTAGCAAGGTGGCAAAGTGTCCTGTGGTCAGACGAGTCCAAATTTGACATTCTTGTTGGAAATCATGGGCGTTGTGTCCTCCGGGCTAAAGAGGAGAAAGACCACCCCTCCTGTTATCAGCGTTCAGTTCAAAAGCCAGCATCTCTGATGGTATGGGGATGCATTAGTGCATATGGTGTGGGACACTTGCATGTTTTCAAAAGCACCATGAATGATGAAAGGTATATTAAGGTTTTAGAACAAGATATGCTCCCCTCCAGATGACATCTGTTCCAGGGAAGGCCTTGAGTATTTCAGCAGAACAATGCAAAACCACATACTGCAGCTATTACAACAGCATGGCTTCGTAGTAGAAGAGTCCGTGTGCTGAACTGGCCTGCCTGCAGCTGGAAGCCCGTATTAAACAAGAGTGGGATCAAATTCCAATGGCTAAACTCAAGAAACTTGTCTCCTCAATACCCAGACGCCACCACCCTGCCTCCACCCTCCACCCTTTATTTTGAAGCATTCTCCAAAGTTTGAATAGAAAATATTAATAAATGTACAATAACTTGAGCAAGAAAAATAGCTAAAATGACTCATCAGAGCTTTCTTACAAACTGTATGGGAGTGGCCATAATGATCGTTTCAGGGGAAGGGGGTGATTTGTATTAACTCTACAATTGGTTGGTCTCTGATTGATGAAACTACATAATGAACCGCACTAGGAGGAACCACATGCAGATCAACTGGAATTGCCTTGTGGGCTGTTTATTATAAAGTCAGAACATAGGGATAATATTACAGAAGGGGGCATAGGCAATTCCGATCTGGGACAGTCCAAGCCAGGCGAACTGCATTCAGTAGTTGAGGGGGTTTCCAAGCCGTGGTCAGGAACTGTCCAGGGGTCAGAAGCAAGGTTATCAAACCAAATTTCTGCAGGGCTGCACATTCACAGAATCACCAGGAACTTTGGAAAAGGGAAACAGTCCATGATTTGGTGTCTTCTGAGGAGCAGGAAGTGATTGCCCCTAATAAAAGGCTCAAAAATACTTTTAAACATTTTACTTGTTTTATTACCAATAAAGGAGGAGAGCATAAGCTTGGTTTGCTCACAACTCAGGAAGGTCTAACAGACAGAACAATCCAATAACAAGTGACAGGAAAAAGAAATGTACAGTAGCAGTCAAAAGTTTGGACATACCCACATTTTTCTTACCATACATGTTAAATAAAGAAAGAAGCACCCTTTATTTAGGAAAAAAAAAAGGATCTAATTCTTCAATCCGTCAAACTAACCAGTGTTTGTTGTCATATTTGCTGAGCATACTCAACCCCCCCCTGCCCCCCCACACACACACACACACAAAAGGACAGTCATATGGCTATAATGAGTTTGCAGCTGAACAGCTGTCTAACTTCCCAAAGATGTGCTGCACTTGTGGTGAGTTTTTTGTGGCCTCTTTGCCCAATAAGTCGCAAAACAGCTTGACTTTAATTCGGCCGTTGGAAAATGGGAGGAACTTGTTTGCTGTTTACTTTGCAAAATATGGCTTCCTTTAGAATTCCAAAATTTTGACACTATTCAAACAAATAAATTATTCTCTTCTAACTTCTGATTGTTTACCTCTCACAAGATTCCATTTGAGATTATGTAGAGAAGCTAAGCCATTTACATTTCTCTAAAAACTGAGTGCTGTGACATTAGCAAAGTGTGTCCAAACTTTTGACTGGTACTGTATATAGACTGTACTAATTACACAATTGAGCCAAGGAAACACTAGAGCATGAGAGGGGTCTGGGGAGTAATCAGGCAATAAATCGATCAAGGGAGATATTAGAGCAAAACCGACACTATACTGCTGGAACAGGAGAAGATTCATTAAAAATACTGACGGACTGTGAGAAACTTGGTGTTTTACTAGAAAACAACATGACATCACTTTGAGATGAAAAGGTTCATGCCCAATTTAAATCCAGCCACTGGGAAAAAAAAAATCTTTGTAAATTTATTTTGAGAGAAATGTCATCTTCTCGTACTTTTTGTATGTATATTGTATACCCCCAACTTCCAAAACAAGATAGATGAAAAACAGTTGATGATTTAATTTCCCAGGGTCTTAAAGATTTTTTATCTTCTAACATTTTTCTGCCATCTCTTTGAACACTGCAGATGAACCTCCCACTATTTCCACCAGGGGGCCGCAAGAATCTGGAGCCTCAGAGTGAGTGCTGTAAGAAGTTGAACAGATTGGAAATTACCTGGGGTAAGTTTCCCAAGAGCTTAGTTGCCAACTCTGGTTCAGTGTTTAGCTACTAAGCTTTTGGGAAATGTACCCCTGAATGATAATGTACACCTCTGACCCACTGAGCCGCTTTCCAAAGCTCCTCACCAGTCCCTAGGTCTCAGATGTGACAAGGCGAGAAACCAAACTGATATACATGAACTCTATTGCTATACACAGCATTATCTCTGTCTTTCTCTCCCTCTTCCTGTCTTTCTACGTCTCTGTCCTCTCTTCTTTTATGCTTTATTAATCTTTCTCTTCCTCTTCCTGTCTCTCTCCCTCTCTTTCTATTTCCTCTCTTGATCTCCCTCCCCTTGCGCCTCAGACTCAATTTTTCTCTTGCTCATTATTATCTCTCCCTGCCCCTCCTCCTGTCTGTTTTTCTCTTCCTCTCTGTCTTGCTCTTTCTTGTCATTTCCTTGCTCATCACTCTCTCTCCATATCTCACCCTGTCCCTCACTTTTTTCTCTCGCTCACACTTCATCTCACCTAATTTCTCCTTCTCTCTTTCTCTCTGTGCCTCTGATTATTCTCAACAAACTCCTTAATTTGAGGTTCAAATAATGAGCTTCATCTTGTATTTGCATAAAATGGCAATGTTTATTGGCCCCCCTTCCTTTCGATCTTCTACTGATTGCGTGACCATGACGCCTGCTCTATTGCAAAGTAATATTGTAATAGGTCACCATGGTAATGTAATATTGTCATATATCATGTCTCTATTATAATGCAATATTGTAATGTGTCTCTCATGTAATATTGAGGTATGTCTGCCCATCTTGTGCAGTCAGAACGTGTGGTCCACTTTGCGATGGATCCTGTTCTTCCTGATGCTGGCGTGTCCCCTGGGTGTGTGTTTTTGGGAGAGGAGTGCAGGACATAACTGCGTCGCTGTCTGTCCCCGAATATGTATCCACACCCCGCCGTCACTGCTGCCACCTTTACCCCAAACGGGATGACTTCATCTCACCAGCCTCCTGGCTTACAAGACTTGTTACACAGACAGATTTTGTACACTGTGAGTGGCTGCCCAGGAATTCTGGCTGCAAACAGACTTTTGATTAACACTATGACAACAGCTACATCAATAACTATGTGATTGTCATTACAGTGGTTCCCAGTGCGATGTACAGCTCATGGGGGTGGGGATGGGAGTCCGCAAAGAGACAAAAGGGTAGCAGTGGTGTAACCATATAAGTGATTGTGCTTATTTATTTTTTTCTGTATGTGCGTGTGGATATGTATGATTGTGTGTGTGTGTGTGTGTGTGTGTGTGTGTGTGTGTGTGTGTGTGTGTGTGTGTGTGTGTGTGTAAATAAAGGAATGTGAGTACTTTCAGAGGAAACAGGATTTCTGGTACTTTGTGGCGTGCTTCTTTTAAAGGTTGTGAAATTTGAGAAACTGAAGTGCAATATGTCATATAAAGAAGGAAGTCTGAATACATGGTGTTAGCTATACTGGCAAAGCATCTATAAAGGTTGATTTTAGACCAAAAGGTCAAGGGTCAATGCTCTGTTGCTGTGTGATGGTCACCTTCACCTGAGTCAATCACAATCCTTTCATCTAGTTTGAGAGCCTAACAAAACCTGTAAACCATCTTTATCCCATCTAAATTACAGTATGACCTTCCATGCTCCAAAATGTGGTCATTACCATGTACCACATTCATGCCCCTTCATTTTTCAATTATTAGTATTGTAGTAGTAGCAGCAATGTGCAGTATATCGCAGCCATATAATAATATATAGTTTTATTATGTTACAATATTATATTATATTATATTATAGTCCATTTATATTACAACAGAATAAAATGTACAGAACAAAATATGCTCAGTGAAAAATGGCCGAATCCATGCCACAGTATGACAACTTACAAACAATTGATGATATATTTTTCATGTTTTGGGTGTTGGGGGCTAAAGAAAAGACATTATGGGCAGTTTGAGGGAGGGCGAGCTGGAGAAGAAGAGAATGCCGTATTTACCTGGGTTCATAAAAATGCAATAACACAACCAGTGTGTCATGGTTGAGATCCTGCCCCCATTACACATCAAATGTGTGAAAGCAATGTGAAAAGAATGTTATGTTTTATATTTTAGTAAAAATATACGGTGCATTCAAAAACATACAGAATACTTCATATAGTACATACTATTCTTTAGGGTATAGGAGGGTAGGTTACTACTCTGTTAAGGGGTCATCTGGGGTTAAATGGGCAAAATTTGATTATTTTTCCAAAAAAATTTTTTTTGAATAAAAATATTCTATAATAACCCACCTTTAATAATCACTAATTGCTCCAAGGATTAAAAACTGAACTCAACTTTTCAGTGCGGTCTAATGCATTTTCCATTGATTTCCTAAGGTATTACTTTTTCCACGTTTCTCATGTTTGCGGCAGCCATAACTATGGCGTTAAATTAGTCTCAAAACTCGAGCGCATGAAAACCGAGAGAGCGCGTGAAAACCGTGGGTGTACGACCCTCAGTATCCGCTCTCAACTTCAAAATGCGCTCACAATATCAAAAAATGCTCACAATATCAACAAATGCTCGCAATCTCACCACACGCGTGATTTCAACACGCGCTCACAATGTCAAAAAATGCTCGCAATCTCAATGCTCGCAATGTCAATAAATGCTCGCAATCTCACCGCTACTCACAATGTCAAAAAATGCTCGCAAATCTCAATAAATGCTCTAATCTCACCACGCTTCGCAATGTCAATAAATGCTCGCAATCACACACGCTCTCAATGTCAAAATATGCTCGCAATATCAGTATACGCTCGCTTGCCGATTTGACTTTAGAGACTTTGGAGGCGGGACTTTCAATGCTAACCATGAGTTCTGATTGGATGTTTGATTTTATAACTGGTTTTCAACTGCCGTAAACTACAGAATATGAAATCGAAGACGACAACTATCATTATGTTGGAGCAAGAAAGTTTTTCACAAAACGAAATCTTTCATTGATCTCATTTTAATATTGTTTGAAGGTATTGGTTTCATTCACTGTGCGTAGCTACGATGATGATGTATCATGGCTAGCTAAATATTTTATGTTAGAAAAGCTCGCTTACATCAGTCCCAACATCAATTATTTTACTATGCTATTTTAGCGCCAAATTTCCGGTAGACGGACACTTAGCTCACTTAGGCCATTTACGTAGCAATATAATTTTCCTGAGTTGTTCTTATTCATCAGGTTCTTCAAGCAATATTCTTCTCTGACGCTGAAGACGCGGTAATCTGCCGATTTGTGCTACCCATCTATAGACAAATAGAGATGCTGCTTTGCGGTTCAGCGCATATACAGACCCAAAATCTCGGGCTGTTTCTTCACTGACATCATAAAAATCTTTATAGCTATATCTTTAAAATATTTTTTTTCAGTGCGCCTTCCTACCTGTAAACATTTGGATACGTGCATGTACACACTAACGTTTCCTGAAAATGCAGGAATTAGACATGCAGCATTTTATCTTTGAACGAACGTATCCAGCTCATTAAAACATGAGCGAATGTTATAAGAAGTTAACAAAAATTATTTTGCAACTGTGGGCTGATTCATAGAGCAATATTAAGGCGAAAACAAAGACTGTCCGATCGTGGTGCGCTATGGTCGTATTTTTAGTTGAGGTAGCACAAATCGTCAGAACACCGGCCGAGAATAAAGTTTTCAGTTCGTACTTGAGCAGAAAACGAAGAAGTGGCGAATGACGAAGGAAGGGAAGGCAGTTTTCTTGACAGACGAGGCTAAAGCCACGACATAGCCGCTTTTTAATATTTGCAATATTCTATTATGAGCTATTGGCACACTATGGTGTCGCCATTGTGCATTGCTTTGTTGGGATGATATGTGACAGTCCACAGGAAAAGGGTGTATAAGGGATATTTTGGTCAAATTGAGTTAAGTGCATCTGATGATCTCATGCCAGGTACTAAACATAGAAAAACAGTTTTTCTCTAAAACGTAAAAAAAAAATTATAGGCCTACACCCTTTTCCTGTGGACTGTCACATATGGTTCGGAAATATTCGCTATATTCAGGTTAATGCTTTCAACGTTTCTTAGCCTTTAATTACTACTCGATGTCGTTTGAGCAAGTGGGTTATAGGTACTGCTGCTGTAGACTAATGCAATGTAACAAATAAATAAAACAGGCATAATTTAAATGCTTTAGGCGTAAATAGATGCCAGTTTGCGATGAGAGCAGTGGAAGTGTAAGGGGCCAAAAGCTATATAAAATGTATATAAGCGCAATACATAAACAGTATAAATTTACTGAACAGTTAACATTGTAGTTGTGTACAGCAGCAGTAATAGCGCGTGTCTATTACTCATTTGCTCAAGCGGCATCGAGTTGTAATTAAAGGCAGAGAAATGTTGAAAGCATTAGCCTGAATGCGGTGAATATTTCCGAACCATATCATCCTATCGAAACCTAGCGTGCCAATAGCTCATAATGAAATTCTTGCAAATATTAAAACGCTGCCACGGTATTAGGTTCGCTTGTCAAGAAACCTACCCTTAGTCCTTCACCATTTGCATTAAATCACTTTTACGTTTTCAGCACAAATAATGAACGAACTGAAGATCTTAACACTCGGCCGGGTCTTCAGCATCAGAAAAGAAATATTGTTTGAAGGAATTGATAATTAAGAACAACTCGGGAACGTAGCATTGCTATGTAAATGGTATAGCCATGGGTAAATTGATGCTAAAATAGGCTAGCTAAGTACAATAATTTACGTGGGGGCTGACGTTAGCCAGCTTGAACGTGAAATATTTAGCTAGCTATAATCTTAGCTACGTATAGCAAGTGAAACCAATACCTTCAAACAATATTAAAATGGAATAAATGAAAGATTTAATTTTGTGAAAAACTTCCTTGCTCCGACATGATGGTTGACCTCTTTGATTTCTTTCTTATTCTGTAGTTTACGGCAGTTGAAAACCAGTTATAGAATCAAACATCCAATCAAAGCTCATGGTTAGCATTGTAAGTCCCGCCCCCAAAGTCTCAAAAGTGAAATCGGCAAGCGAGCGTATACTGATATTGCGAGCATATTTTGACATTGAGAGCGCGGTGAGATTGCGAGCATTTATTGAGATTGCGAGCATTTTTTGACACTGTGAGCGGTGAGATTGCGAGCATTTATTGACATTGCGGCGTGGTGAGATTAAGAGCATTTTTGACATTGTGAGCGCGTGTTGAAATTACGAGCGTGGTGAGATTGCGAGCATTTATTGATATTGTGAGCATTTTTTGATATTGTGAGCGCATTTTGAAGTTGAGAGCGGATACTGAGGGTCGTACACCCACGGTTTTCACGCGCTCTCTCGGTTTTCATGCGCTCGAGTTTTGAGACTAATTTAACGCCATACATAACTTTTTTATTTATCATTGAAAATCAATGAAATTTGGGCTGCAGGTACTTTACTTCATTAGAAATGCAATGACGTAGGGAAATTTTGCCTATCTGTTACATACTTTGAATATTTTGAGTATTCGTCCGATTCTGCGCAAAATAATTTCAAAATTTGAGTAAAATGCCCCAAAATCACAAAACTGATAAATTGGGCAAAGAATGGCTATGTCATTACATTTGGATAAGCAATGGCTTTTAAATGATGAAAGAAAAACTTAATTCTATCATAGAGTTAAAGAGGAATTGGTGCCAGAAGTTTTCTGCATATTTAATAAGCTTTCTCGGTTACCATGGCAACCGCATAAACAGAAAAATGCCAACTTGTATCTTTTTTGGTGGTTATTACATATACCTCTTTAGATTAATTCTGAGTTGTTTCCTGGTGTCATTTTTCATTTAACCCCAGATCACCCCTTAAGCTGCGTTTCCACTAAACACTTTCAGCGTAGTGCCCTCAGAACAGGTATATTACCTGTATGGACAGGTGCCTGAACCCTGGTTCTGGTAGATCTGGTTTGCGTTTCCACCACTGTCTGTACTCTTAAATGTGGGCAGGGTTTTTACCAGATGGTCATTGCCGCGTCAACCACATAAGTGGCAGGTTTGTGTAAAGTCTTTATCTAGTAAGACTGACAATCCTCTCATGACCAATCACAGGACTGCAGTGTTTATAGCTCTACCTTTTAATATTGGATCAGTATGTTTGGTACCTCAGCAGGGGGTAATGAAAAAATGGCGCTGATCGGAGTGGTTCTTTCAGTTCCACTTACAACTTCTGACAATGGAAATGCAAAAATAATCATTCTCATGTGTAATGAACTGAACTGAATGGAACTGGGTGCTTGGAGAGAATGAGACTTTAGAATAAAACCCTCTGCCCCCCCCAAAAAAAAAGTAAAAACATGGATCACAGCAGGACCTGAATTGAGTCAATAAATATGCAAATATTTTATTTCATTACTGCTCTAAAATTAAGCACATTCTTCCTAACAGAACTACTCATTTTTACATGGCTGTTGGAAATGGAAACAAAATAAAGTAGTACACAATAATATCTTTAGCGTTGGTCAACCTTTCATAGATAGGACTTTGACTTGGTCATTACTGATAAATTATTCATAGTAGTGACGTTGGCTGATTACCAGCCTGACATTTTGTTCTTATATCAGCATGTACAAAATTGTCTTCTAATATCAGTCCCTCACCAAGATTACATATGTAGCATCCATGCTGTCAGATAGTTAGTTTTATGTTCTGTATTTTTCAACATCATCAGCTGTTCGCTCAGGCAGAGATTTTGGTTTTTCAGGGAAAAGATTGAAAAAAAAAAAGATTTTTTGAGCACAAAATACGTTTTTAAAATTCTGAACCCCGCTATGGTTTTGATTGACACAGTATTATCCTCTCTCGCAGCCCAGATGGACTGAGGTATACCTCTTTGAAGGCTGGTTGTTGCGTTTTGACATCACAATCACATTTTGGCCCATGGAGCTCTTACTCTCCCCCTCTGTCCCTTCCGTCGTTCTCTCATACCCCTCTGTCGCCTCACTGTGGTCGTTTCCGGTCACAGCAGGCAAGCACTCCCTTACACACGAGAATCCATAGCGTATTTTTTACCTGCTGCTGTTCTTCCATACTTATATATGGACCTTTTGTATTGTGAAGATCTTACATCTGAGAAAACAAAGATAATAACGTGCTCTTTTGGATGAGAATTGGACGATGCAATGCACAGTAAAGGAAACATCAAATCATTAGATAAAACAAGCAAAACTGAATTTACAGTATATGACAAAACCACCCCTCATCAATGATACATCATGAGTAAATACAAAGAGAATAAATCACAATCATGATAATCATTATATGCAATCATATTATTATTATTATTATTATGACAAGACTCAACTGTTTCTACTACTACTACTACTAGTACTAATTTTAATAAAAATAATAGCAATCATAATTGTAATCACAGTCATAGTCATAATTAAAATTACAATACTTACCATGAAAGCATAATTAAAAAAGAAAAAAGAAATATTGCATTTGCTCACCTCTAAAAATGTACAGGCAGCAGGTTAGCACAATAGATGCCAGAAAGCAGCCAGTAGACCCAGCCATAGCCAGCCAGCAGGACCAGCCAAACTCGTAGTGCATTCCTAAATATACGTTCTTCAGCACCAGAGTGGCCCTCTCAACGTATACATCCACAGCGTACCACACTGAACCGATCATCCCTGGGATGCCTAGAGGAAATAGTATTTTAATTTACCATTCGTGCATAGAACCAGACAGTATTCCTCGTGGAAACTCTTTGTCTTTTTTAAATGTAACATAACCTTTAATGACGCCAATTTGCGGAAGCCTCTCTTTTTACTTAGGTAGTTCAAACAAGCTTCCAAACCTACTCAGGATCGGGACTACGTTCAAGTTAACTAAGCTCAAGTTAGCTGCATTGTCCAGTTCAATAGGAATAAGTTCCCAAGCCTAATTCAGGGTCCAGGATTGGGACTGTATTCTTTAACCCTTTGCAAGTCTGTTTCGCTGTCCAGTTTGTTAGGAACTAGCTCCCAATACTTCTGTGGTCATCAGGATAGGAATCAAGTTTTCCTCGGGCTACTCTATGCTCCTGGTGAACTGTTTAGCTTTGGCGAAGTGTGCACTCCGCCTCTCTATCATCCTGGGAAGCCACTGGCTGGCAACTGATTTAGCCCTGCTTCACTCACTACATCTGAACTGAACTTTGCCCTCTGGGGTTCCGTCCCCATGGTTACTGTATTGCTGACAATAAACCTTAGTGTTGGACTGTGCTCTGCCTCCGCACTTGATTGCTAGTCAGGATCATACCACTTTAGAATATCTAAGAAATTTTAATATTAGACATAGATAACCTGAGTAAACAAAATTTCATTTTCCAAAGGAAAAAAGCCATTAAACCCTCCCTGGCCCCATGTGAAAAAATAATTGCCCCCTTTGATATTAAATTAACCAATTAAACAAATCCTATCGATAATTGGGCTCTATTTCACTAGACACACCCAGGCATGATTACTGCCAGCCCTGTTTGATCTAAACATCACTAAGTAGAACCTGTCTGGCAATGTTAAGTTGTCAAAAAGCAGTGCATGATTCCGCAATCAGAAAAAAATCAAGAACAGAAGAGAAACAAAGCAGTTGACATCTATCAGTCTGAAAAAAGGTTACAAAGAGTTTTCTAAGGCCTTGGGAATCCATCAATCAATGGTGAGAGCCATTATTTACAAATGGAGAAAACGTGGAACAGTGACGAACCTTCCCAAGAGTGGCTAGCCAACTGAAATTCCAAGACTGCGGCAAAGACTCATCCAGGAGGTCACTGTCACAACCCTCATGTGAGTGCCTTCCTTGTCTCCTTCCATTCAGCAACTTGCTTGTCTAGTTGTAGAAGTAATGTCTCTTTTTGTTTGGTTTGCATGTTGCGTGCTCCCTTATCCCAAGCTGTGTCTTAGTTCTTAGTTACCCCACTGCTTGTATAAGCAAGGTATTTATACCCCCTCTTTTGACTTGCAAGCCATTGGAATGTAATTTGGTATTTGTGCTCAGAACCAGTCAGTATTTACAGGTAAAACTTTTCGTCTTTTGAATGTTAAAGGGCATCTAAAGTTGACTCTCAGAAGGGACATTGAACGTCCAATGTTTACAAACAAATCACTTGCTTTTGTTGACCTCTTGCATTGTCACATGACCAATTTCATTCATTAACCAATGTTTTGTGTACACACGTAGATAATCCTTCTATTTCGGTTCATTTGCGCAGGTGCGGCTTGCTGATTGGCCGATAAACAAAAACAATAGGAATCGACTTTAGATCCCCTATAAACATAACCTTTAGTGATAGTAATTTACGGAAGTTTCCTCCCTCATTTACTTAATAAGAACAAGCTCCCAAGCCTCTCTCATGGTTGCCAGGATTGGAAAACTGTTCTTGTTCCCCCCACCCCACACACACACACACACACACACACCAGTAATTCCCAGCCCTGGAGTTTACCTTACCCCCCAGGCCAAAGATGAAGCCTGAAAAGTAGCAGATCCTCAGTTTTATGTGTGGCTCTTCCCTCAAGAGCTTGATGATGTCAATCCCTAGAACCAGCATGATGAGGGCAAAGCTGGCTAAGATGTCTGCTGTGATCATCAAGGCTCGCGTAAGTACGATCTTCACTGTGGGTGAGACAAACACACACTTCTTCTTTCACCGTCACCATTTATTGACTCTACCAAACCAGTTTAAGGTTTTGCCAAGAAAAGCTTGTCCTTACACAAAAGAAGGACCCCGCAGTTTTACTTGTACAATAAAATGCTGTTTTATTTAAAAAATGTACTTGTCTTATCTCAAAATAGAAATAAGTCATTGGTACTTAATTAAGGAGAATAAAACCTGATTAATTTAAAAATACTTGTGAGTAATAAAATATGTGGACCAACTTTATGGTTTTATAGTTTTACAGTCTAGTCGACTTTTGTTGAGAGTTTGCATATCTATTCATTCATTCTGAGGAAATATTTCTGCACCGATCCGATGTCACCACAATCTACCATATGTGCACATCAAAAAATAGCAATACTTTATTTCAGCCATAAAGCTAGTATTTGAATTTATTTCCCCCTGCTCCCTGTGGAGGAACGTAGCTGGTCAGTGTGATGGTAATGATGCAGAAGGTTATTTGAAAGCCGTGGGCAGTTGGCTTACGTGGGTGCTCGGCGAGTATAGTGTCATACTGGTCGCATGTTCGAATCCCGTCTTGCGTGTTAGTGATACACTCCCACCAAAGCCCTCTGCACTTCTGACTCACCTGCAGGGACAAATTAGGAAGAGTGAAAAAAATGGCAGTGTCCAAATCAAGCACTTTGATTGGTTATAAAGAATTACAGGAACAGTGGGACAGATTTACATTGCCACTTCTCTGATCCAGGGATCATGTTCATTATTTTAAAGAGGAATATAGTAAAGAGAGTTTTATAAAGATTACAGACCAGGGTGAGATTTGACCCTGGTGGTGGGACAGATTGTGATGGGGGCTTGGTTGTGGTGGAGTGAGGTGGGCTGGTTCAGAGGATAGGAAGATTTTATCTCCATAGATGTTACTATCTGGTCAATGACTGACACTACCACAGTGACCTCAAGGTCCTCCAAGAATTAGCAAAATAAAAGAACAAGACAAGAATATAGAAATATTTTAATGTTGAGCACATTTTGAGTCATTGTATCTAATTGTTCAAAGATTCTTTGAACTCAAGTGATTGGATTTTTTTCAACAGATCATAAATACCTCAACTGAGTGTTAAGGTGGCCCAATTAGATTCAGTTAAAGGGGACCTATTTTGCTATTTTTCCAAGTTTATATTTTGGTCTTTGACTCCCCTAGAGTACTCCTGATCGTGCAAAGTAAAAAAAAAGGGTATTTATTTCGCTCATACTGCCATCCTCAAAAACTGCATTTTTAGTACATTGTAGTCTCTGCCTGAAACGCCTCACTGGGGTGGCTCTTCCGCTATGGCCCCCACTCCCGTGGTGCACACTTTCTTCTGACTGGCCAGCTCTGTGGAGGGTGGAGTTAGGCGGGATGAGGCTGCAGAACGCAGTTTTCCGGTCCGGCCCCCAGAGTGAAACCTGAGACACGCCTGCAATCTGACAAGGAAGCGGCGGGCAAATTCCGCAATCTAACGTTATACTTGAATATAGATCTAATGACATGATCTTGTTCTAACAAAACGCAAGCCCAGCGAAAGTGGAGGACGAGTGCGAATATCTGTCAGCGCAAGCTCAAATTTGCTTTTCGCTACAGTTCGCTACGGCAACAGTTGGTGAGTACCGCGGTTTTCTACGCCTAGCTAGGATGCAGGGGAAGCTAGAATCCACCCCATATAGACACATTTGTAGAACGGGTCGACATGCCCAAGTGTAGACCGGAGACCGTAGAAATCCGGTGGGTCTGAGTTTAGAGGGAAACATGGACAGTGAGGAGCAGCTAAAAGTGGACCAACAGCTTATGGACTGCTTCGGTGTGTATTAGGACCTGCTGGTTCGTGTGCATAGCTGTGGTGTGTTGTTAGCGTGGAGAAACGAACAGCTTCTGCGCTGGTATATGACGGAGGGGCGAAAGCTCCAGGCTTAACGGCCTTTTCGGAAATTGCCCGTGGTAATGGTTTACTTACTGCGTCGTAATGACAAGTGTTTCCTCGCGGAGAATGGGCACGTTATGGATTGTGCACGAGAGCAAGCTAGAGCTCCGGTTATGTTATGAGCATAATACAGGTTTTACAGACCCTAAGTTCCGTCTGCGTGAACCGTTGCTTATGTGGAGCTAGCGAATCGATCACTTTTACAGGAAATATTTTTTTTGATTTGATTTATTTGGCAATAAAAGTACATGTAAAATACATCAAACAATAATTGCCGAGGATAACACTCAAAAGCACGAAACTTATTTCAAGTGTGGTCCTCAGAGAATAATTTAATATTCAGTCGCCGATTTAATATTCAATCGACAGCAATGCAGAGAAATCGTTTGTGATTCCATACATGTTATAGCCTGTGCTTTTCCCTATTGCTTTCACCGGTAGCATCAGAGAGCTTGCCCAGACATTGGGGATGTATCAGGCTGACCCCGGTCATAGATAAGTAAAGCGATCGTTTCACAAGCACCCAAAAACTCACCCCAAGCTTTGCAAAACCTACGTCTGGTCTAACTGCAGCCCAACTCGGCAGACACATACAGCACCTCTCCGGTTAGCTTCAACTGTAGTGGCTACAATCAGGCAATGTTATGATGAAACTCTCATATTGATGCTTACCGAAGTAACACAAGCATACCGATCAGAATCGCTGCAAATAAGTTATCCAGGAGCCTTTTTAATTAGCAGAGCAGGGGAACTAACATGCAGTAGCTGATAAGCGGTCATGACTTTGAATGTAATCTGTCGCGCGAAAAATTCGTTTCAAGGTCCGGTGTGAAAGCGGCTTGACATGCCCATATTCGTGTCTTTGCATTGACTTTGAATGTAATCTGTCGCGCGAAAAATTTGTTTCGTGTCTGATGTGAAAGCAGCTTTATGGATAGTACGCGACAGCAAGAGAGAGCTCGGTTATGTTATGAACATAATACAGTCGAGCTCGGTTATGTTATGAACGTAATACAGGTTTTGCAAACTGTACGTTCCGTTAGCGCGGACAAGTTGCTTATGTGGAGCTAACGAATCGATCACTTCTACAGGAAAGAATTACCTATTTAATCTCCGCCTTTTTCGGCTTTTTATTAGCCACAACAATTTCTAAAGGGGGATGAAATTATGTCAAGGTAGTGCAGAGAAATCATTTGTAAACCGGTAGAGCTTCTGCGCGTTCGCATTGCTTTCATGGTAGCACCAGAGAGCTTGCTCAGACATTTGTGAAGCATCCGGCTGATCCCGGTCATGGATAAGTGAAGCGATCACTAACTGTAGAGCCTACAATCGGGCAACGTTATGATGAAACTGCCACATTGATGTTTACCGAAGTAACACAAGCATACCGATCAGAATTACTGCATATAAGTTAACCAGGAGCATTTTTAATTAGCACGACACGCAAACTAACATGCAGTAGCTGGTAACCGAGCAGTCATAACCACAGAGACAAACCCTTGCAATACAGGTTTTACAGACAGCAAGTTCTGTTACTGTGAACAGTTGTACCAAGCATCCAAATTACAAACAAGTATTAAAAGTTAGCTTCAAATGAGGTTTATGTTCACACACCTTCTGTAGAATTTCCCGATATCTCTCTTGCATAATTAGGACACAAACATTAGCAACAGTAACTTGGCTACGTTAGCCGCTGTGCTACAGCCACAATCAACTGGCTATCATCTCAGGTTGGCTTATGCAGTAAAAGCAACTTACAGCTTCTGTGTCTGTGAGTCACGGACAGTCGCGACCGATACAGGCTTTATCTTCAGATATATTACAAAGCCTGCGTTTGAGGCCAGTTGTTAGTGCTAACTATCGCTAGCGGTCCTGCTAGCCACCCGTAACACGTTAGCTTCACTTACATTATTTGCTGTTATATCGTTACTTACAGCTTGTGGCTCCGAGCGCTTGATCGATGCAACTGCTTCAGGTTTGAGAATTATCCTTTATTGATAAAGCTATCTTTTGGTGTCTTTGGTGAAATGCTGAGCACAATCAGCTAACGCCCTTTGGCCGTGGCTTTTTGCTGCCAGCAAACAAAAAAAGCTACCCACTGATTTCTGGTGGCATCGTCTTTGGAAGAAAAATCGTTGTTTTTCTTCGCGTCCAAAAAAGTAAACGGACAAGCAGCTTTGGGAGAGATACTGACAAAATTGCACCTCAAATGATCTCGCGGTTCTTCTTTTTGTATTTCCAAAAGTGTAGATGCTACTAAGGCATAGTATGATCTGGCGTTGTTAGTGCCTGCTAGAATAGTTTCCGGTGTGGGCAGGTCCAGCGCCATGATTGGCTCTGGCTAGGTCTGTACTAATTGGATGGCACAACCTGACGTCAGGTTTTACCCAGATCTCGTGAAGATCTCGGGAGGAGCTGTTCAGAGAGGAAATCACGCTCACGAAATCACGTTCTTGGGTTACGGCGAAACCCCTGTATCTTGTGTTTAGAAACTTTTCAGAGGTTGAGCATGGACAACCAACATTTTAACATTACTAATATGTATTAAAAGAAGGATCAGCATAATAGGTCCCCTTTAAGTTCAACACATCTTTCAATTAGATTCAGTGACACAAAATGTGTCCTACCAAAAGGTTGAGCAGGCAGTTAAAGGGCTCAAGAGCTGAGGGCTCAAGGGCATGGTCAAAATCTCACCTCCAGGTCATCATCCGCATTGACCATCCAGCAGTCTGTCCAGGTGGCCACAATGAGGAAGACGGTCGACACCAGGGATAGAACGAACGCCATAAACTGAAGCACCACGATCATTCTAAGCTCTGGAGGACTCCAAGAACACAGAATCTAGTTTTTACCTTTCACATTTTTGGTACATTACTGACTTAAGTATCAAGAGCAATGTATACATCTTGCATTAATGTTTAAATACAATTTATTCATTTTACTGAATATTTGCTGAAGAATCTCACTTTATTTACAGTATATGATTCCTCCTTACCACCTCAGGAATCATGCCCTCAGAAGACCCTTATTACTGTATGTGTATTCACCGCCTCTCTCTTCTCCCCCCTCCCCTCTCAGCAAAATACCCTCATGAAGATGCTTTCAAGGAAAATAATCTACTAGGGTTTTTGCTGAGAATATATATACGTATATATTTTTTGTGGTACAAGGGGAACTTTTGTGCCAAGGAGATCTTCGAGGTGGTGTAAGATTGTGTTCTAACATGAGCACAACCTGATAAGACTTTAACTACCTGAATTATTTTCTTGAAGAAAAAAAAAATGCTTGTTTATGCCATTGCATATGTTGTTGAATTGGGACAGACAATATCTTCACCAATGTTGTGATTCTATATTCATGGACATCACATTAATTTGTTTTATCCTGCGATTGTTTGAATCTCAAATTCAAAAAATTAGAAATAAATTTGAAATAAAATCAGAATCAAATTAAAATTAAGTTTGAATTCAAAGGTGCATCCAAAGCAAATTTTACCAGCTTAAATTTTATTGTCATTTCAAACCATTCATAAGAAGAATAAGCAGCAAAGAAAATTGCCCTTCATAGGACGCTGAATACATGGTATTATTACTCATATTTAGATTATATTTAATAGATTACCTTTTACAAAACAACAAGGGTAACAACACAATTACCATCACCATTCCTCTGTCTCTACTGGCATAACCTTTTCTTTTGAAGGCAAATGAAAATGTGAAATGTAAATCAATGCAATAAAAAGAACATGTCATGTAAAGAGGGCTGTAATAATTTATGGTGCTAATAACACTGAACGTTCTGAAAGCTTAAAACACGTTTGAAGAAATGAATTAAATGTGGAGCAATATTTTACTACAAACTATAATAGTATTAGAAAGAGTAAAATTAATACTTTGAAAGGACTTTCTAAGTAATTTTAACACATCCCTATTATAGAAGCATTTAATAAAATATTCCACAGACAAACAACTCAGTAAAAATGTCACATTCCTTCGAAAACTACACTGAGCCATGACCACACCACCATGCAGTGAGACCAATGGACTAAACATTTTGAAAACCTCCACCTTGGTCAACTTAGTACGATCATCTCAACTAACCTCTCCCTCCAGATCTCACCATTCAAATTTTTTATGCTTTACCCAAATCATGCAAACAAATTGTATTTAAAAGAATCTGATTTACCTCCACTTTGACCGAGCAGGACTCATGATAATGTTCTACATGAAGGTTTGCACGTTGAAAAATGATTGACCTTCGCTAGCTTTGGAACAGGATTTTTTTTTTTTTTTTGGGTGCGGTGGGGGTGGCGGTGGGTACAGAAGGGTGGGTGCTGGTGGTGTTGGTGGGAGGTTTGCCGAGCTGAAGTGACCCCACAGCCCAAACCCATACTCCCCCTCCAGGCCGCAGGCTTGCTTATTATTCTGAATGGGATTTTTTTTTTCTGCAAGCGAAACACACTAAACGAAACACGTCTTTTTCCATGGCTATTTTGAACGTGGTAAGTGCTGAGGTCTGTGCACTGAATTCTTATTAAGGGGGCCATTGCTCTGACAATGGTGTTAATGCTTTCGAAGCCATGCTTATCAAGCTCAGCTAGTATCACTCCAGGCCATGGGCCCAGGCTCCTTTTGCCCCCATTGAATGCAATTTTCCTTTGTCCCACAGTTAAAAACTGCTCCAATTTAAATGCCATCACATAGCTGCCGATGACTCGCTCAGCTTGCTGTCAATGTTTAATAAGACCCCCGTGCACTGTTTACTATGGACCATATGCCCACTGGGCTTTTCTTTAAAGGATTTGTTTGTAAACTGGGGATGGAGTTGTAAAGTGGGATGTGATTGTAGCTGACTGCATGCCCTCTGTTTTCGGAGAAGTCTCTTTACCTTTATTTCCCTCCGCTGGCCTTATTACCCCTATTTGTGGTTGGAATTGTCTCTATGGTCATTGTTTACCAGAAGCCCTATCACTGTGCATGTAATAATAGTAATAATATTGGTTTTAGAATTTCCCAAATAAATTTTTCTCTAAAATAGGTTTCCCCTTTCTTCCGATCATATGAAAACTAGTATACAGATGATTGAAAATTTATCAGTCTTTTTTGATTATTAAACAAAGGGGATGATAAAGCCAGCACATTTGAAAAAGGAGTGGTAATAAGAAAATTAATCGCTATTATTACACCAAATATGAAAATGTTTTGTGCTTCATACCTTAAATGGGCTACGTATCATAAATCAAATATTTCCTTTGACAAAATATGCAAAGGCAAAAAAGGAAATTCTATGTTATCCAGAATTTTAATATAAATTATGCTCGGGGTCAACAAACAAAGTGAAGCATAATTTTTTGTACACAATGCATGATAGGTGTTTTTAACAGTCACTCCACGGGTCCACCATGAAAAATCTGCAAAAAGCGGCAAGGTGGGGGTCTGTGGATCCATTCTGTATATTAACTGTAGGTTGGCCCTGGGGCATGGAGGTGTCTGTTAGAGCCATTCGTCAAATGTTCATGTAGGGTACGAGAAGGGGCCATTTTTGTTTTCCACTTGTTATGAGCAGCTATTTCCCCCCAAAATATACTGATAATGTTTCAACTTTTTTCACTGCACTACAAAAAGAACAGACTTTTCCCTATTGTAGAATGAAAGTGGACATGTTGAAGATTCTTTCTGCTATCAGTAATTTTTTTCATGCTTCTGGTAGTGCTGGCCCAGGGCCCCAAAAAGGGGCCAAGTTTGACACTGCGAAATTATATGCCATATTTTGAGGTCGATATCTTACCTTCTGCAGGGTGTTGAAAAATGAATCTTTGCCAAGAAATAGGTAGATGCCTATGCCTTTATATTCAAAATGAAATTTTTTTCCAGCTATTTTTGTATTTTCACACTAGGCTCTCAAAAACCTTGTTATTAGCTATTTTTTTTTATTTTCACAGTTCCCCAATAGGGGGCTATCAACTTGGATTGGCGCAGTCGTATGCTACAGAACAACAGCAACAACAACAAAATGGCATTTGGCAATTTTTGTTGTTTGGCAATGGCAACAACAAAAATCATTTTTGGTGCATTCTTCATACTGTAGGTTGAGGAAGTGACAATAGGGGACAGCACCATAACACTAGTTCGACAAATTCTGGTCTCACTCGCAAACGGTAAACGTTCGCAAATTTTTTTTTCTGTTTCCAGTAATTCAAGTAATGGTTCTAATCCCATACGAGTCCCAAAATCCAACTCCCTGCAGAAGGCAAGTTATTGGGCTCGGAACATGGTCATCTCAAAATCAGTGATTTGGGGTAGGGGTAACATTCTCACCTATACCTCCCACATTTGGTAATATTTTTTATTGGTTTTCAGGGAAAACACAGGACTTCCAAGAGGGAATCCACCCACCAAAATGTAGTATCCCAAGTTGGACCATTTTCTGTCAAGACTTAATTTTCTCTTGCTCATTGAAATCCGTGAAATAGTGCTTAAATTAATGCCAAAATTCTATTTCTAGCAATAATTCTGTAATCACTGGAGATAAACCGCTCATACTGCACATCAGTGGCAGGCGGTGGACAGAGAACAAGGAGGGCGATAAACATGTCTTTAAACTGCTTATTAGTCTTGATCTGTTTTCAGTCAATTTTCCTGGTATAAGACACTTTAACTCTCCCCTCTCAGTAACTCTCCCCGCTCAGGTGTGGCTAATTGTCTTCGTTAAGACGAGAAATCAAACGCATCAGTTGAACGCAAAAAGAGCGCATTTCAATCTTTTTCATTTAAACAATCATTATGCACGGGTTTGACGACTTGATTAGGATGTGACAAAATTTAACGCAAAAAATCCACAGTGGTTTTTTTCGTGAAGAGTTGCCTATTAAGGGATGTGAATTGAACATTTTATAGAATTTACTTTTCACTCGCCTAAACATTTCATTATAAGGGAAACTAACATGTTGACCAAGAACAATGATTGAAATCGGGTCACTAATCTCATCCGTTTCAAGAGATTTTTTCCGCCCCCTCGGTTTTCCGTCCACCGCCCGCCACTGCTGCACATTCTAAGTAAGCTAGGTCAGACACATATATCCACCAAAAATTGTTCATTTTGGCTGACCCACCCCTTGCCGCATTTTGCATGGTCCATCCACGGAGTGACACTTAACTTTAAAACCATTATCATGAGTAGTTCTCTTTAAGGTAGGAACAATTAAAAAATATAAGAGAGCACTCGGTGGAGCGCATACCTTTGCCACACCATATATTAATTCTTTATGTTACTTAATATGTTCTGGATCACTTCCAAAATTAAATAAACTCTTACTTAGACTACCATCTACCATCCTGTCATATTTACTGCCAAATAGTTTGTATTTTTTTGAGTTATCTGGTCAGGAATATCACACAGCCCACGTTGGACAGAAAAACAACACAGGATTCCCAGACTATGGAAGAGTACACAAGTCCCTTGCATCCGGAATCATTCGAGCTTCTTTGTTACCAGCTGGAGCTGGATTTTTCTTCATGACAAAGAAAGATGAGTCTCTGTGTCCCTGCTTTGATTATCAGGGACTTAACTCCATTATCATCAATAATTGCTACCCTCTTCCTCTGATGGACTTGGCATTCTCCAACCTCCTTGGTAGTTGTCACTTTACTAAGCTGGGCCTGTGCAACACTTAACTCCTAGTATGCATGCAGGAAGAATATGAGCGAAAGACAGCGTTTAACACCCGTTCAGCTGTTAATGCCATTTGGGCTCACTAACGCCCCTGCTGCGTCCCAGAATCTCATTAATGATGTCTTCTGAGACATGGTGTCCCAGTTTACCAACGTCTACTTAGACAATATCCTGGTTTTCTCTCTAAACCAGGAGGACTGTACTTGCCACATCCACCTGGTTATTCAAAGATTGTTGGAAAATCACCTCTACTCGAAATGTGAATTCCATTGCACCGCTGTCTCCTTCTTGGGCTTCATTGTGAGGCAGGGCACCTTGGGGATGAATCGCCAAAAAAGCACAGGCTCTGCTGGATTAGCTGGTCCCTAAGGACAAAAAATATCTGCAGAGGTTCCTTGCGTTTGCCCATTTTTACTGGCGGTTCATTCGAGGGTACTCCACAGTGGCAGCACCTTTGACAGCGTTTACGTTCATCAAGGGTCCCATTGACTGGACCCTTCAGGCAGCCTCTTCCTTTCACCACCTCAAGGAGTTGTTCACCATCACTTCCATTCTCATGCTCCTGGATCCCAAGCATCAATTCATCATTGAAATCGATGTCTCTAATGTGGGTGTGGGGGCTGTCCTCACCCAGTGAGCAGTTGATGGTGAGGTACATCCATGTGCCATCTTCTCTTGACAGTTGTCTCCAGCTGAGAGAAATTACTCCATTGCTGACTGGGAGCTGTTGGCACTGAAAGCTTTCTTTAAGGAGTGGAGGCATTGGCTGGAGGGATTCAGTCTCCCCTTCCTCATCTGGACTCACCATGACAACCTGGGGTACCTCTTAACTGCTAAAAGCCTGAACCTCAGGAAAGCCCATTAGTCCCTTTGCTTCACAAGGTTTAACTTTGCCTTGATTTATTGTCCTGATTGTGAAAAAACCAAGCCTGACTCTGTCTTGTCTTTACTATCCTGTACCCAACTATCATACCAAAACCAACCTCCTGGGTTTTAACATTAAAGACATTAAAATGTCTTCTAGCAGCCACCAAGTTTAAAGTGGAGTGTAAAGTCAAAGGTGCATTGCAGTCATGTCACCCACCACTAGACGCACCACCCAATCCTCTCCTCATTCTTGAGAGATTAAGAAGCAATGTCCTTCCCTGGGCCCACACTTGAATGCCATACCAGCATCGTTCGCACTTTTGCACTCTAAGTTGACACTTCTGGTGGCCCACTATCCGCCAAGATACTTGGGAGTTTGTTGCAACCTGTTCTGAATGTGCTGTGGATTTCGTCACTAAGTTACCTTTGTCAGACGAGTTCACAATCATCCTCTTTACTGAGGACTGGTTCTCTAAGGCAGCCCACTTTGTGTCATTGGCGAAGGTGCCCACGGCCAAGCAGACTGCCCAGCTCCTATTACACCATGTGGTTTGCCTCCACAGCGCACCTCAGGAGGTGATCTCTGACCACAGCCCTCAGTTTGTCAGCGCTTCTGGAAGGCCTTTGGGGCCCTGGAGGGCACCATTCCCCTCCTGTCCTTCGGATTTCACCCAGAGATCAACAGCCAGGTGGAGCCAGGTGGAGGGGCTTAACCTGGAGTTGGGCAGGATTCTGTGCTACCTGGTTCCTTGTCTGGATCATAGCACTCAAATTTATAGAGGATTGCAATTTCTGGCTTGTATGGACGGTATGTGGCCCTGCTTTTCTGAAGTTGTTTTAATGTTTTTTCCTCTAATATCTTTGTAGTTCATCTGCCAGGTAGGGTCATTCCTTCACCTCATGATGTCAAGTGCAACCCTGCTCAATAACTTTTATTTTTCAGTAAATAAAAGGTTGTCAAAGGCTGTGACTTAGTTTTATTAAGGAAAGATATTACATGCACCTCAAACAGTTCATTCCTTTTATTCATCACGGTTAACTCCACATTCTTGACAAAATTCTGAATTTTCACAAATGCATTTTTGCAATATGAACAATGAGCTTTTTATATAACGTTATTGATCTGTTCAGTATGAAAAGACAATGTCTTACCCAAACCAAGAATAATTCTTCTTTCTATAACTCTATTCATATGTTTTTCAGCTATTGTATGAATGCTTTTGAGTGTTACACATTATGCGGTCCTATTTCTTTGAGCATATAATCATAATAATCATAATAATAATAATAATAATAATAATAATCTTCACCTTCCTACATTATATAAGAGCGGTTGAGAGAACTATCAGTGCGGCCTCTATCCTCACAGGGGTCACAAAAAGGTCAAACAGAGGTCAAAGGGCGAGGCATACTGGGGGCAGGGGTAAACAGCTGAAGCACAGAAAGGAGGGTCCATAATACACACCAGGTTACAAAACAAGGAGCAGAACAAGACTGAGACCCAACCACACAGGGAGAGGGGTCTCATCAGTCTGGGGAGCTGCCTTCTGACAACAACTCATCCCTGAATCAGAGACACACAGACACAGAAAGAAAGAGAGGGAGAGAGAAAGATAGAGGGGGAGGTAGAGAGAAAAGGGGATACAGAGAGAATGGGAGAGAATGGGGAGGGAGAGAGAGACACACATAATGTGATCAGAAAAGATCAACTGGGATCATATCCACCCTATTGAGACTTAATTACGCTGTTCTGTTTTAAAAGAAAGAAATAGGCAAATGAAACAATGAATCGCAACGAATTTAGAAGTAGAGCTGCGTATAAATCAAATTTAGTAGAACAACATGGGGATGTGAGTGAGAAATTGACCTCTTATGGCCTTTAACTTTAGGATGCTCAAATGTGGTCTGCAGTGCTGCCATTTTCAGTCTTCATCTCTTAGCAGCTCTGATTTTACCCTGGGATACCCAGTTAACTAAATCTCCGCCTAATTCAGGGTGCTACCCAAACAATGAACTGAGGCGAAAAATAGAACCATCGGAACGATTGCCCTCCAGGTCCAGTATGGCATTGAGAATCCACGCTTTAGATTATGTGTTTGTATCTTGCTCTACAGTGTTATATTTTTACCAGTCAGCAAGGGTAAAATCTTCAGTTGTTTCTATGCATATGTAGCCTAATAAAAACTGTGAGCCAATGCCTGCAGTATAAGCTATCATGGTAAACTCTGCATCGACATACGATCCAATTTAGCATCTTCACGTGTATTGGCTTTCGCATTTATGCATATCTCATGTTGTTATATCATATTTTCATGAAGGGGCAAATTTTTATGAATTGCGTTTAATGAAGTTTAACTTTCAGTTCGTCAACTCATGTTGAAATGTCTGTTACAACGCAAAAAATAGTTAGCGTTTGGCATAGACACCAAGCTCATCACTCCCCACAGATATTTTTGCATGAGCTACTGGGGAGTGATGATTAAAAGTCCCACCCCCCAGCCAGCCATACTGGTGCAAAGCAGCAATGCTTGGACAAGCACAGGGAAGATGCAGAACCTGGAGATTTTCTCAGTTTATAAGGACTGCCATATTGGGGGAGTGTTTCTACAGAAGATATAAATGGCGAGGTAATAGAGCAGCTTGAGTTGACTGCCTGAGCTAGTTTGCAGGCATAGCTTCATTTATAATATTTTGCTAGCTTGTTTAGTTAATCTATGTGATGAAGGGCAGTGATAATGCTTTCTGAATGGATATGATGTGGGTTGCTTGGGCATAATCCAGGGGGAAATATTTGATTTTACCACATTCAGTAAGAGCTAATGCATCCTATATATTTGCCATTGAATGCTGTACTGAAAGTAAATATGAAGGATGACTGTAGAATGAAAAATGATGTTACAGGGTAGAATTATCATGGAATACTCATGTTACAGGGTGGAATAGTTTGTGATATCCATTTTACAGGGTGACATGGACTGTAGAATGCAAAATGGTGTTACAGGGTGGGATTATCGTGGGACATTTGTGTTACAGGGTGGAATGGTTTGTGACATCCATTTTACAGGGTGAAATGATTTGTGAAAATTCAGGTTATATGATATGACCCAGTGTAATCATTATATTTTACTCAATCCAGAGCTCCTAATGTAAGACACAGTCATACAGGAAATTCAATAGCACTGGATTCAATTAACACTTACTTCCATTTGAATGCATGTACACATTCATTTCACCATCAAAGTATCCAAAACAAGTTTTACTAACTTATTGAGAATCTATCCACTGGCTCTGTCGTTTAAAAAGTTTTGCTAAATTGCGTGTTCAGAAAGTCATGATTTGCATTCAGAAATTGAGCCAGTGTTCCCTCTCTGGAACCGTGTGATCTACCGCATGTTGCTTATTTGTTCTGTGCCATACAAAAAATGTAAAGCTTCGCTGGGTTCACACACACTTCTTCCACTGGAACCATTGAAGAAAGAGAGAAAAAATGGTTTGCTTACAGTAAAATGATAAGTGGTTATAAAATACCACATTCATTTTGATATTGATTGAATCCAAATCATAAAAATCTACTCTAAAAGCAAACATGCCCTAATCTGGCCAAGTAGATATTGGTAATGTATCACAGTGAAGCCCTTGGCTCTTTCAGACTGCAAGTTGACAGAGTTCTGCGTGAGAGGTGTGTGTTGCAGTGTGTGTATTTGCAGCTTTAGCAGGGAGTTGCTTCAGTTGTTATACAGTTCTAATCATATGGGAAATAATGGTCCCATTGTTCTTGATTTAAGCTCTCAATATTGCTTTGCGGATTCCATTCACTTTTGGGGAAATCAGGAATTGAAAAGTCAGCAAGGAAACCCGTAGTGTAATGTCCCGAGCCAAGGTTTTCAGGTAAAAAATACAAATGCACAGACACAAACAAACAAATACACACACACACACACACACACACACACGCACACATGCTCGCACACACACACACACACACACACACACACAAAAACACGAACACACACTATAAGAGGACATGTGTATGATCTGCATAGTCTGTGGGCCAAAATTGGCCAAATTTATCATCAATTCTGTGCATAAATGTGTTTGAAACGCCTGTTTCAAAACAAGAATGGTTTAAAAAGTGTAGACTGGGGGATAGATGTTACTTGTTGATTTGATGAAGATAAATGCACTCACATGCACTTCATTGTTTTTGGAAAATGTTCATTGAATCCAGGCCATTAACTAATATTTCACTTGGCCGGAGAGAATTTGTTTCCTATACATTGTGTCAAAACAACAATGGCATTTAGTTAACATTGCAGTACATTATCTTATACACAACAGGGAGGTAAATATTCCAATTCAGATCTTTTATTGTTCTCCACTCTTGCAAAAAAAAAGAAACCTTTCAGAATTTATGGATTCTTTTGTTTACAATTTCTAAAAATGCTGTACATGACAAATTACACTGTAAAATTGCAAAATGACCCAGTTTAATGATGCATATGGCATTTGCAAACAGAATTAAGCCAAAGCTTTAAAGACAAAATAAAAGTGAAAACATTTGTCACAATATTCAGTTGCATCACAAAAGTGAGAGTTATTATTAAAAAAAAAAAAAACAAATGTAATACCATGAGCAGCTGAACACTGCATGTAAATGAAGCTAGAACCTTTTCAACAGAGACTGAAAAGGGCAAAATACACTCTGCTTCACCATTCTTTCACCCACTGCCTAAATACACTTATCCTTTTAATCTCCCTGGCAATCACAGAAGGGCAGAGGGTGTCCAGTATTCTCCGGAATAGCATCATTGTAGTTTGTATTTACAGTAAATCTACTCATCTGAGTATGCGGTTGGACCCTGTTCAACATTTTTGGATTTAATGCCATTTTCTGAAGTGTTGTGGTCTAAGGGTCATACTGAAAAACTGCCCCAACTTTCAGCACTGCAGCTGGGTTTGGATCAGAATGCGACCCTACTTAAAATTAGAAGCCTGAGGTCGATGAATATTTCCACTATGAAAGGCCTTGTGAATATTGAACTTATGCTGATTTTGACTGAATATATATTTCCTGACCTTAGTATTACAAGGTTCTATCTGCCCTGGAAACACACACATGATAGAACCTTATAACACTGAGGTCACGGTTTGCAAGCATTTGTTAAGTTATGTGTTAACACCTACTACTGGTTTTGACCCAAACAAATTAGCACCAGTTCATTTCAGCCATCAGCCAAGCTGATTCTGTGAAGCAGCATTCTCTCCCCTTAAAAACAAACCTAAAACCACAGTATGTTCTCCCCTTCAAAACAGACCTAAACCTAACACATTTTACCAAGAGAGTCAACACTCACTCTATTTTTGTTCCCCTGCAACAGCTGCACAAAACACTTCTTTTTATGCAGTAAGTCTATTATGCCTTAACTTCACAAAATAAATCACCATTACGCAAAGACTGCGAAGGATGTAGAGCTATTTAAGAATGTTTATGTCATCTTCCTGATATGAAAGCCCATGGTTTTACATTGCTTTTCATCATTTACAGGACCTTTTGTTTTTGTCCTTGGCAGTGCTTGTCATTGTGTGCAGGTGTATGCATTTATGCACATGTATATTTGTTAGTGTGCAGAATTAAAAGGGGTTTTGGGTACACCTGCCTGCTTGCTAAATGTCTAGAGATGTAAATGGGCGTGTAAATCCATGTATGCGTGTTTGTCAGTGCATGTGTATCCGTTTGTGTGTTCGTGTGTGGACTATACACAGTAAAAACAATGGTTTTCTCTGGGAATAAGAGGCCATCCCCTTCTGTCCACCATTAGTCGGCTATGGGCAGTTTACACATACTCCCTGGCTGTCGAGGGCTGTGATTGGCTGTAGTACTGCTGCCCTCTCCTGTCATCCGGGGCACAGGAACAACACAGGAAAGACCCTCCCAGCATGGTAAGGCTGGCCGCCGCCCACCCAACAAACAGGGCGGAGCCAAACTCAAACCTGTAACATTTTAAAGCAGGAGAATATACTTTATCTTCTCTGGAATAAATTATGGATCTATCTCATACAAGGTAACCTTACATGCAACATTCATTTCTTGCAGCATTAGCACTGGTAAATATAGAACAAGGTTATCAAAAGATTGTATTAAGTTTTAAAAAGTAATTTAACGCTTAGAGGATATGTGAAGTTGCACAACCTGTGGAACGAGTTAATAATATTCCAGAATAATAAAAAGACAAAATGCAGGGGTGAGCTGGCTAGATCTGGAAGAGCTGATTTCATATCTGGAAGAGCTAATACATACACATACAGCACTATATACAGACCATCACTTGTTAATATGGTTTAAGTCCTTTCACTGCCCGCACAATCATCATTTTGCCTTGATGTATGAAAGACTTATATAAAAGATATAAAAATGTAGTCTTTACCTGCCATTCACTGGTGTGTTGGGATTAAAAAACTGGTAGGAGACTTGTGTGGCATACCAGGAAACGGCCACCAATGTACACAAGCCTACAGATGAGGCAAATTTCAGATTAAAACAAGCACTGAAAAAACAATGAACACAATTATCTGTCCTTCATTCCATCTGTCATGAATATTTGGGCTATGTGAACAAGCACTGAGCAAGGACTGAGGCCAGTTTGTATTTTGTCTGAGGGGCATATTCAGTTGATTCAACTGGATCTTTTTTGTTGTTGTTTTTGTTTTTGTTTCTTTTTTTTCTTTACAAATGTGGCTACTTGTAAATCTGGTAAATATTACAATAATTACTCTTTATTGGCTGAATAGCCTTACCCTCCAAAATCTGGCAGGTCACTATGTACTCCACTATACCGTACCTGCCCTAGGAGGGATATGTATTTGCTAATATTCACACTACGACATCTTTCCAGCACACCTTGACAGTGTTTATAATGTGAATTCTGCCAGGTCATGGAAATTATGGCCAAAGAAAGAATTATCGAGCTGACAGTGACATGCCGGAAAAAAGCTCACCCGCAAGGAGGAAGAGGACGCCCCCAGACACGCCGATGCGGCCCTTAACCAAGGGATTACTGTCCAGCACCCTGGTGCACTTCATCCCCACAACGCTGATGATCATGGCGAAGAAGCCCAGCAGCACTGAGAGCACCATCAGGGCACGGCATGTCTGGACATGCACTGCAACATACCAGCCAGGATTTTAATGCAAAGTACAGGCATCTTTAAAAGGGTCCAGCGGACCGCTTATCACAGGGCAATCCCACATACCACTGATCACTTAGTACACAGTACAGACATCACCAACAGGGTCCAGCAGACCATGTAGAACAGAACACTCCTGCAAGACTTAGATCACCTAATACACAAAACGGACATCACCAATAGGGTCCAGCAGGTTACTTAGCACAGAACAGTTCTAAAGACCACAAATTACTTAGTACACAGCACTGACATCACCAACAGAGTCCAGCAGACCACTTAGCACAGAGCAATCTGACAGACCACTGATCACTTAGTACACAGTACAAACATCATAAACAGGGTCCAGCGGACCATGTAGAACAGAACATTCCTACAAGACTTAGATTATCTAATAAACAGAACGGACATCACTAGCAAGGTCCAGCAGGCCACTTAGCACAGAACTGTTCTACAGACCACAAATTACTTAGCACGTAGCGCAGGCATCACCAACAGAGTCCAGCAGACCACTTAGTACAGAAAACTCCCACAAATAACTTTGTATACAGTACAGACATTACAAACAGGGTTCTGCAGACCACTTAGAACAGAACACAAGCATACACCCCATACTACCTAGTAGAGTACTGTACAACATCAACAACTGGGTTCAGCTGACTACTTAGTTCAGAGCACTCGTACAAACCACAAATAACTTAGTACACAGTAGAGATATAATCTGCAGGGTCCAGTCGACCACATAGTACGGAACACTACCATGGACTGTGTATCACTTAGTACAAGGTGCAGGCATCATCAGCAGGTTCTAGCAGACCACGCAGTACACAGCAACAGTACAAACCACTAAACAGAGTACAGATATTACCAACTGGGACTATCAATTAGTTTATGGCAACAATCTCTAGACGTCACCGACAAGGTCTAATATATATTTTTATGCTATGCAAAGACCCAAGGGCCACTCACTGCAGGCAGAGTGCAGACAGCCATAACAGCATCTAACATAGTGAACTGTCCTCCACATCAACCAAGAGTGCAATTAGTATTGACAAGGCATATATTCCTATGCTTAACAAAGATCCAATGGCCTCTACAAACAGAGTTCAGAAATCAATAACAAGGTCCAGCATAGCAAGCTCTGCTGCGCATCAATCAAAAGACCAATGAGTACAGAGCACAGTATCACAAACATGACCATGACATATCTGGCTGTTGACTCCAGCGAACCACGGATCACTTGCAGATCATAGTGAAGCTGTTTTAGCCGTTCGATGAAGGCAGACCAATGAAATGACTCATTCTAAAATTTTCTTTGATGGCATGTTCCAAGATTCAATCAAAACCATTCACATTCTTAACCAAACAGGCAGTGGCCTACAATAACATCCACTCACAATGAAGGTAGACATTCAAATTTCCTGGTTGTCGTGTCCTTGCAAACCAGATCACTCCTAATAATGTATGCATTGCTGAGTATTAAAGGGAAATATGCCAAATGAAGGCAAGCACATGAAAGCTACAGCTGCTGCAGTTCTTTAAGAAAAACATTTTGATAAGAATTTACCTCAGAAACATGATTTTATGAAATTACGGACAGCAGTCGTAACACAGGGTTTGGTATCTGAGACTTCGACTGGGGCAGCACAGTGAGGCATTCAGTTGGATCTCCACAATAGTTGCATGGGTTTCCTCAGAGTGCTGTGGTTTTCTTTTACAGACCAAAGACAGGTACAGTATGCCAGTCTAATTGGAGACTCTTAATGCCCCATTTGCATGAATGTGTGAACTAATGGAGAGTAATCCAGTAATGGACTGGTAACCTGTCCAGGGGCTGTTCCTGCCTCTCACCCACTGAATACTGAGCTAGACCCCAGTCTCCTCGTGGCCCCAAGCAGGAATCAGTGGGTTAGATGACAAAGGACTTCAACTGATTGAGTGCTTGTGATATACAGTGCTTAACAAATTTATTACACCACCACCCAATGTGAGGTTTATGCCACAGCTGCCCTAAATTAAGTGTTAGTAATTACCAAAGTAATTTTTTAAGCCTCTGTTATGGTTAATCCACCATAATGCGCACGCTCTTTAATTGAAATTATATTTTTAATGCTAAAATATAATTATTGTTGTTATCCATGAATTTTTAAATTTATTGTTTTACAAAAAAGCAGAAAGAAATAGCTAAGTACATTATTATTTTTTGATAAAAATGCCAAATAACAGTTATTTACTTGCATTCCTGAACATAAAAATTAGTTTTAGCGGTTGAATGCAGGAATGCAAGCTGTTATCAAGGCCAAAGGAGGCCATATAAAATATTAAGTTTTTTTGGTTTTTATGTGTGAATAAGGACTATTTAGTTGTTTCAGATTGTTATTTTCCAAAGAAATAACAGTATAATTTTTAGTTCTCAACAAGTTTTTGACAAATTTCTAAAATATTTGTGTTTTCTCGTTTTTATGACAGGTGCTCCAATAAATTTGTTAAGCACTCTACATGATGATATAGTATGCCAAAGTCATCTGTTTTCGATTCAAATGTGTCCAATGATAAATTTACTCAGTCTTTCTGTTGGTACTGATCCACTCTTCTCAGCGGAGCTGATTGGAGAGAGGTATTGTGAGGGCATTTCACCCCTCCCCCCACCATTCGCTCCGGCCCAAACGCCTTTGGTGCCTGGTATGGGCCGGGGACAGTCCTACGGGCTCCCTCTTTCGCGGCCGGGCACGCACACGCCTCAATAGGGCAGTCTTTGTGCTCCTTTACAGCAGAGAGACATTGTTCATTGTGATAGTCCCCATTGCTCCCTGAAACATCCTGACTCCCAACTGTTCTCTCACTCTCTTCTACAGTACGAGGTTTTTCAGCCATGAATTTTTGTCAGTTTTTCACCAGACTGTCCGTGTATCTAATGTATCCAAGCGTTCTCTCTACGGGTGCTCAATTAACATAGCTTCAAGGATTGGCCGGCGCAAACGCATTAACCAGTTGAACAATATGATTGTTTTGTGCTGTAGATGGGAAGAGAGGATTTTTTTTGTTGTTGTTTTGCTTCTTTTCAATTTGTTCCAGTACAATGGTTGTTTTCTGTTATTTGAGTGAACATTCTTGATTGAAAAGAGAGGAAATAACCACTTTAAAAATACACTGTTATTCATCATTTACAATGCAATATTCCACAAGCCAGTTTTCAACTGTACTGTACACTGGAAGTTGTATTGCCAATTGAACAACACTTGGAAGTACAGAAACTGCTGAACTTTTTAATGATATTTACTGAAGCTCATATGTAAAAACGGAACATGTAAATGCAGATGAACAGAAGAAAAATCCCCCGTATACCTCAGCTGAGCACACTGCATGACCAAGCCCCAAAGCAAAAGCCTCCTACATCAATGTACGCAAAAGTCACTACAGTCTCTGCTGGCCACTCGTTCAACAATAACTAACCCAGCAGAAACAACCCGTCTCTCTGGGGGAAGACAATGTAGGCCTATAAGGGTGCCAATACGTAGTACAAACAAGAACACTGATGGCACTGTCCCAATCGATGACCTTACATGGGGCAACAACAAAGCATGGATGGGGGGGGGTTAAGAGGCAGAATTTCGTCACTCTCTGGGGGCGAGGGAGGTGGGTTGGGGGTCTTTAAATTCCTCATGCTAATACGATGTCAGAGATCACCGTTACAATGTTTTTTTTTTTTTTTTTTTTTTTTTAGTCCAGATCGCGGAACACCCATTATCGTTCGGCAATCCATGACATAAGTTTTACTGCCATGGGGAGTTGACGCAGTCAGTGGTTGGAACCACGCTACATTTTTTAGAAACCTTCTAAACACACTTCAGGCAAGGAAGCGAGTTTGGTATTTATTGATAAATTGATTGTAACTCACTCCTTTTTACATGCCGCCATACTGCAGTCTGAATTGACATGAAACACATGTTTAACAAAGTAATTTAAAAAAAATATCAGGTCAAGCATTTTTGTGACTTCGGATTCCTAACATAAGAGATGCAGTATGCTCCCCATCGTACAGTCCATTTTTTTTGTTAAACCTACTATCAATTTGTAGTTTTTTTTTTTTTGAGAAGACAGTAATTTTATACCATAAACTCCACGCTGTATTTAGCCACAGACAGTCTGATAAATGAACCTCCAGAAATGATCATAAACTCTAATGTTACACAGCTGTAGTGATTCCTGCTGCTAGCTGTATGTATCAAGAATAGGGCCTGTATAAACCAAAATTTATCCTTTAGCATATTGTCAATCATCATTTTTACTTATCTTGGACTTACAAATGCAATACAAGCATGGTCATTCTTACAACCTCCGTTTGGAAAGCTAATTTTAATGGGGGTTTTTTTTATTATTATTGGCTAGTTCGTAAATGTTGTTCTGTTGTTTTTAATTGGCTAGTGTAGCCTAAATGTGATTTTTTTAAAAAACTGAATATTTGTGAGTTACAAACAAAAGATTTGGGTGGTTAGCCCGCTTAACAAAGTGGAGAGACATGTCCTGTTATTCAGAAACATTTAGAAGAAGATCCATTTATTTGGTAATAAGCAACAATTTGATTGGCACCGAGGGAGATAAATATTTCCCAGGATATACTGATCATACATCTGCTTGGATGAGCTGTGGAACACAAGCTTCGCGGTCTCTCCAGATGATACATACACTGTAAACCCTGACAAGTGCGGTGAACTCAAATGTTTAGTGGAAACCAATTACCTCAAAAAAACTGAGTATGCCAACTTAATGATTTGTGTTCACAGCACTTAAAAACATGTAAAAAAAATCAAAAAAACTTTGCCTTATTTTCTTTAAGTTCCATCCACACAGCAATTAAGTGGGCCTACACAATATTTTTGAGGTAATCAGTTTCCACAAAACATTTGAGTTCACCATGCTATCAGGGTTTACAGTGAACAACGTTTTGCCCTTGACTAAAATATTTCATGTCAAATCTCCATGTGTCAGGCTCCATCTGTACTCTTCTGAAAAAAATCTATGTTTTTGTTGTGGCATGATGAAAAAATGGGGATAAAGTTAATGGCTGCATTGTTGTAGTTTAAAACCAACGCTGCCTTTGACAAAAGGGTCATAATAACTCATTACCACAGTTTTATAAAAGCTTCTCTGTCCAAGCCAGTCCAGATTGAAAAATTGTGTGCGGTTATCACTGCATGTGGTTAGTGTTCGGGAAATAACTTTTTATAGTCTAACTGCAAGCACAGTTCATTGTGGCTTTAGACAAAGAGATGGAACTGAATGAGTCATTCTCTGTATGGACAGAACATTGACTTCAGTGACATTACGTTCTCCAGACAATGAGATTTGATGTACAATATTATCATTATTTTTCACTCTCACATGGTTATTATAAACAAATGTGCCTCTCGACCTTGGAGATACTAGCAGAAAAAAAATGCTTGTTCACAATCTGTAATGTTGAGTCTATGTCTTCACGTATGCATTAGGGCCCTGAGTATGTGGATACGTGAAAGTGCGAATTTGTGTGTGTATGTGTGTATGCGTGTTTGTGTGGGTGCATGTGTTTGTATATATGTGTGTTTATGGGCACCTTGGTGCTTATTCATGGGTGTGCATTTCTGTATCTGCGCGTCCGTCGGCACATATGTATTCGTGCGCATACAGGCGTATGCGTGCATACACAGGTGTGTACAATAGGGGGCAGTACAGTCCCTCTGTAAACTCACCGTCGAGTGAGAGCAGCGAGTCGAACACCTTACACTGCACCTGCCCTGTGCTCTGAGATGCACAGGACATCCACAGCCCCTCGTACAGGCCCACTGCCGTGATAATGGCGTCCCCAGCGTACGACGACTGCTTCCACTGCGGCAGAGCCGTCGTCGAGATGATGGCAATCCACCCGGCCAGAGCCAGGAAGTACCCCAACAGCTGGAATCCAGAGTTGGCCATTTCCCTCCTGCTTTTACTCTCTCACTCTCTTTGGCTCTTCTGTGAAACCTCAGGTTTAGAAAAAACCTTAAACACTGTGTCCCACATAAACTGTCCCTCAGGGAGAAAAGTACAAAAAAAAAAATTAGGTGTAAAAAGACAAACAGCTTTAAAAAAAAGGAAAAACAAGCCAAAAGAAAAAAAAACCTGAGGTTATACCGTTTTGGCAGAAGTAAAAAGAACGCTTTTCACTGCAACAAGTGCTCTCTCCTCTAATTTCTGACTAACCCTGGAAAATCAGCAGGAGGTTATGGTACCAAACAGTCCCGGGATTGGGGGTGGGGTAGAGGGGTAACAGAGCTGGGTAATTCTTCGTCCTTCGGCTGCTTCCTCACTTTACCTCTTCAATCATCGGCCGGCCCTTTTACACACCGTCCCCGAGCGAGGCTGTCTGTAGTCCAGGCGTCTCCTTACCGCCCGGCGATTTCAGATGGCCTCAGTCATGAGGGCTGCCCTGCGATTAGCACCGGAGTGGGCTCTCCCTGGATCTGCTTTCCTCTGAGATACGGGTGCCCAGTTACTCGCTGCCTGCTCAGCTTCTCTCGAAGCTCTTCTCTTTGTCTCCAACAGCTGTCTCTGCGTGATGGCTGGGCAGTAACCGCACAGCTTTTTCTCTATGGCCTTGTGGGTTTGCCTGATACTTGGAAAGCAAAGGATGGTGGGGGTATAGGGGAGGAATAGCAATGAGAATTTTTGCAGTGGACAGAAAAATCTTTGACCAGCCTCACAACTGTAGAATTCAAATGAGGTGTCAGTGCTGACAACTGATTGGCCAATGAGACAATACAGCCACACCCACTGAGATAATAATGAATTCCAGGCTGTTTAGCAGGGCATACAGTTGTGAAGGACTTTAAGACTCAAATGGCTCTATAAAAGAAGCTGTCAGCCAATCAGCATTAGGCACTGCAACTATAAACTTGAGAACAGAATTGGACTTCATGAACAAGTTTACCAAGAACAACTGCATTATTAAATTACAGGATGAAATCCAAGTGTTCTTTATTATATATTTAAAAGCACACATTTTTTGGCATTTGCAAAAAAGAAACCATTCCACCAGGCACCGTCACAGGGGGTGACTGAATTTCCAAACTGCTGATTCATTAGCCCGAAATGCTCAATGGGCCCCTTTGATTTGACTGAAAAAGTTCTGATTGTTTTTGTGAGTAGTTTTATTCATTCAATTTGTTAAAATATATACTTTACAATGACTTGACAAGTGGCAGTTTTTCTGGGCTGGTGAGCACTAAACCAAATGCTGTTTACAGAGCATTACAGAGTGGGGGGGGGGGGTTAGGAACTGTCATCCACACACCTCCCTGCCATCTTAGCTGTCTAAGATGTCGAGGTTGCCATGGATTTATGTACAACATATTTCAAAATCTCGGTGAGGGTCATCCAGACAGTGGAAGACCATAGTTTTTTCTTAAGTACTTCCTACTTTCAGGACACATACAGTGCAGTGAAAAAGTATATGTCCCCTTCCTAATTTCTTGTTTTTTTTACATATTTCTCACACTTAAAGGTTTCAGATCATCAAAAAAATTTTAATATTAGACAAAGATAACCCGAGTAAATACAAAATGCAGTTTTTAAATGATGATTTGATTTGTTAAGGGAAAAAAACTACCCAAACCTACCAGGCCCAATGTGAAAAAGTAATTGCCCCCTAAACCTAAACCCATCCTCGGCGACAACAACTGCAATCAAGCGTTTGCGATAACTGGCAATGAGTCTTTCACATCACTGTGGAGGAATTTTGGCCCATTCTTCTTTGCAGAATTGTTTTAATTTAGCCACATTGGAGGTTTTTCAAGCATGAACGGTCTGTTTAAGGTCATGCCACAGCATCTCAATTGGATTTAAGTCCAGATATTTACTAGACCTCTGCAAAACCTTCATTTTGTTTTTTTAACAAGCCATTCTGAGGTGGACTTGCTGGTGTCTTTTAGCTCATTGTCCTGCTGCATAACCCAAATGTGCTTGAGCTTGAGGTCACAAACTGATGGTTGGGCATTCTCCCTCAGGATTTTCTGGTAGAGAGCAGAATTCATGGTTCCATCAATTACGGAAAGTCGCCCAGGTCCTGAAGCAGCAAAGCAGCCCCAGACCATCACACTACCACCACCATGTTTGACTGTTGGTATGATGTTCTTTTTATGAAATGCTGTGTTAGTTTTACACCAGATGTATCGAGATGCATACCTTCTAACAAGTTCAACTTTTGTGCCCTCAACAGAATATTTTCCCAAAAGTCTTGCGGGTCATCAAGATGTTTTTTTGGCAAATGTGAGAAGAGCGTCTGTGTTCTTTTTGGTCAGCAGTGGTTTTCGCCTTGGAACTCTCCCATGGATGCCATTTTTGCCCAGTCTCTTTCTTATTGTTGAATCATGAACACTGACTTTAACTAAGGCAAGTGAGGCCTGCAGTTCTTTAGATGTTGTTCTGGGTTCTTTTGAGGCCTCCTGGACGAGTCGTCGATGCGCTCCTGGAGTAATTTTGGTAGCCCGACCACTCCTGGGAATGTTCAGCACTGTTCCAAGTTTTCTCCATTTGTGGATATTGGCTCTCACTGTGATTTGCTGGAGTTCCAAAGCCTTAGAAATGGCTTTGTAACCCTTTCCAGACTGATAAAATATCAATGACTTTGTTTCTCATCTGTTCTTGAATTTCTTTAGATTGCTGCATTATGTGTTGCTTTTTGAGATCCTTTAGCCGACTTAACTTTGTTAGAAAGGTTCTATTTAAGTGATTTCTTAATTGAGCTGGTCTGGCAGTAGTCAGGCCTGAGTGTGGCTGGTGAAATTGAACTCAAAAAATGTGTTTAATCACAGTTAATTCATGATTGAACAAGGGGGGCAATTACCTTTTCACATAGGGCCAGGTAGGTTTGGAAAGGTTTGGAAAGTGAAATCATCATTTAAAAACAGCATTTTGTATTTACTTGGGTTATCTTTGTCTAATATTAAAATTTGTTTAATGATCTGAAACATTTAAGCGTGAAAAATATGCAAAAAATAAGAAATCAGGAAGGGGGCAAATACTTTTTCACGGCACTGTACTTTCGGTCCATGCAAGGTGGCATCTTGGTTTTTTTTCCTGAAACAGAGCTGTTCGCAGAAACAGGACCCACACAAACATACACATACAATACACACACACACACACACACACACACACACACACACACACAAATTTGCCTGATGTAAATATTGACAATCAAGTAATTGTTGGTTCTAAAAAGGAAGTAAGCAGATTGGTAAACATATAAGCACATTCAGCGGGGGCAGCAGTAACTGAACATAGCAACCTGAAGCAAAAAACAGAAAATGAAGACTTCCCTTCAAAACGCAAACCTTCATAGAGAAAAACTATAGGGAACAAAGAATTAAACAAGCAATTATAAAGCCAGAGAATACTATAATGCTGCTAATACTGCTGTCTTCTCTGGGCTTGAAGTCATTTAAATTGGGCTGCTGCATTGTGGAGGTATGTTGCCTTTTGAAAACTCAATCAAACAAATTCTTCATAGTAATAATGGATGCTGTGACCACTGCTCTGGTTCACTGAAGAAAAGGACCATCCTGGTTGTTACCAGTGTTAGGTTAAAAAGCCAGTGAAATCAAGAAAAACAAGTGGTGCTAGGCTCAACAAACCCCGCCCCTCGCACATACTTTGACCTACTTTTCCGAAATTCAATGGGCATCTATTCTGGGTCAGTGGCAATCCCTAAACTGAATTTGGGGTGAATCTGGCCATTAGTTTTGCTGCTAAAGTGTTAACAAACAAACAAACAAACAAACACAGAAACAAACGCACAAACACACAAACACACAAACAAACCGAACCAAAAACAATACCCCTTGCCCTCACCCTTCGGGTGGGGAGGGGTAATTAAAACCTTGTTAAAATGTTTGTATTCCAATTTAGGTTGGTGCAAAAACCAGCGTACATTCAGGGCCCCCAGGACCAACATGGTGTACCAATGCTCTCAAAAACATATTTTTGGCAAGCCACATTCTGCTCCTGTCACAACAGTGTGGATCCCCAAATCTAAGTATGGCAGTTAGATTGGCCTATCTGCAGTCCAAACCTTGCTCCCAATGAGAGGACGTGGACAGTAAAGATCCGGATCTCTGTGCAGCCAAAGATGTATATCAAAGAAGAATGGAGAAAAATCATTAAAAACTGGAACAGTTGGTTTTCTGCATTCCCCTAATCATTACTTGAAGCGTTGTTACAAGGAAAGGTGACGTAAAAAAAAATGCTATACCAGCCCCTGCCCCAGCTTTTCTGCAACACCTTACAGGCAAAAAATTTGAAATGACTGTTTATTTCTAAAAAAAAAAAAAAAAAAACAATTAAAAACATGAAATACACACGGTTTTTTCTTTTACCTCATGTTGGTGTCTTCAGCAGGGAAATCTTTATTACCTTGGGGCGGAGGTTATGTTTCCGCCCCTGTTTGTTTGTTTGTCTGTCTGTCTGTCTGTCTGTTTGTGAACAACATAACTCAAAAAGTAATGCATGGATTTGTCTGAAATTTTGTGGGTCCATTGCTATTACATCAAGGATGGACCCTATTGATTTTCACTGCGATCTGTGAAACAATATGGCCACCACGGCAGCCATCTTGAAATTGTATGACACGTGATCACTGAACTTTGCTCCCACTCACAAAGATTTGGATTGTGCTGCCTTGGCGGAGGTTTGCACTCTACGAGTGCCTCTAGTTCTTATTATTATTATTACTTCTGTAATACTGTTGTAGGCCATATGCAGTCTACTCTCTGTAGTGAGTTTGAAAGTTGTTTGTATGGTAAACAGCCCCAGTTTATCTGGGGAAACACCCCCGTTTTGTTTATGTTATGTATACGGTTTGTGTTATTTTCATTTAGTTTAGTTTTTGTGTTCAGCTCGGGTCGCGTATGTATAGGATTTAAAATTTTTTGCAAAGCATTTTCCATTTCCTCTGTAAATAGTTGGTTTTGGTTTTTGATGGGATGGATTATATTATGTGTGCTTTAGGTACGAGGTCGGCCTTGTTTTGGGGCTGGGTTTATTATTCCTTAATTATAGGTAAGCAATCATTTTACGGCCGTGTCCTAGTTAAATACAATTAATCTCTGTTCCTGGAACATTCGGGGCCTCCAAAAACTAGTGAAGAGGTTGGCAGTTATGTCACTTCTCAAAAAAGTTTTCCATTGCTTTTCTCCAGGAGACCCATTTGGAAGATAAGGATATTGTCAAACTCCAAAGGGGCTGGGTTGGGCAGGTTTTTGCAACTTCCTATTCCTCTTTCAGTAGGGGTGTGGCTATTTTGAGCTGTAAAAAGCTTGCATTTCGATCCCTTACCTGTGTTCGAGATAGTCAAGGTCGCTACATAATTGTGAAAGGAATATTGTCAGGAATTTATACTGCCCACCTGGTTATACTTCAGATTTTCTCACTAAGGTTTTTTCAATGTTTTCAGAATTGGCATCCGATGATTTGTTTGAAAGAGGTGATTTTAATCGTCATCTTAACCCCTCTCTTGATAAACTCCCACCAGGAATTGCTACTCCTTCCGGGCAAGCTCGGATGCTCTCTTCTATCTGTTGTGACATTAGATATTTGGATGTATGGAGGGAGCCTCATCCTAAAAATTTAGAATTTGCATTTTTTTCTGTCCCTCATAAAAATTATACCAGAATTGATTATATTTTTATTCCCTCCTCCAAAATGTCTTTGGTCCGGTCATGCACTATAGGTAATATTATTTTATCCGATCATGCCCCCCTGTATTTGGTTTATTCTCTTTCTGAGGATAGGTCCCTGATTAAAAGCTGGAGATTTCAGCCTCTGCTTCTTAAAGATAACAAAATTATTTCATATTTTATTTCTGAATTTAAGATTTTTTATTCGATCAACTCCCGATTTAAGGTATAAGGTTAACTTACCAAAGTCAGAGGCCATGCCATTGGGGTCTTTGGCATCAGTTCCGGTTATGGCAGAGCCATTTCCTTTCTGCTGGGCTCCCTCTGGCTTTATCTATCTGGGAGTACATGTAACATCCATTTTTCATCAGATGTATAAATTTAATTTTCCTCCTCTCTTGAGCACCATAAAAGCTGACTTAGATCGTTGGGCCCTTTTACCTCTTTCTTGGTTGGGAAGAATTGCACTTATTAAAATGAATATCCTGCCTAGATTATTATATCCATTGCAAATGATTCCTATTTTACTATCAAATAAAGTTATTACGGTACTGGAAGGCTGGTTAAGTTCCTTTATTTGGAGTAAAAGGAAGCCCCGACTTAAGATGTCAAAACTTCAGATGGCCAATTCTGATGGTGGCTTTGATGTTCCTAATTTGAGACTATCAATTAGCTGCACACCTACGGGTGATTGCGGATTGGCTTAAACATGACCCATTCTCAATTTGGCTTGACATAGAATCCTTTCAGTCTAAATGTCCCCTCTTTAATTTATTGTTTCTGAATAATCCTGCTGCAGTTAAGAAACTCTGTTCTAAGCCTATAACTTTAAGCACAGTGAAAGCTTGGAGGTCCATTCGTGCCATAGAGGGCCGTACCCAGTTAACCTCTCCCCTTGCCCCTATTTTGAACGGCCCAGACTTCCTGCCAGGTTGTACTGATTCTGGATTTAGAGTTTGGTCCATTTGTGGTCTGAAAAAGCTAGGAGATTTGTTTGCTGGTCAGACTTTGCTTTCGTTTCAGCAGTTACAGCAGCAATATGGTTTACAGAAGAATGAGTTTTTTAGATATTTGCAAATTAGACATTTTATTATTAAAAAGACTACTCTGACAGTTAATAGTACTGCCTCGCAAGTAGAAAAAGTCCTATCTTGCGAGATATCTAAAAAACATATTAGATTTTCTCCAGGGCATTTGCATCTAATCTACCTTCTTCATCTCAGGCCACCAAGGAGGCCTGGGAAAGGGACTTGGGCATTATTGTAAATGATTCGGACTGGCAGGAAGTGTGGGCCCATGCTACAGATATATCTGTCGGTAACCGAGCTAAAGCTGTTCAGTTTAGAATTGTGCATCGTACACATATAACACCGTTTATTAAAAATACAGTGGATAGGAGCTCTACCCTGCTGTGTTGGAAATGTAATTCTGAGACCGGGGATTATATACATTGTTTCTGGTCATGTGTCAAGTTACAAAGGTACTGGTCCGTTATTGTGAATGTACTGTCTGTTATTTTTGGCATGTCTATAGCTTTGGATCCCACGTGTCTCTTACTTGGTCTCCCAGATGGTCATATTGTTAACAGTTACCATAAAAGATTATTTAAGTTACTGACCTTTGCAGCTAGGAAGAACATTTTGCTTTTTTGGAACAAGGATTCTGTCCCAACAAGAAAATCATGGCACAATCTTATAATGGACTGTATACCCAACGAATACATTATGTGTATCCTTCATTCAACAGTAGATTTTTTTTTTTTAGGATCTGGGACCCGTATTTGAAGTACATTGAACCCACAATATCTGCCTCCATACTGCAAGGGTTTCCTAAACTAGTTTTGTATTCTCTGTGTATCACCTGCCTCATTCTGTAGGATAATTGCACTTTTATGGCCCCGTAGTTTCTTTAGGTTTTTTTTTTTCTTGTGTGAGAGTACTGTACCCACCCGACATTGCTTTTTGTTGTAAGGAGAGGAAGGGGGAGATGGAAATAATGTCTGTGTTAATTTCTGTTTTACTGTCGTAATGTGCTTGAGCTGTTTTTGTTTTTCTTTGTTTTTTTGTTTGTAAGTTGAAAAAATTCAATAAACATATATTTAAAAAAAAAACATGATATATCTTGCCTTGGCATTGTTTCACACTTTATACAGGTCAATAGTGATTTACAAATGACTTCTTTTTTTCATTTGTTCAAACTTTTTTTTAGAAATGAGGTCATAGGTCATTTAACTTAGAACAAAAGAGTTTCAGGTTAAAATAACTGAGTACAGTATCTAACCTTGTGGTGTCATGCAAAGTGTCAAGATACCCAAGCAGTATTCAGTTTATATGATGAAGATAAGTCACCATGAATAAGAGTTTTTATTAAATGAAAACACTGAATATAAAGAAGAGGGCAGGCCAATTAAGTTCCTAATAGTGATAGTGTCAAATATGCTGGCATTTGCTGTAATAATATGCAAAGGCTGTTTTTCTGTCCGCACTGGAGGGAATTAATCTGGGAACAAACTCATGCTACACTCTCGCGCAATTGAGTTTTTCTGCTCATTTATTGGTGAGAGACCATTGTAGAACACAAGCTCAAAATACTCATTTTGGGCACAGTGGTCAAAATGAACTTTTATTAGACTTTCCACTCAAAACAGCATGTTGTTCCCATTGGAAATCCATCGAACCACAACACACACTGCCCTTGTAGTCTGTTGTTTTTTTATTAGAGCCACAGTCCAAAGTCAATTTTGAATGCATGTTGCTCTCGTATAAGAGGCAAGAAGACAAACGGCGAAAGACATGAGTGAATTCATTATGTAGTGGATCACCAAAGCCAATCATTAAGCATATATTGGAATAAGGTCAGGATCACCGCAAAACACTGAGACCAGCAAATTTAATTCAGTCAAAACATTTAATCCTTGGTCCTCTGATTGAAACATGGAGGATTTTGTTATAAACAAATCCCAGACTGCAGTGGAATAGTGTTGCTTAAACCCACAGACTCTTACATTTGTTTTACATTTGTTCATTCTGTGTTTAAAAATATTATTTTTAAAATCAGCGGACGTCATTTAGACATCACTTAAATAGTTATGCTGGTCAACTAATTTTCCTGTCAATTTTAGGGTCGGTTTGGAATCATCTTCCAGTTGAAAGACCACTGAGCAGCCTACCTTGGACCCTGAAATGACTATCAGTGGAGGGTGAGCAGCATCAGATTTTAGCAGCAACGTCTTTTCAATGCTTTTTATTCAGTACTTTTCATCTTCCACCACATTGGGGTGCATGGCCAATATGCAAAATTTTTGTTTCATCTGACCATGCTGTAACAATTGTTTCCATTTCATGTTCACTGTTGAACACTCATCCATCAATCCATCAATTGTTTAATCTACTTACTCCTGGTCAGAGCTATAAGGGGTGCTACAGCCCATCCCAGCATGCATGAGACAAGCAGGGGTAACACTCATTTGGCGAGTCACTAAATCATCGCAGGGCACACAAACTCCATTTGCTCATACACAAACTGAGGGACAATTCAGATTTTACCATGAACCTAAGTGGCAAGTATTTACAGCATTTGATACTGATGCTATCAACAACATTAAAAACAAAAGGCTTAAAACGTTATTTTATGACAGATTTTGATTCATTCCAAGAAAGAAGAAAATGTGACAGCACCTTTGTCCCCTGGAAAAATAAAAGAATTGAAAACGCAGATTCATTTTTTATTTCTGGAGACATGGGAAAGGAAGCTGTATTGTTTCTGGAGCTTGCGCAGCGTCATTATGATGGCTAATTGCTTTCCTCTCCAAGAGCTTCTTTCCTCCTCTCCCTTCAGACTGGGAGATAAGAGCCAGCGGTGTGCCTGAGTGTTTTCAAACGGACCGGAGTTGGGACCCATTTTTCATGTGGCCCAAAGTTCAAGCAATAACTTGCCTGGAGGGCTGACAGACTTCGAAGGAAGTGCACTTGACAGAATGGCCTCTAAAACAGCAAGAGAAAGACCGCTTAATGGATGTGGTGATGTTGGGGACCAGGAAAAAGCGCTAATGGCCGGATTATGGAGTTACAAGTGGAATAGGGCGAGCGTGGGAGACTCCCCAAAAAAGCACTTCACAACAGCATTTCTGGGAAAATGCGACTTGAGTGTTTCTCCGTACTAAACAAAGCTAAACAAACAATGGCTAATTAAACTTTTCTCTATTTCTATTTCTGAATTAAAAATGAGCAAAGGACAATGAAAAAAATGCACCTGAGTCTTGAAGATGCACATGCATATATATTTCACTGACTTTTCAAACATACACCTAAATGACATTTTTTTAGTATGCTTTGTTTATTCATCCAGTATACTGTCGTTGCCTAAGGGGTTTACTCCTGTGAGAACAATGTTTTTAAATTGTTTCTTTTTTTTATTTGTCTAAGTTCAATGTCACTGCTCTACAACTTCATGGGCTAGAGTTACCAATTGGGATAGTTACGTCAGCATTAGAATCTTCAGCTGAGGACATCCAAAACACATTGGCAGACTAGCACCGGAAAGCATCACAGAAATTTCATAAACTGTAAACATGATGAGAGAGGTATGTGGCTGTATGATAGCTGTTCTTTCTGACCTCTCCTGTGTCGGGTGAACATTTGACCTTGCTAGCCTTGAAGTACAGCTTCAGTGATGCTACCAGCTGACATCGTGAAGAGCAAATGACAGGACGCACTGGTCTTCCTGCTGTAACTGCTAAAACATGTCATCAAACTGGAGGTAAACGTAACATCAGCTAGTCACAGAAGTAAAGTTAGCAATTGTTTTTTGACTGAGGGAGAAAATAGGCTTCAATTGACAACACTAGGACTTTTATTGTTTGGTGTATGATAATCTGAAAAAGTTCCCAATTTCATACCTGCTAAAGGACAACCTTTACCAAAGGGCAGCCCTGTGAGTTTTTACTTCAAAGACATGGATTAAAGGGCATCTAAAGTCGATTCCCATTGTTTTTGTTTATCGGCCAATCAGCGAGCCGCACGTGCGCAAACGAACCGAAATATAAGGATTATCTACGCATGTACACAAAACATTGGTTTATATGAATGAAATTGGTCATGTGACAATTCAAGATGTCAACAAAAGCAAGTGATTTGTAGGTTAACATTGGACGTTCAACGTCCCGTCTGAGAATTGACTTTAGATGCCCTTTAAGATCTCATTTAACAATTGGGAGATATTGTTAAACTACAAATTGGAAGAATCAGATGAATCAAATTAGGGTTGGAGCAAAAAGATGCCAGGTGGCACATTTCTGGGCAGATCTGCATTTTGTTCCTTAGATTTCTCATTAAGCTTTTTAGAGTGCCGTTCTAGTCTGAGTCCTAAAGCCTGGGGGGGGGTCATCCTTACGCATTACAGGCTCCAGAGGTTCAGAGGCTGTCCCTGCCCGGCCCAGACATTCTGTTCATAGCTGGGCCCTCCTACTCCTGCAGCTGTGGGAGGCCACACAGAGAAGTCCTGTTTGAGCGCCCAGTACAAGGGTACAGTCTACTCGTCAACATTGCGGCCATTTGTTGCCTGATCCATATTTCAATTACCCACTGAATATGTTTGTGTTTTGCACATACTACAGTTGGAATAATCACAATGGCATGGCTCACAAATGGTGCATAGAGCAGGATAAATTGACGCAGTTCAGTGAATATATTTGAAGATGACGTTGGTCCAGTGTCATTACTGGAGGGTAAGAGTGGTGCTGTAATACAGAACGAATGCATGGTGCCACTCTGTGTTCTAATCATATGGCATCCTTTGTAAATTGGGGTTATTTGCAATGTAATGCTCAGCACACTTACATATGCAAATCTTTCCTGCAGTCTGGTCATACTGTTCTCAGGAAAAGGTCTGACTTAATCGAGAAGGCTTCATTTCTATGGCACTGCGATAATGATTAAATATTTCACTTCAATCAGATTCCTTTTCCAGCTCTGGAGCTATGTAGATGGGTTTACTTCCTGCATCTTCCAGTTAAATGCTGTTGGCAAAACAATATTTGAAGAGGTTACTTGTAAATGCTAATTATGAAAGTACTGGGCAGGATGTGCATTGTGACATTTTCTGAGAAAAATGTCAGGATTTAAAAGCAACAAATGAAATAACATTCATTTATCAGACTATTTTGAATGTTGCATCATTAACAAACCTGGGTCAAAATATATCAGTCTGAAATATAACAGATTTCATCACAAATATATAATTTTTTGTGAGATATAATTAGATTACATGTGGATATAACATTTTTCCTGAAATATAGATGATATTATGGCAGAAATATCACATATCTACTTGTATGTCCGGTTATGGCAGAAATGCAGCATAATGTTTATTTATTTGGAAAATGGCAGAGCAGGGCATAAATATTACGTATTATCCTAAAATATGGCATAGATTCAGAGATTATGGCAGAACTATGGCAGCTGAGCAAATTCCCACATGCTGGCATTTACAGAGATGCGTAGGCATTTCCTCATTCAAATGCAAAAACCCACATGCAAAACTAGTACATTGCTCAATGGAAAAATGGCCTTCATTGTAAAAATGCTCTTTTACCATATCAGAGAATGAGCATTAACTTTCAAAGATAATATTTGGCAGTAGTAAAGAATGCTTTCAATGCCTCCTCAGGCTATTTATTTGAGGAGCACATGCTCATGATATGTGTCGGACTGAAGTCTTATATTATTGTCTTTCAATGAGATTGCAATAATGTAGGGATTGATTTCACCACAACCCCTCATAGTCAGCAGAGGTACCATAGCAGGTCTGAGATTGCAACCACCCAAATACCCCTTGATGATCCTTTTGAAGCCTTTTACACAAATTCAACATGCGATGGGGATATGCAGTTGACCTGGGAAATGGTCCCTGCAAAAAAAAAACAGTTAAAAACCATTTGATCTGCTCGTTGATGACACTCTGGAGCGGAACATGGACTTTGTGAGTACATCATGCCCCCTGCTGCCCACTAGCTGCATTATTCAACCCTATGAGCCATATTCTGTTGGTACTACCAGGTGACTCACTACCAGGTGCAGTGGGGAGCACAACTGCCTCACAGCAAGGTGATCATGGGTTTGACTCCAGCCTGAGGCCTTCCTGAGTGAAGTTTGCATGTTCTCCCTGTGCTTGTGTGGGATTCCTCCCCTCATCCAAAGACATGCATACAGGGCAAATTAGAGACATGTTTGTGTGTGCATGGTGCATGCACAATGCGTTGGATTGATAAGGTGTCCATTGTGTGTCCCGGCATTTTGCCCATAGTCAGCTGGGATGGGCCCCAGCTCCCCTGTCACCTTAGTGAGGAAGCAGAAGTAGAGATAATCGATGGACGGGATCATATGACTGAAAATGATGCAATCCTGTCAATGAGATTAAAAAAAAGTTAATTTTAGGTTCTTTAATTTCATCATTAACTCCTCGCATTGTATTATTACTTTCTGAATATAAAAAGTAGTCCAAACATGTTGAAAATAAAGCTTTCAACACCTGCTGTCACCTCAAAGAACCACTGGTGCGACTGCCTTAAGGACAGAAGCATTGTTTTCATTAAATGATTTGTGTGATATGACTTTCTTTCACGATGACTATGCCCCAATCCCCAGATCACCTTTTAAGAGTCATTGCATGAGAGATTCAGACACCCTGAATTGTTGACCCCCCTGGCTTTGGCAGAAATTTTAGGTGGTGAGTGAGTATGCCCCTCAAACTTTGTACCTGCAGTGGTCCGCCAGTTAGACCCTTCGGACCGGAGTTAGAGGCCCCTGAAATTCAGACCCCTTTCTCACAACATTGGAAGGTACCAACTTTGGCCTTCAAATTTCTTCAACTGCATGGGTGCACCAAAGCAATTTTCCCTGATTCTGAATCAGTGAGGAGGTGAGACTATGTCCAACACTTTTTTCGTCTGGTGCACCCATGCAGTTTTCATATAGGAGGCGCTAAAGTAGCAACTAGAACCAATTTTCACAGAGGTTTGTGACCATCATTCTAAAAACTGCATGGGTGCACCACAGAATTTCTTTCATATAATGCTTGTATAGGAGTGTGCTTCCAAAGCTTCATTGACATTCACTTGGTGGACCCTTGCAGTTGGGAGGAAAAGGGGTTCAAATATGGACCTTTTTGCAAAAAGGGTCCTTTTCAGGGTCTTTTTTCTGGAGATTGCATGGGCCAACGGGGAAAACTGCTGATAACAATGGCTGAGCAATGTCCCAGACATCAAAATAAAAGAAGAAAACCTTTAGTGCCTGGTTGCATTTTCTTTAGAAAATTTGCATCAGAAAAAACTGAATGACCAGTATTTTACTGCGGTCAGAAGAAAATCAATTCTAAGCCTGTACAGGTAAGTAAAATAGCCATGTTGGATTGAAATTTCAATCTTTTTCCTGCAAAGGCTTAGTTTTTTCTGAGTAGCAGAATATGGGAATCTGTATGTTAGCTACAATACTGCCGACTATGTCACAGAGACAAAATTTCCAAATTTGTTATTTAAGAATAAAAGAAAATGCAACCAGGCACCAAAGGTTTTCTTCTTTTATTTTGATGTCTGGGACATTGCTCAGCAGTTGTTATCAGCAGTTTTCCCTATTGACCCATGCAGTCTCCAGAAAAAAGACCCTGAAAAGGACCCTTTCTGCGAAAAGGGCCATATTTGAACCCCTTTTCCTCCCAACTGCAAGAGTCAATCAAGTGAGTGTCAGTGAACTACTTTAGCGCCACCTATATAAAAACTGCATAGGTACACCAGACAAAAAAAAGTGTTGGACATAGTCTCACCTCCTCACAGATTCAGAATCAGGAAAAATTGGTTTGGTGCACCAATGCAGTTGAAGAAATTTGAAGGTCAAATCTGGGATCTTCCAATGTTGTGAAAAAGGGGTCTAAATTTCAGGAGACTCTAACTCAGGTCCTAAGGGTCTGACTGGCAAACCACTGCAGGTACAATTTTTGAGGAGCATACCCACCCACCACCTAAAATTTCAGTCAAATCCAGGGGGGTCAACAATTCAAAGTGTCTGATATTTTCTGAATATCTCATGCAATGACTCTTACAGTTATTTTTTCATGCGTTATAAGATTTTTAAATGACACCCTAAAAGCAATTACAATTTAAAAACCACTGAACATGCTGGAGGACCAGCAAATTCAAACCCCAAGACAATCCCTCTGAGGAATATTACAGCATTTGCATTAATCTGTCGCTAGTTGTTGTTCCTTCCATTCATGTTATGATTTCCCAATTTTAGGCCATGAAGGGTCCTACTGTATAATGCCCATTTGTTCTATGTCGGGATAGGTACGAATAGCATTTTGCGAAATATTGCTGAATGCGCTTGAAAAGTCACATCGGTAAAACATTTATAATACACACAATTGCATTGAATAAGCAAAAACTGAGCAGTCTGATCCACTGAGTCTTACAGTGAAGGGGCAACAATCCAACAGTTTCGAGCGCAATTGCTCCAAACAAAAAAATGCTTGCGCCAGTGAGTGTGTAATCAACGAGTTAGAAGCAAAATCTGAAGTGAAATCGGCTCAACAGCACTACCAACTATCAACATCGTGTGAAATTATACGTCATCTGAATGTTGACGTTACGCTACACGCAACGTGCCCCTGTGGTTTTGACTGTGCGACCCCAAATGTGAAGCTGCCAACGCCCGGCATAGAGGCTGTTCGACTGAGGGAACTGTAAGGTAAATCATGCCAAATATTTTTACATCTTTGGAAATTGTGTCAGTTGTTTGCTGTATTTATCTCAGAATTCTGAAAGCCACACTAATTTAACGTCAGTCAGTTTATCTTTGCTTCAGAACTGTCGGTTATGGCAGTACGTTAGTTAACATTTTCTTTTTCATTGAAGAACAACAGTGCGGAAAACGGAATTGCTGTAGCTCGTTAGCTCGCTAGCTAGACTATTAGCCACTGAATATGTGGGTCAATTTTAGATTTGTGGGCTCAGCTAATTTAAGCAGATACACGATTTCGTTTGCCTAATTAAAGTGCATCTAAATGTACTGGTTTTAAGCGTGTTTTAAACTTTGTATTGATGAGACCGTGTCTTTTTTCACCTCGATACCGGTCCAGAATGGCGATATCTAACGTTAGTGATGTTAACTTAGCTCTAACTTGGCTATTTTGCTAGCGGCTAGTGGTGCATTGGAGGAGGACCACAGAGCTTTTCCGTTGATTGTCTAGGTGACGTTAGCTAAAATGTAATTGATGGCTATGGGGTTAGGAGACTGACATAACGGGCAGTGAGCCCTTTTGTACCTGTACTATGCGGTGAAGTTACATGGAACTTGTTTAATGTAAATTTTGGTTTTCACTTAGCTATGTGGAGCTAGCTAAGTAGCTTGTAAAAAAAAATGTTGTTCCGTGACCGGAAATCTGCAAGTAAAATTGTTAACCTTTGCTAGCTCCGTAACTGCAGCTAGCTTGTTAACTGGGCAGCCTAACATTATCGATGTGCATGAATGGTAACTTCAGCTCCTCTAGCTACTTAAACGCGATATGCTGTTGCCAGCTAGCTAGTAGCTTTATTAGATTTGGTTAACGTTTGAGGGTAGGGCTAATCCGCTGAAAACATTCTGTTGAAAAACTACAACCATCTATGCTTTCCTTCATAATGTCTTTATTTCTTCATATAGTGTGATGAAATTTACGCCAGTTATTGTTGAGATGTATATCTATCAATAAGAAATTATGATGGAAAGTGTAGATGGTTGTAGTTTGTCAGCAGAATGTTTTCAGAAGATTAGCCCTACCCAACGTTTGATCGTTACTTGCTTGGTGGCTTGCCAGAAATTAAGTTAACTTTGATAGCTACATGGCGCTTGTGATGTCAGATGGCTGGTATTGATTGACCGGCTGATGAGTGTAACGTTAGCAGTTCGATGATAAACAGGAGGCCTGTCGCCTGGCGCTGATGTTCAGTCATTTGTGAGTCAACATGAGGCAGCTGATAGCTGTCAGTTACAGATGAAAAATCGATCGCGTTTCCGTTCTTGTTGGTCACCTTTATGCTTCTCAGCCCTGACGGGTCATTTGGTGATGAGTTGGTCGCTTGATAAGCTGGTAACTTCATTAGCCACCCGATTTTCTAAGATCGCCTAATTTGATTTGCTAAGATTTATCTAACGTTAATCTAGAGTGTTGACAGGTGAGGATGTGTGTCGCTTTATCCGATAAATTCAATAGCCAGGTGATCGAAGGGTTTGTAGTGGAGGATCGATGCATTTTTGTGATTAATCGTCGGTCTTTTCTCACCTACCCACCATTCATCTCGCTGCTATTTCAGAATGATCAGATTTGGGAACTTAAAACACTTGGCTATTTTACTATGTCGTCAAGAATCGTACTTGTATTGGAACCTATGTTGCTTACCTAGGTGGTTAAAATGTTGGATTTTTATTTTTATTTTTTATTTTTTTTATTTTGAGTAATTCTTGCTAAAAGGCAGTCGTGTTTTCTCTGACCTTTGGTTATGGGCTCCTGCTTTGTCCTCCATTTTCACTCTGGGGATGTGGTTGGATTGCATTAGTTTTACAAAGCTCAGTTTCAGTTTTCAGTTTTACAAACTGAGCATTCCTACAGATGGAACTCCATATTTATTAGAACAAAAAGTTCAGAGTTTTTTTTTCTTTTTTGAGAGCTAGAAGCTGGCATGTTGTCAAATTTTCACACCTCATCTCATTGGTCACAGTCTTTACTAGTTGGCTTGTGACAGTTCACTGTGAAGATAAATTTTGAATTTCTAATCATCAGGTATCACATAAGCACTTATTGCGACCAGTGGAATGACATTTCAGCCCAGATCATCATTTAGACAGAAATGTGCCTTGGAGGCTGAGAAATGAATTTCTGTGATAAACTCTAGTTTGGCGAGCACTGTATTGCTGAACTGAATTGTTTTTTATTTTTATTGACCCATTCGCTGAAATCCATTTACAGTGTTGCTGATGTTTTATTTGATGCAGTGCTCTTAATAAGGCTTAATGCAGTGCTTAAGGTGTAATGCTCCGATCCTTACTAGAATCAATTGCTTTTGTTGAGTGTAAAGTCATTTTACTTGGACTGATATCCCTCTGTAAATTCTTGAGGGTCGATTGCCTGTTTCCCTAAATATGAAGAACAACTAATCACCCTTAGCAGTGAGAAACAGAGGCATGGAGATGGAGAACTGATTTGGACAGTTCTGTTCTGGGCTGCTTTTTGTGTGTTTTTTCATGTTTTTTTTCCTTATAATTGCATGTTCTGTGAAGGTGTGCTGGTGGTGAGAGTGCTGTTTTCTGGTTTGGGCCAGTATCAATGGTATCCGTGTCTGTCAGTGATGGGTTGTTTCAGACCCGTAATACAGGGGAGATTATTGCCTGTGTGTCCTGAATCGTGCTGGGCAGATAAGGATCTGTATGTCCTGATACTGTTGGGCAGATGAGTGTCTGTCTGTCCTGTAGGGCTGCCCCCTGATTCGAATCATCCATCGGTGACCACTGTCAACTTGAAATTCTTCACATTGAGCTGTCTTTCTTTTTTTTTTTGTGACATGCACTGTTGGTTAACGGAAGAGGGCTATGTGAAATAAAAGTTTGTGGGACCGGCTCTATGAAGTTTCATTCCTATCTTTATTCGAGAGTGCGGCATGTCAACTTGAGAGCAGGCACATCGATTTCATGCGTCAATTTTGTAAAGTTTTTTCCTAAAATTCTACCCTCACACTCAAATAGCCCTGCTTGTGCTTGGATTCGCACTGCTTCCACTCAAACTGCCTGCTTACATTCAGATCTGCTGCTGCTTGGGCAGATTTCCTGCGCGTGATCTGCTGCTTCTTGGGCCGATTGCTTGCGCGCAAACGTCAGCCTTTACTCCTCACGCTCAAACTGCCTCTGTAAGCTTGGCACCTTTCTGCTTGCTCTTGGATTTTATTGTGATGCATTCCTGCCAAAATCACCAACCAATTGAATGCCAGGTTTTGTGTTGACCAATGAAATTGTCCCTGTCCATTCATTTTACAGTTTAATCGGTTATTATGCAGGTTCATATGCTCCTGTCCTCCTGGGCTATATATGTACTTCCATTGCTTTCTTCATGACTTTGGAATAAAAGGACAGTATTTATGCACCAGTGTCCGTACTTTTACTATAATGGCTACGAATTTATGGTAGCTGTGTAACACATCGGCCTCTAGTCTGTGTGCCACACTGCGATTTATGGATGAATTGCAGAGGTGTACTGAGCTGGGAGAAGAGAAAGACGCATCCTTCTTTTACATGAAAAAGACATCCGAAATCCATTGCTCAGTGATTTTTGTTTTTGTTGTACTGAAGTTTCCAGTATCCAGTTTTGCCCACCAACTTGATAGCTGACCATTTCTTCAATAGCCCACGCCCCGTTGTTCCTCGTATTTTTAGGGCCCATCCACAACACAACGATTTTTTTGAAAACGCATAAATATTTTATCGTTTAGGCCCAGCTTCTACACGGAGACGACGAAAACGCAGCCCGAAAAAAGTAATTTTTGAAAACGGGTTCCAGAGTAAGAAAATCTGAAGACGCCACCCCAGCGTTTTCGTGTGGAGAACCAAAACGGGGTTTTTTTTTTTTTTTAAAGCAATGACGTAATAGCCTCCATCTCAGCCCCCAGGCCTGTGTGTGGTGCTGTATGGCGCTGTAGCGTTTGTACAGGAATAGACCAAAAACGGAGAAGGCGGTAGCGAGCATTCGCCGCCTTCTCCGTTTTTGGTCTATTTCCGTGCAAACGCGACAGCGCCATACAGCGCCACACACAGGCCTGGAGTATTTACTACAGCGTTTTGGGTCATTTTAGGCGTCTCCGTGTGGACACAGATGGGTCAATGACGTGACATGCAGATTTTTGTGTCCGAGCGCACTACTTTCGTTTAAAATGATTTTCAGTGATTCATAATAAACATAATTTTATTCTATAAAACCAGTTTAATTCGAACATATTTCCAGTTTATCATAAAAATGATATACATTTTATGTTTTGCCATCTCAAACCCTCAAAATGTCAGGTGGCGCAACCGTCTGAGCTAGTTAACACTGAAATGTATTAAATATGAAATTTAAAATATGAATTAATATAATATTATTATGGGGGCATAATTTTATATTAAAAACCTTTCAAATAAACTAAGTTTAATAGTTTAATTATTTTTAAATTGTTTGGAAAACCAAAATACCCACCCCCTAAAATAAAGAATCCGTAGGTTACTTTTAATACCCAGCTCAACTACAAAATGGAAATGTTTTAGAAAGAGTAGACACACTCAGGTATACTTACTAAAAAAATCACTTAGAAAAAACAGAGGGAAGTGTTTTTGTTTTTTCAAGAAACTTTTGGTTGCGCCACATGACATTTTTTGGCTGGTGAAATTGCAAAGACAGTATAAAACTGTACTAGAACCCTGTAAATGTTGTGAAACCATTAAGACTTGTTTAAACACTCTCTTCCAACTTCAAATACATGTATTCTGTACATTTTTAAAGATTTATTAAAAAAAAAATTTTTTTTTAAAAGGCTTATTTGTCATTGACCCAGATATTTTTAGAAACAATGCGTGGACGGGAGATTTTTTTAGAAATGTGAAAAAAGAAGACCGTTTTCAAAAATCTCCGTCTCTGTGTTGACGAGACCTTAGTGCTGAAAACTGAGAAATAGCCTGTAATTCGAGCAATCGTCAACACAAAAAAAAAAGCTGGATCTACTTTTTTCGCCAAAATTTCTTATGCTTCTGCGACTACCACGCTTCTGGTGCACAGCTTGCAAGTGCTTAGGCGTATTGCATGGGCATAATAACATTGAACGATCAGCGTTTTCAACCCTCTCCTGGAGTACCACTCCTCCTGCATGTTTTAGAGCTCTGGCTGGTCCAGCTCAGGTGAGTCAAGTGATCAGCTTGTTACCCGTGAAGATGCTTGATTATGAGCAAATCATTAGAATCATCCGTACTAGCGATGAGAGATCTAAAACATGCGAGAGAGTGTACTCCAGGAGTGGTTTGAGAAGTACTGATCTACATCATCTGTGATTGTTGATAGCAAAAACTTGTACTACACTGAACAAAAATATGAACGCCCCATGTCAAATATTGATGCCACATGGAGTTAACAACTCTAAGTGAGCATATGCTGACTTTTACTTGTACAATAGGGGTATTTCTCTTGATTTGTGTACCATTTTTTAATCCATCTCTGTATCAGTGAGCATTTGCTCAGTGATGCAGTGATTTCACTCAGTACATGGGTGTGGCATTTCCAGACGGTGATCAGACAGAATGAGCAGTGCCCAGACACTCCTTATACTGGGGACAATAAATGGCCACCCCAAAATGTCAAATTTTGTCAAAAGTCATCATGCCTCAGGTCATGCGGGAACGTGCCATTGGCATGCTGGATGCAGGGATGTCCACCAGAGCGGTCGCTGTGCAGCTGAATGTTAACTATCAGACGATAGGCCGTTTGAGAGTTCGTTTCCGACAGACGGGCAGTACTGCAAATCGACCTCATCCACGTCGGCCACGTGTGACCACACCAGCACAAGATCGCTACATCTGGCTCGTCCACCTGCGGGATCTGCTCATATCAGCGACACGCACAGCGGATGAGACCGTTGGTCTGCACAACAGACGCATCACACCACAGACAGTCCGTAACCGCCTGCGAAAGCCAACTTGCACGCTCGGCGTCCTCACCGTGGTCTGGATCTCACCACTGTCGGCGTCGGAACCGACTTCGCATGGGCAAACTCACCGTTCGATGGCCCTGCACGCTGGAGTAAGTGCTATTCACAGACGATTCGGTTCCAGTTTTTGTTAATAAAAATTCAAATTTGACATGGGGGGTTTATATTTTTGTTCAGTGTAGTAATTATATCAATCACCTGAATATCGCCATGGAAGGCTCTTCTCTAAACTACGAGAAAATGACCGTGCCCCAGCTGAAGGCGAATTAATACGGCTTCTACGCTCGATGTCATACGGCCAAGTATACGAAACCACGCACTCTGAAGTAACTTTCCTCAACTCCGTGAGACCGAAATTGACTCGGCCGCAGAACTATCCCATAAAGCATCGGAAATGGGACGTGACTGCAACATCAGGGCGTTTTTTTCTTTTCGTATTGACCATTGCTCGAATTGTGATCGATTCCAGTATAATACAAAGTTAATCAAACCGTTTCGGGGATAAGCGTCTAAAAAAACTTGACAGTTTTTGGCAACTCTTGGCAGTCTAGTCAAATTTATTAAACTGGAAGCAAGTTTTATACGGTGGTTGTTTGTAATGTTCTCCAGCTTGAAGGAGAGTAGCTTACTTGCTAGCTAATTAACATAACGTTTGTCTAACTATCTAACTGTATTGATGAAAAATGCACACTAATAGCCCGAGACATATCATTGTGTCGACATCTGGATATTGCTCGCGAGAACATATGATTACAAGTGATACAATAAAAATGGAAATCATTGAGCTATGGATCTTGCAAGTCTTTTCTTATGTAGCAGCACGTTGCTAGCAACAGGATGCATCTCTCCCTTCTTTAAACTCTGTGCACTTCTGTGATTCATCCACAAAATCGCATATAGTCGACGTGAGGCCGATATGTTGTGCGGCTACCATTATATGTGGCTGCCATATTATGGCGCTTTTCCACTCCGCGGTACCGGCTCTACTTTACTCGCCTTTTTTGCCATTAGGAAAAAGTACCAAAAGTACTGGTACCTGCTCTCCTGGGGTTCCAAAAAAAATGCCGACGGGTAGTAGTGGGTAATAAAATGTGACGTGACGGCACCGCAGCCCACTGGTTGGTCAGAGAGAATCGTCTGTGTGAAAGGCGACTCTGTAGTCGACCTTGGGACATCTCATTGGAGCTACATTGACGAGTCTCAAGATTAGTGTAGTTATTATGATCATCGACTTGTATAGTTTTAGGCAACTTGTTTGATATACTGTGCGTTGCCTTACCTTTCAAACACGGTTTCGCTTGTTCACCGAAGCTGCTTCATTCATGAAATGCATTTATCTTCGCCTGTGACCAAGTTCGTGGCGAAATTAAGTGATGGTATTGTGTCCTGTTATGTTCCCCTAACTAATTCCCCTCGAGAAAGTTATGTGATTTTTAAGAAGATTTTTAAGATTTTTAAGTTACGTGAGTTCTAAGAAAATCGTGCAGAAAACTGACTTTACGGGTGTTGACAAATCACTTTTCTCTTGAAGTTATCACAGATGAGATGACGCATCATAAAGCCATGAATTCTGATTCTCTGCCACCTTCTGCGATTTGGGGATTTGCAACGAGGAACTCTGCTCTGCAATCATCACTTAATTATCCCATGCTTTAACAATTCGTTTGTTCGCCGTCGAATTCAGGGTGAAATATACATTCGCTCTCCATGCCTTTTAGGGATATCATTGCTTTGCGTTGTTAGGTGGTAAGCAATTTTATGTGCAACTGAATCGGACACAACAATGTCAAACAGAAAATACAATATAACCCTCGCTGGACTTAAAGATGCAGTCAGCGATGTAGGAGAAAACGAGTAGAGAGGTTGTTGATATTTGAAGTGTAAACGAATACAGACCCACCCCTCCCTTCATACTCCGCCCCGGGGTCCACCCCCGAAGTTCATGGACGCCAAGACTGTCATATAACGGCAGTAGAAACTGCGTAGCTGACCAATATGGCGGAGGCCGGACTCTCCAATGCTCGAGGGTAAGTTGGCGAGGGGAAGCCGTATTTATTGCTTTGAAAGTACATGTGACGGGTTTTAGTAGTATTGTAGCAAAGGTGATAATAAGCCTGTCATATAAAGAACTGCTAAAGCATGCTTGTCAGCGCAATGCCTCAAATAGGAGTCTGTGTCCACGAACAGACTACGGTCAGGAATGCATTTAAAAATCATTCTGGCTAATTACAAGCTGAAAAAGTGGAAAATGGATTCGGAATTTTTCCCAGTACAAGTCATCGATTCGCAAGCTCCACACAAGCAACGCTTTGACCGTTTGCGTGTTTCTGCTATGAGCTCATTTAGTAGCTTGCTGTCGGAATTGTTTCGTTTTGGAAGAAGTGTTTAACAGGAGCTTATAGCAAAATTTCTTCCTGAACAGTGGGTATATAACAGTACAGCTACAACCGCATGCATGCAAAGCGAGACAGTACAAGCAAAACAATAAGCTGAGACGAAGGCGGTTCATTTCATTCTATCTAGTCGCACATATATACAGCATTTGATTGCTCAATTCCCCGTCGATTCCTTACATAAGATGTCCGACATTCACAAGAACTCGTAGCCACAATTTGCGAAGCTAAGGTTAGCTGACCCGTCAGACAACTGTACCCACAACTCGACTGCTATTATAAATAGATAACATCACAACAACGGTACATTTTGGCAGATTAGACAATATGATGAATGCCTGACAGCTGTTACTGTTGTGTGAAGCACCACAAAGCTAATGTTGCTCACCTGTCCAGCAATAAGACGGCAACCTCCGCGTCTGTTTTCAGACCCTTCAATTGGCGGAGCTCCCTCCACTGTCGGAAAGCCACACCAATGTTGACCCGGGTCTTCGCCCTTTCATGGTCGTTGCCCTTCTTTTTTTATTAATGTTCCTCCGACCGTTTTCTCTTGGGCTGTTTTTTGGCCATCGCAAATGCTGCAATGCCATGTCTCTCTCTCTAACTGCGCACGCTACGCGACCTGCTACTCTTGTCCTGGGAAAATTAGTGTCCTAATAGTGCTTGGCAGATTAGTGTCTATATGTCCTGGTAATGCTAGGCAGATTAATGCCTGTAGATCCTTGTAGTCCTGGACAGATTATTGTCTGTATGTCCTGATAGTGCTGGGCAGATTAAGGTGTGTTTGTCCTTATAGTCCAGGGCAGATTAGGGTCTGTATGTCCTGGTAGTGCTGGGCAGATTAGGGTCTGTATGTCCTGATAGTCCATGGCAGATTAGGGTCTGTATGTCCTGATAGTCCAGGGCAGATTTGGGTCTGTATGTCCTGGTAGTGCTGGGCAGATTAGTGTCTGCGTATCCTGATTGTCCTGGGGAGATTGCTATCTGTATATCCTGGTAGTACTGGGCAGATTGGTGTCTGTTTGTCCTGGTAGTACTGGGCAGATTGGTGTTGGTATGTATGGTAGTGCTGGTTGTTTTGGGCTGCAGTGCTTAGGTTTTGCTCACTCTGGCCCAGCTCTGCTCCTGGGTGTCATTACGCTTCCTGAAGGACAGTGCAGCATGATGTTGCTGGTGCTTCTTTCACCCTAAGAGATCGATCTCCTTTTTTATGCTAATCAAATCATTCTACGATTAATTACAGTTCTTTAATTTTTTTTTGTAGTCCCGTTGCTCTTGTTTTTTCGTCTGTTTGACCTCTGATTGGTGAATGTAATGACCCACATTTTCTCCTGCAGTCCTGTCTCCACCAGCATGTTTCTACCTTCGTTTGTTAGGACAGGACTCGAGGTGAATGTAACGCTGGCCATTTGGGGGAATCAGTCCCTTTATATTGGGAAAGTGCTAATCGGGGCCTTCGATTTAACTGACACCCCTCCATTTAACTCTGCACTGCTCATCAAATAATGCTGAGGTGTTTGAGTCAGAATCCACCGCAGATAGACACGGGAGCAAAGACTGCTGAAGTTGTGGAAAATGGTTCAAACTTTTACGGCATTAGCCAGTTGTTAATCTGTAGGATATCTTCACAGCTTTAGAAACAAGACGACTTTATCATTTGTGAAGGGTCCCAAAGCCGGACCTCTTCTGTTCCACCTGTTAGCCTCCTGTCTTTCCCATAAGGCTTGATAATGACTTGTCTTCAATAGACTATGGGTAGCATTCTTTAGTAGTTCAAATCTGCCCTCTTGAATATTGCATTTTTTGTGATGGTAGATAAATTTCATTCTCAGTTTCATTTTTAGCTTGTCACCGCATGTTCGCATTCTTTGAAACTGACCCTGGGACAGAATATGCACATTCTTAACAAATAGATTATGGTTTTGCTTGGTGTTGTGCCTATAATGTAGCCGTAATGGTTCCAACAGCCGTCATTTTCGGGAACAGTAATTATACCCTTTAAGGGCTGTCTTTGTATCTCGTAATCAGTGGGCTGTTTGTGATAAAGCCTGCCATGTAGGATTATTTGTGTCATTCTCTGTGGGAGGATGGGCTCTTTGATTGGTGTTGTGGGTAAATGTGCAAGTTTTGTTTTGTGCCAACAGACGTGAAGAAACCTCTGTACTGATGTGATTTAACCAGATAAGGCTCACGTTAGCAGAGTCAGTCCAGCCTTGCTAACACTCTGCTCTCCTTCATCCCTGCTAGATCTTGAATGAGCCCAGTGGACCCGACCAGAACGCAGCTATGCAGACGATTAAGTGCGTGGTAGTTGGTGATGGTGCTGTCGGTAAAACCTGCCTCTTAATCTCCTACACAACCAACAAATTCCCATCAGAGTATGTTCCTACGGTAAGTTAAAGCGTGATCTTACACGTTGCTTTGTCCATTTCTATGAGGAGTGTAATGTAAGCCCTTCTTCTTGTGGTACACTTCTGATTGGAGATGTACTAAGTAACCCACACATTAAGGACTGTGTTTGATGTGAAATACTGTCCCTGTAGATCCATTAAGGTACATATTAACCTCACACTGAGAGCATCACATTTGATGTTGTTGGACAGTTTATCCCAAGACCGTATTTGAGATTTATTTACTCTTGTCCCAAAGACTCAAGAGGTCAGACATTTTATCTGGAGACTGTATTTGAGGTATATTAACTCTTGGGTGAGATGTTTTATCTGGAGACCCTATTAGAGATGTCGTTACTCTTGTGCCAAGGGCATTACATCGATCTTGTCAAGTGGGCCATCAATTAAATTCAGTAATGTCCAAGGCTTGTGAGTCTACAGTCTGTGAATCTGTATACTGACTGTTTTGTGGGATGAGATATAAAGCCTTTATTGGTTCACATATTCAGGCCTTCATTTTTCAAGTCTTTGCATGAACGATTTGCTGTTTGCGTGAATACAGACCCGCGGAACCCACCGTTAGGTTACGCAAAATAAAGTTCGCGTAACCGATTGTTTGCGTCATCGGTGATGCAAAAATGAAAGGATTACGTTTATGCTGCAGTTACTGTACCTACCTCGCCCACCTTTTTGCTGGTGTTATCTGGAAACTTCAAACATTTACCCAAGCTGTGATACGATAAAATCAAACCCGTTTACCTCAGTTGTCGCTTATCGGTTAAAACTCCGACCTGTCAGTAGCCCAGCTTAACGTGGTGTCTATGGTAATGGCCAGTTCTGACTATCAGAATGACCAAACTGCGCGACAGTCTCGTCTCTTATAATGTTTAGAATACTCCACATGTACTTGCGTTAAATTACGAAAACTATCCACACTGGCAAACGCAAACAACTTTCAAACTTTTGATGCAAGTGCACTGGTAAATTAAACACTAAAAGACTGTTTCTGTAAACCTTGACTGATATTTTCGACGTCTGCAATTTTATGACCTTATATGAAAGTATGAAATGGACGTTGCCGCTCTGCTCTCGGGTCTTCAAAAGAAATAGATTTGTTTTTTTTGTAGGACGCAAGTGTATCACTTCTGAGTTTAACAAGCCCGATCTCTACACGCAATATAGCCCCTAAAATGCCTCTTTGCGGCATTTAGAGGCACCGGTCTTGGCTGAAAGAAACAAAGTGGAATCCCTGAAGAGCCCTTTCTTTGGCTGACAGCAAGCTGAGCTGCCGATAAAGATCTGCTGTCATGCAAATTTTAGAAAGGACTATTGGACTGTGGGGCTGTGATCATTGTACGATGTGTAGGTCTGTATGATTTCCATGAATAAGTCCATCTTTGTGCTGAAACGTTACCATTACAGCTATTTGTTGACAACAATAATTCGTTGTGTCTAGAAAAAAAAAATGTGTAAAACGTAACCCATTAAACTCTGAAGATAAATAAATAACATTGTATTTCCAAGCTGTATTTAAGTCACGGGACTGTCACAATATGGCTTGGAAATACTAAGTACTCTGACAGACTACGGCAGACACCAAAACTTCTCATGAATTTGCTCACTTCTGTGTTGAGACATTGGTTTTGTAATCGACTCTGTTTTTCGGGAGATCAAAAGTAATTGTTGAATGAAGTGACCGGTCGACTAGATGACAATCGCCACACGCGTCACCCTCTGTCGTCTTGGCAACAGATAGGCCGAAGTTCCACAGCATGTGGCAGGTTTAACAGTGTTCGTATCTTGACAGGATGGCTGAACAGGTTTATACTGCACATGTAAAGCCATTATGAATGGCGAATACGCGGACCTACGAGACATACGCACGCAAATTTTATCATGGCTTACTACCAGCTGCAGAATTTTGCATGAATGGCAACTGTTCACGTGAAATTGAGTTTGCATAACCCTTACGTAACCTGAACAATTGATCGCAACAAAAATTAAGGCCTGCACATTTCTCTCAATCCTTATCTTAAGCGCTTTTCCTCTGACGCACAGAGCTGCAGATTTGACTTTGATGAGCCAGTTGTGTAATAGCCTGATGAAAATATCATGAAGTTATCTCCTCAGCGCTTTGCCGCAAGTTTAACCCTTGCCACTTAGAGAAGACTTCATGAGGATCTCAACATGCTATCCTTTTAAAAATGGAATTGCTCAATGTTGTTGTGTTTAACCCTACTATGTACATCTTGAATGTACAAATCTTTTGATTTTGCATCAAGTGGTGTACCTCTTAAATCACTCCTTAAAAGAATATTTTTACTTGAATGCTGGAAATGATGGTTTTTGATTTCACTTTTTGTTTTTTTTTGTTTTTTTTTTTCTCCTACACGGTAGGTGTTCGATAACTATGCAGTAACGGTGATGATTGGTGGAGAACCGTACACTCTAGGATTATTTGATACTGCAGGTAAGTTACACTGTTCTTTTTAATCTAGCTCCATGGGTAGTGTTGATGTTAGCTGAGTGCATCGGCCAAATCTAGCATCATGCTTGGCTACCTGAAATGGTCGTTGTAAAACAGAAGCAGGGCTTGATGTCAACATTTTGTTCAAGGAGCATTTGTGCTGCAAAGTTTTCAACTAATGCATCTTATTTTGTGGGTTTGCCTCTGAAATTTTTTAATGCGTCAGTTTCCAGTGTCAGTGGCTCCTAAAATGGAGCACTGTAGAGCACTAGCTGTCCTCTCTTACTGGGAAATGATTTTCCTTGGTGTCACAGTGATTGTACGGCCCTGTGTGTGATGTCACCAGATGAGCTAAGATAGCTACCTTTCTTTCTGCAGGTCAGGAAGATTATGACCGATTAAGACCCCTGAGCTACCCCCAGACCGACGTCTTCTTAGTCTGTTTCTCTGTTGTGTCTCCTTCCTCTTTTGAAAACGTCAAAGAGAAGGTGGGTGCGGTGTGCCCTGAAGTATTTGAACGATTTTTGACTGTAGGTTACCTTTATTCCCCACATCGCCCTTCAGGTGTCTTTATGAGAAGCTGTTTACACCCTGAAACATAATGTCTCATGTTCCAGTGCAGGAGTCGAGTAGTGGCTGACCATCGTCTTACAGTAGATGGACATTTTACTGTCCTCCATAGCAAATGTTCTTTGTACACCTGCTACAAGATGCAATTGTTCATACAGCCGGCCCCAGAACGTGCCAATGTGTAACTGTCTGATCGCCTGGCCGTCACTTTCCGAACATAGAACTTGGTTGTTTTCGGAATGGGGCAACCATCTTACACTTGCTCATGCAGCAGTACCTCCCAGCCTGTAGATGGCAGCACAGCTCTCACCCTTTCCTTATATCTGTTTCCAGTGGGTACCGGAGATCACTCACCACTGTCCGAAGACTCCGTTCCTGCTGGTGGGGACACAGATTGACCTGAGGGACGACCCATCCACCATCGAGAAGTTGGCCAAAAACAAGCAGAAGCCCATCACCCCGGAGACGGCTGAGAAGCTGGCCCGGGACCTGAAGGCGGTGAAGTACGTGGAGTGCTCCGCCCTGACGCAGGTGAGTGACCCTCCTTCAAGTGTGTGTGTGTGTGTGTGTGTGTGTGTCTGTCTGTCCTGAGCCTGAGTGGAGTCCACCAATAAACTGTATTTAATCGTGTAATTCTTTTTTTTTAACCCTTTGAGCGCCGAATACATTTTCAAGGAGTTAAAAATGTATTTGTCCTGAGCTGTTTAAAACCTATCATGTGGCAACTTGTTTAAAAGAGCTCCCGCAGGGGAGCTCTTTTAAACAAGTTGCCACTTGATAGGTTTTCAACCGCATCTGATTTTGATATCTTACATCATTGGGCAACTATAGTTGCCGACGGCGCTGAAAGGGTTGAGCGTAAAAACAGTCCTTGCCTATCAGCTTTCATTCCGTCTTCATACCTTATAAGCCGGTAAACTTCCAGGCTTTGGAGGGGGCAGGAGTGCCTCGAGGAGAAGAAAGTCACAGCTGATGGTTATTGGGCATTGAAATGAAGGCCAGTCATCAGCAAGGCTGTAGATCCTCAGTGTGATTGACAGGAATGGACTGATTGAAGTGGTATGGTCTCACTGCTATAGCCCTGCATCTGTCTGAGGAAAATCAAGCTTTTTTTTTTTTTTTTCCACGAATTGGAAAATTCACATTTTCTCTGTTCCTCTCTCTTTACATTGGCTCGATGGCAGTCATGTCTGCCTGATTGATTGGGCCTGTCACATTAGCAGGGAGCCCTGGTGCTTTGATTTGCCTGCTCCGGTTTCTGAAAGGGGGTTAATGATGAGGAAGGTCAGGTTAGTAATGCTGGAGGGAAAATCAGCCCTAGTGAGAACTGTGCCGGATGTAGCCTCCCCCTTAGGACTTGTTAATTGTAGTTGGTTAGGAAATTGACCGCTGTAGGGCTTGATGGGGAATCTGTGTGCTCTATAGACTACATTGAGGGGCTGAAATGGCCTGTCATTATTACATTGAGGCTCTCTTGTGGGGGAGAACCTCTTCATTTTATCCTCAGATTGCACAGAGAAGTGTATGTGCTGATGGCTTACAAAGAGCTGCAGTGCCTGGGATTCATCTGTGCTCAACATTAGAAAATTTTAAAGCAAGATTTAGGTAGTTTGCCTGGTAGTTTGCCTCATTGAATGATCAATAAAACTCATCAAAGAACAATTTCAGCAAAATATTGTCGCTGAATCAAAACCAAACTTGAGGACGGATGTTGTGTTCGTATAGGCTCATGGTTTGTCAGTCAGCCGCTTCTGCTTGTGATTTTTTTGTGGTCCACTTTGATAGTTCTATTGTGACATCACTAGTGCATTTCAGTTTAGGTACCCCACTGATTCCTGTCTATACAGTAATATCCATCATAAAATTTTCAGGCATCACATTTTGGAGAGGTTTTGCTGTGATTTACGTTGTACCCAAACAGTGCTGATAAAAACATGGTACAGGTCTGGCACTACTACAGGAGAGCTAGCTCCAACTGATGGAGGCATAAATTCGTTCTCGTGATGCTATTACATTGTTCCTAGCATTTTGTTGTGATGGGGAGGTTTGCTATTGCAGAGCACCATCTTAAACGCAGTTTTCAACTTAAGGGACTGATTTGCACTGCTCAGCCTGTGCCAAAGCTTGTGTCTGAAACTTGGATGAGCACCTTCAACAGAGTTCACTTAAGAGCCTTGGTTGAGTCTGCTCTGATTGAAGCCTAGTGGAGAGTGTTATGATCTCTTCCATAATCTCGCTCTCAACCCTTTCCCTCCTATAGACAAACGTATTTTTATTTTTTATTTTTTTAGCTTTGTTCTGATTGACAGTACATGGTTAGACAGGTTGGGATTGTGACCTGTGATTTGAAAGCTTAGGTATCCAGGATCACCAGTTTATATTTAAAGGTCCCCTATTATGCTACCAGGTGCACAGCTAATTAGCCATTATGAGCCTGTTCAAAATCTCCCCTTCCTGACATCACAAGGGGGAGTGAACACCCAGAATAGTGAAATCTGATTGACTGCTTGGCTGAAGTTGATCAGTTCTTCTTGCCTCTGTTTGGTTACTTCCCCATGTGATGTCAAGAGGGGAAAGATTTTGAAATGGCTTGTAATAACTAATTGGCTGTGCACCTGGTGACATAATGGGGGACCTTTAATTTTGACTAAACTTAACCCAGAAGTGGTTTCCTGGCCTCTTGGCAGTTAAGAATTAGGTTTCTTAGGAAAATTGAAAAAGGGATAAAGATGTCCATTTAGGTGCTGTTGTATTGACCTCACTTGATCTGGGCATTAGAACTGGAGTTGGTTCTAAGGCTCTCACTACTGCCAAGATTTTGATGGGTCAGTGCCATAGATGAATTACCTGCCCACCTATATTTTCACCACAAAACTCTATCTCGTCTCATCTTGTCAGAAGTTGGCATTATGGGTATGTAGCTATCAGTAGCCTGCCATATGTCCATTTCGTGTTCAGATCATAACTCAGGAATGGGTCAATATTTTTTTTTCCTATTGATATCTAGAATAACTAATTTGATTCGCAAACAAGATGGCTGTCGTCAGCTAATCATATTTCATCGTCCCATCTACTCTCTCAGCTATCATATATCATGGTGAAACTTCACTTGATTATTTAGAACATGTAAAAGTCCAATCGACAATTTGCTGGAGAAGTGCTTATTGCTATTTTGGAAGTTTTCAAATGTCACTTTTTGCAGTGCTCTGGGGGTGTGCCATCTTTTGATGCCTCTTGTTGCTTCATAAGTGGAAGTCGAGTCTGAGGTTTGGATTGCGAATCTGTGGAAGGACAATCATTTTTATTGCTCTAGAGCAACAGTCAGTGTGGCTGTCACAGGCTGTATTGGAAAGAAACAGGAAGTGATGTCATGGTGCAAGAGGTCTGCAGTAACAGGGATGTTATTGAGGAGCTGAGAGCTGAATTGGGCAAGGAAGGAGCCGGTCCTTAGTGCTCTGCCTGGAGCTGTAACCAAACGGAGCAGATGGGACTTCACAAAGTGCTGTCTTTGTCCCCGTTAATCCCCACGTGGCTTTTTTGACTTGCGCTATTGGGCTGCATCAGGAGTCATGAGGAGTGGCAGGGTCACTGGGGCATTGGGTGCTTTAAAAAAAAAAAAAAAAAAACTTAGTCATCCTTTATTTAGTCTGGCTAGTTCTGCTGAGATTGAAATGCCTTTCATAAGAGATGCCTGCTGAAAAAGCAGGATTAAAAATGTGAATGAATGAACGGGCTCTGCTGGATGTTTGCTGTACCTGTCTTAGCTTGGATGCTGAAATGGGAATGGAAACTCGAACCTACAACCTTATGGTTGTGAAATGAATTCCCAGATCACACCCCTACACCGCTGCATGAACTTAGTTATACCAAATTTGTATGAGGTTGTTGTATTAATGAACTTATGAGGAACTGCATTCTAAATATAGTGCGCAGTAGCTAAGGGTATTGCCTTATAGTGAAGAATACTTTTTGGGGTGTCAAGATGTAAGAGTTCCTTTTATCTAATACTGTTGCGCACATTGGAGGTGTCTGTGTTTGTGTGTGTTTCTAACACAGCTGCTTGTGATATAGACTATCCCATCTATGCCCCTGTCAATATCTACCCACAGTATTCCCATTCTAAAGCCTGTCAGTCATTTTGTGTTTTGTGTGTCATTATGTTGTTTAGTGCTATGTTTTTCGTGTTTTGTTGTCATTGGCTACATTTCGTTATGGTGAATTTTTGTGGTCGCGTTGTCTGTTGTTTCTGTGTGGTTGTGTTGCCTTGTCTGTTGTGTTTGCTTGTTTTGTTGGCGTCTCGTCTTGTTTGTTGTGTTTTGCGATCATGTTGCCCGTTGCCGTGTTCTATGTGGTTGCCGTGTCTTGTATGCGTTTGGTGTGGTCATGTTGGCGTGTTGTGATTCTCTCCCAGCAGTTTATTGTATGCTGTAATTTGGCGCCTCTGCTTGCTTCTCTAACCTGTTTGCTCTGTACATTAACTCTAGTGCTGTTCTTTCTCTCTCTCTCTCTTTCTCTCTCTCTCCCCTACCCTGTGTCAATAGCGAGGGCTGAAGAATGTGTTTGATGAAGCTATCCTAGCAGCACTCGAACCTCCTGAAACTCAGCGGAAAAGGAAGTGCTGTATATTCTAGAGTCTTCTTTTTTTTTTTACTCAACCTCCCCTCCCCCACTCCTAAAAATTATGTGCTGCTTCTGTCCTCCCCTTCTCCTCTCTCATTCATCATTAACCCATCTGCCCTCGCATTACACTGGCCGCCTCGCTTTCTGTGATCCTGTGTGCCATCACTGTTTATTTGCCATTATTATCCTCTCTTTTTCTGTTTTGGTTTTCTCTCTTGAACCTTCGAGAATCCGTGTTCTCGCCTCGTTGCCTTGCAAGCGTAAGGATGCTCGCGCGACTTCTGATTCAGAAGTGCTGCTTCCTCTTGTGGTCGCTTTTGCCCTGAAAGTATTCGTCAGGCTGCTGTACATGTTTTTGTTTTTTCCTTTTTTTTGTCTCCATGTTTTGCTTTGGTTTTTTTTTTTTTTTTTTTTTGTGCAAAATTTGGAAGTAAAATAACTTTATTTTTCTGCGGCTCAATGCATTGTGAATTTAAACCTTTTTTTATTATTATTTAAGGAAAAATATCTTGATTGCATCAGTGTACATTTTTCTTTTGTACTAGAAATGTATCATAAAAAGTTAACTCGGTGTGATAATCTTTGGCTTACGTTTGCAAACTGGATGTCATTGGTGCAAGAAGTGCGGTGTTTGTCGAATGAAAACCAGTGCAAATCTTGTGACTTGAAATAAAGAGGAACTGAAATTGACAAACCATTTTCTGTTGCTCTCTGTGCCTGGCCGTCGCTTCCCGACAGCTGAGCAGATGCGGTGCTGCTTGCGTCAGTGCTGTTGCTTCATTTTGTGTGTGTGTGTGTGTGTCAGGGACATGACAAGTGCATGCAGATGTCAGCCATGGGAAACACCAAACACATGCATGCAGAGCACACAAATACAAACCGTATACTTGGACACAAACCAGACCCACTCAAGTGAAAACTGGAAAAAACTTTGCAGCAATCTGAGGCACCTTCCCCTTGGAAATCGCACCCTTAGTCATTCTGATGGGGAACTAAGTACAGTACATGTATGAGTGAACAGGGCTCTTGCTCTCCTCAGAGACAAGCTGTATTACTATGTGAAATATGAGCCATAAATGTGCCCCTGGGTCTCAGGGGTCTCGTCTGAGCTGCGGGTGAGTGGCTCTCTATCTCAGCCAAGGATGTAAAATTGACGGGCCAATCCTCGCAGGCAGATGTTCGTCTCCATTGTGTGGCATCTATGTGGTCTGTGGTGGCATATGTGTGAGAGTGCGCACGTGAGCTTGGGAGTCAGTTCATATTCATGTGTGTGTGCTCAAAGAGTGCCTGTGCGAGAGTGTACGTGTGTCTCTGTGTGTACTCCTTCATTTAAGTGTGCACAGGAAGTAGTGCCCAGCGCCGTGACAGCGACTGGCAGCATGTACTGTATCCTCTGGATGACTCCCTTTTTCTGCTGCCTGAGTCCCGCCCCCACCCACTCCCCCACGTCTGTCTCTTTGTGTCCACAGAAAGGCCTAAAGAACGTTTTCGACGAGGCGATACTGGCTGCCCTGGAGCCCCCGGAACCCAAGAAGAAGCGCAAATGTGTGCTGTTATGAGAGCCCCGCCCCCCGCCCCGCCCCTCCGAACCCCCTCCGCCCCTCCCGTCCTCTCAATACCAGGCTGCCTTCTCTAAAATACTCCTCTCCATTTTTTTTTACTCTAAAGATCCGCTTGGAATGATGACTGAATTTCTGCGTGTCAGCCATGCAGAAGGTGAACAGGAGCAGGCGTGCGTCCTGCTCCTCTGTTTCGCTGGCCCCCGTTAGCGTAGAGCTGTAGTGGGCCTGCCGCCGCCTGCCATGGCGGTCGATTTATGCCAGTTTCTCTGTGACTTAAATTGTGATGTTTTTCACCCCCGGGGGGTGGGGGGTGGGTGTAGGGTTACGGAGATGGGTGTGTTTTCTTAGTGCCACATTGTACACGCACACAGATATGCGCGCGCGCACACACACAGGCACACAGACTCGTGCATCATCTCAAACATGCACTTCCATGCACAAAGGCACGAGTTGCAAGAGCTGTCCTCATAAGATTTCATGACTTTACTGAAAAAATTGATTCCTAATATTGTGAGCATGTTTGCACGTGCTCATCATTGAAGATCTCATTCGGGCATCTTCAATATTTAATCACCTGTGCGATCTGCCTTACAGTGGGGGCTTATGTACTGTATGTCATAACATTTCAAAAGAAGCCTCTCTTTCATTTTTGTGGTGGGGGGGTTTAATAATGTTAATTGCTTATTTTAATGGATTGTTGCCCCCTTTATCTAAAGCAGTTTGTGTATGAAGATGGCATACATGCATGGGGGCACCCGTCAGCAAACAAGCGCACGCACCAACCCTTTAGCCCTTTATACCACTTGAAAGAAGTACCAGGTGACTGACTAGTATTTTACTGTCTGTAAACTTCATTTTACATTTTCGTAAAATATATCTTCGGAGAGAGATGGACTGAGTTTTTCTGGCAGTAGGGACCTTTGGTGGCTTTAGTTGGACGAGAGGAGCGTTGTTATACTGTCACGGACCAAGAGATATTACATTACAGCCCTCAGGCCCCTCTGCTCACTGTCTTTTAAATGGATTTCAAAAAAAAAAAAAAATGTGATGTAGACTCCAGTGTTACGCATTTCTACCAAGTTTGCTGGGTTTTTTTTTTTTTTTTTTGTTTAATTTTTCATTTTATTTTGACCAGTTTTATTTGTGACATTTTTCTCCTCTTCAGCACAGTCTGAACGCTTTGATATCTTTTATTTCCTTTGCCCGTATGTGCATTATTTGCAAAACATTTTATTAAACTTCTACCTTATTCACTGTCAATGCTCATTTCTCATTTCTCTCGCCTGTATTGCGTCTTTCCACCCTTTTGTACATTTATTTAATATATGTTGCCTTAAATCTGATCTTTGGAACCATGTAAACAGAAGGTAACATGAAAGAAGTGTTGCACAGCATCCAGATAGAGTATGGACTGATGCTATCTTCAGTTTCATTTCATTTCTCTTTTTTTGATCTGGGTTTTGCGTAGCGATCAAATGTTTATGGAGCACTAACGTGTGGGTCTCGGAGGGCTTTGCACTGATGAAGGAGAAACCCCTCAGCCAATACAGATGTTAAGCTTCCACCTGGGTTATATTCGGCAGCCATTTTGTTGCAGGATTATTACCATGCATCAGCTGAGACCGCAGAGGAAAATTCTTTAATTTTATGTAGTCTTTCCCGTTGGATTGGTAGGATTTTATGGCAGCCTGAAAGAGCTACACTTCAGCCAGGACTGGAACTAAAGGAGCACTTATCAGGAAAATAGCTTGTTTGCGACAAGAGAATATTTTTTCAGTGCATAATTGCTCATGCTAATAGAGCATTAGCATCAGAAATCCTCTGCCAGATGTCAACTCAAATTAAATTGCATACACCATAGACATTAATGCTCTGGGGCAAGAGATGCCGAAATCGCTGCCTGCTGATGTGCGGTGTTGAATGCGGAGGTAACCCTGTAAAAGCAGTCTGCTATTGGGCATCAGAAGTACTTTAAAGTCACATGACGTTGTTTCAATGGACGTGTGAGTGAAGGTATTTGTTTGCGCAGAAACAATGCTATACATTCAAGGGTTTGCTTGGCAACCAAAGGGACCTGCCCTAGTTCCGACATTCCGCATAATTGAGCCAGTGGGCTTGCACAATGGAGGGCATTTTAGCTGCAGAATAGCCCTGGCAGGAAAGCGTCTACTTAAATCCGTGCTCTACTGCCCCCCAGTGGACATGTCTACACTTTCGCCGAGCGGCTGGAAGCTGGTGGAAGAAGCGCAGAGTTTGCAAATCTTCCTGAAGTCCTCAGGGTGATTTGAGCATTGGGTGTTCTTGTATGGTGCTTTCTCCTGTCCACATTAAAGGAGAGGTAAAATTGCAAATGTCTCCTGAAATTCATGAATGTTTTTTTTGTTCCTGAAACCATTTTTTTTCCTACCATGACATTCAGCAAGTATTGGAAATGAGCCAAAGCACTTTATGGAAATAATCACCTCTCATGTTTCACTTAAAATGGGCATGAAAAATTAAATGTGTCCCAATTCTGTGCTCAGTTTTAAGCTGACTGGAAACAGTCATTCTGTGTTATGAATGATGTGGGTGGAGAAAACCTAAGTGCCCTGTGGCTTGTTGATGTTACCTGTAACCAGAGAGCGACAGTGCCACCAATGGTGTGAATTTTAGCTGTCTGAATCTGAAGATCATTTTTTAAATTTATTTTTAATCATCGTACCTCATCACTCGCACCTCAATGTCCTGCCACTCTTATCCACAGGCGTATCGGGAGTGCAGGTCGCTGGTTTAACCTGCGATTTCCAGAAATTTCTTGGCAACGTCATTGACGATTTCTTCTGCTGCATGAGGTGCTAGAATTCAGCAGCGGCCTCAACACTTTCTTCACTCTCACTTTGATTCTATAAATAATGGCACATTCTGCCGTGCTATTTCCATATTCTCTGTACAAGGTCTCTTGAGAGTTTTTGTTGAGCAGCTCTGTGTGAGTGCAGTAGGTGATCTCACAGACAGCTGAACTACTGTGGAAGGCTAGAGTATGAACTCAGCTGTAAATAAACATGGCTCCCTCCTGCTGTCTCTGTGTAACCCTCTGAAAAAAGACATCAGCAGGTTGGAGTACTGCAGTGGCACTGAAAAATGTTGTTGCTACATCTATAGCCTGATGCATGTGCACACAGACTCGCTCAAACTACTGAGGCAGGACTCTGGGATCTCCAATAATACGCTGAAAAGGTGGGGAAAGTGAACTTAAACAAATAGTGGCAAAGCCACTGCGCCCACTTGGCCAAACATGGCTAAAATGGAACGCCCCCTTTTGGCCAAAGTATCGGTCCGATTCAGCTCAAAATCGAACTTGGTATAGACCTTATGACCCTATATACACATATGAAATATGAAAAGGATTGGTGAAAAACTGAAGACACTAGAGTGCAGACAAGCCAAAAGTTTACGCACGCACAACAGACCACCACTAAAGACCCCGAGCGTAGTAACGGGCTAAAAAAGGAATCACTTGGAGCATTACATCAAAAAGTATACCTTTTATTTCTTTCATCCTGTGAATGTCCTCTGAATGGTCACCATCAATCTAAGACAGATGGGACTTCTGGTTTCTGTCGTGTCCTTTGCACATGGGTGCCGAGCAGTTTGGATGGGGTTGGGGCTGTAGGAGAGTGGGAGGGGTCATGGTGAGGGAGGCGGGGCAGCACGGGTCACCGGCATGTATGCAGCTCCACTCTCCTGCGGCACTGTTTGCAGCTGACGTAACAGCACCAGTGGAACTTGCAGCCGCACCTCTCCACAAGCTCTGCCTCCTCCCTGTGGAAGCCCCGCCCACAGCACATGAGCTCGCACCCATCGATGGCCTTGGACGTCCTGTTGCAGTGGCGCCCGGCCGTACCCAGCACCCCTCTCCGGGGGTCCCGCTCGCAGAAGTCCAGGCTCGAGGTCATGTACACCAGGTCCTCGTCCGCGTGGGGCTTGAACTGGGTGTGTTTTGGCACCAGGGCGTGGCTTGACCCCACCTTTCGCAGCTCCACCTCCGTTGCCCCGTCGAATTTCTCCTTCAGCACCCCGCCCACCCTGCGGAAGGAGGGCATGGACCGCCAGCAGGTGCGTACCTCGCAGGACCCCGAAACCCCATGACACTTACATTCCACCCGCATATGGCTCAGGATGGCCTGAGGGGAGAGGAGAGCATGCTCAGTACACTGTCTCCATGCCAACAAGCAGCTGTCACTCTCATTCTCTGCAACACTTCATGATATGATTTTCCTGTTTAAAAGTAGTGCTGCCATTAGTTCAGTTACTTTATGGGGTACAACAAACACAGCCTCTGCAAACTTTCTCCGTTGTTCACTTCATGTTTTTGCTTCCAGTTCATACATTTCAAGATTCATTCACTTGACTGATTTTCTAAGCTCCTTTTGACTTCCATTTTTGGTACTGAGGTTATACTTTATATATTCATATATACTTCATATGTTAATTAAACATTAATTTATTAAAGTGTTCAACAAAAGACGAAATTGGTGCAATTACGGTCAGTGACATGATGAGGGTTTTTACAATGGTGAATGTCAATATATCTTGGTTTTCCCTTTCTGTATTTTGTACCCCAGTTGGAAGTTTGTAGGTTATTTGGAGAAAGTGTTCTGTACTTAAAGTAGCTTGCAAAAGTATTCATACCCCTTGAACTTTTCCACATTTTGTCGCGTGTTACGACCACAAACATAAATGTATTTTATTGGAATTTTATGTAAAAGTGGTACACAATTGTGAAGTAGAAAGAAAATTATACATGATTTTAAATTTTTTTTACAAATAAAAAACTGAAAAGTGCGGTGTGCAAAAGTATTCAGCCCCCCTGAGTCAATACTTTGTGGAACCGCCTCTTGCTGCAAATACAGCTGCAAGTCTTTTGGGGTATGTCTCTACCAGATTTGCTCATCTAGAGACTGAAATTTTTGCCCATTCTTCTTTGCAAAACAGCTCAAGCTCAGTCAGATTAGATGGAGAGCGTTTGTGAAAGGCAGTTTCAGATCTTGCCACAGATTCTCTATTGGATTTAGGTCTGGACTTTGACTGGGCCATTCTAACACATGAATATGTTTTGTTTTAAACCATTACATTGTAGCCCTGGCTCTATGTTTAGGGTCGTTGTCCTGCTGGAAGGTGAACCTCTGCCCCAGTCTCAAGTCTTTTGCAGACTCCAACAGGTTTTCTTCCAAGATTACCCTGTATTTGGCTCCATCCATCTTCCCATTAACTCTGACCATCTTCCCTGTCCCTGCTGAAGAGAAGCACCCCCAGAGCATGATGCTGCCACCACCATGTTTGACAGTGGGGATAGTGTGTTCAGAGCAGAGGTGGACAATCCAGGTTCAGAAAGTAAAAGTCCTCCCCAGTATTTAGTTCCAACCTCCTGTATTCACTACATAAAACAGCCCTTCAGACCAGAGGTTGGACTAGTCAAGAAAATCAGCTGGTTGAGTTGATGGGTGGAAGTAAAACATGGTGGGACTATTACTTTCTGACCCCTGGAATGTCCACCTCTGGTTCAGAGTGATGTGCAGTGTTAGTTTTCCGCCACACATAGCGTTTTGCATTTAGGCCAAAAAGTTCCATTTTGGTCTCATCTGACCAGAGCACCTTTTTCCACATGTTTGCTGTGTCCCCCGCATGGCTTCTTGCAAACTGCAAATGGGACTTCTTATGGTTTTCTTTTACCAGTGGCTTTCTTCTTGCCACTCTTCCATAAAGGCCAGATTTGTGCAGTGCACGACTAATAGTTGTCCTGGGGACAGATTCCCCGCCCTGAGCTGTGGATCTCTGCAGTTCGTCCTGAGTCACCATGGGCCTCTTGGCTGCATCTCTGATCAGTGCTCTCCTTGTTCGGCCTGTAAGTTTAGGTGGACGGCCGTGTCTTGGTAGGTTGGCAGTTGTGCCATACGATTTCCATTTCCGGATGATGGATTGAACAGTGCTCCGTGAGATGTTCAAAGCTTGGGAAATCTTTTTATAGCCTAACCCTGCTTTTAACTTCTCCACAACTTTATTCCTTACCTGTCTGGTGTGTTCCTTGGACTTCATGATGCTGTTTGCTCCCCAATATTCTCTTAACAAACCTCTGAGGCCGTCACAGAACAACTGTATTTGTACTGAGATTAGATTACACACAGATGGACTCTATTTAGTCATTAGGTCAACATTTGATCATTCAGCAATCAGGCAACTTCTGAAGGCAATTGGTTGCACTCAGAGAAAAGGGGGCTGAATACTTTTGCACACTGCACTTTTCAGTTTTTAATTTGTAAAAAAAATTTAAAATCATTTATAATTTTCTTTCTACTTCACAATTGTATGCCACTTTGTGTTGGTCTTTCACATAAAATTGTGGTCGTAACGTGACAAAATGTGGAAAAGTTCAAGGGGGCTCAATACTTTTTCAAGCCACTGTAAACAGGAGTACCAGGTTAGCTGGATCTGGAAGGTAAAATGAAGACATCTTCCGTGGTTTTATACAGCCGTTGTCCGACAAATTCCTCCTGCACTGCCCCTGGATCACAGTATTTTCCAACTTTTGAGTTTACTTAAGGCTTGCTACCAATCTGATCTGCACATGTGCAAGATCTGTGTTGCCGTAGTGACGCTACATTAACATTTGCCTACCTGGGACTATCTTGGGCCAGGTTTGACAATATTGCTTGGGGCTGCCTGAATCTGGCCCTTGAATCCAAATCCAGCCCTGGTTTTCTTACCTTCCAGGCTATTAAGTGAACAATTATCGCTACTGATTGGCCAGACTCATCTCACCTGACTCACAGGAAAAGGGTCGGTGGAAAACCAGCTATTCTCGGCCTCAAGGCTCATGATGGGCGGCCCTGATGTTGCTGGCATGAATCCGGTGAGCATGTGCAGTAAGTGATTTTTTAATGGGTAATTGCACGTACAACAAGTTATCTTCCTGAGCACAGAGAATCAGTCACCCCAGGCTTAATAATGCTCAACTGGGTCAATGAAGCAGGTTTCATCTGAGCCGAGAGCTACTTACAGTACAGCCTTTCCACTCTTTGGTTTTCTGTTGAGTACCATCAGTGATAATATAGCTAAGCAACTTCTCTGACGAAATCATGACTGATACTGCTCTTCTAATCTCGCCGCTAAATGTAAATATCTACTCAAACTGTCCTCTTAGTATAACTTCCAGACACACAAACAGACGTTAATCTGCTTTTCATCATTACCCTGGGATAATGTGCGTCATTCAACATATAATGATCTCGTCGTGTACATGTATGTTTATTCAATTTTCTTCCTGCGGCTAAAAATAATTGATTTATTTGTTTTATTATCATTTTAACTGCTGCAGGGCCCCATACATTATACTAGGAGATACTTGTATTGGATTTAATGGGCACTTAGTGCTGATGGATTATCATGGGAATAACTGCAGATATTGCGGCACTGTTGGATGCTTAAATTAAAACATTAAAACACTGAGCTGGAAGGGATACATTTGCTGAATATAGTTGAAAACCACAAGATTAATAACACTGATCATACTGCTTTCTATTTTATATGGCAGTGCTGAATCTCTTCCCAGTTTCATCTGCACTAAAGCCAGGGTAGCCTGGTCTGGTCTTAAGAGATTCACAGCATCCACTGATTTTGGTTTTCTCCTTTACCTGCTGATGCAATGTAGGTCGAGTTCTTTTTTTTTTCCCCCAAATATCTTGGCAGAAAAATTAATTTCATTATTCTATGAATTAATACAAAAAAATCTCATTACCTTAATATCTGGAAACCTGGAAGGTAAAATACATTGTTTCCAACAAAATGGCAAAAAATCATTTGACTATGCCCTTGTTTTCATTGATAAATAATGTGGCTCATTTTTGACGTATGTTCTGCATAATAAGGTGTTAAATAGGTTGTGCAACAGAGGGTTAAAATTGTGTGGAAACCAAGTGAGGTGAATTTCTTGTTTAATCAACTCTGTTGAAAAACAGCAAAAAACCAGCTGACCATTTGATTCTTCAGACGTGAATCTTCATTCTTGGCCGGGCCTGAGACTGCTTGCTTGCCCACTACTGAGTATACATGTTGTATAAAACTTGTATTCAGCTTTTATTCATAAGATTAGGCAAGTCAGATGTTTTGGACATGGCTCTTGTGTGACTTAGGTGTCCCCCTGATCAGACGTGTTCTAATGAGCTTGTACCTGATTGGCTGAGCTGCTCGCAGGTTAGTACATACTTTTCTTCCAGCTTCGTTGTTGTGAAGGTTCATCAGAGCCCTGCCGGCAGAGGATCGCTTGACCCTCTCCCTCACATCCACAAAGGAAGTGGAGAACGCCACGCCGTAAGCAATGTTATCAGAGCAGCCCGACCAGTGGAAACCTGCAGGTGGAGCAAACCTTTGTTAGAGTCTCATCATCCCCGTTGGAGTTGAGAGCCAATGCTAGCAAACACAGACAAGGAAACAGCAATATCTCCTCAATAGCTTGGTTTGCCTCAGTACCTTAAAGAAGTCATGTTACATCAATCAACGAACAATGTACTCTGCCAGTGGTCTGAACAATCATCCCAGGTACTGGATGGTACTGAAAAGAGGTTGCTTCTAATCTGTTGAGGAACACCCTGGGTGGACTTTGGGAAATGATTGGTCCTGTGGGTGTTTGATGTGGTATGCAGACTGAGATGTTCCAGTCTTGGTGAGTGGTCTCAACTGTCCTCAACCAATTAGTCCAATCTGATGCCCTCTGACTTCCCTTCAGCCATGCTTGGTTGTATGTGGACCACAGTCATTTGGAGTGCCTGAGAGATCTCCCCCTTCTGTAACCCTGCACTCCCTCCTGAAAGAGGTGCTGGCTCACCCTCAGGACTGACCCCCTGCACGCTCCGGTCACACCCACACTTCTCCAGCTCGCCACTGCTGCAGGCTCGGGTCACCGCGTATGCAATGCTCGCCGCCGATATGGCGTACACAAAGGCGGCCTCCCTGGTGCCTGCAACGCATGCCGAGAAAACAACTCACATGTAAGTGGAGACCATCTTGTGATGGGATCACACCAGCCGCTCTTCCTACCCCCCAACTCACAGTGCCCTTGCTTTAACCAATCCACTTTTGAACGCAGCCTTCATTGTGATCTCACCTACTTGCCTGTGAAGATTCATGACCTCATCTTCCACAGTTGGGAAGCTTTCATGTCCATCCACTTACAGGCAGGCATGTAAACACCTGGCTAAGTACGCAAAACCACTGCTGTCGTAGTTCTCGCGACTATAGTTATTTTCAGCACCACATTTTGTCATGATGATGCACACACACACACACACACACACACACAAGGTGGACACAATACCAGCCGATGCTGTTGTGGCTAGTGAAATGCAGACTGCCGTCAAAGCCACCCCTCCTCCCCCAACTGTTCAGCTTAGAGGTCTCAAACTCCAGTGCTAGAGGGTCGCAGTATTTATGGGTTTCTGGAATTTGTCATTTAATCACCAGTGAACTCAGGCCTCATTAACAAGGTGTGCAGACTCCTTAGCATATCAGTGACTTCAGCTGAAGTTATCTTACCTCATGGACAAAACTAGAAATTAGTCAAAATTATCTCACATCTGTGGCAGAATTTTTTCTGAGAGAAAAGGTAATAGAAAGGAGTGCTTTAAGTCTAAACATGATTAAAATGCTTGGTGAGATTTTGTTTTTCCAGTGTAAGGATGTGAGTTGCTGGTATGGAGAGAGAGAGAGAGCGGGAGTGAAATCCCTGCAGCAGGTTGAAGGCTGAGGGCTGTTCTCAAGGGCCTTAAAGCAGGGCTCATCCCAACATCTGCTCTGCCGATACACATTAACATCAACCTGAGCAAACCTGCCACTCTACAGATGTCGGTCATGCAGCCAACCTCAGGGACACCCTAACTAACCATTACGATATATTTGTCTTCCACATCGGTCTGTTAAAGAGGTGACCTCTCCCAGCTTTACTTCTTGTAAACTGCTGATAGTGCTGGGTACTGCACAAGGGCTGCCCACTTCTTAAAAGTGTCTATTATGGGTTAAATGCAGAGGATAAATTTCCTGACAGGACTTAATAAAGTACTTTATTGCTTATTAACCCGTAGAGTGCTAAATACAAATAGTGTTGCTTAACGATCTAAGATATCAAATTCAAAGCTGCTGATAACCTATCATGAGGCAACTTGTTTAGAAGAGCTCTCACAAGGGGAGCTCTTTTAAACAAGTCGCAACATGGTAGGTTTTCAACAGCACAAGATAATAATTTGATTTATAATCTTTTGAAAATTTATTTCAGCACTCTAAGGGTTAAGCTTAGTTATAGCTATGAATTCAGGCACTTATAGCCACTCTTGTTTCAGCAGTTTTGCAGCCTAAAGCTTGCTAAAGCTGCTAACCCGCTGCAATCCCGGTAACGTCCACCAGGGCGGCACTGCGGTCTCACCCTGCATCAGCGCTCTGCTGAACACGGGCAGCCTGTCCAGAGTGGAGCAGTTCCAGCGGCGATGGCGGAACTGGTGCTGACACTCATCGATGGCGAGCTGGGCGCCAAGCCGCACTGAATCCATCACCTCCACGCTCCTCCGACACACCTGCACCTGTCTGTGGATTAACCCTTTCAGTTTCTCGCATGACTCCTCCTCTGAGATGCTGCCGACTGAGGACAGTTTCGCCAAGTACCTGCAGGAGGAGCACTGAGACTTGAGTTCAGCTGCCTTCATATATTTATAATAAAACCTGTGTGGCTATAGCCATTTTCACTATCACAAGCTAAGCTCATTCATGGAACTAAATTCCACTTTGAATACAAGTTCTCAAAACAAAGCTTAATTCATAAAAGGAATGATAGAGGAGCCTAGTGCTAAAAGTACATAAGTCACATTCTCTCACACCATGAGGTAGGGATGGGAAAAGTTATATAGTTGCTTAAGTCGATTTTCTCAATTTTATCAAAATGGAGATTTTGTGACTTAAGTACTTTTTGTACTGGGTTCTTAAATCAGCAAATTTTAGACATCTATTATACATATATTTAGACCATTTTCTCTCAAAATAGATCTTTTGTGACTTAAGTACTTTTAGCGCCTCAGTCTTCAATTTTAATCTGCATCAATGAACCAGTCTGTAATCTTACATCGCTCAAGTCTGCAATTAAAAGTCATCACAGCTGACACAGTTTAAGGTGTAACAATGGAACAAACACGGCTGGCACCTGAAAGGGACCTGTAGTTCTTCCACAGTCAGACATCTTATTAAAGTCAGATGCCTGTGTGGAGCCGGCTGCTGGCAAAAACACTAAGACGTTATTTAGGGCCATAACTGTCCCTGGGCCATGCAATTCAAAATAATTTTTATGCAATTTAATGATAATTGCTCCTTAATAGGGGCCACAAAAACCCCAATGGTTGTATTTTGATCTCATAGATTTTACTCAGGTGCACCAAATTAAGATGCATGGAAGGGACTGGTAATTAGATGTTCTTGTATATTCCACTGCCGAGACTATGTTTCTTTATCCTGTTGAGCCAAACTGTTTCATCAGCTAAACCCATCACTAGTGTGACAGGAGGAAAGCTGTGATCTGGAAAAAATCTAGCCGCAAAATTCATCAAAGCAAATTTTGTGCAATTGAAGAAAACCTTTTTAATTCTGAAAATAAAAAAGATTTCTACTTTTCAAATAACACTAATAGCCTGTGTTTTCAATAAACAGTCATATTTTCTACACTCATTAGTTAAATCAAGAATTTTATATTTTTGATTAAGTAGAATGTCCTCTATACAGACTATTCCATACATGAGAGTATGATATAAACAGGCGGAAAAACCTGGTAAGTGCAATTAAGGGCCAAAGTCATTTTTTACCAAAACTGACGTACTAGGTTTTTCCAGATGGCAGCAGAAAATGATGCATGTACTCAACTACTGGCAATACTACAAATCCTCCACTAGAGAGCAGCCAAAACGTATCATTAGTATCATGCGTCAATGGAATCATCAAGAACAGAAAATGTCTTCTCCAGCACATCTCAAAGACTTTCAGCTGGTCAAGGTCAGGACTCTGTGGTGCCAAATTCTTGTGTGAAAAGGATATATCATGTTTGCTGAATCACTCTTCTACAATATGAGTCCAGTAAATTTTGACATTGTCACTCAGGAATATGACTGTGCTGTCAGGGATTAAAAAAATCCAGTGATGGGATATTCTGGCCATTCAGACCATTGAGGAGGTCTGCTGAATTAATTTTTGCTGCATTACATTGCTGAGACTAGAGCTGGTCAATTGAAGCAACCCCAGATCATAATGCTGCCTCCAGAGGCTTGTACAGTGGACACAATGCATGACGGGTGCATTGCTTCATGGGCTTCCTTTCTTACCCCAACGTGCCCATTGCTCCGGAATGGGCTAAATCTGAACTCGTGCAATCACATGACCTTTAGCTGCCCTATCAAACTGAAGTCATTTTTCTCAATTAGCTTCACGAATAAGTGGCTTTCTTGAGGCCATGCAGGTGGAAATTCTCTTACTTTCACAATAAAACACAGCCATAAGTTCCGCTATCAGTCTTTTACAATGACACGTCACCAAGCATTTTGGTGATCTCTGATCACAATCATTTATGATTTTTTTCCAACTCATTTCTTCCATGAGGTTGACGGTTCACCAGTATCCTTCCAGGTTTTAATAATGCGTTGGACAATTGTTCACCCAATTCCAGTGTTTTCAGTTTTTTTTTGTTGTTGTTGTTGTTGTTTTGCTTTACACAGGCCAATAATTTGAGACACAGTAACATCTCTTCCACAACCATGGGATACATCTTCTCACATTGGTGTTTAAGAAATAAGTTATATACTGGATCAGTCAAGGTTAAAATAAATTTGCCAGGTGAAACATATCAATGACTGCAATAAAGATTAAATCATGGGCTCTTAAATATTTGCTTATTTAACTCCGAACAGTGACTTTTTTGGCCAGGCAGTGTACATGTAGTAATTATAAATGGGCCGCTTTACCTTATTGGTGATACCTGAGCATAACAATCTGCTAGTGGTTGTAATGACTGTGCCAAATGACTGCAATTTGATTCTCTAGATTTGACTATATTTTTATCAATAACAATTTGTGCAATAACAATATTTACATAAATATATACTGTATACTGATGTGATACTATAATAATGTGTTTATAGTACCCAAAAGATGAACACTTTTACTGATACAAGCATGTAAATTGATTGTGGCATTATTTGTCCTAGTAGAATTACTAAATGATTTAAGTTTTGTGGCCACTTCTGGCCCTTGGGTTTTCAGAGCTTTTGGTCCTACTAAATGCACTTTGTGTCGTAAGTCACTCTGGGTAAGAGCATCTACGAAATGCCTGTAATGTAATGTCATTTCTACTGCCAAGAAAAATACATTTCTTAAATATTCTTTATCATTTAATGTGCAAACTTTGCACAATATTGTTTTATTTTACCCTGCCAAGTTTGTGCTGGGTCACTACCCATCATTAGCTGAACTGTGGATTTCTTTCTGGCTTCTATTAGCTCACATTTTATCTAGCTAGCCTGTCATGATGTCCATTACGTGCTAGATAGCTTATGGAATACAGTCATGTTTGTGAACTGTTGCACATCTTATACAGTCGACTAACTCATGTTTGAGCTACAACAAATTTTGGAAACTATATGAAGTATTACTTTGGAATATGACCTGACTTGGTCTCAGTGGAACATTTAAGTGAAAGTTTGGCCGTAACATGCTGTACTGTTTTGATGACAACACTTAGGTAGGCAGGCTTTTTTAAGTTGGGAAATTTCCTTTTATAAAACTACAGATTTTATCATTAGCATCTTTGTGTGCATGTAAATTGTCTTATGTCTGACCTTAGTCCACATTTTTTTTCTGTGTTCCCAGAATGTTAGGATAATTTATGTATATCATCCCAGCATGAGTCCTCAAATGTTGTTTTTACATTATCTTTAAGTCATATAGAACATGGCCACAATGGCCTTGTAACATTATTTACTTTCTTATTCCAGTTAAGGAATTGTTAAAAAGAAGTGTCTTCCATCGGTGGGCAGGGTCTGTCTATGCGATTACAAACTTTTGCATGAGGAGTCCTACACATACTGTGCCAATGAGATGGTGGAAAAATATCTTGGAGGTTCACTGATTTACCCACAGCTCACCTCAGGCTGCTGGTCATAAACTCTTCTGCTCCCTTTCTCACCATCTCGAGATGATGCCTTTTTTTTTCATTTTAAATGACATTCTATCATGTCTTGGATGTAAGTAATGTCCAAGTTAACCTATCAAGATCATAATAAAAAACTAAGTGCTCGGGGTTAAGAGCCCTCAAAATTAAGATAAAATATAAAATTTCCTTATGAAAGCCAGGACGAACCAAAAAAAAGTCATCTTCTAAAAAAAAAAAAAAAGTTTATCTTCAGGAAAGACTGGGGAAGCCAGCATGATTTAGGACAGCAATGGAGGACGTGCAGACACTAACCCAGGGAGTCTCTTCTCCCGGAGTGCCCCTGTCAGTGAGAGACATTGTGGGTTGTGTCAACCCAGAGCAGAGATTCATCCCAGCTGTGTACGTCAGATGAGCCAGTGAAGCAGGAAGTAGGAAGGAGACGCTGCATCTTATTGGTTGCTGTGGATTTCAGCACCAGACAGGAGAAAGTATAACTATTTCCGATTTGATGTTATCGGTCAGGTATGGCCGCGTGTTTTCAAAATACCTTTACACAAGCCCTCCAACTGCACTCTGCACGTAACACAACGTTAGGTAAATGCGCCACCACAGTCAACAGCAACTAAATATTTTAACTCATAATAAGAACCTGTCTGAACATGAACTCATTTCAGCAGCATTGAGTTTTGGTGTTTGGAGTCTTGAGCACTCGCACATTAAAATGAATTCCATCACACACCCAAATAAAAAAAATAAAATAAAATAAAAGGGGTAAATGCATGCTTATGTGGAGAAGAAGAAATGAAACATTGTAATAAAAAGAATATTAAGTACGATAAATGACAATTTTTGAAAATAAGAGCTGTACTGTCGGCGACTTGGTGAATGGCCGTCACGCCCCCTTCTTTGACGTTGATTAAGTCTTAGTCATCCATTCAAAACTTAAACACATGGTGCTTGGGGAAAGCTAACAAATGGGTTTCTAGAGATGTTACTGGGTCGAACAAGCATTTGATAGTGAACTAGCCTCCACCTGTATCACTACAGGTAGAAGAAGTCGACTAGCTCAAAGCCAACATACAGCCTCAGGACATATGTTACATCGCAGACTGAACCCATTTAGAATCACAAGGATGATTCAAACTAAAAGAGAAAGCAAAAGGCTTATAATGTCATGGTAAAACACAACCTCATTGTCCCGACTCAGCCTCAAAAACAACACCGCCACCTTTATTAAGACAATCGATTGGTTTTGAGGATCAATGATGGGCTTTATAAGCAGAGTTCTCATTCTGTGGCGTGAGATCATGAACATACTAGACTACAAACTACATTCTGATTTTACGCACGCGCAAAACAATTTAACTTCAGAACTCAGCCAAAGGTAAAAGTCTCAAATGCATAAATAATCTAGTTGTATTGTTTCTCCCTGCCTTAGGTTACGACTAATTCACAGTTTTAGAACTGGTCACCGGGAATCGACAGAAAACGCATAGTAGCTACTCTCATACGATAACTGTTAACTCCGCGTCGCCAAAAGTCGCCCGGGCAATATTATGCTCCTGTTACTGACTAAAAGGCCAGCTAGGTCAATAAGCTCAGTTACAGAAATAGAATATAAATAAATAGGAAAAAGAAAGTAGAACGAAAGAACTCAGCATGTTCATACACTTACAGCCAGTTGTTCGCATTTGCGGAGAACAGCGCTAAAATTATCATTAGCAGAGACTTCAGTACGCAATCCAGAGTCATCTTGTGCAGTAGATTGAGAAACTCCCCAAAACAAGTGTAATCACTAGCAGCGATCTTTTTCCCACGGTGAACGGGTTGATCATGAAGCACTCCAATTAATCCATCCCCAATAAAATGTGAGCAAGTCATGCAACCGGAGTGGTCCTGCGCTCTCCCAGTCAGACGCCAGTTTTACGCAATCCACCAGGCTAGATAACAGCCCACCACGCATGGTCTAAATCCGTCACATCTCACCGGATGATGCGTCTGAGTACTATTTGCTTTGGTCATGACCCGTCATGCCTTATGCCTTAGCATGCCTTAGCATTTTCATTGGATGAATGACTGATCCAAGTATATTAAGCAGACTATTAATTTATATCATGATTCGCTCGCTCGGAACTCTTCCTTACGACCTTTGGCAATTTTGCCTTTCCACAGGTGCTGGTTGCCTCCGGAGGTTCTCACTTGATACACGGCCCTTTGCCACCCTTTATGCACTTATAACGGCGTGAAACTGCTCTCAGACATCTGTACTGGGAGTGGAGAACGTTGGCGGTACGGCATCGGGTGGCGATGTGGCTCATTACTGAGTTTGAGGGCAAATGTGGCTGTGTACACAGTGCACGTCCTCTCGACGCAAGGAAAACATCAAATGGTTACTCAGAATCATCAAGCTGTTTCGGGAGATACCCTTTGTCACTCTCGATTTCCAGTTTGTTTATTCGAAGGTGAAAAAGATTTGCGTTGGGTTCAATACAGAGTCCAATACTCCCTCGTAACTCTGACATAATAAATAAAAATGAGCATTGTCATCGTTGGTTAAAATATTCACGCCCACATTCATATGACAGTGGACATTAAGAATTATGAATATGTTGCATCCCTCATACTTTATGTGAGGTACTTTTTTGTATAATATGTGTTTGCTAATAGAAAAGGCTGAAGATGGAATTGTTGGTATTTCTTTCTGTGAGGGCCCACTTAAATACATGAAATTAGATGCAGACGAAAGTATGTACCGCTCAAAAAAAAAAAAAAAAAGTTGGGAAAATTTTGCAGTCCTGTGCGCACCAGAATGATTACATCTTTCCAGTCAACTAATGACATTTCTGTTGAGCTAAATAAGGTGTTGTCCGTGTCCCCTGGAAACAGTCGGTGTTGAAAAACAGGAATCACGAGCTGTATGCTCGACGAGAGACGCTTTGTGTCTGGCTGCACTGTGGTTTGGATAATTCTCTATGATCCCCCATGGGATCCTAAAATTTGGCAATCCTCTCAAAGGAAGATGGACACCTTCTTAATGAAGGAAGGAGTTTTCCGAGTCTAGCCCTTTAAAGCTCTGGTGTTCATTAGTGTGTTAGTCAAAAGGTGTTGCCCAGTAATGTTTCAAGGAAGTTTTATGAGGTGGTAGTGTAACTAAGTTGTTCGGGAAATGGATTTGTAATTTGACTGTTTGATTCTGGAGTTGATTAAAATAATTCCTTTGAGTAAAGCTCTTGATCTCAGATGCTTTGGTAAATAACCTACTGTGTACATTCATTGAAGGTAGGCTAATCAAGTTGCTTTGAATAGGAAAATCTGCTTAATCTATTAATTTCCACAAGTCATCAATGACTTTTATTAATGTAATTAAAGAATTTAAGTTCTTTTGCGTCTCAAATTAAAATTCGGTCGTATTACATAATACAAATGCTTACATTGGCCCATAAAATCATACAGGTATTGTGGGTTTGACTTGCATCGCCGCTTTTGTGTGCTAAAATGAGCAAAATCAATCGTAACCCGTAGTAGACATTAGAAAATTATGTCAAACAAGAAATTGTTTTGAGGTGAAATTTCTCAGCCAAGCCATCTCATACAGGAAGTATTGTTTTGGGAGATACAATGCTCAGGTTATGAGTGCTTCAACCATTTCCCTTGACCAAGGCAATGGTTTCAGAACAGGAGTTGGTGCCTAGACATTGCAGTGTGGCTGTCAATTGAACCAAAGCAGATAGAACAGGCTAAATGCCATGGAGAAATGCAGTCTGTTAGAGTAGAATCAACCCTGGAGAAATTACAGTGTAGAGCTTTGGTCATGAAATCACTGTCCTGGACGGTGATACGGTCCTGGTTTCCCACCCTCCTTAACTTGGGGTGAGGTGTGAAGGCAGTCTGACCAAACAGTAACACCAGTCATTCATATAATTACCTGGGAGAGAAAAAAAAAAAAAAAAAAAAAAACAGGGCTGGATTTGGATTTAAGGGCCAGATTTGATGACCCCTGGTGTAAAGGGTAGGAAAGAACATGCAACAGTCTGTTGCTGTTTTCATTTACCTAGTCCTGGGGTATTAAAACAATCAATGAGGTAATTCTACACACTTAGAAACATTCATGCTGTAACAAATGACTTTAATCTTTTGATTGGCAGCATTATGTCAACTAACCCCTTCACCCTCAATCCCTGGCATTTGCGTTTAGTCGGCTGTTAATCACCTTTTATGAAATCTTCCTGATGGTGGGTTTGATTTTAAACAGCACCATGTATTATTATCTATTTAATACACATGCTGTTCAGTGTATGTAGTTTGAGGTTGGCCACTTGTGAGCTTCAGCTGAGTTCCAGCATCACCCAATAGATGGCAACAGAGAGTAATGTTCACAGAGCTCAGTGTTGGTGTGATGATTCGATGATAGGGATTGAGGGGTTAGATGTCAGGCAGGTGCAGTTTTGTGCAAACCTAGCTATAGCTAGCAAATTATCCACCTGTGCCTACATGCCTTGCCCTAATGCAGAGACTTCACTGTCCATGATATCCACCCAAAATATCTCATCAGCAGTTTCCTTGTATCTGATTGGTTTGGAATTACTGAACATTTTGATACTTCCACTCACAGACGAAACACAATCTGATGCTTGTCCGGTCAACTTTCAGCCAGTATTGCAGCAGCAATTCATGTTTGAATTTATCAGGGCAGTGTGTTTTTGTGTGCCTATACTCACAAGTTTCTCTATACGTGTGAGGGGAAGATATTTGTGTGAGGTTCCTGTATCTATGGTATAAAACCTGAAGCATTTTCCTTTTCTCCCTAAATAGAAGAGCTCTTTCCACATCCAATATTGTACAATAGGCAGTCTTTCACTCTCTTTCATCACAATATTGCTCTGACACTGGGCTCAAGCCTCTGCCAGGCTCCCAATGATCTCACAAACACGTACACATACACACACACACACACTTTCTTGTTTTGTTGGGACATCCCATAACATACATTCATTTCCTAACCCCTTACCCTGTCTTTAACCAAAAACACTACATGTCTTACTTGAACTCCAAGCTCCAATTATCTCAGTTACCTTCTGGGGTTGACAAAGTGTCCCCAAAGGCATGAAGAAATCTGATATTCCATCAGTTGTGTGGACATTTGGTTCTCAGAAAAGATAGGAAAACCTGTACACACACACAAACACACACAAGCACAAACACAGTTATTATGTCTCTGAGAACATCCCAAACATCCACACAACAGCTTGCAGACATAAACGCACGATAGCCCCTGCGCCTCCCTCCTCCCCCTCCCTGAGTTGTTATTACACTCTTGGGTTTATTCTCAGCCTTGGACTCAAGGCCAGACAGCCAGGTGCATCTGGACTCACCTGCTGCACTCCACAGTAACAGAAGGCACAGGCAGCTGTCAGCTCTCCTAATGACCCAGTACATGATCCATGCACCCTATTGCTCTGCATACCGATAAATATCTCATCGTATCTGTCTTTGTAAAAATGACTACAACATGTCTGGTTTTGAGGAGCGCAGTACATGGCCAGTAAATAAACCAGCTATCTATCAATATATGTCAGCCAGAGAGATTAAGGTTTATAAAATGTTTTAAAGCAAGTAAAAATGACCAAAGATTATGAAAATAAGAGGGTGCATGCATTAAATGAGTTGGATAAAGCTAATGAGCTCAATGTTTTTAACAGATGTTTGAATCAGGGGATTGTTTAGAGGAAAGCAGGCATATGCTGAGGCCGGTAATGTGATCCTATGCAGGATAAAATTTCAACTGAGCTGATGACTGCATCCTGCGGTTTTCAAGAAGTTGCATGCTAATGAAGCTTCGCGAAAGTTCAGTCAGGAAGACTCTCTCTCTCGCGCATGTCAACTCCGTTTATTTTATTCACACGTGTTCACTCGTAAATCTCCGCAGTCAATGTCCTGGGTTGTCAATTGAGCTGTCAGCTGGCGGAGCAGCTGATCTCTTCTATCCAACTGGGGCACACCTCAGTCGTGTCGCCAGCCAGTTGTTCTGCTGCTGTCTTTTTAAAAAATGTCATTCTCTCTAACCTAGTTCACCCATGCTGCCGCTCGCTGACCTTCCTCCTCCCCAACACCACCCTACTCATCGGACCTCCCGTACTGCCGCTCCAGCTCCACCAGCCTTCAGCCACCACCGCCACCAGTGTCTGGACTCTTCAGGGGATTTCCTGCTGCTGCTCTGAGCAGTGCTCCTGCTCTACGAGTCTTCCCGAAGAGTCCAAGCCCCAAATACTTGTTTGATTCTAAGCATGTTACTCCTTTATGCTCAAAGCATAATAAATATTTTCCTGATTTCACTCGAGTCTCTCCTGATTGAAATAAAGCTACCAGCCTAGATTGTACTTCAAGTTTTCTCCTTAAAACATTTGCTGAAGAGTTGACTCCAGTCTAGTGCACCTTATTCCAGCTCTCAGTGGAGACTTATATGATTCCATTAATGTGGAAACATGCTACAATTATTCCAGTTCAAAAGAAACCCTGCCCACTGGAAAACAATGATTTTGGGCCAGTAGCCTTGACATCCATAGTGATGAGGGAATTTGAGAAAATTGTGCTAAGGAACTTACAAAATGAAAAGCAAACCATCTGAGATCCCTGTTATTTTGCATATAAACAAGGCCATAGAACTGATGTTGCCCTGAACACCATCCATCAATTCTTTATGCAGGCTTCTTTCTCATTAGAGTCGCGGGAGGAGCTGGAGCCTGTCCCAGCTGACTACAGGCAAAAGGCAGGGACCTACCCTGGACAGCCCACCAATCCATCACAGGGCATACACACCATACATGCACCATTCACTCACACTCGGGCCTATGGACAATTTTGCATTTCCAATCAGGCTGATGTGCATGTCTTTGGACTGTGGGTGGAAACCAGAGCACCTGGAGAAAACCCACGCGAACACAGGGAGAACATATGTTGTACAAACTCCACAAGACAGGCCCCAGTCCAGATTCAAACTCACTACCCTGTTGCTGTGACGCAGCAGTGCATCATCATGCATTTAATTTTTGAGCATCTTGAACATTATTTAAACTATGTCAAAGTAATATTTATTGATTTTAACTCGGCATTTAGTATGATGCTTCCTCAGATTTTATTAGACAAGCTAAAGCAGTTGGAGGTAAAACCTTACATGCATGGCCTATTTAGGAGGTTCCATTCATTGCTTACAGGACGGCAACAGCAGGTTAAAGTCAATCCAACACTTGAAATAAAGGCTGTAAGTACCGCTGCTCCACAAGACTGCATAAGCTTCCCTCTTCTGTTAAATTAAATACTTATGATTGTTGGAGCCAAAACGCCAACAATACTGTAATAGATTTTTCAGATGATTAAGTCATACTGACACTGCTGTATATAGTAAGTCAGAAGTACAAAATCTCCCACAATGGTTCAAGAGGCACTATTTGATTTTAAATGCTGAGACCAAAGAAATGGTCTTCAAACCCAGGTCTCTTGGGGATCACAGACCAATTTTAATTAATGGGGAGATGATCGAACTGGTGGTCACACATAAATACTTACAGTATATAAATCTGATTAGGACCAAATAGTTTGAGAATGTCTTTACACATTTTAATCAACGTCATGACTTTTAGCACAGGCTCAGGGTCCATGGAAAGGACAAGAAAATATGTCACTGTTTTATAGAGCACCCATGGAATCAATTCAATGTTATGATATTTCAACATGGTTTGGTAACCTGTCAAGCTCAAATCACAACCATAAAACTTGATTAAAAGGGCAGGGGAAATTATTTGTATGATCTCACCCTCCTCCCCTCTGGAGATTTTTGAGCAAACTGTGCTGAAGCAGACTTCGTGAATTACAACTGACTCACATCACGCTCTTCATAAGGAATATGAGTTGCTATTTTCAGATAGAACATACTAGTTACCGAACTGCAAGCTGAATTGATATAGACTTTTATTATTCCCACTGTCAAGTAAATTAGTTAACGTAAGGTATAGCCAGACAATGGTAGGGATGTTGGTATCCTATTTATTTTCATTGCACGTTTTGTGTATAGCTATTTATCCATCGTACTGTGATATTGTAAATCGTTAGCCTCATAGCATAATTGCCTAAGTCAATTTTTGGCTTACTGTTGCAATATCAAAAAAAAAAAACCAATTTGCTTGCCAAAAATTGTGTTTTTTCTTGTTTTCCGAAAACGTTCAAATGTGACTTAGGCAACTATGCTATTAGGCTAATGAAATCTTTTTATCTATGGACTGTTTTAAAGGTAGAATTGCCAAGGTAGAATGAGAGAGGAGTGAACTTCCTCTTCTTCTCCTTCTTATTCCAGCATGAAAATGCAAGCTTTTTACTCCCTTGATGATTTCTTTCCTTTCCCTTGACTTGTAGTCCTGAGGAACCTTCCAGAAGCACAGTGTGTTTGCAACAATCAAGGGCATCCTTCTTTACTCTTTTTTTTTCTTAATGGAAGAGAGCATGTCATAATCCACTATGCCCCCCTTCTAAAATCTCTCCAAGCACACTCCAGGAATGAAGTACTTTCAGCATGAGAAAAGACGAGCGATTCATCAGGCCGTGTGTCGGCCATGTTATCTGGTCACATGTCACCACTTTCTCCATTTAAAGCAGCCAAGAGCAATTTATTTGTTTAATTCCCACTGGGATACAAAGGCCTGTGGACACCTCCCATCCTCCCCACACAAGATGGGACCCCTGCCCCAAAAGACTACTTTATGCAGAAATATGGCAGCCGTCCCATGAGTCAGTAGACAAGAGTACTTTGGGAGTCTTATTTTTTATGAAAAAGATGCTTCCATGCGGGTGAGGTGTGGTGAGGGCAGACAGCCATGGTGAGGACTCCCTACAGATCTGACTAACTGACCAACACTCTTCTAATATACACAATACTCAGCCAGCAACCAAACAGAGAGGACATGGAACACAATATCATCTCAATAAACACTGGTGATGTCCAAATTACTGTGATTACTTCAGACTCCAGGCCCATCCCTTATTCATTTTCAATGATAACTCAATGTCTAATCTTCAAGTACTTAAAATGCGAACACGCTTACATGGGTATACATATGAACACATACACAGATGCAAACACACGCACACACAGACATGCGCGCACATGCTCAGGACCTAACACACAAAACATGTATACGTATTTTTATTTTTTTGGGGGGGGTTCAGTCCATTGTCTCCAATGAAAAGCCATAAACTGTTTTAAGAACCCAATCCACTGGTCAGACTTGTCAGCCAATACACTGGCCCAGTCCAGATCATCTCCCTCGTTTAATGTAGAGAAAGATTTGGCTCTTTGCCAAATACTATATGAGCCTGCATGCTGCACGTTTGCACCATCTGTTCATCTGCAGAAAGATATCTAAAATGTCATGCACCAGGTTAATCATCAGTGAATCGACATGGCTCACCTACTGATTCTGAAATGTAAATATGCAAACTACGTACCTCTCACAACTTAAGAATTGAAGACCCCAGTGCTAAAAGTACTTAAGTCACCAAATGTCCATTTTGAGAAAATCAACTCAGGTAACTATTAAAGACTTTTTTCTGCTCCTGCCTCACGATATGCGAAAAAGTGACTTAAGTACTTTTAACACTAAACTCTTCAGTCAGACCTTCAGAAATTCATACTCTATTATGGTTTAGTTATATCACCTTAAACTTATTTTTTGGTTGTCTCAAAGTGAGCTGAGAGGAAATGACCAGTTCAGCCAGGACAGCCTGTGTCCTGTTCATTGGCTGTGAAGAGCAAAACAGATGAGATTGTTTGCCAGTTGTTTTGGTCCATGGAGATTAAAATTCAGTCATGGGTTGAGACTAGAGTGATAATTCTCTTTTTCAGTCATTGAGAAAGTGTATAAACTGTCTGAGAGCTCTCTCCATCCCTGAGTTCAAACAGGAAGTGGCTTCACACCTGAGCTCAAAATTCTGCTGCCATGAAGTAGCATCTCACTCATAAATAGCCTCTAATTACACATTTTCTGACCCACCTTGCAGTATAGAAAGTGCTATGGAGTGTCACCGTGAAGACAAACTAAATAAAGCACTGAAGTACAGAAATGACTAAACATAAGTGGCCAGACTTTCTCCAACCATACAAACACATGGTGAGTAGGTATTATTGTAGTTTAAAAGTCAGCAAGTAAATTTAATCCGACAAACTCTTTGTGGTACAATTAGCTGCTTTAACTGACCAATTTCATCCTGAATTTGGAACAGTGAGAACACTGTGGCTTTCCACATCTTGGGCTATCCAGCCCCAGCAATTTTACTGTAAGGGCTTATTTTTCATTTAAAAATATAGTAAATCGCAACCTACTAGACCTGTTACTTAAGCTACATCCTACAACAAACCTACCATGCCTGTAGCCATATTTATTCGGCAGGCAGTGTGAATGGGGGTGATGTCCAAATCTAATTTAATGCCATTCAACACTATTTCTCAGTGTCTGTGCTCGTGTGTATGCATGTGTTATAGCATAATGCTGCCCTAGTTTGGAAAAACCTAGTAAGCCACATTTTCACCAAAATTGAGTTACGGCTATATTTGGACATACCAGGTTTTGCTCCATGATATAAGACATTAACCTTGCAAAAATACCAACAAACTTCCAAGATATTGACAAGGAAGAACCTAGTAAGTCTCTCATTTGAATACTCCAGGTCAGGAAAAACCTAGCAAGTATTAGTAGCCAATCCGGTTCAGTTTTTAGGTCATGTGATCTGTGTAAAACATGGCCGACGGTGCAGTCTTTGTGTGAGAATTGTACTGGTGTTTTTGAAGTTTTTCAATTGTTTTCCATGAAACTTGGAGACTGGGTAGTTGATAATGAGTTCGCGTGGAAAACTGATGCTGCAGTTGGCTCTGGAGAAGGTGAAAAGTGGTCACAATACTGATTCTAATGCAAGCGGGCCCGGAGAGGCGGGCGTCATAGTCTGCACTCTCATGACTGATGATACTGACACTGGTAGTAGTAGGCCTAACAGGCCTGGGCCTTCTGCTCAACTGTCTCTCACTAGCTTGACTAGTGAAAGGCATTCCGATGCTATTCATCCCATTGCAACTGACGAGGGAAACGACAAAAAATGTGACAGTGATACTGATCAGATGGAACAAGCTGATGGTGACACGTCTACTGATTGGGAAATGAAAACAATGGCCATTGGTGGCCTTTGGGGTTAACCACACTTTGTTGAAGTTCCGATCACCAGAATGAACTCCTTGAAGAAGGGCGCCCTGTACTTCAAAATTGGCCTGTGTGCTCCACAAGAATGATTTTTTTAACACCAGTGAATTGTTTTATAAGTAGACTTTTATGAAGTAGGGGGTGGATTTTCCCCACTTCGCCTATGGGTGTGCTTTTTCTCCTGCCCGACATAAGATAATGTCCTAGGGCAATCCTGCCAATTTAATTTCTTTTGTTGCGCATTTCCTGGCCTTAATTAACCAATAATTTTGCGATTTGGAAGTAGTTCCTTCATTTTCTACATAAAAAGTGATTGGAAGAACTTACTAGGTTTTTGTTGGTACTGATAGGAACACAATTCTATTGACCTGATCAGGGAAAAACATAGTAAGTCCCAATGTAAACAAATAAACAGTGGAAATCATATTGCAAAATATGTCCCATAAAGTATGTCCAATACAATCAATAATCATGCTGTAATACCAGCATTTAGATAAATGTGGCCTTAATCCCAAGGTTGGTCAGTTTTTTCTCGAAATGACCAAATTGTGACTTACTAGGTTTTTCCAAACTAGGGCAGAATATGGATCTGCCAAATTTAAAATAAACACAATGCCAGTTCATGATTAGGCAGAATGAAATCTCTGGATTAACTTCACGCTTCAACATCTTTTCATGCGATATGTCAAGGCAATACGTGCCGAAATGCTATCCATGAAAAATGAAATATTTACCGGTACATGAGCCTCTTGCCTCTCCAAAAGTCTTACATTGTATCAATATGGGAATGACAATATGCTATGAAATCCCTAATTATCCAGATTTATCAAAAATAGCACCTGGATCATTTTACAGAATTTGCCATGGCAAATTTAAGAAAACCACATCAAGAAACCATGGCAACATTTCTCAAATGAATGTTACATTTATGGTGATGATCCAAGTCTAAATATGAGATGTGCCACTTGGATTATTCATAAGGGGAACATTGCTGGCAACAAACATGGATTCAGTACAACATGCTGATGACGTAGCTGTTTGGAAAACATCATCTTTATTTACTATGTCAGTCCTCAGTAACGTGCAACATTTATGACTCGGACGAAAGAGAGACGCGTCTGCTGCACCTGGCTCTATTATGCTAAAAATAACCCCAAAAGCGCCAGAATGGTTCAGTAGCTCTCCCTTACACTCTTACATTCAATGAGTTTGTATACAGCCTCTTCATAGACAGTCTAAGTGAGAGACTTGCAAAATGAAGCGTGTACAGGAGGTGATTTCATGGAGAATCCAGAGCACAGCTCAACTGCTTTAGAGCTATTGAAAGTGAATGTGACAGATGATAGGAAACAAACTGGACAGCCTCTTTAAACCATTCAAACTGTTAAAGAAGTTTAGAAAAATAAAATATTCAGCAACAGAAGGAAAAAAATACTTTATATTTGTTGTTTTATCAGTGCAAAAATATATTACTGTATACAAAAACAAATACTAAATGTGCACGATAAATGATATCAGTAGGTCGAGCACCAGTATACACTGCTTGGCAAAAAAAAAAAAAGTTCCATACTCCTCCATTTTGTTGGACTGTATTTAACTTTGATCATGGTGTTCATTTGCTGTGGCATTGTTTTGACAATGTCATGCAACATTATAACATTTATTTCCATCCAGATTGCGCATTAATTTTTGGCTGAGGTCTTGTAACAACAACGGGAGGGTCAAAGCACTCCGTAAAGCCTTCTCCAGCACATCTCAAAGACTTTACACTAGTGAAGGTCAAGACTCTGTGGTGGCCAATTCATGTGTGGAAATGATTCCTCTTGCTTTCTGAACCACTCTGTCTCTATTTGAGCCTGATAACTTTTGGCATTGTCATCCTGGAATATGCCTGTGCTGTTAAGGCTTAAGAAATCCATTGATGAGATAACCTGGTCATTCAGTACATTCAGGTAGTCTGCTGACTTCACTTTATTGCTGCATAACGTTGCTGAGCCAAGACCTGGCTAATTGGCGCAATCGCAGGCCATAATACTGCCTCCAGAAGCTTGTACAGTGGACACTCTGCATGATGGGTGCATCACTTCAGGGGCTTACTTTCTTACCCTGATGTGCCCATCACTCTGAAATAGAGTATATATAAACTCATCAGACCACATGACTTTTCCTCATTGCTCCACAGTCCAATCTTTATGCTCCCTTAAAAATCGAAGCTGTTTTTCCCCATTTTGCTTCACTGACAAGTAGCTTTCTTATAGCCATGCAGCCGTTTAGTTCCAATCCTGCAAGTTCTTGTTGTATCATGCGTGTGAAAATACTCTTACCTTCACAAACATAGCCATGAGTTTCACTGCAAATTTTATATGATGTAACTCCACTGAGCATTTTAGTGATCTCTGATCACAATCATTCTTTTGCGAAGTTCATGGTTCACTACTATTCTTCCAGGTTTTAATAATGCTCTTAACCCAGTTCCAGTGATTTCAGCAATCTGCCCAGTTGTTTTCTTTGATTGATGCAGAAAAATATTAGCCTCTCTCGAGACACAGAGGCACCTTTACCCTGACCATAAGATAAGGTTGCTGAGGAATTGAGAAGGTATACACCACATCAGTCAGGGTTAAAAGAATTGTTGCCAGCTGAAACATATTAATCACTGCAGTAATGATTCAATCATAGGTTGTTAATTATTTGCTTATTTAAATCCAATTGATGACTGTTTTTTGACCGGGCTCTGTACCTTGAGTGTCTGTGGTTCAGTCAACATTTAGCTTTAATTTTGATTGACAAATGCACAATTGTTCTTATAAACTTTGATGAATTTGTGCTCATTGCAAAAGAAGAAGGAAAACCCAACTTTGAGGGCAAATGTATACTGAGCATGTGCCAATGCTCATACTGAACTGTTGCGTGACCAAACTGCACTTTTTACATCATGAATTTTTGTCCCCACCCCATGGCCTCAATTATAATAATTGTCTGGAGACCCCAGCCAATTGCATACAAGTGCAGAGAGATCAAATATATGCTGACAGAATATGTAAAGAAACTTCAACAGAAACTATTTCAACAGCCATTCTGAGAGCTGTGGATGTTGACAGCTTTCTATACAATTCAGTTGTTTTTGGAGCTCAGCAGAAATATGCTGTTTAAATTCTATTTGAGATATTCTGGCATATTTTAAACATCAATGTAATTGCCGTAGACAATTCAACAGAAGCTCTTCTGGCTGCTTCAGACCAGTTCTATTTTCTTTCTTGTGGCAGTTTTGAGTTATTTGCCCAAATCAGCACTATAAATTTTTTTTCAATTATTCTGGACACTGCATCCATTGTAATCACACATTTTTAATTTTGCAGTGATTTTGTAAGGATAAAGGGAAACAAACTAATCAAAACTAATGATGAATTAGTCTGATTCATAAAAAATACATAATAGAAGATGGACTACAGCCCGTGATAAAATTGCGGTACTGAAACTGAATTAGCCTGGAGTAGAATCCATCCATGCCATCACTCAGTTAATTAAGTTCAGTTGTGTTTTTTTTTTTTTTTTACCAGTCCTCTTCTTTTTCTCCCCTCATCTTGAACATTTCCCACCATAGGATTGCCCACCGTAAATCTGGGACAACAGATATTGAAAGTGGATGTCCAATTTAGCTCACTGTGCCCTTCAGCTGAATAATCTTCACATACTGCTATGCTGCCATTGCTCTCTATTGAGTCAAAGCCCAAGACTGTGAGTACTCAACCAACCAGAGGGGGTGCTATTGTGCCATGAGTCATGGGGAAGTGATACTGAGGCCTCATCCACATGGAGACAGACATCTTCGAAAACGGTCTTTTTTGTCATTTCTAAAAAATCTCCTGTCCACACGGCATTGTTTTTAAAAATCTCTGCGTCCACACGGAGATGCCTAAAATGATCCAAAATGCTGTAGGAAATATTCCAGGCCTGTGTGTGGCGCTGTATGGCGCTGTAGCGTTTCTACGGAAATGGACCAAAAATGGAGAAGAAGGCGGCGAGCATGCGTATAAAGCATGAATACAAGCTTGTCATTCTCCACTGTTGTTGTTGTCTGGCGTGCTTGGGCTTATGGTTAGGTTGGGGGTGAGGGCTGTGATGGGGGCTATCACATCATCGTTTTCAAAAAAACCTGTTTGGTTGTCCACACTAAAATGCTGGGGTGGCCTTTTCAGATTTTCTCACTCTGGAACCTGTTTTCAAAAAATGCCGTTTTCGGGCTGCGTTTTCACCGTCTCCGTGTGGACGCAAGGCCAAAAAGATAAAATATTTATTCGTTTTCAATGTTGGGTATGTTGATACCCAACCACCTCCCTGACACCCCCCTCTGGTCAAGCGTTGGCTGATTTGCCTGTTAAAATTTTATACAGTCCAACTCAGAAAGTTAAAAACTGAGACTTCTTTCAGTTGTGTTCTGGAGGGTCGACCTGCATTGGGAATGCAAAGATTATGGAGCCAGTTAAATTTAAGTGAAGCGATTTGACTGCCAGTAGAAGACAGCCAGGTTTGGTCCACCAATGAGAACTTTGTGGTCTCCGGATGCCTCCCATCCCAATCATAACGCGCCCAATCCTGCTGTGCTTCTGCCATTAATCATGAGAAAGGTACAGAGTGATGTGTCCATTGAGACTACCTCATGTTATTTGGCACAGGAACCCAGTAAGGACCTGATACTGGAGGCCTCATCTCTGGCAGCAATGACTCATGCTCTCTCAGTCATGTGCTATTGAGGTATGAGCTCCTGGACTCTTTGAAGCATTCTTCTGACCTACAGTCATAACAGATGTTGGTCAACAAATCAACAAGAAGAACCAAAACAAGGAATCATCAGGGAAACTTTAGTAACTGTGAGGTCATCATTGGGTCAGTCAGGCAACCAAAGACTAACCTAATATATGAGCATATTCTGAAAAAAGGAAGTGTAAAAAAGTTACTGACATCCAAAATTAATTCCAGTTCCTTCAAGCTCCATGACTTTGAACGACAAGGAGCCAAACAAGCATTTCCTTTCACTTGGTGCCCTCCTCAGTGTAACCGAGAGACACTTTTTTATGGAACATTCATAGCTCCTTGACTTTACGCCTCAGATGATTCTCGACTTCAAATTTTCTAGAAACCTGACCTGTGTGGGACAGTCCAGTCATGCATGATTTTTGCCTGGAAAAGGAGTATAGGGGTGCACCCACATAGGGCATTTTCATATCCATTTTTTACTAGTTGTCACAAGGAGGAGGAGAACTAGGCATAGTTCTCTTCAATAGACTGAGGAAAGGAGTTCAGCTTTCCTGTTTTAGCACTTGAATTCCACAAAAACTACTTTTACACAAATGTTGTATTCAGTAACATCAGAAAGATTCCCACTGCTACGACTTTTAAGTGTATATGTCAGTTGAGAAATTTAACTGAATGTCAGTAACTAGTAGTGGAATATAAGATTGAAGCCAAAAGTACTTAAGTCACATTTTCACTCACCTTGAGGTAAGGATGGTGAAATGTCTTTTATAGTTACCTATGTCGATTTTCTCAGTTTTCTTAGAATGGACATTATGGATTATTATACCATGAACCCATATGAAATACTTTCAGACATGTTTAGTGCTTTACAATAAAACTGGGGGAGTTTTTGTATAGCTCACATAACACCACCAGTAGTGCTGCCATAGTGCTTCCTCAACCAGAGTTGTGTGACGTCAGAGGTGCAAACCTTTCTCCTCTGGCTTTTGGCCACACTGGCCAATTCAGAATAGAGATCCTCCTCCACACGAGTTTCCAAAAATTGAGCTGAACACAAGCGGGAAGTGTTGTTGGGAGTGAAACGTTGCCTTTTCATGTTGGCTGGCCGTTCCTTAGGGCTTAGGCAAATCTGGGCCTTTCCAGGGGAAAACGAAAGAAAAAACAACCATTCTGTTGTCCTACACCAGATAAGTTTCTGCTGCCAGCAGCTGCACAACCTAATAATTTTGCTCCTCAGTTGCCAGTGAACAATATGGCAGTTTTCTCTCTGTGGTGTTGCCTTGCTGGCACCTAAATGGCTATTTCCACTTGGGAAACGGACGCAGAAAACAATCCATACAATACAGTGTCCTAGGATTCGTCTATATTTTCACCCTGACCATTGCACCTCTGACATCAGCTGCAGCCTCATCCAAATCCCAGGAATTTTTGATTGTATATAAATCTGTCAATGGCAGGCTCCATGAAGTCACCAACAATACGGTTAAATTCTGTCGTACCACCATCTCCGTCTTGGGATTCACTGTAATGCAGATCGCCCTAGAAATTGATTGCCCAAAACTACAAGCTGTGCTGGATTCACCAGACCCTGAAGACCATAAGGAGCTGCAGAGGTTCTTCTGGTTCGCCAGTTTCTACTGGTGGTTCATTGAGGATACTCCACTGTTGCTGCCCCCCGACAGCACCCATGTCTGTCAAACTTCCTTTGCCTGGACTCCCCAGGAGGCCTCTGCCTTTAACCATCTTAAAGAGTTATTTACCACAATTCTTGTCCTCAAGCTCCCTGACCCCAGCCTCCATTTGTCGTAGAAGTTGACGCTACCAATGTGGGTGGAAGGTTGTCCTCTCTCAGCAGATTGATGATGGAAAACTACACCCCTGTGCCTACCTCTCTCATCGGCTCTCTGCTGCTGCAAGGACTTACCCCATCAGTGATTGGGGGCTGTTCACAGTGAAGCTCGCCTTTGAAGAGTGGACACACTGGTTGGATGGTTTCAGTCTCCCTTCCCTCATTTGGACAGACCATTGCAACCTGGAGTACCTTTTAACTGCCCGGAGGTGGAACCCCAGGCAAGCCTGTTAGTCCCTCATCTTCACAAGATTAAACTTTGTCTTGGCTTATCATCTTGATACTACAACCCCAATTCCGAAATAGTTGGGACAAACTGTAAATTGTGAATAAAATCAAAACGCAATGACTTTCAAATCACACCAGCCAGTATTTTATTCACAATAGAACAGAGATAACATAGCAAATGTTGAAACTGAGATATTTTACAATTTTATCCACAATATGAGCTCATTTCAAATTTGATGGCTGCTACAGGTCTCAAAAAAGTTGGGACAGGGGCCTGTTTACCATGGTGTAGCATCTCCTCTTCTTTTTAACACGGAGTGGAGGCGTCTGGGCATTGAGGAGGCAAGTTTCTTGAGTTTAGCCATTGGAATTTGATCCCACTCTTGTTTAATACAGGCTTCCAGCTGCTGGAGAGTTTTGGGTCTCCTTTGACGGACTTTTTTCGTTTAATTATCGCCAAATGTTCTCAATCGGTGAAAGATCAGGACTGCAGGCAGGCCAGTTCAGCACACGGACTCTTCTACTACGAAGCCATGCTGTTGTAATAGCTGCAGTATGTGGTTTTGCATTGTCCTGCTGAAATACACAAGGCCTTCCTTGGAATAGATGTCGTCTGGAGGGGAGCATATTTTGCTCTAAAACCTCTATATACCTTTCAGCATTCATGGTGGTTTTTAAAACATGCAAGTGTCCCACACCATATGCACTAAGGCATCCGCATACCATCAGAGATGCTGGCTTTTGAACTGAACACTGATAACAGGAGGGGTGATCTTTCTCCTCTTTAACCTGGAGGACACAACGCCCATGATTTCCAACAAGAATGTCAAATTTGGACTCGTCTGGCCACCGGACACTTTGCCACTTTGCTACAGTCCATTTTAAATGAGCCTTGGCCCACAGAACACAGCGGTGCTTCAGGATCATGCTCAACAATGGCTTCCTTTTTGCATGATAGAGTTTTAGGTGACATCTGTGGATGGCACGGCAGACTGTGTTTACAGACAGTGGTTTCTAAAAGTATTCCTGGGCCCATTTAGTAATGTCAATGACAGAATCATGCTGGTGAGTGATGCAGTGGCGTCTGAGGGCCGGAAGATCACGGGCATCCAGTAAAGGTCTTCGGCCTTGTCCCTTACGCACAGAGATTTTTCCAGTTTCTCTGAATCTTTTGATGATGTTATGAACTGTCGATGATGAGTGTGATGAGCCTTTGCAATTTGACGTTGAAGAACATTGTTCTTAAAGTTTTCCACAATTTTTTTTAAGCAAGCCTTCATGGGTTGGAGAGCCTCTGGCCATCTTTACTTTTGAGAGACTCAGCCTCTCTAAGACATCCCTTTTTATAGCCAATCATGTTACATACCTGACGCCAGTTAACTTAATTACTTGCAAAATGTTCCTTCAGCTGATTCGCTTATATATTAATTGCTTTTTCAGTCCTTTTTTGCCTGTGTCCCAACTTTTTTGAGACCTGTTGCAGCCAGAAAATTTGAAATGAGCTCATTTTGTGGATAAAATAGTAAAATGTCTCAGTTTCAACATTTGAAATGTTATCTATGTTCTATTGTGAATAACATATTGGCTCATATAATCTAAAAGTATAATTGTGATTTTCTTCACAATTTACACTTCGTCCAAACTATTTCGGAATTGGGGTTGTACAAATACCAAGCCTGACTCCTCATCTCATCCGTTCCCTTTGTTGTCCGAAGATCTTCCTGATAATATATACAGCGCCCTCCATAATTATTGGCACCCCTGGTTAAGATGTGTTAAAAGCCTTAAAATAAATTCAATTTTTATTGCAGAAGCATACTCTCACACTGAAAATTGTAGAAAAATGTAACCTTCAACTCAAGTGAATTTTAAGGGAAAAAAAATCCCTGACTAAGAAATAATTATTTTTCATAAAATCCCCTGTTCCACAATTATTGGCACCCCTAACAATTCCTAGGAAATAAATGTAATTGAAGTATTTCTGTCATTTCTACAGTCATTTACAAAGTTGATCAGAGTATCTAGGAACATTTAATTAGTAATTCATCACTTCCTGTTTCCCTGGGGTATAAATATGACGTGACACAGAGGCCATTTCTCTTATCCACTCTTCAACATGGGAAAGACAAAGGAACACACCATTCAAGTAAGGCAGATGTGTGTCGACCTTCACAAGTCAGGCAATGGCTACAAGAAAATAGCCACTCGCCTGCAGCTGCCCATATCTACTGCCAGAAGAATCATTAAGAAGTTTAAAACAACTGGAACAGTGGTAAACAAGCCTGGACGAGGACGCAAGGTTGTTTTGCCACCACGCACAGTGAGGAGGATGGTAAGAGAAATAAAAAGCTCTCCAAAGCTCACTGTTAAAGAATTGCAACAAATGGTAGCATCTTGGGGTCACAAAGTCTCCAAAACAACCATCAGGCGCTATCTACATGCCAACAAGCTGTTTGGGAGGCATGCACGGAAAAAACCTTTTCTCACTCGCAATCATAAAAGCAAACATCTGGAGTTCGCTGAGCGGTACTGGGACTTCGACTGGGACCGTGTGCTTTGGTCAGATGAGACCAAGATAGAGCTTTTTGGCAACAAACACTCTAAGTGGATCTGGCGGAACACAAAAGATGAGTATGCAGAAAAGCACCTCATGAAGCACCTGTGAAGTATGGGGGAGGATCGGTGATGCTGTGGGCCTGTTTCTCTTCCAGAGGCCCTGGGAACCTTGTTAGGGTGCATGGCATCATGAACGCTTTGAAATACCAGGACATTTAAAATCAAAATCTGGTGGCCTCTGCCTGAAAGCTGAAGATGGGTCGTCACTGGGTCTTTCAGCAAGATAATAACCCTAAACATGTGGCCAAATCTACACAGAAATGGTTCACCAGACACAGAATCAAGCTCCTCCCATGGCCATCTCAGTCCCCAGACCTCAACCCCATTTAAAACCTGTGGAGTGAGCTGAAGAGGAGAGTGCAGAGGAGAGGACCCAGGTCGCTGGATGACTTAGAGAGATTGTGCAAAGAGGAATGGTCGAAGATCCCTCTTTCTGTATTCTCCCATCTTGTGAAACATTATAGGAGAAGATTGGGTGCTGTTTTGTTGGCAAAAGGGGGTTGTACAAAGTATTAACATCAGGGGTGCTAATAATTGTGGCACACATGATTTGATGTAAAAGAATTATTTCTTAATGTGGGATTTTTTTTTCCCACTGAATAAATGCACTTGAATTAAAGGTTGGATTTTCCTCTTTTTTTCATTGTGGTCCTATATTATTTAGAAAAAAACTGAATTTATTAGAAGCTAAAGAACACATCTTAACCAGGGGTGCTAATAATTATGGAGGGCGCTGTATCTGGTTAGTTGTCTTCTGGCAACTATTAAACTTCAAGTGGAGAGTGAGGTTGAAGAGGCATTGCGGTCCTGTCCCTCTCCACCAGACACTCCACCCAACTGTCCATTATCCCTAAGAAAGTGAGATCCAAGGTCGTTTCCTGGGCCCACGCCTCTCAGCTGGCATACCATCTCAGCATCTCTCATATGCTCACCCTCGTTCGTCAGCGCTTTTGGCGGCCAACCATCTGCCAGGATACCCTGGAGTTCATCTCAGCCTGTATTGGGTGCACCTGCTACAAGTCAAGTAACTAACTCCCCTCCGGTCTATTACAGCACTTGAATGTTCCCAACTGGATTTAGTCACAGGGTGTCCTCTCTCTGATGGGTTCATGGTCATCCTCTCCATAGTAGATGGGCCAATAGTACAAAGGCAGCCCACTTTATACCATTGGCTAAGCTACCCACAGCCACGGAGACTGCCGAGGTCCAATAAAATCACGTGGTTCACCTCTACAGCGTACCCCAGGAGGTTGTCTTCGATCGAGGTCCACAATTTGCCAGTTGGGCAAAACTTTACACTGCCTGATGGAAGGTAGGCAACTTCAGGTGGTCCTGTTTTATAACACAGGTAGAACTAGCTCACAACTTGTTACCAGATGCTGGTCTGGGCGTTTCTCCTTTTCAATGTTGTCTGGGTTATCAATGCCTTTATTCCAGTCTGAAGAGAGAGAAGTAGCAGTTCCCTCTGCTCAGTTCCTGGTTTCTTGGGATGAAGAAGAGCCTGTGCCTTACTATTTTAGCATGTATTGGCCTTCCCGAAGCAAGGGAACCCTCGTCGCCGACCAGCTCCTGACTACCAAGTGGGACAGAAGGTCTGGCTTGCCATTAGGTATATCCTGCTCTGGGAAACGTCAAAGAAGCTCGCCCCCAGCTCATTGGCCCATTCACTATATTGAGAGTTTTATCTTCATCCACTGTCAAGCTCTTCCTCCACCATTCCCTTTGTAATATTCAGCCAAGGTTGTATGTCTCAGGATTAAACCCATGTCCTTGTCTCCCTACTGTCCTCCCTTCCAGTCCCCGCCTTCCCCCATGCTCATCAATGGTGGCCCCGCCTACACTGTTAATCAGATTCTGGACGTCAGGCGACCCGTGTGCTCTCCTCACCATCTGTATTGCATTCATGTTCCCCTTTCCTCACGTGTATGTTGGCGTATTTATATTCCTTTCTTTGAGAGAGCAAGTTGCTGGACTGTCACTTACTATTTGCCCTTTAGCAACCACTCAGTATTTCCTGGTAAGAGTTTATTGTCTTAGGAAATTACTCATAATCTTTAATGATAGTACGGTATGGAAGTTCTCTTCCTAGTTCTATTTCTAGGAACAAGCTCAAAAGCCTTATTCTTGGTGTCCAGGATTGGAAGTGCTATCCTATTAATAAAACTTCAGTCTGTTCCTCTGCCCAGTTTATTAGGAACAACTTCCCATGCTTTCTGTAGTCATCAATGGGACTACGTTCTGGCTAAACCCCACTGTGACGGTGCGTTCAGGAACCACTCGCGAGAACAGGAATTCCAAAAATCGTCAGCCTTTATTGAAAACAGGGTCAGGACCAGAAGACATGAGAATTGCCAAGCCAAAAACGAAATCCAAAAAGCGAAGTCGACTAGACAGGCAGGGGTCAAAACCAGTAAAGCAGATGTGCGACGGTACATTGACAGCAAGCCAAAATCGTAGTCGAAATCCAGAACAGTGAGTCATGCACAGGGCATCCAAAACAGTAATTGTGGTCGTACAGAAAAAAGGTCCAAAAATCCAAAAAGACAAAACAAGAACAGAAAGGCTAGGCAATATCAAGGTCGGACAAAACAGTCGTGAAGAAACAATAATCAATTGGCATACGAGGAGCTCTGTACAAAAGAATACTGATCAACGTTCTGACAAGGACTGAACTGCAGTGAAGACTCTAAATAGACACAAGGGAAGTCACATGCTATGCAGGGAACAGGTGAATTGGATGAGAACTAATTACAGAGGTAGGCACACATAGGGAAGTCCTAAAGCACAACAATTGGCAAAAGCCAAGACACGGACGGGATCCACGCAGACAACCTATGACAGAGTTCTAAGCGCACAGACAATGAGTGCAGGAAAGCAATTAAGCGAGTGCGAGAGATCTCGCGGAAACGCAGGGAGAGGCAAAGAAAGCAAAGCAAGAGGCGGAGACTAGAACAGGGTGATTGCTGAGATTGAATTAGTAATAATTAGTAGAGGTGCACCTTTACAAATTAACCGAAGTGTTCATTAGTAAGTTAGTAATATATACATGGATTAGTTAAGTTAGTAGACTATGATACACAATACAAATGTTAGTATTATTAGTAATCTAGGAAAGCAAGGCGAAGGAAGTAAACGAGAATTGAAGTAATAATATGAAACACCAGAAACCATTGAAATCACCCGAAGCAGGTAGGCACACAGACTGGGAAGACGGACTGAACCAACTGATCACAAGACAGGAGAGACAAGTGCAATGAAACCTAGAATGGCAGGAACAGAAAACCGGAATATACAATAACCAAAAAGAATAAAGAAAAGACATAACCATAAACATAAGGCACGACATCAAAACACAGAACCATGAGACCACAGTCCTACCAACTGACTATTCGGCTCTGGTGAAGTGAGCACCCCATCTGACAGCTGCCCTGGATAGCCACTGGCTGGGCATGGATATGCCCTCACACCCAAACCTGAACGATCTGAACTAAATTGTGTCATTTTGCTCTGGGCTTCATCCCTCTGTCAATACCGTATTACTTTCAATAAACCCTAAATAAATACTGTTGGATTGTGCTGTGAGTCCACATATGTTTCGTGACATGGATCATAACATTACTTCACCAGACATACAGTATATGTACAGCCCACACTCCAGTTTTTGCTTCCTGTCAATAGAAACAATGTGGCATTTGGAGACAGAGGCAAGTTACAATTTGAGGCCATATTGTTTTGTCTTGTGGTGGGAGGCTACCTAGGCCTTTATGTCGGTGTTGTGAGGCGTGTGTAAACGATGAGGAAGTGTTTGGGGAATGGGGAGGGGTGTGGGGGGGTGTTCTGTGAGCTGTACAGTGTTCAGAAATTTTAGGGATTTGGCTGGGATTTACCCCAGCTTTTGCCAGGTAAATTGAAATGGCCAGCTCCATAATGCACAGTACTGACACAGTCAAACTAATGCGCATAACTTTGCTGTTGCCCTAACTCACCAATGAGTTTATTTTAATAAATATTTATTTTAAAACGCTTGGCAGGTCACACCTGAGTGAAGGAAGGACAGCAACTGAAAGAAAGGGAGGGGAGAGAGAGAGAAGGAGAGAGAGAGAGTGGTGAAATGGGGTTTTCAGACAGTGTTCTGCGGTTTTAATAAATGAAGAGGCATAAAGGCTGAAAATGGAGAACAGCTGTTCGCCATCATTGCAAAGGCAGCCACATGCCTGGCAGGAGGCTGAACCAATAATATGTTGCTTTACATCTTCTTTCAGCCGGACCTGACACAGGTTTCACTGGCCCAAGAAGCCTCTACAACACACAGGAATGTGTAAATATTCTCTTCTTTCTTCACTGATGCTGCTGCTTTTCCAGGCATCTCTCAATATTGGTAGTAGATCATTTTCTTATTAATGTCCATGTAATTGATTTACTTGTTGGCAAGTTGACAATGAAAATACAATGTTAACCAGATGTTGGCCTCAAAAATTCACTCACGATCTCCTCAAGTACTTTTTGTATATAAAACGCACAGTATAGGAATGGAATTTATTATAAAAAAATGCTCAAGTTTTGGCAGAGATTCGATCGCTGGAATAGCTAAACCTACGCTAGTTTGGGTGCGTTTAGCCTTACGTCATCAAGCCGTCCACAAAGCGCAGCATTTGGGCGAGAGAGAATTTGGGAGGGCCTCTCCGAACAGACAGTGCCGCGCGGAGAAAATTGATGAGGTTTCCCATTGGCCGCTCCTCCGAGACGACTGCGGTTGTCATACGTCGTCAATCCATCGACAGCTCAATTAACGTATGCGGACGCCAGAATGAGGGAGGTCCCAGCCTGAGACGATTCGACCCGCTGGGATGGGAGTGGTAAAGAAACCCTGCTTTCTTTGTCCTTGGCGTAATGATATCAGAGGAAAAGGTGACGTATCTTGGTTTAGATGATGTCGAAATGTGGTAATATCCCAGAGTTTTACGAGGAAATTGCATGGGGGTTTGAGTCTGGTGATAAATAAATGTTTTATTTGACTTTGTTGCTCCTACAGCAATTGCCCCACTTCAGAAAAAAATCCAAACCACCTTCAGTCACCACTGAAATTAATTTCACTGTAACATGGCCATTGCCATCACTAGTGGTACTAAAATTATTCTACGAAAATAGAGCCTGCCAACATGCCACAATCTCTGTATTGGGCACTGCACAATGGCCATTTTAAGCCTGGCAACGCTGGATATCTTGCAGATATAGAATGTGACACTGATTAGACCCAGCATCAGTGGTTCCAGTTATGAATGTGGTCAGGGAGCAAGCAGGTCCCTCAAATGCCTATTAGTTGGTGTCTCAGGATATCAGAAGCTTGCTCAAATCTCTCATGAGAAACACAGCATCTCCTGCAGTAGCTTGCCCCTGAACTGTACTGGTGTCTAGTGCATTGGTTCACAAGAGAGATTGTCCCCCTAGTGGCTAATAGCGCCACTGCTGTTAGAAATTTGTGTATGGAGGGTGTTAGAGCAGAGCACAGACTAACAGTGAAGCTCTACTTGTTATTTTAGGAATATGAATTGCAGGATATAGTCAGTTTTTTTCTGCAAACTGTCCAAAAGCAATATGTACAGTAAACCTATATGATCTGTGGTTCCTTGGTTGCACAAATCCAATCAGGATCTGAGACCTACAGAATGCCTTTTGGGATTCCCATGGAGGTCTCTGATCGTCAGATACTGCCAATGCTCATTGGATTTGAATTATATAGACTTGCAGTCACGATTAGCCATATACCATATTGTTATCAGGAGATGCACAGACTTGTACAGAAAAATGCTCACATATGGTTAAGCTTAAAATATGTTGACATGTAAGAGCAGAGCCAACAGAACATTTTATCGCTAAAAGTAATGATAACATCCTTGCAATTGTTCCGTCATTTCTGATCTTTTCACAAATCAGAAGCAAAAAATGTCAAAGTAGTTTAAAAGCTTTTAATTGGTCCAGAATCAGAACTCATCAAGGAATGTACAAGAGAATAAAATTTATGACACATCCACATACCATCTGGGTTACAGCTCAACTATGTGCACTAAATTAAAATGGTCCCAACAACATGTGGCAGATATATTTTCTAATTAGTCAAACGCTTTCTTGTATTATGACATTCATCAAATCCTGTGATAATTTTATGATTTTGGGGCATCCACTGAGAGGTCATAAACGATAGACAGTGAGTGATATTATCCTCCTATTGTTGTGCTACTTTGATAAACTGGGTGGTATAGTTTAGCACTGTTTCCTTACAATAAGAAGGTCCTGGGGTTGAGTCCTGGTTGGCCAGGGCCCCACTGTGTGGGGTTTACATGTTCTTCCTGTGTTGAAATGGGTTTAATCCAGGTGCTTTGGTTTCCCCCACTCTGAAGGAACACTTTTACCAGTGCACCTGACCAAGGCTCTGGCTGTAGAACTAGAGTTGGTCCCTGGGTGCAGCACTGTGGCTGCCTACTGCTCCTAAGTAACTAGGATGGATCAAATTCAGAGGACCAATTATCCTATGAGGTTCAATAAAGTATATCTTTTTGCCATTTCAAATATTCATTTTTTAAAGGAAATCAATACATTACAGTTAATACATAACTTTTGCATGATTCTGACAAAACCTTTTAGTAACCCCATGCACCTCATGAAAACACGTACTCACTGCTCTGGACATTGTGTTTTCATTTTAAATTATGATAAAATCTGCATATCCTTCCATTTAAAACATGCTCTATTATTTCAAAAAGCTCTGTATAATAAAAAGTTCTTGCATTTTGGAATTGACATTAGTAAATCAATAAAGGACAACAGTGCCCCGCAAAAGCAGTGTTTGCATAGAAGGACACGAAACTTCCTGCAATTCTCAGCGTGACCATATTCTGTGTAACTCATCAACAAAAGATAAACATTCTGAAATAAATGGTCATCTTTAAAAAAATAAAAAATAAATGTTGATGTAATGAGTCAAGACACGGAGTGTGTGAGAAGGGATCATGTTCAAAAGGGGTTTCTGCCTGTGAAAAATGAAAGGAATAAAAATGATGCTAACAAACTCCCACGGGATGACAGCAGGTAGCCAATTTAAAAATAACAGAACAATTTTGTCAAATCAGTGCAGCTGGGAAATCAAACCACACACTAGACATGCTGCAGCCGGGAAAGGCTTGCTATAAGACCCTGGCAAATCATCGCAAATCAAAACGTTCAAACATCCATTTCCCCAGTGCCATGTCTTGCACATTATTAATATTTAATAACACATATCATACTGTTCTCCATGAAATGCATTCATTCAATTCAGTTGTTTGTTTTAATGATTAATTTGTGAAGCTAGCGGGAAATAAACAGACTAGCTGGACCTATACGCAAAAAAAGTGTAAAATCAACTGTAAGCAAAATCAGCAGTATGTAGTAGCCGGTAACCGATAAATCAAAAATTTTTACACCTATTAAAATAAGAATGCGCATTGTGGCACGTAGATGAAATAAAAGTGGTGTTGACTGGACGATCTTCAGATCGATGCCTATCAACACCTTCTGCACTAGTAACACATACAAATAAAGCGATGCACAGAAATTGGCCCTGCACTTGGCCAGAATATGGTCATGAAAATACGGAGAGGAAAGAAAATGGATAAACCGTAAACACTGCGAACTGATGTATTTCCTCTTGAGTCCTGTATACAAGCCCTCTCATGTGATGGCACTGACATCGTGCATCACTGCACCTAAATCAATGTGACAAATCTAACTCAGGGGTGAGAGAAGACGCACTGACAGCCATTTATTCTGCGTGAAATACAAGACTTTGAAGCGTATTTGAGACCAAGATGTTTCGAGGAGCAAGTAAAAAGAGTGAGCAAGAAGGCAAGTTTTCGATTTAAACATCTGTTTGGTGTTTTGTTTATAGTATGATGAGCACCCCTTGCAGGATTCTGTGCAGGCTTACCCAGGAGGAACAGAACAATGTAGCCTATCAAGTTAGCTGGGACCAGAGCCACTTCAAAGAACTACAGCAGTCAGTGATGGAGCTAGCCTGCCTGTCATTGGCTGAGCTAACCTGTCAGTCACATAAAGGCAAAGGCGGAGTTAATCCGTTCATAATCTGTTAGTAATGCAGCTTGCATGTGAGGTACTCTAATGGACAGGGCTAATTGGACGGGTCAGGTTCAGAGGAAGATAGACTTATTCTATCTAGGACAAGCATGGGTATCAGATACAGTTTGCAGAACTAACCTGTTGGCATAATCAGAGATGGATCCAGCCTATCTGGTAGCATGAGAGGTGAAATTAGCCTGTCAGGCTGGTACAGACAGAGGCAAAGCTAACCTGTCAGGTACAGGCTCAGTAGCAGTGCTAGGTCTTTATACTCATGCATTCGAGGCATCATGGGGACAAGAGAATATATAGTAGAATGCTGCTTATAGTCAATCAGGCTGAAGTTAACTTTGTGTGCTCAGGGGGGTAATTGTAGCTTGATGCCCTATAAATGGGGGGACTCCCATGTTCCGTTCCCCCCAATCAAGACTGGGCGTGGAACTGAACATTACTCCAGCAAACATATTCATACTGATCCCATGGCAGTTAACTCCCCCCTTTTCAAAAGATACACTTTTCCTTTATTTTATTGCTCCCTCAACATAACACAGGAAAAAATGTACACCATCTGTAAAAATACAGAGGCGAATGGATTTTAATAATCTCCAGTGTGGAAACGTAAAAGCTGGAATCACACACTTTAATGTTCGGAAAACAGCTGTCTTTCCTGCTAAAACCGGTGTCGTCAGTGTCTTATGCCTTGTAATTGTCACTTTCGTAATTCTGTAAATATTATTACGAGAGGCAGCTTGTAAGGTTTCTGTGTAGCAAATGCAGGCTAATTTGCTCTTTCTTGGAAAGCAAGCATGTTCATTTTGTAAATGTGACGTAATTCCCGACATTTAATGACACAGCACATGGACCAGGTAAAAATTTAAACATACAGTATGCTGTACTTTTTTACCATTGGAATCTTCCAGCAATTTACTCTTTGTACCTGACTATAGTCCCAGTACAATTTTGGGAAATGTACTTCTGCTGCAAGTGTTTTAATGCTGTGTTTCATACGATTCCTTCACAGGCCACATAACATGAGTCTGTTCATCCCTGCCAGTAATAGGCTACCATTCTAATATGCAAAAATGCAATTACCTTAAAAAAGGAGCAGGCAAGAGGCTACTGCCAACCATTATGCAATATCCTGCCCTTTGATCGATTTAGTTCTACATCTCTCAATTGGTTTGAGACCCCTTTTTTCACAGAGGATTACTACTCATGCTATGGGGTTGCTGTGCTGGTGGGAAGGGGGTGTGAGGTTGTAGGCCAGTAGTGAACCACTTCGTTATTTTGACAGCTTGCTTTGCTGCATAATAGGACAGGCTGTCCTGCTGTCATGTGACCGCTGGCAGCGTGAGTAATATCCTGGTGTAGCCAGGGAAATGGCTGTGTGGGCTGAAGTTTGAGAGCTCTGGACATGACATTGTGTCACCAAACTAGCCACTGGGCTGAAAATCAAGGATGTATGATGATGATAATAATCTTAATCATCATAATAATAATATATTGGCAAGGTATCTGATTGGTTCTTGATTGTATGATGCGGTTCTTGTTCTTGGGTATAGCTGGGCCCCATGTTGTAGTATCTGCCAAGGTGTTGAGCTTTGTTTTGGACTGACCCAAAGGATTGGTGTCTGTCGGGGCTCTGTTCTAGTGTAGTATACCACAGTCTGGTATCTGCAAAGGTACAGCTTATGAGCATGGATGGACTTCATTTCAGCAAGACCTGTGCTGTCTGTGGCTGGAAGCCCAGTTGGGCAACACAAACATTCGCCTGCTGCACACTGCATTCATATTTGCTCGAGGGCAATTTGAAAAAATGTCTTTCTATTTGCTGAATTTAGAGAAACACAAGCACCTAAATCTGTGAGCCCATGGGCATTGGAACGGTTTACTTCTAGTTTTTAGCTGAAAAATAAACAAAGGCATTCCTCTTGCTGTGACTCCCAAATATCCCACATACCTTTGTGTGGAGCAATATTTCCACGGGAGCTTTGTTGATTGCACAGGTATAATGTATTCAGCACACAGAACTCTCCCGTAATGTCACGGCCATTCACGGTGATGGTAACGTTTACCATATCCACACTTAGAAAGCACTAACAATGTCCCATTATAGTTTCAAAGTTAGAGCTCATTTCTCTCACATTGTGAGACAGTAAAAAAAAAATCTCATGCTTATCTCTCCTGTTTAACTTCAATAGGTGATAATTACTATGTCGAGTGATGTCACAAGGTCCCCATTGCTCTGAACAGAGGTGTAAAATCTAGGGACCAGAAAATAAAAGTGCTGTCATGTTTTGGTACCACCCGTGACATCAGCCAATAGATTTCATTTATTGGTTCCTCTTAGCACCAGCTAATTACTTATTCCTGGTTAAGGAAGCAAAATCCAAGGGGAAAACATTGATTTCTGAATTTAAATTTTAGTCCTCAGCCTGGGAAAGCACTGCAAGGCTAATCTTCACTCTGTGTGGGAGCACTTTGTCCATGATAATGAGGTGGTAGTTTAGCAGCGCTATCAGTTCCTGTGTTTTGCTAACAGCAGGTGGATCCTCTGCTGCGGGGACCGCTGCTGTGAGAACGGCCCTGAAGATGGTCTTTCCCAGACTCCCCCCGCCCCCAAAACGTGTTATTCAACACCCCCTCTCCTCCTTATCCCCCCTCCTGCTCCCCACATCTTCGTCAGCAGACAGTTTGGGCAGGAGCCTGAGCTGAGGGGGTGTGGCAGAAAAAGCTTGAAGGCAGGGGTCTGACAAAACTAGATGCCATTTTGAGATGCTGTGATGGGCCCTTCCTATTAAAGGCACTGCTCTGATGCATGGATGGACCCCATAGTCTGGGATCAGTCCACACTGAGTTCCAGGGTTTGGTTAGACTACATGGTCTAGAATTTCTTGAAATTCTGTTTATGTACAAGTTTATACTGGGAATTTTATGACATACTTCCCGATGCCTTCAAAAGGCTCCCACTAATCAGCAACTTAAGCCACAGGCAGAAGTAAAACTAAAATATTTACAGTATTGTGGTTCGAATTGATAAGCAGACACACAATAAAGATATGCTAATCTGAACAAATTGCCAAAGTTGCATATTTTTCCCAGGTGCCCAGCTCCCATATTTTGCAACAACAGCATTCATGCCCTGTTCTAGCGCATAGATTGGCCCTATAGTTTGGTAGATCATACTGACAATACAAGTTGTACACTTTAGAAAAATGACAGTCCCATTCAACTGTTTTAAGAAACTTACAAATAAATGTTTATTTTTGCCCTGTCTGGTCAATCCAATTAATGTGAAGTTATTTGTTAGGAAATGAGGTCAGGTGGACACCAGGCGCAGGATCCAGAAGTGTTTATTACAACACAACACTGAGGAAATAGGCACACAGGCCAGAAACAAAACACCGTGCACATGCACTGAACAACAGGAGAAAATAAGGTACACTGCCCAAGGCAGGGGGAAACTAAAGTACTCACTCAAGGAGTGGCTAGACTAAGGAAACAAACACTGGATCTAAACTGAACTGACGGGAACACTGGGAGACTTAGACAAGGGGCAGACAAGACGAGGCTGGGGAAAACTCAGGAAGCAAACAAAGTCCCGTCTGACGGTCTCTTCCATCTTCCCTGCTTAAATACACATGGGAGGAGGCGGGTATACGGAAGGCAATCTCAGGTGGAAACAGAAACACATGAGATGAACACAATTACACGAGAACCGGGTTAACAATAATGACTCGAGATAATCACGCAAACTAGACATTTTAGATTGAGATAATCTGAACGTGACGAGTAAAAAAGCACCACGAGAACAGCAAAGGAAAGCATAGCTTTAAACGCAGTTAATTAGGGAAAGCTTAGGAAGGAATTTACAAAAGCTAGAAACACTCGCACTCGCTAATGGGTTAATAATGTTAGTATTACGTGACGAGATATTTACAAACACCCTTCAGTGCAGGTTAGTACTGGTTAGTAATGGTCCTATCAGAGAATATCTCCGCATTCACTCAGAGTTTTGCGAGACCCAGAATTAAGCACAGGTGGAAGCAATGAATGAAATACCACAGCCGAAACCGAAAGAGGAAATGTGATTGGACAACGAGACTCAGGCATACTGAAGGCTGTCACACGTCATCACAGGAATCAGGGCAAGAGGGAATCAATGGTCAGACCGCGGGAATGGAGCTGAAAAACAAATCAGGAGACACGGGGGAAAAATGCACAAGCACAAACGAGCAAACGAGGCGGAATCATAACAGTTATTTGTGTGTAACTTCTTCACTTTTTACAGTGTTACTGAGGCCGTCAGGAATATACAGTGATATATTATCGGCTCAGGCATCAACCCTGGAGGGAGGTTTCCGTGTATCATTACAAGAAGCCTCCTGTTCAAGTGAGTTCTCACTTCAACATTTCAGGTGAGGTTAACTTAACGCACACTGCCATAAAAATGTGCGTCGCTCCATGGGCAGCCTATCTTGGAGGACAGTCTCCACTGCAGGAATCTTGGTCAAGTGATTTAAAAGCAATGAGGAATTAATAATGATTGCTTAATCTGGATGTGTGAAAACAAGACATTATGTAATACATCTTCTTGGGTTTTTCCTAGGTTTTTAAAAAAAATTAATTCTCAGTTCAATTAGTCAAAAAATATGTATACATTTTCTTAATTTTCTAACTGGCAAACCAAGAAATAAATACTAAAAATACAAACCACCCACTAAAGGAGGCCTTTAAAAGGTCAAGGTAATAAAAAAAACAGGCTAAATGGGCTCTTTGGTTGTTATTTCATATTGTGTATTTTTCTCTCGGCTCTGGAGAGCTTACTTTCAAAACACTAAGAGGAAGTATTCATGCTGTTTAAATATTTCGCAGTCAGGTGTTCATTGCAAAGCCGACATTGAGGCCAAGCAAAAAGATGCTTAATATTACTGAAAGCAGCTGGCTGACATGGTCTTGTTTATAATCTCTACAGTTCACCTATTTCTATGCCCCTACAGTGATATACTGTTCTATGTTGACAGTGAAGGAAGATGAATTAACAGTCTGCTCATCACTTTACTTTTTCCTTAAAACTCAATTCCCTGAACATACACAACTAAACTATTTCAGAAAAGTGTATTTGCATGCAGTTAGCCATAGGAATCTCACTAGACCAAAGCTTTAAGACTTCACCCATTTTTGCATGGAAATATAAGGACTTTTTCTGAGCAGTATGTCCTCTAACTTGACCCCAGCCCAGAAAGCGATTCAATTCAGAAACTAATGTTTGCATGAACTCATAGTTAAGCAGTAGTTGGACAATTTTCTTTGGCATCACAGCATCCAACATTCATATTAAAGAAGTCTGTGCAAAAATATACTTAAAAAAATATTTTTAAAAATCATGCCGGAGAAATAGCATTTGATCAGAACAGCTGGGCACAGGCGAACGGAGGTGCTGTTTGTGTTGGCAGTACTAGTGGGTGCCTGTACCAAACATAACGAGGGTTCAGAGCTAAGCTAACCTCAGATAAACAGCTACTGGTGTGCAAAGACATGCAGTTTCTCAATCCAGGAACGACCTCTCGTAAAAAGAGAGGGAAAAAAATCTACATGTATCAAACCCGTAGCCGGTCAAAGGATAATAAAATGCTGCATGCCATTCACAATATGTACAGAAAAAAAAGTAGCACTGATATTGACACTCCCATGATTATTACTATCACTAATAATAATGATAATAATAATAATAATTAATTATTATTATTATTATTATTATTTAAAATAAAATTGCATTTGTATAAAGCCTACTGTAATTTCAAATTGTTGCAAAAATGGTCTTTTAGTGCCATGTATAAAATCATAGCATAAATAATAATCTGATGCAATATTATTAGTATTTTTGTGATCTGCGCTTTTGGCTGAATTATTGTTTAATCACTGATGCTCAAGATTATCCAACTGAAAAATTAAAATAAGGACCTGTGGATTCATCCTTGATTTAGTTCCAGTAGTCACCCATTTTCCTATCATTGCAGTCATTTGGATATTGGAACTGTTCATTGACAGACATTTCAAATATGAATAATAATTTTTGTTACAGTGCTTTACCAGCTAGCTGCTATTTTGTGTTTCCCAATTTGCGTTTCATTTGTAGAGAAGTTTACCATTGTCAACTCACTTTATTGTTTAGGGTACTTTTTTATTTTTATGGTAATATTTTTGTAGCTTCTATTATGAATTCCCAAATTTGTCATTGCAATGTTTATGTTGGCTAAGCATTTCGCAGTTATCTGAATATGAGTGCGATAAAAATACGCACTAACGCCGAACCGAAGAGCATGCAGCGCCATCAAGCTGTCACAATGTAGAATAGCACTCCCCTTCGGATTTAATCTCCGCCGAAATATTTTGACCGTGGTTAACTGAATTTCCTGGGGTCCTGCGATACGTAATTGCTTTTCAAAGCATTCAATGTCTAATTTACACCACTGTATGTTTCTTTCATCGACATTCGACGTCTTTACACATATTCTGAAGGCATGGCCAAAGTTTATTTCACGGAAACCTGATAGATCTGTCTAGCAGGACATAATTTATATTCTGCGGATTGCTCATTCATTTTGCAGTTGCCTACCCTTATAGATGAGAAAAGGCTTCAGCAGGCTAGCCTCACCTTTCAACGCATAATTATCTTCAAGCTGTTCTCATTTAAGTTGCCTGCCAGCAACCAAACATGCATTAGCTCTGCTGCTTAGACCAATCAGAAAAAATGACGGGCCAATTTTATTTAAGATAGCATTATAGTCCATGAGTGATGCAGTGGGTAACACTGTTACCCCACAGCAGGAGGATTGAGGGTTGGAATATAGCCCCAGGCCTTTCTTTGCAGAGTTTGAATATTCTACCCATATTTGCATAGGTTTGCTCCGGATACTTCTGCTCCCTCAGTCCAAAGACATGCATGTCCGGCTAATTGGGGACCCTAAATTGCCCATGCGAGTGAATGGTGCGTGTGCCTTGAGATGGAGTGACACACTGTCCATCTAGCTCATTATAATATAAGATGAAGACAATGCAAGTGAACACAAATTGCAGCTCTTAAATGATCATTTCATTTATTGAAACTGAGGAGTAATTGAAAATCTGCCAATGAGTCTTTTACCCCACTGTGGAAGAATCTGGCCCACTCTTTGTCGAATTGTTTCAATGCAGTCACACTGGAGGGTTTTCCAGCATAAACTTTCTGTTTAAGGTCATGCTACACCATCTCAATTAGATTCAAGTCAGGATTTTGACTAGGCCACTTCAAAACCTTCACTTTTGTTTCTCTTGAGCCATTCAAAGTTGGACTTGTTTGTGCACTTCAAATCATTGTCGTACTGCTAAACCCAACTGCGCTTGAGCTTTAGGTCACAAACTGATGGCCAGAAATTCTCCTTCAGGATCCTGTGGTAAAGAGCAGAATTCACGGTTCAATCAGTTAAAGTCACCCTGTTCCTGAAGCAGCAAAGCAGCCCCAGACCGTTACACTACCACCACTGTGTTTGACAGTTGGTATGACGTTTCATTGTGGAATGCTCTGTTAGCTGTACTTCAGGTGCAATGGGACCCTTGTCCTCCAAAAAGTTCCACTTTTGACTCAACAGTCCTCACAATATTATCCTAAAAAGTCTTGGGGGTCATCAAGCGGATAAGCAAAAGTGAGATGAGCCTTTGTGTTCCTTCTTGGTCCGCAGTGGCTTTGCCTTGCAGCTCTCCTATGTGCGCCATTTTTGCCCAGTCTCTATTATTGAGGAATTGTGAACACTGACCTTGATTGAGGCAAGTGGGGCCTGCAATTCTTTAAATGTTAATCTGGGTTCTTTTGTGTCCTCCTCGATAAGTCGTGGATGCATTCTTGGAAGAATTTTGCTAGAATTGCCACTTCTGGAAAGGTTCACCACTCCAAGTCTTCTCCATTTGTTGATGCTTTGCTGGTTTCCCAGTGCCTTAGAAATTACTTTCTGATCCTTTCCAGGCTGATAGATGTTAACCACTCTGTTTCTCATATCCTCTTGAATTTCTTTAGATTGCAACATTTGGTTTTTGCTCACTTCACAATACCGGACAGGTTTGATTAAACTGATTTTGTGATTAAACAGGGCTAACAGTAATCATACCAGAGTGCATCTGGCAAAAGTGAACCCAGAGATTAATTAAATTTGTTTAATTGATTGTTTTAGTAACGTAGGGGGCAATTACCTTTTCCACATAGGGCCAGGTAGGGTTGGATAGCTTTATCCTTCAATAAAAAATCATCATTTAAAAACTGCATTTTGTTGCTACTCATGTTCTCTTTGTGAAATATTGAAATTAGTTTGATGATCTGAGACATTTAGGGGTGACAAATATGCAAAAATAAAAGAAATTGGGAAGGGGCCAAATACTTTTTCATGGCACTGTAGCCCGTTCCACCAAGAAGTTATGAGACATTTGTGAAGCATCCTAGCTATATAAATGACGAGATGAAACGTCAATAATGTCTTTTGAAGAATCTGAACTCAGCCCTTGAAACGGCATTTGCATAATTTTGTTATCGGTTTAATTTATGTGAAGCGCTGATCTGTATAGAATTACAGAATCCCATTGATAATGTCAGCTGCAGTTGGGAAACTTTGTGTAATCTGTTGGCTAACATGGTCGGTGACTAATTTGAAGTATTCTAGAAATGGCCCTCTCTACTTATGTTGATTTTCCTTAATGCATTAATGTTAGCCGCCAAGAAGGTAGATCTCCAATAGACTAAGCAATATATTGAATAGCATATCAATGACTGTACATCCATCTTAACTACATTGTACACCAGATGTGAATTATCTTGCCTCGTCCCCTAAGAAATGTTTGCTGCATTGAAAAGATACACACTGCCATCACTGCCATAGGATACAGTGTTACGGTTACTACTGGGCATAGCAATATGGCCGCTCAGCCACTTATGCTTGCATTAATCCCAGTTTACTATTGCGCCAACAATCCAGTCATTCATTCAGATCTGTGATGTAAAATCGTTTCATGTTTTGAGTGGTTTGATGTGCAAATGAGGATTTTTTTCTGCGTTTACTGTATCCTTTTCAATGCTTAAAACATTTTAATAAATCAATTGCCTTCTATAAATTGCACTGCAGAAAGGAATGTTACGATGGGCAATGGAATTCAAACATAGTTTTGGATATTTTCAAAATTAATTCTTCAGATTACTGTTATCCTCAAAATATCACGTTGTATGTAAATGTAAATCGGTGATCTCTTTGTCATTATGATTTCTTTATCATAATAGGTTGATTATGCAATTTCCAGCCAAATTTCCACAGCCTCACAACATCCATAAAAAAGGGTTATAACTTTATAACTGAACCCGTGTGAATGTTTCCAGTATAAGGAAACAATAAATAAATATTTTTGGAAATATTTTCTTGAGGACATATTTCACTCATCCAAGATTGTTTCTTGTGAAATTAATGAATAAAATGGAATTTCCTGCCAGGTCTCTGGATATATATAAAAAAAAAAAAAATTATACTGAACATTTTGCTTTATTTACAGCCTCACGGCAAGAAGGTCATGGGTTCAAATCTGGCCTGGCGTCTTTCTGTGTGGAATTTGCATGTTCTCCCCGTGTTTGCATGGGCTTCCTTCGGGTACTCCGGTTTCCTCCCACAGTCCAAGGACATGCATATCAGGCTAACTGGAGACACTAAATTGCCCATAGGTATGAGTGTGTGAGTGAATGGTGTGTGATTGGTGTGTGCACCCTGCGATGGACTGGCAAGCTGTCCAGGGTAGGTCCCTGCCCATAGTCAGCTGGGATAGGCTCCAGCTCAACCACGACCCTAGTAAGGAAGAAGCATTATAGAGAATGGATGGATTGATGGATGAATTTTGCTTTATACATATTTAATCACTTTTTGGCCTCCTCCTGACATATTAAAGAGAGGCTGCAAGCTCTTTGTCAACATGGAAACAAAGCGTAAATGTGTTGACAATTCCGCCTGCTATCAGACATGATAAGGCTGCATTTCTCAGCTCTATTTGAAAGTGCCCTCACAATGGAACAGCCTGCGATGACATAGATACAGTGCCGTGAAAAAGTATTTACCCTCTTTCTGATTTCTTTTTTTTTTTGCAATTTGTTACCCTTAAATGTTTCAGATCATCAAACAAATTTTATTATTAGACAAAGATAACCCGAGTAAATACAAAATGCAGCTTTTAAATGATAATTTCATGTATTGAGGGAAAAAGCTATCCAAACCTACCTGGCCCGGTGTGAAAAAAGTAATTGCCCCCTAAACCTAATAACTGGTTGTGCCACCCTCGGCGACAACAACTGCAATCAAGCTTTTGCGATAAATGGCAATGAGTCTTTGACATCACTGTGGAGGAATTTTTCCCCACTCTTCTTTGCAGAATGTTTTAATTCAGCCACATTAGAGGGTTTTCGAGCATGAACCGCCTGTTTAAATTCATGCCACAGCATCTCAATCGGATTTAAGTCTGGACTTTGACTAGGCCACTCCAAAACCTTCATTTTGGTTTTTTTTTAAGCCATTCAGTGGTGAACTTACTGGTGCGTTTCGGATCATTGTCTTGCTGCATAACCCAAGTGTGCTTGAGCCTGAGGTCACAAACTGATGGTCAGACATTGTCCTTCAGGATTTTCTGGTAGAGAGCAGAATTCATGGTTCCATTAATTACGGCAAGTCGTCCAGGTCCTGAAGCAGCAAAGCAGCCCCAAACCATCACACTACCACCACCATGTTTGACTGTTGGTTTGATGTTATTTTTATGAAATGCTGTGTTAGTTTTACACCATGCACCATGCATACCTTCCAAAAAGTTCCACCTTTGTCTTGTCAGTCCACAGAATATTTTCCCAAAAGTCTTGAGGATCATCAATATGTTTTTTTGGCGAATGTGAGAGGAGCTTTTGTGTTCTTTTTGGTCAGCAGTGGTTTTCGCCTTGGAACTCTCCCATAGATGCCATTTTTGCCCAGTGTCTTTCTTATTGTTGAATCATGAATACTGACTTTAACTGAGGTAAGTGAGGCCTGCAGTTCTTTAGATGTTGTTCTGGGTTCTTTTGTGACCTCCTGGGTGAGTCGTCGATGCGCTCTTGGAGTAATTTTGGTAGACCGGCCACTGCTGGGAAGGTTCACCACTGTTCCAAGTTTTCTCCATTTGTGGATAATGGCTCTCACCATGGTTCACTGGAGTCCCAAAGCCTTAGAAATGGCTTTGTAACCCTTTCCAGACTGATATATGTCAATGACTTTGTTTCTCAACTGTTCTTGACTTTCTTTAGATTGCGGCATGATGAGTTGCTTTTTGAGATCTTTTGGCTTACTTCACTTTGTCAGACAGGTTCTATTTAGGTGATTTATTGATTCAACAGGTAGTAATCAGGCCTGGGTGTGGCTAGTGAAATTGAACTAAAAAAATGTGGTTGATCACAGTTAATTCATGATTTAACAAGGGGGGGCGGGCAATTACTTTTCACATAGGGCCAGGTAGGTTTGGATAGCTTTTTTCCCTCAATAAATGAAATCGTGATTCAAAAACTGCATTTTGTATTTACTCGGGTTATCTTTGACTAATATTAAAATTTGTTTGATGATCTGAAACATTTAAGTGTGACAAATATGCAAAAAAATAAGAAATCAGGAAGGGGGCAAATACTTTTTCACAGCACTGTAAATGGAAATGTAGTCTACCTAAGCTGCAGCCTGCACTTTGAGAAAAGGCCCATATAGCTGTCCACAAATGGCAATGTCCCCTAGCCACTCTGCTGTTATTGAAGTTATATACATAATTAGTTCAACTCTGGGCTAGTTACTGTAATGGACCATCTCTGTTTTTCAGTCTTGCTTACATTGTTGAGTAGTTTGTTGGCACGCTGTGACTATTTCAAGCTTGCTTTTCTACTCTGGAGGGGCCAGTGTTTCACCCTCTTCTGTCCTTTCCTTTCAGGTGATTTTTTAAAATAAGGTTTTTCAGTTTCACTTTCATGCTCAAAGTGAACACTGAAAAAGCATGATTCTCAGTATATTTAGCCTTAGTGCCAGAATGTCTGTAAAAAGTAAGGACAAGATATTAAGATTCAATGGTGCTATGCATTGTGGCAAATGATCGCATGTTTTTCTCTGTCAGCGGAAGTTAAAACTTGGTACCTGATGGATAATTTATGTTGTATGAAAGTCTCATCCAATATTTCTGGTTTCTGTGTTCAGTGAAACTATTTCCTTTGTCTTGCTCAAGTTGCTGACCTTTCAGACACTTGCTGTTGATTGACTTCCTGATGTTATTGCTGTGTGCTTCTGAATACACTCAGTTAAACCCCAGATATATGTATATTATCTGAGGACTTAAAAAAATTTTTCATGCAGTGTCATCACCTTATATTCTCCTTTGAAGAAAAGTAGGCCCTTCCATCAAGATACTGCATTATTTTGTGCGTTAAAATCCAGCTCCAAAAAAGCAACGCCACCTGTTCCCCAAAACAAGCCACATCTATGTTTGCAAACTCATTTCCTCAATGCAAAAAGATGATCTTAATGAGCTTAGTAACACATTTGAAGAGTTGGAATGCAAAACCCACAAAGTCCGCTCAACCTCTTGTTTTAAATTGAGTTTTTTTTACTCAGCATATTATACATATTATGCTGAGTAAAAAAAACTCAATTTAAAACAGAAGAGGTTTAGCGGACTTTGTGGGTTTTGCATTCCAACTCTTCATTTACTCTGCATGCTGAAAACATGTATTTGTTCAGGAGCTCCATCTGATTATGCAGATTGAGTACCTGGGGTTAGAAAATGAAAATAAATGCGATATAAGGATTTAGACCATGCTCCCACTCGTTGGCCAAGGTCTGTCGTCTGTCCTGTGTCACGTTCTCCAGTGCTTAAAACTCTGACCTCAATCAAATTGAAGCGTGGTTTACCTGCAAGGTTGCCTGCAGTGAAATTTTAAATCAGTGAATCCTCTTCCCTTTCAAGTATTGGTATGATTGTATAATCTCAACGAGTTACATCAAGATTTCTTTGCACTTTTCTCAACCTGAGACCAAGAGGGGATTTTTTTTTTTTTGCCACATCCACTCATTTGATTAAATCAGTGGCAGTCAGACCATCACATTTTCAGCTCTTATCTGAATTTTAAATTATTGTGTCACTCTGTCAACAGGCTGACCTTAGAGGAAAAAGACCTCTATTTTAAGACGGCAGCTGAATCTGATTAAATGAAACTTGGCTCCAAACATTGGTTGAAAAGTGTTCTCTGTACATTCAAAAAAAAAAAAAAAGTGCCAGAACACAGCATGCAAAATCAATAATGCAGCTACGGGGCAACACACTGAGTTATTTCATTGAATAAGTGAACTCCTTTACCCCAGAGGCTCACCATTCTGGGCACCATGCTTACACAGCTGGAGCTTTTTTCCTCAGGAACATTTTAGGTGAAAGTCTTTGTAAAACTGAGCTGCAAACACACACCATCAAATTAAATGGACAATACCACAAAATCCTGACCCTTCATCAATAAGAATGGGGATGCCTTTCCAAACATAATAAAAGTATTTGCCCCTTCCTGATTTCTCATGTTTTTGCATATTTGTCTCACTTAAATGTTTCAGATCATCAAACAAATTTTAACATAAGACAAAGATAACCCAAATAAATAGAAAATGCAGTATGTAAATGATGATTTCATTTATTGAGGGAAAAAAGCTATCCAAACCTACCTGGCCTTATGTGAAAAAGTAATTGCCTCCTAAACCTAATAACTGGTTGTGCCACCCTCAGCGATAACAACATTTGCGATAACTGGCGATAAGTTTTTCACATCGGTGTGGAGGAATTTCGGCCCACTCTTCCTTGCAGAATTGTTTTAATTCAGCCACATTGGAGGGTTTTCTAGCATGAACGGCCTGTTTAAGGTCATGCCACAGCGTTTCAATCGGATTATCTATCCCCTCAGTAACTTTTACTGACATCCGTTACTTTTTGAGATATCCCGTGAACACATCATATCCAGCAAGCACATCGAAACCAGTGTACAGGAGTGAAATGTGCATCTATTCATTAATTCAGATTTGTAATCACTTTCTCCAGACTCTAGATATAATCCAATTTTTTGGCCGGAGTGCGCAGTGACATTTTTTTGCTTTCATGAAATACACATTCTAAATGACCCAAGAACCTACCTAAAGCAAATCGTACGCTGTACTCCATACCTCTGCTGGGGGTAGGGGTGGAGGTGGGTCGCATTCAGCTAGCACATCAACACCAGTGTGCAGGAGTGAAATAAGCTTCTATTTATTTATTGAGATTGATTCTAATTGAATATAACTTCCTTTTTTTTTGCAGTGCAATTCAGTAAGATGGTCCTCATCGTCCAGCTTGGATATTTTCCATAATGAAAAAAACTGAAGAGGAATTTCAACTCCAACAACTGCGTTAGCAGCCAGGAATTTGCGCTCTCGACCCTTGGAAAACCAACATGGCAGTGTGCTAAATATGCAAGAGAGCTCTTAACCCTCTCAGGGACCATTCAACTTATAGTCTGAGGAAAAATCCAAAATTTAGTGAAAATCATTGTTTGGGGACATATAAACATAATATAACGTTATTTTGGAATTTTATGCAGCATGCAATGCATTATGGGATGTCGCAGATTTGCAATGTCAAAATACGCCCATCCGTAGAAAAAATATCCGTGCAGTTTTTATCCATAAATTGGAATGAGTAGTATCTACAAACATTCAAAAAATGACTTATGCACTCCTGTCTTAAATTCAACATGGTTTTCTTGTGCTACTTACCCGAAATAGGAGCCTAAAAAACTGGAAGAACTTTTCACATGGAGGCTGCCATATTGGAAAGGCCACAGCTCTGCCATCCAGTGGACTACTGATGAGCTATATGTTGCAAAAATGCAACCAAGTCCTGTAGTGTGACCATGAAAATGATGTTTGTGCTAAAAAATAGCTAATTAGAAATTTGGTGTTGCAGATTTGTAACGTATCCCTGGAAAGGGTTAACAAAGCAGAAAATGATTGACTTCATTTTCCCCAATTTCATTTTCAGCGTGACCCCCGGTGGAGGTTAATCTTCTCAAGCCAGAATTCAGTTAACTTTATGAACCAAGAAGGTTGTTTGCATTTCACAAACTACAGTATTTGCCAGATAGAATTTTTAAGTGCTTTAAGCATTGTACATTATGAATTATACCAGCTGTGTTTTTAAATGTTTTTACCATTCATTTCTCCAAATAAAAGGATGAAAAATACATGTTATACCACTGAATGTAATACCACATTGGAAGAGAAATTTTACCCTTATATCATCAAGGTTGATATTTTTACTGATAGCACAACTTCAGTCATTATTATTGTATATATAGTCATTATTATTAATTATCCAATAATTTTCACATGCACACTCGAATCTGGACTGATTTATACAACAGTTAAAAGGTGGACCTTTCTTCTCCATGTGGGGCCAATTAGTCAACAAGCCAATTACACTAGCATAATGATCTACAACGTAGATAATCAGCACAACTGGCTGTGGTTTTAAGGGAAATAAAATACAAACGCGTATTCCAGGACCCATCAGGACCTAATGTTCCCAGGTCACTTGGATGGGTCAAATGCAGAGGGCATATTACCCCATGTGCTTCAGTTATGTACCTCTGATCTTAGATAGAAATGACCACATCAGTCTACAAGGGTGGGAGAGATGACAAATACAATTGTACAGAGAATAAAGTTTATATATAATTACTGCACAACATTTAGGAACAAAACAGTTTGCAGTTACATAGCAGCAATTATGAGAATACAGCAAATCAAATCAGCGAGGAATAGTTGATGAAATTGTTTACATCCTCTGCAAGTGGTCTAAAATTGAATTATGTAACACCTTTTATCGAGGGCAAATGTAAATATATACATTTGTCTTTCCTGACATAAAAAGCTATATTAAATAAACAAAAAGAAAGTGGTCATTGGCATACTCATGATACATGAAAGCACATTTATGCCTCATTTACACAACGTGGTACCAGCTCTACTCTACTGTACTCCACCCGCCTTGGTACCGGGTACTTTTCTGGGGGGTCGTTTCCCATTAGTGGATGGTACTGCCTCAGAGTAGCTGGTCGTCATAGCGACGCAGCACGAAACTGCCGCGACGTCATCCTCCGCACGACACACATAGGCGCAGAGACAAACAATGGAGAAAATCCACGGAGTGGTGTTCTTGATTCTCAGTATGTGGCAGTTTTGCACAGCAAGGAGAGAAATTTGGTTCAGAAGAAGCTGGAGGCAGCAAGACAAAACACCACTGAAAACTACTGAAGATTTTGGGAAATCCTCAGGTCCGCCGCCAGAACTGAAATTTGGGGGCAAAGATACATCCCATTATGAGAACAATTAGTCCTAGCTAGTTCTCAATCTTTTTCCTTTATTTACACGTTTTCCAATTACAGTAATAATCAAGCGGCAATTGAAAGACCCGGCTTCTCTCCCCCATGCGATCTAACAGTGACAAAATAATGGGCTACATTCAGTACAGAAAAAATAATTCAATTATAATTAGTTCTATGCACTGGCACTCAGCAACGGTAATTTTTATCCAGCGAGAGCAGCATTTCAGAACTCCTCAGTGAATGAAGGTAATTTCGGTGACCAGTACGCACACCTGTTTTTGCAGCACAGTCACCGCAACTTGCTGTAAAAAAATAGACATAAAAAAAAATAGACAATGGCTGCTCAAAGGCGACGCAAGAGGGCAATGACGCAGTGACAATTCTCTCGGACCAATCAGTTGGCTGCAGTGCATTCACGTCACATTTTAGTACCTCCTAGTGCCCGGTCAGCTTTTTTTGGAACCCCAGGAGAGCAGGTACCAGAAAAGGTGGTACCAGGTACTAAGTACCAGGTACTTTTTCTTAATCAAAAAGCAAAAAAGGCGAGTAGAGTAGAGTGGAGTAGAACCGGTACCACGTAGTGGAAATGGGGCATTAGTCAAAGAAATTTCCAGCAACAGTACAGTTCAAGGTGACAAAGACATTTTTTTTATTCATTCAATAATCACCAGCGGTACCCCAAAAATGAGCCATGGAACACTGATTTTGCAGTCTTCCACATATTTTCCAAAAACAGCATTCTTCATTTCTATTCTTCACTTTAAAATGCATTAAGGATGCATCCAGGCACAGTGCACTTTTATGGGTATGGAGGGGAGGGTGTGGCTACAGAAGCTGATTGACATTTGAAGGTAGTTAATGCAATTCCAAATGAAATGAAAGAGCAACGGTGGGCTATGGCAAAGCAAAATCATTAAACTAGCTGACAGACAGCACTGGAATTGTATAATGGACATGAAATACAGGAAAGGAGGGGAATGGGAGGGCTGGAGAAGGCAATTTCCTTGACTGTAAAAGCAGGACCACAGCAAGGCTGACTAATTAGTAAGCCATAAACACAGCAGTTTTGGAGAGAAATGTCCGTTACAGATCTCGCTTGAGAAGTGGGGAAGCGGAAGGCCACAGCTGGGAAAACTTTTCAGTCACGTGCAGAGGGACTGATCTCTACGCTGCTGTTCGTGACCCTGATCCCGTACCAGCCGGCCCAGAACTGGGTGTCCTTCCCTCCGTGACAAAACCGGATGAAGCGTACGCCAGGTCCATAACCCCGGAACACGTGGGTCATCTGGAAACACAGGGCCGGAAGTGAGGGGTCATCACCAGATAACAGAACAATCACTAATCTCTTCCACTCAGCTCCAGAAAAAAAGGCAAATTTACCATTTAAACTGAATTCATTTTAAGATAATTTATTTTCCATCATGCTTTATTTTAATCTTTATTCCTTTGGAGAAAAAACACATATCATGATACAAAAACTGCAAAAAAACTCAAAATCATCATCAAAAACTAAATGACAGCATATAACACACACACACACACACACACACACACACACAATGACAGCATATGGGGAATTAAATCACAGCACACAGAGCAGGAATTCACGATGCCTAATTCACAAAAGGACAGAACATGAACTCCAAAGACAGATATGGACCTGCCAACAGGCCTTAAATGATATTACAGCATAATGATTGGGGAACAGGGCTTGCTACTCCAAGATTATAGAGTTGACTCCCATGTGAAGCAATAAGCTGAACTGCCCCTGTAAAATATCCAGCTCTGTTAAAGGACTGCATGTAGAGACTGTTAGCTCTAGGAGCAACTCTGGAGAACACAAGCGGCTAAATGCAATAAATGTAAAATAATACAATACCACAGCTGTGATAGTTAAAATGTTTTGCTTTTGTAAATCTGCTAGCTTAAGTGCCCAATGGCATTGTCCAAAAGAGCATTCAAAATTTACTGAAAAAAGGATGCCATTACATTTACCTCAGCCATTTCTAATTAACGAACAGAGAACAGGGTTGATTTGGCCAGGCAGAACCATGTGCAAAGTGTGCATCAGTACAACTGGAATTCATTGTTATCAGCAGACCTGTGCAGCTACTGCAAGAAACTGAAACAAAGGCAGTATAATACCTCTAACTCATATACCAAAGTGAGTCCAGTAACTAAATTACACAATATTCCTAAGACTTCACATTAGAATTGGTGTTGACTCAAAGAAATATGATTGACTTTAGATGAAATGTGCTTAAAACACTCTTTCAAATAAACGTGAAGATGTCAAATAAGTAAAGATATCATACCACAAGTTCAAGAAATAAAATCCATATTTCTGTATGCACTGATAAAATGGACAGCATTCACACACATACACGCACACGTGCACATGCACATACACGCACGCGCACACACACACACACACACACACACAGCTAGTTTCCCTCACCTCTTGCCACTTCTGGTCATTCCACTGCTCAAAGTAGACAGGTTCTGGGCTGAATTTATGCACAACTTTCTTCTCTTTGTCAAGTAGCTCAACACAGATCTCATACAAACTTCCACAGTCCCAACGCGGTGCGTACCTGCAACGCACACACACATTCAACCATATAAAGACACACACGTACACGCGCAAACACAAATAAGAGCAATTGATTTGATGAGTATTCATTCTTTCATCTTGGTGAAGAATAAAGATAAAAGGATTGTTCTGAAGTTTTCCTCACCAGTCAGATATGACAATATCAGGCTGAATCTCGTCCATGAAGGCTGGGTTGTACCCCTCCTTTACGAGGTTAATCAGCTGCATTTTCTTACAGGGGCTATAAAAACAAGACACACAACCCAATGGAATGAAGAACAAATTCAAGCATGCAGTGCACAAGGTAGCGATTCGGCCTACGACAGCAGGACGAAGGACAAGCCAAGAGGGTGCCATAGGTGGATCCAAGAGTGACTCTGCAGTAAACCAGGCCAGCTGTGAGTATATGACAGGTCCCAGAACAGTATTTGTGTCCCCATATTTAAAAGCAACAACATCGAAGTGCTCCGGGATACTCACTAGAAGGACGTAACAAAGAACTTTTTCACTGTTTCATCAGGCAAGGGCACATTATCCGCTTCCTCAATGCTCCATTTGTCACCACCATTTTCCACAATCGTCCATCCTCTGAATTCATCTACGGAACAACAGCAGGAACAGCAACTCTATGGGATTTTCTTTAGCCATCTTCTTCTTTTGTTTCTTATTTTATCTTGTTCCTTCATTTATTTTATTTCTTTCTTTCTTTCTTTCTGATACTATCTTCTCCCTTCATTCCTTTTATCATCAGACAGGGAACAAACTTATAAGTCAATGGAATTGGTCAGTTTGATTTCCACCTGGTGAGTTGTTGTTGTAGGGTCATTCCATGTCAATTCAACAAATTTCAGAAAATTTCCCCACCTGACCATCTCAGATTTATTTAAAAAAATTCTCACACCAAGGCCATGTACTTAATAGGATATGTGCAACGTTTCAGTTAAATATCTTCTTTAGTTTTGACAAAAAAAATTAATAAAGATGGCAACGTTTTGCTGATTTTCGCACTCCTTTTTGCAATGTCAAATAAAAGTGGATTTTTAGGAGGCAATATCTCTAGTAATATCAATGCCATGGGCTCAAAAATTTCCACAGTGTAGCATCTATGCCCAGTACACTTGTGAAACACATTTTCAATGGCAAATATGTTTTTATTGGGGAGCTGTGACTGTTTGAAATTGCTCATTTATTTGATGAAGTTGTCTGTGACACCAACTTTGAAGGCCAATTATGACCAAAGTTATGCAGGTAGAGAGCTGATTTTTTCTGGGCAAGCTCTCCTCACATAGTGCTATTGGTACAATAAACAGCAAGCATGTCAATTTTATGGTTGTCCAGAAAATACACAGCAAAATCCTAAAAAAGCCAACATTTCCTGAAATTTGACATCAAATTGCCGAGGTGTGACAACCTGTAAATTCTTGAAATCTTCACCATCTTAAAACTTACATTCTTGGCTATCTTTGTTTGAAAGGTGGTTGTGGTGCAACTCTTCATTAAATAGTTATTAATTTTTTAGTAATGCCTTGTAAACACTCATTTTTCATTGTTTCTATGGGATTCCTTGCATATTGCAGGAGTTTCTGAGGCTGTAATCATAACATCAGATAACAGAAAGTCACTTAAAGATCTGCAATATTTAGATACATTGGTTATAGTACCATATATAGGTCAGGAAGTGCCATATCAAACTTGTATATATGAAATTCATTTAGCAAAACTGATGAATGATGACATAATCTCAACCATTGGATGGCATTGGAGGACTTACAAATTGTTTATTTCCCCTAATTGACATTTATAATTGTGCATACAATTGCAGTTTAATTAAAGTGTTCCTAATTTTGATAAATGACCTGCTATATAATAGAAATAGCGCAGGATGTAAAAAGGTTGATGCTTGTAAGTACCCATTTCTCTGCCAGATTCACATAATTATTATACAGGAAAATTCATGTTTGTGCTCAATATATCTTTGGACAGAGAAATACATATGCAGGTTTGAATCCCCTCTGCTGTTTTTGTTATCCCATGGGACATGAAATTGAGGCACATTGTATCCAGTGTTCTACACTGGAAAAAGAGAGAGAAAAAAACAGTTGAAAAACGAGCGTTTATAAGGCGTTACTAAAAAATTCACAACTATTTAATGAAGAGTTGCACCACAACCACCTTTCAAACAAAGATAGCCAAGAATGTAAGCTTTAAGATGGTGAAGATTTCAAGAATTTACAGGTTGTCACACCTCGGCAATTTGATGTCAAATTTCAGGAAATTTTGGCTTTTTTAGGATTTTGCTGTGTATTTCCTGGACAACCATGAAATTGACATGCTTGCTGTTTATTGTACCAATAGCACTATGTGAGGAGAGCTTTCCCAGGAAAAAAATCAGCTCTCTACCTGCATAACTTTGGTCATAAATGGCCTTCAAAGTTGGTGTCACAGACAACTTCGTCAAATAAATTAGCATTTTCAAACTGCCATAGCTCCCTAAGAAAAAGAGAAAAGCCATTGAAAATGTGCTTGCCTAGTTAACTGGGCCTAGATGCTACACTGTGGACGATTTTGAGGCAATGGCATAAGTATAACAGGAGATATTGCCTCCTAAAAACTCCCTTTTATTTGACGTTGCAAAAACGAGTGTGAAAATTCGCACAACACTACCATCTTTATTATTTTTTTCTGCCTAAACTAATAGACATATTTAACTGAAATTTGGCACACATCCTATTAAGTATATTACCTTTCTGTGATCATTTTTTTAGACAAATCTGAGATGGTCAGGTGGGAGGCATTTGTTGAATTGACATGGAATGACCCTGTAACTCTGAGCAAGGGGCTTAACCTTAGTTTATTTCCTTAAAGCCTGCACTGAATAAATGGAACAGGTAACAGCTTTGCAGCAGTGATTAACTTTGTTTGCAATTCCAACTCTTGACTTATTTGGCCAAGTTTACTCTTACTGATGGCGAAGCTGCATTACAGGTATCTTACGAAGCCAAGCCATGTCCAAATATAGTCATTTCTGGTATTGGAAGGTTACTTCCCCCTAGAATTCACAGTCAGGATCATTGTCCCTTCCAATGCACTTTGTATAGCACCTGGCTGTGGGTAAGAACATACTACAACCCCAATTCCGAAATAGTTGGGACGAAGTGTAAATTGTGAATAAACTCAAAACGCAATGACCTTCAAATCACACCAGCCAGTATTTTATTCACAGCAGAACAGAGATAACATAGCAAATGTTGCAACTGAGAAATTTTACAATTTTATCCACAAAATGAGCTCATTTCAAATTTGATGGCTGCTACAGGTCTCAAAAAAGTTGGGACAGGGGCCTGTTTACCATGGTGGAGCATCCCCTCTTCTTTTTAAGACAGAGTGGTGGCATCTGGGCATTGGGGAGACAAGTTTCTTGAGTTTAGCCATTGGACTTTGATCCCACTCTTGTTTAACACAGGCTTCCAGCTGCTAGAGAGTTTTGGGTCTCCTTTGACGGACTTTTCCTTTAATTATGCGCCAAATGTTCTCAATCGGTGAAAGATCAGGACTGCAGGCAGGCCAGTTCAGCACACGGACTCTTCTGCGACAAAGCCATGCTGTTGTAATAGTTGCAGTCTGTGGTTTTGCACTGTCCTACTTAAATATACAAGGCCTTCCCTGGAATAGATGATATCTGGAGGGGAGCACATGTTGCTCTAAAATCTTTATATACCTTTCAGCATTCATGGTGCTTTTTAAAACATGCAAGTGTCCCACATCATATGCACTAATGCATCCCCATACCATCAGAGATGCTGGCTTTTGAACTGAAGGCTGATCACAGGAGGGGTGGTCTTTCTCCTCTTTAGCTTGGAGGACATGACGCCCATAATTTCCAACAAGAATGTCAAATTTGGACTCGTCTGACCACAGGACACTTTGCCACTTTGCTACAGTCCATTTTCAATGAGCCTTGGCCCACAGAACACGGCGGCGCTTCTGGATCATGCTCAACAATGGCTTCCTTTTTGCATGATGAGTTTTAGCTGGCATCTGTGGATGGCATGGCGGACTGTGTTTACAGACAGTGGTTTCTTGAAGTATTCCTGGGCCTATATAGAAATATCAATGACAGAATCATGCCGGTGAGTGATGCAGTGGCGTCTGGCATCCAGTAAAGGTCTTCAGCCTTGTCCCTTACGCACAGAGATTTTTCCAGTTTCTCTGAATGTTTTGATGATGTTATGCACTGTCGATGATGAGACCTTCAAAGCCTTTGCAATTTGACGTTGAGGAACATTGTTTTTAAAGTATTCCACAATTTTTTTACACAAGCCTTCACAGATTGGAGAGCCTCTGGCCATCTCTACTACTGAGAGACTCAGCCTCTCTAAGACATCCCTTTAATAGCCAATCATGTTACACTCCTGATGCCAGTTAACTTAATTACTTGCTAAATGTTCTTTCAGCTGATTCTTTTATATATTAATTGCTTTTTCAGCCCTCTTTTGCCTGTGTCCCAACTTTTTTGAGACCTGTTGCAGCCAGAAAATTTGAAATAAGCTCATTTTGTGGGTAAAAATGTAAAATGTCTCAGTTTTAACATTTGAAATGTTATCTATGTTCTATTGTAAATAACATATTGGCTCATGTGATCTGAAAGTCATTGCATTTTGATTTTATTCACAATTTACACTTCGTCCCAACTATTTTGGAATTGGGGTTGTAAATGTCAATAATGTAACCACTTACGTATTTTTGTTGCTATCGCCCCTTTGCATGCCTGAGACTAAAATGTTCTCTGCTTATGTAATTTGTATCTGCAGCATTGGCTGCTAAGTAACTAAGAGTTTGCATAATGCAAGCTCTAACATGTAGTGGTATGTTTTTGCTAACATGCCCCACAAACCTAATCTATCCATCAAAAACCAATTTCAACCCCCCCCCCCTCCTTCATTTAACTTACCCTCAGCACTAGGGTTCTTCAGAAGGTTACGCCTCTTCTTGCACAGGAAATAAAAGAGCCGCCAGTCAGTGGGGGGTCGGGTGACATCACAGGGCTGGAACCGCTCCCGCCTGCACCTCTCCTTCCACAAGGCGGCGCTATCGACAAGCTCCTTCCATTCGCGGCACACCACCCGACAGACACACACCACCTCTTCTGGAGGGACGTTCAAGAAGACCTCCTCTAGCACCCCAAGAGGGAGGGCAGGCAGCATCTCTGAGAACTGAGTGAGTGAGAAAGGAAAGGAAAAAGGTCACCTATTAAAGAGCATTTGGATGCAGCCATTGTCTATATAATATAGGCAGGGGTCCTCAATCTTACCAAGAAAGGGCCAGTGTGGGTGCAGGCTTTTATTCCAACCAAGCAGTTACTCACCTGATTTTACTAATCAACCCTGGCCTAGAGTTTTGGCTACAGACATTGGCTGCGCTCGAATAATCAAAAAATTACGTCCTATCGTCTAATTTCTAAGCACTTTTCTTTAACCTGGATGGAAAACACCATAAGGAATGGTGTAAATGCTTATAACCGCGCTACTAAGAGAATCCGAATGCTCTTACACTCAGCAGCGTAATTATGCCCTTTGTGTTCGTTCGATTCTGTGATTGGCTAGATGGATGGTCAACGCTGCTGCACGGAATTGTGGGATGGCATTAGCTCTTTTCTTTTCGAAAAGGATAATTCAGTCAGTGTACCATATGCTAAAAAAGATAAGAAAAAAAAGATAAAGAAGCAGTAAAGCAGCTTTCCTTTATATTTAGAGAATTCAAACACACTTATCAAGGCTGCCACATCTATATACTTCTCGGTGATTTTCTAGGATTTTGAAAAATTCCTAAGCAAGAAAAGAATAATTGAACGCATCCCTTGATTAGCAGAATCAGGTATGTAACTGCTTGGGTCATGGAATGAAAGCCTGCACCCACACCAGCCATTTCTGGGTGAGATGGAGGACCCCCTGATCCAAGGTCTCTACCTCCCTGCATTCCATCTGAAGAAGGCCCGAGGGAGAGATCTGACATTTTCATTTTTCGCACTTTTGTTTCGACAGACTCTTGGGCCACACTTTTGTAATTGTTTGGTTTACGGTACCGCTGATGAAGTAAGATGCAAAAGTAGAAAAAAGAAAGCGAAATATCATTCTTTTTTTATTCGCGCCAAACTTCCCGACGTGCCTGTCAGCAGGGGCAGTCCTAGTGCATTTGGTGCCCTCGGCAAGTCCCCTTCCCCCAAACAATAGGCAACAAGACTGCACAAATTTTTTCCAAAAAATATTATCTATTGTTAAATATGTTAAACATTGTTGTAAAATAAATCTGAAAATAATCAATAATGGGCAAAAAATAAACAAAAAACTTTTTAACAGTTCTACAGTGAAGTAGCACAACATCTTGAACTTTCAGCTTTTTTTCCCCACTCAGTTCACGCTTTTTGGAACAGCACCGGACTCGTCAATGTCACTTCTCTCTCACCGACCAATCAAAGTCAAGAAGGAGGGACCTACAATATCAACAGCAATGTGGGAGGAGAAACTGAGCCAGCTGCTACAGTCATGCTTCAAATCAATTAGCCAGATTAGATTTGCTTACTGTTCTCTGTTTAAGCCGCAGGGGTGTCCAATCTTATCCGAGAAGGGCCGGTGTGGTGCAGGTTTTTGTCCTCGCCAGCAGTGCTACTGCACCTGATTCCACTAATTAACTAATCAGGGGTTTCAATCAGGACCTTAGTGGGTAGAATCAGGTGTGTTAGTGTTGGGCTCTAACAAAAACGAGCACCCACACAGGCCCTCTCTGGATAAGATTGGACACCCCTGGGGCCTGTACCATAAAGCTGGATTAACATACCCGGGGTTTCTCTTCGTTATCTGGCTGCATTTAACCACACTTCCGCATTCCTGATAAGCCGGGACCATAAAGCCAGTTATCAAATCGGTAACTGAACCCAGGGTTTTCCAATCTAGGTATGTGCGCGTTCACATAAAAGGGGCGGTGTTTGAAGCAAATGACCAATTGCAAACATGGACAAACCGACTGGAAGCAAAGCTGTGCACTTTTCAAATGCGGAGCAAGTGCTCTTAATAAAAATATGAAGAGAATAAACATATCATCCTGGTAAAAATTAACACCGTTGCAGCTGCCAAATACAGAAAGGACAGTTTGCAAAAAAATATCACCGACCGTGTAAATGCGTAAGTCAATTACAATGATAATATCACTGCAAATAACTCCCGTATTCATGATTGTATGTGGGCTATTACTGCAATTGTGATTATTTAATTTTACTTCTGCTGCAGTAAATCATGACAACAGGCGCTATGTGGGCTAGTGAGCACATCTCTCTCCTTTTCTGCTTTACAGGATGTTTGATCCAGCACGAAGCCTACTGGGTATAGGGATGTGCGTGTCTTACCGTTTATAATGTCACTGCCCCATCAGTAAAATTACAGTTGCGTATTTCATTAAATTGACGTGATGCGAGGATGTATTCTTATGGCGTGTATGGATTTTTTTTTTTTCCAGCTGCAACCCCGGCGGTGTCAAAAGAGCCGGAGAACAAATAATTAATTACTACTAATACATAATTCAAAGCGGTCAGTAGGCTTACTTTCATAAGTGCAAGTAGTACAAGGCTTTGGGCCGGTTCAGGTACGCGAGCGAACGCGAGCACAGGTCCGTTCCATTCAGTTCACAGAGAAGCCTGTACGCGCATCCCTTGCTGCGCTGTGCCTCGTTCAAAAGCAGTACACTGCCCATGCAATAGGGGGTAGCAAAGTCTTCTCCTTCTCCTCCTCCTTCTTTTTTTCTTTTTGGTGTGTTGAACACAGCGTATGGTGCATTATTTGCTTTATCTCCCCTATTGGAATCTCACGGAAATACACGCGTCGATGCGTCGCGTTACAAAAATTTGGACGACACACTTTGCTACGCAAGGACGCAAGATGGCTACCTTGCGTTGCTAGATGCGTTGCCTTGCGTTCCCGCTCGCGTACCTTGCGTAGAGTATGAACCGGCCCTTTAGTGCTATTGCCCGTGGAAAAATACAGCATTGTGATATACTGAAGATGTGGAACTACATGCGCACGACTCCGCTGCGTTCGCCACATGTCAAACCCTCAGATGAGAACCTGTATCGTACATATTGGTATTCATCCGCGCACCGAACTCCGCTGAAACCTCTACGGACGGTGATTCAATTTTCTCAGAGAACTGATTGGTCAGTAGGCGGTGCTTTTGCACGCTGTGATCTGAATCTAGGGCTGCATCCAACTGCCCGCACTTCACCGCACTTGCAGACTCGCGGACTTTGCGGGCGCGTTCACGGGAAGTCCGGGAGTGTTGAGGGCTGTCCAAATCCACAATTGATCCAGTCCACAAGGGGCCTCAAGCGGACTTTCTGCGGACTTCCAGAGAGTCCGCTTGGGGTGCAGACTCCACTAGTGTAATTATCCACAATTCATTGCAATACAGACGTGACGTTTTAATTTTTCCAAATTGCTGACAGAAAAAAAGCACATTCACATGCACAAAAAAACCACATAAACTTATTATAAATTTATAATATTAAAACGTTACTTGAATAACGTAGGCCAGATATAAAATTCAACATCATGATACAGAAATATAGGCTATAGAGGTAATCAATATGCATTTGCACGGACATGAGTGAAACAGACTCGAAGCCTGTCTATCAGCTCCATTTATTATGCTGCAAACTCCTGCTCTTGCACACTTTACGTGATGACAGTGAAGACGTCACATTACGTACGCCTGAAGTCCGTGAGGGCTCAGTCTGCAAGTCCAGAGAGTGGAGATTTCGATTCAACGTAGAACTAAACCTGCTCCGGAGCAGGTTAGCCGTTCATCTTATGTTGCCGCGGTGATATACCTCGGTAAGAAGTGAGCCGCCTTCGTGGTACAGAAAACCCAGGGTTAAACCTGAAGTTACCGCGATAAGCCAAAATCCTGCTTTATGGTACAGGCCCCTGTTAAGCCCAGCAGCTGTAGCTAGGTACTCTTTTATCGCCAAGGTTCCTTGTCGAGCCAGTTCACGCAACAGAAGCCTGGCCAAGTTTAACTTGCTTTGTAATAGTTACACCCCTTGGCTTAGGGTAAATATGGAGGCGTGTAAATTCAAAAAGTCCGAAAAACACGCTCGACCCTCAAAAAAGGTGAGTGGGTGCTGAATCCATGTAAAGCGTGTAAATTCAAAAATGGAAAATGCATGCCGAATAATGACCACTGTGAACGTAACATTATTTTTTTAATCACAGTAGCTGCTGAGATTGGCGTTTTAAACATTTTCTTCGGTCCGATTCTTATTTTACATACAAGAAAAGTGTCATTAACAACGACTTCTTTTAGGAGTTTCTGTACCCGCAATTTTTGTTATTTATATTTGACAAGGGAAACCCAAAAGAACTATCATATAACAAGCATTTTGATTGGCTTATTTCGCGCAGTGCCATACAGTGGGTTGACCGGTTCCGCAATTTGACCGATTCCGCAATTTGCAGAAATCAAACTTTATTTGCGGGAAAACGACTTCGCTGTCAGCCTTGATTTTGACACCGCTGGAACGGTTAATTATTGTGGATTTAACTCTTAACTATAGTTTCGAGATATTCGGCTTGATAGAGAAATAAATGCCCGATAACTGTTGCTTGCCGTTGCAGCAGTACCAAATCAACGCCTGTGATAAGGCGCACTGCGCAGTGTGTGGCCGTTAAACGCGTGTATTCCCGGGATTCATCACATGTTATTAGTGTCATTATGATCGGAAATTATCGTATATTCGACCATATAAATCCCAATTTCGTAGTCTTGATACTTTTTCATCAACATCCATTAGAGTGACTGCTTGTCGTTTGACTAGTTCCGCAAACGCCATTTTGTAGGTTTTCAAACTGGTAATTTGTGAGACATGTTTATTCTTGTTTATTTTTCTGAAAGAATTTTATTAAAGTTTAATGTAGTCAATGTGAAATAAAACATCTTTTCCCCCGCCATAACTGTTTTTCAGTGGCTCAACGGGTTGATCATTACTCATGTCCTGTGTTAATCTGAATTTGTAGTCTCATCCTGATAATTTTAATGTATACTTGGTATGTACTTGAATTGGAAATAGTAGAAAGAATCATCCATAGTCGCTGATAGCAGTTGAATATCGATGGATGTACAAAATGGTCTTGAACTGAGGCCAGCGCACGTGGATTCCAGCTGACACAATGTCGACACACGGAAAAATTATCCATAAATTTGGCCAATTATTATGATATACCCTGCAGAGTAATGCTGGCTAAAATTGGTGGAAAATACATGTGTCTGTTCCTTAGTGGCCAGAATTATGCCAATAAACAAAGAATATCATAAGTTCGGCCTGACAAAGGGCCATGTTTGCGAAACGAAATTATTTGCGGAACCGGTCAAAGGACGTGCCACTGAAAAATGACTGTGCAAGGCTTTATTCCTAATGACTGAAGAAAACTAATTGATCCACCAAGTGCGTGAGTAATTTCCGCAAATTCGTGAACAGATAACTTTCCGCCACCGAATGCTGTACCGATACCAGACGCTTCAGACAAATTCTGTTTGCTGAACCGGTCAACGCACTGTACGTCACGGAGTACAAAACCCGGCTCCAATGCACAGACTTTGTTGTGTGAGGGAAGCGAACTGCGAACCACGTTACACTTACGACGGAAGCTGGGGAAACCAATGGGTGGCAGCATCTGAGTAAGCAGCTCGTTTCGATAACTTAGGTAGTTCCCACCAGACAGAGAAAGTAAACATAACCCCTTCGCACCCAGGTTAGAAAAGAGATCACATCAAAAGGCACTCAAATCCAGATCAACGGTCTCATCCAAAGGTTCTGCGGCGAAAAGTCGCAAGCGTCATGTGTTCATCGTCTTGAGAGCAGCTTCACCAATCAAAAGATATTCATATCCTCATTCCTTAATTCGCACTCTCTGAAGTAGATATTCAGACAACAACTCTGCCATCTTTTCCGGCATTCTTCCATAGAAAATAGCCCCACGAATACATTCCCAGATGTTTTCTTACCTTCGCCTCTTGATGGGGAGAAGCCATGTTACCCGTAGACTGGCCCATTTCAGTACAATTACCGACGCCAACGGTTCGTAATCGTTTGGTCTCGCGGCCTGCTACATGCATCTGCAGGACAGAACCATGAAAAGTAACAGTCGCATTCTTGTCTAAAGATATCTGTAGTGACAACAAAGCGTCGAATATCTCGCAAGTGGCGGATATAACTGTCAAAAATTAAGTGCACCTAACAGACAGTGCGTCCAGTAAAAACAAGGGAAGGCTCCTCTGCGGCAGGGGGATGCTTTCACAAAGTGAAAGTATCCTCCCTATGTTCGATAGCACATTTGGTCTAGCTACCGCTAGAGGCAAACGAACTGACCTCAGAAGCAAAGACAATTCATTGGCAAGACTGTCACAACCAATACACACCAGTATACCTCCATTGTAAGAAGTTTTACACACTTCCTGTCTTCTAAGTGGGCGCGGCCGCGATCGCCTTGTTAGCGAGTGTTGATTACGCGGTTGGACGTCCCAAGATGTTATCGGAAAGGGTGATGTGCGCTTACGAGAAATTATAATTATTTATAAAGTAGATTGCTCATACATATATGTGCATGATATGTGCAAAAGAAAATGTTAATTAATTAGATATTTAACCACACAGCTGATTGCCATTAAGTTGGATAACTTAAAGCATTTGCGATTAATTTATGGACTTATTTGTTCTTATTTCTTTGTATGTGTGGATTACTTAGGTTGTTACCGACATCTGGTGAAAATTTTATGTCAATAGCCCCATAAGAAATATATTTACTGAGAAAAAATGTTGACGCGTTCAATACTTATTTCTTATTTTCCCCGCTGTTTGTGTGTCTGTGTGTTTTTATATATATATATATATATATATATATATATATATATATATATATATGTATGTGTGTGTGTGTGTGTGTGTGTGTATGTATGTATGTATGTATGTATGTGTGTGTGTTTGTGTGTGTGTGCAGGACTAGGAAAAGGGGTCACTTGGGACTTTTTTCCATTCTGAGATTAACGGGGTATCTCAGTGATATCCCAGTGATAATGATATCCCAGCACTACTGTGCTGTCAATTTACAACACTTTGCTGTGCACAAATACACCCAATTTTTTTCTCAAAATGAAAAACTTGGATCACTCTTTGATGTTGTTGGAAAATCTCAATTTTCATAAAATGACCCAAGTGACCCCTTTTCCTATATGTGTGTGTGGCTCTAATCAGATCAATGCTAGACTATGAGAGCAAGGTGTACGAGTCAGCAGCAAAATCTGTGTTGGAGGGGCTGGACAGGAGGATTCAAGCTCAGTCTCTGAGAGTGTGCCTCTGGGCAGTCAAAACATCTCCAGTGTGTGCTCTTCAAGTTGAGGCAGGGAAAAATGCCACTTGGGCTTTGTAGGAAACAGCTGGCAGTAAACTACTGGATAAACCTGAGGGGGCATGGAGAGATTCATCCAGCAAAAAAGGTGTTAGAGGTGTGCTGGGAAAGAGAGAGGTCACAAAAGATGAGCTGTGGCTGGACAGGACAGACAATAGCAAGAGTTGGGTGTGCATGAAGTTGACTTTAGTCTAACTGTAATGTGGCCTGTGGTCCCTGTCTGGATGTTAGAACCTATGGTGGTAGATCTTAAAATGCTTGAGATCAAGGAAAGTAAGGGGAGGGTAGACCTGGTGAGTGAATTCCATGAGTAATGGATGATGAAGTACAGGGATTATGTGCAGGTCTATAGAGATGGATCGAAGGATCCAGAAACGGGACACACAGGGGTGGCAGGTGCAGTACGCAGTGACGGGGGGAGATGTACAGAAGAACCAGTAACAATCTAAGTGTATTTTCTGTAGAAATGTATGCGATATTGATGACTCAGGAGTGGGCAGGAGAGAGGAGAATAAGGAAGGCTCTGATCTGGAGTGACTCAACATCAGTGCTGCATTGTCTCAGGACAGGAACATCTAGGTGCAGACAAGATCGAATATATGAAGTGATGGCAGCACAGACAGCAGTAAGAAGGCAAGGCATAGGGATAGTATTTATGTGGGTCCCTGCACACATTGGCATCCTGGGCAACGAAAATAGGTAAACAAGCAATATAGAAAGGAAATATACAGTAGATGCACACATTAGACTATCAAGAACAGAGGGTAAGAGTATTGCGTGGAGGGAGGTAAATTCAAAATGGCAGCAGCAGTGGGATCAAGAAAATAAAGGAAGACATTTGTACAACTATCAGAGTAGAGTGGGTAGTGTGAGGAGTGGAGGGGGGAGCAGGTAAGAGAAGACAGTGATCAGCAGGCTACAAATAGAACATACACATCTTAACAGTACATTCTTCATTATAGAGAAACAACTGACAGGGCAATGTGACAGGTGCTAAGAGCCAGAGACAATGGAGCATGTGATGACCAGATGCAGAAAGTACACCAGAGAGAGAGAGAGGAAATGGTAGAGGGTATGAGAACAGCAGGAATGACAGCAGGGACATTGAGGAGTATACTGGAGTGTGGAGTGAGTGGAAGAGGAAGGAGATACACTACAGGCCAAAAGTTTGGGGCCACCCTCAGATTTTTAATGGCGCAATGTGCAATGTGACCCTTTGGTTTTGGGGAAGGCATTTATACAGCATGCCTTCTTGCTACATAACATGATTTTATGTTACCAGGACGTGAACAATTTTAACACAAAGGCGTTGGAACTCAATTATAAAACATTGTGGTCAGTGATCAATCAGTCAAGACAGCTTTAAAATGTGATCTGAAGTTTGGAATTCACCCAAAACCTTCTTATATTTTATGCACTGAAGGCATTTCATGTGCAAAAAAAAGGAAAGAACAGTTGATGTGTGATTTTTTTTTTTTTTTTTTTTTGCTAAATCTGAGGGTGGCCCCAAACTTTTGGCCTGTAGTGTACTTGGTCAGATCTCCTGTGATCTGGAAAAACCTAGTGAGTTTATCAGTGGCAAGAGTCTTGCAATTGAACAAAAACATTTGGATTCTGGACTTTTCCTAACTGAGAAAAAATAAAATAAAAACTTGATTCTGACTGTTCAAAAACATAAATAGCTTGTGTTTCAAGATTTTCACCACTCTTAATTACTGCAAATGAGGGTCAAACTCAGTTTCTACCAAAAGTGAGATATGTACTGGGTTTTTCCAGATCTCCGGAGAGATGCAATGCTGTGAAAACGTATTTGCACCCTTCCTGATTTCTTTTTTTTTTTTGCATATTTGTCACACTTAAATGTTTCAGACCAGCAAACAAATTTTAATATTAGACAAAGATAACCTGAATAAATACAAAATGCCATTTTTAAATGATGATTTATTTTATTAAGGGAAAAATGCTATCCAAACCTACCTGGTCCTATGTGAAAAAGTTATTGCCCCCCTTGTTAAATCATGAATAAACTGAGATTAACCACATTTTTTTTTTTAGTTCAATTTCACTAGCCACACCCAAACCTGATTACTGCCAGACCAGTTGAATCAAGAGATGACTTAAATAAAACCTGTCTGACAAAGTGAAGTAGGCCAAAAGATCTCAAAAAGCAACACATCATGCCGCAATCTAAAGAAATTCAAGAACAGTTGAGAAACGAAGTCATTGACATCTATCAGTCTGGAAAGGGTTACAAAGCCATTTCTAAGGCTTTGGGACTCCAGTGAACCAGGGTGAGAGCCATTATCCACAAGTGGAGAAAACTTCCTGGGAGTGGCCAGCCTACCAAAATTACTCCAAGAGCGCATCAACGACTCGTCCAGGAGGTCGCAAAAGAACCCAGAACAACATCTAAAGAACTGCAGGCCTCAATTGCCTCATTTAAAGTCAGTGTTCATGATTCAACAATAAGAAAGAGAGTGGGCAAAAATGGCATCCATGGGGGAGTTCCAAGGCGAAAACCACTGCTGACCAAAAAGAACACAAAGGCTCATCACACATTTGCCAGAAAACATCTTGATGATCCCCAAGACTTTTGGGAAAATATTCTGTGGACTGACAAGACAAAAGTTGAACGTTTTGGAAGGTGTGCATCCCATTACATCTGGCGTAAAACTAACTCAGCATTTCATAAAAAGAACATCATTCCAACAGTCAAACATGGTGGTGGTAGTGTGATGGTCTGGGGCTACTTCGCTGCTTCAGGACCTGGACAACTTGTCGTAATTGATGGAACTATGAATTCTGCTCTCTACCAGAAGGAGAATGTCCGACCATCAGTTCGTGACCTCAAGCGCACTTGGGTTATGCAGCAGGATAATGATCCGAAACACACCAGCAAGTCCACCTCGGAATGGTTTAAAAAAAACAAAATGAAGGTTTTGGAGTGGCCTCGTCAAAGTCCGGACTTAAATCTGAGTGAGATGCTGTTGCATGACCTTAAACAGGCCGTTCATGCTCGAAAACCCTCCAATGTGGCTGAATTAAAACAATTCTGCAAAGAAGAGTGGGCCAAAATTCCTCCACAGCGATGTCAAAGACTCATTTCCAGTTATCCTAAACGCTTGATTGCAGTTGTTGTCGCTGAGGGTGGCGCAACCGGTTATTAAGTTTAGGGGGCAATTACTTTTTCACATAGGGCCAGGTAGGTTTGGATAGCTTTTTCCCTCAATACATGAAATCATCATTTAAAAACTGCATTTTGTATTTACTCGGGTTATCTTTGTCTAATATTAAAATTTGTTTGATGATCTGAAACATTTAAGTGTGACAAATACGCAAAAAAATAAGAAATCAGGAAGGGGGCAAATACTTTTTCACGGCACTGTACCTAAAAGCAACTTTGCTGCTGACAAGGATGTAACAGACAGGAAGATGTAGGAGCACGCTAGCTCCAAAGGTTAGCAGTAATGCAAGTTTTCGGATGTAATACCATAAAACAATAAGGAGGAAGAAGAAGCACAAGCGCCCACGTGGTCACTGTCGGAAATACTCGAAGTCTACCGACCGAAGGATGCTGCCATATTCATTGTGATTATGACCAACGCACACCATGAGCTCGTAATCAATGAGCTACGTTATTCCCCGAAGTTGCTTGAATTGAGTTTCATGTGCGTCAGGTGTCGATTCTCGTCTACATGTTACTGCCACCATTTTTTCTTCCTTTGTGCGCTTTTACGCGCTTCTGTTTGTAAAATTGCCTTTGATTTACTGAGGGGCGACGGACGCCATTTTTGTTAGGGGCAAACAAACTACGAGCGAAAAGATGCCGAAAAGTTGTTCTGCGTACAACTGCACAAACAGACACAGCAGCAAGAACCCAGATCTCACATTTCATAGGTGAGTGTATTAATGAGAAAAGTTTAGTTGCTTTATTTTCTCTCCGCTGAAGAAATCGTTGCAAGCATTTGTAGCCTAATGCAATCTCCCTGTATCCTTGTCTTCCCAAACACTCGGGGCATTGCTTTGACCTCAAACCAGAATATAGTTCTGGCAATGTTTGAGTGAAGACAGTAAATGCGACTGAAATAGTCTCCTGTTTGGATAATTCGGCTACCAATCCAATAGCTGTGATGGATATTTCACTGGATATTAGCCTGTTATGGGTCAAAAGAGATTGCACATGCGTATGGTGAATTCGATTTAAAGTGGGAAACTTTGAAAGTGGGGATTTTTGACTTCCCTTAGGGAAAAATGCAGAAGAACTCTCGGCTTGGGCTGTTTTCGAATATTCTCTCGCTTTTTTTTTTTTTTTTTTTTTTTTAACTTAGGAAAGTTCCTAAGTCATTACATTATCCAGAAGTAATTACATATCAGCCATGTTCGGTGCTCTTCTGTAAATGGTCGCATGTCAAGAACTGGTCAGAAAAAGTGTTGCATGGCAAAATTTACCATTTTTTACATAATTCTTCCAAAGAAAGCTTTCAAAATAAATCAACAGAAAATATGACAGAAATTACCTAGTTGCATTGCTTTATTGAGATATTAGCTATTTAAATTAGCTTATTAACAGTAAAATGCATTAAGAGTCTGTCACGTTTTTGCCGTTTTCTCAATATCCACTTTTTGAAGAGAAATTGCCATAGATCTTTTATCTTTCAAGCAAATTCAATGAAATTTGCTCAAAATGTTTGGAAAAGAAAGTGCTTTCAAATGAAAAGAAAACAAACAGCATACATCTTTATAAAATGGGTGATGTCCCCCACCCAACTTTCCCTTATATTTTGGCCAAGTCCATCTTCCGCCCATCAGATTCAGGCCACACAAGCTATATTCCATTCACATACTGTTCTTACACTCCTAGAAATGATCAGAGAAATTCAGAAAGTCATTGGTGCCGAGTTAGACTGCACATAAAGAATCGGATGGCACACATGGTTGCGCTTTTGCGGGAGGCATCCCCCTCTGGATCCAGATCAATTCCTACATGTATTATGCAGCCAACAGGAATTACTACATGAGAACTTTGATGCCCCTTACTTGGTCTGTAAATACAGCCCTTTCTGTTAAATTTTACCATTTCATAGTAAAATCCTTTGGGCACATTTGTTCCTTTTCGGTATAAATGTCCTGAGCATCTGACATCCTCCATTAAATTCTCAACACCTTCAGGTGTTATATGGAAGAGAAAGTAATCACTTATTGACTCCACATTCTTTACCTGAATAAAGAGTTTTAACGAACGAAAAATGACTTTCGATACATCAGTTTTCTAACCTGATCCTTTGACCATGGCTGAAAGTGGCTTCCTTTAGTTTTAAAACTACCGAGAGCAACACCTGTCAACTAGTTAAGGAAATAAACTGAAAGAGAAAGCATGGCTTCATTGTTTTAGAAGGGATGTCATAGATTTCCATCAACGGAACCACTGCCGCCTCCGGCTCCACCTCTGACTAGCTCTGGTTTCTTTCCCCTTACTCGTTGGATGTTGCCTGTAACTGGTTTAAATTGGTATCATTAGAAAACTAACATTCTCAGGAACAAAATGACATCTTAAAGTGCCACGCGATTCTCAAGATTACCCCACCCCTGTTCAGACACCTGCAAAATTTATATTGGTGAAAACACATCAACAATTTTTGGAGTAGTCTTTCCACTATAATAGAGGAATCAGTTAAAAAAAATAGAATAAAATCCAAGGTGTGCCCCTGGAGATACGGGGGTTTGAACAGGTGGCATTTTAGCGTTTTTTTTTTTTTCACATTTGGCAAGGTACTGACTGCAGTTAGTGATGAATTCACAGTGAATTCAGCCTGATTTATATTCAGCAGACACAAATGAATGGAAAAAATGCCAGAGAGTTTATGCTAGGGTTTATATTGGGGGTGCTTTGGGGACCTAAACATGGAACTGCCTGAACAAAAGGCACTTTTGGTGTCCTCATAGCTCCACAATCAAGAAAGATAAAGTAAAATGGACTACATTTTCTGATTAAGCAGTATAACATTAGCTTAGATGCAGAGTTTCAAAGCTGTAGGTGTAATAATAAAAAAGTTTTGCCATGTTAAATACAAGAAAAATGTCAATTGACAAAAAAACTGACGGACAGTACCCTTAGAAAATAATTCACCAAAAATTCATTTTGGTCCGAATGAGCTGAAATTTCGGATTTGTCAGTGATATATATTCATACAGCTGCCTACAAAAAATTAGAAAAATTGAGAAGGTGGTGGTGAGACCCATTTGATGATCTGACATTGAATGACCCTAGTGTACAGTGTAATATAGTGGATAATTAGATAATATAGATATAGTATAGTTTTAATTGATATTGGTGGATGTAACTACATACTACTTGACAAAGGTTTACCAGGTAATCCTAAACCTTAATTTATCACTCATGGATAAATGATGGGTCTTGATACCGTGCCGTCTGAGTGATCAGAGATCACAAGTATTCAAATTGCACCCTTGCCCTCAACCTGCAGAAGTTACTCTAGATTCTTGAACCTTTTCATTATGTAACCGTAGAGGGTGAAATATCCTAATTCCCTCCTATCGATCTTTGAGGAATATTGTTTTTAAGCCTTTTGGCGATTTTCTTATGCATTTGTGGGAAAATTTGCAATCTTTGGCCCATTTTTTCTACCGAAGGACCAAGCCATTCCTGAATGCTGCTTTTGTATCAAATCATAAATAGATAACTCAGTCGTGTATCTCCCCGATCCCCAAATTTCGGACAGAATGGCCGCCGGCAGCCATATTGGACGTCCAAAATTGCCGAAAATCGGTCGTGAGCATTGTCAAATAAATATCTTTGCCTGTGTAAAATTAGAAAAATTCCTGAAATAATTGTCGCTTCCAGAGCCCGGAACAGAAAATCTTTGCGGGCGCGGCGGCGGCGGCCCCGTACGTAAGCCATGGTATCTCTCGACTATTGTCGGGGAGATACAATTACATTCACCTGCTGACATCAGCTATTTTAAATCACATATGAAATCAACTTATTTACTTCATTACTTGTCCCTATCCCAACTTTTTTTGGAATGGGTTGAAGGCCTGAATAGCAGGAATAGATGTAAATTTTTAAATAAAATTACATTGACCTGACATTAAATATCTTGTCTTCATGCTGTTTGCAATGAAGTATGAGTCGAAATGGATTTAGAAATCCCTGCTTTCTGCTTTTATGTGCATTATCCATACTGTTCCAACTTTTTCCATGTTGGGGTTGTGCATTCCTAATTCCATACAATTTGGCACTTCTAGAAAAATGCAAATAAAATGGAAAAAGATGGATTTTAACAGTTAATTCTCCATCCACTGGCCTCTACTACATTGAAAACAGTACAACAACACATTATTTAATGAACCAATGTGAATTTAATTGCATATGGAAAATGTGCAATGTGATGTCTGCATCAGAGTCCAAAGAAGGTGGTGTAGTCGAATGTTGACCACTGTGCAAAATCTCCTTCTCTTTTAACCTCTTCCACCCAAGATTTTCAGTGACGTACTGGTGGAGCTATAAAAGCCCTTCAATAAACTCGCCTGATAACGTCAAACTGGTTCCCATTTACTTTTCCTCATTAGCAACTAACACTGGAGAGGTAAGGAACACAACAGTGTTTACCAGCTGCTGGCCACGGTTAAGATTAAAATCTCAAGGGTAGCCACTCATTTATAGTCATGATGCAATAACGGGGCTAATTAATGTATTAAATTACTAACAGTTTTAACAAGTCTTCTTTGGGGTATTGAAGCATGTCTTAGTACCCTGATGGATTCGTATATCAAAACTCTGGTACTGTTATAAATTAATTATTTTTGCATCTTGGTTTTGATTATGCGATTGACCTTCTTAACATCCAATTAGCAACTAAACATTAATTTGCCCATTTGCAAAGACTAAACTGTAGAATGATTGGCCGATTTGTTGTTAGCTGGCATTATTTTCATTGCCTCAAAAAGTTACCAGGCATTTTCCTATCCACATTAATGGTAACTTTAAACGTCATTATGTCTTTTGAAGATGCTCAATTCTTCTTGCTTGTAAATTGACACATATTTGTTAGCTGGGATTACACTGCTGAAAAAATGCTAAATGAGCGAAGGAATTCAGAGCAAGTTGGATTGATTAATTATTTGTATTTTCAGTCTTACAATATCACATGTATTCCGTTTACATTGTTAGAGTAGCCTAGGAGCAATCCATTTGTCATTTCCTAATTAATATTTTCTTAAACATTCTAAGCTAATGTATTGATCTTGATTATTCCGTAATTAAATTGTTTGATTGTTAATCGGGTGATTTTAAATGGGAACTGGTTGAGTGCAATTGTGCATTGAAAGGTGAGGGGTTTCTGTACCTCAGATGGCATGCAACCGAAAATCCGTTTGAAAATTCTGGGGGAGTTGGGGTTGAAGTGGTTAATTGTGTTGTACACTGTTGAGGGTGAAATGCCCAAAACCCTACAGATTTGCCTTTAGGGAATGTTATTCTCACAGTGATGCATTATATGTCAATGCATCTGTTGGCCAATTGGTGAGCGTCGACTCGCCTTTGCTCTTGAGGGACTAGGGCTGCTTACGAAATCTCTTAAATAGGTGGCTTTGTCCTTTTCTCTCCACATTTCCTTGGCCTTCCTAGAAAATGTCACATAAGTCAAGGGAAAGTTGCTGGGATATTTTAAAGGTATCTCTGGGCATGTTTCAAGGAAATTGGATTTCCTTCAATATGCCATGAGCTCGACGGCAAAGATAGCCATTGCAATGTATCGGGAAACTTTGGGGGCGAACTACGTTTCCTATGGCAACAGCTGCAAAGCATTGCGGTCTATATTTGATCTTTCCTTTCTTCTGAGGTTGATCCTGTGTTTCTTTGCTGGAAAGAAGCAACAAAGGCACTAATTGCCTCCTTTTCTTCATTAAATGGACAATTTGGCGCTCCTTGTCATGGCTACCAGCCAAACTATTTCTGGTTTATGTCCATTTGTGAAGAAGGTTCCTTGCTGTTTGAAGAATTCAGATGCTGCCTGGGCCATTTTTGATGTCTGCTTTTCTACTAAAACACAATTGGCTATCCTGTTTAATATCACCCTTTTCACATCACCTTATTATTGCAACTTGTCACATCATTAACAGTCCTAAATTGCCCCTGCACCAACTTTTTTGAAGTCTATTGTAGTCATCATAATAAGCATGCATATTCCAAAAACAATTGAATTTACAAGTTGTACCATAAAATAATGTGGTGGTATAGTGTTTTTATACCCCCGACCCATAAGGGGCGGGGATATATACTATATACCAAAGAGGTCAGTCTGTCCGTCCCTCCGCACCAGTTTCTCCAACCGATTTCTCAAAAATCACTCTTCAGATTGTTTTCAAATTGCAATCATGCATTCTACACTTCATGGACAGGCGCAGAGCCAAGTTTCATAAAAATGTGATAATTTTTTCCAAAAATTACCTTTGGTTTTCATATTTTGAACTTAGAAAATTTACCATTGCAAATGTTGTCCGACTGATTTCTCGAAAGCTGCTTATCAGATTGTTTTCAAATTTCAGTCATGCATTCTACACTTCATGGAGAGGTGCAGAGCCAATTTTAATTAAAATGTGTTGATTTTTTCAAAAATTGCTTTTGTTTTCCATATTTTGAACTTAGGAAATTAACCACAGCAAACGTTGTCTGACCGCTTTCTCGAAAACTGCTCATCAGATTGTTTTCAAATTTCAGTCATGCATTCTACTCTTCATGCAGAGGGGCAGTGCCAATTTTTATGAAAATATGCCATGATCTCTTCAGTGCACAAGGGTCGGGGGTATTGGTGAGCTGTGCTCATGTTTTCACTTGTTTATATTGTTAAAGGGTGAGGGAACTTTTCAAATTTCTCATTTTTTATTTAATTTGCGTTTTACATCATGCGCCAGCTTTTTTGGAATTGGAGTTGTAAAACATATTTTAATCTAAAACCCATTTCAATCCTCCAGGTTCCCCTTCAGCAAGCCGCTGCTGCTCAGAAAATGGCTTCAGAACATCGGACGCGAGGACTTCCAGCCCAAGAGACATATGGTGATCTGTTCACATCACTTCACTCCAGAGAGCTTCAGTGGTTTCGGGAACAGGAAAAATCTCCTCTGGAACGCTGTGCCCACGCTATTCACCTTCCCTGCGTCCCCTTTGGAAGTGAGAATGTGCTTTATCTGTTTACCCGTATCTTGCATGGGCCAGTTTCCTGTATTCTTTAGCTTGCCTGATGTGGCGTCTGTGTGCCAAAAGAGAAATCCACTTAGTTTTCAAATACACAAGGCCCATAGTCTGTCTTTCTCCTTTTAACCAGAAATGTCGGCACATCTGTCTGAGCCAATAGAAGATGAAAACTGATGGCCTGTTTCACTGACACAGATTAACCGATCCTGGACATAATAAACATTTGAATGAAGAGTCTCCAAACAAAACAAGCCCAAAAATGTCAGATAAATGAATGAACTCCAGAAAATGAACGATCCTTTTGAAGTTTAATCTGGGTATTATAAATGGGGGACTGAATAAATAATACAAATAACTGAATGGTTGAGATGTTCTGAGGAAAAAAGACTGTGATAGATGCTATGAAGCCATATTATTCAATTCGGTTGTTTCAGAGAAGAAAGTCTAAAAAGAAGTTAAGGAAAGACATCATCTTGGAGTTTAAGAGAGAGGAAATTTTGTTGGAGGGGCCAGATTCCCAACCAAAGGCTGCACGAGAGGAAGTTGTTGTCCCAGCACAGAAAAAACACACTACTGAACAGCAGTTAAGCTCTCTCATACAGGTAATGTATGCATTGTTTCGCATTTATTAAGGTGTTAATGTTTGTTCAACTGTGATATGCATGGCTGGGATAATATTGAGGTACCGTCTGTCTGTCCTTGCATACATACGCCCATCCTACCCGATGGGGGATGTCATGTATTCAGTTCTCCTGAAAAATCGATGTACAAATTCATTGTATGCTTGCACTTATGTCTTAAAGGGATCCTAAAGGTGTGCTCCTCATACTTTGTTTTTAAATCTTTTTTTATTTTGTCCATTTTTATTCAACTTGGCACACTTACAGTAAGAATTTTACCTAACAGTTGCGGGGCCTACATTGTCCCATGGACACCATTTTTTCTAGTTTCTTAAAAGCTTCAGCAGTATGCTGCAGCTGTTTAGGGGCTGGGGTTGTAATTGAAGGTTGCGAGTTCACATCCACAGTAGAAAACTGCTACTTTACCTCTGACAGAGGGAAGCTTTTTTACAATTTGAAAAACAGAATTGGATGGTTTTATGCATTGTTTAAATGAATGCGATCCTTGCACTATGGTGTGTTGTATAGTATTGATCATGCTTGCTATATGGCACTGTGCCAGTTCGTTCATTTGGATCAAATGAACCAATTGCAACACGGACCATACTGTGCAATTTATTTGGACTAAGATGATGGAAGAGTCTTTTCGCGAAATGTTCTGCCTTTGCATAGTTGTCCAGTCTACATTCTACCTGGAAGTTCTCAGGCTCCATGAGGTGAACAGTAATGGAAACTGACCCTAAGTCAGGAAGGAGGAAACACTTGATAAATTGTCTGTCCTGTTTCCCCCAGGATTTTGGAACAGTGGACCACAGCTACGCAATGTCCAATCCCAGTGAGACAAAGATGAGGCTCTCCAACATGCTCAACATCAACAGACGGCTTCGTGGGAGGTTAAAGGTCAAGTGTCAGATGATTCAGAAGTTGAGGTTGAAGTTGCGAGAGGCCCAGCGGAAGCTGGCTGGTCTTCGAGCAGGACAGGACTGCATTCAGAATTTGGAAACCACAAACTGATAGCTAGTTTCACTGACACAAATTAACCTGGTCCTGGACAGAATACACACTTGAATGAGGATTCTTCAAACTAAACAAGCCCTAAAACATAGAATGATTGTATGAAAGAATGAAATCGGTGAAATCCATCCTGTTGATGTTTAATCTGGGTATTTGAAATTGGGGACTGAATGAAAAATGCATATTAATAAACGGTTGAGGAGTTGTGGGGAAAAAAGTACAATGAAAGGGACATTGAAGCCAAATTATTCAATTTGATTGCTTCAGAAGTTTCAGAGGGCCAAAAAGACGTTGAGGAAGGACATTAATTTAAGAGGGAGGTAATTTTTGAGGGGGCAGATTCTCGACAAAAGGTGGCACGAGAGGAAGTTGTAGTCACTATAGCACTAGGACAGAGGGAGCACGCTAGTGAACAGTGGTTAAGCTCGCTCACACAGGTAATGCATGTATTGTATTGCGTTTATTAAAGTGTTGGTATGTTTTCTTAAAGGCCCCAGCAGTGTGGTGCAGCTGTGGATGTGCTGCGGTTGTAATTGAAGGTTGTAGGTTCAAATCCATGGGGGAAAACTGACCTTTGATAGTACTGTGAAAAAGTATTTGCCACCTTCTTTTTTTTTTGTACATTTGCTTATTTGTCATATTCAAAGGTTTGAGATCATCCAATTAATTTTGATACAAAATAAAGATAATGTGAGTAAATGTAAAATGCAGCTTTTAAATGATTGTTTCTTTTACTGACGGTAAAGCGTTACTCAAAACCGATATCAAACGTGGAAAAGTAATTCTCCCTCAACTTTATAGCTGATTGTGTCATCCTTGGTGCAGCAGCTGCAATCAGTGTTTGCGGTAACTGACAATGAGTCTTCTACATCGCTGTGGATAAATATCAGCCCTTTCTTAGCAGAATTGTTTTAATTAAGCCACATTGGAGGGTTTTTGAGCATGAAAGGCCTGTTTAATGTCATGCCACAGCATGTCAAGCGGATTCACGTCAGGATTGCCACTTCAAAACCTTCATTTTGTTTCTTTTGAGCAATTCAGAGGTGGACTTGCTCATGTGCTTTGAAGCATTGTACTGTTGCATAAACTTACTACGCTTGAGCTTTAGGTCACAAAATGATAGCTGGACATTCTCCATCAGAATTTTCCAGTAGAGGGCAGAATTCATAGGTCAGTCAATTATGGCAAGTTGCCCTGGTCCTGAAGCAGGAAAACGGCCCCTGTCCATCTCAGTACCACCACTGTGTTTGACTGTTGGTGTGATGTTCTTATTGTGGAATGCTGTGTTAGCTTTAAGCCAGATGTAACCGGACCCAAGTTTTCCAGAAAGTTCCTCTTTTGACTCCGCAATCCACCGAATATTATCCCGAAACTCTGGGGGGGGTCATCAAGATGTTTTTTGACAAATGTGAAATGAGTTTTCTTGGTCAGCAGTGGTGTTTGCCGTGCAGCTGTCTCATGGATGCATCTGTTACCCTATCTTTTTTATGGTGGAATTGTGAACGCTGAACTTAACTGAGGCCTGTGAGGCTTTCAGTTCTTAAGATGTTTGTCGGTGTTCTTTTGTGACCTCCTGGATGAGTTGTTGATGCATGCTTGGCAGAATTTTGGTTGGCCGGCCATTCCTGGGAAGGTTCACCAATTTTCCAAGTTTTCTCCATTTGTAGATAATAAATCTCACTGAGTCCCAGAGCCTTAGAAATGATTTTGTAACTCTTTCCAGACTGGTGGATGTCAGTTGCATTGTTGGTTCAGTGAGATGAACAGTAATCAAAGCTGACCCTAAGTCAGGAAGAAAGAGACGCTTGATAAATTGTCTGTCCCGTTTCTTCCTGGATTTTGGATGAGGCTCTCTAACATGCTCAACATCAACAGACTGCTTCATGGGAGGTTAAAGGTCAAGTGCCAAATGATCCAGAGGTTGAGGCTGGAGTTGCGAGACGCCTGGCGGAAGCTGGCTGGCCTTCGAACAGGACAGGACTGCGTTCAGCATATGGCCCCACGCTCCACGAGTGAGGAGAGGAAGGGAATTACACTTCCTGTTTAGGGTTACGGCATATTCACAGATGTTGCTCATCTCCATGGACTCCACGCGTGCAAAATGATGTGCAACTAGTGCGTCTGAAGTATCACGCAATAAAACATGACTAAAAATCAGTTTTTATCATCCAATTTATTTTACAACTTCATTAAAATGATTTCCAATTTGTTATAGGTTCAGAAAAATGATACAGTATATTCAATCTAAATAATTCATAAGACATCTAATTTTAACTTCTGTGACCAAGCTGAGTTTTGTCTGAGAGACGCAAGGGCACCATCTGTACAAGACAAAGAACTGTGATTGCAAAACGGCATACACACCAACAATCCAGTCGGAAAATTAACATGACAAAAGAGCAGCAATTATTTTTCACTAGGGATTGCACAGGTATGGGGAAAAGGCACTGGAATGACCTGGTGGATGGAAAACAAATGTGAAACGGCTATTCCGTGGGGACACTCAACTTGGCAGATAAATGTGACAAAACCGGAAGTTGTACACAGACCAAGTGGAGTAGTTTTTGGAGTTTGACACCAGAACTGGATCCTGTTTCTCCTGCTGGAGTTCAGTCCTTTGTAGAGTTGGCTGCTTCTTTTTGGCCCAAAATTCTACACACAGTGTTCCAGAACCCCATTGTATGCATTTACATCAGGATTAAATGTTCAGTTTAGGACATTGTAATCGCATATTATGATCTCACACCAATGTGGATGTAACAGGGATCAACTCACGATCCTCTGAAGTCGGGAACGGTTAGTATTCCAACCTCCCTTTACCTGGGAGTTGGGTGTCAAGGAAGTCTGGCCAATGAGAAGAACCAATTGTACAGTTAATAAGATAATTACCAGGGTTAAAAAAGAATCAGGGCGGGATTTGAATTTGAGGGCTAGATTTGGTGATCCCTGGTGTAAAGGAACTAAAAAGGAACAGCGGGGTTTACAGTACAAATTCATGTCATGCACTCCCAGCAGACCATACCCTTTGTTGCTATCCACCTAACTCTTAACGCTGCCTTTAGCGAATCTTACTAATTACCAATTCTCTTCGCATGACCTAATTTTACCCCATTCAAACTTTACGGAATTACTTTTGTAATTAACTAGATTTCAAAAAGTTTTCAGTTGCACTGGAGAACAGGACAAATAATTGGTGGGAATGCTGCATTTATAGATATATGGACAAAGGCAAGGATTGAAAGGACTTAAAACTTGATTGTTGCCTTTTCTGTGATTTAGTAATACGGTCTGTTAGTCAGGGAATGCCTGTACTTTGAGCTGAGAGATTGGAGGGGATTAAAAAGCAAAGCATCTTTAATCACTTCCTTTGTTCCCATATTCTTTCATGGTTACAGTAATTGTGCCAATAAGCTCTACGTGGCACAGAGAAGTACAGAAACTGAAGAAAGGGACTTTGAGGTAACCTTTACATTTACTCCAATATACCAGAAGTCATTAGACACCTGTTGCTGTCAGAGAAGATTAACTAAAACTGAATCGTGCTTCCTCATATCCATTGTCCCCCTCTAGAGATAAGCAAATGGGACAGCAACAGCTGCAATCCACCACACACAAGCCGATTGTTCGTTTTCTTCCGCCTGAGGTGGGAATGTTAACTAAATTTTCAGTGTATTTTATCATCACCCCCGAGAGTTTGTAGCTCACCATTAAGGATATTTTAGCCATTTCATCAGTGACACTGATATTGTTTATAATTAATAATATCAGAAGTTTTTTTGAGAGTTGCTTAAAAGCTAGTTAAAAAATTGCAATCGTCTCTCATGTCAGCGAAGCCTGTGTGTCTTCAATCCACCACAGTAAAGCTGGCTTTTCATTGGCAAGTTAGCACCTGAAACACCTTTCATTGTGCGTAAAGCTCTCGGGGACAATCACATATGCCGAACTTGATATTTAAAAAGGGCCGTGACTTACAAGTTTAAAGCGATGCTCTTAACAGAAACCTTTCGGCACCTTGCGAGCACATAAGCACATACCTCAAATTCCGCCTGTGGATCTTCATCACAATAACTGTAACTTATGCAGAAGAAAGTGTGGCATAGTGGATGAGTGTGAAAGGACATACGATGGTGTAGAAAGTGGCTCTTTCCCCACAAGGTTTATTTGCATCAGTAAAACAGGCCTTTTACTCAAGAGTTTGGTATTTCACCAAACAATAATTCACCAGTAATAAGGACACTGAGGAGAGGGTCACCACTAAAATGGCCTGTACACCAGCAAATTCCTATGAGTCTTCAACTGTGTTCTTCCTGCTTCCAACAGAGTTCACAAAACTGACATCATCACTGACACATTCACATCTGTAACACACTGATGGAGACCGTATCACGAGGGCAAAAGTCAATCTGAGGCACTGTTGTGACCCATATACCATTTCCATGGCCTATAGAGGTCTTGCATTTCTGGGCCACGGGAGCCATATTTTGAGGGGGGATTCAAAGACATCAATAAAGAGGTGGAATATTTGGGAAGGTGGGCGTCCGCACACTTTGTGGAGTATTGGAGAGGCAAAAACACAAACCTAGTTTCTGAAATCTTCAGGGTATAACATATTCATTAAGATGTAATATGTTGCATATCGTCAATTTGTGGACAGAGATTTACACAGAAACTGGGGGATACGAGGGACTTGAGTTCATGGGCTGTTGGGGTTTCAGTCTCTCAAAAGTCGTTCTTCAGGTGCCTGTGCATCTCTCGGTCAGCCTCACGCCCTGCGTTTCTTGATTGCTTGGAAAGTCAGCTCTAGGTGTCAGCATCAATCCTGTGAGCTGAAAATAAAAAGTCCTCAATATGAGCCCTTCTTTGGTTAAGGGGTCTTCCCAGGTTCAAAATGATTTTTTTTCCCCCAATTTTTCTCTTTTTCCCTCTAAGATTTTTTTTTCCCCCCTCTAATTTTTTCTCTTTTTTTGGAACCCATTTAATGGGATTCCAGAGATAACAGTAAGGTTCACTAAGATGTGTACTTTAAGAAAATCAAAAGATTTTGTCATTAATTTCATCACTTTTGTAAAAAAAAAAAAAAACAAAACTTTTTTTTGAAGCTCTCCCACCTCAAATAATTTTATGTCAGCTAAAATCTGGCGACTTTCAACACTTGTGGCGCTGATAACTTTTTTATTTTTCAACCAAATTGCCTCAAATTTTGACTGTAGACTTGTTGGTTATTTCTGCATGCACTCACATTGGCTTTTTCTGAAAGGGGCAAAGGTATCAACTTCATGGGAGTGTATGTGTCATCCAACTGACCCATTTGAGCAAATTTTTTTTTAGAAAAACCACTAGAAAAAAAATAAATACACAATATATAGAAAAATCCTCATGTGATTGCATAGATATGACATATGTGATCCTCCAGTACCAAACCAGTCACATGGGTCAATTTTTCAAATTTGAGTTTTTGGGCTCATATTAAATGCCCTTTCAGATGAGCCCAAAAACTCATATTTGAATAATTGACCCATGTGACTGGTTTGGTGCTGGAGGGTCACCTATATCTAACAGGGAAAAAATGAATTAAGTGATCTGGGTGGGTGGTTAGGGAGTAAGGCTTGCCACAATACGGACCGTGATTTTGTTTATTAACGTCAATTCCATGGTAACAATGTAAATAAAAACCAATGGAATGGTACATTTTTGTGATGAATTAATACATTGTAGTGTTATTATACCCATACCTGTGCTGGAACAAGGTAAATCAAATGAACCTAGGAAGGCCCCCCCAAAAAAAAATTGCATCAACTGCATACAGGACCAAGAAATGGGAAACAAGTCTCTAAAAACAGTAATAGGAAGGAGGAAACAGACATTTTACACATTAGAGCAGGAAATGGAAAGCAGGCAAACACATGCACAAGAACAATAAGCACAAAGTAGCTCCACTCACCTTGGGAACAGGAAGTGGGAAGAAGGCATTAAGAGAGGAACAGAAAATGGAAAGCAGGAAACCTCATACAGGAACAGGAAGTGGGAAGCAGGCACACACAGGGGAGCAGGAAGCAGGTACACATACAGAGGAACAGGCAGGGGAAGCAGGGCAGGCTTAAACAAAGGAACAGGAAGTGGGAAGAAGGCATTAAGAGAGGAACGGAAAATGGAAAGCAGGTAACCTCATACAGGAACAGGAAGTGGGAAGCAGGCACACACAGGGGAGCAGGAAGCAGGTACACATACAGAGGAACAGGCAGGGGAAGCAGGCAAGCTTAAACAAAGGAACAGGGAGTGGGAAGCACTCACATTGCTTTGGTATCCTGAGTGCCTCGTTGTCCCTGGATAGTACCTGGTGCATCACTCCTCTGAACTGGTACAGCACTTTCAGGCTCTTTTCCTCCCCCACGCAGGGGTCATAAAAACCCGGCAGGCCAGACTGCCAATCACAGAAAAGAGGCGGGAACAGAATGTCATACCACAGTTGGGTACAACAGTTATCACGACCCCCGTTTGGATAAAAAGCACTCATCCTCAAATCCTTCACCAGAAATATTTACGAGAAACCGACCGTTTCTAGGCTAGTAAAATTCTATGCAACTGGAAAAGCTTCAATGGAAAAGACCCCCTAAAATTTGGTACCTCCAGACCTCAGACCAGGTTTGTGCATTAATAATACTGGTGGGTGGGTGAGTAGCCTCTCACTATGCTATTCACCTTGGAGGCCTCGGTGAGGATGAGTTTGGAATCCTTCACCAGACACTGAAGCGGCACAGTTACGTCGATGACCCTCGCCCTTTCATGCTTCTGACTGTTGTCGGTCACAAACTTGCCGTACCAGGCGTTAAGAATGATGAGCCCTGGGGAGGGAAAGAGCAGTAAAGTCTGAATTGTTAACACTGTTCCCTGTATTCTACATGCTCAAAGTGGGTTTTACTTACCCAGCCTGGACTCTTCTGCCTCAATGATCCTACGAACAGACTCCTGCATCAACAGAACCTGCGGAGAGAGAGAAAGTAGGATCGAGTGAGAGGGAAATGGAGGAGAGAAAGAGTGACTAAGAAAATTAAAATCATTTTCAAAATAAAATAACTATAAATAATAATAAACACAAAAAAAACATTTATTAAGTCAGACCCTACATAGGGATGCACACTTTTTTTCAATATGTACACCCTACTCATCAAATGACCATTTTTTTTTTTTTTTTTTTTTTTAATTTGGCATCTCCAATCCCACCAGAATCTGGAACGCCCAATTGGTGAACTATGTACAAGGCTTGCTCGCATGCGACCCCTTGCTGCCAATTCAGGACAGTTAAGACAGTTCACGGCTCTCCTCCGAAGCACACGCCTGTCAGCCTGCTGCTTCTTATACACTCAATGGTTGAATCTTCGAAAGTTCAGAGCGAGGGCGGAGGACACCTGGACATGAACAGGCTTAGAATCTTCCTGACGAGCGCCCGTCTGGCCAACAGGAGGCGCTTGAGCAACGAACAAGGCAACTATTATTTTCCCTTCCCAGCAGCCCCTTCCCAATTTGCAACCCTGAAGCCCAATAGCCAATTGTGCGCGCTACTCTGAAAAAGCTGCCGACCACTGCCGGCCGGTACGAGGCGGGGATCGAACCCGAGACGTGATACTCACTTCTGCTTTGCAACGCGATGCTTTACGTGACCTATCCGGCAGCTCCAAATGACCATTTTTAACCCACCAGAACAATATAAATCCATAATCTTAGTGACAAAGGAAATGTTTATAATTACAGTCATTCCCTTAACAGAAAGAGAAAACTTTAGACCATACAATCCACAAAACTAAAAACAATTCAACTGAAATCCTACCAAAATTTTTTTTCGCATGCAAAAACCCTCCAAAACCCCACAACTGCAAAGTCCACAAAGTGACATATTATACATATAATACAAATAAATGAATTATTAATTTAACCAAAAAGTCCATCCCAGGTTTTCCATCTGCACATTTCACCATAAAACCATGTTTTCATACAGTCGCACTCAGTGCAGTGCAGTGCAGCACAGTTCCAGAACACAGAGCTTGAACAAAGTAAAACAGCACAAGGGGGGAAAAAAAAAAAAAAAACAACTTTCCATTTGGAGTATATCTGTTACTTGCAAAATGGTTAGTCATTTAGTCTGTCATGAGTTAGGAATACAGACCAGGGTTTTTTTTTCTTTTTTTTGCTGCATGTGGGGGTTACTGTAGAATGAACCAGCTTATGTGGCACCGTGGATCAGGGTGAATAAGCAGCAATGACGAAACAACTTCACAGTACCACGCATTTAAAGTGTACTGTGCTGTTTTTGCCTTTTTTCAGATTATGGATATAAAATGTCCGAAAAAAAACAGCAGAATCTTGGGGAACACTGCTCGTTTGTACAAATAATAATAATAATAATAATAATAAAAAAAAAACAAATAAAGTGGCGGATTTACAAGACTGGCGAGTGTTTTACTTCCTCTTTCTAAATTAAAACAAATGCGCTTTTCTCCAACCGACAACTTGATAGCAGAGCTCCCCTTTCTCGTTCAAACTGAATGACTGATAATACCGTGGAACTGAACTGAGGCGCGAATTAGGAAAGAATCAGTGAATGCACTGCTTAGAGTGGGTGTTACTGGGGGTGTTTAAATATGGTGAAATCTGCTCATGAGATCCAGGTTGTCACAATGTTCATGGCATGGGCCTGCACCCAACAGAACTCACGGCTGACTCCGCCTCCTGCTTCTTCCTCGCTGTTTCTGAAGACGCGCTCTCCCGCTGCTTCTCCAGCTCTCTGTGAAGGGTTAAGAAAGCATGAGACAGCCTGCAGGTGTGAGCTCATGCATATGGCTCAGCAATGGCTCAGAGCGCACATGTGTATGAATGTGCAGGTGTGTAATTTCATGTGGATGGCTCTGCATATGTGACTTGTTAAAAATACATGGCTATGCTAACAGCCACGTAATACAATGCATGACATTTTCACAACAAAGCGAGCAAGGGAAGATAAAAGATAAACAGATAAAGATAAACAGAACAGATGAAATAAGCCAAGCTTCGTGGCTTTTTTCACGGAGGGCCAGTTTCACCGACAAAAATTAAACTACAATTCCCAAGATCCCAAGGCCGAGGCTAAATTCAAATCCTGAATGGTGATTCCCCAGACAAAAAAATCTCCAATTTGAATTCTCTGGACTCAGTCCAGTCCAGGACTCGGGGCTAATCTCTGTGCAAGACGGAGGGTCTGTGACAGCTCTTACTGCTCCTTGGTGGCCTGCAGGTAGGGTTTGATCACCAGCCGCTGAATGGCCAGGTAACAGATGAGCGGCCCCACAGTGGCGTAGAAGATGGCGCTGGGCAGCACCTGGTCAGTCAGGTGGATGGGGAAGAAGTATGTCTGACTGGCTCTGTTCAGCCTGAGGTAAACCAGGGGGACCAATGAGAGGGAGGCATCCACACGCATACAAACACATATAAACACAAACACACTCACATACACGTAACACATGCAAGCGTACACACACACACAAACACAAACTAATACCACATTTGTGCAACAGAGATTAGTACTCTCCCACTGGGGGAACAGTTTGAAGGAAATCTCAGCTGACACATACTTAATCTTTAAGGACACGCCCTGTGGCACCCCAACACTGACAGTGGCTCCCAGAATGCTGTGCCGGCTGATCTTTGTCTCAGCTCCGTACTCCACTACCGTGCCAAAGAATCCCGTCCTGCCAAAACAAGCAACGAGACACCATTACCCCAGCACACACAGCGCCACCAAACCTGCTGCGCAGCCATCCGACCGGCTTTTCCGCAAACCCACAGGAGCAGGCTCAAACATGCTGCCATAGCTGAACTATGGGGGATAAAAAGATAGAAGACTCACAGTGCCATCCGTAAGTATTTTGACAGTGTTAAAATGGTGGCCTTTTGGCTCTGTACTCCCGCATAAACAATTTGAAAAGAATGAACATGAAGACTGAAGTAGAAACTTAGTTTTAGGCCTACCAAAGAAAACGGCCAAGCTGTAACAAAAGTTTGTCAGATGTCTACCTTTTTCAAATAACCGGCAACATACGGGCGCCCCGGTGGCTCATCGGCCTAAGCACGCGCACCATAAAGGCTGTGTCCTTCCCGCAGCGACCTGGGTTCGATTCCGGCTCAGGTCATTTGCTGCATGTCTTCCCCCATTCTTCTCCCCAACCTTCCTGTCTCTCTACACTGCATAACTGTCAAATAAAGGAAAAATTCCCCCCCCCCAAAAAAAATAACTAACCGGCAACATAAAATCAAAAACATGCCACATTCCCGCTAAACTTTGCACCAAACACTCTGAAGTTGATGCATTTTCACCAGAACCAAACCCAAAAAAAAACCCAAGAAAAAAAAAAAAAAAAAAAAAAAACGGCCTGTACCAATCCCAGAGACAAACCAAATGAGTTTTCAATTGAGTGTTGCTGATTCTTTAAGAAAGGCAGTCATCTGTCAAAATTTTTTTGCAGCTTGGCAGTTTTCTTTGGTAGGCCTGAGTTAGCGGGTATTTTCATGCAGGATTTTCAGCCTTTCCTATATGGTGTCGCTATAATACAGTCCTCTCTGTATTCTGTTCACTGAAATTGCTGAGAAAAGTATTTTTTTTTCCCTCCGATTTGGGTATCCTTCCTTGAACGTTCAATGTGTAATTATTTTTAAGGGTTGTGAGAAAGCCGGTTTATTTGGACAGTTTTCAGTTCACATGTTCACTTACTTGACAGAGCCTTTGACTTTGGTCTGGTCATCATCCTGAAACTTATACTGATAGCTCATCATCATGAATGTGTGAGGGATCCCCAACTAGAAAAAGAGAAGGGGGTGATGGAGGAAGCCAGGCTTTACTCAACAGATCCCCAAATGTATGTACAGGTGACAACTGTTACATTTGAGGTTCATCCAACCTTCACTTACATTCCAGCCCCCTCAGTTATATCAGACAGAAAACAACCAAGTTGTATCATAGACTTGCAATTTGTATTGCATCAAATACCAAGTCACAAATTTGAGGTTCCTTCATGCGCTCTTGCACTAGAATCAGCCACAGCATTTTAGTCTGCAATAGATTACAACAGTTTGTACTTCAAAAAAGCAAGTCAGTATTTTTGAGCCCATGGTTCCCTTAGCATATTTCCAATGTTTTCCCACCCCAAAGGGCTTTCGTTTTTTTGCTGAAAGTAAGGTCAGTGGTCCTCATAAACTCAGAGGACTTTCATGATTTGTTCTGCAGGTTAAATGCCACACCCAAATATCTCGAGCATGAATTTTGCAGCCGTTTGAAGTGGTTCCTCAGACACTGGATAGACAGGTGTGCAGCCTCGCTCCTAACACAGGCGAGCTGACAGACACTCACCTGCACAGCAAAAGTGAAGTGGCTGGTCTTGGTATCCCGGACCACGCTGGTGTTCATGGAAGACTGGAATCCCCAGCGCCACTGCAGGTACCCCATAGTGTTCTTATCCAGGTGCCGCGCCAGAACCGTGGTCAAGCCCGGCCGCACGCCCCGCGAGGAGAACTGCAGGCTGGTCTGCGCCGTCAAGAAGCTTCCAGGAAGAAAAAAAAAAAAAAAAAAAAAAAGGAAAAGCACTCAGGGATGGAGAAGACCAAGGCGAAGCTGAGCAAACAAAACTCGTCTTCACTTTTGAAGCTCACTTCCTGAACTTGCTGAGACACTTTCCTCATTAGCGCCAGTGCAGCTCAAGTACTGGTGTTTCAGTCAATGGTAACAATATGGTACATATACATGAGTAAATCACGGACTGCTGTATGCATTATGCTAAAGGTTTATTTATTCATTTATTTTTAAATTAAATGTTAATTTGCTTCGGGACAACGCCATGAGACATGGCACCATGACTGCTGAAATTGAGCTATAAGGCTGCTCAGCTATAAGTCAGCTGTGAAGCAGGCCAGCCATCACCCACACCATGCATGATATACAGTATACTCTACACGAATAGCAGAGGCCCAGGTCTTACACACACTGTGCAGACGCAGCACTAGTAAAATGAGCAGCTATCTCTCTCTCGGGCCTGCGGCTCCAAGTCTGTAGTGGTGACCACAATGACTTCCCCTTCCAATCAGATCCTGCCATCCCCATCTGTCCTGCTCACTCACAGAGCTGGAGTCACAGAATCTATCAAACCCCTGACTGTCCTCCAAACATGGTTAGAGATGGAGAGGGATCAGCTGTTCTCCAGTCAGTGATGCCCCCCCCCATCCCTCTCATCCCCAGCTAAAATAATCCTTACCACACCCCAATCAAGGCTACAACTGCCAAACTGCTATTTACATGGCATTCAGACTGTGCATCTGTGAACGCATAGCGCACCATCCATCTGGACGCAGGATATGCAAGCTGCATGAAAAACATAGGTTCCTTTGCACAAATTTAGCTCACAGTGCTGCCCATACACATCAAGTGAACATCGACAACAACAGGGTCATTTGAATCAGAGTATGCATATCTGAACATACACTACTGTCAATGGGTGTTGGGCACAATCTTTGCTTTTTTGGCTCCGTACTCTAGCAGATTTGATTTGAAAACAATGAATGTAATTAACACTATTCTGTTGTAAAGTAACTTATTTTTTAATAGTGGTCCCCTTTCATGCTGTAACTGCAAGTGTTATCAATGTGTTTTATGTGTTGAAGGCTGCAGTTTTTCTTAATTATATATTTATTTTTTACTAATTTTCTCTTAAATTTTTGTTATATGTGCCTGTTGTCTTAAATGTTTTTTTGTCAATGTCTTAGCTCCTGTATTTTTATTTATGTTTCTTATATGTGCAGAAAACACAGGTGTAAAAAGAATTTCCTTTGGGATTATTAAGTATTATCTTATCTCTCTTATCTTCATATGTGGTTAAAGCAAAGACAGTCAGCATTATTTCAAAGGCATTTACAAGCACAATGAGTAAATTCCAGCACTTTAAATGCCATGTCACAGCCTAAAATCTTACACACTCTTTGTCCGATATTTTTAATGTATTCACCTGTTCATATGCATGTTGTGGTGCACAACTTGAATAATAATATAATATTGATTCCATTTCGCTGCCACAAACTCACCAGCGCTGGGTCAGGTTGCGGAATATCTTCAAGCCAAAAATAGGTCCGTGTGAATCTCCCGCACCAACCTCCACCTACACACACAGATAACACACGTTCACGGAGAGGATATTCCAAACATCCACAGTGTGTGTGTGTGAGTGAGTGTGTGAGTGAGTGAGGGAGTGAGTGAGCGAGAGAGAGAGAGAGAGAGAGAGAGAGAGAGAGAGAGCGCAAGATAGAGTTAATGTTTGCATGTCTGCCATCTATGCAAGTGCACTTTGTACACCGCCAGTCAAAAGCTTTAATATACCTACAATTTAAGTGGAGATAGAGGGGGGAAAATGAACATCTTCACCCCTAATTAAAAATGAACATCATCTGCTCACCATTTTCATGAGCATTTTTTCCCCAAAAGGACAGCCTTATGCTTTCAAAGAGTCACACAACACTACTCTGGAAGTTCCCATGATCTGTTGCCATTGCTGGTTACCTCTTCTTCAATATTCTGTTGAAGTTTATCCCAAACTAGCTTTATTTCCTTCCCTTGTTGGAATATGGAAAAAATTAGCTTAAATGCTCATTTTTACAAAACTGGCATTCATGTCACTCCAAAAATTAGGCATCTGTCCTGCAAAATATAAGATTGTTTGAATTCTCACTTTATACATCCCACCTTGCGTATTTTTGAGGGTACCTGCACAAGTTGCAACTCCTCATTTCGTCTTAAAAACCAACTACAACACCATTAGCGCAGAAATACCCATCAACTAATAGTGTACATGTTAGCCATGGCTTTGTGCGTATGGCGTGCATACAATATGCTAGCTATGTTCATGTGTAAATATACAGTGGCCTCAACGAATATTGGCACCCCTGGTAAATATGAGAAGTGGTTATAAATTCCTGCTTTCAGTTGTTTATCATCTTCATATTTCATTCAAGATATAAACAAAAATAAAACAGTTAATTGAAATACAATTATTTTTAAAAAGTCATTGTAAAACAAACATTTTCCTCAAAAGCGTGTCTCACAATTATTGGACCCCCTTAAAATAATTGGTTGTACAGCCTCCCTTTGCCAGGATAAAAGCTCGGAGTCAGCTCCTGTAGTGTATAAAGAGGTTGGAGAAGACATGGCAAAGGATCTGAGGCCATTCCACAACGCAAAATCTCATAAGAAGTTTCAAACTCCTTGGCACACGTTCACAAACTTTTCTTTTCAGATCAACCTGAGGTTGTCATTTAGATTTAGGTCAGAGGAGAGGGAAGGCCATTGAAAAACCTTGAATCTGTGGTCAGACAACCATTTTTTGCGTAGATTTTGATGCATGCTTGAGATCACTGTCCTGATGGAAGACCCATGCACAGCCCAGTTTAAGCTTTCTGGAGGAGGCAGTCAGGTTCTCATTTAATATCAGCAGGTACCCGATAGAATCCATAATCCCATGAGCCCTAACAAGTTCTCCAGGGCCTTTGGAGTAAAAAGAGCACCGCAACATCAAAGATCTACCCCAGTACAGTGAAGACTGATTCTTCGCTGAGTGCTGATCTTTGTTTTTATGCAAAACCCATATCTGCTGCTTGTTGCAAAAGAGCTCAACTTAAATGTCACCTGACCATAGAATTCAGTCCCATTGGAAGCTCTCGTCACGTTTAGAAAAATCTAAGTGCGCTTAATTAGATTTTTTGATGAGAATGGAGGCTCTATTCTGGCAATCCTCCTTAACACAATTAACAGCTGACTTGTCCAACTGTAATCCTTGGAGTTTCCTTAACCCCTTGAGCCATCCTCCTCACAGTGCATGCATATCAAAAATAAGTGCAGATTCTCTCCCTGGTGGATTTATAACATTGCCATAGGCCGTAAACTCGTCAATTATAGTCCTGACAGTAAAAATGGTATTTATAACTTTTTAAGCTATTTTTCTGATAACCATTTCCGTATTAGCGAAGCTACTAAACTTTCGGTGGCACATAATTGCTTTATTATTATGCCTTAGCCATGGTGACAGATGACCATGGTTATCTCTTGAATAGGGAAACTGGGGAAACTGGCCCGAGGAAGTCATAGGCGACCAATTAATTTCTTAACCATAATGGTGAACGCAAAAGAAGTAGAATAAGTTCAACTACGTAAATCTTCCTTATAAGGTTTCTAAGGGGTGCCAACAATTGTGGCAAACACATTTTTTGTAAAAGTATTATTTTAAAGATAAAAATATATTTTTCTTTCAATTCTGCTCCTTAAATTCAAAGTAAGATTTTTGTCAATATTTGCGATAGGATCGCACCAACTTCTCTTCCTACTACCCTACTTACAGTGCCCTTGCTTGGACCACACCCATCTTAAAACCTGGCCTTCATATTAATCTAAATTACATAACTAAAAAATTCACGACTGTATCTTGCACAGTTGTGACGTATATCCCATTGACAAAATCTGTGTACTGACAAACATATAAACTGCTGGCAAAGTACTCTAAAAAACTTATTTTGTGGCATTCCCTGCTACAGCAAGAGTCTTTAGGACCATAATTTGCCATGATGACACACACACACACACACATGCACACACACACTCACACAAGGTGAAAACAATACCCGCCCACTCGGTCACAGCTGGTCTTAAAAGATTGGGAGGATTTACAGCAACCACATTTTTTTCATACTCTTTCATAATGTTGACTAAGGGTGCCAGTATTAGTGGAGGGTACTCCATGCGTGTACACACGGCCTCACCTCTCCCCAGCCCTTGGCGGATGTTACCCTCCGCATTGCAAACGTGATGCTGCCCCCTCCATTCCCGTTGTGAGTGGAGAGAGAACCAGAGAGGATGGCTGTGTCTGAGGTCGTCAGAGGAGCCTGGATGGGCAGGGCGGAGGAAGAGGGAGGAAGAGAGAGGGAGGGAGGGACACAGAGAAAGAAAGAGACAAAATAGAACAGACATTTCACATTAAAGCCAAGCCACATGAGTACACAGGTCAATTAAATCACAAAAAATGTACAATCCATTTCATCCATTCTGAAAAATATACAAAATCCATCTGGGGCTTGCATCCTGAAGCAAGATTACAGAGTTAGCTGGATAACTGCGGCAAGTCAAACCACAAAACCTAATCTGGGAAATGGACTAACACAGAGGGAGCCAGTGGCCATTTACTCAGTGCAGTGGTTATCAAGCAAATTCAGAGATTGTTTTCAAAATACAAGCCCCAGAAAATAAATTATTATTAGTTACCAATTAATATCACCAAAAAACCCCTCTGGTGTGAACAGGTGTTCCCCAGTTTGATGACAAGTCCCTCATTCCAAATGGCAACAACAGTAGTATTGTCTTAAGGACAGGATTGCTTCACCAGAGTCAAACCAATAGCAGCATGTAGCCGATGGCAGCTGGTGTCCACTTGCCTCTATAGACTGAGATATGTGCATCCTATTTATTTCCAGCTGTGGCAGTCCACCAGAGGGCATGTCCTCGTACTCCTCTTCATACCGGTCGAAGAGGTCTGTGGCATCCACTCCTACACTGATTGTCCCCTGATAGATTGATAGACAGACAGACAGACAGATCGAGCGAGAGAAAGAGAAAGGTTATGTTGTGTTTGAGAGTCAGGAACTAATAATTCTGACCTTCAGCCCAGCAAAGATGCACTGAAAGGGCCTGGCCCGTTAGCTCGGATTGACAAGTCAGAAAATCGAGCATCATCTTACAGCTCTAATTGCAGAGCAGGGCAGAAACTGACATCATGGAGAATGGATGAAATTGCTGAAATGCCAACATGTACAATAATGATTCTCAACAGTTAACACAATAGGTTTTTTTGTCTTTTACTTCCAATATTTTCAAGAAACAGGGAAGCAATAACTACAAGGTAACCATCTGAACTGAGTTTGTAACCTGGTGAGCTCCCAAATCAGACCAAAAAGCAGCACAGTCTAAAAGCAATGCAGTATCTGGGGCGGAAGGTGACCCACAGAGACAGATGGGAGTTGTAGTTTTAATGATGGAACAAAACTAGTTCCTGACCTTTGGATTGGTCCTTTGCTGTAGTCTCCGCTCCTCCCTCTCTCTCTGGAGCCGCTCAAACTCCTCCCGGATTTCAGCAGGCGTCCGCTTCCTCTCCACAACCTGAGGCCACAGGAACTAAGTTATAGCTACACCCTAATATACATGCAGGTTTGAGGGGAGGCAGGGAGATGGAAAGAAAAACTCCAAAGATTACATTTCCATAGTGGGGGGTGGGGGCTGTAATTTTTGGATCTGAATGCAGCAGCAAAGGGGTTATCCAACCAGTGTTTTTGTCTGGGCCGAGCAGAAGCATGACGTGCCAATATACAATTCCATTACCACTTAAAGTGCGCTGGGCTGGGCCCGAGATGGACTACCTCCGAAGTAGGTAGCCACAGCACGCTGGACCTGCCAAAAAGCAGGCTGTGGCGACGTCAGAGGGCTTCATCATTATTCAGTTGCTCAATGCAATAGCAGCTAGCGCTGTCGAGGGCGCGGATTTTAAACATCAGAGACTCAAGACAGGCACATAACTTGAAGTGCATGACTCCATAACAAAGACACATCTTCAAGCGCATAGCCCTCTTTTAGTAAGAACACAAATCCCAGCTGCTCTGGGCTGACCTGTCAAGTCAAACCGAGTAAAGCCAAGCAAGTAAGTGTGAGGAAAAATGTTATAACGCACCTCCCAGCCCTCCACCTCCAGCCCTCTCTTGCCATAGATGTCATAGATGGCCCTGGACTGGGGATCACTCAGGACTGTGAGGAGAGAGAAGATAAGGTGAGCAGTGAGCGAAAAGTTTATTTAAACCTACAAAGGTGATTTATATCACAAATATATATAACTAAAATTCCCTTAACTGGAAAGCCCAATTAAGGACAGTCCAGCACTAATGCAAAAATAACTACTGGAAATGGAAAGCGATGGAGATCCAGAGCACCAACTTCGAATTTTAAAGGAATTTTTAAAAAACCAGCTCTACAATTGGTCCAAAGGCAGTTGATGGCCCAAAGCACAGCTCAGACTCTATAATCTACCCAATGTCCATCTGGCTCTCCATCCACTAGACAGCAAATGAGCCAGCTCCAATGTTCAGAATTCAGCTGGAGGGATTTAAAAAAACTATCATAAACGTCCTGCATCTAGTTTCAAAAGTAAAAAGTGTCGAGATAGTCGCCACATAATTCTGTTTCACAATAGCATATCATCTCCCAGCCCTAATGAAATATGGACCAAAACATAAGGACATCACCTCTGTACTCCTGATATTTGGCCAGCACTCAGAAAATATCCCAAAGTGGAGGAGATGGATTGGTGTATATATAGTGGAATGCATACCTCCTCCACACACGTGCAAAATTCTCACCCTCATACGCCTGGTGTACCAGATTAAACAGTTGTTCCGCTTGTCTTTTGAGCTCTGGGTCCCGATGCTTGTCCGGATGGTAGAGCATGCACAGCCGCCGGTAAGACGATTTCAGCTCTTCCTGGGTCGCCTGGTAACGGTGTCATGGAGAGAGATTCATGCTCGCGCGAAATTAGGTGACGCAAACCGTCGTGAAGACAAACCAGCACAGAGGTTCACCAACCAAGCAACATATGTCCAAAAAAAAAAAAAAATGCTGCTTCCTACGACTAAGTAAGCACATTTCAAGTCATCCAGACTGCCGCAATTTAGCATAACGTTTGTGGCTTTTTAATTCATATGCAAACAAAAGTCCATTCAAAATGACTGACAGCTCAACTTCGATACCCATTTTCCCCATATGAGCAAAGATTTGTCTTAATGCGGGCTAGACTTCGAGCATTCGTAATAGTCGACCGTAGTTTATAGCCAGTGCAATCACAGCATCAAATCATGACATTAATTCATTTATGACGCTCGGTGTTTGACAGCAAGAGAAGTGTAGTTAGGCTACAAATACAAAACGTACACATTTCTTGCAAGCAATGAACAAAAATACACTTCTGGGTGGAACAGGAATCAATGATAAGCGAGGGTCATTTTCATAGCTGGTGAGTGGTTGTCGGCATTTGAATTAAGTAAGACACTTCCCTCACACTGATTCTGGATCCGGTCAAAATAAGTTGAATATGAAACTGAGAACATGGATTCAGGCCATGTCTTACCTCCCTTCTGACATTTAATAAAGAATAATAATCATCGTTGTCAATTTCCTCCTCGTCTAAGGCCGCCGCCATGTTTGCAACCTTTCATCCCAGCTTCAGCCTGCTTCGAGTATGCTTGTTTCATATTTAGCGTGCTTACACAAGGTTTCTGACCTCTAGTGGTTGGGATGTCCTTAAAATAATTTGGCGCCTTAAGTAAAGTAGGTAAGTAAGTAAATGAGTAAATAAATAAATGAATGAATTTCGAATAGTATTTTGAAACATCTTAGCCAGATCTCTGTATAAGCAATCGGTCATTCCACTCAAACGCCATGTGAAATAATTCGCGTGGCTCAAATTGGCTTAATTCCAAAGAAGGAACTTTTATCCATCATCATTAATCTCACATACGATCAAACACGCGTCGTGCAAGAAAAACGCGAGCAACAGTGTAAGGCAACCATTTAATTATAATCTCCGAAACTCGTTGAAGGCACAATTGATTTCCTGAGACTATCAAACCTGGAAGTCAATAGAAATCAAAAACTGACCGTTTCGTGCCTATACAAATAGCACATCCGCATAATCATAACCGTGAGTCACAATGGAGTCATCATTCAAGTTTAGGAGTTGTCTTCTTTTCACGGATGAATAATTGATGTGTTTTACATTAGAGGAGTTTTGTCATTTCATTATTTTAAAATCATTTTTATGACTTGAATTCCAACGCGGTAAAGGTCACCGATTTGGAAATCCCAGGCGTTTTGTCAATTGAGCTCCAGCAGTAAAGATCATCTCACTTTAATGATGCCAATTGCGTTCATGCAACTCAGTGTTTGCTGCAGGCATGAAGCCTTTAATCCATTGACTGAAGATGCATTCTGATTATCGTATGCTAATTAATCTGCCAATAAATTACACGAATTATGTATTAATAAATCCAGCATTTATCGTAAGTTTGCTATTCAGCTGGTGGTAGAATTTATCGTTGTTTGTTTGGTTGTTCCTATGTCTGTACGCTGTCGACATTTGGACATTCGTAAGCCAATTATACTAAGCAAGTCATTTCTAAAACTGGGCTATATTAATCATGGGCATGTGGCCTGAGTGCTTTGAGGCCTTGGTTAGGCTTGTAGGCATATCATTCGATTTAATACAGTTCCCTCCAAAATTACGGGCACCCGTGGCGAATATGAGCAAAACAAGCTATAAAAATGTCTTTGCTTTTTAACCTTCATTGTGTTTCACACAAAATATTCCCAAAAATCTGACCTTTTCATTGAAATAAAGATTATTTAAAAGAAAAAATGCTGACATTAAATAAATCCTTTTCTCCGAAACATGTGCACCACAAGTATTGGTACCCCTAGGAAATCTAAATCTATCTGAAGTACATATCCAGTCATATTTCCCATTATTTAAGTTCGCCTGTTTGATTAGGAACTCTTAATTGGTCAACCATGACCTCTTCTATCATTGTGGAATGAATATGAGGTGACACAGGTCCAAATTCCCTTCGTCATTCATCTCTGTGAGAATGATCTAAGAACAGAGTGACAATATGCAATGAAAAGTTGTTAAACTGGGTGAATGTGGAAATGAATATTAGAAAATTTTGAAACGGTTGAAAATTTCCATTTCCATTATCAAGGCAGTAATTTAAAAATATAAAGGAGGAGAAATTGTCAAGAATCAGCCTGGAGGAGGATGGATGAACACTGACCCCACACACTGTGAAAAGAATGCTTTGGCTGGATAAAAAATTTACGAGGATCACAGGTGGGGAATGATAGAGGTTAGTTGAGTCTTGAGGTCAGAGAGTCTCCAAAACTACCATCAGACATTACCCACATCTCCACAAGCTCTTTGGGATGGCTGCTGGAAAAAGCCTTTGCTGTCAATCAACAACAAACTGATGCTTCAAACTGTTTGCAAAATGTAACCGGGACTTTCAACGGGACTGAGTTACATATGATCAGATGTAACCAAAATGGAGCTTTTTGGCAACAAACATCAACGGTTGATTTGGTGAGGACAGAAATGTTGCCATACAGAAAAGCACCCCATACCCTGTTGGAGCTGTTTCTCTCCCAAAGACTCTGGACATCTTGTCGGGATTCATGGTATCACGGACCCTATAAAATACCACCAGATATTAAATTAAAATTGAACAGCCTCTTCCTGGAAGCTTAAAATTTGCTGTGGTTGGAGCTTCCAGCACGATAAAGATCCGACGCACACCTCAAAACCTATTGGAAAATTGTTCACCGACCGCAAAATAAAGGCTTTGCCATGGCCATCACAGTCCCCTGACCTAAAATCCATAGAAAATCTGCGAGATGAGCCAAAGAGGAGAGTCCACGAGTGTTGACCTCTGAATCTGAAGGATCTGGAGAAATTCTGTATGGATGCACAGGCTCAGACCCGATGCCATGTGTTCACCAACATCAGAATGCATTATGGAAAAGACTCAGTGCTGTTATCTTGGCAAAGGGAGGCCGAACAAAATATTACTAAATGTGTGGGTACCAAAAATAGTGGCACAGATATTTTTGAGAAAAATATTATTTCCACAATATGAATTTAATGTTTCTTGTGATTATGTTACTTCAATTAAATGTTAGATTTTTACAAATATTTAGAATGAAATATCATGAAGATAAACAAAAAAAGGCTTTTTTAGCATCTTGTTTTTCTAATTTTTACAGAAGGGTGTCAATATTTCTTGAACGTACTGTCTGTATACTCTGCATTTTTGGAGCTTCTGGTTTCCCTCAAAGTTTGATAGCTTATAAATAAATAAATAAAGAAAGAAAGAAAGAAAAAAATAAGTTTATTTGTTAAGAACACCTGCCATTCATGTCTGTATCCTGCCCAGATTATAAGGCTTATAATACACGCAGCATTCATACTTATCATAAAACGAAAATACGGGAATTGATCAACAAAAAATAAAACTTCAGTCCTTTAATCCAGTTAGCCAACATTTTTCAAAAAGTCAAAATCGCTAGTATGACTCGGAGCTGAAAAGAACGCAATCGCCGTAAATTCTGCAGTTAGTTGCGTCCTTTTTATCTGGAGTTTTCGGTTCAGCACCACTGCTTCCTCAACAGCGCACAGCGCCCCGACAGAGCAGTGGACAATCACTCCTGCATCAAGCTTTAAAAATCTGCCCCGCCCCCAATTTAACTTCGACTGGCAACTTCTCGCCCAGCCCATCGTAGCTTCAAAGCACGCGAGCTGATAAATAAGTAAGCAAATAAATACATGATTAAATGAATTAATGAATAAATTAAAAAATAAATTAAATAGCACTGGTTAAGTGTCTATTTTGCTTTCAACATTTTGGTTGAAGAATTAGTGCATCATGTTTCCAGCTTGTGTTTATTGAAAACGTGTCATTGCTAGGGTACGCCGACTGACCATTTTTCAAAGCCTTTTTGCTTTCGAATCGGCGTGGAAATATGCTGGTCCCAGGAAGCAATTTAATGTAAGGCACTGAATTGCGTATGTATTCCTGTTAGGCTACATAACAATTAGGCTAAGTATGGTGTCTTAATCTCGGATGTCTGTTATTGTAAAACAATGTGATTTTTTTTTAAATCACTTTATCATTCTTTTTAAACGAGAGCAGCTCTGAAATGATGAAGATCGGTTTCTTTTCTCTGCGGCGTAAAAAGGCTATTCTGGAAAGACCAGACTGATTAAAGGTCGGATTTGATTTTGCCACCGAAACGCGCTCTCCCCATCCCGGATCAGTGGTTATATGTAGGAGAAGACGCGTGCCTCCAAGCTCTCATTTCTCCACGAGGCTTTTCCACGCGTCGCAGCAATAAAGGACAGATTGAGGACTGAAATAGTAAACACTAGCCTACATGCACACGCCACATGAGATCACCCATTCCTAATATTCTCTCCAAAGATCCTGGGCACAAATCGAATTGGAGTCAGCCAACGACGTGCATCTCACAGCCCTTATTGGCTGAAGCCATTTCAAGGTGTCCTTAAATATTTAGCTTTGACCAATTATATATGGGACTGGGCATAAAGGAGGGCTGTTTTCGTGAAGTCACAAGACATTTCAGAGTTTTCTTGTCAGTCATTGCTTTTTGACCAATGGTAACTGCACTCATTGGACTTGTCTGCTGCCCCCCACCCCTTCTCGTGCTGTCCTCGGCGTGCACGCGCGTGGTCCCCCTGGTCTTGAAGAGGAGGAGGATGTGGCGCGCGGAGGGGAAATGGCTGCCGAAAACAAGCCGGAAGGTAAGGCAGGAATGGCAGGATAATTTTACAGTTTTTAATCAAGCGATACTGGTGCGGCTCTAGGTTCAGACTACGGAAGACGAAGCTGAAGGCTCCAGCAGCTTTTGAGAATCAGGCGTGTGTTAGGATTTTTGTCAACACTGAGAGGAGATAGCGTTTGCTAGCTAGCTGAGTCTGTATTTGAAGGGAGCAAAATAGCTGACGGGATTTAAACTGATTTATTGAAAGAGTGTATTCTACTCTTTAGTGCTACCAAGTGGCTCGCAGGCTGCCAGTCTTCCAACGCCGGCGCCACTAACTTCTATCCATCGCAGTAGTTAATAATGCTGGTTGAATTTAGCTATGTATATTGCTAGCTGACTGGCTGTATGTGAATCACACGTTTGGCAAAGTAGACGCGCGTCCTGTTAAAAATTCTGGAAACCCACGGCATCGCTATTTTTTGGCCGGAAAAGTGAAATTCCTTCACTATAGTCAGTTGGCTTGCTGGATGCCGCTGGAAACGGCGTGTAAAATGGCAAGCTCACCAGCCGTATGTCTGTAGCTGTCTTCCCAGAGACGTGCTCGGTGAAGCAGCACAGGACCATGGACAGAGTAAGAGCGATTTAATAGTGATGTTAGCAATACAAACGCGATCGATTTTTTTTTCCTGGGGTTGCTCGCCTGTGAGTCGTGTTGTTGGTTTGAATAATCTGGGGTAAGCAAGTTTATGAGCATGGGGTTGCGCTCATGAACGCAAGACAACCCCGCCACCATATTTTAATGAATTTCCTCAATTTGTACAATTGGTTCAAGGTTTTTTGCGCAGACATTGAGTGAGTTCTTTCAAAACTATTTTCCCCGTGGAACTCGAGGCCATTTTAAGTTGGCTACGATTTGATGTCGTTAAACGGACTCTTAAAATATTTATATGTTTGGAAACGCGAGAAGTATTGTGAGCAATGAAAAAGTCAACGGGGACTGAGACAAGGCAGCTGAAAGTCATTATCTTATTTCTACGTGTTAAATGGTTCGTTAACCTCCGTTTCCATCACACACACACCGCGCCAATGTGAATGAAAAATAGCAATTGAACGCAAGAGTGCCAGAATTACTACGTTATGATTTAACGTTGCAAGACGTAAATTCGACATGCAACTTGTCTTGTGGACTTTTTGCCCGGATGTATAAAAGTATAAAAAGTCATTTATGTCGTATTTAGGCTATATTCCGATTGTAAAATTAGTGCGTTTCCGGTGAAGTGAAAAACACACGTTTTCGCGTATAGTACCCTATACTTCACTCTTTGCTAATTTAGTGCCTAGGCTTTTGCAAATGCTCAGGGAAGGTGAACTTACTTCCATTGAAGGTTAGAATACAATCCGGGTTATTGTATTAGTATTTGATTATCTAAATGAAGTGCGAAGGTCACCAGAGTATCGGCTTTGACAAAGATATATTTTTAAAAGTTCTTTGAGAATAAATGCCGAAAAGATTTCTCTAATTGGTCATTGAATTTAGTGTTTCAGACTAATCAAAAATATATCAAAAGTTTCAGCGTGCACGAGCTAAATTCAGCAGTTTAATCGTTAAAATAAAAAAAATTACTGGTCTTCTATATGAAAAATGTCAGAAGCAAACATCGTCATCAACGTAACATGATTCTACGTGCCATGCTCAATGCCTAGCAGTATAAACAGACGCCGGAATGTGGGTTAATATGAAGTTGTGCTATGAATGTTATTCAATTTTAACATCTGCTTACAATGCGTCGTGCTGTTTTATTCCGTGGGGCTTTGGCATGTGTGTTCATTAGTTATAGAGATATTTAATTTTTGACTTTGACAGCTATGGTAACATAGGCCTGCATTCCTCCCTGAAGACAACTCTAGGACTTGATGAGGAATGGTCTATAAAATCAATTTTGTTCCTCTGAAATCAACACGAGTCGTTAATTATGTTTCGTAAAAAGTTTAATGAAATACCAAGTGGTCGGAAATCAAATCATCTACAACTGTAATGTGCATAGGAGGTTCCACGAGGCGGCGATATTGAGCTATGTAAAGGAGCTCATGCCGGGCGCGCATCGTGAGCTGGATGAACAAATGCGGGCTGCCCAAATTCAAAACAAATTTCAATAAATTTGAAACGCCTCTATCTAATTTGTTTGAGGCAGATATTTTGCGCCTTGCGGCCCGTATCTTTTGACGTAAAAAACAAGCATACGTTGTCCAGTTTGCTTCGTTGTTAAAGGCTTTGTAGAAACTACTTGACCAATTACATTCCCGCGTGATTTGAATGAAGTGTTGAGTGAATCCAGTACAAAATGAAGCGTTTACGCACACCTTCTCACCGAAGTGGTGCCTGGCGTCTTAGTCGATACGGTAAGACGGTCCCCAGTTTTGTGCACTTTTCAGTCTGGTTATACATATATATTTTTGGGGAGAACAACTGTTTTTGTCCACCTCGTGTGAAAATTATTAGAATTGTTAGGTAGGCCGATAGAGTGCGTTGTAGAATGCGTTGCTCTGTGCTCCGCCCTTCCCGCGAGACCGGTGATAAAGTTGTCGTTCTCTTTCTCCAGAAACCACATACTGTAGCCTATGCCGCTTTTCACTGGGAACACGTCGGTGCTTTGTCATGACCTTAGGCCTAGAATATGTAAGGGGGTTTCAGGATTGCCTGAACAGTTTGCCAATCCAGCGCATCGCTCTGATGCTCAGAGGCCCTGCGGGCGATGTTGATCGTGGCACCCTTAAATTGCAGTTTTCTCCGTGTTCCTGTGTGCCATATAGAGGTCCCTCAGTGAAATGTCTCCATAGGGCACTGTATCTCAAAGCAAGATAACTGGGAAAACAAAATAACAGAAGACCAGAGAGTACACCGAATAATTGCTCTGAGTGGGACCCCAAATCCCTTCCAATTCAGGAACAGGAGCTGGAGTTAAAACAGCTGCTGTGGGGTTTACTTGGTATAGTCTAGCTTACTCTGAGATACTGGGTTCTGAAATGTCCAACCCCTGGGCTTACTTCATCATAGGACGGAGAGGAGGATGAAGCTCACTCCGGTCCTGGGATCTCCCCTGGTGCATTAAGTGGGGTAAAAAGACCCCCCTGCTGGCAAGAGTTGGCCCCTCTGCTAGCTGAGGGTTGGAGGTCAATACCCCCCCTTCCTCTTTTTTAAATTGGAAATCATGAGATCATGCGCTGTGTCCTTCAGGGGCATTTGGCTTGAAGGAAATTTCAAAATGTTTTTGCTGGGTGGGCATGGAAACCTCTGCACCAGTGTCTTCTGTATGCTGCTTCTGATTTAATTCGAGAATCCCTTGCTCTGTTACTTAAATTGAGATTCCATCTGGCAGGATTTAGGTGCTGAAAAATGTACAGGATTACATGAAAAGATGGAATCCAGAAGCCAATTCCAGAGACAAGACATTATACATATTGTATGCGATTATGCACACATATAGATTGGTGATAATGCGGGCAAACCCCATGTTGTCTGAAAAGATGATAATGACGTCTCCTATCATAATGGGCGTTTGTTCTTGTATGGTCTACTGGATGGAAAGTGCTGGATGAGCATCTTTAGGCTTTGGATATGGGAATTGGAACCTGCTCAAGCTCAAGGTCATAACCAATCCCCTCCCCCCTGGGATGTAATGTTTACATAGAACCCTCGCACCCCCCAATTCCCCATTAACCCGGCCCCTTCCTCACCACTGGTCTGGTGACGAGGCTTCACTCTCTTAATTGAATTAGCAGGACTGAGGAGGAGGTGGGGTGGCTGTCCCGGGTCCCTCAGCCCTGCTGCTCCCCTCCTTCTCTCTCTTCCCATTGAGTCGGGCGGCTGCATTGATGCTATTGATTCTCTCAGCTGCTAGAGATTAGTGGGACCTTGGCCCGAACCGGCCCAGATCCGTGCCCACTGCAAGCCTGATTGCAGCCTGCCTACAGCTCATTATGAGCAGTACTGGATCAAGATTTGTGCTGGTACACGTATACTACAACCCATTTCAGGGGACAGGATGGAGATTGTGCACTGATTGACTTTGGAATGGAAGCTGTTATCGATGGGGACTTGAAAGGGTTTTGGAAATCCATGGCTGCGTTCAAATAGGCTCTTTTGCTTAGGAAAGCTGGTAACTCCTTGGAAATGACCTGGAAGTATTTATATGGTAGCCTTGTCAGGTGCTGTTCAAATTCTCTTAAAGCTAAGAAAAGGTGCGGCAATGCATCCTTACTTATTTCTTTTAGCACAGGGTGCATTGGACCATCCTTTACAATAAGAAAAGCGATAATGCAGAACCATAATTCCTTGTGGCAGCAATATTTAAAATGACGCACCATCTAGCCAGCCATCTATGAAAACAATCATGACGAGCAAGGGATGCATGATGATGTCACCTAGTGTTGTGCAGTCAGATTCTCTCAGCACCATGCCTTTCCCCGAGCCCTTATGAATTCTCCTTTACATCTTTCCTTAAACTCATGATGTTTTCCATCAAGGTTAAGGATAGCGGTTATTAGACAGCAGGATTTTTGTTTTTGACCATTTGAATGCAGCCTGTGGCTACGTCACTGCCATGCCTATGCACGTGCTGACACACACACACACACACACACACACACACGTACATGAACTTACACAGGCACATTTGCGGCAATGGGAAGCTGTTCTTGCAGATAAACCTCCATAATCAGAATAAAACTGCAAAACATCCTGTTTGCCACTTCCAAACTTTGACTCATCGCTGTCTCTGGTGGGTTTATGTGGTACTGCACCCATTTGCTGCTTTCAAACAAATAGAGGTCATAGAGTTCTATCTCTACAGTGGAACTGTTCGCTCAGACGATGAGTGCCTCAGCTTATACAAGTTGCCATAATGCTTTCACACCTTCCATAGAGTGCTGTGTCACTGTGGGACTCAATGCCTGAACCAGTCAGAGCACCTTGAGTGCAACAAAAACCAAATCACACACACACACACACACATAAAAACTGTGCATACGCATGCATTATAATGTGCATGCACACTTTTGCATGCAAATTCAGGCATGCACACACTTGCAATTGTATGGAGAGAAACTTGCACACCCAAGCACATGCATAGTCTGCACACATGCATAAGCTATACTCATCTATGTGAGCCAGAGTCTGTGCCTCCTCTCTTTGTATGAAGACAAACGCTGTCCCCAGTCATTTCCTTTAGTAAATGCCGATCTCGATACAGTAAATTTACCCTTTCATACCACTCTTAGCTTTCACCTGAAGTTGCAACGGGATGTGGTAGTTTTAAACATCTACGCTAAATATGGACTCCGCTGCAATATTGCTGTAATTTATTGTGTTCCATGTTTAAATATTTGACCACAAGATCACTAATTGATTACTTGGAGCTTTCAAGTTAAAATTACGCCAGATCCAGTGAATTATGCCTTCTTATTAATATTCATAGAGTGGGAGTGTGTGACCCTGGTTTCCTGCCTCTGAAGTACGAGTGGCTTCAGATGTCCTTGAAGTGGGCAGCTATTTACACTGAGAGCTGGGTTTGAATACAGTTCTTTGAAAACAGCAGGGTGCAATTACGAGGGATTTGATCTCTGGGAAGCTTCGGTTCGGTGTTTGGTCATCAAGTAAATGCAATGTGGCGTCCTCGGCTGGCGAAGTGAGCGTGTTCTGCATGTTCGGACCTTAACCCTTTTTTTTTGAGGATCGCCTTCTCATGGTCGTTGTGGTGCTTTATATAAATTCATAATTGCCATCAAGCTTGCAGTGATGTGCTTGTATGGGATTAACCCCTTGAACCCTGTATTATAAAGTGTTTCCACTTTTGCCGAAACACAGCTTACTGTGATGGGGAAACCACCTAATTGTAAGCATGGTCACATGACAACCATAAGTCATGTGAACAAAGTCACATGTTTGGAGGCCGGTTTATTGGCATTTCAGGTTATTGGACATTCTCTGTTCGGCTGCTAAACTGGCCTATGTGGTTCAAAGGGTTAAAGGTGGAAAATTGGAAAGTAAATGGCCTGCCATTTTTTGTCCTGCCATTTTTCCCCACCCATGGACTCAGCTAATTCATTTCAAATGATTGGAAAATTCAGCTGATTGGAATTAAGTTCTGGCGAGTGCGTTTACTTTCTGAAATTGGACTTTCCACCTCTTTCAAGGATGAAATGGACTGCAGGCTGTGGCTTTTTTAGTGAACCCTCTGCATTTTATATTCATTGCAGAGATGGGCAGTAAGGGTCATATCTGTTCCTTGCTTTCACACCAAACAATCAGCCCTTTGATAATTAATTAGTCAAAACATTTCTGAAAACTGACATTTTAGCTGCTCTTGTATCCTAAAATGAAAGACTGATATTATTTCCTGAAATGAAACATTTTGATGTCACCTAACCTATGAGTAACCTCATGTTTGTGTACACAGCCAATTAGCAAATATTGTCAGAGTGGCTTCAAAAACTGGCTTGCAGGCCAGGTCTCTAGGACTGGCATTTACCTGATATGTAGGATAGTGTTTTTATTGATGTACGACTGACGGTAAAATTAATTTCAGCATCATTTCATAAACTCTGTGTATTTGAAAGGCATTAACCCTTGACACTAATTATGCCATCCTGTTCTAAAAAGGAAATGATGTAATAAGCTTAATGGGAGATAGAGGAGTCTGTTAGAATGTAGTTCACCAGAATTGAGCCCCATATCCCACAATTCACTGTGCTGTAATATTGTGCTACTGTCTTATCAGATTTCACTTCCTGGATTTAGTTGGTACAATAATATGTGAAATGAAGTTGCTTGCGTAGTGCGTATTCAGTGTAAATACTGGCTGATACTGCAGCCCATGTGCCTTTGAGTTGATTAACGCTACTGCAGGTATTAAAAAGACTACATGGGGGCTGGAATTTGTTGATATTGGTGCTCTGATTTTCAGAACATTAAAGTGGATAGGGATTCATGTCGGGACATGGCTTGCCTCTGAGTGTAGATGGTGTAGTGCCAGGTTTTAGGGGTGTGGCCTAAAGGTGCATCAGATGCAACATATATCTGACTCCTCCCTCTTCTCAGCTGCTTGATATGGGGGTTGGGCGGGGACAATAGACACTGCTTCTCTTCCTGGAAAAGTTTGTCTCCTGCTTTTGTTTCTTGCCTCCTGAAGGACTGAGGAGGATTCGTAACCCGGGGGGAATGCACAGGTCCGCCGTGTGCTATTCTGGCCACGCTCCTGCTAAGGGCGTCAGTGATGACGCCGAGACCCACAGTAAGAGCTGCTCACCCATGCTAGCTGCTGCTGCATCCCCCGCTCTGGCCTGAGAAACTGCTCGCTGAGTCGCCTGTCCTTCACCAACGCTCTCATTCCTTCATTTATTTACCTCTCCGTCCGCCCCATCCTTCATTCCTTCTCCCTCTCTGTCTACCTCCCACCTGTTCTTCGCTCCATCAAATTAAAATTCAACTTCCGATGTGCTTCATTTGCATGACAAGAGATTAACTCGCATTGCCAAAGCATTAAAATATCATCATGCTCTTATATCTCTCAAAAGACAGAATGCAGAATTACCCCCCCCAAAAAAAAACCAAGCCATCTGTCCACTTTACTAAACATGCCTGCCTCATCGTAACATATCATAGTTTACCATAAATCACTGAATGACTCCTGTTTTAAAAGTACTGAGGACATGAGAAACTCTTCCTTCTCTATCTCTCCTTCCCTCTATCTCTCCCCTCCCTTCCCATCCTCCAGCCCGCACTCTCTCTCTCTCTCTCTCTCCTCCCCTGCACTGTATGCCTGGCCCTTTGCCCTGTTGATTAAGATGTCTGGTTTTAAGAGGGCGTTCTCTCGATATCAGGGGTGCTGTAATCTTCGAGCGATCGTCTGAGCCCCGTGGTGACGGGCAGGCTTTGATGTTGCCGTGCTTTGCTTCCTCCATGCACAGGAAGCGGCGGAGGCTGGAAACTCCTGATGACTGATTACGAGTCGCTAAGTTTGGCCCCGTTTAGTCTCCGCTCCCTCAATTTTTCAAAAGGGGTTTAGTTCCATCGCTGTTCTGTATATGTTTTATGTAACAGGAGGAAGACGAAGCTCCGTCGCGGTCGCACACATGCTACGACATTCGCTTCAGAGTCATGTTTATTCATGTCCCGCCCGTCTTTCTGTCGCGCGCCGCGTATTGTCACGCCTAATTACGGCCCTGTATACTTTAACTGTTACTGAAGAATCGGCAGATTTTGGATAATTAAGGCAATTCTGGTTGGATGTAATTCTGATGACACGCCGCATGCTTATAGCGCCTGTCATCGCTACGGTGACCCTCGCACCCCTCCCACCAAAACCTACAATCTAATTATGACGTTTTCATGTTCTTGCCTCATTAGGACTCTCTTGCAGCAAAGCATCATCTGAGTAAAAGCAGCCCTAGATGCAAACGGAGCCTTTGCTGCCTGAATTGTAGCCGGCACTTTGATCTACGGCAGTTTGAAAAGTGAGCGCATGTTTATTATCGCCTCATGCACCGCCTAGTCGCTGCTCTCATCGTCAAGGTTACGCATCAAGCGATTTGAATTTGGCTCGGGGGCTCCTCGGGACACTTGGGAAATGAACTCGGAGAAAGATTACAGCGGGACGTCCCAGATGCACGCTCCGCCCCTTGGTGGTGCTTTTTTTTTTTTTTTAAATCGGCTCGGCCAACCAAAACACCTTCCCTGGGTTTAATTGTCTGGCAGACTGGTGCAGAGATGCCTTTTTAATGCCGTACACCTGCAGTTTGTCAGAAGCAGTTTGAGAGTAATCTCTCTCCAACCCTGAGACAAGTGGGATTGCTCCTTACCGTTGCTGATCTTGGGAGTTGAAACAATTACAGATGAGCTTCTTTATAATCGCAGGCTGATGGTGCCTCATTTACATGACATTACATCTAGCCAGTTAGCAGATGCTCTCATCCTGAGAGACTTGCATAAGTGCATCTATACAGGTTTCGATGACAAAGAGCTCTGCCAATTCATTAGGGTCACAAATGATAGTAGCTGCTAATGCGTAGCTCATTCAACACCAGTGAATGCATGTACCTGCAACATAAATACAGGCACCTCAGGATAAGGAGCATTACATTATCGTTTTGTCAAATGCAGTGCCGTAATGGAGGATTTCACTTCAACAATGGAAAATCTTGCCGAAATTGTGTTCCTTGAAACTTGCCCTTATTTTTTGGAAATCAGAGGTGGGCAACTATTACTCAAAGTTTGGATTTGTGGTCAAAGTTTCTCCATAGACTGCCTTACTCTAAGCGTGGTGGCCAGATTATTCCCAGAGTGGAAATGATCTGATTGTGGGTGTTCTGTGGAGGCTGTGACTTTCTGAATATAGCAGGTTATTCAATCAGATCTCAGTAACCTGTACTCTCCCCCCAGCTTTGTCCCTACATGTTATTAAACTCTTAAATATGCATCTCCTCCTCCTCTTACAAAGTGCGTTTTGGCTTTTTATGCATTCATGAATGTTTCCTGGCACTAGACAAATAGCAGGCAGCTGAGGTAAGCTGTATGAGAGCCAGGCTAAGCTTAAGATCTCACTCCAGCGCGGAGCGTCTGTTTTAGAGGCTGTCTGTGACTCTGCGGTGCTTTTGGTCCATCCTCTATCGTTCCCATCAGAGATTTCAGATGGGCTCCCTGTTACACGAGGATGATAATACACATTGATTTATAGTGAATAAGCGCCTTGGGGGGGTGGGTGCTCAGGGAGCCAATGGGGTAACAGTAACGGCTGTCGCTTGGGGGACGGAAGGTGTTCATGATTCTTGGGGCTCACATCTACATATTAGGGGGATTGGGGGGGGGTCAGTTTTTCTCTTAAAAAAGAGGGTCCACCGCAATGTTCTGTCATGGGGCCGAGAATTTGTAGAGGTCTGCCCAGTTTTCAGACTCATTGTGTGTTTGTGATGGTACTGTGCCTGCTGTGGCTTGGTTTTGAGCAGTCCTTTGGTTAGAGGTCAGTTTGAAGGTCCTTGGTTGAGAAGTGGGTTTTTGCGTCAGGCGTGATGCTGGATGAGATTAGTGGAACGAGATAAGCCCAGCCCGCCACCAGGGGCATCCGGGGTCCCATAATATTACACGTCAGACACGTCATGTCTCACTAGAAGCATGTCTCCTACCAGCTGTCCCATTTTTGCTGAGTCTGTCTGTTGCAGTCGTCATGTCGCATCCTCCTGCATTTTCAATCTGCTCTTTAGAGTGTGCAATGATGGAGATGGTTTGCTTCAGCGAGAGTCTCCGCTTTCTTTGTTACTTCCTGTCACAGGCAGGGTCACCATCACTAAAGTTCCAGTGATTTCCCCCCCCCCTTTATGAATATTCATAAACACGGCTGTCCGAGAGTGCATCCTGGTCTTAAATGATTGGCTGCCAGGATTCTTGTGTGCACATCCCTCGCAATTACAATCAGAGGGAGGGAAAGTTAGTCCTTGTGGCCTTGAATATTCATCAGGCTATGGCTGAGGTCCCAGGAGCTTTCGGCTGAAACTGCACATCGCCGCGGTGGAGTGGCGGATGAAGGAGGAGCTGCGCTGGAACTATTGTGCTCAGGGTGTGGGGGTGGGTGGGGTTTCAAGGTCAAGGGGTCGAGAATGAGCACATTGGAACAAGGGAGGACTTGTTTGGGTCAGCTGTGAGGATGGTGTTGGGAATTATGGGAGCCATTGGTGAAGGGAGATTGAGTTTTGAGGATGTGAAGGCGACGCGGTTCTAGAGAGGAGGGTTTTTGCAGACCGGCACGGTGTCTGAAATACTGTGACTGACAGTCTGGGTGATTTTCTTTGTCGCGCACATCTGCATGTCTGTCTGCTCTGGGCTCTGGGTTTGGTGCCTGGCTCGTCTGCACGGCAGAAGCATGTAGAGCGAGTGCATGTGATCCTCTGTTTCTGTGCACGAGCAGGGATTCCATGATGTTTATTCTTTTTGTTTTTTTATATGCATATTAGTCTGTGTATGCAGTTCCCTAATGTTCGGGAACGCCTGTTTGTTTGTTTGTGTGAGAGAATCTGTTTTTGTGCAAGTGAAAGTGGGCGTGTGAGAGAGTGTGTGTGTGTGTGTGTGTGTGTGGCGTGCGTGCGTGTGTGTGTGCGCGCATGTGTGTCTGTGTGTGCGTGTGGATGTGTGTGTGTGTGTGTGTGTGTGTGAACATGCATAATCTGTATGTGAAGGCATTTTGAGAGTGAATGTGCTTGTTTGTGTTTGTGTGTGGGTGTGGGCATGTGCATAAGGCCTTGTGAGCATTTGTGCTTGTGTTATATCTGTGTTAGTGTGGATGTGCTTGTGTGCGTATGCATTTCTGCACTGGGTCTGCCCGTGATTGTGTCTGTTTACAGTGCTCTGAAAAAGATTAATCCCCTTCCTGAATTCCTCTGTTTATGTATATTCCTTACACTTAAATGTCTCAGATCATCAAACTAATTTTAATATTTCACAAACACAACTCCAGTAAACACAAAATGTAGTTTTAAAATGATGACTGAATTTACTGAAAGAAAAAAGCTATCCATCCCTACCTTGCCCCATGAGAAACAGTAATTGCCCCTTAGTAACTAAATCAACTAATTAAACAAATTAAATTGATAATTTGGTTTAGTTTCACTTGACACACCCAGGCATGATTACTGCCAGCCCTGTTGAATCTAAATATCACATAAATAGAGCCTGTAAGGCAATATGAAGTAGGCAAAAATCAGCGCATGATGCCCTGATTTAAAGCAATTCAAGAACAAATGAGAAACAATGTTGCTAACATCTCTCTGTCTGGAAATGACTAAAAAGCCATTTCTAAGGCTTTGAGACTCCAGCGAACGATGGTGAGAACCATTGTCCAAAAATGGAGAGAACTTTGAATAGCAATAAACCTTTGTCCCAAACTCACCATATTTCCACATCAACTGCTCATCCAGGAGGTCATAAAAGAACCCGGACAAACATCAAAAGAACTGCAGGCCTCTCTTTCCTCAGTTAAAGGGATATTTCAACATTTTGGCAAATTGGCCTATTGCCGTAATCCCTATAGTCATATGATTAGGTACATTTACCTTTAGTTATCCGTGCCTGTTGTTTTGAGATTCGGGGGGGAGAGACGCGAGCTGCTCAGCGAGCATAATTAAAGTGAACGGTACAGGTCCCTCGCTCCTTCAAAACTCATCAAATAGACAATCCAACAGCTCCAAAATGCTCTCGTGGACAAGTTGTGACCTGCACATTCACTACGCTATGAAATAATAATGTATAATTATGTAACATTACGACACATGAAGCAAATACTCGGAACTACTTTCTTATTTGGAACAAAGCCTTGTTTTGAGTTCCGGAGTAGCTGTAGTAAACATACGCTTTTGAAATCACTCCGCCCAGCTGGTATGTCTGGAATGTAGTTCTGGTTATGCATTTGCCTTTAAAATAACTCTGTCTCATAATAATACATTATTCTTTTATAGCGTGGTGAATGTGCAGGTCACAACTTGTCCACGAGAGCGTTTTGGAGCTGTTGGATCGTGTGTTTGATGAGTTTTGAAGGAGCGAGGGACCTGTACCGTTCACTTTTGTTATGTTCGCTGAGCAGCTCGCGTCTCCCTCCCCCAAATCTCAAAACAACAGGCACGGATAACTAAAGGTAATGTACCTACTCATATGACTATAGGGATTGTGGCAATAGGCCAATTTGCCAAAATGTTGAAATATCCCTTTAAGGTAAGTTTTCACAATTCCACAAAAAAGAAAGGGACTAGGCAAAAATGGCATCCATGGGAGAGCTGCAAGGTGAAAATCACTGTTCTTTTTGGTTAGCAAAGGCTCATCTCATCCCCCCCCCCAAAAAAAAAAAAAAAAAACATCTTGATGCTCCTCCAGACTTTTTTGGATAGTATTCTTTGAACTGATGAGTCAAACGTGGAAATGTTTGGTAGACTTGGGTCCTGTTACATTTGGCATCAAGCTAACACAGCATTTTACAATAAGAACATCATACCAACTGCCAAACGCAGTGGTGATAGTGTGATGGTTCGGGGCTCCTTTGCTGATTCAGGACCTGGGCGAATTGCCATAATCGATGGAAGCATGAATTCTGTTTTTTGCTGGAAAATCCTGAAGAACAAGCCCAGCCATCAGTTCATGACCTGAAACTCCAGTGTAGTTGGGTCATGCAGCAGGACAATGATCAGAAGCGCACAAGTCCACCTTGGTACTGAAAAGGCACAAAATGAAGGTTTTTGAATGCCCGGGAAAAGCCTCGACTTGAACCCAATTGAGATGCTGTGGCATTTCCTTAAACAGGTAGTTCATGCTCAAAAATCCTCCAATGTGGCTGAATTAAAAGAATTCTGCAAAGAAGAGTGAGACAAAATTCCTGCATAACAATTTGAAGGACTTCTTGCCACTTACTGCAGACATTTGATGTCAGTTCTTGCTGCCAGGGGTGGCACAACCAGTCATTATGATTTGGGGGCAATTTTTTTCACAAGTGATATAGGTTTAGAATAACTGTTTATCTTCCATCGGTGAAATGATCATTTAATAATCTAAAACATTTAAATGGAACAAATAAGCAGAAAAAATGATGAAGGGGGCAAATACTTCTTCACAACTCTGTTCATTTATTTTTACTATTTGTGTGTGAGACGGGACCTGTGCCGTTATTGCGTCTGTCTCCTCCTCCATCGTGCTTCATTTGCGGCCGCTCAGGAATGCGCCGGAGATCACTTGGAATTCCGCTGCCGGCTCTCCGATCAGACGGCGTTCCGCTCCGACGGCGCTCATAAATCAGCTGGCCAATTTCACGCAATCACAGGCTGATTACAGGACCTGGAGCCCGGACAGATCTCACTCAAAATCCCGTCCAGTTTGGACTCCTCACAGAAATACCCCATCGCCCCTCTGCGGCTGTGGGGTGGGGGGGTCCCATAATCCCCGAATCAAACATTATTCATGGCTCCGCTCCCCTAATTATGCATAAAAGCGAGAAAAGCGGAGCCATCTGCTGATCTCGCTCAGAAGATCTGGCCAGGGTTCCTGCGTGCCTGTGCTGCCAAGTGGTGGAACTTCATGCTTTTATTGCCTATTTGTGCACTTCTGACTCCGCTGGCTGCCTATATCCTAAAACAAAAGGAAGTATCCGTATTTGGGCATAGCCCTCCTGCCGTCGCCGCTCCAGCTGATTGCTATTGGAAAAGTGGTTCCGTTAAGCGCTTGTAGTTTCAACAGTAATATCGGGCCAATCCAGACCCTGTGCCCGTCCCCCTCTCTCCCCCCAGGATTCATTCACCAGGGTTAAGCAATTCTAAATTGGACCAAAATCAGTTGATCAATTCCTGGACGTGGAACTGAAAGTACAAGCGACTTTATTGACTCTGGAGGTGAATAATTCTTTTGTAAGTGGAATCGGTGAATGCTGGTGCCAGCCTGTTTCAGGACAGCCTGACAGCCTGTTTCAGGACAGCGCCATGCCTGTTCCAGGTGCTCGGCCTCACTTCAGGCTGCTTCGCTGAATTCTCAACACCTCCTGAAAATCAACTTTTTTCTCGACTTACCCTCAAACCCTGAGTTCTTTACTACACTTAGTTCTCTTCCTCAATGTCTGTTCAAAAGTGTTGTTTCTCAAACTTGATAAACATCTTTCACCTGCAAACGTCACTCCAATGCGCTGTAGCATTTTTCTACTTTATGCACATGCTGGATCCAGTTGGATCCAATTCCATCACTCCAATTTGCATGCATGGCCCTCCCATTTACACCCTTACAAACATGGCCGTCAGCACCCATCCTTGTCAGTACCATTTACACCCTCACAAACATGGCCATCGGCACCCATCTTTGTCAATCATTTACACCCTCACAAACATGGGCGTCAGCATCTATCCTTGTCAATCATTTACACCCTCACAAGCATGGCCGTCAGCACCTATCCTTGTCTGTCCCATTTACACCCTCACAAACATGGCTGCCAGCACCCATCCTTGTCCCTTGCTGTGTTTTCATAGTATTTCTTGATTTGGAAAGTGCATTACTTCGAAGGGGTTTGTGTGGCAGCCATGATAAAAGCTGTTTGAATTCTCTCATTTTTAAGGAAATGTGCTTCAGTGCTCTCTTACATATCTCCTTTAGCATTGGGTATACTGGACCACCCTTTATGAAAAGAAAGGAGATAATGCCATCCCACAGTTCCTTGCAGCAGCAGTATTTGAAGCGATGCACCATCCATTCGGACATTCACAGAAACAAATGAACTTCACAGGCAACGGAAGCACAATGACGTTACTTCGTCTAATTGCAGTTGGATTCTCTTGGCACCACGGTCCTGTTTTCCCAAGTCCTTATTAGTTCTCCTTCACATCTTTCCTTAACATCAGAACGTCTTCTACTGAGGCTAATGAAAATGATAGGACACATTTTTTTTTGATAATGCAACCAAAGCCCTTTTCTTTTACATCCTCTCAGACATGGGTGTCAGTAATCATCCTTGTTCCTCCCATTCACACCCTCACAAACATGGCTGCCAGCACCTTCCCCTGTTCACTCTATTTATGACCTTATTAAAATGGCTACTAAAGTATCTCTGACATTTACAGTCTGAATGGTAAATTGAGCTGAAAGTGCTGTGGGCCATATTGCAGGCTGTTATACTCTGAAAAGCTAATCTATGTTTGTGCTGCGACACTCCGTTTCAGGGTAGCAAAAGCTTGCATGTGCCTGTTATAGTGAGTGAGTTAGTCTGTGAATCATGGAGTGAGTGAATTGTTCAGTCAGTGGATGCCGGTCAATCATTGAGCAAGTCGGTCAGTCAATGAGTCTGGCAGGCAGGCGGATAGACATTGGGGGAAAACCATTGATTCTCAGATTTTATTTTTGTCGGCTCTCCCAGGTTTTATGGCTGGTTCTGGTGTCCTGGGTCAGGCTCTGTGAAAGCCAGCATGACCGATAATGTATTACACATAAAAAAAAAGATTTTAAATGGTCTGCTGCACAGAGAGAGCGGGCTATAATCCTGAGATCAGTGCTGCTATTCAAACAGGCTGTATATCTGTGGTCCTGTGGGGCGGGGCTGCTGGCAGGCTGAGCAGGAAACAGGAGACAGGAAACCAGTCTGGGATACAGTTTCCTCTCACCCTGGCTGCTGCATTTACCTCACAGGTACAGTTAGCACCTGGTCATTACACACTCTCTCCATCTATGTTCTCTGCCATCTCCCTCCATCTTTCTGTCATTCTCTCTCTCTCTCTCCCCTCTCTCTCCCTTTCTCATGTCTCTCAATCACTCTTCTTTTTGCTGTTCCTCTCCCATCCCTCTCTCTCTCATTGCCCTTGCTCTGCCCCTCCTTCTTTACCGTCACTAATCCCTCCATCCATCTTTTACTCTTCTCCTCTCTATCAATCCCCTCTCCCCCTCTCCATCTCCTCCTACCTCTCCCACCCTCTCCATCTCTCTGTCCCCTCTCTGTGCCAGATCAGGTCAGTTTTCAGCATTCTGTGGTCTGTTCTACATTTAGCTCACAGTCATACCACCCTGTCGTCTCCTCGCACTCTCTTCCTAAAGTTAGTTCTGGCTGAAGAGGGCTGAAGAGAGCTAAAAACTGGACCTGGCTGCTCTTGTGCTTGTGTGGGCAGCTCTGGGAAAGCCAGTGGTCCCCTGGAGCGGGTGGGCAGGTCACGGCGGAAATCTACTATTGCGTGTTCTGTTACTGAAAAGCTCTCTGAGGTTTACAGCCTGAAGACAAACTGGCAGCCCCCCAGCCCAGCTCAGCATTCGGCTGCTCATGTCCTAATATAACAGGCACATCTCGGAATATATAACTGCTTCCAGATTCAGCCAGACTTGCACTTTACTTTGTGACAACTAAATTGTGTTTTCCCCCTTGCAAAGGCCGGCGCAGGATTATGTTAATGAATTATTTTGTTTATAATTCACATTGCCATCATGGTTTGTGCGAAATAAAAAAAAGTTATTGCTATGTCTGTGCATAGGTGTTTATGTATGTGCATTTTCCACTTGTATGTGTATGGCTGCTTTTTTTCTGTCTGTGTGTGTGTGTGTGTGTGTGTGTGTGTGTGTGTCCTGTGCTCTTGTGTGTCTGTGGTTCAGTGCGTGTGCGTTTACATCCGCGCACCTGAGCCTGTGTTTGTGTATCTGTGCACACGACTGTTTTTGTGTTTTTGCGCGTCTGTGTGTGAGGATGTGTGCATGTGGGTGCATATGCGTGTTTGTGTGCAAGCACCTGAGTGTGTGTGTGTGTGTGTGTGTGTGTGTGGACATGTATTTACCCTGTACAGTGCTCACAGTGCTCTTTAATACCTGAGCCAGTGTTTGAGTGCATCTGTGCAAGTGCCTTAGCTTGTGTTTACGTGTGTCTGAGGGTATGTGTGTTTGCATATGTACATCTGAGCCTGAGTTTGTGCACGTGTGTACATGCATTTACCCTGGACTGCACCCTGTATACCTCGCTCCTTGAGTAACAGTAGTAGCAGTAAGTTCACTAACTCAGCCAGTTGTAGAGCTCCTTCATATGGACGCGAATCAATACAACAGCCTCAGTTCTCACTGCCCTGATCGGACTCCGATCAGATCGGCCCTATCCATCGCTCTACAGTTGGGATGAACTTTCCTTAATCCATCTCATGTTATCCACCACATCCTATCCATGACTGCCTCCCTGCATTACCTCCGTAAGCCTGGATTTCCAAAGCACATTCCTGCAGGATTTCGGCGTCATTTGCACTGTGCCTCCTGATGGTAGTCTCGGAGTAATTAGTGCAGTCCGATAAGCTGCTACATCAGAAAAGAGCGTCTTGCTCTTTGGGGAAAGATTCCTTTAAGTTTATCAGTGCCGACATGAATTAGTATGCAGATCCCTTCTTCTACCTCCCACACAACATAGCCGCATAATTTCTGTCACAGTACTTTTTTTTGGGGGGGAGAGAATATGAGTTTTTTTTTTTTTGTTTGTCCTGACATTTTGGTAAAAAAATCCCAGATTTTCCCAATCTCATAACGGCAGCTTTGAAGTATTAAATGTCTCAAAGCCTTTTTTTGTCTGCTTTACAACGGAGGCCTTAATTAGCACAGATTTTTTTTTTTTTTTTTTGATCCTAGGGTTGTGTGTTTAATGTGAAAATGACAGTTTTACTAGATAACAAACGAAACTGATGGCTGGAATATGGTAATTTGTCATTCGCCCTTTTCTTCTCGGAAAGGGGTTTCCATTTTTCCACTTTTTGTTTCCATTCCATTTTGCGGTGAGAGTAAACATAGCTTTGTTATTTGTCGTTAGCTGAATTCTCCGAGGGCAGCTCTGTAGCGCCAGTGTATCTCCGTAATGTGACAGTTGTGCATGATTAAAGAGTGAAATTATGGAGCAGGAAGTAAACGGGCATGTACTACTCAGTAATAAGCACCCTGCCACAGCAAAACCAGCCGCCATGATCTCCAGGTAGGACGTCACATTCTGAAAGGAGTCACAGAGTGTCATTCGCCACATTTTTACTCGGGTTACGCATTATCATGCTGTTACCCCGCTTTGAAAAGTTGCGAATTTTCTATCTCTAAAACAGTGCGCAAACCCCCTTCCCCCGCCTCCACTCCTGGAGGGCCACAAGGTCTTAAGATACTTGGAACCAGATGAGGCTGGTTAAATCTGCAGTCAGTTAGCTCTACATTTTTAACTTGCTTCTTACTGCTGAGGAAGCTCAGCAGAGAGACTCCACATGGCTCTATAGGTCAGATAGATATATTTTATTGACATCCAGAGCTTCAAGTAATCCAGTTATCTTAAAGCAGGTGAAAAAATATCGCGCCAAAGAACTCTGGTGCCTCTGTTAGATTTAGCATTATTTATTAAAGCATTAGACCACACAGGGGTATGTTATATGGGAAGAGTAGGAGTGTCCATGTCCAGTCTTATCCATAAAGGCCAGTATGGATGCAGGTTTTTGTTTTAAGCACTGCGACATCTAATTCAACTAATTAATAATCAAGACTGCGAAAAAGAGGTCAGAAATTAACAAAAGGCTGCACCCACACCAGCCTTTTTAGGATTAGATTGGACACCACGTTGGTTTCCGTACCTAAAATAAAGGACAGCGACATGCAAGCAATGCGGCTTTGAGTCAAAGAATTTATTAGGCAGTAAAACAGTGCCAGTTCATGCAAAATTTTTGTTATCATCAGGTTACATCCCTCTACTTCTTAGGATGTGCGCAATGCGAAAAAGTCTGTCTCAGCAAGTGCTTTAGTGTTGTAATGAGACTTTTAAAATTTCATATTTCTCTCCTCCAGGATAAAATATTAGCTTGTTTTAAGTTACTGCTTGATTGATGAGTGAAATCTTCTTACCCAGTGGGCACATCTTGAAATTCTCATTTCCCTCTTTCCAAGCCCCCCCCCCAAAAAAAAGAGGGAAAAAAAATATCGCTATCTGCACGCTGTTTTCCCCTCTCTGACTCTGCCGATGCTCTGGATCACCGGTGCGCGCCCTTGTTTGTTTCTGCCGATAATACCGCCACGGCGCTCCTTGAACAGGTGCAGTATGGGAATGTTAATCAGGTGAAGCCGACTACTGCAGTTATTTGCGCGCGGTTCGTGAAAGGATGACGGGCTCACGGTTCTTTTGCATTTTGCACATGCCTTTTTTTTCTGTCGTCGCAGTCGGCAGCCTCTGAGAATCTGTCCGGGCCGTCCGAACCGGAGTGGTACTCTGCTTGGCGTGACACGGCTCTCACGCTCCTTCATCAGGTGGCTTTGAACTCTTAGCTGGTGCCCTTACTGCGGGGCAGATTCGCATTTCATGCGTAAAAGCTAAAAATGCATTACTTCAATTATTTAGGGTACCGTCTGACATTGGAGCGGAGGCGGTTTGCTAATAAAGTTTTCTGGAAAGATTCCTGAATAGGAAGGAGGTAGAGATTAATTTATCCCTGCTTCTTTATTTATAACGTCTTGTCCTTTTTTTTGTTCATACTTCATGGTGAGTCACCCTCAAGTTCCACTCTTGCTTTTTTTGTAGAAATCACAACTCGGTGCAAACTGTATGCATTTCGACTGTACCACTGTGTAAATACAACTTCTTTCACTTTTGGCTCATTACTCCTGAACACTGGATTTGAAAGCAATGAATATTAGGTTGGAGTAGGTAATGTAGGCCTTAATTTCTCAGTATTTATAGCCAATATGTATGAAGATTGTTGGAATTACAGCCCTTCATATGCAGTGTTCCTGTCCAAATACATATGGACTGGTGTCCTGATCGTAAGCTTTTTTTTAATTTCCATAATTTAATGATCAGGCCCCTCCTTCACTTTACTTTCTTCCCTTTATCAAACAGAGACGATCAGGAGCTGCTTACTCGATTGCAGGCCTCCCCCCCTGTAGAAATCTGCATAGCTTTTCTGCATCATCAGCAGTTATCACACCAACTTTACTCTAAATATACCCCAGACTTCCCTGGTCTGACATCTTCACACACAAACTCTCAGGATTGCCAGAAACTCTGCCAGGGATTTTTGGCCCGAAGAAAAGATCTCGTTTGGGGCTCCAAAGCCCAGACCTCCCATCCGTGCACAATTAAAGCACACTTTTTTTAGGGTCCCCATCAGTCCCGGCTCTTGGAGTTGTCCCAACTACCCCCCCTCCCCCCCACCCAGATAGCCATTTCACAGTGTACTGTAAGGTGCAGAGTGTTAAGGCATACAGTGAGCAGTGTTCAACCACTAAAACTCTAAGCGGCTCAGCCAAATTGCAAAACTGTGGGTCGTGTGGGATGCTGAAAAGACGAGGTGTTGACTGTGGGCCCGGACTCGGTCCCAGTCCACCCTTTAACTTTGAATAATGGATATACGCTGAATAAGTGTCGATTTTGCATTGCGTTTCATTTCTCCTGGTCTCGCCCGGCATTCCTCTATCTCGTCTCTCCATTCCGTGCGACTGCTGACCCCGTAATTCCCTCATAGACGCTGAATGTTACAGTTGTTTTAAATTCAACAAAAGGAAGGATTTCAGCCTCCCTCCCTCCATGCGTCCCCTGATCCAGACGAGTGGGATTCTGGGTAATTAGTCTGATCTCAGGTTAGCCGCAGGACATCAGTCAGCAGATTCTCGCACGGTTGACGCTGGGAAACGCGCCGGGGCTGAACGCGCCGATTTGTATTCCGGCCCGAGCTCCCAGGAAGGCTGTGGAAACGATACGTTAGTCTGAATTTTAACTGTGCCGGCAATATTTTCACTTCCCATTTCTGCCTTCACTCGGCAGGAATGCCCGCAAATTTGGTGACCTTGTCTGTTCTGGGCAGGTGTAAAATCCTCTGTGCCGTATCTGTGAGCATCTCGACGCACTCTGTTTCATGCTCGTTCACTCAGTCTTATTTGAGAGTGGTTCGGGTTGCAAGAGATGGGCACATTTGATAATATTCCCCTGACTGACTGTACAGCTCTGTTAACCCTTAGGGGGCTATATGCAGCTATCGTTGCTCTATGATGCAAGATATCAAAATCAAAGCTGTTGAAAACTTATCATGTGGCGACTTGTTGCGGGAGCTCTTTTAAACAAGTCGCCACCTGATAGGTTTTCAACAGCACAAGGTAATTAAATTTATATTTTAAAAAAATTGATTTCAGCATTCTTGGGGTTAATGTCTGCCATTTTCTGACTTGTGCTGATGGTCTGTTACCGAGGGATTTCTTCACTGGTGCGCCTTTCTTTTGCCTTGTGCTATTCATGTGTTCAGACCTGGCAACTTCCCTCATGCATCTCTGCGAAAGGTCCATGTGATGTTTGGCATAATAAGTGCTATACAAATAAAATGTAATTGAACTCTGAAGCCTTGCAGTTCAGCCCTTCTCATCACTTTACCCGCTCCTGCACTATTCACCCATACATCTGAACTGCAGGGCTCTACAGTAATCCCATTTTAGCATCATTATCACCTCATACCTTAACGTGTGCTTAATAGGGAAATAATTTGGGAGCTCATTATGTAGTTGGGGTGAATTAGTGTGCACCTGCACTTTTGAACTTGGGAGCACATGTGAACCTTGTGGGAGGGGCGGGGGGTGTTTGGAGATGTTCGTAGAGAACATTGCAACTTCTGACTTCAGTGGCTCTTTCTCTTTGATCAGTAGCACATACTATATTCTGCAGTGTTGGAAGAGCAGGTCTTCATGTTTGTTTTGAAGTTGGCGTAATGTTCAGTTGTGTTGACATTTCGTCAGCAGAGCATGCGCTAGCTGTGTTTCTCGGGCCTCTCGTCTACCCACCTTGGAATTGCTGCACTTCAGTTATTGATATTAGCAGTCGTGTTAGCACCGTGTAATTCTCTGGAGAACTGTGCTCACTGATGTGTTGTGAAGTATAATCAGCATGCAGGTGGTATCACTATTGCATGTTTTCGCTAAAGATCGTAGCGAGTGTGAGAGTACCTCCAGGAACTCGTGACTAACCCTGTTCCTGGAGGTCTACTTGCAGAATGCTTGAGATTTTCATTTCAAACCTAATTTCATACGAATGATTCTGGCTATACTGTGTACTGTAGCCTAATTACAGTGAGTCAGATCAGATCTCTGTTGATTGAGGTGTGCTTTGTTTAGGTTGTAAATGGAAAAACTATTGAATACTATTTTGTTCCCACTGTTGCTAGGGTGCTACACAGAGGGCTGTCCATGAGTAGGCACATGGTAGCTCTTTGACTGCTGTGGCAAGCTATTATACATGTCTTTTTTCTATGACAGGCTTATAGGCTTATTATTTCAGTTTTAATGTGTTTCTGGTTGGCCTGGATGTTTCTATGTTTTTTTTTTTTTCTTTCTGTTTGTTGAATGTTATTTTTATATGTTTCCAGAAGTTTCTGATATCTTGCCCGCTTTTCACAGCCAACTGTATGGAGCCCTAGAGTTCATTGAAAATGCACTGCAAGTAAATCAAACTTTTGCGGCCCGTTGGAAGCGTGAAAACAGAAAGCACTAATGCTGAAATTATTTGTACAAACTGTCCTTTAAGAGAAGAGGAAGCCATCAGCGCACAGCACACATCCTTTCATTCCCTTTAAGAGCGGAGTTAGTCCGTTTAAGAGAAAAGCCAGCGCGATGGTGGGAGAGACCCAGATGAATGGGCTTTATTTACCAGCCGGAGGAGCTGTATTTCTCCCGCGTCAGGGCCTGGTGCGCTGAATGGCTGGCTGCTTTTACATCGCCATCAGGGGCCCGTCCACCCACTCATCCTGGGGTGGGTCTGCCTATTATAGATCAGCATCAGGTTTTACAGTAACTTCAGGGAATGGATTTTCCCCAGCTTGCATCCATCAGCAATGACTGAAATATTTACTCCATTTGTGGAGTTCACATCCCCCTTGTTTACTTTGTGTTCTTGGTTTAATCAGCTATAAGACAATTATACGTGTTCATGAGTGGGGCTGGCTGTGTGTATCTATGCTGTGGTATGGGTGGGTTGTGTTTATTCATGCAGTTAAACCTATAAAGTGACTGGTATGGTAGTGCTGCCTTGGCTGTCCTGATTTTACCAGTCAGAACAAACAGTCAGATGTAAAAGCGTGCAAAAGTTTCTGAACTTAGTGAAAAAGAGAATTGGTGAAAGTGAAGTTGAAGCATACTTTGCCTCTGTATGTTTCTCTCTGGTGTGATGGCCTTTATTCTGTCTGTTTTATTCTTTCTCTTTCGTTTCAGATGAACATGGACATTTGAAAATATACCTGCCCAAGAAGCTGCTGGAATGCCTGCCAAAATGCTCCTCGCTACCTAAAGAGAGGCACCGGTGGAACACCAATGAGGTAAGAACAGTCGCCACAGTGCGAAATATGATTGGCCGGAGAGTTGGAGTACTACGATGTCGGATTGGCTGGAAGGTAGGCAGAGTTGCTGTGATGGAAGAGCCTCGGAGACAAAGCACAAATAGGTCCCGCCCTCTCGGAGGGAAAAACGAACCATGACCCTCCATTGATTGGCGTCTTCTTGTCTTTTTAGCCTGCTAGCTGAAATTATAAAAATGCCCAAATATTGCTGTGTGACAGGATGCACCACAAACAATTTAAAGAATCCAAAACTCAATTTTTATAAGAGTCTGAACCACAAAACTGAGCCAATAAGGAGAGAAAATTGGATCTGAGCAAGGAGACGGATTAAATCACTTCATACTCTGATACGAAATGTGTGACCAAGAAGGGATCAGGAGCACAGAGGCAGTACAGTTCACTGCTAACAACAATTTCCAATGACTTGGTACTACATGAAGATGCTACCTTTTCTCCTCTGTCTGTTGGCAAGGTACATAAAAATTCTGAAAAGCTGCTGTGCGGTGGGATGCACTACCAACAGCGTAAAGAACCCAGAACTAAGTTTTAATCAAAAATCAAACTGGAAAACAGCCTTAAAAACTGAGTTGTGTTCCTATAAGAACTTATGTTAGCTAGCTACAACCCATCGCTAACAAACTGTAGTATGTTCTTACATCTCCTCGATGCCGCGCGCCCTGCTATTCAAAGTCAATGTTCTCTTCTTGCTGGTTCAGTTTTGTGGTTATGAATCTTATTAAAATTGAGTTTTGGATTCTTTAACTTGTTTGTGGTGCTTTCTGTCACAAAACAACGTGTACACATTTTTTTTATTTCAGCTAGCAGACCAAAAAAAAAGAAACGCTCTCACGCAGTGCAAAGTAAATGGAGGGTGATGGGTTGTTTTCCCCTCCGATGGGCGTGGTTTCACATATGATGCCATGCGCTCTGTTTCTATGCCAACATGGAGTTGTGTTGTCGGGAGGCTGAATGACTGATCAGCCATTCTGTATGAGAGTGTGTGTGTTTGTTTGCACGTGTGTGTGCGTGCGCACATATGTCCATTTTTGCGTGCATCTTTTAAACTTTAATGCTCATTCAGAGCTTCATGCTTTAATTCTTTGTTTGCAACCATGCGACCAAAATCTTTGGCGACTAGTGCCGGCACCATGTTGGATGACAAGTAACCGTCCAAGATGGCATTGCAGGAGGGTGGTGAGCTTGTATTTTCTGAGCATTACAAGAAACTGCAAGGTCCCGAGAAAAAGTAATACAAGGATGAAAGGATGAAGTATATTTATGAGGCTTCGAACCCCACAGGCTGAAAAAAATCAACTTTGAAGATAATGTGGCACTTTGGAGTAAATATAAGCAGCATTGAACACAACTTTGATCACAAAGACTGCTTGGGTAAGACATATTTTATGGTTATGGCTGTCTGAAATTAGTTTATTTTTGCTCTTTTTCGCCTGCTAATTCCATGGGTTTTGGTCATAGAGTGATAAACCTTATATAGTTAGAATCCGTAGAGTCTGTACTTCTACATGATGTATCGCTTGTGTGGTATAAGAAAGTTATGGATTCGCTAGCACCACATATGTGGCACTTTCACCATTCGCATGTTTTTCTATGAGCTCATTTAGTTGCTTGGTGTTTGGGTTCGAGAGGTTAAAATGATCTTCCTAATGCAAAAGCTAATGGGTCAGTTTCACAGACACAGATTAAGTTTAATCCTAGACTAAATTCAGATTTCAGTTGAGAATTTCCATACAAAATTCTGTTCAGTCCAGGACTACACTTAGTTAATGACTCTGAAACCGGCCCTATAAGTTTAGACTTAAGCTAACCTCCTATAAAATGAATGCTAAATACGCAAGTGTATGAAGTTTCCACTCCGTTAGATCTGCACTGGAAATGTTTGCGATCTGCTTATTTCATCGCATTCAACTCAGGTTTTCCATTTCTTCCCCTTGACTTAAGATTAATGATGTGCAACAGAAAAAAACGGAAATGATTGTCCCTTCTTTTGTCATGGCTGCTGCCAACAATGGCTCAAAGCACCCCCATGGGATCAGAATTATTCAGTTGTCTTCGGTCGCTGTCTGGGTCACGATGTCATCCAACATGGCCGACTTCCAGTTTAACCCTTAGAGCACTAAAGCAAAATGGTGTTGCTCAATGATGTAAGATATCAAGTTCAAAGAGGAGGCTTTCAACAGCACAAGATAATTCGATTTATAATTTTTTTGAAAATTTATTTTAGCGCTCTATGGGTTAAACTTCTTAAATTATGCGTGACGTCAGTTGCATACAAAGAATACCCCAGAAATCTTTGGATTTCACAGCAGTGACATAATGTACAGTTCAGGGTGCCTTTTGAAATAAAATCTTTGTGTTTATGTTTTGAGATTAATTTTCAAAAAGAATGCAGATGAGCTGAATCTGTCAGAGTAAACACAAAAATAATATGCTAAAAATTCTGCTCAACACATAAGCTCAGGTTAATCTGTAAACTGATATCTGAATGCATTTTTCCTGTGCTAAGAGGCTGGTCCTCAGCTGCACCGTTTTTTCCAGAACTTTTGTCCAGAATGTGGAATTTCTGCTTCTTAACAGAGAGGGGCAGAAGCTCCGCTGCTGGGTTTGTTCTGCATGTTTCAGACACGGATGATGGTGCACACTACGTAAAGCAGAGGTGCGCGCAGAGTTTTAAAACAGAGCGAAAGGCTCGGGAATAGAGTTCTGATGTCTTCATCGTAAACGTGCCTTTTAACAGTTTAAAATGTGGAGAAAAACTTACAAAGCTTTCGCCGTAACGCTGGAATGGTTTCACATTGTGCTTGTGCCCATTTCTATAATTGCCCACTTCTTTTGTACACTGTAAACCCCAGAGGATTCAAATGTACACACTGTGAGAGAGAGATATGGATTTATGCTTGTAGGGCGGTCTATTTCATTCTTATATTAGAGGCAATTTAGCACGATTAGCACTTTGGAAGTGTTAGGTCTTTGACTTGGCAATGCGAAAGAAACGTTTTTTTTTCCACTTGCCAATAAACCAAGCAAAGTGAAATCAAAAGGGAAAACTAAAAAAGGATCTCGCTGTCCCTAGCGACCGTGCACAAGCTTTAAGTGGCTAATTGGTTTATTGCCTGTTTGGTTCATAGCCGAACCGAGTGCACACCGAGAGAAGGTGAATTCTGTTACACTGGTGCGGTAAGGTTCAAACAGACTGTGAGCTGTCACAGTTATCACGGTGGAAACATCGGTAAAATGAACGAGGGGTGGTGTTTAGCTGTCTGCAAATGAGTTTGACGCTGACTGCCAGACAGGACGCATTGCGTTGGTGGTATTACTGTTACGAGAGCAGGACAGAAGCGGCGGTCTTTTCATAACGGCGAGCTTTTGAGCCTGAGGTGATTTTTTTTTTTTTCATATGCGCAACAAGCAATGGATGTGGGCTTAACGTCAGCCTTTCAGCTCTTGTGTGTGGAAAATGAATCCCATATATTTGAATGCTTGTAGAAAATGCAGTAGGTATTTCACTCTGGGTGTCCTTGACCAGCAGGCCAACTGTTTTCAATTGGTTCATTTCATATTTCACCCCCACAACATCTCCATCTCCCCTCTATCATTCAATGGAAATGAGACTGTGGGATCTTTCTCTCCTGCTTTTCAAAATATGTCCTCCATGTTCAAATAGGTGTGTATCTGCATATGTGTGTGAGTGGGTGTGCATATGTGGGTGTGCGTGCGTGTGTGGGAAGTGTGTGTGTGCGTGTGTTTACGCGTGGACGTGTGTATGTATGTGTGTTTGTGCATGTGTGCATGTGGGAGGTATGCTTGTTTGTGCTTGGGTGTTTGGGAACTGTGTGCGCCCGCGGGTGTGTGTGTGTGTGTGTGTGTGTGTGTCTTTATGCGTGTGTGCATAAGTGCTTGTGTGCACGTGTGTGTGAGCGTGTGTGTGCATGTGCGCACGTGTGTGTGCGTGTGTGTGTGTGTGTTCACATGTGCATGCGCGCGCGCGTGTGTGTGTGTTCACATGCGTGTGTGTGCGCGCCTGTGTGTGTGCCTGTGTGCGTGTGTAAGAACGCATTGGGTATTCCACTTTCCACACGGGTCTCTCTTGAGACTGGAACTAAACATTGTTTAGCCGCTTAAGGCTGGGGGGATTGTTAAATGATTGCTATTGCAGAAAGTTTCTCTGCAGAAAATTCATAATCTGCCAGCAGAAACAGTTGCATTTTTAATGCAATTGATCCCGGCGAAGTACGCCAGGTTTTAGCGCATTAACCGACCGGCGACTGTACCAGCGGAGCCTCAGGGACAGCGTCATCAGCGACCGCCATCCCCACCCCTCGTGTGTGTGCTCCGTCATGCACAGGTTCTGAAACGCATTTCCCCCTCTTTTGAAGGGTGACTCTGTTTTTTTTCCAGGGGAAAGTTGTCGGCTGAGTGTAGGAGGGATGTAGCATCGTAAAGCCCTTATTAATTGGGTTGGGGACAATTTCCAGGTGTAGAATACAGCCCTTTCAGATCCCAACCCCCTGACCCCCTTATGGACAATCCAGCATCAGACCGAGACCTGATAAAATCAGTGATGACAAACTGCCCACCCCCCTTTCCTTTCATAAAATTACATTTTTGGATGCTCACCAAAAGGAGGGTTTTGCCACCGCACTGTTCTTTATTTAGTCTCGACGGATATGACTCTGTCAGGGGAAGTTGTGCATGTGGGCGGATTGATGGCCAGACTAATGTAAACAAAGGAAACGAATAGCTGCAGGAAGACTGGTGAACACTCGCTCAGTGGCACAGTACAGCATGTAAATAATGGCTGTTCATTCCTGAGCCTCATGGGTTGTGTTGAGATTACTGGAGCAGGATGAGGACTGTTTGCGATATCCACACGTGAGCAGAATTATGCCGCTTCTTTTATTTAAACCCATAGTTTTGTGCAAGCCGGTACATCAGTCCCATTTTAACTCCTGTTTTTAACCCTGGTTTGTGTTCTCCAATGTTTCCAGTCGTATGTGCTTGCTGTATTTTTGTTGGACTGATCACACTATCCGGTGCTCAGTGCTCCCACTGTAATTTAAAAAAATTGAATTGGGGAAAAAAAATTCCCTCCATGAATCGGTTAGCGTAATGTTTTCATCTGGGCTGGATGTGGCGGATTGTTATTTCCTTCTTCTTGACCTGCAGTGTTTTACGTGTAGTCTAAATTAATTACTGTATCGGAATTGATTTAAAAAAAGCGCAGGCTCGTTGACACATGACTGCCGCTGGCTGCGGCTCTGCAGGATGTATGTGGAGCTGTTTACTGGCAGAAAGCAACCAGCGCACCTGGGAAGCTCAGCACTGTTTGACACTTTCCTGGCTTTTATGAAGGCTGCACTTGCCTCTTTTACATAGTAACCACATATAATGCTCTTGACGGAGAGTGGATTCATGTTTAAGGCATATTCAGCTAAAGCATCTCCTGCAAATCTGTAAAGATTTTACATTCCAACTGCTTTCCAATATTTATCTGCACTGCTCATTTCACCAATGGTGGCAGTATGCTCCATATGAGTAAATGTCCACCCCGCCTAAATAAAAACTAAAGAGGAAGACTGGGAGGCCAGGGCTTTAAGTGCTCCTGTTTGAGGTGAGATGTGACTTGCGCGCTCCTAGAAGGAATGGGCCCTCCAGGCAAGTGTGGATATTTGGGACAGACTTTGGATGGGTGTAGAGAAGACTGTGGTTTCGCTTGTGAGACTCTCAGTGGAAGGTAAGCCTGATTTTGGATGCCCATACAGAAGATGACACACCTAATGACAAAAGCTCCCTTCCAGCTTCCCTTGTTGGCTCTTAAAATTTTTCAAATATTTTCAACTCAGCCAGTTGTTGACCAGCTGAGTTATTAAGATGGCATCAACACCGTTGATGTCTATCATCTGTGGCCTGTTGTTCGTCGTCAGTCATCTGAAATCAATTTGACCTGTGATCTCTCAACAGTCACAAATAGTGATCAAATCAGGCCAAACTTGGTGCACAACATCTTCAGCACGTACTCTCCTTTGGAATTGCATTGTAGTCCCACACCCCCAGAATTGGGCTCGACAGGGTGGTCATAATAAAATACTGAAGTTGCAGACACCTATTTGAACGACCTGTAAGCTCAGGCAGTCACAAAGATTGATCTTACTTGATGAAACTTTGCATATGCATCTTTAGGATGTAAACTAATTTGTGATTTTGTTTCAGCATTTTATCGGTCTCCCAAATGGCCATGGCAGGGTGGCCGACCAGTTGAGTTTCAGCTTCAGTTGAAACTCTAGGTTTCTTTATCAGATGAGATTTAGGAGACGTGTTGCACTTTGAGAGGTAGTCATTGGTCATCAGCCTCCTATTGCTTGGGGCCAATTTTGAGAGCACTTGTTAAGGCTCTGGGGTCTTAAGAATCATCAGACCAGTCCACAAGGGTCTGAAGTCAAAAATGAACAGTGAAATATCGAATGTCTTTCTGACTCCCTAAGCCCCGCCCACCCATGGGCATCCATAACTGAGAGTGAAATAATGTCTCAGGCCCCCTAAGCCCTGCCCACTCATGGGCATCAATAACGAAGAGTGAAATATAGAATGTCTTTCTGACCTCCTAAGCTCCGCCCACCCATGGGCATCCATAACAAAGAGTGAAATAAAGAATGTCTCTCTGACCCCCTAAGCCCCGCCCACCCATGGGCATCAATAACGAAGAGTGAAATATAGAATGTTTTTCTGACCCCCTAAGCTCCGCCCACCCGTGGGCATCAATCTTCCTAATTTTACCCTGTAATAAATGGCTGAATAAGTGTCTCGTGGCCTCAGTGTTCCCCTTGTGTATTTGTGAAGAGACGGTGAGCAGGAATACATTTCAGACATTACTCTGGAAGATTAGATAAACCCGACTGATGAAAATCTGAGGAAAGTGAAGTGGTTGGGGGGGGGTGGAGTGAGGTGCTGGGGGTTGAGACGCTCGAAGGGGATTTGATGATAATGTAAGCGAGGTCGTGCCCAGCCTGTGAAACTCGGATTAAAAATGGAATCTGGGGAAAGCCTTGACATTTTACAGGAGGGTATTAATGAATTTTCCAACATTCTCGAAATGGAAAATAAACTTTGGAACAGACTGCAAATGAGTAAACAGATCCATCCAAGACAAGAGGGATGCTTCACAGACAAATGATTTGGACCTTAGTTTCTGTCGTATGTGTGTGCGTGCGTGTGTGTGTATGTATGCGCACAAGTGTGTGCGTGTGTCTGCATGAGTGTGTTTGTGTGCACGCACTTGTGTGATGTGCGAGCGCGTGCATGCGTGTGTGTGTGTGTGTGTGTGTTTGGGCGTGTGCATGTGTGTATGTGTGTATAGGCGTGTGTGTGTGTGTGTGTGTGTGTGTGTGTGTCTTTTGGGTGTGTTTGACTTTTGCCATTGGCTCCAGTACAAGACTCAGAGAAGCTGGTGTCATCAAATTCCACTCTTGCTGGTACAGTGCCCTGTATGGTCCAGTGCGATGATCTCAGTTTCCCCAAACCGTCCTGCTCAGATTAAAATGGTTGTTTTCTCTCTTGTACTGGAATGCACAACGTTGGGAGGGTGATTATCCTCTGTGCTCGCTCAAGGTCAAACAGAGTGCGGCTCTTGGTCACAAGCAGACCTGTGGACCAAATTTTCAGATTAGCTTTTTCCTCGCCTCTGCTTATTCAGGACTATTTCTATTGGTTAAAAAAGAGCTGAAAGGTACATAAGAGGAGGTGGAAGTGTAAAGATTGAAGGTGGCCATGATGTCACATGGAGGAATAAGGAGTGGTTTGGAACTAATTCTCTTGCACCGAAAGATTGCACGGTGACAATTAAATGCACACGCATGCATGCATTCCCACGCTTACAGAAGCACATCCATGCATATGCACACACATTCCTGTGTGAATGGAGCAGAGTTGGGACCAAGTCATCATGTCCAAGTCAAATCAAGTCACTGGTCATTAGCTCAAACTCAAAGCAGACGAGGGAGAGCAATGAGGAGTGAAAGGGGGCAGGGGAACAAACTAGACAATGAGCTTACTAATTAACAAGCAGAGTGGGGAAAGCTGAAAGTGTTAAAAGCTTAGATACATTTAGGATCAGAAAGGGGTCAATGTCAACATGAAATGCAGCTCATGGCTCTCTCAGCTTTGCCCACTCTGCTTGTTAATTAGTAAGCTCATGGTCTAATTTGTTCCCCCGCCCCCTTTCACTCCTCATTGCTCTCCCTCGTCTGCTTTGAGTTTGAGCTAATGACCAGTGACTTGATTTGACTTGGACATGATGACTTGGTCCCAACTCTGGAATGGAGGATGCAACTTAAACGCACATTGACACACTGCCATTCTCACACAGCTGGTTGCAGAATCACAGAATGTGGACTCTTCAACAAATGCAAACTTCACGAGTCTACAATGGTACGCCCTTTTGCCAACCCACACGCGCACACACATTCATTGTTATAAACTTGCACCTTTTTTTGCCAGTTATTTTAACTGTAATTTTACAATCAGTTTATAACAAAGGTTCAAGCGTACATTCGTAAAGAGACCTCAGTGCAGAGAACAGCTGATGTGGTGCTGAGACTGTAATGTTATTCAGCATTTTTGACCTTCATGTGGGAATACAAAAATTCCTCCTCCATGGCTTTGATGGGTGTGACAGCGGGGCTGTCTTGTCTTGGCGAAGTACTCCAGTGTCAGTTTGCCTGATACGAGGCTAGCTTTAGCACCCCCAGAGCCATGCAGTGCGGGGCCTGCTACGGTGACAGCTCTCTCTCTCTCTCTCTCTCTCTCTCTCTCTCTCTCTCTCTCTCTCTCTCTCTCTCTCCTATCCTTCTTTAAAAACAGCAAACGATCGTGTGGATTAGTTCGCTCGATGGCTTTGTAGTCTTCAGGCGCTGTATGCTGTTAGCTGGCTGTGCTGACCTCCCTCGGACATCCTCACTGGTGCAGCCAGAGATCTGGATCTCAGATTTACCTGCAGGGCAAATGAAAGAGCTGCTCTGGAGAAGTTGTTTATACACATGACACACCCAAAAACACATATATTCAATGCTGCAGCTGACTGCACGACACCTTTATCAAATTCTGCCCCAATGTTAAATGCCGTACCTGTCAGCCAAGCACAGCAGGTAGAGAAAAAGAGTAATTTGCGAACTGTTTCTGATATCCGCATCAATTCAGTGAACAACACATATAAACACATTTACTGGAGGGGAAATGGATGCAAAGGCTCTTGCACATACAGATGGATGAGAAACTTAAGGAAAAGCCTGAGTGAATGAGTGCAGAAATGTTGTGTGGGGGGGGGCATTTTTCTGGAATGTTCTGTATCCACTTGCTCCCTTAAAACAGGGGTGTCAAACTGGTCCATAACCTGCAGCCCCTTGGGCCTTTTTTCATTCCAATCGAGCAGAAGCACACCTGATAGAACTAATCAACTGTGCAGGCGGAGATCAGTAGATTAAATCTCTTGTATCAGGTGTTTGGTTAGATTGAACACCAGCAGCCCCTCGGCACTTTTATGGACCAGTTTGACACGACTGCTTTATAAGGAAGGGTCACTCCAAATCATAATTTTTCTTGATCTACTTTATCCTATGATTACTTTTCTATCATGACGGGAGTGGTCTCTTCTAGGATGACTGTAACCCCATCCATTGGGGTTACAATGAAAGCATGAAAATGATATGAACCATATGCAATGGCCTTGGCAATCTCCAAATCTCCACCCTGTCGAACACTTATGGGAAATTTTCAAACGGCAGGTTAAATGGCACTTTCCATTGCCATCATCAAAATGTGAAACTGGGAAATTTCTATCATCTTGTATCTTACATCTGGGGCGAACAGTGTTTCATCCCTCGCTCCACTACAGTTCCAGGGATTTGTAAGATCGATGCTATATAGGCCCAACCTGTTAATAAGACAATATGCTGGTTTTACTTTGTTTGTCACTCATCGGTATGTACAGTATGTGTTCGTGTATGTAGTTAATGTGATGGTTCATATACATTTGTGTAAAAGTATGATAGTAGACTTGCAAAAGCACTCAGATTAGACGAATTTCTATTTACGAAAACATGCACCCATACAAATGTGAAGTGTAAACATAATGGCATTTTACATTTCAACTATCTCCTGGCACCTCCTCGCCAAATAATCTTCTCCCTCCCCCTGACCTTCACTGCCTGAATCACGACCCACATTTTGTTTCTGACTCAAGCTTCCTCAGCTTCTTCCAGTAATTTGCTGGATCTTCTATATTTTGTTTCCGTTACGACTACAAATACAGTAAAGCCGCTTTCACACCGGACGCGAAACGAATTTTTTGCACGACAGATTACATTCAAAGTCAATGCAAAGACGCGAATACACGCGTTTCCGGTATGAAAGCGGCGTAATGCTAGAGTCAGTCTTTGATTTTATTTCTGGGTACTTAATAGCAAATTGACGGACAGGTGATTATAGGCGAAATCCTTCTCTTGGGGAGGCGTGTGTGGGGTTGTGTGTCTGAAGGACGTGCGGCTGCCCTGTGATTTGAGACGGAGGAGCCGTGTGGGACTGGGGCCCTCGGTTTCTTCTTTTCTCCCCGACGGTCAAACTGTCTCGGTGGTGGAGTGAACTGAATTTCTGAAGTGTCTCTCAGTACCACAGGCTGGCATTCAGTGAAGAGTCCTCAGTGCTACTCTCAAAAGGCTTGAAGTGGACAAAAAAGAAAGAAAACAAATTGGGATACTGGGATATGAGAGTGAGTAAACACAGCAGAAAGGGCAAGGAGTCTTTAAACAGTCTCCTCCTCATTCTTTATAAGAGTGCTTGGAGAAAGCACCTGAAAGTGGCACTCGAGCAGCAGTTTTAAACTGGTCAGAGAAGGTCTGCTGGAGCTGTGCCCTGTTCCTGCGAGGTCAGTGACATCACAGTTATAGGTGTGACCACTGTGAGCATGGGGGAGGGGCCTGTTGTTGCAGTGGCTTGAAACCTCAGGTAGGGTGTCCAGTAAAGTGTAGTTTATAATTATTCATAGAGCGGCAAATTTTCTGCCTTTTAGACCTCAAATCCAGCGCTTAGGATTTGCGGACAGTGATTATGTGATTATAATGGACGAATACCTTTAATTTGCAGGTCTTGTCAGTCACATCAAGTGAACCATGTTTTGATTTTGGCTTTTTTTTTTTTTTTTTTTTGAATGCAACTGTGGAACTGTAATTACAGTCTTTATAAACTAGAGTGAAAGTTGAATCAGATGGAACTTTTTTCAATTATTTTTTTTTTCTATTTAGATTTATTCAATTTATTTTATTACCCTATACATTTCTGTTCTGTTATTAACCGTATTGTATTACATATTGCATATGTGTTCGCATTTTTTGTGGCATCAGTGTGGACAATAAATTCCAAAATAATCAGTGTAACTGACCAAATATTGTATTTGAATATTTAACTGCAATAAGGCTGAGATGACTTGCCGAGCGCTTGGTTTGGTATTGGCCTAAAAAGCCTGTCAATTCAAAAAAACAAATGAAGAAAAAGAGAAAATATCTTTTAGTTTTATGCTTTCTCATCTGTATTAATAAAAAGATGCCAAAGAACGATGAATAAAATAATAAAAAGCTCATTGCGAGTATTAATTTCCCTGGCTGATGGTGCGAGCACGGATCCCTCGGCTGTGAGATATTATTTGGCCTAACTTTGCACATAAATTTTGAGGAAAACCGTGGATTTTAGTTTTTAGATATTCAATCTTGCATGGAGCCTGTTTAAATGTGGGATTAATGGGCAAGACTCATGCCTAGAATTTAATATCACCTTTCAGACTGTATGCTAGACGGACTCCAGTCTGTCAGATTTATTTGTTCTTGTCCTGTTGCCATCACAGAAGTGCCGCCTGTGGAACAGGATGAGGCGGGGCTAAAAAAAAAATCTCTTACTGATGATGTCATCATGTAACCGCAATGGCTGCGACGGAGTTTTGCAATGTAAATTTGGCCAGACCATACATCTCAGTTTCCACCCCTCCACCCTTTTTTTTCATCCTGGAAACCATAAGAAAATGTGACAATTAAGGTGGAAAAATCTCAGTGTATTCACACTGCCACAGACGTTTAATTGAAAATACTTCTCAATGAGGATGGTATGGTATGTTATAAAAGTGTTTGACCTAATGTTCTTCAATTATGATAATAATAACAACAGTAGTAATTATACAGTTCTCTAGAAGACAGGTGATGTACAGTGTATACTTTACATTATATTCACTCTGTCCATTACATATTTTACAGATACAGAGATTGCACTTATCCCAAGTGACAGCCATTATGCTTGAGGCAGGAATAGAACCTGTTACCTCTTGGCTTGCTGCTCTAGATTCCTGAACTGTTGTTTGCCACCATCTTCTCCTCTCTCACTATTTGTCCTGGTCTTTGGATGGTCTTGTTCTTTGGAACTACTGGTTGCAAGAGAGAGGCTGAGAGTCAACCATTCTTTGCCCTCTGGGGCGACCCGATGAAACCGTCACATATTGGGCCACACAACTTCAGAAAATCGTACATTCTAATATTTTCGCAGGCCCCTGTCAGTTAGGCCCCTTTGAAACGTCTCAACTCCCCCATCCATTATTGCGGCCCTGTTTGTCCTTGAACTTTCAGTGACGATTACAAGCCCCATTAGTTTTTATTTTTTGTATTGTTTTCTCTGCAGGCTGGTAGTCACGCCCAGCATCTAAACCTAACCCTGTTCCATTCAACCCCTATCCTCAGGTCCTGCTTTGCTTGGCTGTTGGATTACATTACACCTTGATGGATTTTTCCAGACAGGTGTGACGTCAGCATTTTCATAGACAAAGCACGGCCATTTTTAACCCCCCCCTTCCCATAATCCCCTGCAGCGGCGAGACGAAGGGCTCTGATGGTATCGGCGCTCCAGACGGCGCACTGAAAACTCCTAAAACCCGTTATTTCAGTCGGCCCAGAGTTATGTGCTTCCCCCTGTAATGGCATTCAGTGCAGGGAGACTCTTAATCGTTCCCAGCAAAAGTAATTTCCAGTGGCTTTTATTGATGGTGATGCTTAAATGGTGTGTTTTTATTAGGTATAGATAAAACATCATCTCGGCTCCTTAAATGGAGGTATGGCTCCCTGTTCTTTCTGCCCCAAGCCCTGGTTGCTATGGAAGTGTGATTTGGGTCTCTGATTGGCCATCTCTTTTCTCCCTGCAGTTCTAGTGTCGCTGTGCCAGGGTCATATAAACAGGTGGGCTTATTTAGAGGGGAATTATGATGTCCGGTGCAGCTATTTTTTTTATTCACTGTGATAACTTTTGGCAATTCGGTCATGGTAACCATTCATTTCCCATCTCCATTAATGTGGAGGAAACATCAGGAAAATATTTTGATCGAGTTTTGATCTGGATGTGTAATTTGGTATATTTGCACTTAGGTTTCAGCAAATCCATTGCCTCATTGGTTTAGTTTCTTTACTGTGTGTGTGTGTGTGTGTGTGTGTGTGTGTGTGTGTGTGTGTGTGTGTGTGTGTGGTATTGACCAGCTGCCCTGGTTTGAAAAGAATTCAAGCTTCTCTTATGTGGGAAACTGTGCACAGTCCAGTCTACCCCTCACAACCTGCCATATTTGCTGCACACTTCTCCTTACTTCATTTCACATTTGAACCTCACTTCCTGTCACATACGCACCTCGCTTGTGATTGGATGTTATTTCATGATGTTTTACATGTGTCATGAGAGCAGGCAGGGAACACAGGCTTTTGTGCATGGGATAAAAAAATAGAAAAGCTGGTGATTTGCAGCCTCACCGTGTGTGAGGCACTAAATAGCCTCAAAGTTACGAACCATGAGATTGAAACTTTCAGAAGTTTCAAACTAGCAGAATAAGAAAATCTATAAATATACTTTTAATTTGGTTATTTGCTGTCCAGCTCTTCCCGGCGTTGTTCTTTATTTATTTTTTATTGCTCAGCTTGCACACTGTATTACCCCGGAGACTGATGCAAAATTTCATGATTCCCAATTCTGATCTTGTCTGGCACAGATCATTGTTTTTTCTCCAACATAATCAACTTAAGCTGATGCAGCTGTGCTGTGAGCGGCACTGGGCTGGCCAGATATTCTGGCATGTTCCTGCTCTCCGACACCCTGCAAGCGATGACCTCTATCCACTGGGTTTGTTATTGGACTGGTGCACTGGAAGACCTTCTTACCCACGCTCGTGCATGTGGGCACACACACACACACGCGCGCACACACACACACACTCATGCGCGCACACATGCGTTCGTTCGGTATATATGACCACATGCGAACGCACACGCATACCCCTGCACTTGCTAGCACGAACACACGCATGTGCAATTATGCACCCATGCACACTCACACGTGCACATATACAGGAATGCACACAAAAGCAAACGCACATGTAGTCGTATTCACTTTCATATCTACGCTCATGCACATCTACACACAGACGCATACCCACACTGTTTCATGTATTCTCTCAAGTGTGTATTCACTTACTCGTACTGACACTCAAGGTGCCACTCCTTCACAAACACACACACGCGTGCATACACACACACACACACACACACACGCTCATACATGCACACACACACGCACACACAATCACACATGCATGCACACACACACACACACACACACACACACACACACATGCGCACGCACACAGGCTCAGGGAGTGCTGTCAGCAGCATACATTACCTTGTGGAAATGAATCAGCCAAAGGCTTTGGGACCCTGCTGTTGTGAAAATATATTTTGATTGATTGATCGACTGAGTGACCTATTACAGCATTATTGGCTGCTGTCCATCTATGGCTCGTAAGCCAATACAGGTGCCTGAATGCCACCTGAATCATTTCAATCTGCAGGAGCCCGCAGGGCTTACAGTTACGTGAAAGGATTAAGCAGAATGATGCTGATTAGCCCGGTTGAATTATTCACATCCGAACAGGCTGGTGCCTTGATTTTTAAGTATTTATTTCAACACATTTTTACCTCTTGTTGATACAAATTAAGCTGCTCCTTCTGAGCTGTCAATATTGGAAAATCTGATTATTTAAATAATTTTCCCGTTGCATGCCCAGAAAACCGCCTTTAACTGAAGTGTTGACTGTTTTTTTTAATTGTCAAATTAAATCATAATTTTCACCTGCAGGGATGTTTGCTACACAGTGTGATTAGAGTGCGGCTGATGTGTTTGAGCAGGCAACGCAGTGTAAATATGGTTTTTTAATGTTTTAATGTCGAAAGTATTTTGCATCATCATACCATCTTACCTATGCTCTGGTTCTGTCTTTGTGCTTATTGTATATATCCTGATTTTTTGTTTTTACTTTTTTCAGACCTTTGAGTTATGATTTGGGGGAATTGGTTTGTGCAGTGAAAGTGGAAATCTAGATCGAGAATTTACTTGCTGGTCTCCAGGGTTGCCAGGTTTGATCTGCTGGTCTGGAGTTAGGGGGTTTGTTTGTCGGGGTGAGGAGTGCCGAAGGCCAATCAGTCTTTCTGCTATTTTTATGAACCAATCTCACTTTGTCTTTCCCACCCATGGGCCCTGACCTGATAAAAAGGGATTTGTTGGCACAGCTGGGTCCATAAATATGTGGACATTGAAGGAGTCATTAATACATCGGTTTGCCTCAGCATATTGGAGCTGAATTTGCAACAAATTTCTGTGTAAATAGACTTGGTGCTCAAAAGTGCATAATTTTTGCTTTAATTTGAGAGTAATTGCATCCAAATTGGGTGAATGGCGTAGGAATTGCAGCACTTTTTATATGAGGTTGCCCCCTCTTTTTTAGGAACCAAAAATAATGGGATAATTGGCTGCTGAGCTATTCCATGACCAATTCATTTCAAAGAAAGCTGATAAAAGGCAGAATTGACTTAGTTGCTGTTATCCGAAGCAGTCCAAAGGGCTGTCACTGCCAGTAAAGAGAGGCATGATTTGGGAGAAAAATCAAAAGAAACTTATCAGAGATAGCAAAAACATTTAGTACGGCCAAATCATCTTTTACTATGTTCTCAAAAAGAGCGTTAAAGGCTAAGAAGACCGCTGTTGTGGTTAACAGCAGGATTCTTTCTCTGGTTAACAAAAATCCTTCTCAAAGGCTGGGTCATCAAGAACACTATCAAAGAGGTTGGTAACAATGAAGAGAAAACTTCACCAGAGTAAATACGGAGGTTGTAGCTCATGATGTAAACCAAGTTGGCCTCAAAACCAAGAAGATGCTGGAGGTTACCATAAAACATAAAAAATGCCCGAGCAGTTCTGTAACATCTTATTGGCAGATGAAAAAAGATCAACTTGTATCTGATTAGAAAAGAACTAATGGTGAAGGTTCAGGAATTGCTCATGATCTGAAGCATACCACCTTATTGGTAAAGCATGGTGGAAGTAGTGTTATGGCGTGGGCATGTATAGCTGCTGATGAAACTATTTCTGTCACATTTATTGGTAATACAACTGCCATCAAAAGTAGCAGGATGAATTCGTATTTGTATAGAGCTATTTCATCTGCACAAATTCAGACGAATGCTCCAAAATCCATTGGACTGTGCCTCACAATGCAGATGGACATTTACTCAAACTTGCAACAAAGGAAGCCAATGACTTCTCTTAGGGGGGAAAAAAGTGGAATGTTCTACAGTTGCTAAGTCAGTCACCTGAAACAGTGGAGAATGCATTTCACTTGCAGAAGGAAACCATGTAGGAATGGTGCCCCGGGAAACAGCAGGAAGTGAGAACAGCTGGAGTGACGGCCTGGCAAAGCATTACCAGTGAAGAAACCCAGCATCTGTGGGCTCCAGACCTCAGGCTGTGAATGGCTGCTGAGGACTTGCAACCAAGTCTAAACAATATAACAATATAAATAAGAATTATCTCACCTTGTCCATTCTCACCAGGTTCATGCAATTTTTTTGACAAAGCTGAAAGTCTACACTTCAAGAACATCTTGAATATTTCATTTCAAATCTGTCATGGTGGCATACAAAGCTGAAATGATGAAAATTGTTTTTCTGTCCAAATACTCATAGACCTGTTTGTATTTAGATGAATGGATGGGTGTGAGGACGGATTGCTGAATGGATAAATGGATGTGAATAACAAACTGAAAAATGTGTCCTTTGTCTCAGCTTCTTTTTGTCCTTTTCTCTCTTTGGGTCACTTGGCCTCTTGACCAATCTGAATCCTGCCAGTAAAGCCTAACAGAAATATTAGGCTTCTATCGCCAAGGTTGTCTGTTTGATACCCTTTCATACCAGCCATCATACACTTCAGCGGCTTACTTAACCTGCGGCTCTTTCTTCTACTTGAGTAAAAATATCTGGCTGGATAAATGGATTCAATGCACAAGAATGCAGGCTGTTCCAAGCACTCCGGTTAAGAGCTTGGAATAATTATATAAAATGTAAATGTGAGTATAAGTTCACTTACAGCTAACTGAGATGATGTGCCATTGTTTGGGCTTATATAAGCAAGTTATTATCTCTCATGGCCTTTGACCTGAGCTAAACGTATACAGCAAGAAACCGTTGCAGACCAGGTCAAGTTTGATTGCAAACTGTGAAATTCATTTATTTATATACATTATTGCGTATGGTGAGGTCGCTAATTATTTAGACATGGGCATAATTTCAAACGGTGGAATTTCCACTATAGATAAGCTGGTGTGAATGTAAATAACTTAAAAATGAAAGTCATTCAGTCTGCTTCATTTTGAAAGTATGCACTTCACATTGAGTGGACCGTGTTAGAATATCTGTCCTTTTTAATATTGTCATTGTTCAAATGCACTGTATTTCATATTAGTTGCACTTTATGCACGAAAGGTCTGCGATTAGCATGGACCAAAAGGATGTGCTTGCGAGATGTAGCTTTTGTTCCAGAGGTCAGAATAAGTGTGTGTTGATGGTATTGATCAAAGTTAGTTATTTTCTTTGAGTACAGATTATGAGGACGATAGTGTAAAGTGTCCATTTCCTCCATTGCAAAGAATCTTGATATAGTAATCTATAACACAGGGTAGTTCCACATAACCATTTATAACCTGACCAGACTCTGCGCATTGGCTTAAAGGTGGCAGCTGTCTTAAACATTCTAATGGAGATTTAATAATCACTAATGATGACTGAAAGCAGCTGAGTTCTAGAAAACTGACTTACAATTATTGGGGGGGACTCAAAGTTTTGTTGTTCTTGATGCTTTTTTTCCTACTATCGACTTGAGTCATATTTCTTGTAACTTAAAAAAAAGAAAAACTTGCAGTCTGCAACCGAGCAAACTTGAGAAGCAAGTTTATGAACTGGGTTTGGGGGCCTCCTGGCTAATAAAAACGTCCAGTCAGCAGCACAATGAACAGAGAAATACGAAATGGTGACAAGACGAGATAAAAAGGAGAAGAGGAATGTGAGCAGGCTATTTAGCTGCGAGCGCAGTAACGGTTCTCAGCCGCCGGTCGTTTGTCTGCGCTTAGTCGCCTGGAATCCGCGCCCGCTTCCAGAAGCGGCGAAGCGTCGCCCAGGAATCCTGCTATCAAAACTTGCGCGCCAGCGACTGAAAAATGCCCGGAACGGAAAACGATGACAGCCGACTTTGCGTGGTATGGCGGGTGCACTCATGTGCGCACTACTCGGCTAAATCGGGCTCGTACTTCTGAGTAGGATGGATGGCCCTTTGGTCGCTGTTAGCGTGCTAGCATGGAGGCGTTGCGGTTTTTTAGCTGGACGACTGAGGCAGTGGGGCCTCTTGTGTGCTGAAAAGGGCTTTGAGAAGCCCCCCCCCCACCCCTCAGGACACCCCAGGGGGACCCCGGGAGGCTGAAATGTTGGGAGCCGGGGTGGTGTGATCATAATCACCAGCCCTCTGAGACGATTAGGGGTTAGCCTCCATCCTATGGGAACCGTCTAAACTCGCCCCTGCCTGTGTGCCTCCCTTCGATTTTTATTTCCTTTGCTGTTTCCTTCCCTCTGTTCTTTCCCCTCTTTTCCCCTTTTCCCTGTACCTGACCCCCCTCCCCTCCCCCCTCACCCCCTCCTCCTCCTCGTTCCTCATCCCCTCTGTCTCTCTATCTCTCTCCTCTCCCTCTGCCTCCTCTCCTCACATGTTTACTGATGTGCAAAGTTATTTCGACCGATGGAGTTATGGATTTCTGCCGTTGGATATCGAACTGCTGGGTCAGGCCTTCTTGTGCCTAGACCGATCATGCTGGACCATTTTATTTTATTTACAGTCCAAAAAAAAAAGAAAAGGCGAGGAACTGACACTACCCCCCCAATTCACACACCATCCACATACATAAACAAACCCTTGTTGATTGATTATTGGGACCTGAGATTGACATTATTGAGTCAGTTGTCACATTATTGCTCAAAATGATGTCTTCAGCAATTTTCTTTACTGGCTTTTAGTTTGTTTCCCATTTTATATCACTTGATAGAATCAGTGAGTCACTGCTTTTATCCATGCTGCAATCCATACCGCTCATTCTCTACATGCAGACAATAACAGCTTATCACAGGGTGCGATTGTGTGTGTGTGTGTGTGTGTGTGTCTACATGTGTGCATGCGAGAATGTGTGCATGTGTGTGTTTGCATGTCTCAGACTCTTGGAGAGGCAGCTATTTTGGGGGGAGGGAGTTGGGTGTGTATGAGTCAGTGTACATCTCCGACTCAGAAAGAGGCAGTTGGATGTGTGTGTGTGCGCGTGTTTCTCTGACCCTAGAACAGGTAACTGCTGATGGAAGTCGGGTGCAGATGAATTATTTAACGCAGCAGCTTGCTGTTTCTCAGCCCTTGTGGTATACCAGAGTCCCCGGCTGAATACCCCTATAAAGTGTAATCACTACAGCCCAAACATTGCAGTGTTGATTGGGGCAATTCCCTTGCCCCCCCTGCCCTTACATTCATTTCCCCATCCACCAGTCGTCCCAGACTCCATGATTCCATCAAGCGCTTTGATACCGACTCGATACTTAAATTTCTTTCTCTCATTCTCTTCATCTCTTTCTTTGCTCTCTATCTCTCTCTCCCTTTCTCTATCTTTTGCTCTTTCCCTTTATGTCTACTGTTGAAACAGCAGAGGAAAAGAAAGGGTTTCTTATCTCGAGAAAGCAAATAACCCTCTCCCTCTCTGTAGCTTTATCACTGCTGTGTAGCTGCCCACCTTTTTGTTCGCATGTATTATTAATGCGCGCAAACGAGGTGCTGCTCGCCAGCACTGACGAGAGCAATTACGCAAGGGGGCCGTTTTTTCGGCTGCGTGACTGTCTGTTGATGACACGCTCCTTTAGCCTGTTGTGTAAGCAGAGTTTAATGTCTCTCACCGACCGAGAGATTGGACGGGACAGGGAGGGAAAGTAGCCAAGTGCACACTGGAACCAGAAATCACAAAGTTGTGTAGTTTCTGGAAGGCAGAAAGCAAGTCTAGGCCCAAGATGACCTTTGATTGAGATGGCGAAGGTAGCCATGATTCTAGGGGCCATCAGCTTGCGAAGGCCCTGCACTGGTGAGGGCCCATATCTTAATAAAAAAAATTATTTGTCTTTGAGCAGAACTCATTTAGGGGGGCAGAAATTCCTTGTCTCAGGCCTGCTTAAGGCAGTAGATCCCAGGAGGAGCCGTCTTGCACTCTGATTGGTGGAAAGACCTATAAGCCCCGGTCCTTATCACATGTCAATTTATTGCTGGGTTCTGCATGAGGCGGGGCCTGGAGGCTGTCTGTCACACTGTTACAGTATGAACAAGAGGCCTACCACCAGGAAGCTAGCCAGTCACAATGGGGTCCTCTGAGAATCCGCTCTGTGAATCTCGGTGAGAATGGAATGTCTTCAGTGAGAGATGGATACCGGTGGTTAAATAGGTGGATGGGATCATTCGCTGCTCGACGGCCCCCTCCCTCCTCTGTCCGCCCCCCCCCCCCCACACACACACACACACACACACACACTCCTTTATTTCTGTGATCTCTAAAGGTCCTTGAGAAGAAGAGGAGGCAGCAGGTTTGGGCCTCTCCTGGATCCTGGCCCATCTCCCACGTCTGGTTTTGATGGACAGCGCTGGACTCCCGGACCTTACCTTCAACACCCTGCTTGTTCTTTATCAAATTACCCCTCCCCCCTCACTTCCATCACACACCGTTTACCTGTCAGACCACCCAGGGGGGCGGAAAACTTAAAACTTCCAATGACCTCGCCTCTGCATTCTTAACTTTAAGCCCACGTGCACTCCCCGGAGTTCTTAAAAGCTAATAGTCACCCGCTTCCCTAATAGAGCAGCGTAGCAGCTACAGTTCTTAGCTAGCACGGTCATACATCAGCAGATAACCAGTTGCGGCTCTGCCCGTTTGGTACCTCTCATTCCTGTTTAGCATCGAATCTGCTGGGCGTGGAGAATGCTGGGTTTTGACTGGACAAGAGGCCCTGGGACTCTTAGCGAGTTGGGCTCTGTGTTCCCGTAGCTAGAACCTTGCTGCCATTGTCGAAGTGAAAGAGGGTAGCACTTTACATGATTGCTGGGTAATAGTACAGTAATAGTGGGGTAATAGTTTGATAATAAAGAGCTAGTAATTAGGTAATACCATACAATTTACAAAGTATTGGCCAGTGTAATGGCTCGTAATTAACAATGGGTATGTCTGGTTATTATGAGCCTGAAATTTATAACCAGGCTAACTATGGGTCAAAACAAAGGGAACTATAGGAAACACATTAAAGATGGCAGCGAGGCAAAACTATTTAGTAATGGTTCAGTAATATTTTGGAAACAAAAATGTAACGCACTAACTATAAAATGGTTATATCAGTGCAATAATTAGGTTAAAAAATGGTGATATGGTGACATTAAAGGGGTAATGACCTGATAATAATGAGGTAATATAGGTTTATGTTTTAACAATGTAATAGGCTTCTATCAGTGTAATACCCTCAAGTACTTGAAAGTCAAAATTGGTAATCAGCATATTATAATGCTGAAATTCATCCTTCCTTATGTTCCAGACATTTCCTTTTGTTTCAGGTAATACTTTGCAAAATATTGCTATAATGCTGTGACTTGTTACCTTGAAACACTTGTCGCAGTTTCCGTGCAATAACCCTGAATCAGGAGTGCAAACTGCCAAATTACCAGTTTCTATTTAATTTCATGATAATATTAGATTAAATGAAACATCAAGAAGCATAGTGATTACCTGGAAACAATTGTGGTAGTTTCTGTGTAATAACCATGAATCACAGTTGCAAAATTCTAAACTATCTGTTTCTATTTAATTTCATGGCAATGTTAGATTAAACCAAACATCAAGAGGCATTGTGATTACCTGGAAACAATTGTAGTTCATGGCAATAACCATGAATCAGGGTTGTAAAATGCTTAACTACCTGTTTTATTTAAATATGTGGTAATAGATTAAACCAAACATCAAGAGGCAAAATGACCTAGAACCAGCAGCACTATTCACTATTGATAAACAATCAGGTAATTGATGTACTGAATAATCATGACCAATACATGGCCTGTGATCATTAAGAAATGATAATGACAAAGTGATTGCCAAATGGCTGCATTTATGTAATAGATGTGGTCGTGAAAGGATGGCAATAATCTGACTAAATGCAAAAAGAAAGAACTATCTAACTTCCATCTCATATTTTTCATCTGAGTAATTAATCATAATTTGGCGCTTGATTTCTTCAGAGTGTTTCAAGAAAATGAACATTCAAAGGAATACATCTGAAGAGGAAGAAATCTAAGGCGTATCGAACCATAACAAACTTTCCAGTGGAAGACTTTAATTACAATGAGCATCATAAACTAATTTACGCAAATTTGTGCCGTTTCATGTGCTGCATGTTTTCAGAATCTTCAAAACGCATATTGTTTTACATCACTGTATTTGTGAATAGGAATATGCCTTGAAACTTCTCAATAATGCAATCAAAGAATGAGCCCGTCATTTACTAATTATTCTTAGAAATTGAGCAAATCAGTGTTTGTTTACTAATCAGGCAATGTAAAATGTGACAGGTTTAGCATAATTAAGCGTTGAAAGGTGAGGTTACTGCAGGCCTTTGAAATCACCAACATGCAGCCACTGCTGGAAACACTTGTGGTAGTTTCTGTGTGATAAACATGAATTGGGCCTGCAGAATGCCAAACTACCTGTTTTTATTTAAATTTAAAATATTAATAATTTAATTTATTGAGGAATTTTCATGTGATTTAGAGGGTATTACGCTTATCGAAGCCTATAATATTGTGAAAACGTCAACTCATATTACCTCATTATTTTTTGGTTATTACCCCATTAATGTGATCATATAACCAATTTTTTATCCAAATATTGCAGTTTCGCAACCATTTTATTGTTCACTGATAATCATATTGCACCAAAATATTAGAATACTATTAATAAATAGTTTGCCTTGTCCCTATCTTGAAAAACTTATATCCATTACCACCCTATGGTTTTGGCACCTTACTACCCTGTAACATAAATTTTAGTCTTATATTACCCAGGTATTCCCATTGTTAATACGAAGTTTTTACTTTTTATTACACAATTATTGTTATTACACAATACTACTCTACTCTACCTCTTTATTAATTACCATACTATTACTCCACTATTACTATGTGACTACCGAGCTGCAATGTGAAGTGCTACTGTGGATAGCTGCTTGAGGGAGTTTGCCCTGTGACTGAGCTATTTTCCTGCTGCTAGCTGGGTTTTAGTCCTTTATTCGAGTCCCTCTGCTCTTGCTATTGGGTTTTTATTCATCTGCGTTGGTAAACCATGCCTTTTTTCATGCCTTTGCCACTAAATCCATCATTTGAGAGTGCATTAATGATGACCATGACAAATCATGGAGGCTGACCTTTTGAAGGATGGTCTGAACTGCAGTGAGTTGAGGTATTGGAAGCCCAACCATTCAATCCCCCTCAACGCTCCAAACATATGGTTGATTTTCACGTGTTCCCTTGCTGCTTTTTGAACCCAGGCAGTCAGTTTGTTAGTAGAAGCATGCTTACAGTTGACCTTTCCGGCAGTATGATGCCTGAGTGAAATCAGAGAACACCTGTAGTGCAGGAGTGCTTTGGTTGAGGCCCGGCTGCCATATTCAGCTCTCTGTTCTCTGACACACCCAGCCTTTCTCTCCTATACTGCTAGGCTCATCCATGTCTGTGAACCCTATTGTGCTTCATATAAATTGCATGTTGAGGGCCTGGTCATTACAAGAGTTCTCTCAATGATAATGACCATTCCAGCGAGGTGCATGGAGCATTATGGCTTATAGGAAATGCTATTCTAAATATTTCTGAGATGTTGGCTCACTTGTGTCTGGGTGGGAGATGGATTTGGGGTTCATTGGAGAACTTTGAGGTTTAACCTGAATGGAGAAGTTATGCGGCCAGCTTTGAGCAGGTACCCCTCTAACCCCCCCCCCAGGTCTGTCCTGTAGCAGAACCTGGAGACATCATTAAAATACAGCAGAAAGCTCCTGCACTGCTTTTCCTTGCGTTTTCTGTGAGCAAACACTGGCTGTTCGAGCAGCTCCACGCTCTAGTGCTGCCTGGGCCATTCCTCAAAGTCATGTTTGCGTAATTAGCGAGCGTTCCAGGCACCTCAAACTGTGGGAAAAATAAGGTTTGTGCTCTCTCTCCGTTTGCAGGGGATGGGGGTCCCGCGGGGGGCTCTCTTCAGATGCTCTGATTTGGGAACACAACACATGACCCTTGCCTCTGTAGGATTCACATAGTCTGAGAGCTGCAGGAGACCCTAAGGGATTTTTGATAACCCGTAGTAATCTGGCGCCCTGTGTTGCCCTCAGTAACACCATGTGACACCAAGAGCCCTTTGCCTTTCTAACCACTGATCCGTGATGCGACACAGTAATCCATCTCGGCAGTGGTTATTGGTAATGATCATTGCGTGTATGCGGCTATGTGTGTATGTGTGTGACTCTGTGTATTGCAGTTGTCAATGGTAATTGGGCCTTTAGTGCTTGTATGAAATGACTTGCTCTGAATCACTGCAAATGTATTCTTTTTTCATTCATCAGGTCAGTGCTGTGCTGTAGCCTGCTGCCAGTTGCTTCTAAAATGCCAATACTTCTCTGAAGGACTCACTCAGTTACCAGTAGGAGGGGTGGCGAACTGAAAACTGGTGAAGCACGGAACATTCCTTGAAAATAATGATTGGTCTTGACCTGTTTTCAATCATTCATTTAAACTGACATTACGTGAACTCCGGGACCATCATGTGTAGCCAGTTCTCCTCATTATGGCAAGACAAGAACTGTTTAATCTCAATCTGTTTTTAGTCATTTTCCTCGATTAAAAAGTTTTTCCTGTGATGATGGTAAGCTAACAGCAGATAAACACACACTGTTATAAATTTGCTCTGTTTTTGCCAGTTAATTTAACTGGCACCTTTTTGCCAGTTATTTTAACTGTAATTTTACAATAACTTACAACAGAGTTCCGTTTTTGTCAAGTGTAAACCACAGTTAAATGCGCGCAGGACTCCACTTGCAGATTAAATGACCAGGAAACAATGTGTTAATTTAACTGTTAAATTCAGTCAGTTTATAACAGTGCAGCTTCCTTCTAAGAGCAATGTTGCAAGGATTAATTAGAAAATGTTTTATTTACTTTACAAAAAAGATAAACAGCCAGTGGCGGTTTGTCAGTGGTAACAAAGACCTCCGGTAAACTCACCTTTTAATGTTTAATTACCAAATCCTTTCTCCGTTTACTACTTTACCTGATTTGCAACAGTTGCTAAGACTAATTGGTAGAATGACTGTCATTTATTTTCAATAGCATTGTTATACATTGCATCACAGAGTTATGTACTGTTTGCTTCTGCAAATAAATGACAAAGTAAAATGTTAATAGGTATTTATAATAATGAACTCAGGTAGCTTATGAAATGGCGCAGATTTGCGTAAATTAGATTGCAAGGCTCATTATGCAATAAGGTACGAAAGTCTGTTCTATATTCTGGATATAGTCACAGCTGAAGGGCATTGTTAGGCATGATGCATAGAGGAGTGCATTGTAAGGATGGTGATAATCCACCTAAATACAAATCACCCAAAAGAGATGGAAGTGAGCCAAAGTTTTGGAATTTTTGCATTTTTTCAGATTATGGCCATCCTTACAATGTCACGTCAATTATATAAATGTAGCCAACAGGCAATCGCTTTGTCATTATCATTTCTTAGTTTTTATAGGTCATGTATTAGTTGTTCAGTCAATAAAGTGTTCGCTTAAATGGCTTGAGGACAATTATGCAGTAAAGCGTTAGGTTGCTGAAGGCCATCTGAACATGGGATGGCACGCCACTGTAATCAACTTTGTTAGCGTTTGTGTTTTGCTTTTAGCACATCCTGTACCATCTCATCTTTGCTTCATGATTGTTAAATTACAGCGAAGAAAGCGAATATTAACAGCAGCTATCCACAAATTAATAAAGAAGATTGAAATACAATGTTGCGTCAAAATGGTGCATTATCTTTCTTGTGTTACCTACGCCAAGGCAACTGGCCAGACCTGATAATGTTGAGTGTTTTTGGAGTTAACGTAATGTTAATTTGAATAAATGATTGAAAACAAGTCTAGACCAATCACTATTTTCAAGAGATGCTCTGCGCTTCACCAGTTCAGCTCACCAGCTGCCAATGACGTACGTGCACACACACACACACACACACACACTCACACAAGCACAGCATTTAATATCACAAGGTGTTTGAGTGCTAACGGCGGTGACTCACTCGCTGTAGTTTTGAGGTGGCAGCAGAAGAGAAGCCATAAGCAGCTCCACAGACTCCAGCTTCATAACTTAATTCCTGGAAAACCAGGGGCCCCGTCTCTCATAACACAAAGGTCACTTACAAGAAAAAGGCAAATAAAACTGACACCATCGAAAGAAATTCAGTTAGCATCTCGGGCACACTGCAAGTCAAACAAATATGATATGTTAGAGAGCTCCGCACCCTCCTCGCACTTCATGATGAAACTCCATCCCCCATCTCTGCTGAAAAATGAGGGACAGAAAGACATAGGAAAAAAGAGCAAGAAAGAAACTGTGAAAGGGAGAATGGTATCAGGGAAGGTGCATATTGATGCGTTTTAACATTGACTCGCTGTATTCTGGAGAGTGTTTCGGCTACTTTACCCTTTTCTGCAAATTCTATAAATAAGTACTTTCAAGTCATTGACTATATATATGTATACGGTAGGGTGCAGTTATGATCAGGCACTTAAAGTAGACATATATTGATTTGTAACTTATAAAAAATTGTCATATTTGATATCTTAAAGGGCATGCAATACTCTCTCAAACTATCAATATTTTTCACCCAGAGATGATAGTGGAATGGAGTAATCGTGGATGTAAAACGGGCTTTTAGCAACCCCCAATATCGCTCTTGCACTGCACTTTGTAAATAGGGCCAAGAACTGTGACGTCAGTCTTGGGATCAATTGTGACACATAGGCTATCGTATGTGTATTTTACATTGCAAGCAAGGCGTCGAAATCCGCTAAAAATGTCAGAATTTTTGCTTGACTTGGACATCGAAGTTGAAGAGGATGATTCAGGTGCATTTTCAACAACTAGAGACAGTGATGATGACGAAGGAGAGGTAGAAGAGGTGGAAAATGAGGAAGAAATCGGCAACAATGGGGATGCAGCAGAATGCCAACAGCTACTGCAAGCGTACCAGCACGAACCGGAGCCTCGGGCATGGGCAAGTGAGCGGGAAACAAGCTCTGGGCTGCTTTTCCCAAAAGCACAGTTGCTAACTAACTTAGTTGGAATCATTGTCTGTATATGGTCGAACTTGCTGTGTAAGTTGTTATCGAAGTTGTTCTTTTCTTTCTTCCTTTCAGTTCTTTTCTTTCTCCTCAGTGTTAAAAGGTGGGAGAGACTATGCACATGTTAGTGCACTGGCTTCCTCTTGCCATGTAACTAAGAAAAAGACTAATGGACTGTTTTTTTTTTTTGGTCAATTTTGTTCTTTAAATGTGCAAGACACAGGCTGGGGTATTGGACTTATAGAGGGATCTTTCATCGCCAATCCAATCCGGTTCCACCTTTCTGCTTTTCTCCCATTTTGGTGCTGCATTCTTCTTGCCTTCTAACGAAAGCAGCCAGGTACGGACCTTCATTAGATTTAAACCATTAATCCATTTTTCCTCTCTTGCTTTATTTTATTTTCACAGTTCTGCAGCATGAGCACGTTGAGGGGATGCTTTTGTAGGCCTCCAGTACACAATGTTCCAGTTTCACATGTCGGATATTTCAAAGGCTGCACGCGAGCTGTCAAAAAACGATTGGCTCGTTCTTTTGCATGACTGCAGCACTCCACGGAGAAACCTGATAACAAATAGTATCAGGCCCTCCTGTTCTAGCAGCATAGCTCAACTCTGTGCCCAGGCAATGGTGATTATTGCTTTAATGTATTGCTCTCATAAAGAATACATTAAAATAGTGGACTCCCTCACGATTGTGCTTGAGTCTATGGCTTTAAAAAAGGCAATATAGCTTCAGGAAAGCGTAGCTGCAATAGTGAATGTACAGTGAATGCAGGGGCATAGCGAGGCCAAATCTGGGGTCCCTGAAAGATTCAATGCTCTGGGCCCCCCTCGTTCCACTCGAAAGCTTGTGTGGCCCTCTTCAGCTGGGGGCCAATGGAATTGTCCCTACCATTTTTTGCGACAGTGACATCCCCCAATTGTGATCATATTGCAAATATTACGCTACAAGGAATGTATTGTTTAGCTGTAATGGGAGTTTGCGAGGGGGGACTTAAGTTTTTAGCGTCTTTTTTTTTTTTTAAAATTCTGCTCATGAAAAGTCTTTTCGGTTGTGCATTCCTCAGCTGAAAATAGGCCAGTGGTGACTGCCACCCTACCCCCACCCCCCCCTCCCCCCCCCATCTTTGAACTGGAGCCTCAATCGATGCGAATCGCATACAGTGGCCAGTGGATACAGTAGTCTCCCCAATAATAGCCGTGACAGCTCCGGCCTGCATATTTGGTTTTATATGTAATTTTATTCCATTTGCGCGTGCTGACAGTCCCCAGTGGATGGCTTTGCCTGCAGTAATAACCTCTTGAGTCGACACAAATGCTCACAGAGCTTGCAAAAAAGACAATTGCTTTCATTTACAAGAGTTAAAGTATGGATTTTTCTCTTATTTTCTCTTTCTCGCTGGCGAACGCTGGTCCTTGAAGGTCTTTGTGTTCTTTTTAAACCGGGAGAAAGTAGTTTTTAAGACTCAGTTCTGTTATCTCCGCCTATTTTTTTTAGCCAGATGAAATGTTTTGCTCTCATATTGGGGCTGAAGTTATTGATTAACTTTTTTTTCATGTGGTTTTAAACATTTTGTCAGGATTTTCACAAATTTTATAGAGTTGTCTCAGATCTGAAGCAGAAGAAATGTGAATTCGGAGCAGTGTGGCGCACACAAAGCGAGAACATCTTAACTGACACACTCCCTCTACGTGAACGATAAGTCCCGAGGGCACCTCTTCACGGGAGATGTGTTTTCTTTGGAGTCCTTATCTTGTTTTACCTTTTTTTCTTAATTATTCGCTTCTTCGTCGGCGCCGCGGCTTTTCGGGATTTGCGTGTGGCGAATTACGACGTCTGACGCGGCAGATTTCAGGAAGCCAACATGAAAGGAGTCACCGAGTCGTATTTAAAAAGGCAAACGGGAATGCTCGGTGAAGCTCTGGCTGAGCGTTAAAAATAAATAAATAAAAAAATGTTAAACCGCCTGCTCATTCTCTCCTTTCTCCCCAGATAAAAGTGCCAATTGTTCTGATACACTGATCAAAGCTGACTATCTGCACAGCTCCAAAGCAGCATCTGGAGGTCTAATGGGGAAAAAAACCTGTACTGTCAAGAAAGGGAAGCATTTTAATGCATAATGGATTTCAAGTAATGTTTATATAAACATCTGCCTGGGGTGTTAAATAATATATAGTTGGTTTTTTTTTTTTTTTTTTTATTTTGAAAAAAATAATTCATGTTTGTTTACTTGTCGCTGCTGATGATGGTGTGTGAGGGTGAAGCCCTTGGGACGGGGTGATGCTCGCTCAGTCACACTGCTGTCTTGTATCTTGTGAACTTTGAGCTGAACCCTGTGCTGTCTGTCAGCTGAAGCAGGTCAGGGGTCCTGGGGCAGCTGAGGTCTTTGTCACTGTCCTTGTGATGTTGTGTGTGTGTGTGTGTGTGTGTGTGTGTGTGTGTCTGGCGTGTAACTATACTTCTGAGAAGCAACTCTCGAGAAACCACATATGAGGACATTTTGGGTCCTGAGGACATTTTAAGGTGGTTCTTACTGAGGATTGCAGCTAATTGGTCAAAGTCAGGGTAACCGTTCCAGTTAGGGTTCGGTTAAAGTCAGGGTTTGGGTTTGGCATAATTTGGTTTCAGGTATGTTTAGGAAAAGGCTGTCCAGAATCAATATAAGTCAATGCAATATCCTCACAAGTATAGCTATGCAAATGTGTGTGTGTGTGTGTGTGTGTGTGTGCGTTTAATGACACTAAATGTGTTTAGTCTTGGTGTGTTTGTCTGTGTGGGTGGGATCACAGGTGATCGTTCTAATGGCCACGAACATTCCAGTAGGATTTGGGGAAAGCAGAGCAAAATTCCTCTCTGCCCCCCCAGCGGTGATCACGCTCTCCTGTCTGAATCACAGTCTGTCTGTTTCTCTTCTCAGACCTGTTCTCTCAATACACCTGTTTAACCGTGGTGTGATGTCACAGATGTAGGATAGGCCTAACAGTCTGTGAAAGGGTGTGTGACGCTCGCAGTAATCCTGTGTGTTTTTCATCTGTGTACACATCACAGGCACTGATCACAGTGAAGTCGTTTTCTGGAGCTCCACCCCCTCTCCATATGTGTGCACATACACACGCTCTATCCTTTATGAGGTGTCCTTTATGATCGGCACTACGATGCTAATCAGTGTTATGAACTGCAGGTGTGCGTGTGTGTCTGTGTGTGTTATTAAATTTAATTAAAAAAAATAATTTCCTTTGTTTGAGAAATCTCAGCGGCATATTGCATGTCTGCCAATGTCACCACCTGTTTGATGCAGGTGTTTTCTGTATCATCCGTATATCCTGTAAAACGTACTTCTCCTTGTTTACTTCAACCATCTGGAAGAGCATTGACTGTAGATCTTGCCTTGAGATGTCTGTAAGAATCATTATCAAAATTGTGATTTTCTAAGATGTGGCCAATGCTGTGAATAACGTAGCTCATAGATGCACAAGTGCAAGCCAAGAAATTTTAAATGCCCCCCGCAAATTTTGTGCAACTCCTCCAGCTGAGGGCTGCTAGAATCGTCACTACTTTTCGCCGGATAAGAGACAGCTCGCCTGGCGGGGGGCCCAACATTACCCCCATTACACTCCTGGGGAAGGAGTTTCTCCTGTGATCTAATCTCTTTAACTGCAGGATAGGATCAACATGACAGTGGGAATCATACCGCTGTAATGTCCTGGAGTCTGTTCGCTCATCGCGGTTTCCCACCTGCTGTCGGTGGACACGATGGGCTTTTGAGGGTGTGAGTGGGGCGTCTGATGGCACGCCGATAGGAGAGCACTGGGGGCGGAGACTGTGGCTGATTCAGTTGGCTTTACTCACTGAATCGCCCGCGCACATAGCATCCTAAACCCTTGTCCTAACTGGTGAGGAACACTGCTGGGGTGGTGATATGTGATAATCCTTAGGGTCCATAGCTTTGATCAGTCCACTGGTGACGATTGCCCATAAAAATCAGGCAGAATGGTGGAACCACAGAAATATTCTTTCAGACGGTGCAGAATTCCTCCCCACGGCAATGCATCCAGCTGCGGTACTGAATGTGGGCATGGCAAAATTACACGAGGCAACGCTTTCTAGCAAATGCCATCTTTTATTTAATGTATTTTTATTTATGTTTCAGCAAAGTGGCGCACATTTTTAATAACAGCTTTAGTTGAAGGGGTTTATTTCAGTTCCTGGATTGACAACCATGAGGTTGTAATTGCAGGCTGAGTTCAGAATAATTGCTACATGCTAATACTTTGTATTCCATCCATTGCTAATGCTGAAAAATTTGGCCCAGACATGCTTTTAGATGTTCAGATAAATAATTACTGGATGTTGATACATTTTTTTTTTTCATGTTGCACTAAAGTGATGCTGCACCGCTAGGAAATGTTAGTTGGTTAGATATTTAAAAATGTTAATGTTGTTGAATTTCTCCAACAAGCTTTATGTTCCAGCATGTGATATCTAAATGATAGTTGCAGAATTACTGATGGCAGCTCAAAACAATCTTTTACATCTGAAAAATACATAAAAACTGTTATTTAATTTTATATTTCTCGACACTTGACAAGTAAAAAATTTTCTCCACTGTAGAAGGGAAAAACCAAGTCCTGGGGCTCCTGTTAACATGCTTTTGTTGTTAACATTATTATATTTTGATTCCTCTGTGTGTCGGCGGGGGTGTGGATTCAACGCAATATCGCCTCGAAAAGACTGATCCCCGGAGGCGGTGTTAAGTTGGGGAACCCCAAATATGAACCGCGAATACCCCTCCTCTGCCCTCGCTGCTAATCTTTATCGCATTGAATCACTGCTGCTCGCGCGCCCGTAACTCGCACTCGTGTTCTCTTGCTAGCGTGCGCGGGCGCGCTCCGGCCTCATGATACGACGTTAGCGCTTTCTTCCCCTGGTCCCGCTGGGAGCGCCGAGAGACCGCTATGTAAATAACATGTGCCCTCAGGCGTGAAGCCAAGCACAGATAACCTTCAAAGACAGGGGCGCATCAGTGGATTCACGTCAGGTACACATGGCTTTCGGTATTAAAAAAAAAACATACTACAGCAGCATGTTAAAAAAAATAAATAATTCCTGCGATAAGTCTATCTGTATGTATAGCTCTGTGGAGAGTGGTAGAGAGCCTGAGATGCACATAATCATGGGGAATATTAGTGGCTTAGATTCTGAACGACTACCAATTTGTTATTTGTGCCTGCTTGTGACTCCTTTATTGCTATATTTCTTACTTATCACCTCCTCTCCCCACTCATGCATTTGCACGTGTGTGTGTGTGTGTGTGCGCGCGCGTGCGTGTGTGAGCACACACACACACTCACACGTGTCACAGACACAGACTCCCACAGGTACACAAAAATGCACACAGACAGATATATACACATACACACACACACTTCTTCTTTGCCTCTCCATTGTTGTTAGTGATGACATCTGCTCTTTATGGGGTTGCGGTGGATGTCAAACACACACAATCACACACAAACACACATACACACATGCACACACTCAGATATATGCCTTGTCACTGAAGCAAGGCAGAGAGGTCATAAGAAGCCATAATAGCAGTGTTGCTTTCAGGTGGTGCTTGTTGGGTCATAAGGCTCTGGTTCAGTGTTAGTGTGTGGGCCCCGTGGTCAGGTACGTGTTACTGTACTGTTCTGTTGTAGTGCAAGGATAAATCCCACTGTTTATCTGCCAGTGCTTTCTGTGTATGAAAAAGCCCCAAGGTGTGCGATCTGTTTGGAAATGCTTATAGTACAAGTATGGGTCCCACATTGTGTTTGAAAATGCAGTGTATAAGCGGATATCGGAGGATTGATGAGAACTTAATTTGTAATGGAAACCGATATGGGAGGAGACGTCTGTGAGTGATTTATTTCAGATGCGTCGCGGGGGTCAAACGATCGAGTCGATTAGGACACTTTTCAGAGGTCAAGTACGTGCTTGCCACAGCGGGTAAACACTTTCGCGGGGCGCGTCCTGTGACGTCACGGGACAAAGCCCTGGAGCCCAGAGGAGCTGTGGGCCGTACGAACACAGAACTGTGTGGGAACTGATTCATTAGCACAGGCCGCTCCGCTGCATTGACCTCTATTCATCAAAGCCCTGCTCTCCTGGGTGAGGCCTTAAGGGCTCTCTTCTCCTCAGCGCTGTCTGCAGTCACTGGGTGTATTTACGGGCCAGAGAGGTCGAGGTGCTTCCAAAAGTCCTGTGTTCTGTGTGCTCGTCCATTTCTGCGGGGGCTATACTGAGTTACAGCAAAATCACAGCGGTGTTCTGAGTGCGCTTTGTCTGTGTTGCAGCATTTACGACGGCCTTTCTACTGTTGTATGCTTTTTAGTTTTTTTTTTGTTAAATATATTTGAATAGTATATAAATATATATTATATATATATATGTATATAAAAAAGATTTGGCACAAAATGAAATGATACCAATTTGTCCGCAAGACTCTGTTGAGACAGTAGCGTCATGAAGACATGGTATTCAAGATGTTGAGCTTTGCAATAAGATATAAAGCCATATTTTCATCTTATTTGGGGTATTTTCGATGAACACACAAAAACAGCGCTTGAACATGACATTGGACAAACAACAACAACAAAAAAATAATTTTTTGCAGTAAAGTAAAGAGGGTGGGGGTGTCAGTCGAAGGTGGAGTACTAAAGAGAATGGAAAGATTTATAAAAATTGCCATTTATTATTTGAACTTAGCAGAATTAGCTCTCACCAAGTGTTAGATTTTCTCTAGCTTTAGGAAAAACATGATCTCACTCAGCCACTGAGTACTGGAGATGGGTTTGGTAGACTTCCAGTGGAGTAGATGAAGTCTAGCTCCATATAGAAGTGAAAGCCAGAACATCCAATGGCTGGAGGTGTCCCAATGGTCATATTCTGGCACTTCAAAAATGGCAATATGAGAAGAGACATTGATGGGTGTAGCGAGTATTCTTGACGTGCTATCAAAGTAGTTCTGCCAAAAACAGACTGACAATGAACAAGAGTAGAACATTTGAGTTACATTGTTGGATGAAGCAAGGCATTTGTCACAACTGTCAGTAACATACAGTAATATAGCATAATGACAAAAATGGGCCATTCAGCCCAATTAGCGAAGCACTCCATTCTCCTTCACTAGAGAGTAGGTAATTCTCTCAATGACCAGACCCAGGCCTTGGTTTCATTTGCACTGCATTAAGCCTGTCTTGAGTTTCTGTGCTTTAAGTTGCCACTGTAGTTAGTTTGATAAATTCAGCTATAGAGACTGTGCTTCTGCTAGTTTTACGCTTTGCCTGTCAGACCCCTATATTAAACCTGTCTTCTCTGTGCTTCCCCTAGGCTAAATTGGTTTTCTCTCCATTGTTACTCCAATTTTACCCCTGAGTTACACCACCAGCTCTGCTTCTGACCTGACACAGGGTTCTGCGATGGGGTAATTTGTTTAGGCAGGGTTTCGATGGAGCTACTACAGTGTACAGTAAGAGTGGGATGGAGGATGGGCTAGTGCCCACTGAAATGTGTTGAAATGTACACCTAGTTTAAATTTTTCCAAATGTGCGAAGCACGAAACTGGGCTCCAGAGAGGTAAAATGGTGGCCCACCCTCTCTAAAGGGTGTGAATGTGAGTCGGAGCCAAAATGGAGGCCCGTGACAGAAAGCTTGTTTGCGGGTGATTCTCGTGGGCAGCAGTAGATGGGGCGCAGATTGAGGTGTATTTGAAGCTCTGTGTCAGGGTAGCAGTGTCACCTCGTTTATCAGGGTGTGGAAGCTTGCCACATTTGCCTTCCAAAGGTACTTTTTTCGTTGGCAGGTCGGCTCGGTGTTTATCCAGCGAATGATTTATCTTAGCCTTTCTGCATATGACAAGTGGGGAAGGAAATTTTTTAAATTATGGTGAGCGATGATGCGTGCTACTTGGTGGCAAATCTAAGAATCTGGTTACGACAAAATTGCCAAGTTGACAACACTGTGGAACATTGGAATCGCAATTACAGTTTTGACATTTAGCGGAAACTTTTCGGCAAATCCATGTTCGCTGTAAATAAGCAGAAAGCTTCAGGGTAGATGGAAGAATGTGTCTTATCTTCTGACTTTTGGGTTGGGTTTGATTTTTCTCTTGCTTCTCTTGTCTTTTTTTTTTTTGGCCAGATCAGCACTTCGTTGTGACTTTCATTAATTAAGCATTATTAGATCGCATTACTCAATACTGTATAGGGCGAGCAGTGATGCGTCTTTGCCCGTGTGCCCTTCTCCCTTGCTCTACTTTGAGTTCAGGATCAGGGAATTTTGCTTAAATAAAGAGCCTCAAATTGCCTTTATCATCATTTCCTTGTGATCACAAAATCAAAATAAACGACCTGTGCTGTGCTTCTGTGCCTTTGGCTTTACAATCGATGCGTGACGTTGTCAATGTCTACTGCACCAAAACAAGGAGTCTGAAACAGGAAGATAAAGGTGTCTCTGTGTGTGTGTGTGGGTGTGTGTGCATGGTTGTTTGCGTGCACGCATGCGCACGTATGTGTGTGTGTGTGTGTGTGTGTGTGTGTGCGCTTTCAATCAATTAAAAAATGGATTAGTTCAATTAATGTTCACCCTATCAACAACCATGACCTGTGAGAGTAACATTTGATGAGGAGAAATGACCTTTCTATCCAAACTTCAGGAATGCAAACTTTGAATACAAATTTCAGCGTAAGAAAAATTCATCCAATCTACTGTAATGACAATCCTCACTAGCTGTGATATTATCAGAGTGATTAGATTTTTTTTTGTTCTTATCCCAAAATCCTATTTTATGTCAAGTATGCAATGTTAACGCCATAGATTATGTACAATTGAGGTTAAAAGGGAACCCGGTGCGGATGGCTGATCCTCTTCAGAACTGAAATTTAAATTGAAGCTCCTCATTGAACCTGAAATTAATCAAAAGGAGATTTGGGCGCAATTATTGGTTTTTGAAAGTTTCTGTTCGTTCTAAACTTGCAGGTCTCCTCTGGCCTGTGAAGGTTCTCTGCCGCTCCTCAATGTCACCTCCCTGTCGCACAGTCTGTCAGAGAAAAACGCATTTCCATCGACCGTTTAAAGCTCCTTCCAAAGGAAGTCTTCTCCTTCATTATAAACTATAAGTGAGTTTGCTGCGGCCTCCCTCTTGCTTTGTATGAGCCCTGACAAATAAAGGTATCAATCATATTCTCTGACACGCTTTCTGAAGCTGTGGATGGTTTTTGTGCTCCCTTTACCGCGCTGCTCTGAAGCCCTTCTGATACGCTTGTGAAGAACATAAAATACTGCAGACTGGAAATGGTAAGGCTTAGGTGGTTGCTACTCAGGGTTACAGAACTCTTGTGAATTTTTCTATTTATATTTTTGAGGGCAATGTTTAGTCTGTCAGAAAATATGAATATATATGTCACCTTATTTCAAGAATATGTTTCTCTTTGCTCTCAGTTCATGGAGAATTTTTTTGTAGGCCGTTGGTTTGTAGTTAGAACGTTTTAAGATGGTTATGCGTGCAGTTTAGTTGCTGGTGTGTCTCCATGGTTAAGAAGTGAAATCACAATAAATACAAAATTACAGTAAATATCACTGGTAGAATCTGAGCATATTACAGCAATGATTGAGAAATAATTTGTATTTCTAATATGTAAAATGTACTCCTGGTTTCCATCTCGTTTGTCACCCATTCACTGACATGATTTCATCAAACCACATGCTAGTAATTGTTTTTTTTTTTTTTTTTTTTTTTTAATTCATGTCAAATGGGTCACAGAAGATTTAACAGCTTCAATGTGCTGTCAAAACAAGTCATAATGCAGGTTTGCCACCCAAGGTCAAACACAGAAGCTTGAAGAGATGAGTGAGGTTGTTCTCTTGACCTGTCAACCCACGGTGTGTATGGTGTGTTTGAATCAGTGACCCTCTGAGTGATTAAAGCCTATTTCTCTCAATAATGGCAAACTGTACATTCTGTCATCCCTTTACATCTCTGTAATTATCATTCCTCCTTTCCCTCTCTCTCTCCCTCTGTCTCTCTCTCTCCCCCTGCCTTTGCTCTTTCTTTTTCGTTCTGCTCTCTCACGCTCTCTCTCTCGCACTTGCTATTCTTTCTTCACACTGCCCTTTCTCACGCAAACACACAGTCTGTCTCTCTCTCTCTCTCTCTCTCTCTAACTCAGTAATACTGCGATGCTGATTTCATTTCTGGGGTTAAAATAAAGTTAGCATTTTAATTTCTGATATTCGCTCTGTGCTGGGTGCAGCTCTTCGGTGCGTGAAATGCTGAATGCGGAGCGTAATGTAGGTGCTTTGCCGTGGATGATCAATCTGAGGCTTTGCGCTTTTAGTCGTTTTTTTTTTTTCCTTCCCCAACCCGTTTGGCAGTAAAGTCGGCGTATAGCTGTGCGTGACACCTTAAAGGTTTAGTGCTCTGAGTAATCCCAGCATTTACCTTGGGTTTGTTTATTCTTTTAAAGCGGGGTTCAAAACGAGGCCTTCAAGCCCTCATAAATGACTTGAAAGAACCGAAAATAGTCGATTCCCCTCATACGGCAGGATTGAGGTGATAAAGATGTTTATTATATACCTTTACTGTCTTTTCTCACTGTTTTTTCTCTCTCTGTTTGTTTTCGGCCTCTTTGTCTCTCCCTCCCGTCTGTGCCTATGTTTGGTGTTTGCGGCAGTTAAGCACAATCATTTCGTTTACTCAGTTTTTCTGTAAAATGCGTCTCTTGGAATTACAGCCGGAGTGTTCTGGAAAAGCGCTTTTTAGGGCACAAGTGTGGGGGGGGGGGGAGAGCTGCTGATTAATATTCCACCTGTGTGTTACGGTGATGAACATTCTCAGTTAAGCCCTGCGTCTGCACATCAGCAAACCTGTCTGAAAGTCTGGAAGTACGCCGGCGATTATATCCCCCGCATCCCGTTAAGGCGTTGCTGGTGCTGAATAGCTACCATTTCACTTCGCTCGTGCTAGCATATGCGCAGTATGCTGTCTATTGATCTCCGCTCACACTGAAACATGACTGCTGCTACTGATGGGCAACGCGCCGTGAGCGGTGTGGGACTGTTGGTAGAACTGGAAATGTCAAGCTTTCTTTGAATCTGCAACTTTATTAACTTACTCCAGCTTCTCTTTATCTGGTGGTGTTTGTAGGGTTGGGGGGAGGAGGGGGTGGATACAGGAACTAAACTGAGAGAGAGAGGGAGATGGAGAGTTGGAGTTTTTTTCTACGGTTTGGGAATCCCCATAAGAATTCTCCACAATCGTTTTCCTCTTATGTCTTTGTTCTGGCATCTTCTTTTTCTCAAGAGTCAGTCGGTATCCATCTGCAGAAAAGAGAATCAGCAGAATAGCTATGAGCTTCCAGCACCATTTGACTTCCCTGACTGAGTGTAATTGAGGAGGGGTTATGGTGGCTTGGGTTGGTTAAAAACAGCTCTCCGCTGTAACCGTATTAGTGAAGGCAGGTGAAACCCAGGCAGCTTCCTGCCCTTCATTCCCCTCTGTTGATTTTTCAGAGCTGGGAGGAAAAGTGTGATTTTCAAAGAATAATTTTTCATAATCACCTCAGGTTGTGAGTGTGGAGACGCTGGGAGTTCAGTGGCTGGAAGAGAAGCAGTGGCTTATCTCTGCGGGGAAAGTGCCATCAATCACACAACAATGATTCGGCTCTCAGTTTTGCCTATAATGGTGCAATTTTCTGTACGGCCTTGAGGATAAGATTACCGATTGAATGGCGGTGTGCAGCAGGCCTCCAGTGTGTAAGCTGATTGGGCAATTCAGATTAGATCGAATAAAGTTACACTCGTATTCACTCACTCCTGCCTGCAAACTGTATCCACATACACACACACACACACACACACAATAATGGCCCAGCCTTGAAGTTAAGCTATTGTGTGCTTTGAAGTGCATGTTTATGTGACGCTGTTTTGACAATGTAAGTTTTAAGAAACAATGTGAGGCTGTTGACACACACACAGCGTTCACCCACGCACACGCAAATACTCTCTCTCAAATGAACACGTGCACACGCACATTCTCTCTCTCTCTCTCTCTCTCTCTCTCTCTCTCTCTTTCTCTCATACACAAACACACAGACCCATTGTGTGGTAGGGAACTGGCCCCAGTAATCCAGGTATGTATGTAACCCAGGTCTCGGTTGGAAAAGATATTTCAAACCTCAGTGGAACGTCCGAGTAAAATAAAGACTAAATAAAAATGGTAATAGAAACCCAAGTGCTGTCCGGGATCCTCTCATTGCCTTTCTGCTGACCACACATGCTTCTGGCTTCCATTTTGTGTTGTCCTCATAAAAATGTCTTGGCCCAGCCAAATATATTTTTCTGTTAACTTATTTTGAAATCAGCAGCCATTATCACTCCAATAATTGTCCCAGTGTTAGTTTTATTATTATCATTTATATAATGTGGAAGTGTATCCTGTAGCCATTCGGCCGTTAGATTTGATTTCCATTCAAGACGAAGCCCTTCTACCCTTGAGAAAAGAGACGTCTGTGGGTGTGCTGCTGTATGAACAAATGAAGCCTACAGTAGGAACAAGGTTAAATGTAAAAGTTTGATGTAACAGATGCAGTCATAGTATTGATATGGCGGTAACACTGGTACCTGCGGCAGTGAAGCCCTTTGTGTTCTGATGGTTCTGTGGAGTCTTGTCAGGAGGTTCTCGTGGTAGATCATGATGAACCTTTAGGCTTATGATGGTGATGTAAATTAATCTTGTTTACTAGGTGCCAGCTAGGAGTGTGCACTTTGAATATCATACATGGTTCTTGTCGGGATTTGAAAGGAACTATCGGAAGTCAGTTTTGAATTTCGGTCTCACGGCTCTGTCTTATTTTCCATCAAATTTCTTGGTTAGGCTGTGGTTTTTTAACCTTGATTTAACCATGGAAATTCCATTAAGAATGTGTTTCTATTCTTCAAGGATGCCCTGATGAAATTCAGGATAGAACAGTTGCAAGTGAGGAGGGGTAGAGAGAAACAGGGGTAAAGCCCCTGGAGCAATTTTGGGGTGAGGGGCCTTGCTCAAGGGCCCAAGGGTAGGACTCTTCCCAACTTCATCTCTCCAGATCAAATCAGAATCCCAAACCCCTCCGAGAGTTTGAACCAGCAACTCCTCAGTCACCAGTCAAGCAATCGCCCACTAGGCCACCCTGCTGCAACCTATCCTGGTTGTAACTCAGTCCTCTTATACACATTGGTTGGAGATACAAGCCCAATGCCCTTTTTATTAATTAATTCTTTCGCTCATTCATTCACTCATTCATCCATTCAGGTATAATGTATTCTATTCTATGACCGGTTTGGCCCGGGGCAGTTTTTTTCTGGGTTGGCTTCATCTGCCTGTAAGAAGTTCTCTTGCATGGCTCTGTACCAGCACATGGGGCTCTTACAGGACGTCCCACCCAGCAGCCCCTGTTCCTGCCCTCTCCCCACACCTCCTCCTGTCCGCCCCAACTGCTGCGGCCCGAGACCGCACATCAGCGCGTTGAAAGGCCAGCGCTTTGACTGATGATCTTTTTCCATCAGAAAAATTAGATCCTCTGATGCGCACTTTAAAAGATGGCTGCACGGGGCACCGGAGCAAGAGCGGGTATCGCGGTTATGAGGCAGGAAGGTTTGCTGACCTGGCTGTTTTCCCCAGGAAAACCAGTGTCCATTAGTTTATTAGTAATGCTTATAACCGTTGCTATCGTCTGAGTAATAGTCGTGAAACGATGCTAATAATAGCACTCGCGGTATTTGCCTGTAAATGACTTGTCCTGCTTGTGTGACCTTTCCTGTCGATTGGAGTTAAACTGTGAATTTCCAAGGTTTCCTCGAAACGCAGAGGAGCTGTCATGCTTTTCCAATTTGAGTCTGTTTTATTGTTTTGCTATGGATCCAGCTGATTTGGTCCAAACAGTGATTGACTGGCGTGGTCTGGTGGCTCCGCCTATTTTTGAGAAGCATCATTTTTGTTGCCAGTGAAAGGTCGCCCAGCCCATGGACTGGAGCATTTTATATGAGGGTTGGTGTGGTTACTTGTGTGTGCGTGTGTGTGTGTGTGTGTGTGTGTGTGAGAGAATATATTCAGTGTTTATAAGCCTGTGTGTGTATGTGTGTGTGTGGTGTTTGTTTGCTTGTGTGTACGCGTTGGTGCTTGTGTGTATGTATGTGTGCGTGTGTGTGTGCTTGCGCGTGTGTGTGTGAGAGACTCCATGCTCCTCAGCAGCTGTCACTCAGCATCTCCTGCATTGTTGACTCTGCCTGGCAAAGCAGCTGCTGTTTCAGTATCATTCTGAGAAGTCGATAGAATTTAAAATTTTTTTTCCTACCTGCTGCGGCCCAGCAGCCAAAGTTTTGAAAAGTCACTGAATTAATATTCCACTCTTCTCCCTGATATGGAAATGAAGGATATTTTCACCCCGTCCCTTTTTTAAAACAGAAGTTAAACTTTGTATTTTAGAATAAGTAGTTGCCGCCTCTTTATTTTCCCCGTAACGGCCTCGCCGGGCACTGTGGAAGTGGAGCGTCTATCACACAGTTTACTGCGTGACAAGAAACGGTGCTAAGCGGAGGGAAATTACCTATGTGGAATATTAAAGTTCTTCTCCGAGAGCGCGCGAGTCGTTATTAAATTCAGGCTGTGGCCTTCCGGAAGATTGTGGGGCTTAGAGCAGCGGTGATGCATGAGCGCCGCGGAGGGACCGAGGCGAGGCGGCCGTCTCCAGCCGGTACACCCGCCGAATCGGTTATCGTAGCTCGGGCAGGACTGCCCCCTGTGTGGAATACAGCTCCTCTTAATGAGCTCTGTGTCCCTGACCAACTGCCGGATCAGCTGAGGACTGAACCAAACCCTGTAAAAGGAGGGTAATCTGTGGGAAACTACCCTGGGGAAGGAGGGTACTCTCTACTAATGTGTGTGACCTTTGACCCCTCCCTAGTCTATAGCAAATTTTTGCTGCTGTTTAATGAAGCAGAACTCATATTTAAGAATGGCGCCCCCTACTGGGTTACTGATTATAGATCATTATGAGAGAGGGAGGGAGGGGGTAGAGGGAGAGGTGGGGAGATATTTGTGACTTTTAAGCTCCCTTTATTGTTACATTTATGATCCGAGGCCTTTGAGAGAACTCACAGAGCCCAGAACAAAAAGACTGTAAAAAATAAAGGGCTCAGACAAAAGACAAAAAAATGAATAAACTCCAGAAAAAAAATACACCCATAAACAAAGGATTTATAATCCAGGCAATACAGAATGAGGGGGAAAGAAAAGCATGGATAAAAAGTGAATGTGTGGAAGTGAAGGATGGAGTGAGAAGAGAGGAGAAGAGGCTGAGGAGAGAGAGAGGGAGAGAGGGAGTGAAGGGGAGTGAACGTCAGAGCCCCGGGCTGCACACTGAATGCTGATAATGAGGGAAAGGGGCCTTGCAGATAAGTGGGAAATGTGCAGGCGCCATATGAGGGAGCTGAGACGCGCATGTGTGGATATTCATACTTACACAAATACACACGCGCGCACACACTCAGTCTCCCGCAGGCTCAAACATGCACGTGAATACACACAGTCTCTCTTACTTACTTACACACCTTCATTCACTCACGCATGTGCGCGCACACACACACACACACACACACTCGCTGTTTCGGGGAAGGTTTCCCTGCTGTGACTAAAGTCTCAGTGCCGAGGGCCGTAGATGAATGCTTGCTGGGCATTTAGGCCCACACTGCTCTGGGACCTCCGCACAGTGGCACCCCTGATACACAGAACCCCCCCATCACCTTCCCAATTCAGTGAGCGGTAAAGACGGAAAAGAGGATGAGGTCGACACACGCACATGCCCCCCTCCCCCCCCGTGTTCATTTCACCTCAGTTTGTTTCTGCTCTCAGACCTCTGTTCGCGTTGAGAGTAAAATAAATGAATAAATCAAAAAAAAACAAAACAATATAAATTTGTGTGCCTCCGAAGGGAGACTGGCCCTGCACCCGCGGCGTGATAGGGTATCGATTCTCCCGCGCCTCGCTGAAATTGCCTTCCTGCCTCCCTGCAGCAAACCTGTGTCAGCTGCAAGCAGCACCACGACTGGGGCCTCGTTCGTAAAACCATTTCAGAATCGCAGCGCTGATCCGGGGTCAGTTCTGCCTTTTGGCTCATAATGATGAAGGTTTGGTTAAGGCATAGGGGAAGCTGATCCCAGATCAGCCCTTTATTCACCGTGAGGTTTTGTAAATGCGGCTCCAGGGCTGCGCTTTGGTGTTGAGACGACGGATCAGAAGTGAACTTCTGGTGGCAGAAGCGTGCGCTTTTGTTTCAGGAAAACAAATAAATCTAAAACAAGGCCTCCAGGTTTGAAAATCTGTGTCATTTATACGTGGCTATTTCTACCGAGCTGTTTCAAAAAAGGCCATCTGGATTTCTTTTGTGATTGGGGAGAGCAAATTACATTTTTTTTTAAATAAGTTGCCTGTGGGGCTTCATCACTCTGTCTGAAACCAGAAGAAAAGCCTATTAGAAGTGACTGCACCTGTTCAAATGGAGCTGAACATATTTTATGTTATTTTTTATCTTTCCCTCTTCATAGTCTTGCATTGATACGAGCATATGTGCTTATGTTTCCTGATAATATGCATGCAGTACTGTTGCCACCTCCTTTGTTGAGACAGGTGTCCAGTGGGCTGTAGATTTGTTGCTAGGCAGCGTCAGGTACATGTCACAGATTATGCTGATGTCATAAGTATCATTTGCATATAGTTCTCAGGGTACTTTCATTGCTCATGGCGTGCAGATGGACTCCATTTTGGCAATCCGGGCATCGACGGCTACAAACGAAATAGATTCAGTTTGCACCGCCGAATGCTCATGGCTACAAACCCTGACGCTAACATAGGGCTTTTCAGTGCGTTCAACGATGGTTAGATCAGTGAAAGAATAGAAAAGGGAGCGGAAGAACCATCACTTGTAGCCTCTCACTGCAAAATCTCGAGAGTTACAATGCTATTGTCAGTCGGTGAAGATGCTAGATTTGTTGCTCGTCACCTCTGAGATATAAATCTCCCTGTGATACAGGTATTGCGCAGATAGGGTTATGGGTTTCTGTGGTTGAAGTAGATGCCTTTTTAGTATTCACTGTAGCTTTTATGTTTTATGGACATGGCGGGCCATTGGCTGTAGTTTGTAAAAAATTTTATGATTGGCTGTTTTCATGATGTTAAATGCTTAATGTGTCAGAGACGAACTCGCAGACATAGGACACCACTTTTGAATCTGGTTCTCAGAACTAAGAGAAGACTTTGAAGTCGTTAAGTCTTTCTTTTAACTTGCTGATTTTCAACTGACCTTGCTCTCATGAATCTCCCACTTCTCTCTGCAAATCTACAGGAAATGACATTTATATTTTTGAAGTTTACTGTCCCTTTAAACTCTTTTCGCAGTTGTGACAATTTATCAACAGGACATATTTTATCTGTGCAATTCCGGTGATGATTTAATCCCGAAATCAGTGGTGGAGCTGTCAGATAAACTTCTTTATGACTGAAACGTGCCTTTTGAGTCAACTTAGTTTGAGCATGCCAAAGCATTAATAATGTACTGCCGGAAAAGATGCCTGCATGGTGAGAATTCAAAATGGCTCCCTCTCTTTTAAGAGTTTATCTCTTTCTCGTTAAGATTCTGAGGCCTGTCATGGCCCAGTCTTTGATACTGCTTGGATACAAGGACCTTGCTGCACTTCTTCGCTAGATTTCAGAGATATCAGGCTGACTGTACTTCCATTTGTTGGTTTATATGGTGGCAAGTTCTGTTCTGTGTACAGTTTTGGCAGTTGAGAGAGTGTTTTTCCTGTTCACTTAGTTTGTATTTTGAGCAAGCCATTGAGCGCTATTTTTTTGTTCTCAATGTATGATTTTTCTGAGCAACTTGTCTACAAGATGTTGGGCTGCCTGTAAGTTGTAGCCATTGGCCCATCCCATTGCCTCAGTGTCCACATCCAATCAGGGGAGCCCAACCATAATCTACTGCCTGTACAGCCAGTGTTGCTGGTATTGTGTAGACCAGGGTTCATTCCTTTTGGATGGCGAGGTTGTTTAAAAATCAGCAGTAGGATCAACAGACTGATTTCTGATTTATCAAATCCATTCAGTTAAGCACATCAGTCACTCTACCAGTGTGCTGGCAGTGTGGTATGATTCTCATCCAAAAAGTGGATGACTCTGGGCCATGTATCATTAATGTATGCACTTGACGATCAGTTGTGGGAGTTGCATGCCTTTGCCAGCCTAGGTAGACCCAAGTACTAATGGTCAGGTGTAAGGTTTATAAGGCATTACAATTTTGGGCCATTGTGGCATTTAAATTCTGGGCCAAAGGTCTCCCTAATGCTTGTGATACCTGTGATGCTGTCTCATCGGGCTGAGTTTGGCTGTGTTCGGCTGGCCATATTTGAATGGGTTTATATCCTTCATTCCACTGTGGTTTGGGCAGTGGTGGACTAGTGTTGGGCTGTCGCTCTGTCGCCATTAGGTGGGGATGTTGGACATGTGACTGTGAGGGTGTGGTTTTGTTTCCTTCTGGGAACAAGCCTGGTTATTTAGCATGATAAATAGTTCTTAAAAAGTTTCTCCTCATTACTGAGGGGCAGTCCGGAGGGGGTGGGGGTGTTGCGAGGGAAAGGCAGATGTCTGAATGCATCACAGGAGGTAAATGGTGGGAATCTTGAGGCCTAAAGCCGCACAAACGCAGGAAGGAGCATCAATCACAGCTCTCAGAGAAACCCAAACTCCCTGTGTACGCTGTGCTGGGTATGACTCAGATTAATACTGCAGCAGAAACCATGGGGAAGACCTGGCAGAGAGAGAGAGAGTTTGTGTTTGAGTGTGAGTGTGTGTGTGTGTGTGTTTGTGGGAGTGTTTGAATGTGCATGTGTGTGTGTCTGTTGTGTGTGTGTGTGTGTATGTTTGTGTGAGATTCTATGTGCGTGTGTGTGTCTGTGAGATGGGTCTGTGTGTGCGCATGTTTGTGAATGTGAGTGTGTTTTTGTCAGTCCCTCTCTCTCTTTCAGTCTATCTTTTCTTTCTCTATTTCTGTATCTGTCTGTGTGCTTGTGTGTGTGTGTGTGTGTGTGTGTGTGTGTGTGTGCACATGCACTCTCCAGTTTGTTTCTGCCTGTTTTTTTTAGTCTGTGTGTACGTTTGCATTTTGTGTGTATGTTTCTGTATGTGAATATGTGCCTATAGATATTTTATCTTTGTATTCATGCTTATGCATACATTGGCATCTGGGGCCGTGATACTGCAATAGTTAGTGAGCATAAGCTTGCGAGTTTTTGTCTGGATAATTTCATGTTTTTATATTCATTTCACATTAAGCTTTACTTCACCCACCCTGTTCCTGAGGTCCAATTAAAGAGGATTGTCATGTTCACTTTGTCCTTACATATTTTACACGTGTTGTTGACCCTTGCTGAGATGGTTTGACCTTTGAACATTGTGCCATTTCATTGGATGCCCACTGCAGACTCCATCTCACCCCTTAATAATAAAAAAAGCGTCTTAAAAAAAAAAAAAAACCTTTCGTCGTGTGAATATTGGCTGGGCACTCATATTGAAACTTTCAGTAAAGGAGCCGTCGTATGGGTCAGGATATTTGTAACTCGTTTATCCCTAGAGCAGCTCTGTTAACTTTTTTGACCACAGCGGATTGGGTGGGTTTAGTGTGTTTACTCAATAGAAATGTGTTATTTGACAGGTGATATGAGGGATTTTTGTACTGCAGCAGGTCATTTTGACCCAAACACCACAGAAGGCTGAGTCAGAGGTATATTTGTTGCTGGATGTTTTTGTTTGTTCATTTGGTTTGTTTGTTTGGGTGGGTGGAGAGGGTGCAGACTGCAGGGAGATGCTGCACCCACATGAGACGCACACGCAAGAGGACGGGGTGGGTGGGGCGGGCCTCTGAATGAACCTTTTAATCAGAATCAGTTGAAAGTTGCCTTGACAGCATCACCATGCTGTGCTTTCATGATAAGCCTCGCCGTGTTCTTGAGAAGTGGGGCATCGGGTGGAGGGAGCGGGGCTGGGTGAGGTAGGGGGGCATCAAATGACTTTTTAGGCACAGCTGTCTTCTGAAGAACTTTGCTTCCCTGCCCCCCCCCCCCCCCCTCCCCCTCTCCCTCCCCGACTCCGCAGTGCGAGGTGTGAGAGTGCAGTCACTCTACCATGTTTGCAGATACGCCCCTAGAATATAAAGTTAGGCTCTCTCCCTCTGCCCTCTGGGAAATGTAGTTTTCATTGTGCCAGTGCTGCGTGGGTCCTTCTGCTTCATTGTTTTTTCTCATGTGCCCTCTCCTCAGGTGAATGGAGGCCTGAATCAATAAAATGTTTCAGGATTTAGTAGTATTTACTCATGTTTATCGAATGAATCATCCTTCGTGCATGTAATCTGTGGTCACTTTATTCCGTCATAGTATTGCAGTCATGTGCCATGAGGCAGATGGACTTCACTCCAAGAACTGAAGCATTGAATTTAGTTGGAAATATTTTGTGAAGTGTTTTCATTCTGCTGCATTAAGTATATTTCTCGGTATGTTGACATATTCTTGTGAGTTTTAAATCTTTGAGTTCACTTTTGATGGTTGCGTCAAGCCAGATTACATTTTTAAATAAATCCTCTATCTTTTTTTTTTTTTTTTTTTTTTGAGCACACAGAATTTGAATTTGAGGGAGACCCCTGCTGGTCAATTGTCAGAATCAACCAGAAGGTGCACTCTGGTGGCGCAAGACTGGGCGAGCTTCTTTCCCTCTTCCAAAAAAAAAAAAAAAAAAAAACCACACTCAATTACGCTCTGCCCCCGGGGGCTGTCGACCGCTGTCACGGCCAGAACATTCCGGAATGGATTCCGGACCAAGAGCCGTATCCCCGCTCCAAGGATGCTTTACATTTCCGCGTTTTAATCGTGAGATTTCCCACAGGGCGGGAATGGAAAATAAGCACTCTGTAGACAAAAAGTTGGCGGGGAATAAATATGAACGGCAAACCCAAGCTATTTCACTGCTAATGATGAGCTTCATGGGCCTGGGGTCCCTGTGGAGGTGGTGGCAGCACTTCTGCCCGTTTCTGTAGTTAACTCGTTACTGTAGCTTAAGCGCAGACTGCTTCGTCTTCTCAAATAATTCATTTAAGTGCCTCGGTGATGAATGTACTTGTCTTATCTGATCTGCGGTCAGCATTTTAAAAGTTCCCACTAATAAAATCCGCGAGGCTCCGGTGACTTCGCTTGCCGGAGGAAAACCCAAAGGCTGGAGAGCGCGCTGTGGAGGAACACGCTGGTGTACCGGGCCTCCAAATATTATTATTGTCCTCGTCTTTTTATTTATTTATTTATTTATTTTTTAGCGCTTGACTCTCGTTTGTAATTTGCATATCCTGCTGAAGAGTCATTTGTCTCTGCCGATCGGCTGCACTTTAATGGATTAATGATTTTTCCATTTTCCCTCTACAGTCTCGTCTCTGTTGAGAATTGTAGTGGAGTTGAAGGCTTTCTCGGGCCACTTGAACAGAGGAAAAATGCTCGTCTTAAAGGGTGGAGCTGAATTTAAGCATCGGTGAATGCGGAAGAAAAAAAAGACCTGATGATAATGTGAACTGGATGAGAGGGAGAGATGACAGAGAGATTGAGCAGGAAAAAGTGCACGAGAAAGAGAGAATTCTCATTATGCATACTTCACGCTGTCCACCATGATATAGTACCTATATGGTGAATGTAGCAATTGTTGATTCAGTTTTATGTATTTCAACTCCAACCTAATTATATTATGTTTAGCAGTCTGAAAACATAAAACTGTGTGCTAGTTACGCACATGCCATATATGAATCTTCAGCTTTCACGAATCCAATTAGTTTACTTCAGTTCCACGGCCGAAGGTACTCTCCCTGGGGATACATGGATATCATTATCTTGCCGGCAGCTGGACTTGCTCTCTTGAATTGACGTGACCCGAAAGTACATCTACAATCATGTAACTTGAGGATAAATCGCAAATGAACGGTAGCGTTGGCACAGAAAATTATTTTTTTCAATGAGATAACTGACCGTTTAAAAGCCATGATCCACGTTTGCGTCCGATGCCCACAATTGCCATCTGATAAAAAGCCTGTTTTGATTAGACATAATAAGAAACTGAAGATCAAAGACAAATATAGCTCATGCAATTAGTTTCATTGCTAACCAGCAATTCCTTTTGTCATTTCCCTTGCACCATAATTAAATGGGTAATTATTATGGCAAATGTGTGTCTCATTTATTCTTGCACAGTGCCGAAGAAATATCACAATGCATGTCTCCTTGTTGGGCTCTTATATCATCAACTGACTGGCAGTTACATGTTATTTTAGAGATAACATTATAATTATCATTGATTATGATTATTATGGTGGTGTTGATGATTGTTGTTGTTGTTTTCAATTAAATATTTAATTTATCTACCATTTATGGGACTTATTCCTTCATTGTTTTGCTCAACATCAGTCAGTGATTTAAATAATGCAAACAGGGCGTGTACATCTGATTTTAATCGGATGTAATAGCTCTTTACTAGATGACTGTTGAGTGATTCATTTTTTGCTAGCCACAGGAAGTGCATATAATGCTGTCAGTGATATTATTTCATAGAATGCTTGGATATTTAATTGCAGAGGGTTAGTTTTCTAGATATTTCTGTTTGCTTCTTTGCATGTGAGAAACTGTTACCCCATTCAGATTCACTCAGCGAGGACACTATTAGCATTTTTAAATGGTTTGAAGAAAAGCAGGAAAAATATCTGGGAAAAAAATGCCCTGTGGTCAGTCTCAGTCATGCAGATGAAACCTCGACTAAATTCAGTTTTCAAAAGAACTCATTTATCTGATACCCAATCTAGTTCAGGACTAAATTTAATCTGTTTCTATGGAATTAACCCCATTGGTTGCATTCCCTGATGTAGACTCGGCCTTGTGCTACTGATCTGTATAGTATCAGTGCCTAGCCCTCGATGAAAAGATAGAAATTGATGATTGTCTTGGTTTTAATTAAAGGTTTTATTCTGGGACTAGGCCTATTTGTTCGTTTCCCTGAAGTGGATTAGGCCTAGTCCGAGACTAAAAAGTAGGAAACAGTGATTACCTTCATTCTTGGACTAGGCTTAAATGTTTTAGGATGTAGCCTTGTAAATTTTATGTTTCATTCTTATCTTTTTTCCAAACTGTGTACTTAATCAATGCATTTACTTCTGGTAGATAACATTTAACAACGAGTTTTTCATTTATATTTTGAGATGTGATTTATCTTCTATAATGAAGACAGGATGAGCGTAATAAATCTTTTGATGTATTAATATGAAACATTTTAATTCAGAAGATTATTGATATTTGTGGTTTTCAACTGCCACTCTCAATTATGTGTCATTGTTATCTTATTATACTAAAATAAGCCATGTATACAAGGAGACTTAATGCGAACGGAGGTGACGAACAACCAATAAATGGAAAACAAGGACTCAATTTGAATCAGCTCAATCACCAGTCATAAAATGCAGCCCTCAAGTGTCAATCCCATTTTAAAAATGGTCAGCTTTTCCTGGATCCAAACAAGAATTGAAAGTGCATAATCAGTTTTTAACATGCGCAGTAAAACATAATCCAGGACGATCAGTGGCACAAAGGTGACAGTGAGTTTGCTGATGACATTAGCCGGATACATATATATTTTTAATTTGGCTTATCATTTTGAACTTTATCTAGAAGGTTCCGAAGCATAAACAGCAAGTGCATTATAACCAACATAGTAGTTTCTATTAACCAAGTCCAAACACGGCCGCTCATTTCCTTTCTACTTTTTCAATGAACGCTGCAGGCCTTGGTACTCATTTTTGTGCTCAGTGGAGCTGATATCCTTGTAACCAGTGCTTGTTTTAAAGTCTTAAACCAATTGAAAAGCTGCAAAGTGAGGAATTCAGGCGTAGCTACACAATCTCCTCACGGCCAAGATTGATATTTGCAAGTAGCACAGCGGCAGTTTGGCCTGAAATCCAGCAAGAAGGAAGAGAGACGTAATAAAGCACAGACTAAACAATGCTGTAATTAACATGTCCATCACAAAGGGTATAAAACCTAATGCTTGCGAGTCCTTTACATCAGGACAGGGAAGTTTCAGGGCTGGCAGAATTATTCCGAGATAACATCATCCCCACACGCAGTCTATCGTTCTCATTTTGGTTTGTGCGTTTGTTTGTTTATGTATTTATTGCTAGTTTACAGTTGAAGGAGTTATCCCTCCAGATGGTTCTCTCACATTAATATGAGGAGGAAAATGAGCTCCCTTCATAAGCAGCCAGGAAGAATCTCTGTCGGAGGCCAGAACAATGGCTCCATTTCAGTTAGCGTTTATGTGACTGTCCAATGAAACCTTTAGCAATTATTAGCACAAATAGTTGTAATTATGGGATGGCCATTCATCTTTTGTGTCTTTTCTAAGTGCCTTGCATTTACATAGTGGAACGCTTATAGCTATCAAAGTGGGAGGAATTAAAGGGTTTTTTTTATATTTTCAGAACTCAAACTACTGGTAATGGCCTCTTATTTTGCTCTTATTTTGTTAATGGCTATTTGCATGGGGGGTGATTGAAGTTATTTTACAGGGATGGGGGAGGACAGTGAAATGAATTTAACCCTGTGCCGTCCAAATTGGTCTGTTTGATGTGGTTTTTTAAACTTGGAAACTAAGAATCTTTGCTGGAATTGTAGTCATTAGTAGCTGAAGTTGTACTTGGGGTATAAGTTTAAATGGCAATAATGGCCGAATGGGGGATCTTTGCACTCTTTGGATACTTTGAAGTGTGGGGGGCGGCGGCATGGGGCCTGTGTCTTAGATTATTCTGAATTCAAAGATTCATTAGAAAAGACTACAGCAGGGGACAAAACACAAATGCAATTAAGAAGGCATTAAAAAGGTAAATATGAAGTGAAATGGTGATGTTCCTCAGTGAAATGGTGATTGCTGGGGTAATGGGGGGTATTGAGTGTCGCATATGTGTTCTGACATTCACTGTGTTGGTGAAATATTATTACATTTAATTAAATATTGAATTGGAGCTCATGTGCTTATCTCTGATATTTATTCACGGACCCACACTCGTCTGCACACGCACAAATGCACACGTACATATACGCTCATACATAAACAAAGAAAAACACTTAAATAAACATGCATTCACACATTAATGCATGTGCTCAAGCAAAAGCACTTAAACATGGATGCACGCATGAGTGTATTTGCATACAAACACACGCGTACACACACACGCACACGCACCCACAAAAGAAAACAAACCTGCATGTATAAACACGAACAAATTCATGCACATTCGCCTCTGAAACAGGCTTGGAACTTCCTGTTCTCTTCCAGTTCCTCACCCAGTAGTGTTTACAATGACTATTTTTTTTCCTCTAATTTATTTCTTACTATTTTTATTCATGCAATTAGGGATAATGACATTGATAAACATTTCAGTTTTCACATTCGGGCGAATGTGCCAGAGTTAGCGCAGCCGCTCATTTTCGTCTTTTCTCCCCGGGCTCATTAGACTGGATAAAAATACATTTCTTCGTCAGAACAATACAGTCCATGAGTGTGTTCGAGAATTACAGTGTCCAAATGGGTAAGGGCCACAGACGAATCCATAATCTCTGCCAGGCGTGTTGGTATGTTTGTGAGTGAGAGACTGTGAATGACAGCTACAGGCTCCAGGTTCTCCTGCCTGCTCTGAAGCCTCCTGTCCCAGTGGACATTTTTTGAAGATTTAAAATGGTGGAACACTGTCGAGACCATTAGGTGAAAACCCAGCTAAATTTGGTTGAGAAGTTATCTTGGGCCGCATTCAGAATCACAAACTTTTTTTACTGCTCACTGTATACTGCGCCAGACTGTGTTGGATTCTAGTGCTGCTGTTCATGATAGTATACGCTTTAGTAGCCAGTATGTGCCTATAACGGTGTCGTGTACAACACAGATTTATGACTGCCAAGCTAATAAGATCACCTGTCTCAGTGGGACGTTCCCATTGACCGTGTAGAAAACGGTTGACTGCAAGACAGTTCTGCCTGTGCACAGTGAAGTTTAGCCAGTGCAGTAGGTCATCCCAGTGTCACTGGCATACTGGTGGATTTCAATTTGGTTGCATACTGTGTACTACTTGACACTTTTGCCCCTGATCAGTTACGGAGTAGTAAGTAGTAGGCAGTTCAGAATACAGTTTTTATCTCCACGGAGAGGAGGGGTAAGTGTTAGCCAGCAAAGTTAATGCCATGTCCCTATTGGTTGATTACGCTCTTACCACGTGTCCTCTCAAGTCATCCAGGAAGCAGCTTTGTCTGACTGTCTTTACGCTGTCGGCTGACTTCGCTCTTTCTTCTGGGCCATCCAGAATCAATACAGGTGGTTGTAGTAATGAGCGCTGATAAACATGGTGAGACATTTGGAATCAGGAGAAGAGCAGGGGTGACGTAAGTGCAATACTAGTATGCATCTCATGGTGTTTGGGGCTGTTTCAGAATAACACAGAAAAACATCCCTCTATGTTTCAGAGAGAGCTATACAGACCTTTAAGTAGAATTGTCTGTGTTTAAGTATGACATGTGGTCAATGAACTCATGAAGAGCACACAATGTAAACTGTAAAAATTACCCCATTCATAAGATGAAAAAGAAGCAATGCTAATTCTAATCACGCTTTGTGACATGAAGATTTTAGTTTGTGTTTTTAGAAGTCAGAAATGTAAATATGAAAGGAAAAATATCTTAATGTCTTGATGAGCTATTTTCTTTTCACATGGAAATTTTCATCTGTCCTAGTTCACATGTGACATTTTCTGCATATGCCAGAATTTTATTTTGCATGTAATATTGAATTTGTATGTGAAATTTTGATTTTCACATATAAATAAGCAGTTTTCATTATTTTTTGTCATAAAGGTGACCTCGTCTTCCTTGCTCTGTTTTCCAGACGCATCACCAAGGCCACACCCTCTTGGTTTTCCTGTTTATGTTGACCTCTCACCCCTGACCTCCTGCCATAACCTTGGTAACCATCTCATTTCATATTTTATTTTTTGTTTTAGTTTCCTTTTCATTGTGGTTAAATTTTTTATCACTGCATAATCTGCTTATTCCAATCACTGATCTTGTATTTAACAATATCCATGATTTACTTGTTTCACGGTCCCTTATTTGGCTTCTTTTGATTTCAACTCACTATTTTTCATGCCAAATTATCTCAGATTTGCATATAAAATGCATTTAAAGGCAATGAGAACATGATTGACTACAAATACCACTTTTAAATGATCCTTAATTGAAGGAAAAAAGTAATCCCATGCCTATATCACTCTTGTTAAAAACTTAACTTCTGGTAGTTTAGCAGCAACAGCTGCCTATAAACAGCTCTAAAAACTGGAGATCCATGTTTCAGATCGCTGTGGCAGTCCGTTTTGCAGAATTGCTTTAATTTAGCGACACTGGTGGGACTTCAGCTATAAACTGTACATTTGATATTCTGCCGAAGCATCTCAAATTGGTACGATTCAGATGTATAACTTGGCCTCTCTGAAATCTTACTTTTTTTAATTTTTTTCGGATGATTCAGAGGTAGATTTGCTGTTGTACTTTAGATCATCGTCTGACTATATAACCTAGTTACACTCAAGCTTCATATCAAGGCCTGATGGCTGGAAATTTTTCTTCATTATTTTTAAGTGAAGAGCAGAATTCATGCTTTTTCCCAATTATTTGCAGTTACTCAGGCCCTGAAGCAGCAAGGCGTCCCCACACCATCACACTAGGACTGCCATGTTTGATTGGGGGCATGATGTTTCTGTTCTGGAATGCTGTGTTAGTTTTATGCCAGATACAACAGGATCCATGTCTTAAAAAAATTCCACTTTAGACTCCTCAGAAATCTTTCTGCCTAATTCACTTTTCAAAGGTTCCATTTAAGAGAAGGTCAGGTTCAACTGGACTATCAGTAGTTGAGCCTAGGCTTATTTAATTCATCTGAATTAATCCAATCAAGTTAGCACCTCACTAAACGGGCAATCACTGGGCCAGTTGGCACTGGATGACATTTTTCTTACAAAAATGAAATTTTCATGCTAAAACAGTGGTTTGTGTTCACTCATGTTGTCTTTGTCTTATCTAAATTTTGTTTGAAGACAAAAAAACAAGTGGGTGTGACAACTGTGCAGAAACCGAAGAAATCAGGAAGGGATCAAATACTTTTTCATTGCACTACATCATGTAGTTTGCATTTACAATTCTAAGTTGCATAGTTTACATGTTCTAGAAAATGCTTGTATAGCAGAGAAATTCTCCAGCAAAGCCATTCACAATGTGTTGTATAATGCCCCTCTGCATCACTGGCCATCCCTGCCTCCCTCATACACTCTGCTTTTGTTGTATCCTCTTTTCTAATGCCTTCATTTGTTTATGTTTTCTGTGTTGCCACGGAAACAAGTGTTCAGTGACTTTGGCCATTCTCTATAGCCAAGTACATTCAGTAATACTCCAGCCCCTCCCCCCGACACTAACACCCACGGCTCCACGTCTGCAGCTGTAAGGGCCGTCAAGATGCCATCTGTTTTTTTTTTTTTTTTGTATCTCTCCTGTCCTACACTCGTTTTCGTTATCCAGTGCACTTTATACGATGTGAGTTTTCAGCATTCTGTGTGTGTGTGTGTGTGTCTGCACAACTTTGTATTTGTGTCAGCATGCTGTGCTCAGGTTTATTATGTCCTTGTTTGTGCAGAAAGACTGCATGTTTGTGTGTGTATTTGAGTGCAAATATCTTGAGTGGCTATATGAGTGTTTGTGCTTTTTTGGGTGTGTTGCTGATTGCAGGTGTATGTGTGCCTGTCTGTCGACCTGCGTCTGTGTATGTAGATATGTGCATGCATGATTGTGATGGTGTTTGTGTGCGTATGTCTATCTGTATGGTGTGTTATAGATCATATACCTAGACACAAACTGTGTCACGAGGGGCCCTGTCAGTCCTCTGTCCTCTGTTTCGCCCCCTGCTGTTCTTTTTGATAGAAGACCTGAGTGATCTCGCAGCAGGTGTGTGATGTGTGTGCTGTTCCCCACGGCGGCTCGCTGAGCCTGCCGAGCGTGTGCATGTGCGCCGTATGATGTGGGACAGGGTCAAGGGTCAAAGGTCGAAGTGTGCGTGATACAAGCCCAACTGGGAAGAAACCAGCCATTGTTGGGACATCATTGCTGGAAGGGCGTGGTCATCTGCTGTTTCATCATCTGGGTCAGGATGCCTTCTCCATGGTAACAGACATGACGCGGGTGGACAACATGGAGCTCTGTCACTGTTACTTAACCCGAACCGGTGATGCTTTGTTTGTCTATGTGCTTGTGTGGATCTGTGTGTGTGTGTGTGTGTGTGTCTGTTACTGTGCATCTTTGTCTGTCTGTGTCTGTTGCTGCGTTTGTCTGCCTGAGTGTGTGTGTTTTTTGCGCATCTGTGTGTGTTTGTGTCTCAATGCATCTTTGTGTGGGTGTGTCTCTTTCTGTCTGTTTCTGGTGATGTGCATGTGTGTGTCTGTATGTCTGCATCTGTGTGTGTGTTTGTCTCAGTGCATTTTTGTATGGGTGTGTGTCTCTCTCTCTGTGTTTCTGCGTGTGCCCATGTGTGTGTCTGCATCTGTGTGTCTGTGCAGCTGCACATCTATGCACCGATGATGCGTATATGTGTCCACATTACCGGAGTGTGTCCTTGTGTGTGTGTGTGTGTGTGTGTGTGCGTGAGAGACGATGCATGCGTTGGCTGCTGTGGTGATGACCGCCCAGCGGATGAGTGAATAGAGACTGGGTCGGAGAGTCTGTTCCACCACCACGGCTCTGTGGATCCACCAGTCTCATGTCCTCTCCTGCTGCCTTGAGAGAGGACACTAAAAAAGAGGCGTGTCCTTCAGCTGTTGTCAGAGCTCATCTTCCTGTCGTCTCTGTACAGAAGGAAGTCAGGGGTGGGATCTTCCCACCCCCATAACAGCACATCGCAGGACTCTGTCCACCTCATGAGATAAACACGTCCACTCTGCTACCTCTCCTTCATCTCTCCCTGTGCCTCTCACACGCTTCTCTTTCTCCCATCCCCTCTCTTCTTTTATCTTATCCTCTTTCATTTCATTTTATCCTTTCTTATCCTGGCCTTCCCATTGTTATTTGTCCTGTAGATATCTCCCAGTCTCCTCTTTTATTTCTATCTTTGTCTTTGTCTCTCCCTCTCTCTCTCTCTTTCTCTCTTTCTTTCTCTCTCTCTCTCCTCTCTCTCTCTCTCTCTCTCTCTCTCTCTCTCCCCTCTCTCCCTAACAGGACATGCCTGGACCGTATGCGATGTGGCCAAACTTTAGGGTGTATTAAAAATAATGTCCCACATAAGAGCCAATCTGTCTTTTATCGGCACGTCAGGCTGGTGCTCAGCAAGCGCTTTTTAAAATCTCATTTACTTGGGCGACGTGGGCGATGCTGCCAGAGAGAGCGCAGTTTCAGACAGAGGGGTGGGAGGGGTTGGGGGAGGAGTGCCTCAGAACTCACTGGTGAGATAAGCCTGGTGTGGTATCAGAGGGGGGAAACGGGTCGTCTCGCGGGGTTAGGGGGTGAGTGAATAACAGAGATCTGGGGTTTGGGATCTTTTGTGCCCTGTCGTGGTTCAGTTTTGCCACCAGAATCGGATCAGCATTTGATGCAAATGCTCATTTTCTCTCCGTTTTAAGTGGCACTGGAAATGGCTGCTGTGGGAAGGCGTTGCGTGATAGCGGTGCAGTTTAGTTCTTCTCCTCACCTCCCAGTCCTTGTTCATTTCTGAAAAGAGGGCTATAGTTCCTTGTACAGCAACAGTGCAGTAGGGCTGCTTCACCAAAGATCACTCATGATATTCCACTGAGACCACTCTCCATAGCCTTTATAATGTTTTAGAAATAAAGCTTTTTTAACCCCCCCCCCCCTACATCCCACATCCAGCCAATTGTAAGCTTGTCAAATAAAATATTCTTATTTTTGCATTCAAAGAGACTCTCACAAGGAATTATTCCCAAAGGGAATTGTGCTTTTTCTAAGTCCTGTGCCTCAGGGAATAGTGTGGTTTATTATTCCAGTACCGCAGGGAATTCTGTCTTTCATAATTAAGCTTGTTCTTGTGGAATCTGGAAGCTGTCTGTGCTCGTTTTGTTCGGCCCATGTAAGTCACGTTCCATCTCATGTAGGTCATGTTCAGTCTCATGTAAATCATGTTTTGTCACATGTAGGTCATGTTCAGTCTCATGATGGTCATGTTCTGTCTCATGTAAATCATTTTCTGTCACGTGTAGGTCATACTCATGCTCATGTTGGTCACATTCTGTCTCATGTAGGTCATGATCAGTCTCATGTAGCTCATGTTCAATCTCATGTAGGTCATGTACAGTTGGTCATGTTCAGTCTCATGTGGGTCATGGTCAGTCTCGTGTTGGTCATCTTCTGTCTCATGTAGGTCGTGTGCAGTCACCTATTGGTCATGTTCTGTCACATGTAGGTCATGTTCAGTCTCACGTTGGTCATGTTCAGTCACATGTAGGTCCTGTTCACTCATGTTGGTCGTTTTCTGTCACACGTAGGTCGTGTTCAGTCTCATGTAAGTCACATTCAGTCTCATGCTGGCCATGTTCACACCCAAGTTGGTCATGATTTGTCACATGTAGCTCATATTCAGTCTCATGTGGGCCATGTTCAGTCTTATGTTGGTCATGTTCTGTCACATGTTGGTCATGTTTTATCATGTTCACACAAGCAGTTTGCAAGCCGCCTCTGTGCAGGAAGAGTCCTTTCTGTTTCTGCCAGTTTCTAACGGGAGAGTTCATTCCTATTTGCACCGTTTTTTTTTTTTTTTTTTTACAGCTGACAGTCTCTACTTCAATCTTATATTCTTTCTTTTCAATGTATTCTGCGCGAGCACCATGCTGAGCAGCGAAATATGTGTCACTGGCCAAAAACTTGAGGTCTACACCCATTTTCCCCATTTTTTTTTCCGAGCTTTGCCTTCAGCTTACAGAACGGTTCCTTCCCAACTTCTTGCTGCTCGTCCCGGCCTCGTACTTTGTCACTTAAGTAGCAGCCTCAGAATTAAAAGCACGTTTCGACTTCTGAAAGCCGTCTCACGGGTGGCCGCAAAAGTCTCCGCGGTGGAGGTAGGTACCTGTTCACGGTAACCAGCCAGCCGGATATAATTAAACCCAGTCGCCGTGCCGAGGATATCGAAGAGGGAACAGTAACTTTCAGACTAAATCAATGAGAGGCGATGGATTCCGATTTCATTAGAAATGGAAAAAAAAATGTGCTCGGAAATATCAGCTAGTCACACAGGACTTCCTCTGCTCAAAGAAAGCTTTTGAGATGTGTTTGGATTAATATGCCCTTTTTAATAGACTGTGTCAATGTTCACCCCCCTCTCCCCCAGCACTGCCCGCCCCGCACCTGACTGAGGGGGTAGGGTTCAGTCAAGCAAAGATAATTTTTAAACGATTCATTACATCACTGAGCGTACTAGACAAGAGACTAACAACACATTTTGGACGTAATATTGCCAGCCAATAAGCTTGCCAAATTCTCATATAAATCAACAATGAAACATTGTAGAAATAAAAACATTAATATTGACGTTTTATGCAAAAACTCAAGTATTTTATGCTGGAAAAATCTCCGCAGACACTTTTTGCATATAAATTTGTATAATTTCCGTTAATGCATGGTGTGATTTTATTATCTACTCAAAATAATTTAGTCAGATTGCAGTAGAGTATCGTCCCAATTTGTTCGAGGGGTAATTCACATTGTGAGCTTTAGTAATGGTTCAGTTTTAGTCAGTGATTTATGCTCATATTATCATGCAGTGCGCACTGAAACTGAAATACACTTTATATGACTCCAAGGCAGATTGTACAGCAATGTTAAGCTGCCAGAGATTGTCAGTGCTTATGTGATTATTCTTGATAAAATTGCATTTTGTCTTATTTTTTGTTTGGAATGGTTTCTCATCGCGGGAAACCTGAGACTGATGTGGGACGAAATATAAACAGATTTTTATGTTTGTCATTATGAATAAACACTATAACGGTAATGTGCTCGTAAGCGCAGACTGTCAGCATAACATCCCTTCAACTGCCTTCAAGTTACTTGAAATGCTTTTTCTTTTTTTTAAGGGAGAAACTCATCTAATACCCTATTTTTGCTACTGTTAATCCTGCAGTTTGTCAGAAACTTCTGTAAATATTCAAAATATCACACAATGCTCTCAAAAACTGTTGAAAAGCTATTTAGGCTAATTGAAGATATGCTGTAAAGCAAATATATGCAACATAATGTCCAGCTTCCAGCACACATGCTGAACAGTAGTTTATAAGGATGCTCAGGAGGTGCTCTTGTGGTGCTGTACTTGTTTATATGGGCTTAGCATACTGTCTCAAACAATGTGAATTAACTGAAAGATCCATAGATCACAACATTATTGTCAATTTGTCACTTGCGGCCAGTTTTTTAAGGGTCAGATTATACTCAGTCCTGGTCTAAATGGAGTTTTATGTGGAGAAGCACCGTTTAAAATTAAATTTGTCCCATGAATAACAAAAGGTTGCAAGTGACAGTCCTGATGAAACCTGTTTTTCTGCACCACGAACTTCGTGGTGCAGAAAAACAGGTTTCATCAGGTATGTCACTTGCGACCTTTTGTTATTCATGCGACGAATTAAGTCTTAGTCGAGGCTTAATCCATATCTGGGAAACTGGCCCTTAGTGCAGTGCACTGGTGTTTGAAACATGAACTGAACTGGACAATGCATATGCACTAGTGTTGTACACTAAACAGTACTGCAGCCATTGGAATGGGTCATAGAACCCTACATGGCATTTGATAAGTTTGTATGAGGGTGCCTGTGAAGAACGATGGGGTTTTTCCTAATCATGTGTTCGCGTGTCTGTGTCTGTGGTGGTACGTTTGCATGCACAAGTGTGTGTGTGTGAGTGAGTTTGAGAGACCGTGTGAGTGTCACTGCGTAGCTGTAATTTTGTGTTGTAGATGTGTGTGCAAGCCTGCCTGTGTGTGCGCTTCTGTGTGTATCTGTATATGTGCACGAGTTTCTTTGTTTGTGTGTGCGCGCACGTATGGATGTGTGTTTGTGGGTGCCTCCGCGTGCGTTTGGATGAGTACTTGGGTGCGTGTGTCCGTGCGTGCGCATGCACGTTTGGATGTGTGTTTGTGTGTGCGCGTGCTCGCGTTTGGATGTGTGTTTGTGTGTGCGCGTGCGGATGTGTGTTTGTGTGTGCGAACATTTGGATGTGCGGTGTGTGTGTGTGTGTGTGTGTGTGTCCGTGTGTGGTGTTTATTTGTGTGTGGAGAAGAGCTCTCTGTGTTGGGCTGCTGCACAAAAGTGGCTCCCGCACGCATCTGCACAAAGCGTCTCGCCGCAGGAACATCTCAAATCGGGAGGAAAATGAAATAGAATAATCAATTTGTGCCACATTAATCTCATCTCCCCAGCCGCTCCGTATTGATCTCGCGTTTCTCCGCCCTCTCTGACGGGCAGCGTCGCGGAAGGGTCACCGTACGCTGACTTTCAGAAGCGCGCGGATAAACAAGCCAAACTCTCCGCCGAGTCCACAGCTCTGTTCGAGATCGGAGTCGGTCTGAAAGCTCATCTGGGTGCCATATTTGGCGACTTGCTCGGCGTACCATCTGATGAGATGCGCCAGTGTGAGAGAAAGATGTCACCTCTGTGGACCTTGGCAACCGCAACTCTATGTAGCAGGAAGAGTAAGAAATGAAATGGGTATTGAGAGACAGATGGACAAAGTCATACAGCCGAGAATCAAATGCATAATAAGCATAGAAATCCTGAACAAATCCTTAACTTCCAGGTAAAGTCAAGCTTTAGAAGAATAATTACTGGCTTTTTGCATTTCAGAAATGAGGCTGCCGTAGCTCCTAGCGTGTATATTTAATTCATCAGATGGATTGCAGACCCAGCTAAAACTAAGTTGAGGAGTTTTTTTTTTTGGAATTATTCATATTCCTAAATGATTAGGATAATTATTGTGAATGCCTGAACTCGCATTGTGTCGAATGGAAATTCACAATGCACAACTCGGCTTCATAATGAAGGACAATTGAAGACCCAGGTGCTCAAAGTACTTAAATCACTAAATGTCCATTTTGAGAAAAAAAGGGTCTGAATATATAATAGATCCATAAAATCAGTTAATTGAAGACCTCTGTGTGAAAAGAACTTCAGTGACAAAATGTCCATTTTGAGGAAATCGAGAAAATCACTTAAGGTCACTACAAAGGCCATTTTCCCAGCCTCACCTCCATAAGTGACTTAAGTATTTTTAGCGCTGGGCTCTTCAGTTGTAGACTGTGAGGTTGGGAACCCCAAAATTTAAAACCAGGTCTCAATATTGCATTTCAGCCATGTAATTGTTTGACTATAGGGATTGGTTGCCGCCCGGACCGGCCTGTCGGTCTAATTGAAAATGTCGCTGTGTCATCCTGAGATGACGGGCAGTCCTGGTGAGCGATGCGTGGTCATTTGTCCGCCTGTCAGCGTGATCTCAAGGGTTTTGGAGGACATCGTCCATCCATTTTCTAAACCACTTACTCCTCATGCCAATTTGCTTACTTTCTTTTTCTTTCCTTCCGTCTGACCCGGAAATCAATCAAGTTCCATCATCGTTAAGGAAATACCAATCCTTTAAATGATAAACGATTTCCTCGAGGTATCTTGTGGAAGGAATGTGGGCTATCCTTTAGCGTAAATATTTTTTCAGGACTGCGTGAGGCGTGGATGACTTCCCTCCGAATCCGTCTTCCTCCCTTCTGCTTCGCCTCTGCCATAGCTGTAACTGTCTATTCCAGCATGCATTGGGAGTATAACAGGAAAGATTGGCTATTGGCTTTCTATCCATTTTCCAAACCACTTTCTCCTGGCCAGGGCTGGAAGAGGTGATTGGTGGAAAAGCAGAAAGGAAGAGAATAGAGGGCGAAACTCCCTCTGATGCGATCAGAGTAATGTACAGCCTCATTCCAGGAGTGCTATGGAAACAGGGTGCGCTCTCTGCTCCTTGTTGTTGTCGCAGATGTGGTGGATTAGCATTGTGCTCCATTTAAAGTTGTCGTTTGCCTGTATTTCACAGTCTCTGGCTTAGCTTTGTACCGCCGAACGTGACAAAAATGAAGTATCAAAACCGGGTGGTGACACAAACACTTGGTTCGTTTTTTTATCGTATAGATCACTGCACTACAACTTTATCTGCTGTATTGAGGGCTGTTTTATTTGCAGCACGTTCATAACCCCCCCCCCCACCCTTCGCCAGGCCCCCCCACCCCATCATCAGCCCGTCCTCCCACCGGTGCGCGCTCAGCTCAGAGCCGCCACGTCTCCCACCAGCCGCCGTCAAGATCATGGAGAAAAATGAAAAGCTGGCTTACGCTGAAGGTTGAGCTGCCCCCCGATGTGACTGGGGCTCCAGAGTGGGGTCCCTCTTTAATTAGAGAGATGAGAGCCCTCATGGAAGCAGGGGGTCTCTGCCTGTTTCGGGGTGTGTGGTTTTGGGGGGGGACCGGCTGTTAACCTGCAGCAGGGCGTCTCTGGGCGCCCTCGTCACTACAGCTGGGCTGCTGTTAATTACCCTGCTGTTTCTGATCAAAGGGCTTTACCTGGAGTGGCAGGGAGGCAGGAGAGAGGGGTGGGAACAGGAGGAGAGAGGGGCAGGGCTGGACTATGAGTGGCAGGTGTAGAAGGCGGGGCTGGAATTGATGAACAACAGGAGTGAAGCATAGCGTTTGAGTGTCAGGTTAAGGGGCGGGGCTCATTATTGTTCCTGGATAGGAGCAGGGCTTGGCTGAAAGACAGGAGAGGGGTGCGGCTGTTGAGTGACAGGGGGAGAGGGGCAGGGTTTGGCTTTCTAAACTGGTGAGGGGCAGGGCTTGACTGAATGACAGAAGGAAAATGGTGGAGCCTTCGAGGATTGGGGCTTGCAGCATCCCCTCACCCTCACGAGTTCGGTGTGTGGTTGCGTGCTCACGTGTTGCGCCCTCAGTTGCTCTGTGTTTTGAGCAGGTGTTGCGCAGTCTCAATCCCTCTGTGTGTTACACGGTCACAATCAATCAATGTTTAGTGCGGTCTTGTTGCTGCAGTGCGTTACGCCGTCGAATGCTCCTGGTATGAAACATAGTCGTGCACTCTCTGTGTGTCATGCAGTCTTGATTCCGCAGTGTGTTACTCACTCTGTGTGTCTTTGATTGTGTTGTGCTCTTGCCATGTTGCGCATACGCACACTTTCTCTTTGTGTGTTGGGTAGTCAGGCCAGAGGGATTGTACTGTCCTTGCTCCGATTGGCTGATCATAACCCCCAGAGATAGATGATAAATGTGCGCCTAAACACAGTGGGTACAACCTGGCCCCTGCTCGCCTCGCCAATGCCTGCTCCCATTCCGTCTGAAACGCCAACATCCTCCAACCCTCCCCTGAGACCTGGAGGAGGAGGAGGAAGAGAGAGGAAGCTCAGATTAAAAATCGGCCACTCTTGCAATCTGCGGTTACTGGGAGGCGGGAGAGTCTGGGTGAAAGGGGATGAGCAGGTCATGACTTCTTGTGAAAAACAGACTCACGGTTATTCTTGCATTTTCCTCCGGTCAGTCTCACAGGATATACTCACAGTTCTCTGTGGTCAGTCTCACAGGATATACTCACAGTTCTCTGTGGTCAGTCTCGCAGGATATACTCACAGTTCTCTGTGGTCAGTCTCACAGGATATACTCACAGTTCTCTGTGGTCAGTCTTGCAGGATATACTCACAGTTCTCTGTGGTCAGTCTCACAGGATATACTCACAGTTCTCTGTGGTCAGTCTCACAGGATATACTCACAGTTCTCTGTGGTCAGTCTCACAGGATATACTCACAGTTCTCTGTGGTCAGTCTCGCAGGATATACTCACAGTTCTCTGTGGTCAGTCTTGCAGGATATACTCACAGTTCTCTGTGGTCAGTCTCACAGGATATACTCACAGTTCTCTGTGGTCAGTCTCACAGGATATACTCACAGTTTTCTGTGGTCAGTCTCACAGGATATACTCACAGTTCTCTGTGGTCAGTCTGACAGGATGTACTCACAGTTCTCCGTGGTCAGTCTCACAGGATATACTCACAGTTCTCTGTGGTCAGTCTCGCAGGATGTACTCACAGTTCTCTGTGGTCAGTCTCACAGGATATACTCACAGTTCTCTGTGGTCAGTCTCACAGGATATACTCACAGTTTTCTGGGTCAGTCTCACAGGATATACTCACAGTTTTCTGTAGTCAGTCTCACAAGATATGCTCACAGTTTTCTGTGATCAGTCTCACAGGATATAGTCACAGTTTTCTGTGGTCAGTCTCAGAGGATATACTCACAGTTTTCTGTGGTCAGTTGCACATGATAAATTCACAGTTTTCTCTGGGCAGTTTCAGTGGTTGTATTCACAATATTCTCTGATCATTCTCTCAGGATATACTCAGAGTTTTCTCAGGTCAGTCTCTCAGGTTATTCTCAGTTTTCTCTGGTCAGTCTAAGTAGCTATCGTCAATTCTCTTGGCTCTTCCGCACAGGATATACTCAGTTTTCTGTGGTCACTCTCACAGGTCATCCTCAGTTTTCTCTGCTCATTATTACTGGTTATATTTACCGTTTTCTCTGGTCATTCTTACAGGTAATCCTTGTGGTTTTCTTAGGTCATTCCCTCAGGTTATACCCTTTGGAATGTATTGGGGTCATTCTCGCTGGGTATACTCACAGAATATTCTTGGGTTATTCTCACAGATTATACACTCAGATTATGGTGAAAGGTCAATGTTAGGAGTTATTCTCAGGATTAGTATGGGCACGGCACAAAATACAGCAGGTGCCCATTTTTCAAATCTTTCCTCTTGAAACAGGCTTGAGAATTCAACTTTTGCACCCCCCTGCTGTCCTGCCTCCTTCGGCATTTGGAGTCCGACCGGCAAATCGGTGCAGACGAATAATAATTACAATCATAAATTTATAACAAGGTTGCCCGAAGGGCATACCTATATGGATTACCCTGGTTTCCTGTTTGCGTTGGCATTAGCGTCACCTTTTCTTGTGTGGACGAGATCTCAGCAACGGCTTGGCACAATGCCTTAATACTTTCAGTATGTGTTAATACCCGGGGTGGGGAACCTTATCCAGAAAGGGCTGGTGTGGGTTCAGGCTTTCATTCATACCAGGGAGTTACACACCTGATTCTGCTAATCAAGGTCCTTGTCAAAGATTCTGGTGGTTGATTAGTAGAATCAGGTTTGTAACTGCTCAGTTGGATTGAAAGCCCGTAGCCACACTGGCCCTTTCTGGATGAGGTTCCCCACTCCTGGTTTATACTAATGTGTAGTTGTGCATCCACCATGTTAGGTTCACCTGGGTCCAAGTTCAAGGTCACGGGACATGAAAGTGTGTTTTATTTCGTGCTGACAAGATCTCAGCAACAGCTTGGCCCAAGGGCTTCATACTTCGGGGATGTGTTCATAACAATCTGTAGTTGTGCATCCATTGTATTCGGTTCACCTGGATCAAAGGTTACCGGAGAAATGTACCCACCTCAGGTGACCTCTTTTTTTTTTTTTGTCTGTAAAAAATGACTTTCTCTGATTATTATTGTTGTGATATAAACTTCTAAAATACAATTTAAAAAAAATAATTTTAAAATCGCTTCCCTAGAATACCAGACTGTGTTCCCTGGCATCTCCACATCAGGACAGGGGCCCAGAGAACATTTTTGCATTTTACATTTTAAATGTCACATTCCTGGCTGTCATGCTGCACATTTAGGCAGCTGAATAGTTACTAAAGCAATGCAGCTTATTTATTTTGGTCAAAGGTGCAAGCACTGTGCTCCACCTGTAAATCAAATGCGCCACCTCTTGAATACAAGGCTGCCTCCACCTCCAGTGCACCATCCTGCCCAACTGTGGTTCGCATAACTGCCCTCAAATGGGCGCGCTCCCCTTACCGCTGTCAGAACCACAGCCTGTTGGCGGTGGAGGCCAGAGACCGGCCCACGCTAGTCTCCCACTTAATCACACCACCGCGCTCTCCTCGCTGATTGTATTAGCGGCTCCAGAGGCCTCCTGTAATTGGATCTGTGTAAGTGGGCCGGAGTAAGCCAAACAACCAGATTGCTGTTTGTTTATAAGTTTTCATACATTAGTAACATGCTCAAGCAGTCTGGGAATCTCCTCTGCTCGCCAGCCATAATTAGTCATTTATACTTAACATATGCCTCCGCTGTGGCCCCTATCCGGCTTATTCACGATTAACTCAGCATTAATTAGCGTTACTGATTCATTCTGTCTGCTCCAGTCTGGTGTGAAGCTGGACTCCTAAGGATACCAGCCTGCCCCTCTTAAGCTTCCAGAAGACAGAGCCGTGTCCTTGGTACCAAACCAACTCTTCTGGCCAAGTGCTCATCTGTCTCTCCGCTTTCCTTTTAAAGAGCGTGAAATTGGTGCAAAAAAAAGCCCCAACGGAGCGAAAGAAGGTGAAAAAAATCTAAAGGAGAAAAAGAGGAAAAGCAGACATGAGGAGGTGGGGGGGGTGGGGATGCCCGATGGTTATTTTTGTACCAAATTTATTAAGACTTTGATCCGGCTGCTTGATATGTCTTAATTAAATTTGAATTGATTGCTGTGCAGCCCTAACCCTGTGGCTTTTTTAATAACAGCCGTGCTAGTTTTTGAGCTTGATATAAAACATCTAAATTTGTGTAGGGCAATCTATTTGATGTAGCACTCTCTGTATTACCCAAATGTGTTTCGCTTAGCCCGGCCGTTAAAAACAGCTGCCCGCCAGTGGCTCGGCACACCAGATTTGTCACGGTTAATCCTGGCTCTGACGCGGAGCCATTCAGTGACTGATGGCAAATCTTAAACCAATCAAAACACCGGCCTGATGAAGCATTTAACACTGTGTAATGCGCTCCAGCGTTTCCATTACGCTATGTTTTATTTAAGCCCCAAAACGTTGTGCACATTACGTAAAAAAAAAAAAAAGCTCTGTAAATTCATTATTGATTTTTTTTTTCCCCCCGCTCTCCCTTTTTTAAAGGTATAATCACATAGATTGTATTGCCCACTTAATCTTCTTAAAATAAAGGCGCTGCTTTAGATATCAATCTCCTAAGTAAAACAATGGAGGCAGGGAAAATAAAACATGGCTTGTGATTGTTTGGTCTTTTGAGCGGGCGAATGTTTCATACCGTTAATTCCCCGAGCGGTGTGGCATCCCAGGCCAGCTCTCTGTGACTTCTCGATGGGTTTCCTTCTGCCTACAGCATTCAGTGCCACAGTGCAGGACAAGGAATGGGCCCAGAATGTTCCGGATGAGCATTAGCAGGCTCTGACCTTAGACGCTAGTCTCCCCGGACCGCTTACTGTGTTGTGGTGTCTCGGTTAATTGTGTGTTAATAATTTTATATTAATATCCTCTGTGTTTATTCAATTAAATATGTCACCTTGGAGAGCTTACCTTTCTCTCTTTCTCGTATACAGTCTGTCTCTCATATGCACGCACACACACGCGCGCGCACGCGCTTGCATACGGCCTCGCTCGCTCTTTCTCATCTTTATCTTTCGCTCACACACTGTCTCTCAGTATCTCTCTCGCTCACTCTTTTACTCACTTGCTCTCTCATTTCTCTCTTCCTGTTACACTTTTCCTTTCTTCGTCACAGCCCCCCCCACCCATATGTCAGGTCGGGGTTGCCAGTTATTTCAGGTGGAACGACTTCTCCCAAACTCTCACGTTTCACCTTCGGCCTCCCTCATGGGTTTGGGGTGTGTATTTGAAGTGAAGACTTCACATCGGAGTGTGCTCTGTCCTGAGATCGCATCATATATTGATGGAGTGGTGGTGAGATGTTAAGCCCTCTTCTCTTACAGAGCACACTCTGTTTGCGGTTTTTACCCCCTCGGCGATTCTTGTCGATGGGGTATTGTCATCCCTTCTGCCGTCTGTCTGTTTGTCCATCTGTCTTCCTATTGATTGTTACAGCTCTAGCTAGTGAACCGTTGTTGGAACAGCTCTAAAATTTAAACAGGTTATGCATATTGGGTTTCTCCAGAGGCCTATTTGATGTCAAGGTCATAGCTGCCATTTTGACCTAATTTAAAGGCATGCCAAGGAGTTGTATAGTGGCAAGCGCGATCTAGTTATGAAGGTTATTGGGCAAAATGGAGTTAACGCTACTTTCCTCGGCAAAACTGGAGTTACTTTCTCTCGGCCTGTCAGGGATCTGCAGCAAAACTGCATTTTGTATACGATTCCCCCCACCCTCACCCCCACCCTTACCAATGTCTCGTGGCCTGGGAATTCTCGCATGACTTCCTGAGCTCTTGGAAAAGTGGTAGATCTGGGAGCCATTTTGTCCCCAGAGCTGGCAAACCTCATCCAGTTATACACTGCCAGAGATCCCACCCACCAACACTTCTGCAGCCTAATTGTTTCTCACCATTTAAACTTGTTAAGTCCAATTAAATACGTGTTTATTTGAATTACTAAAAGGGGGGGGTTACATTGTATTGTGTTAACAAGGTGACCGTTTCATTTCAGAGAAGTATGTATTTTCTCAGGGGAATGATGGAAATTGCACAGGCTTGAAAATTGATGAGCACCTTTTAGGTGAAGCATTGAGATCATCCCCAGGCCATCCAGCTGGTAATTGGCTCATTGTGACGGCTTATAGTTCAGACGTGCACACAAGTGCAATCATAAATACTCAAGCTCAAAGCACTGCATTCACAATTAGTGGTAGAACAACACACACACACACACACACACGCACGCACGCACGCACGCACATTCAGCAGTAAGCACCCTTACACACACTGGCACACTTGTTAGGTCGTAGCACTCGTACACAGCAATACACTTGCATTAATTGGCACCGCATGCCTGCACACACGTGCACACACACACGCACACACACAAACATTCAGCAATGAGCACACTTACACACATCAGCACACTTGTTCGGCAGTAGCACAAGTACACAGCAATACACTTGCAATAATCGGCTGCGCACGCAAGCACACACACACACATGCACACACATACAGCAGGACAGAAAGCGCCTGGCTATTTTTACTCGTATTTCATCTTCGTCATTAAGCAGAATGTTATTCATAGTTGCTGGTTGTGTGGGGAATCAGCCGGGATCGGAGGCTCTCAGAACAGTTGCGTTTAATTTTGGGTTCGGAGCGAGAGGGCTCTTGTCATGGTAATTATTCTGGATCCGAGTGCCTGCGCGGAACCTCAGCAAACATACGGGGGTCGGCCTGGGACCGTCGACGCCTGGGAGAGGGAGAGACGCATGTGGAGGAATGAAATGAGGGAGAGAGGGAGGCGGAGAGAGGAAGAAAGAAGGAGTGTGCCATATGTGCACACGCTCGGATTCATCAGACATTCACTTTCACTCGGGGGCGGCTGTTTCAACATGTTGAGCTGCTACTGAACTGTGAACAGTTGGGACGCGCATCATATCCAACCCTAACCCCCCGCACTCCCCATCCTCAGGGAGCAGACTTCCATTTCCTCTTCTATAGATTACCACCCTCCCCAAGTATGTCTACAACTTCCCATCTCTGCTCCCTGTTTTAGTGTGCAGTGTGTTTTATATACTCGGCCGCATCCTCTGAAGGCCGGGATACATTTTCATCAGTCTTCATTCTGCTTACCCACTGGAGCATGCCTGCTACCACAGGTCTCTGTCCGACTTGTCATGTGATTGCACCCACCCCATCCCCCCACCCCCCCCCCCCCCCACATTTGTAGAGCAATCAGATGTACAGTTCCAGGTACAATTACAAATCATAGCTCCACTCTGTCGGTATTACAATGTGTGGATAAAAATTGGATCGCAGAGTGATCCTTCATTTTTAGTGCGGCTTGCTAGCAAGGTCTACAGCCTGTGTCAGGTAATTGCCAATTCTTCAGAGACATTTTGCGCTTCCAGCTCTGGCGTGGGGAAACCGAATAATGAGCCAGCCCGGTTCAGCTATACAGTGGGGAAAGGGGTATAATGGGCCAGCCTGGTTCAGCTCTACAGTAGGAAATGGGTGCAGTGAGCCAGTTTGGTTCAGCACTGCAGTGGGACAGGGGTATAATGAGCCAGCCTGGGTACAGCTATACAGTGGGAAAGGGGTATAATGAGCCTGCCCGGTTCAGCTCTACAGTAGGAAATGGGTGCAATGAGCCAGTTTGGTTCAGCACTACAGTGGGACAGGGGTATAATGAGCCAGCCTGGGTACAGCTCTACAGTGTGAAAGGGGTGTAATCAGCCAGTCTAGTTCAGCTGTACAGTGGATAAGCCGACTGTAGGAGGCTTTGGAGGTTGTTCCTAATAAACTGGGCGGAGGAACAGCTGAGAGTAGACTAACAGGAATCCTGGAGACCGAGAGTAAGGCTTGGGAGCTTGTTTCTATCAACTGAACTGGGAAGGAGAACTTCTTTAAATTACGATTATTAAAGGTTACAAATTATTTCCGAAGACAAAGGAGCTTTATTAGCAAATGTTTACTGGTTGTTTGCGGGCATGTAGCATGTGACAATCCAGCAAATTGCATCTCAAAGTAGGGGGTAAAAATACATCAATACACACATGAGGGAAGGGAAACATACAGAACGCAGCTGGTGAGGAAAGCAGGCAGGATGCATACCAATCAAAAGAGACAATACTTCTAATAAGACATGCAAGCTGCTGGATGGGAGGAGACAAGTGGAATTCATACAAGGGTTGTGAAAGGTGTATTTTTAATCATAATCTGGATTCAAGGAACTTTAAGTAGGACTCACCTGCCTGACAGTGCCAGGCTGCAGGAATGATGAAAGTACTGAGTGCAAGAACTCAGCGACTAGCAACTCTGGGTCTGCATGCAATGTTTATTTCCTTCTACCTCTAAATAAAAAAATACACGCCAAAAAAACTAAGAAATAAAGAACCCTCTGACTTCCCCATGAATTGTTAACTGGGATGTGTATCTGTGTGCAGATTTCTAACAGTCCGGTTTCTCCTTGCTCTAACTTTTCTACTGGGCCTCTATTCTGCATTAATCCTTTGTTGCATGTTGTCCAATATTTTGGACATATTTTAAGTGGGGTTTCTGTCGTCTAGGCTCATAGATAACCTTTAAAACGCATAATGTACATTTTATTGGGCATTTCCCGTTCCATATTTCCCCAATATGCTTCTCTGATCAGTCACATGATTTACCATAAACAATCACAATGGCGTCATCCACAAATAAGAGGTAAGTTGACAAAAGGCAGAAATATTCTTATATTGTTCAAGCTTTGATCAAAAGTTGTCCTGTTGGAGGAATTAAATACATTATATAGCACACACTGAAACACATATGCTTTGTAATGCATTTGTATTTGATGGAATAAACCTGATTCTATGCTCTGTCAAAAATATTGGACATTATGCATGCCAGCTCAAATAAGCCATGTTCAGAATACTGGACATCATGCATATCAATGACCAGGCTTCTTCAACTTCACATGACCTTCTGTTACCCCACGGCCATAATGTCTAAAATACTGGATGGCAGTGTGCATCCCACAAGCATAATGTCCAAAATAATGGACAAACTGACCGCTCACTAATACTCCACCCAAATAAAAAATTGCACCAAATCCCATCAAATGGTCCCAAAATAACACTAGATATCCAATTATAACATATTTGAGGCATTGGTTCATACTCTCTGCAACAAAGGGTTAAAACTCTCATGAAAAAGTCATAAACGAAATGTGTCCAGTAATAAGTTTAACCTCTATGGACGCACCTTAATTACACGTGGACATTTTATATTGTGCTCAAACATTATAATACGTGTGTATGTGCGTGCATGTGTGCATGCAGGGGCTGGCTACTGTGAATTCTTAGAGTGTTAAAATGACTAAAACTGCAGTCACTTGCAGAACTGATTTTATCTGCTGTACTTAGTTTTGAGGTGCCTCATGAACATGTTTTGGGGTCCAGGGAGAGTCCCAGAGGGTTCCATCTCAGAGGTGGCCCTTGCTTCTGATTTTGCTGACCAGGGCAGTTCTGAGATCAGGGCCCATCCTCATTTACCATACCTCTACTGCAAGGGGTTGCCCAGCAAGAAGCTGACCTGGATCACGCTTTGGATTCGAGTACTTTTCTGTGCTCAGTTGGCATTACCCGGGGCAGTCGACAGAGCTAAGAGGGCCAAAATGTAGGTACTGCAATTTCCTTGACTATTCAATTGGTTATTTGTATCCAGTCCACACACAGTGTTTTTGGAAATTATTCTCACCCTTTCAATTTTCGCACACTTTATTTTGGTAAAGTTTTCATGCGGATTGTATATACTTTATTGGCCATTAATTTACACACAGTACCCGAAGATGACTAGGTAAAGTTTTAAGATATTTTTGCTGGATTGGCCTAATAAGAAATTCTGAAGCTGTCTTGAAGTGATGAAGTGATTGGCTTGGCCCTTTTAAAACATTCTACTTTAAAACAGTCCTAGGTTGGTTTTGCAAGTATGCTTTGAGTCATTGTCAATCTGTACTGTGAAGTGCCATCCAATGAGTTTTGAAGCAGAACTTATTTGAGGTTGGGTGAAAAGATAGCTAATATTAAATTGCAAGCTTGGTTAGCTAGCTACATTCACTGTTGACTACTTCCAAGCTTAAATGTGTCCAAGACAGCTGAATTAATTTACACCATACTTGCTGTTTTATGTAACTTACTATCAAACAGTTGTGCTAGCTAGGAAGTGGTTAGTTGTGTTCATTAGCTGTTGTCTAACGGTAGCTAAAGAGCAAATAGGATGTTTTACTTTGAAATATGGGCCGATGCCATTATCACTAACCATTATATTTTCAGTTGGCGATCAATCTTGAAGCGATATGATCACGGTTTGTCAGATTCCCTATGTTTATGGGAAGTGGAAAAATGATGACTATTGGGTCAATTTCCAGGGTTTATATGGCTTACAAACTGGGGTGCAGAAATACCTCTAATTACAGCACTTGAGCTTCACAGCCTGAGCGTGACGATTGAGGAAAATAGTCAACGCACGAATATAAGCAATTCTGTCAACCACCGCAGTTGTTATCAGTGGTCTTTCGGGCATTTTGGTTTTCCTGAGCGACCCAGTGCGTTTTGTTTTTTTTTAGAATGGACCAAATAGTTGATTTAGCCATTCTTAATGTTTTTGGCATCTCTCTGATGGGTCTATTTTGACTATTCAGCCTAATTAAGTTGTGCTTTACATGCTGTGGACTTAATCTTGAATTTTAACAGTAATTCATATCTAATTAATGTCCCACACTTGAAATGAACTCCAGGCATTTTATTTGCTTACTTGTAAATTGAATAATGGAGGAATCACACACACCTGGCCATGGGACAGCTGTGCAGTCAATTAACCAATAACCTTTGGTCCCTTGAAAAAGGGGGAGGGCACATGTTAAAAGTGCTGTATCGTCTAGATCACTTATCCAGTGTAAACACCCTCAAATCAAAAGTAAAAGCTCAACTGCAATGCCAGTATTCTGCATGGATCGCTAAAATAACTGCAATTTCGTCTGCATAAATTTGAATGGACCCAACTTAGTTTTTGGGAAAGTTTTGACGGACACTGGCTCTGCGTGTATGACCTTAACACCAGTGAGAGATTATGTTCTTGAAGTGCACTTGAAAGCTTGGAGACAGTCATCTGTGCAGTCAGGGCTGAACCAAAGGTGCAGTGTAGTGTTACGTCTCCGGAGGAAATTAGCAGAATGTTTGAATAACGGAGTTTGTAGGTCCGAATCTCAAGTCTGGTGCAGTTCTTGTGCTCCGATTATGCGAATATCCTCAGTTTCCTCTGTCCGCCATCTGCTATATACAGTAAATTACATTTTGATGTGATGGTATCAGCAGTGCTGTTTTAAATGGGGTGAAGTATTCCAAGGGACTGTCGGGGGCCCTGAAAAATTGTAAAACGTAGTACTTATGCGGGGCCGTGCTGTGTTGGGCCCAATATGAGAGTGTTTCAGTGGGGCTCAGAATTCCTGGTAACATGGCCACTTTTAGGGCAGGTGGTGCTCTGGATGGTTTCTAGGTGAGCAGTGCCTGCCTTGACCTGTGTGAGGCTCGGGCACTGTGCATGTGGTGAGCTGTAATTGCTCTGTCTGTGAGTTCTTTACTTCACTCTGGGGTTTACGGCCCCGAGGAGATCCCTGTCATCTGCTGTCTGCTTTTCATCTTCGGAGCTCGGAGAATTAAACGGGGGAAGGGAAGAGAGGAGCGAGCGAGACCGCCATGCTTTGTGTACGGCTAATGACGTAGCACGTTTTTTGTCTTCATGCGCGAGCCCGTTTTAAAATATTTGTTTTCCGGCAGGCACCTGGGGCGCTCCTTTGTGACAGCTGCATTTCATTTCTTCAGTTTTTTTTTTTTTTTTTTTCCAGCCCCCTTTATCTAATTTCTTTTGTTGTGGAATAAATAAAGAACTTGTGAAAATTCAATTACTGAGGTCTTTAGAGATTCCTCGTACTGTCATACAAAGATGCATCGGCTCGATTACCCTGCTTTCTTCTGTCTTTGAGACAGGCAGCGGAGTATCTAATGTATTCAAAGGGTGCTCCCTGGCATCCCACAGCTAATCACAGAAAGTGGGGCTAAAAAAAGCATGGTTCAGAGCCTGTTGACAATGCTTTAAACACCGGTGGATTATTTATTGAGCTGCCTTTGTACAGACATGTTTATTAATGTATTTAAATGAAGGCACAAAGGCTTAGGTTCAGCGTCTTAAGTGTTTACCCTCAGTGCCTTTGTTAAGTGATACAGAGCAATTTCTGTTTCTTTTTCTTGGTCATCTTTTATTTCGCGAGACTTGCATTGCCCACAGCTCAGACACGGCTGGCTCCTGCTGGCATATCTGGCTCAGTGTGTATTGCAGAGTGGAAGATACCTTTTCAAACTCGTTGCTCAACACGCGCGGCACAGGTCATAAGTACTTGGACGGCAATGCAGTTTTCGACATTTGGCTCTGTACTCCAGTGCATTGGATTTGAAAGTGAAAAACATGCGATCAAAGTACTGACTGTCGGTGTTAATTTGGCTTCATCCCCGTCGCTTCAGCTGTTCAGGAAATTCAGCCCTTTTTTCTAGTGTCAATGTTCAAATGACTGCACCGTATTCCAGTGCAGCAGTACTTCCATGTTGCCTCCGCTCGGGTTTTAAGTTCCCAGTTGGCGCATCTAACGCACCCTTCTGCCTGCACTGAGCTGTCCTAGCCTGGAATTTGCACACGCCATGCTAGGCAACCATATGCTATGCTATGCTTACTACACGCCATCCCCCCCCCCCCCCACCCCACACACATCCTGCCCTTCGCAGCCTGTGTCTTTGCTGTGACAGTCTCGCTGGTTACGGAGAAGCTGTTAGAATATGAACGGCTTACTGAGGCCGTATGCTTGTTAGCTCTGCATGCGACCGTAAATAAAACAGTTGTACAAGTGGAGGAGAAGCAGTGAGTCAGTGAGTCCATAGTGATGCTCCCAGATGAGTGGACTCACTGATAATGACACCAACTGGGGGTTGTGGGATCTCCGCTCCGGAATCACGGTGGTCCTTATGCTTGCAACATCCATGCCATAATAGCCATATCTCCATGCCATAATTTCAGTGGGAAGGTGGGGGGTGCAGCGATTTCCTCCAGCAGTGTTTCATAATGAAATTAATGAGAAATTATTACGCCAATTAGTCAGTGCCAGAGCCCCCCCACCCCTCTCTTCCGTGTGTTGTGAGCAAAAAAAATGGAAAATAATAGCTTGCCTTTCGAATTACAGATCTGCACATACAGGTTTAACCCCTTTGCACAGAATACTAATATCGCCAATTTTTCCTGTTGTGAATTAGCCTGTTTAAGGCTTTATAAGTCAGTATTTGTGTCACGGAGTCTGTGGAAAATTATTCTAGTGAAGCATGACGTTTGGAAATTTAATTACAGAATTAACTTGTAATAAAATTTCGGAATTTGCAGACGCCGGCGTCTAAATCTGCGCTGAGGGGTTAAGAGCATGTTGTGAGCCCCTGTTTCTCAGGAACTGCCTCTTTGAAGATTTGCTCACCACATCATATTTCTTTTTTGTCAGTTGCAAAATGGGGGATTAATAGGGGCAAAGCGGAATTGAATTCTCGGCAAACGTCTGCTATTGTGTGGAACGCGCTTTATTTTCCTCTCCTGCTTCCTTAAGCCGATGGCTGAGGGCTAATAACTGCGCTTCCGAAGACGCGCTCCGACGCTGAAGCGGAGGCTGGCACTGGAGTAAATGATGGGCTAACGAGCGTCAGTCTCGCTGCTTCCGGAATAATTCCCTTTTCCCTGTACTTACTGCACCCTGTTAATCCTGCCGTAACCCTGTTCCATTTCGGGACCTGTTCGTTTCCTTCCTGAGTTTGGAGGCGGTGGTCAGAGCAGCTGCCAAGGATTTTAGGCCCTATGACAGTATTTCACGCTGGGCCATCCCACTCCTGCACAATTTTAGAAGGCTTCTGCCACTCAGCACCCTTGGGGATTATACAGCCACCTCAAACCTCTTGACTCAATAATTCCCACGATGAAAAATCAATCTATGGCATCTGTCTCCTTCAGAATTGGCTCCGTACGGCTCTTAGTGGCTGATTTTCTTTGTTTCATTACCGGCTTCATTGTTTGTAGCCAAGTTGGAGGAGGAAGATGGCACACGTGTAGCATTAGAATTCAATCACAGTCTAAATCGAGGGTCTGAAACTCCAGGGCTTGGAGACGGCAGTCTCTGCTGGGTTTTCTGGTTTTTCTTTCTGTCTGTGGACGGTTCCCGGAATCACAGTGGGCAGACTCTTTATCCAGACTGACCTAAAATAAGCTCTTAGGAGCTGGAGCACTTCAAAAGCGAGTACAGTGCTCCTCCAGGATTTGAGATCCCTGCTGTAAGCCAAGCTAGGGGACTGTCAGTGGCATGAGTGAAGACACCGCTATTTCAGAAAACTTATTTCTGGTTTCCTTGTTAGTTAGCCAATGAGGGACAGGAGAACAGATGAGGGGGCCAGGCTGATTGGCTAGCTATGTGCCGTCAGCCTGGCTGGTGCAACAGAACACAGGAATTTTGTCCTTTTTTTTTTTTTTTTTGCCCGACCTCTGCGGAGAAGTTCCGCCTCTCCTTTTCCTTTTTCCGTTCTCCTTCACTTCTCCTCGACTCCACCCCTTCGCCAGATCAAATCTTGTAAAATAAAGACTCGCGCTTGAGCCAGTAATTGGGAAGGATTAAAGCTGCACACATTAGTGGAAATAAATATATAAAAATCCGCATTCTACAATTTGGTCATTTGATGGAATTGGGCAGCCGTGGAATGGAAAATAGAAAAAAAAAATTAAGCAGCAAATTAAAATAATCGGTAAACTTAACCATCCGTTTTTATTTATTTTTTTGCTGAATCAGCAGCTGCTGGGTTTGGAGTTTGCGTGTCTAATTTTGTTCAGGAAACTGGAAGGTCGTTTTCCATAGAAAGTCGCTCCTGTCGTTACCGGCTGTAAAAGGGGGTTTGGGGGGAAGATGGAAATGGGAGAAGGTTTGGCAGACCACAGCACTTTAGATTCCAGCCTATTTTGTGATGTACACTGTTGTCCGTAAGTACTTGGGCTGTTGCACTGTATAATTGGACTAAAGTTACTCAAGGGGTCACAGTTCATGGACGTCTCTACTTAAACCTGCTTATTTATTGTTTTCAAATCCAGGGCGCTATTGTGTCCTGACAAAAGGCTAAAAAATGTGTCCTTGTCTGAAAAATTAGGAACCTCACCTTGTCTGTGTAATTTTGATTGGCGCTGACTGAAAGCTGCACGACAATGGCAGCAGTGAAGTGTGATGGCAGCTGGGATGGACCATAGACTGCATAAAAAGATGGACGCAGCACCCTGGTCTGAAAAGTGAAGCTAATGTGGAAGAGCCTTAAAATTGCATTCTGTTTAATGGCCAGCATATGGTGACGTCGGTGGTTGTAGAAATAAGTTCAAAGCTATAGACGTCTATACGAAAATGATCCTACTTACCCACCTGATTTATGATCTCAATAATGATTTTCCACATTATTTTATGGTATCTATCGCAAGTTTCAAGTCTCCTTAGAAATATCATGATGTTCATTTTTGTGAATTATGGTCCCATATAGACTAAAATAAAGGATAAAGCCAGAATATGCTTTAGGGGCGTGGCTATCCTCCGGTCCTCATCAGATATGGTCAGATCCACCATAGATCCACCCCTTGCTCCTCCCTGGATCTTCAATTCACGCTCTTGTCCAATAAGAATCACATCCGGTTTCAAAATGACAAAATGGTGCTGTTCAAATTGCCAAAATGGAGGCTTCATAAATGGTATGCGGAAACCAAGGGGGGTCATCTCTGTTGCTTTGTATCTGTTTATACAGTATATGGGATGGACAGGGACTGAGGGCCGGGCCCATGGGAAGGTGAAGTGCACAACATCAACCTTCTCATCCCTCAGGCATAAAAACAGTCCATATTGCAATTTTGCTGTTTACCATTTTATTTATTTATTTATTTTATTAATTTTTTAAAAATTATTATTGCGTATAACTGTTGAGACATCTTTTGCCTCTCTGCTTTCAGTGCTTACGCGAGTTTGTCCGCTGCGTCCGCCGCCGCTGCACTTTGTTTCGCCTATAACTCTTTTGCCATCTTCAACTTATTTCTAATACTTCAGTCACAATTAATATACCCCTGGGGAATTGTTTTGGCATAATCACTGGTCACTTCAAAGGTCAAGGTCATGACAACTGGCCACACCACTCAGAATGCTTGTTAACACGATAGCTTCAAAAATATTTATGAAAGAAAGCTGTAACTTGGTATCTAGCAACTATAGAACAGGGCTCACCTTCTATTAACCTTTGGGAAAATTCCATGCAAGGTCAAGGTCACATCGAGGTCATGACATATGACCACGCCCCTCAAAAGGTTTGTTAACACTATAATTTCAAAATTGTTTATGATAGAAACCTGTAACGTGATAGCAAATGTACAACTGCGTAAATCTTCTGTCAACTTTGGGTGTCATTCCACTCAAGGTCAAGGTCACAGCAAAACTTAATTACTGTTGAGGCATCTATAACTTTCTTGCTATCTTGAACCCATTTAGTACTTTAGTCACAGTTACCATACTGCTGGGAGATTGTTTTGGCATAATCACTGGTCACTTCAGAGGTCAAGGTCATGAAAACTGGCCACACCCCTCAAAATATTTCTGAACACAATAACTTCAAAAGATTTTATGACACCTAGCTGTAATTTGGTATATAGCAACTATAGAACAGGACTCCACTTGTATAAACTTTTGGGCAAATTCTGTTTATGGTCAAGGTCCTAGTGAGTCACAGTAAGATAAACTAGCTCCTACCTAAGTGGCTACATTGGACATTTAGGCTAAAAACATGGTGAAAAGACGTCTTTACGAGTCAAATTTGAACAACGGGGTTTACAGACACTTGGCTAATGCCACACGAGCAGTATGGAGGCATTTTGTGTTTTTTAAATGTTTTTTACGCTTGAAAGCATGCTCACCATTGACTTCCTTTGATTTGGATTTGTCTTCACTGCTGTTTCTCTTTGTAACTCCGAAAGTGTTTTGAGGAAGAAAGAAAGTCACGGAGCCTTCGATTAGCCTTGGGATGAGTAGATGATGAGTGAATTTTGATTTGTGGGTGAACTATCCCTATAAGAGCAGTTGATTCCTTGTAACAGCCCATCTTAGTAAACACTAGCTGGCTTTGGGCCTAGGTCCATCTCTCACTGTGTGTCAAGGTGTGATGGGGCCAGACGTTGAGCAATGGCAAGAAAATTTACAGTATGAATCCAGATATAAGAAGGACAGTACAGGTCTTTGTCGGAAAAAGATGGTTCAATATGATATGTACAGCTATGTAAAAATGTAACAAAAAAAAATTTAAATACTCAAAGGTAAGACCAAAACCAAAAACTGAGAGAGATGTGTGTGTGTGTGTGAGATAGAGGAACACCCAGTTTAAATGAGAACTGTTTTTTTCAGATGGTGCTGTGTAGCTGTTAGCTGTTACTCAAGTAGTGGGACGATTCAGACAGGCTTGAGGGCTATGTTTTTTTTTCTTCTTCTTTTTTAAATCACTCTTTTGGGCCTGTGAAGAGCAGCACCCTAATCTGTCCTCGCGGTGATTTTGGGCTCACACGTGTCTGGTCTGTCTGAACTCGCAGTCAGATCTGTGACTGAAGAATCGCTGGCAGCATTGCTGTTCAAGCCTGCTCCGCGACCAGGCACAGGATGGAAGAGCTCTTTCAGAGCATAGGATGTAACGCGATTAGTCCCTCCTACCCCCAGGTTTACTCAACCGGAACTCAACAGAAATGATGGAGCTCAGTAATCAGCAGTGGCCAGAGGTGGAAAATCTGGGGGTCAGAGTGTAAACTTCCTCCGACCAAGAACTCAGCCACCTGCTCTCATTTATTGGTTCGATCCCCTGGCTGAGTGCACTAATTCAGGTGGCTGGAACAACACACTGGTGCAAACTCCTTTTTGCATTTGAGTGGGTTTTTTTTTGTTTTTTGTTTTTTTTAGTGTGTGCGTTTTATCATCAATTTACCACTGGCAAAAGCCATTTCCTGGATCGCTCTGCGTTCTTCTGCGTTGGACACTGGAGTCACACTTTGGCTGAATGGTTTCGATTTGGCTCTTGTAGTGTGTCGGGTTCTTACAAGCCATGGTAATCATTCTGAAAAGAGCACTTCCTGGTACTTAAGAAGCATTTTATGGAATCTGTGCACCGCTCGCAGCGACGATTTCAACTGTTTTGAGGTCTGTTTACAGTGATGGCCTGGGGAATCAGCGTAGGCAGGGAATACAAGAAAATATGTGATCGATCTCTCGCTTGATTAAAGTTGCCTGATGTACGGGGCTTGTTTATTGGGTGACCGGCATGCTGGGGTCAACACTTTCATGCCGTTGGGATTTTTACCATGGAGAGTTAGGACCTGAGCTAAGCACCACATGCAGAAAATGGTATCTCCTATAGCACAGTGTCCCCATCTCTGCGCCTAGGTATCAGATTTTCTGTTTGGGCTGGAGGACCATGGGTCTGACAACACCTTTTAGATGTGTGAAGTCAGTTTAATATGGTTTTAGCATATGTTCAAATCTTTTAGCATATGCTTGTTTAATGATGCTTACAATGAATGGTGTAGAACCCACATTATGAACAATAATTTGTTATATTTTTGGTTTTGCACTTGCTGGAAGTCATTGTAAATTCCCAAAATGTTTCCCATCTAAGTATTAAGAGAGCCCATGCCAGTTTACCATCTAGAGTTAGCATTAGCTTATCTGGGGGTGAGTGAGTAAGATTGTGAAATGGGTCATATAGGTCATACAACAACATGCAAGAGTGACTGAAGCAGAGAATGGGGTGCGACTGAATGGAGAAAAACATGAGGTCCTTCTTGAGCAGTGGTGACAGCCGACTCGATGTGCAATATCTAAGTCCTTCGACAGACTACAATTCCCAAATTCCCTTTCAGCTACGAACGGCGGACACACTTTTTGCCATATAAGATTTTGTCCAACTTGGGAGAAATTTTCATTATCCAAGCATGAGGAAATATAAAACATCTGGCTTCTGAAAGGTGCTTTGATGTTTTCATAAAACAAAATGAAACTCGTTTGAGCACCATCGCAGCCATTTTGATATGAAGGTCAATAAAAATCTCATCTGTCTCCTCGCCTTTCAGAATTAGCTTCCTTCCTCTCTTTTCCCTCTGGTCCACGTATAGCTGACTTTTGGTGTGCTCAGGACTGCACACACATACAGTATACACACACTTACACACACACACACATACGCACACACACGGTGTAGTCATGCATACCCACAACTACTTGCAGAGACATGCTCACATTGAGTTTACAAACCCATGTATGCACCCACTCACTTAGACATACTCATTCCCACGCATACACACTCTGTCACCGCGTGCACACACGCACACACACACACACACACGCACGCACACTGTATAAACACGCATTCACACACGCACTGACACATTGTCTTTTTCATAAATATACACGCACCTACCTGCAAAGACACACTCACTCTGTCTCTCTCATACACACGCACACACACACATGCACTCACTCACATCGGGTTTATACACCCATACACGAACCCGCTCACTCCTACACACTCATTCCCACTCACACAAATACACCTTCTGACCATACATGTACGCACACACTGTAAAAACATGCACGCACACACTCGCTTACACATTGTCTCTCTCTCATATATATATATATATATACACACACGCACGCACGCACGCACGCACGCACGCACGCACACACACACACACAATGAATATACTCAGGCATACACATGCATACATGCATGCACAGACAAATGTACATGTTCACACAAGCCCATACACCCATACAAACACATGCGCGCACACACTCCCGAAGACACACACACACACACAAGCACACAGATTGGTGTTTTTATTTTTATCACGTTGAGGTGTGCACCGTGAGGCTGACTCATACTCCCTGTGGCGGGAGGAAATGGCGGTTCAGGCTGTTATGTAAGTAACTGGCGATCCCTCCTGAAAGAAGTGACCTGAATACCTGAATGTGTGGGATGAAGAGGCCTCTAATTTCCTGATTAATTCGTAAATAAGAGAGCAGCACTAATGCGTCGTGCTGGGGGAATCGGCAGGATGGATCTTAAATTTGTAGATGCGTGGTATCAATAACAGCCCGACCCTCCCCCTGCACTTCACTGTGAGATGAGGAAGGAGGGGAACTCTAGCAGCCCGTAAACAAAAATGGCCGACACAAGCAGTCCCTTTTGGGGGTGGGGGGGGAGAGTAAGATGGCATTTTGACACTCCCAGAGAGCCTGTTTGTGTAAAAAGCAGAAATTAAATCATACAGCTTATAAAACTGCAATCTGCACATATAAAATTCCTGGCTGTGAAAACGCGCTGCTGTTAGTGAGGTAGTGTGAGAATGGAGAGTCCTGAGCCTGGATTCTTCACGCAGTCCCATGCAGTCTGAGCTGCTCCATGGGACACTGACTTCAGTCTGCGCACGTGATGACATTTTACTGCTCACTAGAAACCTGCACTTTTTGACCAGGCCCCCCACACAACAGCTAAACAATAGTTTAGCACTGTGTTTGCTTCCGTCAGATAAGAAACGCCCAACCGTCCCCATATCAATAGCTTGTAAAATTCCGCATTCGGAGAAAATCTCCATAAAGGTTTTTAATAGCGAGGGAGTGAGATGTTATACAGGCAGAGCTCTCTGCAGTGAAGTATCTCACCCCCCCTGCCCCCCCCACCCCCCCTCAGTGAGCTCTAATGAAAAAAGCATCTCTGTTCATTAGGCCTGTAAAAGGGTGATTAAAAAGCCCTTAAAACAGCCTTTTATGGGTCACCTGCTGTCCCCTACGGTGATTGAGCTCCAGAAAGCTAACATGGACTTTTTCTTTTCGGATGCCAGTGCGTGGGTATGCAGTTAGGGAGTAGGGCGAGAATTCAACCCCGCTTCCTCCCCCCAACCCCATTTAAAGAGGAATCATTGCCCACCATCCTGGCCGCGGCTCCAATGAGGCGCGCTCTACTCTCTCTGGACACCAAATCCGCTGTGCTGTTTGACAAGGAACATTGGTGTTAAAACAGCATAGTAATCAATTACATCTTATTACGGCTCATTCCATATTAATATCAATGATGCTGCACATTAGCCTGCATATTAATGAATGTTTGATTAGAGACTGGAATATTCTACCAACTGCTTTTGCAGATAGGTGATTGCCCACGAGGTCCAACTCTGCTCTAAATATTTAGTAGCTTGGCTGGAAAAAGCTGATGAATTTTGGGATATCCCAGTTATCGTGGAAAGTGGACAGAAATATTTCCTGTCCTGTGAATCGTAAATGACATCACACCAATGATAATTAACAATGTTGATTTACGGAGTGAAAAACCAAATATTGTGTCAATGTCCAAATAATTAGGACCTCACCATATCTGAGCGCCTGTGAAAATAGGGATTGTGTGGAGCACCTACTGACACAGCGAGGAAAGGGCAGGGCAAGCGCAATTTTTGAGTTGCGTTAAGCTTGGTAAACACATGAGCATATTCAGTCTGCCAGAGTCTGCAAAGGGGTAAATATTATCATGAAACCAGCAAACAAAAACAATGCAAAGAGAAGAAGAGAATCCCCCACAGATGTGTTTGTGTAGACTGGAGTCCTCTCTCTGCATCTCAATTCCTCCCCCCTCCCTTCGTCTCCGAGCGCTGCCACATTTTATGCTCATTTCGCTTCTTTTACGGCTTTCGGTTATGTGTTCACGCCGTTTTGTTTCTTCTCGTGGGGCTTATTATGGGCGGATGATATCGATCTGCATGTTTTCAGGGACTGTATCTCAGTTCTCGGTTAGCGCAGTTTACGTGTTTTAGCGCTTTAGCGGTGGTAAATACATTATCACTCTGGGAATCTTCTTTGGCAGGCTTGGCAGCATTCATCATGGTAATCAGGCCATTGCATGTACTCTCATGTACGTTTTGGATATCTCTGGGTATGAATGTATGCAAAATGACTGTAATGTAATCAGATGGATTGTGATGGGATGCAATATCCCAGAAAGCAGTGGGATTTATTATAATAACAGGAGAGGTGTCTGTACTCTCACATATTGGCTCATCTTGGCTTCTCCTGGGATGTTCAACGAGGATACATGTCCAGTCTCATAGGCTGGACTGGGCTGGGTGGGCCGGTTTCAGACCAAACAAAATTTCAACCTGAATTGTGTGTTGTCTTGTGTAATATGGACTGGGAGAATCATCACAATGTACATCTACGGATCACGAATCCTTATTACTGTGCGTGCGCATCACACGTGAATGCTCAGACACTAAGATGGTGTAAACAAAGTCTGAGACTTTGTCATCACAATACTCGGGGCAGAGCGCAGTTTTTGGTTGCTCAGTAAGGCCGTGTTATATGATGGCACAGCTATTGAGAGCCGCGATTCGCCTCTTCAATAATTTTGCCTTGATTAATTTTTTGTGAATGTCTACTTACTTAAATGCGGCCCCCCAACACATACACATGCTCCACGTGTTTGAACATTATTTTAACAAAACCCTTTGTTTGAAAAATGGGCAGAGAGTGAGAGAGAAAGAGAGAGAGAGAGAGAGAGAGACAGAGAATAGGGAAATAAGTGGTTGTATTTCAAGGCTGAAGCCTCAGTGAGTGTGTTTGGATTGATGACTCAATGTAGGGAGGAGAAAGGGGCCTGATGCTGCAAATCTAAACCAACTAGAAGAAACAAAGACTACAATTTTCTTCCAGCTCTCCCTTACATATTTAGGCTTTCCTTTTTTCAGTTTACTTAAGTGCTAAATCTTTTTACAAACAAACGGATTGCCTAAATCCTCAATAAAAAAAATAAACTAATTTGAGCGGCTAGTGTGGTATTTGCTTTTCATAAAATGTTAAAATAATAGGAGGAAATTGTGCTTGCACTGGCCTGAATGTACTTCTCCGTAAGTGTATTATGTGCTTTGCTAATCTGAGCAGCCGTCTATGCGAGACAGAACAGCAGCTGCAGCGATTAGAGGAGCAGCATTCAATAATATTCAGTCTTCGGGCCTCCGCGCAACAGAAAACAAATCAACACTTATTACCATTCTGTCAACTCCATAATTTCTTTGTTTCACATTTCATTTTGCGTTTTAAATTACTCCCCTCGTATTCGACCTTATCTTCTCGACTTGAGCTGAGTATTTGCGGTTTTATTCATTTTTGAGGAGACTTCCTCTGCCAATGTTTGCTAAGTTGCATTAGCCTTGTCATAGCTCCTTATAGGCTTTGACCCCATTAAAACAAAACCCACTGTGAGATTATGTAGCAATATCTTCCAAAGGTACAATGCTTTAATATAAATTTAGACACCTTGGTAACATTCCATTTTAGGGGACAGCACTCATAAAATGTCACTGGGGGCCTCTTTTTGTGCTTAAACTCACAAGCAGTAAGTCCTACACCAGCACAGTTAACCAGGGTGCTTACTTTAGTACATTACAACTTGATAGAGTAGCTTCAGAAGTGATAGGATTCAGATTGCTGTGACTGAGGAGGTTTAGTTTTCCCTCTTGCTTCTATATCTTTACCCTTAATGATATTTCACTGTATCTGTGAGGTGTAAAGTCGATTCATGAGCAGGAATCCGCCTCTCTGTGTTTGAAGCAGGGCCGCAGTGCTTGGGGCTGTGTGCTGTACTCTTGGATCGAGTCGATGGGCTGTGGAAGTGCCCCAGGCCTGCCTGGGGTACACCGGACCCTCAAGTGGCTCCAAGCATGGAGCCCAGAGATCATAACATATCAGACTATACTAAAAAGAAACCTGCTCTGAAAGGTGTCTCTAATGCATGTTGAAATGTGTAAAGACTGGCTGTTTTATGTGTTAAAATGTACATGCCGACAAAAGTATTTTAAAAATTAAAAGTGTGCTTATTGACTATATTAATGAGTCAAGTTCAAAGCATTATTTGCCCCTCTACTGCACAGAAGACATTTCTGTCACCATTGGATTACCGGAAGAGCAGTGTTATTCTTGCATTTGCTGAAGTCTTTATTGTAGCCACAGATATGGTTAATAAGCGATTAGTAGAAAAAAAGTGATATTTGATATTAGGACAAATTTTTTTTACATTATTGTAATTTTTGGTTTATTCATAAAAAAATCGCCAAGTGGCACTGTATAGCTGAGAGAAAATTAACCAGTAAAAGGGTTAAAAAATGTTATGGGATTTTGGATCGAAGTCTGAGCATACACTAACCCCAACAACAAGAACAGCTCATTCTGTGTACACGAAAATGCCTTGCAATAGTCATACATGAACCCCCCCACCAAACACAGAGTGGTGTGACAACTGAACTGAAAACCTGTGTATGTGTTGCATCTGTTCTGGACCAATGAGATAGCCTGGAGCCAGAGAGCAAAGCTTGCTGGGAGTGAGGTAGCGAATGGCAGGGGAGAGAGCTGAGAAGGGCATCTTCACCGTGGACAGTGTGGGGGGGATTATTTCCTCAGGGATGGTGCAGATGAAAGGGCACGGTCTAAAGTGAGAAAAGGGCTTCAGATCTCCAGCTGCACACCTCTCTGAAATGACCAGGTAACCCTCCTCAGAATGGCTCTTCGATACGCTCGCTGCTAAAGGGAGGAGAAGGAGGCTTGACTTCAGAAAGCGCGTGCTTATCAAAGATACGGCTTAAAACCCCCCTCTCAGCTCCCTGACCCATAAACCCCCGCTTCCACGCCACAGCCAAACTCTGCCCTCTGGTGATATATGCTGCTCCTCTGTCCCATGAGCCACACCGATGGAATCTTCCAGAAGATTCTCCTTTGGGTAAGGAATGAGTGACCAGAAATACTGGGCATGGGCCTTAGTGTGTGAACCCTGGTTTGGCAGCGTAAGCATCTGCCCTGCGTGGTGAGCATCAACCTCGGACGTCGTGCATCAGCCCGATTTTGCGGTGTTATGGAGACGTCTGATCCTCAAAGGGAGAAGCAATCATCAGTATTCTCCTCCCGCTAACGCGCTGCACAGCTGGGCAGGCTGATAGCAAATTTGGCAGTCCCCAACGTCTAAAATATTGCCCCGGCGAAACCGCCTTCCTCCTTGCTCACCCAAACACTGTGCCGTTATGTGTAAGACAGGCGGTGACACAGTTATCATTCAGGCCCCTGTTACTGCGGGAGTAAAGTCGAATCTCGCTCGAGCATGTAATAGGCAGGTGTTTCTCTCTTTGTGTGCCCTCCAATGAAAACGTGTCGTGCTTGTGTAATGACAACTATCTACTGCTGTAAGCCGGGGTGTGTAAAATACGCATTTGACAGACTAGCGGCCAAAAATCCCGAGGGGTGTTTGTGTGTATGTGTGTGTGGGTGGATGGAGGTGTAAAGTTTGGGGGGACTGGGGGGGCATGGGAACTTCCCTTTTGGGCACTTTGCCGCGGTGAAATGTCTAAATGCTTATTAAGTGAGAGACTAAAGCTAGGTTCATTAATGTAGTAGCTAGCTTGCCTGAGGCTGTGTTCTTTCTCGCTGTAATACTTGAGACATTTCTGTATTATGGCTTCGCAACATTTTAGAGGATGAAAACACGGAAGCGCTGTGCTGGGGTGGCAGCGCTGACATTTATTATAGAAATTATGACAAAGGTTGTGGGACGGAAAATATCTCTGTTAATTGTGTCACGGAGCAGCCTGTAATTAATCGCAACAAAGATAGGCCAGGCTTTCAAAAGGACGAGCGTCTACAGTTATTCTACGCTTCTGTACCTAATGGGACAACACTGTCTTAATCTAATGGGATGTGTTTGACTGTGTGCGTGTGTGTGTGTGTGTGTGTGTGCGCCTGTGGGTGTTTATAGGAGATGAAGCAGAGGTTAGGGGTGTTCGTATGCTGCTGTGCTTACCCTTTGATGTGGGGGATAATACCTCTGGTATCGACCGGAGCGAGAGAGATGCAGGTTGTGTGTGGTTTGATCTGATGTGTCCTGTCGTTAATTAACCTCAGCGCGTCTCATTCGTTACGGGAGGGTGGGGGGGAGGTGGAGAGGCTGCTGGTGAGGTTAGCTGCAGCACAGTTCATTAGTGTCACATACAGAGGCTTTAGCTTCATGCCCCACCTGTGGAGCCACATTAGATTCTCCCTGTAGAAAGAACCTACAGTGCTGTCCATATGTATGTGGACAGTTGCCATGGATAAAGGGCCAATTTCATTGAGGTTCATGGGTCCCCATTTATGTTTAGAGAGAATTCTATTTAGTGTATCTTAGCAAAATTAAGTTTCTGTGCTCTGTTAAAAAAATGATTGGAAAAAAATTAATCTGAGAAAGCTTAAAACAATGAGATCAAACAAATTGATATTATATTTTCCCTTTGGTCCAAAGTCTCAATTTTTTCAACTTATGCAAGTACCTGAAATTAAAGCTGACTTTTTGGGTTTTTTTTTTTTTGTTGCTTCATTTCTGCTTTCTGGAATTCAGAGCCAAAACAGAAAGAACTTATTTAATTGTCAAAATTTTTATGGACTTGAATATATGATACCAGGAAGTATGACAGGGCAGTTGTGATGACCTTAATGGTGGTGGTAGCATTAACCTTTCCGCAATCATCGTGTGACTTGTAAAAGCAGGTACCGATGTACAGATAAGTACAGATGTTTTTTTTTTTTCACACAGTTAGCTGAAAAAAAAACAGTCTCCTGCTATCGCCATGACAACTGTCTCTCCGCTTTTTTAAAGTGCCTGTCTTAAAAGATGAATAGTACGTCTCACAGAAAATTCTGCTTCCTTCTGTTTCTGCCCGTGCCTGAATGGGTTGGACTGCCCAGCCAAAGCCGAGTGGTAGGCCTTTCTCGATTGTGAATGCAGTTCAATGGTTCAGGTGTTTTTTGGTTGTGTTCTCACATATTTGAAAATACACCTTCACCTGTATTACTTCTCCTTAAGCCTGACTTTATACAGGAAAATGAAGTACACAAAACTCATTCATTCAGGTGGTTTCCTTGGCCTCTGTCCTATGGATAGAGAAATACACGTTCGCATCTGAAGCTGGGTGTTCCATTTAGCTTTCAGTGCAGTAAGGTCTTCTCTTCCGCGTGCTTGCTTCACAAAACACCATTCAGGTTTCATCTATTTTTGATTTGTGTCTTGCCGTTAACCAGCACCTCGCGAAACTACATTGTGTACGAGGTTGTGTCTTTATCTACCTTTGTTTATACCCTTGTTTCCTTCAGTATTAACCGTTTTAAAATGCCCATTCAATCAAAACTGTTGTCTGCACGCAGTCTATTGTCGGAAGGAAGCAATCAGTAAGTTGAAAGCTGATTATTGGACTTTTTATGGTAACTATGGAGACAGCGCTTGTTTGTTAGACTCCCACAGAATTTTATCTCTCCATCTCCTGCAGGCGTACGAGGTGAATAAAACATCCAAACATATTTACTCGGGTTGCTGACGCATTTTGAAATATTAAGATCCTCAGTGTTTACACAAAGTTTTCCCCTCCCTGCACATTCAAATAACCTTGGACTTGTTTATGCAAATGTTTTCTGAAACCATCACGTAGTTAGACTTAGTCCTGTACCCTCTGAAGCCTTTTTACACAGCCTCGAATCTAAACCTATAATAACCTTACATCTAAACAAGTTTCACCTGAAATATAAGCCTTTATCCACAGTACATCTACTCTAGCCTGAAGTCTAACCTATACCAATCATGCAACTGAACTTATCTAAACTTAATCCCAAATCCATATGTAATTTTTAGAAATAATACAGACTTGAATGAGGTCTAACACTGAATGAATTCATGAAATGAATATTTGCATGCATATTCTCTGACAGGGTGGGTTATAAAAGAATAATGGCACACAAAGATGTGGAATTCAAATCGGTTGCGAGATATTATCTCGGAAATTTGATGACGTGTGACCGTGAGGAAAAGCCTGGCTTAGTCACAGTCGCACATCCACTCCGAGCTCTATAATGTAGAAAGCAAGAAACGATCCACTTTCATGAAAAAAATTTCCACAGGACGTTCACTGCTCTGACAGGAATGGCATTCTACAGAAAGCATGTTTATCTATAAGTAAAAGTGCTATAGATGTACATTAAAATTCATTTATAGCATCAACATGTGCAAAGAAAGGAATTGGATTAACCATTTTTGCTTGTAAAATATGCTTTTTCCAGGTTACATATTTGCCTGGGGCAAATGGATCGTCTATTTCATGTAGGATGGTACATTCGTACACATTACATTACATCCACGCACACACTGATACATTATCAGGCTATTTGCATACCGAAGCAAACAAGGAAGCTGGCTTTGTAAATTAGAATGTGTCTCGCAGTCCCATTTTTTTCAGGAGAAAAAACCCAAATGAGACAATACAGATAATGTTTGCACTGCAGCTTTACATTGTGTGTATATGAGTACTCTGATGTGCGTTTGTGAATATGCATGTTTGTGTGAGGCTGCTAGCATCACTTTTTAACTAAAAAGAATACATCATGGAAATATTTTATTCTGTTTGTGCTTGTTTGACCATTGACCCCTGGCTTTACGCATGTGATGCTAAAAACAGTATTTCTGTGCCTATGCTAACCATTGGGGTGAAAGATATTGACCCTCCCCCTTGTAATGCGAGTTTATTAGTGCATACTATGTGTATGGTGGTCTTACCAGAGCTGTTTTCACTACATCCCATTAAATGTCTTTGAAACTGCCTGAAAATATGTTATTACTGAAAACAATACCCCCACTCAAAAACTGCGCATGAAAAGCCTGACATGACTGCTATGAGAAATCGAGCTTTTCAATTTACAATTAGACTGCCTTTATCCATGCTGAGACATTGTGGTGCTGTGCCACATTAATATGCTTTTGACAGAACTGCAAGTGCCCATGTAGTATAGCGGTTCAGGAACTGGCCTTATAATTGAAAGTCTGCTGGTTTGATAGCCAGGTAGGATAACTATTGTGCTCTCATGCAAGGAACCTGACCTGCATTGTTTGAGTATATCTCTTGCAGTATAAATGGACACTGTACGTTGGACAAAAGCTCTGTAGTCACTAAGTCTAGGAGCAAGGGCTGGCCTAACACGAAGGTCACATGCTGCACGTGTTAATCAAAATGCTGTTTTATCCAATGGCTTCAGAAGGAAAGCTATAGCAGTGCATGAGCAATTAAACTGAGTGCAAGCCAGTGAGTGCCCTTTTTCCCAGTCAAATGAGTGTACATTGTTTGTACATCTGTGTGCATGTTCATGGCTGTTTCTTGTTAATCTTATTAAGAAATTAAGCAATGAGGCATAATGCGGCAAATTAGCCATTGATGCAAGTTATTGTTTCTTCAATTAGTGGCAGTGGAACAATTTACATTTTAATTTGCGCAGTTCGCCGTGCGATAATGGTGCCCTTTTTTCTTCTTCTCTTCTCCTTAACCCTGTTGGTGTGAGAACTCAGATTTACTCACAGAATGTTTATTGTATTATTGTTTTATTTTGCTTATTGTACCTTTTATTGTCATTGTTTTTATGTTTAACTTAAACCTGCCAATGGGACTGGGGATGGAAATTAGCCATCTGGCTATAATCCCACATATTTACATGCAAATGTTCATTAATATGTGTTGTTCCCATTTTTAAAAATAAAGAAATCTGAAATTTTCATAAGTTGACTGTGGGCCATTGCAATCAGCAGAAGTCTGGAATGCTTACTTGGAATTTTGATGTTGAATATTTCAAAAATCCTGCTGTTCGAACGGTTATATGCTCCCCTTTCTCTGCACCACTCTCTCTCTCCATCTACTTAAGCCGGGCCCACACCAACAGATTTTTCAAATCTTAACCGATGTTTAGATGTGAAAGACGCCACTTATAACAGCATAAAAATCGTACATTTCATAGTTTCCTAGTCCTCTGGTGTGTGGAGAGCACACTCATTTAACGATTTGGACCATTCACCTCCCGATATTGGATTGTAAATATTAAACGTATTTCCGACTAGAAATTGGAGCGGCCCCAACAGGCTTCCAAGCAGATCTGGTGATGTCAAATACACTCATAACCCTCCTCACACGCCGGGAGAATTGGGCAAGATAATCTGTAGAGCCATTATAGAAATTGGCATTTGCTTAAAATTGTCAGAAGGGGGGAATAAGGCTTAAAATCAGCTGAAATGTCTTTTGATGTGAGCCGGCATTACCCTCTCCATTTCTATTACGTTAACATTCCTTCCTCTGTTTCCTGCTTTAACTGTCATTGTCCCTCTATGTCCCACGCTTTTCATTTAATCCTCATTTTATTTTCTTCTTTGTTTGCCCACCAGTCTCTTTACTGCCATGCAGTTCCCAGTTGTTCTCCCTAGAAATGGCATATAAATACCTAATAACAGTGTTAGGACTAATGGATTTGCTATGGTTTTCTGGTTCCCCCCCCGATATTCGAGTGGTGGTAGCCTGTAATACTCTAAGCCTGCAGGTCTGCATTCTCATTTTCTGTGATCATACTGAACAGCTTATCAAATGTTCAATAGTGGTCTGTTTTCTATTTGCAAAACTATTAGCTTTGAAGTCAGTGAGTACGTATGCATGGACTTCTAACTTGTGACGGAAAATAATCTCAATAATGCTCAATTTGTTTATTATGTCTTTGTTCGTTCATCTGTGTGATGAAGAAGTATAGCCTTCAGATTCAAATTTGTCTCGTAATGTTCAGAATTTATATTCCTGATACACCCATTGTTCCTCTCTGTACCCCTCTCTTTTGTGTTGCTTTCACCAACAACAGGTGATCCACTTTGATACCTGCTGCGGCTCGTCCCAGCTACCTTTTTTTAGTTATGTAGAACAATGTGAAATTGGGTATTTATTTCCATGTACATGCCCTAGTTTTTCAGATGTGTTGTTTGGTATTCTGCACTGAAAGTTTTCTTTGTGCTGTCACCATTTTCAGCTGTGCGGGTGGCCTTGGAGTGCTGTGAAATCAAAAGACTGTGTACTATTCTCCTGCTAATTTTTTTTTTTTTTTTTCCCTGAAAGGAATTTGAGTGGGCCTTCCCAAAAATTGCTTCTGGGGACCCATGTTTAAAGTGGGTTTTGTTTTTGCCAATCCCTTAATTAGTTGGGGTAATTTAGAACATGCATTCATGTGCTTCCATGTTTTTTCTGTTCAATTTTCTCAGAATGCATATTTGGCTCTATGCCACTGGCTTCTTTCTGTCATTAGTTTTCCCCACAAGTAGCTGCTAGAATTTAGAAACCAGGTGTCCACACTTTGCCTGATTGGGACTTTAGAGTATGGCTGTGCATTCTGTGTAGTCAATCAATAAATCTACTGATCAATCATTGGTATTTCAGGGATATGCATATATGTAGTATACACTTTGATGGTACATACAGGAGTTCAGGGATGCCGAAAATCAACAAATCCCTCTCACAGGTCTTTTAAAAATTGGTCTTCCCAGACATTCCTTTGTCTGCATCTATTGAAGCAAAATCACTCAATGTCACTTTAGTTTTATGTCATTGTAGTTTTTATTTGTTTAAATGTTAAGTCATCTGAAATGAGCACCCATTGCAATAAAACAGAGTCTGTGAGCTTAAAATTTTATGCAATTTTAGCATAATTTTTACCTGATGCATCAAATTTTTCCAGCTCCATAATACAATGCAAGGAAAAATCCAATAGATATGTTAATGCTCTGTACCACCAGTATAATGTAGAGAAACTGAATCCATGATGTGACCGCAGAAATATGAAGCTTGTTGAACTGCAGTTTTAAAAAGTGACTTGTGAAAAAGTGAGTGGTGCATTACTTCAAGTGAGAACATGCATTTTGTTATCAGATTGTGTAAGCCATATGGGGCAGTGACCGCGGACCTCTGCTGTAACACCCAAAGGAGCGTGATTTCCATGTTTCAGTGACTTATGACCCACAACCCTTTGTTTGTCAGTGTGTTCACCAAACCAAGGGCCTTTCTTTTCACTGCAAACGTGTTGATTTTTAAAACCTTTGCTTTATGAGGTGGAGTTCACACTATCTCTATTTATCTCTATTATTATTGTTGCTATACCTCAATCTCTCTTCTTCCTATACTTTTGTTCTCAGTTTAATTTGCTTTCTTAACTGGCGTGACATATATCGCAGGGCATATTATAAAAGCTTGTATGTCTCCGAATGATTCCGTCCTAAAGGCAGTTAAAATAACCATTACAATTTTGGCGAAAATGACTATAATGACAACATAAAAGAAGCATAAATCACACAGAAGTAACAATAAAGAATAATAGTAAAATAAATAACAGCTATAAAAATAATATTGGTTAAAATAACAATTTACAAGGGTCACTATGCCCTGTCTCTTACCACCTGTCTTACTCTCCCTCTCTTCTCCTCTGGTTCCTCTCGCTTCCATACTCTCTCTGTCCCTCACACTCTCCCTTCCTCTTTCTCTCTCGTTTTGTCTCCCGTGCACCCTTTCTCTTTTCTCCCTCTAGCCTTTTCTCTTTCTCTCTCACTTTTCTGCTCTCTGTCCCCCTGCTTTCTTTCTCACTTTCTCTCTCCCTCTCTTGCTCTTTCTCTTACTGTCTTTCTCCCCCTCACTCTTTCTCTCTAATCCCTCTCTCTCTCTCTGTCTCCCTCCCTCTTCCTCTCTCTCCCTTTTTCCTGCCTTCTCCCTACCCCCTATCTCTTTCATTCACCACCCTCTTTCTCTCTCTCTTTTGGCTTTTTTGTTTCCCCCTCTCTCTTTCCAACCCCCCTTTCTCTCTCTCTCTGTTCTAATCGGTATAATGAGCTCGGGCTGAGGGCAGATGAAGGTGACACCAGCGAGGCCTTGAGCACACACTGGCACATTCCTCTGTTTCTTCCCTTCTTTCTCCTTTCCTTCCTACGTTTTCCTTTTGTCCGTGACTTTGTCCTCGGCATTAAAAGGAGTGACTGTCCCACAGAGGGCTGCCTTTCAATTCCCCGTTAGCTGTTTGTTTCATGTTCCTCTGAAAGGCACGCTCTCTCTGGTGGAGGTGGGGAAAGCTAATGAGAAGACTTATTAACCATCGGAATGGAGCGTAACAGGAGAGCGAAAAAAACAACAAGTTAAAACATTTGCCATTTGTAGGTTGCACTTGATTGATGTAAATATACACATTAACTGTCGGGTCCATACGTAATTGGACTGTGTTCGATTTTCATTATTTTTGCTCTGTTCAGTGCACCACAGTGAATTTGAAATTAAATAATCATAAATATAAATAAATAAATAAATTATAAATAATTATTTATTGCTTAAAATGTAGACATTCAGCTTTAATTTTAGGTCATTGTCAGAAACACTACAGGAAGTGCGCATGAATTTCAACCATTTTTGTAGATAGGCCCCCATTAAAGAGGCTCAAAAGTAATTGGACAAACAAACATAGTCACACATTAAAATATAGCTGCAAGTGGCAATGGGCACGGTCTGAGCATCTGGACGAATATCACAAAATTGAAAAATTGAAAATAAAATGGTTATATTAGAAATATTGGATGTAAATAGCACCACGATAAGGTCATTTGATGTCATGTTTGTTGAATAACGGGTGAGATTTTGAACCGATCAGGGAAGATTGGTATTTCCACGTCTTACGGTGTCAAAGATCCAGATACTTTAAGCGTAAAAGTAAGAAAGAAGGGAATAATAATTGTAACTAGACGACAGTGTCATCGCTATCCCCCGCCACGATCAAGGGCCATAACTCAGTAAAAAAAAACTATGCTTCGACATCCATTTTCGAACTCAACGTAGAGCATGAGTAGCTTATTAAGCCTTCAAACTTTCAGCCATCTAGGTATAATGGTTTCAGGGAAATCTTTTCCCCATTGTGGCCTGGACACACGGACGGACAGACCCCAATCCATTATCCCCCTTCGCACTTTGCAGTGGGGGATAATAATCCAAACAAATGTAATAGATATTCAGCACCCCTACCTGTCATTTGTAGCACTTGGTTCCAAATCCTTTGCAGTCTATGAGTGTCTGAAGTCTGGAATCCTTCGATGTCAGCAGACGCTGGGTTTCTTCCCTGGTAATGCTCTGCCAGGCCTTTTCTGCAACTGCCTTCATTTGTTGTTCTGGGCATTTTGCCTTCAGTTTTCCTTTCAGCAAGTGAATTCTATACTCAATTGGATTCAGCTGAAGTGATTGACTTTGCCATCGCAGACAATATGACTTATTTGTGTGAAAGTCTTGGGTTGGTTGTGCTTTATGCTTCAGGTCATTGTCCATCTGCCACCCAATGAAATTTAGCAGCCTTTGGCTGAATCTGAGTAAATCCTGTAGCCTCGTACAATTCTGGATTCATCCTGCTGCTGTTGTCAACAGCCACATCAGCAATTAATACAAAGGAACCAGTTTGACTGACATACCTGCCCGCACTATAACACTCCCTCCACCATGTTTCAAGGATGAGTTGGTATGCTTGGGGTCATGGTCATTTTCTTTCCTTCTACAATGTACATGGTCTTCTCTTCCTTTCATTAATTAAATTGATCTATGTGTGTTGTGTTTATGGGATGTTTTTCCAGAACTGTGAAGGCCTTGTTAAATGTTTTAGGGCAAACTCGTATCTTGTTTTCCTGTTTTTGAGGTTTGCCAATGGTTTACATCTTGTGGTGAAACCTATGTAAGTCTTCTCTTGATTGTTAACTTTGTCACTGTCCAAATAGTTATTAGAACAGAAGTTTTTTTTAGGTTTAATTTCACAGCATGAAATGTGTGTTAAAAATGAGCTTTTTCCCACTACAGTGCCAGATTATGATGTTGTCCCTCTTAGACTGTTATCAAGCCCTAAGCCCACGGTCCTCAAGTGAACTTAACTTCCTGTCACATGATCATAGCATGACATCACTTTGAGGTCCTCCTTGCTGTTTATTTATTTGGAACTTGTAATTGTCAATAAATATGTTTGCGCACTAATAAATAACCTTTAGTTAAAACTTTCTGAAGGCCTTAAAATAAAATCAATGTAAAATTATATGCCCTATTTAACTAGCCAATCTTGTTTTCATTATTCTAATTATAATGTCCTTCAATTCGAGGTCAGCTCCGCTTGTGTTGTCAGATAGCGAGCAGCTGCTGGGTTTGCTAGGCTGAACATCATACTTGCTGTATGAGTACTAGAAGATTCTTCTATCATTAGCTGTGCAAACCTATCTGGAGGTTCATTGTTCTCCATACAACAGCATGATGGCTGGCCTGACAACAATGGGGCATAGTGTTTATTAAGATACTAAGCGTTGGTCCGGGTGAGCTGATTGGTCGAGCTGGGGGCAGCTCAGCGGTGTTACACTGTGACTTTGTAGATTACAAAAATGGGAGGAGCCATATCTTTTGAGCGCTCAGTGGAGATTGTTGTTGTCCACTCATTTGCTTGTGCCAGTGAGTGACATCACAAACTGTGATGCAAACTGTCCACCTGCTCAGGCGAGTCCCATAGGGTCAGCTGACACCACTGTGGGTTTTAAAGTGTACACTCTCCTCACTCCAGTGACAGACATTCACACGGCAGTAGTCACACTAAACAAACTTTACTGCATTCAGAAGATTTGCTATTTTAAGCACCCGAACAGGAGACACATTTGGGATGAATGCGTTTGCCCATGGCCATGACTGATGTGCTGAGTCTTCTGCTGCTGCTACGTTTCCTGTTTCTGAATTCACCAGGCATCAGACCAAATGAATATCACTTAAAAACATATTTCAGACGTAAGAAAAAATCATTTGTGGTGGGAATACGGCAGTGTCAAATTCCAGTGTATCGTTTTAAATATGAGTGGATTGGACTCTGTGCTCTTTTTTTTGGAAAAAAACAAAACAAAACATTAAACTCTTAGTTTCTGGGAAAAATCCCGTCTTTGCTTTACAGTTTATATAAGGCAATAGGCTAAAGATGGAAGCGCTTTGGCTAACCCACTTCCTCAGTGCTAGGCAGCTTTATATGACTGAAATGCTTCGTGTCTCGTGGATGTATTATATATCAGAAAAACAAACAAAGAAGTCTGGTAAAGTATGATAACGTCTGGTCTTGCGATAAACAGGTTTGACTGTGTGGCTGTTGGTACATAACACAACCCAGCACAGCCATAAACGACACTGAGCTTCTCTTAAAGTGTAAGCTTAACGCTACCCAAACATTGGCCAGGCTCCCGTCTGGAATGGCTAATGAACATTTCTGAGAGGTGATTTTTGGAAAACTGACAACGGTTAAGCAGGCTCGGGGAAGCGATGACGGAGTCTGACAGAAAACTGCAATCAGGGGAGACGTGAAATGTCTGACAGATTCGGGAAACCGCAAACGGGGACGCACTGTAGCGACAGACAAAAGGGACTATAATCAGTCAAATGAGCACTTTGCCTGCACAGAACTAAATGTAATCTGAAAAAAACTGGCAATTAAAGATAATCAAAGCCCCAGTGATAGGGTACATGAGGCAGAGGAAGGGAACATGGGGGTGGAGAGAGAGAGAGAGAGAGAGAGAGAGAGGTTCTGGTATTCCAGTCACGAGGGGCCTGTCAACTGTGTGCAGGTGGTTTCTGAGCCCCGCCCACTAGCTCAACCTCTATAATAATAAATGCCTTCAATCAAATCACAGCCCCCCTCATGCACACACAGTTATAATGGAAATCAGTGGAGTCCACCTGCCACAACCCTCCCCCCCGCCCCCTTGTTTACACACCAACACATGTGGGGCACACCTGGTGGGCCACTGCATGTGCACAGAGTATTCATCCATACAGATGCACATCCCAAATCCAATCAGGACACTCCCCTCCCCATTTTATTTTGATCGGGGAACAGGAGTGTTGACTGTCCCTGGCCATCTTTTTTGATGCACCAATCACATTGAGGCTGTGCTATTGTGTGGAGAGGAAGTGGATTGGGTGGGCATGTACAGTATGAGGTCTGTTGGTGTTCATTGTTGCTGAAAGATTAATCGGTGTGGAGCCATATACTCGAGCTTTGAAGTTCCCCTCCAGGCTCAATTTTATAACAATACTCTGCTATGATTAATGTTTTGCTTAACAAAAGTAAAAAAAAAAAAAAAAACTCTGAAGCACACCTACTCTCTCTCCGTCATTGAGAAATTCCGGATCGAAGAATATTCAAATATGCAAGTGTCTCTGACCTTGGATCCCGCCCACCTCTGTTGCTCGTGCTGGGTTGACCGGTGAACATTGGACAATGGTATTTAGCCACTGCTTCACCATTATGGATGTACGTTTGTACTTCATGGAAGTCATGGAGTACAAAGTCACTATGTTTTTCGATGACAAGATGAGTCAGCAGGAATCACTTTATTTTTGTTCCTCCACAAAGACGGTACACAAAAAGATTTGTCCATAAATCGCATAATATCATTTACACAAACACAGCGTAATTACCATGTGTATTTCATGACTGATAGTAGAAGAAATCATGACTAATTATAGAAGCATAACCGTAAGGCTGTCATGAACTTTTAATGTGCAGGTAGGCTACAGCTACAATTAAAGCGATTGTCTTTGAGCCTTTTATGTAAAGCCAGTAATGGATAAAATTAAAACAGGGGAACTATTGGACAACAGTACCATAATATTAGAAATGTATTGCCAGCTTTGCTGCACTCGACCAACGCTGCAATGTCATCTTTTCATGTCGCTGAACTTTGTAACCTAAGCTAAATACTAATTCTCCAGTTTTGCTATTACAAAACAACTGGCAGCAGCACGCAAGACACTAGCATATTTATAGCTTTTAAAAAATCACTAAGGAAATATGATGCACGCAGAAAGCTTTCCTATGACTGTTGGTTGAGTAAAAGAAATAATACATACCGACTCTCGTTTGATGTCGCAGTCCCTGGGTGAATAGTTGGCACAGCATCAGACTTCAAAACTAATTTCTTGTGAATTTCTTGCGGGATTTTTGGTAGAAAATGGGAGGAAGCTCCAGGGTCGGTTTATATCCAAAAAAAAAAAAAATCGCACTCTACCATGTTTGCTGTCAGAACTTCCCCCACGCTAATGCAAACTCCGGTACTCCGTACTGACAAGTCCGCTCTGCACCGACACTTTCAGCTTCTTTGCGGAAATTTGCATGTTAGACAGCGATTGGCTTTCGAATTTGTGACCAAATCTAGCTTGCCCGAGGTACGTTTGACTCCAAGATTTTCTGGTGGTGCACAGACTTCTCCCGCTTTAGTGGAGGGCAGTAAAAACGCCTCTCTGGTGACAAACTTTGCTCAGATGCAAGTCAGTCAAGGTCAGACAATGCAGGAGATTTAAACATGAGAAAAACACGTTTTTTTGGTGGAGGGACTCTCTAAGCCACATGAAGGTGGGGTAGGGCATAGCCTGATTAAACTAATTGGCTAGTCTTGGTCTTCGATACGTTATCAGGTGTCATGGTGTTGAGTTTCGCTGGAAGATGAACCCCCTTTTTTGGGTGTGATTGGAACCTTTGGTGCAGCTGGACAGATGAAGGTGTGAAAATTTGATTTCTGTATTCTTCCACTTTTAGTTTTAATGGGCAATAAAATGTCAGACTCATTAGCGAGGCACTGGTGCTAATCTGTAACCTGCTTTCAAATATCTGTAATTGTGCTCAGTGAAAATTGTGTTGGCCATAACAAGGTTTATATGTGTCCGAGACAGGTAAAAATAGATTCAAAATGAAATCTATCACTGTAAAATTCACCTATTATTATAATAAATACTGATTTGACAATGAATAAGATTGTGTCTGGGTCAGGACTATGACTGTCGATTCTAAAACTCCTAAATATTTTGCTGTTTAGAAATGTAATGTGCAAAATAATCAGTAAAAGAAAGATATTTCTCTCTCTCTTCCTCTCTTACCCACCCCCCTCCTGTGTATCTGATGTGATTGGCTCTTGAGGGACAGGCTTTGGGTATTATACTGAAGTGATTGGGGTTATTCCTCTGACTCCAGTCACAGGTAACATTTCCATACCAATACAGGGAGGGTAGCATCCCTCAGTCAAACACTGACATTTCACACAAAGGTGCTGTCTGCTGCTATTTAATTTCCTCTGTGTGTGAGAGTCTGTGTGTGCTTATGGTTCTGAATCTGTGCTTGTTTCTATGTGCTTTTGCATTGCTGTATGTTTGTGTGAGCTTGTGCACATGTCAATGTTTGTCTGTGCAAGTATGTGTCAGTGTGAAGTCTTGCTGTGTGCGTGTCTGTGTATGTGAGGGTGTGGGTCTGTATGTGTGTGAGAGTACGTATGTGTGTCCAAGTATGATGAGAGTGAGTGAGTTGGTTTGCATGTATGTGTCAGCACACACTTTCCTGTTATGTGTGTGTGTGTGTGTGTGTCTGTATATATATGAGGATATGGCTATGTACGTGTCTGCAGGTGTTTATGCGTGTCTGTCTATGATTGGAGTGAGTGTGTGCGTGTGTGTGTGTGTGTGTGTCTTTGTGCATGTGTGACAGTATGTATTTGTGTCTCATAAAAGGATGCATCAGTGCGTTACAGTATATATGTGTTTGTATGATAAGTGTTTGTGTGTTTTTGTGTGTGTCTACAAAAGTATGTGTGTTTACATGTGCATGGGTGTTTATATACACTACCAGTCAAAAGTTTTTGTGCACACCAATATTTTCTGTAATTGTTACAATTTTTTATATTTTGTACTTGTGTAATAGTCTCATATTGGTTGTATAACAAAAAGGTAGGAAAACTGAAGCCCAATGTATAAACCATGTATATAACAAAACAAATTAAGAAAAAACAGGATCAGTCATTTTGTCAATATTTAAGCTGATCAGTAACAACGGTCTAATCCAGTGCTTCTCAAACCTCTCCTGGAGGACCACCTATCCTGCATGTGTTAGATCTCTCCCTGCTCCAACACTGGTGATTCAAATGATCTACTCATTATCAAGCAGCTTCAAGGGGTTGATAGCAAGCTGATCATTTCAATCACCTGTACTGGATTCATTGTGGATTTTTCTTGTAAATTCATTATTTGTAATAAACAAGCATTGGGTTCCAGTGATTTCTTTGTTGTAAACATACAGGTGAGATAAAGACTTGACAAGATCTTGGGGTGTGCAAAAACTTTTGACTGGTAGTGTATGTTCGTATGATTAGAGTGTGTGTATGTGTTTGTGTTAGGGTGTGCTTGTGTGTGTGTGTTTGGGTATGAGTGAGTATGTGTGTCTCTGAATGATAAGAGTGTGTCTCTGTATGCGTTTGTGTGAGAGTGAATGTGTGAGTGAATATGTGTGTCTGTGTATGATTAGTGTGTGTGTGTGTATGTGTGCACACGTGTGCGTGTGTATGTCAGTGTGTGCCTGTGTATATGCATTTCTGTATAACAAAAGTGTTTGTTCGCTCCTGCCTCTGCTCTGTGTCCTTGGGACGGGCTGGCCAAGGTCATGGTATGGGCAGCCAAATCGGCCTGCATTTGTGTGTGTGATTATAACGGCTTCAGATGAGGGGTGTACGGGCCAGTACAGCCCCCTCCAGCCCCTGATTCTCTCAAAATTACTGTGCTTAGATAGCATCATTCCCTCTGCCAAGATACGATTCAGCTGCTTAACGATAACGACGGTCCATTATACTCTGTGCCAAACCGCAACGCGCTCTGAGCAGGTGTAAAGATTCTGCCTTACCTGTCCATTACGGTGGTCAAGAATTTCTCAACCGGTGCGACTGCTGATTAGGAAATTTTGTTCTTTTTTATTATTAATAATTTTTTTCTCATCACTTTGTGCTCATTGATGGAACTGAAAAAAATGCTTTCAGTAATGACTTATTAAGTTTCTCGCTCTCTCTTTTTCTCTCTCTCTCTCTCTATCTCTTGCTCTCCCATGTGGCCTACTTGGAATTGCTTGGACGGCGCGGTTCCAATTTCAGGTAAGACATAAAATTTAATTCGTCCGGCCATTACGGAGCTCCTGCCATTTTCCTCCTGAAGCGGCCGAAAATGTTTTGGTCAGTCAGCGACAGCGCGTTGACAGGACCGCGCGTTTCCATGAAATAGAGGGCCTAAGAAAGTGAGAGAGAGAATGAGAGGAGGGAGAGAATGACAAAGTGAGAACAAGAAAAAGAGGAGAGAGAGCTGTATGTTTTTAAAATGAGGGAATTATATGCTTTTGGGAGGGGGAGATGCAGAGAGAGGGAGAGTTAGGTGTTTTTAAAATGAGAGAGCTGTGTCTCAGAGAGAAGAGAGGGAGATGGAGAGAAAGGGACAGCTGTGTGTTTTTAAAATGAGAGATGTGTGTTTTTTTGGAGAGGAGAGGAGAGGGAGATGGAGAGAGAGGAAGAGCTGTACATTTTTAAAATGAGAGAGCTGTGTTTCTGAGAGAGGAGAGAGGGAGAGCTGTGTGTTTTTAAAATGAGAAAGTTATGTGTTTTTGGGAGAGGAGAGCAATATGGAGAGAGTGAGAGAGAGCTGTGTTTTTAAAATGAGAGAGTTGTGTTTCTGAGAGAGGAGAGAGATGGAGAGAGAGGGAGAGCTGTGCATTTTTACAATGAGAGAGCTGTGCTTCTGAGAGAGGAAATAGATAGAGGGAGAGTTGTGTGTTTTCTTAAAAAGAGAGAGTTGTATGTTTTTGGGAGGGTAAGGATTGTGTGTTCTTAAAATGAGAGAGCTGTGTTTTTGAGAGAGGAGAGGGAGATGGAGAGAGAGGGAGAGCTGTATGTTATTAAAATAGAGTGAGGGAGAGATATGCGCTTCTGAGAGAGGAGAGGGAAAAAAGGAGAGTGGGAGCTGTGTGTTTTTAGTCCCCCGCTCCTGGTTCTTGTTGAAGAGGCGGTGTTCGGCCGGAGAGTGTATCGACAGCAGCAGGAGGCAGGACGCCCTGCTGTGATTGTCTGTGGGATGTTGGCGGAGAGAAGGGGGGGGTGACCCAGCAGGACTTCTCTCTCCCCCAGGGGGCCCTCTGAGTGTTTTCTTTACCCCACCAGCCCTTATGATGCTGTGACACAGCGGTCTTTGGCAAGCCCCTCCCCCACACACCCTCCACACCCCCTTTTGACTTTGCACAGCTTCCCCGCCATCTTCTTTCAAACTTGTTTACCCCATAACAGCGTGGCAGCAATGTCCAAAAATGACACACCCCTTCTTAGGCTCACCTCCGTCCAAAACATTGCTCCAGCATCAGAGACTAACATTCTTGCGAGATAACAACAGAGAGGGCTGGCTTTGTGATTGGCTGTCATTCAGGGGGCATGAAAACAGGTGGGCATATGATAAGCTGTCCTTCAGGCGCTGGAAAGGTGGATAGGCATTCGATTGGATCTCCTTCAGGAAGCAGGAAGCAGCCAACTTTTTGGCTGGCTTTCCTTCTGGTGGGCGGGACCGAGTGTTATCAGCTTTGATGTTTTAACTGTTCACATCTCACGCATGTACGCATTTGTGTGCGCTCAACATATGCAGCAAATACAGTTGAGGATACCCATCCTACGCCAAAGTGGTGTGAAGGTGAACAGGTATTCTGTGTGCTAAACCACCAGAAGAAACAGTAAAGCAGTTTCTCCCAAAAGAAGAGCCTTCCGCTGGGACTGATCCGTGATCCTTGGCGCGGGAGCGACGGCACTGAATGCACCGAGGGAGTTAAATTAAGCAGGACTCTGCTCCTGGATGGAGCTCTGTGACTCTTACGCACCGGGGTGGAACAGGGCCGAGGTGAGGAAGATGGTGGTGCCCCTCTGGGTTCTGAAGTCTCCTGTCGGTGTGACATTGTGCTTTCTTCCAGTGCCCATTGGCCTGGCCCAGGGACCAGCTGTCACCCCCGGGCCACTAGGACCAGAGGGGGGCTTCCTGGTCCATTAATATTCATATTTGAATATTTAATATCAAATCTTTATTCATTTGTGCAAATTCCAGAGAGAGTTAGAAAGTCAGAAGTCACATGCTTGTCCCTCCTCTACCCACTCATTTCACTTCTTGGACCTTCGCTTTGGCTGAACTATGAAGAGTTTGTTTCCAAAACGCAGTAAGTGCCAAAATGACAAAAATTGAGATGATACCATAGAGCGATAGCCCTGAGCTTCTTACACATGGTGCAAAAATCCGTTTTAAGAAATAAATACTTTTAGGTGTCATTTTTCATGGTCAAAGTTTGTGTTTTTCTGTAACTTGCAGTAGGCGCCAACATAGAAAAAGATGATTTACTCAAAATGAGTAAAATGGATATATTGTGTTTTGGAAACAAACTCTTCATATGGTGCTAATTTAGTAAATCCTGTTGGTTGGAAAAACACTGGAGAAAACTCCTATCGGCTGAACCTGGATCTTTTATCTATATCAGAGTGTGTGTTGTGGAATGCAGTATTCTTTATTCCTCTGCCTGCGCTGATGATGTGGCTGAGTCTGTTTCACTGCATCACTGGCGGGGTGAAAGGTGGTGACAATCTTTTGGGGCTCCATAGCTTGGGGGGTCTTGCAAATGGACGAGGATGGGGGGGGTTCAGGGAATATTCTTCCAGGGTGCCCATACCTCATTTGTGTCTCTGATCAGAGAATGTGGTGATATTCATTAGTATTTAGACAGAGAGATATAGTAATTTGAAAGGCCTCCTATTTGCACATTGTCCAGTTCATCTGGCTGTATTTACGGACAGTCAGGTAAGCGACTTTTCCTCCGCAACTCTGTGATCCCATACATGGGTTCGAAAAATTCATGACTATTTTTAATTCTAGTTGAGATCCTAAGGTTTCAAACATGCCAAATATGTCTTGCTAAATTAAATGGAAATGCATGTAAAATGATGCGCAAAAGCTAAATATTTTTCATTTGATGATGTGCTGCTGCCATAAAAACATGGTGCTTTGTATTTGAACATTTCACTCAATTTAAGTGTGATGTAGCTTCAGTGAAGCCTCCAACCAGCAGATACAGCATATGACATTGTCCTGTGATGTGGGGGAAAAAATGCTTTTTCTAATTTTGAACCCACGTTTGGGGAAATTCAAGCAAAAATCAGTGTTTAAGGGGTTTATATGAGTTAATGGATGTTTAAATCTATTTCAAGTGAATCTTTCAGGAAGCCCTTTGAGACTCTGTCTCTGTTCAAGAACTAGCAGACCTCAGTGTAACTTCTTAAGTGTTTTGATGCTGAAACATATAGTGGCGGGAGTGAAGCATGATGGGATTGAGCGTGGTGGGGGGGCAAGAGGAGTGGAAGAGTGTCGTGTAGGGGCAGGGGGAGGGGCGTAGTTGACTGTCAAGGTCGAGGTCTGATGTACAATCCTCTATCTACTCTCTGGAGAACAAGAGTTTCTATTAACTCTGCTGTGTCTGTTTGGCCCCCTGCCTTGCCACTGCTGTGACCCCATTGTCCTCAATCACACCAAGCTGGGGTGAGTCTTCATCACTGGTGACAAACTTTGGCCCCCGCAGGGGTGTGTGTTTGTCTGTGTGTGTGTGTGTGTGTTAGTATGTGTGTGTGAAGGGGGGGTCAGAGGCCATACTGTGCTTGAAGAAAGCGAGTGACAAAGAGCAAATACTCTGCTACAGTATATTTCTCTGAACACGAGATGTCCCTGTAATCAGACCCAATAACTCGAATCACGTTTTTGTCTGTTTTCAGCAGTACTGAGGAAATGCCTCCCTTGTGATTAGAACTGGCTTCTTATTAGTCTCAAGTCAAAATCCATGACCAGTTAAGATGGTTGTATTTGCATAGTGCGAGTTACAGGTAAGTATAGTTTACACAGTAACAAATAGACAAAAACGCTGACATCTTGAACTTTACGTTTTCTAGATTTGTGTCATTCTCTCTCTCTTCAGAGGGTATTTATACTTCAGGGGAGTGGTTTGGGTTCTTCATGAACTTGTAATTGGAGCACTTAGTGAGAGAACACCTGTGTTTTCTTTAGTGTTTAGTGCATTGTGGGTAATTAGGGCTCTGTGCAATGGGTGTTGAGTGCATTATTAGTGATTGAGGCTGTCTAATGAATGTTTTCTTGCTTCATGATTTCCGTGAATTGTGGGTAATTGCAATATTTACCTGGTCTGCAGTATTTAATCTACTGCGGGTAAGTGGGTTTCTATTATGTATTGAGTGTGTTTTCCTGCTCAAAGTTGTTTAGTGCATTGTGTTGGTCGGTCTTAGAGAACCTGTGCTCATGTTCAGTGCATTGTGGGTATGTGAAGTTCAGTAATGAGCATTTTCCTGCTCAGTGGTGCTCAGTGAATTGTGGGTAGTGGAGTTCTCTGAATTCTGAGTGTTTATCAATGGTCTTCATTGCACTGCCGACAGTTGTAATCAGAGCCCTTCTACACTGTTTTAAATGGACTGAATTTAACAGTTAAATTAACGCTTTGTTTCCTTGTTATTTTAACTATAAGTAGAGTCCTGCACACATTTAGCTGTGTTTCACAGTTGGCATACAAGGAAATCTGTTATAAACTTACTTTAAAATTACAGTTAAAATGACTGGCAAAAGAGGTGCCAGTCAAAATAACAGGCAAAAAAGGTTCCACTTCATAACAGTGTTCAGAGCCTGTCCACTTCCTATGAATGTCATTGTACCGAAGTTGGCTGCAAATCACCTTGAGGCTGCTCATGAGATGGTCCTCAATGAATGCGAGTTAATGGAGCTAAATTAATCATCTACACCCATTTTTAGATGAAGAAGCCAAATTTATTTTAGTTTTGACAAATATTGTATAGATCAGAATTGAAATGGAAAAAAACTAATGTTGTTTTGTATCTCTTACAGGGTACGCGATTTTTCTCATAAACTGCTAGCATTTTGCTAATACGTCTTAAAGCTAGTATCTCACGGCGAATGCTTACGAATGTAGCGAATTTTGAGTTTTGTCAGAGTTCGTAAAAGGGCGCAAAGCAGTTCGCTAAAAGTTTTTAGGATCGCAAACAGTTTTTCTTGTCGCAAAGAAATTTTGAGCATGTTCAAAACCTCTTTGCAAATTTATTTCCCACAAACAGTTGCAGACGTTTGTAAAAGATTTGTAAGCATTTGCAAACGGTTGTAACACGTGTCGCTAAAGTTCTTTTTGGTTTGTGAAGTAGTGACCACTATACAACAGAGCTACGAATGCTGACGAATGTAGATGAATATTGGGTTTCGTGAGGATACCATCAAGGTTTCGTCAAGATTGCAAAACCGTTTGCAAACGGTTTTTAGGGTCACAAAGAGTTCACTTTCATATTCTAGAAAGCCATTTCCTATTCTTTCGCAAACAGTTACGCGAATGTTGCTAACTGACACTAAACGTTGCTAAATGTCGCTAATGACCCCGAGGTCTATCCTGATTTTTCTGACGAAAGTTGGCGAATCCAAAATTCGCTACATTTGTAAGCATTCGCCGCTCAGTGAGATACTAGCTTTACAAGTGATTTTGACTGAACACCTTCCCTTGATGGCACGGGGAGTCTTTAGTAAGCAAGCAATGTAACCTTAGTTTAACTCACATACTGTAAGACAATGAACACAATCACAACAATTATCGTATTAGCATTTGGGTAAATTATTTTCCTTCTGTATTTTCCAAGTGATAACGACCACAGACGTTTGGACTGCAGCTTAAGAAAACTAATATATGCTTTTTGGTCTACTGCTATCAAAGGGCTGGGCGAATGCCTCATAGTGACTTGCAGTGCGTGACGTCACAAATACTCACAAAAATGTATTTTACTACAAGCGAAAACCCTTATAAAATCTAAAAATGGAACTACATCTATTTTGTCGAAAACATTACAAAAATAGCCTGAAATTTTTTTTTTACCCCATGAACGCACAATTTTAGGGGGCAACAGCTCCATAAACTTCCATTCGTTCTGTACCATCTCATGAGTGCCCCTCATGAAACAGGAAGTTCTGAGAGTGTGAGTTCTCCCAATTTAGAAATTCTTTGGTTGTTATTCTTTGCAGTACAGTACATGCTCTGTGGTGCTCCATGCATTGTGGCCCATTGCAGTCCAATCTAATGATAGGACTGCTGAAGAAGGTGGCTTCAGGTTGGTTCTAAAGACTGTACAGTCAGAGACATTATAGAGAAGGGACAAACCACTTACAGCATTTTGAATAGAAAAGTCCGTAACGCCAGATACAGCGGGTGTATGGCACATATCCTGCCCCTTCCCCCTAAAGCCAATTGTCTGCGTTAGTCAGCGGACCCGGGAAACACATCCGGCCAATCGTGTTGATGCACTGACACTAGCGCACAGGTTAAATTCATGACTGCTTCAACCCCCGTGGTTACAACCGATGTGGTGGTTTTTTGTTCAAGTGCTCAGGTGGGATGAGCCCATTGAGCGTGTATAGATCAGTGGGATGAGCGGAAGATATTACGTCGCCACACTCTGTAAAAGAAGTTGGCGTCATTAAACTCTACCCATGGATACTAGAAGTATAACCTGTGTGTAAAAAAGCGTTTTAACACTGTTTTAATGTCCCAGTGTCCCAGATTTGACTGGGCATTCTATACATGCAGTTTTTATGTCCCAATGACCATTGAAAGTAAAGATTCAACTCTCTCTCTTTTGAGCCCAAAATAACTACCTGGGGGCATTGCCCAGATGGCCAATGTGTGGTGAGACTTGCCTGTAAGGACTTTGATACAGTCCATGACTCCATGGTTTGTATTTGCCTTTTCTACTTCTACATTTGGTGGTTACTGACGGTGGGGTGTCCAAAATCTTTCACTTAAACGCACAGTATTGGAGTGTCTGTGTGTTTGTGCGTTTGTGTGTGTCTCTGGGCATGTGTGTGTATGTGTGTGTATATATATATATATATATATATATATATATATACACACACACACACACATATATATATATATATATATATATATATATATGTATGTATGCAGTGTGTGCGTTACATTGTGTGGCATTATTTTGCATCCTGGCTGTGCAGTTCTCTGTGGTGTCCCAGCACAGTGTGTGTTTATCAGAATTGATTATTTTGGGCTGGATCGACTGTGTGCTGTGCTCTTTCGTCTCTTTTGGAGGAGACCATGCTCACCTTCACATTGAACTCACCTTTATATCCCTCAGGACCCCCAGGCTGTCTCTCATAATGCCTGATTGGCATCTCATGATGTTTTTCTCTCTGTTCTGCTCCTCATTTCCTCACTCTGCTCTTTTTGTTCTCTTCCCCAATGAACTAGCTCCCTCTGTTCTTTATCAGCCTGTGTATTTGGAACATGATTAAAACCCCAGATCTAATGGGAGGAGCACAATGAAGCACTGGGCAGACAGCCACACACATGCACACACGCTTAACATTGCTCCATCGTCGCATGCGTACTCACGCGCATACACGCACACAAACGCGCACGCACACATAACCTTGCACCATCGTCACGTGTACTCACAGACATATCACATGTATACTCGCACGCACACACACTCACACAAACACACACTCATGCGTGCACGCACAAACGCACACACACGTAACCTGTCACCATCATTGCATGTACACACTCTCATGCTCACACGCTCTCTGGCACCTACACACACATATGCAAGAACGCACACACATGCGCACACACGCACACACACACACGTAACCTTGCACCATCATCGCATGCGTACTCACACACATACTCACATGCATGCTCACATGCACACACATACGCACTCACACATGCACAATAACATAATGTGCCAGTCAAAAGTCAAAGCTTACCCATATTTTTCTAGCTAGCAAATTTATACTAAAACAATAGTTACCTTTTATTTGACCAAAATGCTCACAATCTTAAATGCATCAAAATAACCAGTGTTCTCTATAATAACTGCGGAGAATACTCTGATTTTTTCAAGGGGAGTCGTGGGTATGAGTGCTCACCCATGTGCTGCTCTTTTTGTTTACAACCTTGGCCTTTTATCCGGTGAGTCCCAGACCAGTCATTAATTCAGATAGAACTGAATCAGTGAATTCATTAAGGGCCAACTCCACGTATTTAAGTTTTGCATGCTTTGTGCCCTTTATGTGACTAGGTTTTTGACTGTGTGCAAGAAGGTCCCAACTCCTATGAATAAATTTGGTTATTCTTACTGTTTTTTGCACTATGAGTTAAAGTTGGGCCCCTGTTGCAGGAAATTCGGCCTCGGCCTATAGGGGGCAGCAGCGGTGATCCAGGCACTCTGTGAGTGAATACAAACAGTTTGGGTTTTCAGCAGGCTTCGGAAATGACATTGAGGTTTCTGAAACTATGTCATCTCAAGTTACAACCAGGCCGCGCCCTGTAAAGCCCCAGTGTCAGTGCTATTACTTATCCTCAGCAAACACTCTACACTGAGTGGTGAGGTGTCAAGGCTGCCCAAGTTTGAGGTGTCCTGAATCTTGCCGGATTCCTTTCACCTGAGGCACAGGCTTTCCTTGATAAGACCGTGACCATGGATAATAGAGGTGGGGAAGAGGAGTCAGATTTTGAGGATGACTGGGCAAATGATTAGTTTGATGTGTCTTGATTAGTAGGATCGATTTGGATGCATTTAATCACTTTTAATGTAAAGAAGTAGATCTTTTGCTTGGTGTGCATTTCATGTTGAGGTTAAAATGGATGTATCCGGATTTTTCTTGGAAAGTGGAAGCTGTTAACACCGGACCTTAGTGGACGGACCACCCACACCCCCGCGATGAGGTATTGTATCTCAGTCATAAGTATTTTGATGACGTAAGGAAATCACAAAATTGCTCCTTTGGACTGTTCATTTCATGCAGCGTTTTGAAATAAATGATTTTGGAGAAACAAGGAATTTTGACCGTTTCATGTAGAAGATTAATTTGCTTAATTCAAAAAGGGCCCAACTCCCCTGTCTTTATTTAGTCACCGAGCTGAAACCATATTATCATTTGCCACCATCATTTGTCCTTTGTTACCTCTGGTGGGGTACTACATGTGTCATAAATATGATACTAAGATCATGGCCTCACTTCAAGGAAAAAAAAAAATCTTCTGTAAAAATTAATTGTTTCATGGAGTTGGGCTCTTACCACTGATTCTGTTAGAATTTTTTTTTTTTTTTAATGTATTCCGAAATGTTGGACACTACTCTGTGAAGCAAATTATTCCTTGTGCAATTTGAGGATATTAATTTAAATTAAATTAGGTTAAATTATGACTTAAAAAAAACAGATTACTGTAATACTAGTAAAGTCCAACGGTGGCTTACATACTCAAAAGCCTGGTGCAAATGTGCATATTTGCACTTGCACACGCCCGCACACACAAACTCACGCACTCACACAAAAAACACTGATGCTCAAACTATGGGCTGCACACAGAATTTTTAATGCACCCTTTGAAATGAAAAGAAATGGTCTATTTTTTTCTTTAGGATTTGCTAGAAAATAAGACATTTATTTATAGTGTACTTGCGTAATGTTTTCTTGCTTTTTGTCTGTTTCGATTTTTTTCCCCTTTCACAGGCTTTAATATATATTGACTGAAGTACAATGCAGCCAAAACACTGTGCGCGGTAGAAAAATGTGCTGAACTGTGGGAAAAATTGCACTGATATACATTCAAATCGTCCTTTTTAAATAAGCAACTCCATAACACCATGAAGGTACAATGTAGCATTTCAAAGCAGATTGAATCGGAAAAAAAGGAAATCCAATTTAAAGAATATACTGAGGAAACAGCAAACTGTCCCTCCAAAAGAAAAAAGAGGAAACATATTCATTTTTTTCAGAGCAGTCGTTTTACCTTCGAGCCAAACATTGAATTTGATATTGCCAAAAATTGAGCTTTATTGAAATATACTCCTGACGCGTAAGAAACTTTCTTTATTGAAAAGTTGTTAATTCACAGACAGTCGCAGTTCCGCTGGGCGGTCTGACATTTTCTCCACGTCTGCCATTTTGTGTCTTGTTTGTGCGGGGAAAGGAGATGCGGGATGTTGTTTTTCAGGGTTGAATGATTTTTTTTTTTTCCAAGTCGCAAAACACACACTTAGCAAGGACACGACCTCCTTTTTCTGCCTCTTTCTTCTCACCTTCAGTCCTTCACACTTTTTCTCCTCCCTCGGTTTTTTTTTTTTTTGTGGTTTTTTTCCTGGCCAGGCGGATAAAGGTTGTACACGCTGTGCGGGTTGACCACTGGTGCGCGGCGCTGTGCCGCGGGTTTGTCCTCCCTGTTCTTTTTTTCGGGAAAAGTTAAGGGGCGAATGTACCCCTCAGCAGTGCTCCGGGGTCCCCCTGGGAGAGGGGGAGGCGGTTAAAATAAGGAAAGGTCAGGGAAAGGTGAAGGGCGAGACTCGCTGAGCAGGAGAGAAAGAGAGCGCACGGCGAGGAGGGCAGGAGCGAAGGACGCGCGGGGAGGAGTGCTGGTTTGGCCTCATGCCTTCTTTTCTTCTGCCATCTTTGGGAAGGCCTTCACTTTTGAATGAGATCCGAGATTGAGGGAGGAAATGTGAGCGAAGGGGAGGGAGAAGGAGAGGGAGATGTGCTGAAGGTCAAAGGGGGGAGTTTTGCGTTTGAACCCACATTTATTGTAACATAGCTTCAAACATTTTCAGGGCACATTCTTTTTTCAGTAACATGTCTTGAGCTTATTTCCCACAAACACCTGCTGTTACTATGCAACCTGTCCTGCCGAAAATTCCTGGTAAACCCCGTTGGGATTATAAGATGATTGAAGCTCTGTTTTGACACTTATATCAGCTCGTAGCTGGTCCGCGTCAAAGCTGGTTAAGCTTGGTGAGTAAGTTAGTGATCAAATGCTGGACTTCCCAACTGTATTGGCTGGTTAGCTGGTGAATTTCCAATTCAACCGATTAAAAATAATGTATCAAACATATCATCAAAGGTTTCAAATTGAATCAATGCTGTGGCCATAAAAATATGCTGTTCTCGGTTTGAATATTTCTGGCAATATAAGTGTGATGTAGCTTCAGTGAAGCGCTGCAACCAGCAGATACAGAATATGTGTGTGACATTGTTCTGCAATATGAAAAAAAAAAAAAGCTTTTTTAATGTAGAATGTACTTTAGGAAAAACGTAAGTGAAAAAGTCAGAGCTTAAGGGGGTAAATGTGGCGAAATCTACCACCCCTATTTTAGTGGGTGGTGGGTACAGAAGGCAGCTGGGGCAGCCCGTACTGCGGTGCTTAAGGTGTTTGATCAAGACCTGGCACAAGCCTACAGCCCTAATCCCACATTTCTCTGGGGGTATTGGGCCCTGCTTAGTCCAATCAACTGTCAGTCGCTTTGGATAAAAGCGTCAGCTAAATATCGATCAGATGATGATGTTTTTGGGCATTGCAGTTCGGTGTGGTGTGGTTCTGTTTTTGTGGGTTGCAGCCTGATATGATTCTTGATTCTAGTTGCAATATACTTCCTTATGACAGTCTCCCCATATGTAGCAAACAGCTGGAAAACTCACATCATGAATGGAAGGGAGAGGCGGCATCAGCAGATATCGGAGCACCTCGGAGCATGCAATACCCCCTTAAAATCACATCCTCGTGATGTCACTTCCTTAACACGGGCAACATAGAACAGGAAACAGGGAACCCATTTCCTCTCTTCTCAGCCCCTCTTTCTAGTTCTTTCTCTCTCGTTCCCCTCTCTCTTCATCTCGGTTATCTCCTGCCACTGTAATTATAGCAATATCAATCGGGAGATCTGGTGCAGAGCGCGGGTAAATATGTGCCAAACAGATTAGACAAAGTCTGCTCTGATCACAGCAAGAAACTCTTAATTGCCAGCCTGAAGTCCTGCCAGTGTCTACATACAGCTTATAACAGGGCAGAGGAGTCACGTGTGTTTGTTTGACAGCATTTAGGCACCCTCACATTATTATTACCATACATTATTACTGTTCATATGTACATAGTGGAGCTACTGTTGTTTTATTGGCAAACTATTTCTGATGTATGATCATGTCGGTAAAGGTTATTTGAATGACTAGATTTACTTTTTCAGCTAGAGTTTCCCCCACTTGAGGGCACTGCAAGGGTAGGAAATACAACTGCCTTTCTGGGCGGCCGGTGAATTTTGGCTCATTACCCCATTTGCTGGCCTAATTGCTTTGACATTAATAACGGCCGCACTGCGTTGATGTGAAAAGGGCATGCGAAGATGTAGTTAGTGTAGGGATTTGCTCATTAATATCACGAGGCTAAAAAATTTCTAGAGCTTATTTACCCCAGATACCAGCAGTTACAATGCAAGCTGCCTTGTGGAAAATTCCTGTTAAACCCTGTGGGGATTTTAAGGTGATTTAAGCTCTGTGTCGACACTTACATTAGCTCATAGCTGCTCTGTGTCAAAGATGGTTAAACTCGGTGAGTAAGTTTGCGGTCGATTGCTGGACTAGCTCTCTGGTTAGCTAGTGAACTTCCAGTTGACCTACTAAATGTCTTGAGAACATAGCATAAACGAGCTTGACCAGTTTTAGGGTGGTTAAATCTGAAATTTTCATGGCCCTTTTAGTTGATTTTGGTCTTGTCTGCTCAACGAAAAATGTTGTTTGAGTTTGGAGATACGAGGCCCTTACCTATATAGGTGGACGTGGCTAGTTTCAATATAGGGGCCACGTTCTTTCGGCCTTGTGGCTGGTTTTATTAGCAGTAGCTGTGAGCAGTAAAGTCGCCCCAGATCTCGGCACTATTGATGCTCCCATTCTGTCCCTCCTGCACAATCTCGTGTTCGTTCCTGCTCTGAAATCGTAGCTCATGCCGGATTCTGGAAGCGTGGCTGCTGCAGGCTGTTTTCCTGCGCTCGCTGGCTCTTTTCGGTGGGGGTTTAAGGGGATTTAGAGCGCGTTTTCTCACCTGACCCCTGAGAGGCATGAATCCCGCATCAGAGACCGAGTCTGAGCCAGCCTGTTACACCTGACACTGCTGCCTGAACTCCTGCAAACAGCAAGGTCCTTGTAGGTGCTCCGAATGCAAAAACAGGCATCTATCTCTCTCTCTCTCTCTCTCTCTCCCTGTCTCCATCTCTCGCTCTATTTATCAATATTTGTCTGTCATAGCTTGTCTGATGTGTGTGTATTTTATTTTGCATTGGCATTTTTTGGGTGTTTTCATATTAGGTATGATTGTTTCGTCCCATGCCAGAATACGATTGTTACCCCTCCCCTCTCCCCCACCAGAGAGCTTTCATATGAGTGATGCCATTCCGTACCCAAGTACACTAAAATACACAGTCTAATACAGTGGGTGGCAGTATGCTCCTAGTTTGTTTGCGATTCGCCAATATACGCAAAGAAGCGAACACTTTGGGTTATCAAGATCCCAGTGCCAAAGTAGACTGTGGAGTTCGTCTTCATACTGTGCCTCGTTCTGTTATTTTGGAGGCTGTCGCTTCTGTTCATCCATAAAGTGAGAAACAGCATTAAATTTCTTCTTCGACAAGAGAGACCGTTTCGCAGCCATGTTTGTTTGAACGACAGGCGAATAGTTAAGACGTCACATAGCAATCCACATGTTTGGGCACAGTTGCTATCACAGCTATCGGGACACATGAAATGTACACAAGACGACCTTTGCAAGCGGACCTGGGCGCATTTCACGAACTATACCAAGTAACATACTCTTGTGTTCACACTAATCAAACTCGACTTTGGGGTCAAGTGTTCTCGAATTCGGGCCCAGGTCCCTGATGTGAAAGCACCCTTATTTTGTTCTCTTTCTTTGCGTAGGTGCCATTTATTTTCATCTTTTAGTTCTGTGTAATAAGGATAGCCTGTATGTCAGATCTTACCCTCTTATTCTCACCTTCTCACCCCCCCACCCCCAGCTAATAAAGAAAGTTTAGTAGAGTGTGGCTGTGCTCATGGGAGAGTGTTTAAAGGCTGATGGGGGCGGGGTTAACAGATAATTGGGCACGGAGGGTAGCCAATTGCGGGCCACATCAATGTTTCCACTGCCCTGATAAAACCGGCTGCCCTCCTGCATTACTCGCTAACAGGTGTTAGTCCCAGCTAGCTCCCCAGTGGCCCAGCTAACAGCCTATTATCACAACCTTCCCTCACACAACAAGGTAACGGTCTGCTAGCCTGTTAGCACTTCTTGCCCTGTGGGACCAGCTAACAGGCTGTTAGCGCCGCCAGCTGCACGAAAATGGGTAACTTCCTATTAGCACCAGCTGCTGTGCAGAATTGGCTATCAGAGTTTTAATCCTGCCTGGATCACAGTCGCAGGTTCACAGTTATGCTGCACTGTCAATCCAACAGAACTGGTGGCAAACTGAGTGTTAGTGCCACTTGCATCACAGTAGCCGGTTCCCTGTTCTCCTGCATGTGTTGTCCCACAGAGCTGCAAAATGGGCTGGTTAGCCTCTAATGTTCCACAGGAGCAGATAACATTTCTCTAAGCGCACCCTGCACCACAGAGCTGGCTAACAGCCTTTCATAGCTGGGGAGTCCTGCCTTTTCTTGGGCTGCGCAGAACTAGCTACAATGGGAGGTCCACAGTCATGTCCGCTCTCTGACTTGTTTCCAAGAGAGATAACAACCTCAACGTAACCACAATAAGGTTAAATTTAAAAAATATATAAGGTGCTGTGAAAAAGTATTTGCCCTCTTCCTGATTTTTTTTTTTGCACATTTGTCACACTTAAATGTTTCAGATCATCAAACAAATTTTAATGTTAGAGAAAGATAACCCGAGGACAGACAAAATGCAGTTTTTAAATGATAATTTCATTTATTGCGGGAAAAAGCTATCCAAACCTACCTGGCCCTATATGAAAAAGTAATTGCCCCCTAAACCTAATAACTGGTTGTGCCACCCTCGGCGACAACGGCTGCAATCAGGCGTTTGCGATAACTGGCAATGAGCCTTTCACATCGCTGTGGAGGAATTTTGGCCCACTCTTCTTTGCAGAATTGTTTTAATTCAGCCACAATGGAGGGTTTTCGAGCATGAACGGCCTGTTTAAGGTCATGCCACAGCATCTCAATGGGATTTAAGTCTGGAATTTGACTAGTCCACTCAAAACCTTCATTTTGTTTTTTTAAGCCATTCAGAGGTGGACTTGCTGGTGTGTTTCGGATCATTGTCCTTCTGCATAACCCAAGTGCGCTTGAGGTCACAAACTGATGGTCGGACATTCTCCTTCAGGATTTTCTGGTAGAGAGCAGAATTCATGGTTCCATCAATTACGGCAAGTCATCCAGGTCCTGAAGCAGAAAAGCAACCCCAGACCATCACACTACCACCACCATGTTTGACTGTTGGTATGATGTTCTCGTTATGAAATGCTGTGTTAGTTTTATGCCAGATGTAATGGGACGCACACCTTCCAAAAAGTTCAACTTTTGTCTCGTCAGTCCACAGAATATTTTCCCGAAAGTCTTGGGGATCATCACGATATTTTTTGGCAAATGTGAGATGAGCCTTCGTGTTCTTTTTGGTCAGCAGTGGTTTTCGCCTTGAAACTCTCCCATGGATGCCATTTTTGTCCAGTCTCTTTCTTATTGTTGAATCATGAACACTGACTTTAACTGAGGCAAATGAAGCCTGCAGTTCTTTAGATGTTGTTCTGGGTTCTTTTGTGACCTCCTGGATGAGTCGTCGATTCGAGTCGTGGAGTAACTTTGCTAGACCGGCCACTCCTGAGAAGGTTCACCACTGTTCCAAGTTTTCTCCATTTGTGGATAATGACTCTCACTCTGGTTCGCTGGAGTCTCGAAGCCTTAGAAATGGCTTGGTAACCCTTTCCAGACTGATAGATGTCAATGCCTTTTTTTCTCATCTGTTCTTGAATTTCTTTAGATCGCGGCATGATGGGTTGCTTTTTGAGATCTTTTAGCCTACTTCACTTTGTCAAACAGGTTCTATTTAAGTGATTTCTTAATTCAACAGATCTGGCAGTAATCAGGCCTGGGTGTGGCTAGTGAAATTCAACTCAAAAAATGTGGTTAATCACAGTTAATTCATGATTCAAAAAGGGGGCCAATTACTTTTTCACATAGGGCCAGGTACATTTGGATAGTTATTTTCCCTTACTAAATGAAATCATCATTTTAAAACTGCATTTTTTATTTACTCGGCTTATCTTTGTCTAATATTAAAATTTATTTGATGATCTGAAACATTTCAGTGTGTCAAATATGCAAAAAAAAATCTGAAATCAGGAAGGGGGCAAATACTTTTTACAGCACTGTATACTATGCACCTCTGTTTTCAAGCTGTTGTGTTAATTTGATCAACAGGACAGATGGTGAGAACACGTGTGTTTGTGTGTCTGCTTGCATATGTGTATGTATTATTGCATGCATATCCTGAGAGAGAAAGTATGTATGATGAATGAGATGAGACCGAGTGCATGGAGAGGCATAATTTTTGTCCTGAGGAGTGCCTTGCTTTAAAAGAGCACAACGGTGCGATGATCGCACCTGCCAGTCTAATAATGCCCTCACCCCGCTCCCCCCCCACACCCCTCTCCGCCGCCAAAAACATCAAATCTTAACATCAACCAAGCAAGGGGACAGTGTGACACGGTTCCCGCTGATGTCATCATCATCAGCAGTGTCGCGGGTGCAGTTTCACACCTCTGCCTCCATTAGACAGGGACGTGGGTGGACAGGTTGCTCCGCGAGATTGGCCACATAAACGACCGGCGCCCAATAAAGGGATGTCACAGAGCACGCTCCGAATGGCATTAATAATACATCACCGCTGTCTGAAATTGACCCGGCGGAGAGATCAGACGTGGGCGGGGCATTTCGGGAGAGAACACTCTCTCCGTTCCTGTCAATCACGGAGGCCTCCTGACTGCGCTTTTGTTGCTGAGGAAGGCAATCTTGGGTAAAAAGTTCTGCGCATTATCTGCGTTTAAAGACGCAGACTGAGAAATGGATGTGATGTGGAGAGAAATAAATTGCTTTATTGTTTCAATTTTTATCTGGAAGTCAGTCGGATTTATTTAATCATTAAATTCAAATCAGAATTTGATTTTGAAAGTACATGACAATGTCAGGATATGGAATATGGAGAATGTCATTGAGCTGCTTCTCATCGGCTTGCATAGAGCACGGGGTATAAGAAAGAGAGGAATGAATGCCTGCCTGATTGCCCAACTGACTGGCCTACTGATTAGCTATCTGACTGACTGACTGACTGAGTAGCTCACTGATCAACATACTGACTGTCTGACTGACTTACTGACTGATAGAAAGACAGAATGACTGACAGCCTAATTGCCTAAGAGCAGTAAAAGCACTATTATTATTATTATTATTATTATTATTACTATATTATTATTATTATTATTATTATTATTGTGGAGACTCTAAATTGCCATTGGTGTGAGTATGCAAGTAAATGGTGTGTGAATGGTGAGTGCGCCCTGTGATGGATTGGTGAGCTGTCCAGATGTTGTCCCTACCTTTTGCCTATAGTCAGCTGGGATAGGCTCCAGCTCCCCCGCGACCCTAGTGAGCGCTATAGATAATGGCAGGATGAATTATGGTTATTGTATTACTAGTAAAAGCAGTAGTTGTTGTCAAATTAGTAGTAGTAGTAGCACACATTGATATTGTAATAATTTTTACTCATTAACAGGGTAAATCTGTATGTAAAGTTGACCATTCTCTCCTCAGTCAGCCCTGTCTGTCCACACCATCAGTGTGGATTCTGCATGTGTGATGTCTTATTCCTGTTGGTGCTCCTGCTGAAGGATGGGCAGAATGCCCTGTGTCTCTGTAACTCCAGCACCAGAGTCATGCAGAGAGAGAGGAAGACCGACTGTGAGAGAGATTGATCCTGACCGGGGAAATCCCCAAACGACATCAGGGTTTTCCCTTTATACAGCAGGGGAAAGAGATCATTGCATCTGCCTCATGCTCACACAGAGAAAGAGAGACAGAGTGTGCGTGCGTGCGTGCATGTGTGTGTTTATGTTGAGTTGTAGTGTGTGTGTGCATGTGTGTATTGTGGCCATGAGAGTGCGCATGTGTGCATACAGAGCTGTTTAATAGTATTTACCCCCCTCTTGATTTCTTGTTTTTGGTTATTTGTTGTTTCCATCGAAACATTAATAAAGCATTTCACTCATTTTGGTATACTCTGTTTGTCTAAAATTACATTGTTTATTTTTTTGTATTGTTTGTGCATTGCTGGACAGGGGTGCCCATAATTTTAGAGCCCACTGTGTTAATACAGTGTGTGTGAGTGAGCAAGCACATGTGTGTGTGTGCTTGTGTGGGTGGTGTGTACTGTATCGCTGGCTTTTCTGTGAATACAAATCCTGGCCTTTGCCCTGTTAGAATAGACCTTTGGCTTGGCCTCTATCCTGAGGGTGTAGACCAGGTACTCAGAGGTAAACATACACACACATACAAGCTCATCAACACACAGGCATAATCCCATACACACACACACACACACACACACACTCACACATGCACGCACACACATGCACACATGAACGCACTCATGCGCACGCACACACACACATGCACACACACACACACACACACATACTCTGAACCTGAGCCTAAAGCATGAAGACCTTATGAGGGTGAAATTGTTAACCTATAGGAATCTGAATACAGGGATCCAGGGCAAATCAAAGCTGCAGGGGGCTTTTCTCCCACCTATCGGAACACAAATAATAAATACCACAATCGAAATACTGAGTCCTGGGACTCTGAATGCTCCTGCAGGAATGTGCACCCCTGACTCAACCAGTAAGTAGCTTGGTTACATCTGTGGCTGTTCAATGAGGTGTGATTCATTAGTGTGGAAATGAGGACCTACAGGACAGTGCATCGCCAGGAAGCTGTGATCTACTGGGGTAAGGATTCAAACCTATGGAGAGACTGGAGAATACAGAATTGGATGAATAGATCCCAGTTATTTTATCATCTGGGTGAGTCACTTCTGTTGCTGCTCTGTCCTCAAGTATCAACAGAACGCAGGTTAAAACATTCATGAGTAAGAGATGTAGAGGCACTTTGGCAGTGATAGGCAGTATCTCATGAACGTCAGACTTTGTAGGTGTGCACGTGTGTGTGTGTGTGTGTGTGTGTGTGCCGGCGTGAGTGTGTGTGCGCGTGTGAGTGAGATTTGACTCAGGTAGGAGTTTATATGTCTGTGTGTTTCAGGCGTGCACGTGACCTTGGTGCATATAGTGTATTCATCTCAGGTGTATGTAGTTCAGGTGTATGTGATGCAGGTTTCTGGGGGTTTTGTGTGAGCCAGGAGAGCAGTGAGTTTTGCGCATTCGTCCCTGTAGACAAGGCCACAATGCAAGCATGGTGCTCTATGTTCACCATACACTTGGCCATTTGGGTCCATTTGCAGAGCGAATTCAGCATGTTAGCGTGCTAGCACTTCTCTGCGTCTTGTTGAGAGATATATCATGCAGATGAGCACACGGCCCTGTGTTTTTAGAGCAAGTTTAGCGAGTTAACTTGTCAACATGTGTGTGGTTTTGTGTGTCCTGTAGATCGAGTTCAGCGCGTTAACATGTCAGTGGACACGTGGCTCTCTGTGTCCTGTAGATTGAGTCTTGTATATTGCTGTGTTAGCATGTTAGCATGCTTTTTTTGTGTTTCTTTGTGTGTTGAGCAAGTTTAACATATTACTGTTTTAGCATCTTGGCATGTGCATTGTTCTTTGTGTCGTAAAGACTGAGCTTAATCAGTTAGCTTGTCAGTATGCGCATGGCTCTGTGTCCTGTCGACAGAGTTTAGCGTGTTAGCATTTTAGCGTCTTAGCCTGCGTGTTGCACTGTGCTCCATGTAGATTGAGTTTAATGTATTAGCATGTTAGTATGCGTGTGGCTTTGTATGTCCTTTTGATTGAGTTTAGCATATTAGCAGGTCAGTATGCGTGTGGCTCTATGTCCTGTAGAGGGAGTTTAACATGTTAACAGGTGAGCGTGTGTTGGGTCTGTGTTTCTTGCAGAGCGAGTTTAGCATGTTAGCAGGTCAGCATGTGCATGGCTATTTGTGTTCTGTAGAGAGAGTTTAGCATGTTCGCAGATCAGCTAGTGCATTCGTCTGTGTGTCCAGTAGAGCGAGTTGAGCATGCTAGCTGGTCAATATGTCCATGGCTGTGTGCGGCCTGTAGAGCGGGTTTAGCATGTTAGCAGGTCAGCTTTGTTCATGGCTCTGTGTGTCTTGTGGAGTGAGTTTAGCATGTTAGCAGGTCAGTGTGTGCAGCATGTGTCCTATAGAGCAAGATTGGGGTGTGACCTGCATCAAGCTCTATATTTCATCCCTGGAGGGGAGCTAGACCTTGGGGTTAGCATAGCTGCCTCTCTTTAGGAGCTGACACGGGATTTTTCTGTCCAAAAAACTCTGTCAGGGTGTGTGTTTTGGGAGGGCGAATGAGTCTGTGGGGGGTCATGGGCAGTGTTTGGTAGTGGTGTTACAGGAGGTCAATTCAGAATAAACTGTGCCTACAGTCTTTTTCTGTGGTGTTAGAGCTGGCTGCTTCATCTGAGGATGATCTTTTTCTGACATGTAATATCCTCTCTTCCTATCCATCTTTCTCTTTCACTTATCTTCTTACTCTTTCTCTACTCTCCTCTTTGTCTCTCTGCCTCATCCCTCCCTCTTTTATTTCTTTCCTCCCCCTCTCTCTTATCACCTTCTGTCTCTCCTCTGACACTCTCCCCATATTGCCTGTATTGCATAAAAATGTTCCTGAGTGTCATAAGGCCTCCATTTCTTGATGCCTTTGAGATATGTGCTTTGGCTTTTGTGAAAGCCTTGTATTAGCCCCTGTAAAGGCCCACGTATTGGCCCCATGAAAGCTGCTGACCTCCTTTTGGCCCCCATGGTAGCCCTCATATTGGCTCCACTGTTAGGCCCTATATTAGCCTTGCGTTGACCCTAGATACAGGCCCTGGATTGACCCCAGGGAAGGGCCTTGTATTGGCCCAAGTGATAGGGTATGTTTTGACCTCACTGATTGGCCCTGTATTGACACCAGAGATAGGCCTTATATTGATGACCCCCAGTGTTGGGCCCTATTTTCGTCACAGTGATGGGTCCAGTAATGGACCCAGTAAAAGGCCCTGTATTAGACCTAATTTGGCCCCAGTGATAAGCGTTGTATTGGCTGCAGCGATGGGTCTTGTATTAGTACCAGTGATAGGCCCATTATTGGCCTGTGCAGCAATGTCAGTTTTTGCCACTGTGCTCACAGACAGTTTACTTTATAAGATTACAACAGCAATCGTTTTCCTTTCACTTTCCTTTTCTCGTAAACACACTATGAGAGAGTGTGCTCAGGGAGAGAGAGTAGATGTTTTGTGGATGGAGAGAGAGAAAGGGTAATTCAATCCGGATTAATGTGAACTGAGAAGGACAGATAACTCTCAATGCAAGATAACTAGTTTTGTATTTCTACAATCATTTTACACAGGGTGTTGTTCTCAGAGATGCTCAGAAACAGTACATACACACACACACACACACACACACACACACACATATGCACACAAACACACACAAACACACGCACACAAAATTATCCCGGCTAAGGGGTCATCGAAACCATCACGCAAGAGAGTCTATTTTTGCTTCCACTCATCCATAATGAATCAGCGTGAAAGCTTTGCTGCACGAAGGGCCAGGCGGGTAAATATTTTGGCACACGGGTAGTTAATATTTCATGGGAGATGACCGCGGTACAGGGTGAGGTGATGGGCGCCTGGTTGTAGCCGCTTTTGTGTTGGCTGGTTATTGATCGGGTTGTTATTCCCGACCTGGACTGTGCTGTGTCTAGAGGATGAAGAGTAAAGAGGCGAGCACTGATCTAGCCGTCTTTAAGATGGCCGGAGAGGAAGATGGCCTCAACGACCGACTGGAGCAATTAGATCTATTATTAGCCTGGCAGTGGAAGGATTGATGCACACAATAGTCAGTGTGTAAGCAGAAAAGCTGGAGGACGTGGATGAAATTTTAATGGGCAGCATCTCCTGGATTATGGAGGCCTTCATTAACATTTTCACACATCACTGCCTAAGGGATGAGAATACGCCCACTCGCGTCTACTCCTGCCCCCTCCCCAGATCAAAACTACACCCACCCCACTCACATAGACTCCTGCCTCACCTACCACACCCAAAAGTACACCTCACCCACCCCACACACTACCGCTGCCACACGTCCCCCTCCTTACTCAATCGCCCCCACCTCCTCAAAAAAAAAACTGCACCTACCTACCCCCCCCCAATAATGGCATTTGCCCCACCCACTGCTGTTTCTGTTTCATCCCCCCCCCAATCAAGGCCACTTTCTCACAGTTGCTCAAAGTGCTTTACTGTGATATGAAGGAATCTCACCTGTTTTCATAGCCAGTTAAATCAGGGGATGAATAGGTGGCAGGTTGAAAGAGCCAGGTTGGGAATGAAGGCTGCATGGACACTGGACAACTCGTTACTCTTGTGGAAGAGTGTCATGGGATCTTTTATGACCACAGTGAGTCAAGACCTCGGTTTAATGCCTCATCTGAAAGACAGCATCTCTTACCGAGTGTGTTCCCATCACTGCACTGGGATTTATTCATCCCCCGCTATAACAGAAAGTGCAGCAGAGGATATTACAACAGTGAAATTACATACAGTGTGTGTATGTTAATAGTCATGACCTTGACTGGGTTTGAAAATGGGAATCCATGGCAGCAGGGGATATTGATGACATTGCCTTCTCGTTTGACCCGACAGCAGACTGCCACCTATTGGCTCGCCGACACCACTTTCAGCAGGAACTTAGTTTTCCTGGCAACGTAGTACGTTTCTACTCTGCCTGGCCTCCAAAACTCTCCTGCGTTCTCCTGTCCAGTCCCATCCCGTCTAACACCCCCTGTGGGTGCGGTCAGCAGGACTCTGTTCTATTTCCTGCTCTCCCCTGGGTGGAGCTGCTATGGTCCGATGCATCAACACTGTACTCCAGCAGCCCGAAAGGGAGGGACGAGGGGACCTGGCAGGGAGATGATGAATGATTCCGCCCAGGTTATGGCCATGTTGGGAGGATGCGATTGCGCGGCTTCGGCTGAATGGTGTATAATTGTGTATCATTGCTGTTCCAAGTCGAGGTTTGATTATCAAGAAATATAAGAACTGGAGATGGCATTTGCTCGCGGGCTATGTGGATTCCTGTGTGAGCTACTCGGGGGTGTACGAAGTCGGTTCATGGAAGATGCATTTTTTTTTTTTACTGTTGTGCAGCTGCCTTTGGTCATAAAAACATACATATTGGGTATTTCACTGTTAAGAGATCTCAAAGTGATGATGGATCATTTTGAAATGGGAAAATTAGTATTTTTGTCTGTGCAGCTAAAAATAAAACCTTATACTTTTGCATCTGGGGCTGAATGAACTGCAGTTCTCTGGTAGCCACTGGACTCTGCAAAGTACATGGGGACTGTCGACACCAGCTCCTACTGGTTTGTGCTTCTATACCTCAGAAGGAAGTTTGCTGAAAAAACATTAAAGTTTGGGTGAAGTCTGGGCTACAAGGCATGGTTTCCTAGTTCAGCAGATTACGCTCTTTCCTCAATGGTCAATTTAGATGTCTCTTTCTTGGCCGAAATCGAAATACCTGCTATTCCTCCTTTCTCTTTCTCTCTCCCCTCCCTCATCCCTCTCTATTTCTCTCTCTCCCGATCTTCATCTCTCCTTCCACTCTGTGTGTCAGAACTGCGACATAAATGTTTCAAAGAACCACACAGTCCCTATCCTGGCCAGTGTCCTTAAGACAAAAGGAGATATCGCAGTGGACGGGGCGATGCGCGGTGGGGGGCAGCCGAAGTTTCAGGGCGGACGTTGTTGGAAATCAATTTCCCATTTGCAGTTTAATTTCAGTCTGATAGGCTGGTAGATTAGGGGGCTGGAGGTGCCTGCAGGACCCCTGTCGATGAGCGCTTCCTGACGCCCCAGCTCCAGGCCACCCAGTCCGCTGCTAATTAACGTTCCGGATTGATCTGTGAGCGCCGCGATATCAATCTGTCCCCAACGACCCCCCCACCCTGCTCCCCCCCCACCCCCCAACCTTATGTACAGCCAAGCAGTTTACTTTGTGGCTAACCTGATTAACCTCTCACAAAATATTAATAGAGCACTTCGGACCAGCGTCCGCAGAACCGCTGAGTTGAAACAGGGGAACAGGGAGAGTCAATGATTCGGTCTGTGGGCTTTTTTAGCTGGAGGGGTTATGGGCCTAAATCCCATTGAGGACTTCACTTCTGTACCCTTCAGTGAAGTACTTGAGTGTCCAGCAGTATGTGAAGAAAAAAAGGCTCTAAAATATAGGATGCCCTAGATAAGAGCATCTTCTACTGTGAAATTAAAGAGTTTATTGAAATGATAAGATTGTCATGCATATAATTGGATTCTGCAGGCTTAATGTTATAGTGCAGGCTTCTCCGTGGTCTGGCTAACTCAATCAGCTTTGTCCACAGCTCTCCGCGAGCAGATTCGCTGATCCTGCAACTGGGCCTGTGAGAGGGTGAGGGAGAGCGCAGGGCCGAGCCTTCGCCTCCATGTACTGGGCCAGTGAGCGAGAGCGTGAGAGAGGTCACGAGTGTGAGTGAGTGAAGTCACAAGAGTGTATTTTAGCATGAGTGAGTGAACGAGAGCGTGAGAGGTCACAAGTGTGAGTGAGGGAGGCTACAAGTGTGAGTAAGTGAGTGAGGTCACAAGAGTGTATTTTAGCATGAGTGAGTGAACGAGAGCGTGAGAGGTCACAAGTGTGAGTAAGGGAGTGAGTGAGGGAGGTCACAAATGTATTTTAACTTGCGCGAATGAGTGAGTAAGAGCGTATATAAAGTCAGGAGTGTATTTTTGAGTGGTTTGGTTAGCAAATGAGTGGGTGAGTGAGTGAATGAGGTCACAGGAGGGTACTTTAGTGAGAGGGAGTGAGTGAGTGCGCGAGTGAGAGTGGGAGTGAGAGTATGAATGAGTAAATGAGTGTGTGAGAGTGCGAGTGAGGTCACAGGAGAGTATTTTAGATTGAGTGAGTGAATGCGTGAGAGCGTGAGTGAAGTCACCGGGGAGTATTTTTGAGTGAGTGATGAGCACGATTGTATTTTGGCACAGGTGAATTAACCTGAGAGGGCAGGTGAGGACACAGTCACACGTTTCGGTGTACGAGAGAATGTGAGACGGAACAGCAGCGTATTCGAGCATCAGGAAAAAGCAGTGGAGTGGTAAACGGACAGAGGAACTTGGGAAATGCTTTGGCATCGGTGTTTTTTGGGGTCATGTTTTCTGACTCCTGCACGGTCACGACCTTCATCGCCGTTCGCACCACAGCTGTCACGTTCTTGCTCTGTATTTTACCGGAAAGCCGCCGCTTACATCCATATCCAACACCCCCAGAATTAAACCCGTTGAGTCTGTGCTTACCTCTGTAAGCTGTGCATAAGAAGGGCTGTAATTCGTACATGGCTCCTGCGATAGGAATGTAAATACTCCCAAATGAAAGCTGACAGTCTGCACTCTAACCCCATGTTCAGTGTTTAATTTCAATTTCAGTGTGTTGGAGCACAGATCTTTTTCACACTTCAGAATCTCCACATCAGTGGCGTGCAGGAAAGGCCCAGTCGCAGCTTTGAACATCTCATCAGAAAAGTAGAATTCTCTCTCTCCCCCTCTCCTCTCCTGTTCTCCCTCTCTCTCTCCTGTTCACTTTTTATTTCATTTGCCTACTTTCTAGCGCCATCTCTCTCCCCCTCTCCATCTTTCTCAAAATTGAAATTCAAATTGCTTTATTGGCATGACAAAAAAATAAGAGCGGGGGGATCACTATTTATTAGAAGTTTCCAAAATCTTATTGCCCTCTTTTGTATTTTTAGTAGTAATGGATATTGGCCCAATTCTGCCCTGCAAGCATTATTTATACTTTTTCTTTGTACTTGTAAGATATTTTTTACAAAACTCCGCATGAAAGGTTTCAGTTTGGTGTTCGTCCCAATTGTCAAAATCTTTTTTTTAAGCGGACCCCGCACTTTTCTGCCTTATAGGGCAAATGGTTCAATTACTGATTCTGATACAGTAGTTAAAGCCTTATTTTGATTGGAATTTCTATTTGAATTTGTCAATTTATGGCATAGATTCCCCTACATGCTTTCTCTTTCATTCATTGCCAGGTTGAAATTTCCTGTTGAACTTATTTTCAGAAACAATAATTTTAATTCGTAATGATTGTACAATTATGAAATAAAATAATTTATTTTTTACCTATTGTGAATCTATATCTTGTTCCCTGAAATCTGGATCATTTTGTCATTTGCCTACTTCTCTCTCTCTCTCTCTCTCTCTCTCTCTCTCTCTCTCTCTCTCTCTCTCTCACGTAGTCCCTTGGCTTTGTGCCCTTGACATTTTAATTGTGAATATAATTTAAATCTTATAGAACTGTACCATCTTCTAATGGAAATAAAAATGTGCCCAACAGCATTAATTGTATTCAGCCATACACAATACGTAAGGTCAAAATAAGACTTTAGTGCACAGAACCATGTCTCAGGCCCACAGGTGAACCTCTTATGAACAAAAACCATAAATATTGTACTGCCATTCCTAAATTTTTCAACTCTCGGCATTAATTTTGCACATTATATTTTTAATTGGAGGCGGATTTTTAATCGGATCACTCCGGGGAGTTAATTAAAATGACAGCTGGCCGCAGCTGAAAAGTCACTCTGCTGCGACCTTGTATCTTAACCCCCCTCACCCCCCACCCCTGCTCCAGCCGATCCAACCCCCCTCCACCCAAAATCGTTAGTCCCGCTGCAGCTCACCTGGTGTTCCCTCCAGACACTGGACTAGCCTGGGTTGTGTAATTAGCGTGTAGCTACGCACTCAGACTTCAGTTTGACATTGTTTGGCTGGGCCATGGTGCACTGTCGTGCATAATGTAAGAGTGCAGGAATCCCATCCGTTTGAGGAGTGTGGATCAGGAGGGGTCCCTGAGCTGAGCCGGAGTCCGCTAGCAGTTTGGTGCTGCGACGTGCTGTTAATCTCTTTTAAGGGTGCTCTTTTTATGGCAGGGATGAAATTTATTCTGTTCTACTATTCACTGGCTGCAGAACACATAACCGTGTGAGTGTGTGCCTGCATGCATTTGTGCGTGCGTATGTGTGTGTTTGCCATGCATGTTAGAGTGCAATGTTTTTGATCTGCTGAAAGTGGTAACAAGGCATAGTTAGTGTGTATGCACTGGAGGCCTATATTTTGGAATGTGTGTGCTTGGATACTGTGTGCGCTTGTATGTTTGTGTTTGTGTGTGTGTGTGTGTGTGCGTGCAGATTTGCACTGGAGGCCTATATGTTGGAGTTTGTGTGCCTACATACTGTAAGTGTGTGTATGCACAGGAGACCTATCTGTAGGAATGTGTATGCCTGCATGCTGTGCACATATATGTATGTGTATGTGTGCATGTATGTGTGTGTTTGTTTGTGTGTGTGTGTGTGTGCATGTACTGTATGTGTGTGCATGTGTGTGTGTGTGTGTGTGTGTAGAGACAGGGGTGGCCATGACAGCGCTGTGGAGTTGTTTAGCGGAGCTGTCTCCTTGACGCACGTGGTATGTCCCAGACTCAAATAATCAGGAGACAACAAGGAGAGAAGAAAAGGCGTCTGGGAGAAAATGTAACGTCAGCGTAGATAAGCATCACAAGCTGCTCCCTATCTTATTAGGTGCAACAATTTGACTAAGAGAGAATTTAGATGAATAACACTGGGCCCGGGGAAGTAATTTCCTTTGGAGAAAGTGATTTACATGCAGCAGTACAGTGAGCCCAGCCTTCACACCCCTTTCCTTGTGTCAGCTAAAAATAATGGCATTTAAAACTACAGCCAAGGTTAATCACTGTCCCCCCGTCACAGCCCACCGAAGGAAAGTTTTGTCGCACAAGTAACTCACTGCCGTGCTCATTAACATTGTGCAACGATAGCGAGTCCAGATTCAGGAAGTGGAAGTTTGCTCCGGTATTTTGGGCCATTCACCCTGATTTGCTAATCCTGGTGAATTAACAAGATATCATGTTCACTTGTTTGTAGTGTGTGACAGTTGCATTCTTTTTCATTTTTATTGTTTCTGTTAATCATTTCCTGTGCTGCTGTCCTGGTCAGGCTACTCTTGAAAAAGCTAATTTTATTCTCAGTGAGAATTTTACATGGTTAATAAAGGACAGAAATGAATAAATATATTTCTCGACTTGGCGCTTCATCTTGAGGTGGAACTGATTTGTTACATCACCTTGCTGGGTTCCTGGGGGAAGAAAAGCACTACAGGACTTCCTGTCCCCCATTTTTTCACCCCTGCTTGGTATGTTGCTGTCATCACAGCATGATGCTCGACAGGGACGGCATGACTTTTGGATGGGCGTGACACCCAGAAATTTCAACTTCACTTCTGTACTCAAGTCTAATGTCTTTGATTCTCAATTCAGAGCCAATGGGTCAAAAATAAAGCTACAGTTTTATTTGATTGCGATGGGTGTGGTGATTGTGAGCCGTGTCCTTAAAGGGTAGGGTGGGCAACTTGAGTTAAACCAGAGCGCACAAGGCGGATTTTAAGAATTGTGGGCGGAAAAAAAAGACACCCCCTCGTCTGAGTCATCGCTTTAAGGCCACTCCCCCAAAAGCATTTGGAACACCTCAGCCACAATGACGTACAGAAAAAACTAGACTACGCTCTCTCTATTCTTGGTGCATTCCGCTGTGGTCATATAGGTGTCAGGTTTTGGTCATGGCAAAATGCATAGTAAACACCCCTGTTCAGAAAGAAATAATCTAAAAAAAATAGGGTTGCTATTTGGCACTTTTTCCAAATAAGGACACTCATAAGTGTAAGCTTTCAGGATATAACCAATATGATCAAAATCAGGTAAACTGATGATTAAAAAAACTCAAATATTTATCCATAAATATCAGTAATACTATGGTTTTAGAAAGAATAAAAGAATATATTTCTGCATGGTCTGCATGGTTTTCACAGCCAACAGCACAACAGGAACTTACCATTTTGTCTCATAAATCATATGCATCCAAACTGGTTAAAGCAATACATGCTTTGTTTTGCCGTGACCGGATGTTAAAACCAACTTACCACGAGAGAGGGGGCTTTGCACAGTCTAGTTTTTTCTCTGTGTCATTGCTCGGCCATTTCTGTTTCCAGGTAACTTTGGACGCAGTGAACGCCATTTTGGGCTCTACTTTCATGATCATGTGACTGGCTTAGAAGGGATGGGATAACTGACGAAGGTTTTATTTTCTTTTTCTTTTGACTTAGTATCAATACTAATATCAGTTTTCCTCTGGAGATGTACATAAGTATAATTCACATTTTCATTCCTTTTGGGTGCTCTGTAATGCATAAAATTGTCAAATATGATGGCTCTTATTCGTTATTTGCATATTGACAATACAGATTACGCGACCGCATCACTTGACCAATAAAGTGGCAATATCCATAGGCAAAATTGCGCTAAAAATATCCGAAGCTATCTTTCCCTAACAAAAATTGTCGAAGTGTTCTGAACAATGACGTAGAGGAAAGAAAAGAAAAAACTAGACTGCGCAGAGCCCCTTCTCTCGCAGGAAGTTGGCTTTAGCATACAATCACGGCAAAACAAAGCATTTAGTGCTTTAACCAATTTGGATGCATCTGATTTATGTGTCAAAATGATTAGTTCCTGTGGCGCCGTTGGCCGTGAAAACCGTGCAGAAATATGTTTTTTTATTCTCTCTAAAACTGCAGTGTCACTGATATTTATGGGTAAATATTTTAATCATTAGGTTACCTGATTTTGATCATATTGGTTATATCCTGAAAGCTTTCTCTTATAAGTATGTCCTTATTTGGAAAAAAAAGTGCTCTATAGCAACCTAATTATTAGATCATTTATTTCTGAACAGGTGTGTTTACTATGTTTACTATACGTTTCGCCATGACCGGAAGCTCTCGCCTATTGGCCATGGCGGAATGCACCAAGATTAGAGAGCGCACAGTCTAGTTTTTTTCTCTACGTCATTGATTCTGAATGCCAAGACAGACGAGATGGGACAGATGAGCTCGATAGAAAAACAGAACGGAACGGAGTGCAGTCTAGCGCATTATTAGTTTCCGTCGCAAACCTAATCCAACCACATGATTTATCATTCACATGCCAGAAAAAAAACAAGTCACATTATTTCTTCACAATATTAACATAAACAGTATGAATGGAACGAGCATTAGCAATGAACACGGCTGAAGTTATCCTCGTTATCGGTCCGGAGCTGTCATGCTTGGTTGCATAGGAGTAGTAGCTAGCAAAGTTGATTAGAAAAAATATAAATTACTAGCCTGCATTACGGTATGCTGGCTACCAAGCAGTGCCTGGCAGCGGTAACATTGCATTACTTGCAAAACTAAACTATACAAAGTAAGGATACTACCCAGCACAAGTATATATTTTAAATTCTTATTTTGCATTTGTAGAGCATTTCGCCGATAATGTTTTCTATGAATCAACTAAGTAGCTACATTGCTATCTTGTTAACTAACGAGCTAGTTACATGACAATTTTATTATAGGTCATCGTCACATATTGATGCGCTGTATTTTGTATGGAATTCATAGTATGTTGTGCAATGACTCACATTAAAGCATCCTGGATGCAAACAATTGGCTCAGATCCTGAATATAGCTATCTGCAACAGGGAGGGCTATTTAGCTACTCAAATTATTTTTAGTAGTTGGCTTTTCTGCTTTTGACTAGCTTATCTTGCTTTATTTAGCTGGGTAAACTGTTGGAGGTGTAGGTGGAACTGCTAATTTTAGCTGGACTTTCTCTGTCATTCTCGTACAACAAGCTCCCAAGCTTTTTCCAACGCTGTCCTCGCAGGCGTAATGAGCGCACGGGCAGGGTGCTCAGGTGCGTGCAGATCGTCTTGCGATCGCTACCGGTACCTGAATTCCTCCGTCAGGAGGTACTGTGATCACTTGTGCGTGTGTGTGTGTGTGTGTGTGTGTGTGTGTGTGTGTGTTTGTCTGTTTGTCAGCAGGATAACTCAAAGATTACAATGAAATTTTATGGGAAGTTGAACACTATAAATGGGAAAAGTAAGTCTGTTCCGAGCCTAATGGCCCATCAGGCCGGTGCTTAACCCCGGCTCCCATGGCATGAAGCAACTAGGAATATTGCTACTCCTCTGGATGGGATGCCAGTCCATCGCAGGTACTCCCCAGCTGTGGGCCAGGTTTCCCCATTTGTACACCTGGTTGGAGTGAGGCAGTGAAGTATTTGCCCAAGAACACCTCAAAGGCTGTGGCAAGGACTCGAACTCAGGACCTCTTGATCCCAAGTAGAGCCTACTTAACCATCGCACTACCGCATCTCCCAATGGGATGAGGTGATTAAATTTCCAGACCAACCAGGATACAGATCTGGATTCAGCTGATGCTTATGTGCTATTGGACCTGCTGGCAGAGGTATACGCTCTTTGAGTGCCCTCTAGTTTTCTTTGTTTCTGGTTCAAGCCATTTCTTTTATTTATTGCTATCGGGCTGGTACCAGAATTCCAACAAATATAACAAAAAATGCTTCTGAAAGTCTTACCTATCCTGCTTTAAAATAATAACTTCACACTAAATTTTTTGGAGCTTCAAATGTCTAATTAATACTGTTTGCTTGTGCCATTGAATGATGTGGATCACATTTTCGGCCTTTGAGTTTGAACACACGTGTGCGCACACGGTCTTCTGCTCGTAAAATTAAGCTCAACACGCCTCCACAGGTTCAAAAGAGCAGAGTTTGGTAAGCAATGATATGTAATTGCAAAAGTACACATCACCCTGTCAATGTAAAGACCGAAAGTATAAAAGCTAAATTTGGAAGCAGTGTGTGACGGAATGTGTTTAACCCTTAAAGCGCTGAATGAATTTACAAGGAGTTAAAAATGTAATTATCCTGTTGAAAATCTATCATGTGGTGACTCGTTCAAAAGAGCTTTCCTGCGGGAGCTCTTTTAAACAAGTTGCCACATGATGGGTTTTCAACAGCATCTGATTGGACAACTGTAGTTGCCTATCGCGCTCTAAAGGTTAAGTATGAGTGGGTCTGCTATGCTGTGAATTTCATTCTTCACTGACCTGACTTTTTAGTTCATCTATCATAAATTTATATCCTTGGTTCCTTAGTTATAGATATTCCTTACTGTAGGTTTTCTATTGTTCAAGCTGCGCTTTTTTTTTTTTTTTTTGGATATTTGTGGACCTCTGGTCAATCTAAAAGCAGCTGACTGCCCACTTATACTGTCACGGTAACATTCATTTATTTTGCAGTTTTTGACATGGCGTAGTAGGTGGAGCAAGGCTGAAATCCTGTGCAACTTCGCTCTTAAATGATAGCGATCCTCTAAGTGAAGAGGACGACCTGCTTCGACCGATGCGTATGCTTTTAGCCACATTATAATGGCCCTGTATTTGTATTGTGCTAAATCATTGCATGTGTGACTTGATTGATGGGCTGATATGAACCAATAGCCAACAACTGAATACACTTAGCATCAGCTCTGTAACAACATTCGTACACGAGTCTATTTACGGATTCATATTGATTTTCTGCTTTCAATTAAATGGGCAAACATTTCCTGAGCGGTGTACCTTGTTGTTCAGAATTCCAATGAAAAGAAAAACCAAGTATTGCATCACCTTTTCCGTGTCTTATCCAACCAGATCAGAACATGGTTTAAAGCTATTCTGCCTGCAGCTCAAAAAATGAGAATAAACTTTGAGGTTCAAGTTGTTCCTTACTTCTGAAAAAAAAAACCACAGGCTGCACTCATATGGAAGTCAGACAATGGCGTCGAAAAATGTGTCAAACCGTAGCCTAATTGCGTTTATGGTGACCCATTTCCTACAAAATGTGAGCTACTACAGTAGCTGTAGTAAATAATGATCAATTCAGAATAATACTCCCGAGGATACGTACAGTGTATATGCTCCTAGGCCATGACTCTCTGGACTTTTTATAGCAAAACATTGTTACGGTAATCTGCCATGCATTTCTTTAATTGGGCCAACAGACACAACAATGACTTCTCTGTCTCTTTGCTGGCTTTGAAAACAGCAGGCCTGAGAGCGAGTGAGCAATTAGCTGTATGGTGTTGTGTTTCTCCATCCCTTGACCTCTGCTGGGAGAGTAGTTTGCTTTATTATGTTAGATTTATATGACGCACTGGACCTGGGTCTCTGGAATGGTGTAGTTGCAGATAGACTATGTAGCTAGGTAGGTCTCCAGCGATAGGTTCAAGCCTCATTAATTGGATTTGGTCTGACCACGACAGTAGTGGGGTTCAATTAGCCCAGCCACAAAAGTGTTTGGGTGGGATTAAAGTCAGACATATGATCCTCTCCAATTGACCTTGGCTTTCTTGTGTGACTTGTAGTCGTAAAAATGGTTTTGAGTTAATGTTTTGGTGGAGCAGATGCACTTTGGTGTGACAAGTGTTTCTGTTTGTGTTTCTATGGGTGTGTGTGTGTGTGTGTGTGTGTGTGTCCACCAGTACTTTCCTAGTTGTATACCCTCATCATCTCAAAAAAACCTGTTTGTTTGTGTGTGTGTGTGTGTGTGTGTGTGTGTCTGTGCCTATGAATACATGCAAACACTTTTAAAATCAGACATGACGCTCTTCCTCTATGTTTGTTAATGAAAGTGGTGATGTGTACTCTCAGTAATTGTATTTATATGCTTTATTTAACAGGGGCAGTGGAAATTATGTATGTGGCAGATTCAGCTGTAATGCTCATTTTCTATCGCATTCCATGGGCAAGTTGATAAAACACTTTAATAATAAGGCAGAAATAGATGCTGTGTAAACATTAATTTGGCCCGTAACAAGACCATAGTACCAGACATGAGAGTACATTTTCCGTGGCAGCATAACTCTGTGAGGGCTGAAATGTGTCAGACTTGCATGAGGTATACCTGTAAACCAAGGATATTCCTTCCGGGTGTTTATCAGTGTCCTGGGAAGTGGGAGGCTATGGAGAAGTGTGTGGAGCTGTACATCTGTGCACGTGCGGGTGTGTGTGTTTTTGCGTATGCATGTTTGTGTGTGTGTGTCTACTTGAGTTTATGCGTGTGTGTGTGTGTGTGTTTGTGTGTGTGTGTGCGTTTGTGTGTGTGTGTGTCTACTTGAGTTTGTGTGTGTGTGTGTACGCATTGGTTTGTGTCTGTGGGTGTGTTTGCGTGTGTGTGTAAGTTTGTGTCTGTGGGTGTGTTTTTGCGTGTGTGTGTGTGTGTGTGTGTGTGTGTGTGCATTAAGAGGGTGGACAAAACATTTTAGGATGAAAATGGCTTTAACTTTGAAGTATCTGAACCACTATTACAGAAGCATCATCATAAGTCATTCCTATTCATGTGAATATTAGTTAGCAGCTTGTGTCAGCCTAAAAGAGGTCTGGCCACTGGCACTATGCACTGTGAGTCTCCAGAGGGAGGTGAAGATACTAGCATAAGTACCAATGCAGACAAATTGGTGGTGCCCTTATTACAGGGGCGTCAGTCAAACAACTGCAAAATTATTTAAAGGTGGCCCGGGGTCTGTGTTCGACACTATGCGAACATGCTAAGCACCAAAAAAACAGCAGCTGCAGAAACGAATTGCAGCTACAAGTCAAAGCTCTGTGACGGGAACAGATGAGCTCTAGGTAGGATAGTTGATAATAACCACAGGACTACATCTCTAAAAAGCACAGCAGCATCGAATCAATTTATATCTGAACCAGTATATTGAGAGACTGTATGTCATCAGCTTCACTAAGCTGCTGTTGATGGCAGTATTTTGGATGATTTGATGACTCCATGTTAGTCTGCCTGCAAACATCATAATTTGCATAACCTGACAGGATTTCACTTGTTACTGACGCAATTCGGGTCAGTACTTTCCCCAGAGCCAGAATCTCTGGGTTTGTCACCTAAGATTGGAGCCTGTTGCCTCCTGCTTGCAGTCAGGGTGCTGGTGGTGAGTCTCTCCCCTGCACTGTATGTGTTGGTAGTTTTATTTTTTATTTCTTCGGGTGGATTGCCGAGGGCTGTGCAGGATTGCTTTTGGTGAATGATTAACGCTACAGAAGGTGCGGGCTTCAGTAACATGAAGTGGGCCGGCGAGGAGAGGAGAGGCACGTCTCTGCTGAATATTTCAGTGGCACACAGATGTGCTCACTGACTTTTTAATTGCTTACAACTTCTACTGGCCCCTGTGCCCCCACCCACCTCCCCTCCCCACACACACACACACACTCATGCACACTAACATGTAAACACAAACACAACCACACACCAGTACACACAAACATTACCATACGCACACATACGCACAGGCACAACCACTCACACTCTCCCACATCACACAAAAACACACTCCGTAGGACACTCTCTCTTTCTCACACACACACACACACACACCCGCTCTCAGATCTATCCAGCCTGCCCTGATATGACTCACAAATAGGCAGCGCTAGCTTGCTTGCTGTGTATTGATCTCAGCAGCACATAAGTAGCAGTAAATTGCAGGCATGCATCTCTATCTGCCCCTGTCCCTCAGATCAGCTTTCGCTCTGCTCAGGGCTCCGCCCCCATCCCTCCCCCTGTGCCTGATTACCTCGCCGCTCTGGCTGCTACTGAGCCGCCGATGCTCATACTGCATCATACTGTGGGCGCTGAGAGCACAGCCTTATCAAGCACACGTTAGTGTTGCTGTTTTATATTATACCTGATGCAGCATGACAGCCATAAGTATTTGGACATAGACACAATCCTTTCTTTTTGACTCTCTTGTCTTGCAAATTGACTATATAAGCAATGAGTATGGTTCATGTTGAAGAGTAGACTGTCAGCCTTAATTTGCTGCTATTCACATCCATATCTTATGGACCATGAAGGCACTTTTTTCGTCTGCTGTCCGAAAACTTATGGATTAGGTAGCGTACTGAGGCAATGGGGCTTGAGCACCTTGATTAAGGGTAAAACAGCCACGCTAAGCCGGGGAATCGAAACCGCAACTTCTCGATATGCAAAGTACCTCGAACAGAGGTCATCATCGTCTCTCCCCAAGGCTGGTCTGGTGGTGACAGACGTGACCGGGAATCGGCCTGTAGAAGTTTATTCTGTGTAACACTGCCATCTACTGGCTGGCTGCGGCGGGTGGGAGGGGGAGACGCGAGGAGAGTTCGGCGGGGGGTGTGGGGGAGTTGGGGGGTACATTTCTGATCAAAGCGACTTGCTGCTCCAGTGCAGCGAGAATGTAGCACAGCATCCCTCTCCAAACACGCGCAGTTTAACTGCCCTAAAGTGCTGCTGCTATTTTTACTTTTTCCCCTCCCTGTCTCTCTCTCTCTCTCCTTTTTTTCTTTTCTTTTTGTGTGAAAAGGGGCTTAAAACTGGGGCCCGCATCAAGAGTACAGCAGGAGGCTGAAAGAAAGGCAAAGGCGCGGAGACGAACAAGGGGGTGAGGGGAGGGTCGGCCACGATCCGGGCAAGATTAAGCCTGCAGATTTGAGAACATCAGATGAACAGAGAGACACAATTAAAATAGTGGGGCAAAACATTGTAGGCATTGTAAAGGGCATTCACTGGCAGTCATGCACAGTCGCAGTGGGTGTGGTTTGTGGGTATTTCCCCATATTTCCAGTGACAGTCCCCTCTGTTCTCAAATCCTCAAGCTGTATCGCTCCATTATCATTCTGCACGTGATGGCATTTAGTATTTGTTGTATGGCATAGCATTGCCACACACATCAGATTAGCTTCAGTGCAAACAGACTCTTTAATGTTACTTTTGATTTGCTATTATCCAAATAAAACTTAAACCTAGAGAGTGGGGTGTGAATATAAAGTTTTTTTTTTCCCAGTAGGATCTGGTAAGTATTTTAATGCGTCAGTTTCTGAATGGCTAGTTGTAACAAGGCTTTTCATGGATAGTGGAGGTGCCGTTAGATTTGGGCTGAATTTCTGGCTAGCTGGCTAGCCACCTGTTTTGTTGTAGATGGATCCAAACAGCTCAAGGAAATGATGAGAGCCATTTTGTTTTGGCGTTCATTTCATCTGCCCTAATTTATTTATTGGCTTATTTGCAAAAAGCAAGTAACAAGTGAAGAAATCACCAGCAATTGCGTAAGTGGTATCCAGTGCACTGCACACACGTGGTGCATGTATTGACAAAGCAAATCGTCAGCATTACAATGGCTTTCAGACATGTCACATTCACGTTTTATCATTTTGCCTGTATTTCCATAGTCTTTTGATCTTATATGGTAACACGCAGCAGGCTGCGTTCATGTTATTTTCAAATTTCCGCTCCCTCTGGTGTTAAGGGACTAGAAAAGGAGTGAACTGTACCGAGGCTTAGTCTTAAATTCAACATTTCAGTGTAAGCTTATTTAAGCAATGCAGAATAAAAGCATTCCTTAAATGCACCCTCCTTTATTCTTCTGTCATTGTTTATTTCCCTGTGCTGGGAATACGCTGAAACAATATCCTGTCTGTTTTCTCCTCAAAAGAAACCCTTGAAGTCATTTTGTTGATGATGCACATGTGTGGAAGGGAAACAGCGCTATTTTGTTCTTGTGTCTGCAGTAATGATCTCTGAATGGGAGATGTTGGTTTAAGACGGCTCGCGCTCATTGGATGGTTAACGCCCAACAGTGCGCTTATGGTGCTGTTACTTGCACTTGGGAATAGTTTACGGTGTAGCAAAGACTGCGTCTGGAGTAACTATGTTATTATAATGAGGGTTGACACATGGGAATAGGTTGGGGCAGAGTTGCTCCACAGATGCTTTTGTCTGTGTGTCCTAAACGGGGTTAAAATGTAGCTGTGATTGTAAAATATTGTAAAATACGGATTCCTGTCGCTTCTTTTCCGTCCCTGCGTTTCCCGGTTATCTTATCTGTAGAATATTTTCTGAATGTCATCACTGGTGAACTTCAGGAAGACGAATTATCTGTATACATGGCGTTATCTGTGAGTTTTTGAACGCGGTGTGGCTTCAGGTGCCAGTGTGGATGGGAGGGGGGTGTTGTGACGAGGAAGAAGTGACCCGAGGCCGCTTGGAACAAGAGAGATAAAGGGGTAGAGTGAGAGAGTAGGAGTCGGAGAGGGTGCATGTGGTGAGAGGTGGGGGAGAGAGGGAAGGAGGCGAGGGAAAGATAGAGAGTGAGGGAGGAAACAGGGAAGAAAGACTAGTGTGAAAGCATCGAAGAAACAGTCAGGAGGGAAGGAGGGGAAGATGGCAGGGGAGAGGGGGACTGCCTGGCTAGAGACTGGCCGACACAGGAGGACCTGTCTCCATAGAGAAGAAAGGCTGTGTCAGCTCTGTCCACAGAGAGAGGTAGAGACACTGAGACAGAGGAGCATTTTCTGCTACAGTGTAACACATATGAACACTTAAGAAAACAATTTCTTTTAAATTTTGACACACTCTCCAACCAGTCAAACATTCAGCATCTGCTTGGGGAAAATAGTCTCACTGCCATAGCAGCAGCAAGATATGTTAGCACATTTCACAGCCCAAGAGACAACCAGCGAAACAATTCATGACCGCAGCAGTCGGTCTCCTCAAAACTCACACTCTGCCTTTTAATTAACTTATTTCACATTTGATGTTAATACATTTGTATCTGCATATTTCTGCTAATTGATTATTTATTCATCCCAAACAATCAATAATTACGTCTCATGTATACACACACACACAAAATACTTGTTCACTGCACTCTGCCATTATCTTGTTCTGTTTGCTTATTTATTTTATTTAATGAATTGTAATTCTACATAGCTATATTTGCAGAAGAATGTATATATTTTATTTTTTAAATTTATTTACTATTTATATAATCATAATTGTATTTTTCTTTCCTTTCCCTTGATGCTTTGGCAGTAGTTTCCAATTGACATTCATGCCAATAAAGCAAATTGAATTGAATTGGGATAGAGGGAAAGAGGGAGAGTAATAGTGGAAAGGACAACAGTGAGGGAAAAGAGAGTGTTAAAGATGGAGAGTGAGGGAGTTGAGAATGAGAGAGAGAGAAAGGGCAGAGAGACGATGGAGGGAGGAGAGAGAGAGGGAGGAAGAATAGAGAATGGAAAGGGAGAGTGACAGAGGAAAGGACACAAGGGGACAGGCATGGACTCCATGCAGTGTGCGAGTACATTACGAGGTCAGTGCAGTGATAGATAGCCCGTGGATCATTACTGAGAGGCTGGTTGGAACGAGGAGATTAGCTTTTAATACCCCACTTCTTTGACTGTCCAACGCTCCCAAATAAGCACAGGAGAGCCACAAAAAAAATCAAATGAAGCATTATCGTAATAAAACAGAAACCCATTATAAAACCGCCAGCTAAAAAACCCAATCCATGTTACAAAGTGAAATTAACTGCAAATTTGCTACATCATACATAACCAGAAACAAGGTCTGGGTATGAAAGATGTTTACTGATTTCAATTTTGTTCTCGCTGGAACATGCTGCGTTTTGTTATGCTTGTTTTTTTCTTTGCTTATGTTTTCGGGGATTTCTCCGCGCAGAGCACATTACGGTACTCGGGCCTGCTACAGAACCTGGTAAACCAGGACAATCAAAAGCAGCGTCTACCTGCCTGCTGCCCAAGAGGTGGTCCGATTATGGACGTTTGGCAGATAACTTTGCAAATTTGTCTCTCTTCACAAAGTGTGGGTAGTCCCTCAGCCCACCTCTGGTTGAACATTGAAATTTGTTTATCATAGTCTCATTGAGATTGGCATCTTTTTGCAGGTGAGCCCAGGAGCTTGCTTGTCTTTTGTTCGTGGGGCGAAACTTGCATATATTGAGGAAGCACGCATGAACTTGGGTGAGCGGAGCATGTAGTATGCATTTCGAATTGTTGTGCATATACCTGCATGCATTGAAGACGATGCACATTCGCCAGTGGGCGTTTCCAGCGTTGCTGGTTGCACAGTACTAGAGAAGAGTTATGAACTCACAGGCCTGAGCTATAATTTTCCGGAACGAATCATGTGGTTGCGTTGCTGCTAAAAAACTGATCCTGGATGTTAGCTGTTCCATTCTGCATATGTTAACTGAGAGACTCTTTCCTGACGAAGGTCGTATATGCGTCCTTGCTTCAACCATGCAGCAGCCAGCAACCCAGGACTTGAATATGTGTCTTCAAAACAACCGTTTGACCCAGCGTCTGGTTGCGCAAATACAGTCACCCTACTTACGCTGGTAGCTTAGAAGAGTCTGGTACTGACTGGTAAAGACTGCTGACAACAAACACGCTCATTTCCGAGAAAACCCCACGTGTTTATCCTTTGAATGTCAAAATGGCGTCTCGCCCTTGTGCATACACGTCAGAGGAAGATACTAACAAAATTTTCACGGATGCAGACTCATAATGGAATGAAAACGGCAAACAAGGTGATTCATATGTGCTAAGCAAATTTGAGCAGAGTTTAGAAGAAAATAAAACCACATGCTGACAATTTGTTTGTTGTTTGTTGTCCTCATCTTCCAAAGATTCTTCATTTTCTTCTTTGGTAATATCTTATTCCAAGCGCTCCTCTAAACCCCTCATACACATTTTGTATGTATAGTATAGTACGTCTTTAGTAGGGAAGACTACTAAAAGACTACTGTCTTTCATACTTTCTTATTGAGCTCTGCTGTGTCTCTATATTATTTTCAGGGAATGCCCAGCTACTGGTGGAGGGTGTGAAATATAAACTGGCTGTGCTTGTGTGGTTGTTGGGCGCAGAAAGCCCCATCAGTCTGTTTAAGGAAGCGAGGTGCTAGTTTTGTCGGCTCTGATGCGATAGAGGCAGGATACTCCGAGCCAGGGAAGATTGATCTGACTCGGACCCGGCTGTCACAGCCGCATTATGGGCCGGGAGAGTGCTGTATGTTTTGCTGTCAGTTTGTGTTTGGAAGGCGGCCTCCTTATGTGCTGCGATACTTCGGCACGGGTGGTGCCTCCCCGCGCGATGTCATGATCGACGCTCCCATTCGCGCTTCATTGCCCTCGGTGGGGACGTTATCTGTGTTCCTGTGATATATCCTGAAGAGGAGAAAAAAAAAAAAATTAAGTTTTGCAACAGCAGAAATTCTTACGAGGCGTTTGAAAATGTTTCCTTTCATCCGAGCAGCAATAAGAGCTGCATTACTGCACACACTTCTTGTCACGACTTGTTTTACTTAAATTCTCTTCCAGTTGGAGCACCCTGGCATCTGTACAACTGCCCAACACCTGAACAACCAGCTGAAATACACTAAGCACTGGGCTCCCCCCGGAACGGCCAATGCAGAGCCTATTCCCAGCTCAACCAATCAGGACGCCTCCAATCTCAGCGCAACCAATCTGATGCCTCCGTTCCCCTTGATGGTGGTGGCAGGCGTGGGGAGGCCTGAAATGGCACCCCCCACCCCCCCCCCCCTGTTGCCAAGGTTACAGCATTGACAGAATGACATGGTCATTCATTCTCAGTACTGTATCTCCACTGGCCTTCTGCGAGAAAATGGCAGCTAATCTTAGCCCTGAATCTGCCTGCCTGTCAGTGTGGGGGGGGGGGATAGAGGGGGGTGCTCCCCTCCCATTGAGTACCCTCTCGAGCTCACCGCATCACTCCCACCACCGCCCCCTCCCACTCCTCTGTAGACGCCTCGGTTGGGTGATAAACGCTCACAGGGTTACGGTTTCAGCCTCGCACGATAACGGCGGTACACTGCAGAGCCGTGCGGCCCCGTACGTCACGATAGCGTCAGAAAGCTTTTCTCTCCGCCCGCCTCTCCGCCGAGCTCTCCCTGGCCATCAAAGACAGTAAAACTGTTATCGAAAGACACATTATAATGATTGATTTCTCTCAAGGTCTTCAGCTATGACAGCCGGAGAGGAACGCATAACACTGGAAAAAATGTGCCATTTAATTTTCCTCTAATTGAGAAAAGGATAATGTTTTTTTCCTGCTAAATTTCCAATTTGTGAAAGCGTGTGAAAAATGAACCTCTGGGCGTACTTGCCATGAAAATGTCCCTTTCTTTTTTTCTCTTGCGCCCAGTGACATTGACAAATAGTTGTAAGGGAGGGAGAAGTTAATCTTTGACTCGAGGATAAAGTCAAAGTCACTGCGAATGAACAAGCTTTGACCGTTTGGGGCCAGTGTGGCTAAAACTCATCTGTGGAATGTTTACTTAAAAAAAAGATTGTGGGAAAATCGAATAGGTCCGTGATTGGTGGCGGTAAGGTTTCACCGCTGGATCTTTGAATTCACCGATGCTTACGCCTTGTGTCCGCCATGGATATGGCTGGCTAATTATACTGGTGGTCAGTGATATTGCACTGCAAGGAGGAATAGCTGGCTAACGGTAATGATGCCAAATGGTGGGACAGTTTGCTAGCAGTATGGCGGTTCTGCTAGCGAGCGGTAATATCGCCACCACGTAGCTTTACAGCTGGCCAGCATTAATGCCGCCACATGATGCTACAACTGGCTAGCGGTAATGTTTGCTCTGGTCAGTCATGCTGCCGCACGGCGGTAAAGTCGTCTGGTGGTAATGTTGCCGCATAGCAGTGCAGCTGACTAGCGCTAATATCACTGAATGTCGTTACAGTGGGATAGGGGTGATTGTGCCGCATGTTAATTAGTAGTTAGCGGTAATGTTAGGTTTTGAAAGCGGCGGTCAGCACTCTGTTTGTCGCCGGCGATCGCCGGGGCGGGGGAAAGAGCGCGGTGATGTGGGAAGGTGAACGAGGGCGGGGAAACGGTGTGAATAACAGCCCGAGGTGAAGCGGGGTTCACTTCGCTCAACACCCAGCTGCCAAAAAACAGCTTTTGTTTTCCTGTGAAATCTGGCCAGAGGGATGTTTTTTTCTTTTCTGGATGAGTGGCTCCACCTTTCAGCTGAGACCTTAAAACAAGGTCTTGACTCGCCGTGCTAAAAAAAGCAATCCAGGAACGAATTCTCAAAGCGCTGAAACGTGGTCAATGATGCCAGAGCCGACACCAAGCCAAGCTTTCCCATTGGTGCTTGTTCAAAGCTCAGTTTTCTCTGGGGCTTGCTCAAAACACTGCTTTCTCATTGGTGCTTGTTCAAAGTCATTCTTTCCCATTGGTGCTCCTGCTAGCTGGGTCTTTTTGAACAGCCTGTCAGTGACTGTTCTCCCCTGGCCTTCCAATCAGCCGTTGGATGCAGTGAGACAGAGGCAATATGCAGAGGTGCACAGCAAAAATCCCAGTGTTAATTCAACTCCAGTGGAGTTTATATGAGACCAGTTGGTCTCATATAAACTCTACTGGAGTTGAATTAACACTGGGATTTTTGCTGTGTGGCTGGTTCCTGTATTACAGCTGTGGTTTTCACAAAAATGTTTTCTGAAACCATCTGCATGCAAGTGGTTGGGAGAGATTGAGAAATGAAGAGTAGGAAAAGAATGGATGAAGAAAGAATGAGTACAAAAGACATTGACAGATAGTGAAAGTTACACAGGGAGAGATGGAGAGGAAGAGAAAAAAGCAAGAGAAAGATGGACCAAGAAACATAGAGAGGGAACGGTGAGACGGAGAGAGTTAGCTAGCTGCGTACAGTTACAAAACAAGCCAGGGCTGGATTTCTGCAGTTTGCTTAACAAAGCCTGTAAAATGTGTATGAGTTACTGCCACTTGATCTGCCTACAGCTTGTTCTTATCAGTGGCATGACGGTGCAATTAATGTTAGGATTACAACCGCGGGGTTTATTTGATTTGTTTTTTAGTGCATGTGTGCATGCGCGCGAGTGCGTGCACCTACTTCTTTCAGGTTTGAAATAATGACGCCGTTTCAACATTTCAGTCACGGCTTCCCGCCCAGTCATTTATGCATCTGCATGTCTCATAAAAATAGAAATAAAGAAAGAATGGGCATCTTTAATGTCACTGGCTACAAATTAAGAGACAAAGCTGGGGGGATTAAAAATGTATAACTCGCTTCTAATGTTTATGGCTCACTTCTTCAAACTAATGCGTCGAGAGAATGGAGCAGTTATTCAAATGAGTTTCCATGGCCACAGACTCGCTCTAAGCAGCTTAAAACTTACTGCCTTTTTTGAAACTGGATCACCTTCATTTACATACATAACATTTTCTTCGCTGTTTTATTTTTAGGATCCCGCTTCTCTGAGTGCATCCTGTTCTGGTTTCTGCTTCAATCCAGTGATCTGGTAGTGTGCATGTGTGTATGTGGAGCATCTGACAAGACAGATACGCTCATCTTCATCTCGAAACTTAAATACTTTAACTTGTGAGAGAGGTCTTGTGGTTTATGTGCTCTCGACTCCGAAGTTGGGTATTTAAGCCCCAGTGCAGCTGCAGAGAGATCGGCCCTTGTCAGTATTTCCTGTTTCTGCTATCGTTTTTTTACTTCTGTATTTGTTTTACTTTTCCTTTCTGTTTTCTGTGCCAGTCTGTTTCTAGTTAATTAATTATTGTCATCGTGTTCTTCTTTTCGCATGTCTGTTAATCTTCCCTGTTCCTCTTGTCTTACCCTCCCCGTTCTGTTCTCTCATTGGTTCGAATTACCTTGTTTGTAACCACGCCCCTCTCTGCTTCCCTGCTCTCCTTTCCACCTGTCTTGCGTTCTCCTGTTCAGGCAAAATAAAAAAAATGCGCGTTTCCAGTTTCCCGACTTACGTGCATCATTAGGGCCAACGCTAAACATTTTTCTTTGTTTTCGATTTGAAATAAGAAATGAAGCTGGCCCCCGATGTCTGGCGTGACGTCATTGATTGTTTGCATCGCTTTTTTTTTTGTTAGCTAGTTTAGCTGTTTTGCTGTCCGTCAGTATTGTCCAGCAGAGCCCTCGTGCAAAGCTCTGTGCAAAAGCCCATTGAATGTCTGTGAGCGTCTTTCCTACTTGTCATTGGTTTTCAAGGTGAGAATTTGTGAGAAATGATTTGAATTGCCAAAATAAAAATATTGTCACTTGGTGGCTTAGCTTTTCCAGTCAAAAATTGAAGTTCAGTTTGAGTCATGGATTGTTAATTTAAAGATTTTTTTTGGTACTAGTTTAGCTGGATCAACCTGCAGTTGGAACTGCTGTATATATTATGAAACACGTTTGGACACCTGATGATTCCTGTAGCCCTCCACTCAGTGATGAAACTGTATCATAGACAAAAATTACAATATTCTTTAGTACATAGTTGTCCCAGTCTAGCTTGGTGCCTTTCAAATGTACAGTGCTTGTGCAGTATCTTGAAAACTTTTTTGGTAACTTTTCAGTTTATAAAAGTTTTGTACAAGTAGCGTATGTCAGTTGTTGCATATTTATATGTTGTATGTAGCATACACCAAAATCATTTACTGGTAGAATGTCTCTCTCTCTCTCTCAGGTTTGGCTGTGACGGAGAAAAGAAGGAAGATCACCTACCTACCCTAAAAATTTTTACTGAAAGCAAAAAAAAAGAAAAAGACAATGCCTCCTACTCTACCTATTATTCAAATCAGTGTTATGGGAAACATGCCTATTATTTTATTTGGCCTTACTTATTTGGCCTTACCCTGGTTGTTTAAGCTCTTTGTTTTCTCCTTACTGTGCAAGTTTGTTCTGTTACATTTGAGCCTTTTTCTGAGTTTGTTTTCTAGTGCTTCAGCTTTCTTTGTTTCATGGTTTTTGAGTTTTTGGAGTGCCCTTTGTGTCCTGCTGCCATCTGGGTGCCGCTTTGCCTTTATTATGACTGTATTATTCTGTTTTTGCTCTGCCGTCTGCCTGCTTGTTACTAACCTGGACTGTATGACCCTGATTCTTGCTTTAATGAATTGTATGAAACTTCACTTCAGTCTGTGCTGGGCTCCATTCCCCACTCTTGACAGCTCTGCTGTTGGGTTCTTATGAAAGACCCATAACCCACACTGCTCCTGGAGGGATCGGTCATTTCTTGGTCAAATCAACTGGAAGTAACTTTGAATAAAAGTGTATATTTAAATAATAACAATGGTAATATATATTGCTGAAGTCTTGGCCTTGAAATGCACGCACCCATGCTAACACACACACACACACACACACACACACACGCACCTCATTTCAGGTAAAAGCGGAGACCAGCATGGGTTTGCTTTCAGCTATACACGAAGCCCTTGCTCAGGTGAAAGTGAATGAAATGATGAGTAGACGTGATAAGATGAAGGTGACTTATTTTGGGAGACGCTCCCTGGGGCTTGTTGTGGGGGGGCGGATTGCATGTCCTGTCTCAGAATCCTGTGTTGATTCAGCCGCCTCATTCCAGTTCTGTGACTCTGTGAATTTCCCCCCTCTTACTGGCATAAGGGTGCTGCGTATGTTCTCTGTCGGCTGCTCCCTGGACTCGTTCGCTCCATCTCTACAGAGCGCTGTATTGAATCTGACGGAGCCCAGATCCTCACTGCCTCTTCAACTGAGTCTATCGAATTTCTCGGCTTCTGGATCCACTGTTGTAACTCCTCTCCACCATATTGGATCACCTGTATGTGGGATCAGTAGTGCAGGTTGAGTTTTTTTTTTTTTTTTTTAGCAGATTTTATTGAACCTTACCTTGCCCCTCAACAGTGTCGCCCCCCTCACACGCACGCACACACACACACACACACACACACACACCATAGGGTCACGCCCCACCCTGTCTCCTCAGGATTCTCACACATCTACAAAACCAGCAGGGCCGTCACGCTCGAATGAACTCTCTCGGATGCGTCGTCGCTGTAACCGAGCAGCGCCGTTTCTTTTTCGCAGCCCGACAGTAAACCACGGGTGGGTTATGCTGCCACCCCGCCCACGCACAACGATTCAGTTGAATTTCAATAACGTTTCGTGCGAGGAGTGGAGGGTCCTCGGAGAGTTTGCGCGCTGTGGGACAGCGTCTTTAGAAGCCACCCGGAGGGGGGGAGAAACATGCTCTTATGTTTGCGCTGTTTGTGTTTCTGTTTTCAGTGTGAAGTCCACCCCCTCCTGTCCCCCTGTGAGGCTTTACTGGATCAGATCCTGGAGTAAGACGGAGGGAGGGGTTGGGTTGGGTTGGAGGGGGGGGTGCTCGGGCATAGAGTGGTAATCCCAGACAATGAAAGCGTGAATAAATGAACATTATCGGCAATACCTGGCCCAGGCATCAAAGTAGTCGCCACTCCAGATGTGTTTACTTCAGTTGTTGGGGAAATGGCGGGGGGGGCACCATTATAATTGAGATGTGGGGGGGGGGTCCTACTGTTTCCTGGAACAAGGGGCCTGAGTGATGTGTCCTCTGACTTTTATTGAGTGGGAATATTTTTGGGGTGGTGGAGAGAGCTTGAGGGTTTGATGAGGGTGTTTTGCAGGCTTACAGTGATATTGGGGTCACGTCTTTCCTTTCCATTCTGGGAACTTTGGGCTGCAGTGACTGCTGCACAGAAAAGCTCTTCAGAACCTATTGGTGACCTCTAGGTGACCTCTACGTGACAGGCACAAATGATACATCAGAGTCGCACGCCACAATGTGCTATTGACCGCTGTCACGAACATTTTCAACTCTCAGGTGCTATGCAATGCTAAGACGAGAGACCACAACCATTTGATTGGAAAGACAAGCCTCTTTTAGATGTTGGTGCCACTGTGTGATTCCTATAGATGTAGAAGCTACAGACTTATGATGGACTCCAGCTGCCTCACATGTACGCCAGACTGATACGGATGTCTACTTTGTACACTGAGTGAGCCACATAGGCTGGAGCTAACGTCGCTTTGCCCGACCGTGACAGACAAGCCTTTTTTTCCAGTTTGGGAACACCCGTCTCACTCCAGCGCCGCTGTGTGAAGGAGACAGATCTGACTGAGTATAGAATTGCATCAGGCGTGTGTGGGCTTACGTGAACAGGACCTAACTTTAACTCTTTTATTACCACACCGAGAAAAAAAAAAAAGCAATTAAAGACTCTGAATGTGCCTTACCGCATAGTCGAATTGGGCATCAAAGGGTTAAAAAGAGTCAGGGAGCTGAATACAGGATGCCCGCTTAGCCAATTGGTAAAGAGCAGCAATAACCGGAGAGAGGTAAAAAGATTTGCCACGGCGCTGATGTGGAGATCGGACAGTTTCAGATTTCTGGCGATGTGGCAGCGCGCTGCTGCAATCTTTCTCATCTGGTTGTGAAGCCGGCATGAAGCCAAATTAAATCCTAAATTATAGATGAAAAGTGCAGAGATGAGAGGTGTAAAGAGAAATCTTGTTATTGGCTGTTGGGGAAAGCAGTGATTAGCAGCCCTGCTAATGGTGCTGTTTACTGGCGCTGACTGCTGGGGGATGGGGATGTGTGGCCATTGAGGAACTATCATCTGTCCTGTTGGGGAAAACAGCGTTCTACTCCATTACAAATGCAATGCAGCGTCCCATTGGAGATGCAGTGTTCTGTACCATTGGAGATGCAGCATGCCTTCCCATCAGAAAGAGAACATTCTGTCTCATTGCAAATGCAGTGCCTTTCCTGACTGGATTAGTGTTTTGGCCTGTTATAAATAGAGTTTTCTGTTCCATGAGATGTGCAGTGTTATGCACCTTTATAGCCATGGTATAGGTATTGGAAATGGTGAGATTTGAATGCAAATCCAGAAGCGTCACCCTTAGTTGCTGTGGAAACAGCTTGGGTATTTGGTAGTTGTTGGACTGAAGGCTGTATTTGTGCACGTGTCTCCGTGTGTGTGTGTGTGTGTGTGTGTGTATTTGTGTGTGTCATATGTGTACGCACATCTGTGTGTATATGAGCATGTTTGTGTGTGTGTATGTGTGTGTGCATGTTTGTGTGTGTGTGTTTGTGTGCATGTGCATGTGTGTGTGTACGTTTGTGTGCGTGTGTGTGTGTGTCTACGTTTGTGTGCATTTGTGTGTGTGTGTGTGTGTGTGTGTGTGTGTGTGTGTACTTTTGTGTGCGTGTGTATATGCGTGTGTGTGTGTATGTGTGTGTGCGTGCGTTTGTGTGTGTACTTTTGTGTGCATGAGTATATGCGTGTGTGTGTGTGTGTGTTTGTGTGTGTAGGATAATTCCCCAGTTGTGGTGGGTACATGCTGTATGTGCTGCAGTATTGACTCCTGAGGTAGGAATTCCCTGAATGAGAAGTGCTGCAGTTCTCTCAGCACAGGCAGCCTTCATCTGTCCCACATTCCCAAATTAACACTACAAACACAACGGCAGCCACTCCTGCAATTCCCTGCCAGGAAGGGAATTAATGTCGATGTGTCTGCGGTTACTGTCACTGGCAGTTATTTGTTCCTCGACTGCGCTTTCATTTTAATAACGAGACAGCCATGTTATTCCTGCTTCTTTATTATTTATTTATATACTATCTATTACATGGTTTTATTTCGCAATTTTCTAGTTTATTTATTTTAGTGTCAATTATTATCTGTTTGCGCATTTTGTTGTTTTGTGTTGCCGGATTTCATTGCCTACCGGGTCCTTTTTGATGAACACGATAAAGCTCGACCTGCCCCGTGTTCTCTCTTTACGGTCCGGCGCTGTGTCAGCGTATCAGAGCAGACCGTTGTGCTCCTAACATTCTGAGACGAGCGTCACAAGCGATAGGTGATGCACATATGTTTTGTGTGTCAGAGTGGGACGCATCTCTCTGATGCGTACATGCACATGTAAAGCAGCCTGTTGGTATCTGAACAGTAACACTATAAAATGGGTTACAATACCTGTGGGGCTCATGGTAAGTATGTTAGCACTCGCAAATGAAAGCTGTGATTTTCCTCTTTAACTTCACAGTCATTGTTTTCAAATCCTGTGGGCTAGAATTCACAACTAAAAGGCAAAATTTGTAGCTCTGTCCACTTAATTATGGACTGCAGTGTACAGTACATCACACATGCTGACCTGCATGACGACAGACATGTAATTTTGCATTTTCTGTGCTGAAGGTCGGTGCAGGTTACCTCACCGGTGAACAAAGGGTCAGTTTTCCATCACTGGACAGTGATAGTCTGCCCTTTTTCCAAAATGTGTAGTGTTCCTAGAATAGAGCCATGGAGGACCCCATTGGGAATCCTGGGAAACCTCGCTACCAGGAATCATTAGCAGCGGCATCCTTGCATCCTTTCTAAATCTTATATAACCACGTCTGTCTTTGTTGGCATTTATATCCTATTACCACCAGCGCAGTCACTTAGATATAGCACATGCTGAGGCATTTAAAGCACGGCGTGTCTCGTGAAAGATTTAGGGCTCTCCGTGGCCAGAAATAGCCCCGTAATTGAGAGAAAGTTCCGCGGTCGGCTCGGTGGCTCCACAGATCTTCTTTGGGAAATCCTGTGCCTTCTTGAAGAGGGAAGCCGCTGACAGCAAACAATAAAACAGCGGGAGCCAAAATGGCGGACGCGTGGGAGGAGAGGCACACGAGAGAATGAGAGCAGGAGAGAGAGGGGAGACGGAGAGCAGTTTAACTGCCTCGGCGACACCACACTTCTGTGACGTTCACCGTGATTAGGTGGTTTACTTCGAGGTTTTTCTGTCATAGTGACTGTCTGCATATCAGAATTGCGAGGTACAGACTGCAAATATTAGGTCTTATGTTTTTTCTCTGTACAGTGGAGCTTTGGATTTGACAACAGCGGCTGTGAAGTTAAAATGGAGACATGCCAGGTTAAATTAGCGGGTACTTATTTCCTTATCATGGCGTGAACCGTGCTGGAGGTGCAGCACCGCTTGTACAGTGCCACCGTCCTGATACCTACAGGCTGTACTGTGGTTAGAAAAATAGACGGTATCTAGCTCTGCATCAAACCTGGTCTTGAAAGATAGATGGATGGATGGATAGATGGATAGAGTGAGGGATCAGAGTTCGGTAGCAGAGGGGAGTAAGCGTAAACATCTGTCCCCTGGGGCCCTCGTTCCTTTGACAGTTACAAGGAGGCTCTTAGGAACACACGGCGCGTTGAGCAGGGGCCTGCAGAAATATGAAGCGCTGCGCTGCACAGATTCATAACTCACTGCGCCGATCTGCACAGCCCGTGCTCTGTGTGTGATCGCACTTCTGAGCAGAGACTCTCCTCCCTCATCTACCAACCGCCCGCACATCGCCATTATTACAGCCACCTCCCTCACACGGCCCCTCCTGATAACTGACCCTCTCTATAAAAACTAACCTCCCCTCCCAGAAACTAACTTTCCCTCCCAAAAGTAACCTCCTGTCTCGAAAACGTACTCCCTTTCTCAAAAGTAACCTCTTGTCTCAAAAACTTACTCCCTTTCTCAAAAGTAACCTCCTGTCTCAAAAACTTACTCCCCCTCTAAAAAGTAATCTCGTCCCAAAATATATCTTCCTTTTTAAAGTAACCTCCTATCTCAAAAATTAACTCCCCCTCTAAAAAGTAATCTCCTGTCCCAGAATATAACTGCCCCTTTAAAGTAACCTCCTGCCTCAAGAACTAACATCCCCTCTAAAACGAACCTTCTATCTCAAAAACTAACTCCCCCTCTATAACCTTCAATCTAAAATATAACCTTCACTCCCAAATACTGACATCTTTTCCCAAAAACTAACTTTACTCTGGACGCAACCTTTCCTTGTAAAAACAACCTCCCCTCTCAAAGACAGTGTCCTTTCCTGTTTTTCAAACACTCGTAACCCCTGCCCTCGTACTTACAGCATGGAGCGCGCTGCTTTATTTAGGCTTGTTTATTTGGATTTTGGTGCCGGCTTCTAGACACCAGGCTGTGGGCCAGGGTTCGTCTCTCACACCAGGCGATGCCATTTTGCCCTCTGGCTTGAGAGCTTTGTCTGAATCAGCTAAGTCAACATCCAGCTGTATCAGCGGAGGAAAATGTTGTTGAAATAACTCTGTGTTGCACTCTGGATATTCCATCAGAAAATGGGAAAGCGGAGAAATGTGTGTTGGTGAAAGTGTGGAGAGGGGTTCTGTGTTCAGCGAACGCTCAGTCTGAGGCACAATTTCATCAATCGAGTCAACATTTGAAACAGCCCCTCTTGCGGGTTCTTTGGCCGCAGATTTGGGCCTTTGCTGGAAAATCCTCTTCTGAAGAGAGTGTCAGTCTCTGCGACAGTCTGTCCTATGGAGTGTCTTCTTTATCCCCTGTACTGGTACTGTTTCAGAGACAAAGGTTGTTGATGTGGTGTTGATTATCATCAGTTTGTGATGGGGTATGTGGGGGTATGTGGTGGGGTTGCGGCACGATTGATGTTGATTTGGGGAGGGGGGCTTGTTTGCGAACTAGCCACAGTGGTGCTCTTTAACCGGGAGAAGTGATGGCACTCTTACCCTGACTTTTCCTCTGCCGACCTCTCGCAATAATTGGGTGTGATTAATTGATAAATGGGGTCAAATTGAAGATGCCGTCCCTCTCTCTCTCTCTCTCTCTCTCTCTCTCTCTCTCTCTCCCTCTCTGTTTCTCCCTCCCTCCCTCCCCCCCTCATCCTGGTGTTTTTTTCTTTCCCATATAATTCACCTTGTCTCAGCATGCTACATCTGCATAGGACCTTGGGGCAAAATGTTAAGTATGTGTAATTAGACGAGTGGGCGGAGGAGGGGGTGGAGGGCGGGATGGTGCTGTGGGGTGGGGGGTTCAGCCTGTGCTCTGGAGATGGGGGTTGGGGGTTGGGGGGGTTGACAGTTCCTCAAGTAAGACCGAGGAAAGCAAGTTGGAGTTGATCACAGATTTGCCCAATCACCTGCCGTCTTCAACAGAGCCAGGCAAGAAAACCTCGCCCTTCTCTAACTGCCTGTGTGTGTCGCCATGGCAGCACAACTCCCAGAGTTCCGATGGAGATTGGGGAGGGCCCCCTCTGCCTCAGGTTTGGAAGCAGGGCCGCCTTAGTGGTGTTGGGGTTGAATTGAGATGACCCTTCAGTCTCTCTGGGCTGTAAGGATAAGAAGTACTTTGCTGATCTGCCTGCATTTAAAACTGTCCAATGCAGTGGTCACCAGCCCTGTTCCTTAGAGATCTACAGTCCTGTAGGTTTTCAATCCAAGCAGAACACAGCAAACCTTCAGCAGCTGGAGATCTCCATGAGGGATGCCATATTAAGGTTGCAATGAAAACCTTTGGGAGGGTAGATAGCAATGAAGGTATTAGTTTCCACTGGTCTCCTGCAACATTGACTATGTGTCATTGAAAATGTGATGGAAATTTTAAGGTCTAAATTAGGCAGAATCTGCCCTATATGGCTAAGGATTTGGATGATTTGCCTCAGGAGAACCTTATGACACGAAACAAAAAGCCACTCCCCCCCCAAACTCACCCTTCACCCTTTCATGATTACCCCCGCCCCCAGCTTGAACACTGGCCAATAGCATTGCCTCGGCATTAGTGTGCACCGCCGCGCAGCAAACGTGTCATGTCAGATGAGCTTATCGGCTCCCACAAGTGCCCTTTTGGTCCCGCCGTCTTTAAACTTTAGACCCACAACAACCCCAAAGCCCTTTCTGTTACCCCCCCACTCCCCCAACTCCACAGGAGGGCATGCTTATCTAGGGGCCACACTCAAACTCGACCCCTGTGTAGGACCCTCCAGTCAACAAGCTGCGCCTGGAGCCGAACGCTCACGATAAGCCAGGCAGCTGACCCTCCGGAAACTTCTGAGGCACTGCTGTAATCCTCACCAAGATCAACCAGCTTTGTGCTTCTATGAAATGGCGGCATTAAAAGGCCGTGTGGCAATAATAATGATGTGAACGTTCTCATGTCCGACTTCTGATGGTTCCTTCAAAGGGAGCCAGCTCGCCGCCCCTCTGTAGTCCCCCACCGACCCGAAAGAAAGAACAAACTACCGGACGCAAATGCCATCGTTCTTTTCATTTCCCATTGTGTTTGAAATGCTGTGTTGAATTTCAGCTTTAATTAATTCAGGGGGTGACGAGAGATGTTTCTCTTTTTTTTCTCTCATCCCCTGTGTTCCCCCCCCCCCCCCCCCCCCGCTCACGCACCCTTGCACTCGGCGCTTAACATTATTTGTTTCTGTGCGACCCCTGATTTCACAGCACATTGCCTTTGTCTTTACAGAGAAGAAAGGCTGTTTGTTTGTTTTTTCTCCCTTTTTTGCTGACGATGGAAGAAACATTATCTGTTAAATAAATAATTCCCCACTTCCCTTTCTCCCCGTGTTTGCCAATTGTACATTTTAAAGGGGGGTGGATGGGCAGTTTGGGGGTGGAATGCTGATTAAATGGGAGCATGAAGGCACGTGCATGAACATAATTATTGTTATTATTATTATTCTCAAATTCTACCTTATCTGTGAAGTCTGAGGGAACAGATATTGTTTCACTTCATTTCAGTCGACTCGCAAGAGACTCTAGAGAAAGGGCCAAATAACTGATTAATTGTTTTGGAGTTTCAGAAAATTAACAGCAAAACAACTCAGTCAGATATCAGCCCAGTATTTCCCAAAAAATGCTTGTGTCGGATTGCTCATCCTCTTAGGTCTGCGCGTATTTAGAGCTACACTTCCACAAAGGGCCTGTAGGGGGAGTGGGTGCTATCCATGGTTCTGAAATCTTTCAGGCTGTCGGGGACAGTGCAGTACCGTCTAAATTTTGCACTAAAGAACTCAGAGCAGTGCACGACTGATCACACAGTGCACTGGCCAGGGCAGAATGAATTATCTGTGCTGCCATACTTTGTAGCCATGTCCACCAATTGCTACCTCTGTTGTTCTTTTTCGCAGATTGTCCTTTGGGTTCTTTGCGATGACGCATCTTTGCCATCCACCTTTAATCATCCTTATGGGAAAGTAAGAAGGAAGTGTAATAATGATGATGATGATAATAATAATAATAATAATAGTGCTTACACCTCTTGCCCTCTCTCCCACTCTTTCTCTCACTATCCCTCCAGCTCTCTCTCCCTCTCTCTCTCTCTCCCCTCTGTCTCTTTGTGACATTGGGGCAGCGTGATGTGTTCTCCAGTCCGCTCCCCTGTTACAGTGATTCATGGAACAGAATGGCCTTACATTCAAGCATCTGCTGTCTCTCCTCTGTCTGAGCGCTCACTCGCTTCAGTTATTCACTTTTATACTCCAGTATCAAAACTGCCTCATACCTGGCACATCACTAGAAACTTATGACTTTCACAATGTGATGTAACGCAGCTGATTTTCTTTTTCTCTGAATGAATAATGAATACATTCGCAGCTCAGGAGACTGGGGGGGCCTTCGTGACATGGATTTCAGTTGAACTGAAGTGCGAGCACATCGATGATAACATGTGCAGCGATGTGAAATTACGTTCACACTCCTGTCACTTAATCTTCTGGTGTTTAGCACTTTTCTCACGCTGATCATAAGTGGGGTTTCCTTTCTTTTGAAAAAATGGCAGCTAAAAGGTCAGACTCATCTATGAATATATTATGACAAACTGAAACACTGATCTGGTTTAATATCAGCACAGTAAACCACCACAACCTCAGTCCTGCCACTGGCCCACTCACCCCCAGCCCATTTTAGTGAGTTTGCATATATCTGGACAGGAATTTTTGACCACAGACTAATTTTTTTTCCGCAGAACATCTGTGCAATGTGGAGCACAACAGTGTTATTGGCTGGAAATATGAGGGACAGTAAAGATGTTTTTAAAGTTTTATCTTTACAAATCCCCTTAGTCAGCGCTCATACACACTTCTCGAAAACAAACATCTTGTTTAGCCTCGTAATTGCAGTTTCATCCCCACCACTGTACATCATATGAAAGTTAGTAGCACAGCATTTGTTGTTTACTCCTGTTTAAGTGTAAATGAGTATGAGAAGTGACAGTAGGCTTGTCAGTGAGGAGGGAGAGTTTAGTGATGACAGAAGGGAATGGCTGGGTTAGCAGCAGCACAAAGCCCTGCTCTGGCAGCAGTCCACGAGTTGAACACCGCAAAGGCGACATTTTGGCGGGACTCTTTCCGGCCTGACCTCAGAGTGACCTTCAAAGCACGACCTGGTCTTGACTCTCCTCCCCGCACAGCAGGGCCTGCACAAACCGCACGGTCGTTCAACAAGCTGCCCAATGATGTGCCTGACGGATCGCGAACACTTCGCCCTCCCCTCTTACGCAAATAACAGCGGTCAGAAAAAAGGTAATTAGTCAGGGAGAGAGGAGATGGAAGAGAGGAGGAGGGGAGGAGAAGGGAGGGGTGTCCCCTTTGGTTTAAGGTGTGGGGCTCCGGTTCAGCAGTTTATTAAAACCCTCTTCATTTTTCCTTGGTAATTAGAACAGGCGTGCAAGGCCTGGCCATCCCTGTGGTGATTTCTAAGGGCTTGTATCTCAGCTCCCTGTCTCTCCCTCGCTCTCTCCCTCCCAAACCCCTCTCTCCTCCTCCTGTCTCTCCCTCCCTCTCTCCCTCCCAAACCCCTCTCTCCTCCTCCTGTCCCTCCCCCCTCTCTCCATACCTCACCCTCCCTCTTCCTCTCTGCATCTCCCTCCCTCTCTCGTCCCTCTCTCCCTTTCAAATTCCTCTCTCCTCCTGTCCCTCCCTCCCTCTCTCATTCTCCCCCTCCCTCCCCATCCCTTTATCTTTGCCTTTCCCTCCTCCTCCCCTTCTGTCTTCCATATCTCCTGCTCCCCTCTCCCTCCTTTTCTTTCACTCTCCCTCCCTTCTCCCTCTCTGCCTCTTCTTCCCTCTCTCTCTCGTCCCTCCTTCACTTATCCTTTCTCCATCCCTTCCTCCCCCCCCCCCCTTCCTTTCCCTTTCCCCTCATTCCCCCCCCCCCCCTGGTCTTCCGTGAGCTGACAGCTCAATCTTAATGTTTACATATCACATCTTCTTCCAGTCATCTTGAGCGCATAACATCTCGCCCTATCTGCATGTCTCGCTATCTCCTGTAGGCTTTGTTCTGCTTCCTTTTGCTGTGTGTCTCACCTTGCTCTGATAGTATCTCAGGACGTCTAACTCCTGTCAAGAACTTCCTCTCGCTGTTTCTCACGCCTGTATTTTTGCTACTCGTTGTGTTTATGACGATAAGAACATTTCTGTCTGTCTGGAGCTGACGAGGGTGGGGGGGGGGGGGTTTGTTGGGCACCGTGATCATTGCAAAAACAAGTGTTTTTGTCTCAAAATGAATTCTAATAATGCTTAAGATCTTGATTAATTGAAGTGGAAAATATTAGCTTGTCTTGAGTTACTCTTTGCTTGACAAGTTAAATTTTCTTGCCCAATGCCCCAAATCTTGTAAATCAAAATATATCATTTCACTGGCATATTTTAGTCATATGTAGCGAAAATGAAATCACCGTGGTGATGCCGCTCTGCTTCCTTCCTGTCTCTTGAAGGATTCGCTTAGAGCTCTGAGACGCATGAGCCTCTGCATGCTGTCAATATTGAGATGTTTCCGTGGGAACTCTGATAGTGCCCCGCCCCCTCATCAGTCTTCTTCCCAGAATTCCATTAGTCACTATTAAGTGACCAAGCTTGGAAGCACTGATCAGTGCGGGCATTCTGTCTTATGGCCGTTTCACACCAAAGACGGAACGGAAAACGAAACAAAAATGCACCTATGAAAAAGACTTGTACCCACGTATCTCTATAAGCTTGTCCACACCAATTCCGAAACTTTCCTGTTTTGCCGTCAACGAGTATTCCGCAATTCTGCTTTGTTTTTTTTTGTTCCATCTTTGCTGTGAAACGGCCTTTAGGCCAGTGTACTGCGGAGGCGGCTATTGCTATTCATTTCTGCCAAAGTTTCCATCATTGCTTCTCATTTCAACCCTTTATCTTTCCAGTGCTTTCTCTGTCGGTTGCCCATGATCTGTATCTATGTGTCATTCTGTGTTTCTGTCTAACTTGGGAATATCTCTCTCCTCCCATGTAACTGAGAGTCGCAGAGCCAAAATGGAGGCTGATGCAAACTGACCAATTGAGGGATTCAGTGTCAACAGCCTGACAAGCTCCACTAGTTATTTTAATGCTGAGCTATAAAAGGTCTTTCTCCTTCTCTCTCTCCTTCTCTCTCAATCTTTCAATCTCTCCAACTCTCACTCTCCATCTCTATCTCCACGTCTCTCTCAATCTCTCTCTCCCTGTGCTTTGATCTCAAACTCTGCCTCTCTCTTTCTCTATCTTATTCATTTTCTGTCTGTTTCTCTTTTTCCATCTCTCTCTCTCTCCCCCTCTCTCTCATCATTTCTCAATCACCCCGGCATCTTGCTGGTAAGGAAGCAGAAAGCTGAGCAGTGTAGCTCTAACATCACTAACACCCCAGTGAGAATCTGCCAGTTCCACTATCACTCCTATATCACAGTCTTCTCTCCAATCCCTATGGAACGGAGAGAATCATAGTGCCTAGCACATGGCTTTTTTATTCTTAAAAATTATGTACAGTGCATGTGAGATGCCTTCATGTCCCTGTTCAGTGTTTCTGGGAACAGCAAACACGGTCCCTCCGGAGACGCTGGGCTGAACGCACCCAAGCAATTTTAAAGTCGCTACGCTCAATACTGCGCTAGGGAAGGAGCTGCAGGTACCCAAAAGAAATCTGTGGTCCGACAAAAATAAATTCACAAAACTGTAGAATGGAAATGTGCCAGGGTCCGTCTGGGATATTTTTCTGCTGTGCACATAAACAGAGGTTCCGTTAAGGGAAAACTCAGATTCGTACTGCTGGGAAGTTTCCGGAATACAAAGGAGAGAGTGAGGTTCTACCGGTGACAGGGATTATGTAGGTTTTTATGGTGATCGGGCATTTTGGGGAGTGGCGAAGAGGTTATAAGGGGGTATAGGGGGCGACAGTGCACCCCACTCACCTCTGGCAGTGCATGGGACATAGTTTAGTGAGTGAAGACATATTGCGTGGAGTGAACTATGTCTGACTGGTGTGCTGATGGTGAGACCGTTGTGGTTTCTCGTACACTTAAAGGTCCCCTATTATGCCACCAGGTGCACAGCTAATTAGCCATTATTATGAGCCAGTTCAAAGTCTCCCCTACTTGACATCACAAGGGGGAGTGACCACCCAGAATAATGAAATCTGATTGACTGCTTGGCTGAAGGTAATCAGTTCTTCTTGCCTCTGGTTAGTTACTTCCCCATGTGATGTCAAGAGGGGAAAAGATTTTGAAATGGCTTGTAATAACTAATTAGCTGTGCACCTGGTGACATAATAGGGGACCTTGAAAACTGCCAAACTCCAGTTTTGTGTGTTATGGGGAAGGGCAAAGCTCTCTGACACATCAGCTTTACTCTATTGTGGACCCTGTTGGCAAGGCTGCTTTAGGAGCTGCAGCCCCAGACCCTGGCCACTAGGGGGCACCATGCCTTGATCCTGATTTACAGTAACCTCAGTCAACTAACATTAGTGGGGCTACATGGTTCATAAAGGATTGTCCTTTTGCATTATTCATTGTTCTCTTTTGAGACAAAGAACAGTCAGAGCCACTGGCTAATCAAATGGGCTACTATGCTAGCTTTAATACATGTTTAAGTGAGGGTTAAAGTCAGCAGATAGTATGAAAGCATAAGGCAGAATTGGAGTCTTCAGCCGGGAAAGCAGACACGGAAAGAACTGTTCCAATACACGACTATTAAAGCAGGTGTATTGACTCTGTAACTTTATGTCTCTTGAAAATTGTTTCCGTATTGCATAGCTGCTCCAGTGTTCCAATATGCTAACTTAAGTTTCTACTCTCCATATGATACTTTATCTGAATTGTACACATAGCACAATGAAATGGCTTGACTGTGGCCAGTTTGCATAGAGACAGGACATCTTCAGATCCCTTGTTTCTTTGACATTGCGGCGCTCTAACACAAGTAAAATAAACATCCCATACTCACACTCCAATTCTGTCTCCGTAGCCAAAAGCCAAGCAAAACAATAACTGCGAGCTTTACCTCAGTCTGTGTTGATGCATGGGCTTGCAAAAAGGGCAGGACAACAGTGAACTTTAAAGCCTAAGCTAAGTAGTTATGAACCCTGAGTAAGGTCAGGCTACAAGAGCCAGAGGCCCGCGGTCCTGCTGAGGGACGCAGTCCTATAACTTTAAAGTTATTTCATGGTGCAGAAATTGTTTGGAAACTCTAGGCTAATCTCATGTATCAGTTTGTTTACCTTGTATGTGACTTCACTGTAGCCCAAGGTGTCAAGTGTTGGTCTGACGGGATCTATTATGCTGTGATGTTACGTCAGCATCAATTGTTGTAAATTTCGCTTTAGCAATTAATATATCAGTGAGATAACATGGCTCTGAAGGGGGCCCCAAAGACAGTGATTGCCCTTGGGCCTTGAAAATCTTAGCGTGGCCCTGCCTGCTGGGGTCTAATGACAGAACTGAAAAACAGCTTCGGGCTGAAATTCATGTGGCTGAACCAACTTAGTAGGTAAACAAAAACAAATTCTAGTCTCCCTGCGAGAAATGTGTGTTTTATCCCATGTAAATCCCCTGATTTATGGCTTGATCAATTGTAAAAAGTAAAAAAAGAACACATTTTGCACATTATTTGTGAGCATGTCTACCTTAGAGAACCAAAGACTTTGAGTATTTACTTTGTTCGAGGTAAAAAAAGTTCAGCGTATTGTTTAATGGGTATGCTGGTGTCGAGTTAGAAAAATCCACTATAATGTCGGTATTCAAACCAATTATCCTTCTTTTTGAATTATAAATAAATACTAATGCTGCTTGTTTTCTATACAAACCCAGGTTTTGCAAATAGTAAGTGATGTCAGTACTTGTGAATCCGTTTATGAAGAGTATAAATTGCAGGACTCCGAGTTGAATGAATAAATGTTTTCTGAATAGGTAAATGTTGCCTGAATCCCACACATTGTTTTAATACACCCTCCTGCCACGCTAAGCATATTCACATCTGAAAAATGCATATTGTAACCTTGTGTGGAGTTTTCTGACAGCCCTTGCTTCCTTAATAATGCATTTATTACCAGTCGTTAGCTCTGGACCGGTCGTTGTATATATCAGTGATTTGTAATGCCCTTACTAATGCTGTATTAAGCATTTATAAGCAGGTCGTAATTTTATGTTTGCGCATCCTGGCAATTCTTTTTTCAGATCTTTACGACCAACCCCACCTCACCCCCCCCATCCCCAATTTCAGTTTATTGTGGTGCCTGCCTTCCTCGTCCGACAGTTTTGAGCTGTTGTTTCTTTTTAATTAAACTTGGAGGGGAAAAGCTATTAATTTGCAGCTTCTATCAACGGCTTTCACTGGTGTCTGGGATTAGCTGCGTGCTGTGTGGCTATGCATACGCGAATAGGCGTCCAGTCATTTCAATTCAGTAATGCTTTATTAGCATGACTGTATATAAACAATATTGTCAAAGCAATTGACAACAAAATTGTTAACAATGATACATGAGGCTTATGATTAGCATGCTGGAAGAAAATACTCTTGGGCAAGAATAATAATAATAAATTGATAAATAAGGAAAGGTAAACCTCTGTGAGCAGGCTGGCTGTTTTTTATTTTTATTATTTTGAAATGCGGAGAACACTGCCTCGGGTTACGCCGGAGCTGATAAGATTCGGAGCACAGAGTGCAAATGGAATTTGATTATTTTCCGCGGAGTTTCCTTTCGGCAGGGCAGATGGCGAGCAGGGACGTAACGAAGGCCAAATCGTCTGGGATACGGGATGATCACGGAGCGTTTGACCCCACACCGCACCGTCTCTCTCTCTCTCGCTTCTTCGCTCCCACTCGCCGGACGCTGATTGACAGGGAGACGGCGGTAGAGGTCAGAGGTCGAGAGTGGAGATAAACAGTGCTGTGATTTGCTCCGATTCGCGTTACCAGCCCTGTCCCCCCAGGGCGAACACATACACACACCCCTGTACCAGACAAGTGTGATCTATGGCAACAGGCGAAGATTGATTTAGCACGTCTCAGAGCATGGCTGGTTCACAGATAAACACAGCTCGCTCTCCGTCTCCCTCATTCACTCTGTCCGCATTGTCTCTCTCTTCCAAACCTCTCTCCATCTCTCTCACTCTCTCTCCCTGTCTCTCTCTACACTTCTCCAAATCCTCCCTCCATCTCTCTCACTGGCTTTCCCTGTCTCTCTCTACTCTCCTCCAAACCTCTCCATCTCTCCCACTCTTTCTCTGTCTCTCTACTCTCCTCCATACCTCTCATCATCTCTCTCACTCTCTCCCTGTCTCTCTCTTCTCTTCTCCAGATCCTCTGTCTCTTTTTTCTCTTTCCCTGTCTCTCTCTCTACACTTCTCCAAACCTCTCTCCATCTCTCTCACTCTCTTTCCCTGTCTCTCTCTCTACACTTCTCCAAACCTCCCCCCATCTGTCTCACTCTCTTTCCCTGTCTCTCTCTACACTTCTCCAAACCTCCCCCCCCCATCTGTCTCACTCACTTTCCCTGTCTCTCTCTGCACTTCTCTTCTCCAAATCCTCTCTCCATCTCTCTCCCCCCTCTGCGTGTCTCTCTCTGTCTTTTCTGCAGATCTCCACCTCTTGTCCAAACCCTCTTTCTCTCTTGCGCTCTCTCTCTTTGCTCCCAACCCTCTCTCATCTCTCACTCTGTTTGCTCCTTCTCTCCTCTCCCTTTCAACCTCTCTCTCTCTGTCCCACTCTCTTCTTGTTCTGGCACTCAGTATCTTACTCCTTTCTATTCTCTTTCTCATCTGTATCTCTCTCTCTCTGTATCACATTCACCCTCTCTCTTCTGCTCATTTCCATTAAAGAAGACAGCCCTCTCAGCCACACGAGGCGAGAGAAGACAAAACAAATCACGCTAAGTACCCGACTCGCCCCCATACCAAAGCCCCCCCCACCCCACCCCTCCAACATGCCGATATAATAGCCCTTGCTGCTGGGATACAGACAGGCTGTGTGATTGTGTTGAGACTGGTGAAGCCTGTGACACAATCAAATAACTGAATCGCTGGAAGTACTTCCAAGTATTATAACTGGTTCCACTCAACAGCTGAGTTAAATAAACTAGACTTAGAAGTTACCTCGCAGTTACTCCATACTGTTATGTAATTGATCCAATATAACCAGTTGACATAACATTTCTAAGCAAATAACCGAATCCAGTACTTGATTTTCGTAGTGCAAAGGTGGGCATTGCCTGCAGGTGTGTAGGGATGGGTTTGGGTATGTCCTGGATCTTAAACAGGGGAATATATCATCCAGTCAGAAACGAGGCCTATCTCTCCAGTGACTTACCTGGTTAAAGTTTCATTGGTTGTAATAAAAGCAGAGGGGAGAATGGCCCCGCCGAGGCCCCCTGTATCGTTGGCATCACGGGCCGGTGGGCTCCGCTCCTGCTCTGAAGGCCGGCCAGATGTCTGTTCGCGCAAACCCTTGCTGACGAGTCGCTGGCTTCGTTAACGATCTACTTGAGCGAGACTTGAAGTCCCTGCGTCCTATTCTGTCAAGTCTGCAGGTTGGCACCTGGCTTGGAGGGCGATGAAGGGGGGGGATAAAATGGCGGGGGCCTCCTTTGCTCTTTGCGTGGGATGGAGGGACTGAACGCTGCGTTTTGCCGAGCCGGGGGGGCTGTTGTCACCCCCTGGGGCTCGTAAAACTGCATTTGGCTATGCAGGCAGATGCTGCCGACAGCTGTCTACAGAAAGCTAGTCATTGTTACATTTCCCTCGTCTCAAATCTCGTACGCCTCATCTCTACACCTCCTCCAGTCTGTCTCTGCAGCCACATCTCCCCATAGTAACATGGACTCTGTTTAGGTGTGTTACTGGCATTGTAACCTCTGAGTCTGTGTGGGTCTCCTGGCCTGTAATACTGAGAGGACAGGATTTTTATCTATGGTGGTTTCCTTGGCAGTTTAATGTTGAACAAAAGCAATGACAAAAATTTTGCACACTCACAGTCCCCTCTTGTGTGTTGCTGTTTGGCAACATAGAGTAATCCACCATCATATGGTGTACAAATGTAGAAGCACACAGAGACCCACACACACACACGCGGCACACACACACACACACACACACACACACACACACACAACACTCACTCTCTCACGCGCAGACAAACACACTCACTCTCACACACACGCGTACAGACAAACACACTCACACTAACACTCATACACACAGACACACACACACACACAAAAGTGGAAGGAAGCATGCACACTTCAGTCTCCTACATCAGTACACTAACACTCCTCGAATATGAAATAATTTTTCACAGTCCCTTTCTTCAGGCAGTCAGCAGCCCTATCTTTAACAGTGAAACAGCTAAGCGTTTGGGTTATTTACTGAGTGTGGTGTTTTTCTTAGCCGAAGCACAAGATGTGAAGCTAGCAGTTTGAGCACATTCAGCTTTGTACAGCAGCCTATTGTTTATGAAACAGGAGACGTGCTTTAAGTCTGGAAAGGTTATGTGTTTTATCTCCTGATGAACCAACCTGAGCTTCTAATCAGACTGCACTCCCAGCCCAGAGAGAGAAAATGAAAAGGCCCTCCGGATCAATATTGGGGTACCCCGTAATGACTGCAGCGCTGGCTGAGCCAGAGCCCCATTATGGCGCTAAGCAGGTGTCTCTTCGCAGCTGCTAATGGCTTATCTGACGAGCCGAAGGCCCCTGAAATAAAGCAGCTGAAAAAACCCCTTGGTGCTGACGCTGCAGCTGCTACATGTCTCTGCGACATGCGGAAACAGAGCCGTAATGGGGCCCATGCGGCTTTCAGCTCTGGGAGCGCATCAGCATGTTTGCCACGGGGAAACAAAGCATAGAGGTTTTGAGTTCCTCCATTTGTCCTGTACAGTAAGAGGCTATCACTTTGACTGGACCCCCCTCATTTGCACATTTTAGGGCTAAGTGCAAAGGTCATGGGTCATTCTTTTTGAAAGACGCTCAAAAAATTAGCCCTGGTATTAAATGCCAGAACCTGTTCTTGCACTAGGGAAAAAATATGTAGCCACTGTGGCTAAAGTCAGAAAAAATTGTTTTGCAACAAGTAGCCACAATGTTGGTGTTCCGCACATAAAATTTTTTTAAGAAGAAATGTCATGTGTAGGTTCCACATCTGTGCTCTGAAAAATAATAATAATAATAATAATAATAATAATATCCTGACATTCATGTAAAAGTTCCCACATGTGGGCCAGGTTTGCTCATAAAATTTCTGGTAAATTCTTAAGACTTGCAAATTAATAAAAATGCAAGAGGGGCATCATCATATAGTTTAACAGGCATTTTTTGCTTACCATTACCTTTGTAAAATATTTAACATTAAAATAAAATCATACAGGAAGGAAGTGACTTGTCAATGATCGAACGTAATAATAATAATGACTACTCACTCGTTGTATGAGTATCAAAAACACACGTTGTTCAAGTCTACAGAAGGCTCTGTTTACAGCAGTGACGTGCCGTCAGAGGTCAATTAGGATAGGCAGAATCCTCTCCGTTAAACAAACAATAACTCTATTACTTTTCTTGATTAGCAATCTGAGGATTGATTAACTAATTTACAAGACTAAACGGCAGAATGGCGCGCCAGTTCCATCCACGACATTATTGCTCAGTGCATCGAACTTTAAATGCTCACGAGACAGCAAGTTTGTTCATATTTGCTGAGAGGAAGCTAACGCAATGCCATTAACAAATAGTAAAACCTTTCTTATGCGGCGTTCAATGTGTGGTCAATACTTTTACGATAATATTTCCCCCCTTAAACACGTACTTTTTAATGCCATTTTTTTTTAAAATAGGGAGTTTATTTTCAGTCTTTTTTCATAGTCCGATAAGCAAAAGATCAAAACAATATACGGAATTACCGAGAGAGTTGAAATTTTTTCCTAATTAATTATTAAGATTTACTTCCTTGCAGTCTCGAATCAAAGCATAAAGGTAAATTAATCTTTTTGTCACTATCACCTCTTAATCATTACAGGCTTAATTTACCAGAAAAGAAGGTCAAATTGATTGATTGACAATCAGGCATAGTACGTGAAAACAGGTTGACAAAATCTAGCAATAAAAAAGGAGAAGTCACTGCCTACCCTGACCGCACGCCCCTGGTTTACAGGTATGGCATTGTACATCAAAGTTGAAGTTTTGCAGAATTTGTATGCATAAAATGACCTTATTTTATGTAATATCTCATCCCAATCTTCTGTTATAACTTCTAAATATTCGATCATTCATCTACACATGTGGACTTGTCGCACGCCGTGGAGGAAATGGAGCGAATGAGACAAAAATACCGTGCTCTTCTGATTGGACAAAATGTTTGGAAATGCTGAGGTCGGGTGTACTCGGATGCGCTCTTCCGAAAAGGAGGCACATTTGCTTTTCCTTGTTTATCGCTCAAAGAAAAGCTGCAAAAAGCTTTTTTCAGTAGATTTTAGCTTCGCCACAGTGGCTAAACAGGCTAAAAAAGCCATCGCCATACAGAATATGGCTGCGCCTATGGCGATGTGGCGATTGGCTAGCGCAAGCACAGAGAACTGTTTGTTTCCAGGACAACTTTTCCTACAGGAAGTGATGTCACCATCAGAAAAACACGTGATCATCTGTGGTTGTAGTAATTTGGCTCTATCTTGGACTGGGAAGTGTGTTTTTTGTGTGATGTGGCTAAAATGTGTTTGAAAGCCACAGCTGGTCTGCCCCTTAAAATTAAGGGTGCAGTAAACAAAATGTCACTTTTCATGACTTCACAGAACATGATGACAGCAAATAAAACTCCGCTCCTTGTTTGCTGTGTTTCCACAATTTCCTAATTTTACACAATTTATCTGCACTGTTGCTGGTAAAATACAGTGACTGGGAAAAATGAGACCAGTCCTGCCTCTTCCAAAGTATTTTTAGAGTTGCCTTGGAATCAGATGTCTTTATCGATGCCGTTCACTGGCCAAATATGTGACAAACTTTGAAATAACGACAGCAAAATCCCATCTGTTTCATTTTTTCACCTTTTGGAAAGAACAGGCACCGTTTGTTTTTCTCAAGGCTCAGTCCTGCTGTGGTCTATCCATGCAGCTCCAACCATGAGATGGTTCTGATCCGCTCTTGTCCCCAGGGATAGGATTAAACTCTGGGAAAATTGGGCCGTCGGCCCACCATGAGGGTCAGGTTGGGACAGCCCTTCCTCTGCTACAGTGTTAGCCCTGCTAACTGTTAGATGCTGCGGCCCACTTTGAGCAACTTTTCTTTTTTTACTTTACGATAATGATGCGGTCTCTCTCTGAATTTTTATGCGATCGCTTCTGCGGCAACTAAACCCAAAAACACCCAGCCGTAATACTTGATTTTTACGGCTTTCAAATAAAAGAAGAAAAAAAGGAGCCGGGTAAATCAGTGCGACTCCTCCTGGTTTCAGCTCCGGGGGCTCGTCGGGAATGCCATGGGTGTAATGGAGCGGTATTCCGGTGTCTTCTTTCATTAGACACTGCGAGCGGTTTTTCAAAGCTGCCTGTCTCGGGGGAGAGGCTGCCATTAGAGTCATGGTTTTACAGACAAACACGTTTGCAGCTTTGCAGCAGAAACGCTGAGGTCAGTGACCGGCCCCTCTGCTCAGGCCCTGTGCTGAATTAGACGCATATCCATAAAGCATTTTTGAGTTGGAGTGCTGACCTGGGATCAGTTTTGCCTCTGAGCTCATAATGGATAAGAGTAGGCAATGTACTCGAGAAAACTACCCTTGGATCATCACTTCTGTTCTGAGAGGTTTCATGATTGGGGAGGGAGGGGTCATGCGTGAGGGGGTGGTAATGTTTGAGTACGGAGGTTAGTAGTCCTCTAAGAGAGAACTTTACCACTGTGCTGTAAAATATTAGGGCATACGGACAGGTGAGAAAGGAAAAAAAACCTGAATAAATGCGTAGACAGACATAACAAACGCAGATGCATCTGTTCATTTTCCTGGCATGGTTTTGGTCCACTCGTCCTCTTAAAGGGACACTTTGCCGTTTTTCTACCTTATCTCCATCTGTCTGTGTTGAGGATATAGTGTGAAAAACGCATGCGGTTTTTGCTAATGTTCCTCTGTCTCTGGGAGTCTGCAACATCTGTGTTACTTCCCCCTCCAGAGCCATCATTTGACTAATACAGTGACGTAGTTGGAGGTAACGACAAGAACTACAAGCTATTTCAGCTCGGATCTCTAGTCTGCTTCTGGAGATCCAGGGGTTATCCTCCAGATGCTGCTCAAAACCAAATCTCCTTTTTGGCTTCACTTGTATTGCAAACTGTCTAGCTACGTTTCCAACAGAAGAAATGGCACCCCAAAATAAGAGTGTAGAGGATGTTATTGACAAGGACACATTTTATGGAATGCTTGTTAGCAAGATGACATGCCTTCTACCACGTTTTGTTTTAATCAGCTGCTGAAGTTTTCATCAGCTCGCAGTTATAGCAGACTGGAGCAAGCTAGCTCACGGAAAATTTCACTGGCCTTTTTGGCGAAATGATGCTACTATCAGCTTTATTTCTGTCAAGTAAAGTTAACATTAGCTTACAGCTGTAATTTCAGTTAGCTGGAACTAGCTAATAATTGGAATAATTTGCCAGCACACCATTGTAAGATTATTGCTTTTACATGTTAGAAAAAAAGCTAATGTTACCTGGCTAGCTTTCTCTTGTCGTTACTTGTGCAGCTTGGGTTTCAAGGGCAAAATTGAGTCCTGACTGAAGTCTCTTGCTGTGGCCATCTGACAGAAAAATAGGGGTATGGTTGCATCGTTCAGAATTTGTTTTGGAGGATGACCCAGTAACTGCGACCGAGATCTTTTTGGTAGTCCTCAAGACAAAAATGCCCTCTCGTACATTTGAATACTTATTTGCTGGTGTATCTAATTTTTATGTCATGTTTGCAATGGCAAGCCATTCTATCACCTGTACTGTATTTGCAGGTAAAGGGTAAAAAAATATATCTCCAGCTTTGGCCTTTTTGTGGCCTTTGCGTAGAATGAACTGTCGGTATTATCATCATGACCAGTCCTTTTCGCCGCAACGTGAATATGCTATGACAGCTATATGTCACAGATCCATATGGGCTTGAACGTGTGTCTGGAGTAGTAAGCTATTGCAATGCATTGCGGCAGTTGTTATTTTTACAGCAAAAGCAAAGGGAAACAATGAGAGTCATTAATACGCGAATATCTCAAGTTGCTGTGGGAAAATGTGTATAGTTTATGTGTGGGTTATTTATGGAGAGCCTACACTTTGAAACAACGTATGGATTAATTATCAGTGAAATGCCCCTACAGAGGTGGAACAGTCACTGCAAGTCAATGCAGAGTTATTCTGTGTTATCACCTTTATATCCTGTGATTAGCCATTCCTATACCACGATCGGAGTGGTCTTTTCCAGGATGACAATGACCCAAACCCCGCAGGGCACAGGGGTCTTTGAATGGTTTTATGAGTGTGAAAATGATTGTAAGCATGCACCACCCCCTTCACAATCACCAGACCTCAAGTGAACAGGGAGATTTAAGAACAATGTGTATGTGAGACAGTGCTAGTTGTCAACATCATCAAAACACAGAATGAAAGAATATCTCATAGACTAAAGGCACTTCATCCCTCCAGTAAAGTTTTACGCTTGTAGACTCAGTGCCGAGGCTTGTTTCGGCTGATCTGGCAGCGTGTAGAGGCCCTAAGCCTTCCTATGACTGTTTATGTTGATTCTTCCTTAAATTTATCACCTGTCTGTATGAGGCCTTCCAGGCCCCTCATTTCAGCACTTCAATGCCTCCTTTGACTTTGTTAGCTGTCTCTATGGTGAGGTTGAGGTTGCGAACAGAGTGAAATGTCTCTGAAAAAAATGTACATATTCGCTTGCATAGAAGCTTAGAAAATTGGATTGTATTTGTAGAATCAGACTTTTATAGCGTATTATCTTTCTGTTAGCTTTCTTTTTCTCTCTTCCTCCATCCCTCCCTATCTGTCTCTCTTTTTCTCTATTTTGATTCCTGTTTCTGTCCCTTTATTTCTCCATCCCTATCTATCTCAGTCCCTTTCTCTCTGCAACCCTCTCTCAGTCTCTCTGTTTCCCTCTCTCTCTCTCTCTCTCTCTCTCTCTATGGCTTAGATGAGACATTTAAACAACACGTTTCTGTCCTTAGCAGGAGCAGCCTGACACCCCTCACGTTCAGAGAGGATGGCGCGGGGCTCGTTTGTGAAGGGACATAGAGATATGGTGCCATCGTTCAGTCAGGAAAGAGGATGTGCACATTAGAGCCATAGCACGTTAGCACCTCAGCACAGTACTGCTTTAGCATGTTAGTTCCTTTGGCGCTTTGTTACCTCCGTGATGCACATTTGAGTGTTTGCACCAAAGCACATTGGCACATCTGCTCATGACTGCCTTAGCACGTTAGCTCCTCAGGCTTTTAGCAGTTAGCTCTATTGCATGCTACAGCCTGAGAATGTTAGCTGGAAAGCATGTTGCACCCTAACAGTGTGAGCACCATAGCATGATGGCTCAGTTGGTCCGTGCGGAGATCGGGCTGTCCGCTGTCAGAGGCAGGCTTCCTGCTTGCATTAGCGCTGTGATTGAAAGTTTGGAGGGACAGCAGGGCTGGCTGAAGGAGCTCATAAAGAGAGTTATTTGGCCGAGCCTGAGCTGCGTGAACAGCCGTGCATCATCAATCACGCGGCATAATTTCATTTATTTATTTATATATTTATATGTGTGAGACAGGGGAAACCAATCAACGTCTTTGAGATTCGGCCCCCGGTTGGAAGAGAAATTCTACTCCTCTACATCTGCCGTGCGGCCCTTACGAACAGCGTTTTGTCTGTGTGTGTGTGTGTTTGTGTGTGTGTGCTTGTGTGCGTGTGTTGTGTGTGTGTGTGTGTGTTTGTGGGTGTGGAAGTGGGTGCATAATTGTGTGTGTATGTATCCATATGTGTTGGTGAGCTTGCGTATGCATTCTAATGCATATTTGTTTGTTTGTTTGTTTACTGATGCTTTTTATTTATCTTTTTATTTATTTAAATGCGTTTCTTTATGTGTATGTGAGTGTGTGTGTGTGCATGTTAGAGCTTGAGTGCATACGAGTGCGTATGTGAGTGTGTTTACTCTCCAGGTTGTTTTCTTCCTGTGTAGGTAATTGCATCTTCTCTTTTATTAGCTGTGGGGTGGAAGTAATCCAGTGCAGCTGTTCTTTGATAGCGTGAGTGTTGGTATTACGGTCAAGACCTTGGACTACCTTTTAAAGTAGGGTGCCGAGGGTCACATGACCCTGCCTTTATCTCACCGTGGACTTTGGTGCTACCTCCACAGGTGTGAGTAGATCTACATGGTTTGTTGTTTATTTGAATGTTATGCCTCAAACTTTCATTTTGATGATGTTCACTTCAGTGAATTCAAGATAGGATTATTTATTTGCATACAATGTCAGCTTAAAGAAAAAAGCTAATTTTAGCTTTGGAAAATACTTTTGCCCTCAGGCAAGATGTATTCATGGGTGTGAGGGGGCTGTAGCACGATGGGTTATCCGTCAGACTGCGCAATTACATTGATGTTGTAATTTGCAAAGCCTATCATGATGATGATGATTATGATGATGATGATTATTATTATTATTTTTATTATTACCCCCACCAAGGAGGTTTTGTTTTCAGTTTGGTTTGTTTCTTGCCAAAATTTTCGATTTCGACAAGTGTTGTAGTCAGTTGGGTTTGTTTGCTCACTTGTATCTGCTAAATTGCTATGCATTGGATTATTAATAGGCATTGGGTCATAGCTAAAAATGGCTACAACTTGGCGACCTCACCCGAAGGTCATGGTCAAAGTCACTGAAAAACCGTAAATCAATTTTCATTAGGAAATTTCCTCAAAAATGGTCATATTGACTTGGAACTTGGCTTATGATATTCAGTACTGAATTGCCTTATTTTCATTCTACTTAACAAACCTTTGGTTATCTCTTAGTCGATGCGATTGATTCTTTTGCCTGTTTGTCTGTTTTTTGTTTTTTTTTTTTTTTGTACGGAAAAATTAATGGCCCAAATTTTGTGAAACTTGGTGGAAGGGTGTAGCATGGGCCGTGGAAGAACCCATTAAATTTTAAAATGGGCCACTTTCCATGTTCCATTATGTAGTTGTCACTATGGCATCAGTGTGGGACCCACTGCAGCAGTCAGCCCACTAAGCGGGAAACACTTCCTTTGGCTCCATCAACCACAGGCCAAGTTAGACCCCCACACCCCCATGGTCCCACCCCAACACCCACTACATCTGGTCATTATGGCACATATCATGCAGTCATAGTGCTTTAGTCCAAACTGACCTTCAGTTGATTAGACTGAGCGGGCACTATTCTACTGAGTCTAATGTCAAGTGCTTCAAGCAGGGGCCCAGGAGCTGCACTGATTCACTGCCAGCCTTCTACTTCCCAGTCCAGTGCCATTACTGCAAGGCTAACAGCTGCCCAAGCACAGTGTTTTGTTATGTCCTGGCAGTTACCTGGAGTCATGGCTGACATACCTTCTCCCTGCCCTTTCCCTCCCCTCGGGAAGCTTTCCTTGTTGAGTTGTTAGTAGGTGTCGTGTCAGTGTTCCTGCGCTGCAGCTGTGTTGAGGTTCGATTTTTTTGCCATCATCTACATTGTTGGCATATTCATCACAGTGCCTGATATTAGTCACTAGCTTCCATTGTATTCATGAACGATGACTGAACTGTTGTCCTGACTCTCTGTGTGTCCTGTTCCTTTAACGGTGTGTGTGTGTGTGTGTGTGTGTGTGTGTGTGTGTGTGTGTGTGTGTGTGTGTGTGTGTGTGTGTGCGTGCGTGTGTGTGCAAGCGTGCGTGTGTGCATGTGTGTGTGAGTGTTTCTGTGTCTGTGTGTCTCTGTATATGTATCTGTATGTGTTTACATGAGTGTGCTTTAGTTTAGTGCAGTATTTGTTCTCTTTACATATGTCTCACAACTCTGATTATTTTTTACCCCTCCTCCTCTTTCTGTCTGGGTGCGAATTAGCTCTTACTCCCTCTGCATGCTTCATATGCATGTTCTGGGATGAGGCCAACGCATTCAACCCCTGAAATCCTCAGCTGCGATCTCATACTACTTTATGTGGGAAAGTCTGCCCCTAGTGGCCAACTTTGGTACACATGTGAACACGCTCAGTGGGCGAATTACTCCCATGGGTGGCTTGTGTAATGGCTTCCTGGGGATAATTGCGGTTTCCATGGCAGAGACAGGGTGCCCCTTTCTCCTTTGTCTCGCTCTGTCTCTCTCATTTTCCCTCTCCTGATGAGCACCGGCTGTGCCAAGTGGTACAGCACCTGATTGGTTAAGGCTCATCACTCTAAATAACCAATGAACAGATGCATTTTATCACTCTAAATACCCAATCATCTGATGGGTTTCATCACTCTAAATTACCAATCAACTGATGAGTTTCATCGCCAATCAACGGACACGTATCATCACTCTAAATAACTAGACAAGTTTCGACACTAAATAACTGTTCGACAGTCACAGTTCATCATGTGAAATAAATAATCAACAGATATATATATATCTTCCCTCAGAGTAACCAATCAATACAGTGGATGTGTTCATCATTACACATAAGCAATCATGGATGCTCTTTCATCAGCCCAAATAACCAATCTTGAATCTTGTTTGGTCGCACTGAATGACGAATCAACAGTTGTCTTTTTTTTTACTGGCTATAATAGCTTCAAGAGTGCTTCAGAGATGACAGGGTAGCACTGAGAAATTATTGATTGGACGAACAGCAGACGCGGTCTTCACAAGCCCTGTGGCATGCCGTCAATCACCGGCCGATTTTTAAGCCAAACTTGAGGCTGTCTTTCCAGTGGAAAAAGCTCTGATTGGATCGAAAGTGTGATTGATAGAAAGCGCTTGGTGACTGAGTTGTGGAAGCCTTTTTTTGGATTTTTTTTTTTTTTGCTTACCTCCAAAGCATTGCTTTGAAATGGCCAACAGACCCCAACAGAGAGGGAGTTTCTTGCTGTTGCTGGTAGTCAATTGGTTGCCTTGCAGGATTCAAAGTGCCGTTTAGTCTGGAGGGTAAAGAGTCATACAGGGTTTGGTCAAATCATCTGAAACACTTCAATAAATACTAGCTTTTTTACGGCCTCTCAACGCTCTGTGTGTTTATTCCAAAAAGTATTGATTCAATTTTGTGATGATTTTTAGAGCTGCAGTTATGTGGTTAATAGCATCTTACCGACCTTGTATCCATCTGTTGCTGTTTTTTGTTTTGGTATATGTTATCATTTTTATTATCCCCCCAGCATATAATGCGGGGGGATATAATCATGGGTGCGGTTGTCCGTCCGTCCGTCTGTCTGTGAACATTTCATTTTCGGAGCATAACTTGAAAACCGTTCAATATTTTTGAACAAAACTTGGTGTGCACATTAATCATGACCTGAAGTGGTTCCTTTTGCTAATCCGAAGTTGATGAATTTTGTATTTTTTGTGGTTTCCATGGAAACATTTTGCACTTAGAATTTTAGGGGGTATGGCTTGTTTCCGGAGCAGGTGGCATTTTCAGTCTTTCAATATGTGGGGCCGGGGGGATACGCCATCCCGTGATGGCTCTTGTTTGATGTAGTTCCCCTTGCATCCTTCACTTGTACTTGCCTTTTCTGTGACTGCAATTTAGGAACCAATGGTTTTGGCCCTTATGGAACTCTTAGTGCCTTCATCTTGCTTTGGGGACCTGCCTTGCAGAGTTGTGCTGATCAGAACTCTATCATGCAGATGCAAGCTGCTAAATATCAGTCAAATTAATTGGAATGATTTGTGTACGTAGATTCTGTTGTAATTGCGCTTTAGCAGCTTCAAGGTTCAAACCATTTTGAAGCGGTGCTTCTGATATTTCGTCCACCCCCTGTGTGCTCAACGCTGGCTCCGATTGCCCTGTGGAGTGTGTGCTGTTTTGCATATTTTGTCATTGAAGTTCAGGCTGTAATGCATTACCAGCCCTCTAAGCACAAGAAGCTCCCTGCTCTCTTTAAATGGGGAGAAGCAGCGTCTGCGATCAATTTTAACTGCCAATTGATTGGTCTGGAGGGTCAGAGGTGCACTGCAAGTGTGACCTCTCCGTGTTTTTGCACGGAGTTGAGCGGAATGGCACGCTGGCACTGGGCTGGCATCGGTGCCACGTCTCACCCGCCTCTCCAAGAGCTCCCGATGAAATTCGATTAAAAGCGCACCAGGGGAATGAATGTCAATGAGCAAATCCTCATAGTTCTTCTTCTCTAACTTTGCAACAAGAAAATAAACAAAAACAATTATTCTTCCCTTGCTGACAGCTTGCTCTGAATGTTGTTTTAAATGTGTGACTTTGACAAATATTCTGCATGCGTGCAATTTAAGCTTTTAACTCTTCACTCTCTCCTCTCTTTTGCAGGAAATTGCAGCTTACCTCATCACGTTTGAAAAGCATGAGGAATGGTTAACAACATCCCCTAAGACAAGGTAAGATGGCCGGTCTACTGTCCAGCTGTTGCACTGCATATACTGCCAGATTTCTGTTTCCAGTGATTCTGCTGCAGTTATGGTACCATTTGTGTCCCATTAATGTTGCTTTTTCAAATATATATGTTAGGTTGAGGGAAAAGACTTTTTGCACGTAAATAGCTACATTGTCCAGTACGAAGAATTGCGTGAGTCTTAGATGAAAAGCTTATAAAATCTGTCAATCTACAGCACTTAGAAAACAGAATTTCGTGGGCATGTACCATTACACATTACACATCTCAAATTTGAAACTTTTTTCTGTATTTTGACTAATATTGCAATATTAACTCAAGGATCACTCTGAAAGTTTGACCCTGTTCTTAAAATTATAGCTTGAAATCCATTTATTTATTGCATTTAAATAAATTTTGGCTAAATTATTATATATTTTTCTTTACTTTTTTATACTTAAAGCTCTGTTACTTTCATATAGGCCTTGTCATATGACACAAATATATAAAGGCCAGAGATGGACTAGCACATTTGTTGAGTGTTTAAACTTACCTTTGTTTTTTTGGATTCAAAGTTAAAAATTGAAGAACAGTTAAGTTTATTTTTTAAGTTACAGGGATTATCGTGGGCTCACCCTCTTGCAATGGAATTATTGCAACCACAGACAGTTATTTCGGGTGTTTCTGTATGTAAATAACACTTGCCACGAATGACTGCAGTGGTCTTGATTTTCTTATGGGATTTATTGTGGCAAATTACTTGCAGGTATGCATAATTCAAGCGTACACTCATGCAATGTGCAACAACTTTTTTGTACGTGGAAATATTCCAAATTTAGTGTGTGCGAGTGAATTTGGAACCTTTTCGACAGAGCAGTGATAAATGAGGTCCCAGGTATCTTAAGAGAAACACTTTCTTGCTTGAGGTCTTAAAACTGCCCAGAGAAGATAGCTCTTCACCTGAGTCTGGTTTCTCATGCATTTAGCTGTAAGTAAGAGTTTTAAAAGGTTAAGAATGAACATGTCCTCAGAGGTTGAGCAGTTGGACAGTGGAATGTAAAAGTTATGGCCCAGGTTTTATTTGTAACTTTTTAGACCCTGTTACTGTGTTACAACGTTGTGCAGTTTATCCTTAGGATAGAAGCAGCCATGCTTTTGTGTTGGCTAAAATAGCGGTGATAGTCCAGTGAGTAAGTGGTGTGTTGCTCTGATGGTAACCAGGCCCACCGCTCTTCAGTAGGTGTGTCTTCATCAGAGCGTAGCTAAACTAGCCAGCTATTTTGCGGTTAGGGAAATTTAGCCCAATTGTATGAATTTGCATCTCCATTAGCCCGAAAGCCCTCCGCTCGAGAAATGAAGACGCAACACAAGTAGCGGGCTAATTCGGGAATTAGCCGGCTATTTTGCAAACTAGACCAAGATTTATCGGGAAAATTTCCAGATCAAATTAGCGGGCTAGTTGCATCTTCACTACAAAATAGCGAGCTAAATTGACATCGGGCCAATTTCAAAACCGCAAAATAGCTAGCTGATTTGAAACTTCGTTCTAATGAAGACCCACCTACTGTGTGGAAGCTGGGAGTAGGTGTGACGGGGGTGTAACCATGGCAACTTGAGCTGACAGAGAGGCTTGTACAGTGTTGCGGGGCTCATGGTGGACACCTTGTGTGCTGTAAAGGACACAGGGCCCCCAGACGTCCCCGTGCTGATGCACCCGGTCTCGCTCACTCTGCTGCCCGGTTGCCTCAGGTAAAGGCACTGAACGAGTGTATCGCTCTGTTTCATACCACTGAGAATTTCACTGAGCTGCTCCTGCTTTTCATGAGGACTCTGTTGTGTAGCGTTTCTAACAGGTCAGGAACAGAACAGGCACACTCTTTCAGCTGAGTGTGAAGAAAATGATTCTGTTCTCCCTCTGTGCCAGGAGATGAACCATAATGTGTGTGAATGTGTATATGAGTACTCCAATATATCTGGCAGTGCATGCATCTGCTTGTGTGCAGGTACTGTCCATGTATGTGCGAGTGTGCACACGCGTGCATCTATGTGTGTGTGTGTTTGTGTGTGTTTGTGTGCTTCTCACTCTACCTCCCTCGCATTCCCTCTTCCTCATTTAAGAGACACATCTCACCCTCCCAGTCCCAGATTTGACCTCACCAAAAATGCAGTCAACAGATGTGACAGGCTTTAAGTGTTATTTGCATTGCTGAAAAAAAGAGGCAAATTCTGGGTTTTGCTCTCTTAATGTCAATGGTACGCTAGTATTTAATTCCCATTGCCTAAACATTTCAGGTATCAGTGTTTGTTTCTTTTTTGTTTAACTCCTTTATGCAGATGCAAGTCAAGCCAGTCGTTGCCCATGTGTGCATGATCCCTATTTATGGCTTTATTACTCATGATATGAGTGTCAAAGAGACTGAAAAAAATTTTTCAATCCAGAAAGACACTTGTATCATTTGAAATTAAAACTTATTTTTGTTTATTTTTATAATTTTGGGACAAAAAAATGTTGCACATACAAAGAAACTTCATGACAATTGAATATTGAAGTTGTTTCACAATGACATGCTCAGAGACTAAAATAGCTAAGAGGTGAAACAATATATTTGCTAGATCATAAACTCATAAACATTTGAGGGTGATACACAGAACTACTGATTATCTGTGAATCCGAATATAAGCTGCCTCCATACCTCCTCAAACAGCTAAAAATGTGGAGATTTTTGCTTTGGTGTAAATTATAAATGATACAATGTTTTGGTGCTAAGCAACTGTTTTGACACACAATACAAACTTTTGAATTAAATACAAGTGGATATTATTCCTATTTCATGTTTTTGATCTTTAAAATGAGAGGGGCATATGAAGTACCCATCCATTAAGTCTCCAAACTAAACAGAAAACTGAAAGTTATTTTCCCTTGGAAGCTCAGTTAATTTTTCCCTCATTAAGTAGTATGGACCCCAAAATTCAAAATAATGCACTCATCCCCACTGAACTCCTGTTGCAAATGCAGCCCCACAAAATCATTCTCTGTTTTACATTTTATCTGACTGCAAAGTATATTATCTTTAATTCCATTGAAATGGCATGAAGTTTTACAAATGTCACTATTTAAAATCGATCAAGAAGCAAATTAACTTTCCTTTTGGACATTATGCCAAGTTCTACCATAGCAATGCCCTTCTACAATCGGTGTGACTGTGTTGACAATCAGGGAAAATTGGCTATTCTAGCAAAAGCTTCATGTTGTCTTGTATTGTATAATTGAGATGAACATATAAATAAGAAAAATACGACACAGGTCAAACAATTTAAATCTAACTAGCAGTGCAACATACCATTTTGCCTCAGTCGTACACATCTTATCCAGGCTTTATAACTTCCCCAACAGTATGTGTCAATACCTGACAAAAATTAGAAATCTAACAACAGAATAATAGTTAAAAAGCAAACTGGTAAAGAGATAAGGGCATTTTAGCTAAACTAATGATTCAATATTTCTTCTGTACTACAGTATCTGTGCGTAGAAATGTAGTGGGAAAAGATGCACATAACCGGGTTTCTTTATGCATTAGTTTTGCAAATCCTCAAGAATGACATTATAATTGAAGTGATACACTATTTTAGAGTAAATGGTGTCTCTGAACTGGATTAAATAGCTATTTATCTTACCAGAGCTGTGAGAAAGATTTAAAAGGACTAGATGTGCCAAGAGAGAATTTCGGACATGGTTCTGTTTTCTGTCTTTTGAGTTTTTTTTCTGGAGGGCTCACAAATGAAAGAAAAAAAATGAATGCTGAATTTTGAAAGAAACTTCTGTATGCCTTGGCAATGGTAACATTGTGAGTTTATACTAATATGACAATGGAGATTTTGATAGTTGACCAACAACACAGGAATTTATTTGGTATAGTTTGTTATTCTCTAAGCAGCGCTTCACTGCTCTTTTCATGTTCATTTGAATATGTATGGATTCATGTTATTGCTATGAGGTATTTTATAATCAATATCACTGTATATAATGAAATATTCCCTGCTTCTGTTGCCAGATATGCTAGGCTGGTTGCAGATCAGGTTTTATGGGGAGATATGATTCATACAATGTTTACACCACCATTTCAGACATAAAAACGCCCATCTTTTGAATGGTTCTAGAGCACCACCTCCTTATGAATATTCAATATGCAGTTATGTATTCCAGACACATATACAATTAGGGCATCATTTGGACGCCTGCGTCTTGGATTACGGTTCCTCTGTGGCAGGGTGTTAAAAACACTTTCAGCCGCTTTTCAGTTATCTCAGGCCACCCACCGTTCTCTTCTTAGCAAACCACTCATTCATACCAATTTAAACGCACTAATCAGCCAAGCGTAAATTTCTTTGGACTGTAGGAGCAAACCCACACAAACAGAGACCACGAAACTCCACAAAAAAGGCCTCAAGCCCAGATTTGATCTCACAACCTTCTTGCTGTTAGGCAACTGCACTACCTACTTACACCCTCAGGTATCAGAGGAGCATGGTCCAATTTTGTGATAAAAGTTATGACACGGGGTTAATGTAAGATTTACGTTCATTTGAATTTATATTCGATTACAATTTCATACTGACCTTCCTTAAAAGGACAGTGATGATCTATTCCAGGAAACATGACATTCAATGACTTCACTAGAAAGCAAGTGTCCCATAACATAAAGAGTAAGTCCAGGGTCCCTGTGGACCTCCAAAGACACTTCTTTTATTAAATTGTACTACCGCAGCACTGTCCCTGACACTGATACAAGGACATCATCCCAGTCTGTGTTTGTGTGTGTGTGTGTGTGTGTTTGTTTGGGGATGCATGTATATGAGTGTGTTTAACTAAGAGCTTGTATGTGTTTGTGTGTCCGTGCGCATGCACGGGTGTGTGCGTCTTCGTGTGCGTGTGACTGTTTGTGTTTATGTGTCTATGCATGCATGTTTGTGTCTGTGCATGAGCGTACGCATGTGTGCATATTTGTATGTGCATGTGTTTCGACCGATCTACGGAAGAGCATGATCGATTGTGCTTGTATATGTGTATGTGTGTAGATTTCTGTGAGTGGTTTTGTACCTGCATGTGTTTTTTATACGTTTGTGTGTGTGCATCTGAGTGTATGTACTGTATGTACAGTGCCGTGAAAAAGTATTTGCCCCCTTCCTGATTTCTTGCTTTTTTTCACACTTTTATAAATGTTTCAGATCATCAAACAAATTTTAATATAAGAAATAGATAACCCGAGTAAATACAAAATGCAGTTTTTAAATGGTGATTTCATTTATTAGGGGGAAAAAGCTATCCAAACCTACCTGGCCCTATGTGAAAAAGTAATTGCCCCCCCCCCTTGTTAAATCATGAATGAACTGTGATTAACCACATTTTTTGAGTCCAGTTTCACTAGCCACACCCAGGCTGGATTACTGCCAGACCTGTTGAATCAAGAAATCCCTTCAATAGAACCTGTCTGACAAAATGAAGTAGGCTAAAAGATCTCAAAAAGCAACATTTCATGCCGCGAACTAAAGAAATTGAAGAACAGATGAGAAACAAATAAATTGAAATCTATCAGTCTGAAAAGGGTTGCAAAGCCATTTCTAAGGCTTTGGGACTCTGGCGAATCACGGTGAAAGCCATTATCCACAAATGGAGAAAACTTGGAACAGTGGTGAACCTTCCCAGGAGTGGCCGGCCTACCAAAATTACTCCAAGTGCGCATCAACTATTCATCCATGAGGTCACAAAAAAAACCCATAACAACATCAGAAGAACTGCAGACCTCACTTGCCTCAGTTAAAGTCAGTGTTCATGATTCTACAATAAGAAAGAGACTGGGCAAAAAATGACATCCATGGGAGAGTTCCAAGGCGAAAACCACTGCTGACCAAAAAGAACACGAAGGCTCGTCTCACATTTGCCAAAATACATCTTGATGATCCCCAAGACTTTTGGGAAAATATTCTGTGGAATGACGAGACATAAGTTGAACTTTTTGGAAGGTGTGCGTCCCATTACATCAGGTGTAAAACTAACACAGCACTTCATAAAAAGAACATCATACCAAATGTCAAACATGGTGATGGTAGTGTGATGGTTTGGGGCTGCTTTGCTGCTTCAGGACCTGGACGACTTGTCATAATTGATGGAACTATGAATTCTGCTCTCTACCGGAAAATCCTGAAGGAGAATGTCCAACCCTCAGATTGTGACCTCAAGCTCAAGCGCACTTGGGTTATGCAGCAGGACAATGATCTAAAACTCACCAGCAAGTCCACCTCTGAATGGCTTAAAAAAAACAAAATGAAGATATTGGAGTAGCTTGTCGAAGTCTAGGCTTAAATCCTATTGAGATGCAGTGGCATGACCTTAAACAGGCCGTTCATGCTCAAAACCCCTCCAACGTGGCTGAATTGAAATAATTCTGCAAAGAAGAGTGGGCTAAAATCCTTCCACAGTGATGTGAAAGACTCATTGCCAGTTATTGCAAACGTTTGATTGCAGTTATTATCGCCGAGGGTGGCAAAACCAGTTATTAGGATTTAGGGGGCAATTACTTTTTCACATAGGGCCAGGTGGGTTTGGATAGCTTTTTCCCTTAATAAATGAACTCATCATTTAAAAACTGCATTTTGTATTTACTTGGGTTGTCTTTGTCTAATATTAAAATTTGTTTTTCATGATCTGAAACATTTAAGTGAGACAAATATGCAAAATCAGGAAGGGGGCAAATACTTTTTCATGGCACTGTATGTATTTATGGGTATGTGTGCGTGTGTGCGTGTGCGTGTGCGCGCGCGCATCTGTGTATGTGTGTTTATTGGCATTTGTATGTATTTATTCTTTTATTGTGTAAAGCACTTTGTGTGCCATTATGTTTGGATGAAAAGTGCTATATAAATATAGTCTGATTGATTGATTGATTATTTAATTGTATTTGTGCATGCGCGTGTATGTGTGTGTCTGTGTGTTTGTGTTTGCCTGTTTGTTTTTTCGTGTTTGTGTTGGCGTTCACACCAGGGAGGATGTGCTGGCCTCAGTTTGCAGTAGAACCCTGTGTTAGCACTCATCCAGTTCTGTGAAAGAGGGAAGGAGAAAAAGAGCAGACAGAGTGGGGAGAGCTCAGCTCCCAGAGGTCGCAGGGCAGTGCCCAGCTGCAGTCTTGGCTGTGAGAGCAGCCTGTCCCGGGTCATAGGGCGGCATGTGGACAATATAACTCTACTGGGCACAGCGGAGAGAACAACTGTGGGATACCTGCATGATAACCCCCTGCCCCGCCTCAGAGGGTAGAGATTACTGGGGTAACACCACACTGCCCAGCCTGACCTAGCACAAGTTCGGCAGTGCCGCCACAGGGAAATGGAGAAGGAGATGGAGAGAGAGAGAGAGAGAGAGAGAGAGAGAGAGAGAGAGAGATAGATCGATAGATGGATAGAGAGAGAGAGAGAGGAAAATGATTTGAAGTTCTTGATTTCTTTTATGAACTTTAATAGTTTTGCAATACAAATGCAATTATCTTGCAGATTGGCCACATTCGATTTTGAATTTGCTCATTAAGTGGGAAAAAGGCAATAGTGTCAATTTGTTATTATTATTAGTAGTGGTAGTAGTAGTAGTATTCCTTTTTCTGGCCCTGTTGGTCTGATACTGTAGTGTGCAGTGATGATCATATACCACCGCTTTTGCCTAAAAGGGGTCCTAATATATTACAATCCCAATTCTGAAATAGTTGGGACAAACTGTAAATTGTGAATAAAATCAAAAAGCAATGACTTTCAAATCACACCAGCCAGTATTTTATTCACAATAGAACAGAGATAACATGGCAAATGTTGAAACTGAGAAACTTTACAATTTTATGTACAAAACGAGCTCATTTCAAATTTGATGGCTGCTACAGGTCTCAAAAAAGTTGGGACAGGGGCCTGTTTACCATGGTGTAGCATCCCCTCTTCTTTTTAACACAGAGAGGAGGCGTCTGGGCATTGAGGAGACGAGTCTCTTGAGTTTAGCCATTGAAATTTGATCCCACTCTTGTTTAATACAGGCTTCCAGCTGCTGGAGAGTTTTGGGTCTCCTTTGAAGGACTTTTCGTTTAATTATGCACCAAATGTTCTCAATCGGTGAAAGAGCAGGACTGCAGGCAGGCCAGTTCAGCACACGGACTCTCCTACTATGAAGCCATGCTGTTGTAATAGGTGCAGTGTGTGGTTTGGCATTGTCCTGCTGAAATACACAAGGCCATCCCTGGAATAGATGTTGTCTGGAGGGGGCTTATGTTGCTCTAAAACCTTTATATACCTTTCAGCATTCATGATGCTTTTTAAAACATGCAATTGTCCCACACCATATGCACTAATGCATCCCCATACCATCAGAGATGCTGGCTTTTGCACTGAACGCTGATAACAGGAGGGGCGGTCTTTCTCCTCTTTAGCCCGGAGGACACGATGCCCATGATTTCCAACAAGAATGTCAAATTTGGACTCGTCTGACCACAGGACACTTTGCCACTTTGCTAAAGTCCATTTTGAATGAGCCTTGGCCCACAGGACACGGCGGCGCTTCTGGATCATGCTCAACAATGGCTTCCTTTTTGCATGATAGAGTTTTTAGGTGGCTTCCGTGGATGGCTCGGCAGACTGTGTTTACAGACAGTGGTTTCTTGAAGTATTCCTGAGCCCATTTAGTAATCTCAATGACAGAATCATGCCAGTGAGTGATGCAGTGGCATCTGAGGGCCCGAAGACCACGGGCATCCAGAAAAGGTCTTCGGCCTTGTCCCTTACGCACTGAGATTTTTCCAGTTTCTCTGAATCTTTTTATGGATTTATGCACTGTTGATAATGAGACCTTCAAAGCCTTTGCAATTTGACGTTGAGGAACATTGTTTTTAAAGTATTCCACAATTTTTTTATGCAAGCCTTCACAGGTTGGAGAGCCTCTGGCCATCTTTACTTCCGAGAGACTCAGCCTCTCTAAGACATCCCTTTTATAGCCAATCACGTTACACACCTGATGCCAGTTAACTTAATTACTTGCTAAATGTTCTTGCAGCTGATTCTCTTATATGTATATTAATTTCTTTTTCAGCCCTTTTTTGCCTGTGTCTCAACTTTTTTGAGACCTGTTGCAGCCAGAAAATTTTAAATAAGCTCATTTTGTGGATAAAAATGTAAAGTGTCTCAGTTTCAACATTTTAAATTTTATCTATGTTCTATTGTAAATAACATATTGGCTCATGTGAACTGAAAGTCATTGCATTTTGATTTTACTGACTATTTATACTTTGTCCCAACTATTTCGGAATTGGGGTTGTATTTCCCTGTAATTTTTTGGTGAAAATGTATTGAAAAATACTATTGTTGACAATGAGAACAAAACAATTGTTCTCACAAGTATATTTAGGTAAAAATATGAGTAATAAACAAAAACACTGACAACAAATTTTTCTAACAATTGAAAGGTGTCGCTAATTTAGTTTTTTGACTCCTGCATAGCCTGAATACATGTTTGAGGACTCATTCCATGATTATTGATGCTAAAAAATTAGTTTAAATTGGTTTGAGACGACATTATTCTGCAGAATTACCTCTGATGGCCAGTTATTCCAGTATGTGAGGTGACATACTGGAGTGTCACAGTGGTAAACACGACGGAAGGAGCTCTCTGAGATTGTTTATTGCTGCATTGTGGCCTTACGTGATGCTGAAGATGTTAATTTCTGCCATGGCACTGTAAGAAACACCATCAAGCATTTCAAAGAGGCCAGTTTCCCTTAAACTAGTGGCAATAGAGGACAAAATGGAAATTAAGTGGCTCTCATGTTCATTATCTGTGTATGACAAGTAAAAAAAATTGGTGGTTGACAGTATGACAACTTTGTGACAATGTTAATAGCGCCAAATGTGACGAGATGAAAGTATCAAGATCTACTATTTCCAGAGTACACTTGTGTGAAAACGGTCTGATTCGTCGTGTTGCTGCCAAGAGCTGGCAACATAAAAGAAGATTTGAGTTTGCCAAGAAATTCAAGGATTGGACACCAATTTACAGGGAACAAGTCCTTTGGATTGATGAACCATAATTCAAAATTTTCTCAACCAAACTCAAAACTTACGTTCGCCATAGAGTTGGAGAACGTTTCAACAATGACTGTTTAACCCCTTCAGTAAAGCATGGAGGTGGTAATATTATGGTTTGGGGTTCAGTCTGCCTGAAAGGAGCCAGTGATCTCATAAAAATTGACGGAATAATGGATGAAAAGAAGTATCACCGCATCCTTATGAGGCACGCACTGCCACCTGGAAAGAGACTGATTGGTTGGGGATTTTATTTTCAACAAGATAATAACCCTAAACACACTAAGTCGTGCAAAAATAATTTAGTCAGAAAGAAGCATCTGGTGACATAAAAGTTATGACTATGCCTGCCCAAAGTCCAGACCTTAATTCAAGTGAGCAAATCTGTTGAACCATTGAAAGAATCTGTTTGGAACGAACTTCAAACCATATGGAATTGTTTAGCATGTGAGGAAATAATAATAAAAAAAATGTGAAAATTATGCCTGAAAGATTAAATGCTGTAATCAAAGCAAAGGGTGGCCACACAAGATATTGACTTTCTCTCTAGAAGACAATAATTATTTTTGTTTTTACGATATATTGTTACCTGTATTTTCATCCGTATGATCCAACATTACACGAATCTTCATTTTGTTAAGTGTAAAATCATCGCTGCAAACTCCTGGATCTCGGTGTCGGAATGTCTTCAAGGGTTCAATGAAAATCATTTGGAAAACTGAGCCAGAGCCAGTGAGAGTGAGAGAGAGTGTTTGTGTGAAGACGAGGGAGAGAGAGTGGAAAGAAAGAGAGATGGATAGATGGAGCATTTATTGGAGAATGTGGCTAGGAAACAGGTGCTTGTGATAGAGGGATGAGAATGATGGAGTGAGAGACAGACCCTCACCATATAAACATGTCACTGAGAAGGAGGGAGAATGAAATGGACTGGGAGAAGAGGACACAGAGCAAAAGACAGGAAGTAATGATGGATGTAGCTAAAGGAATGGGTAAAAGAGAGAATGAGAGAAGCTGCCAAGCAGCGTGGTAGAGAAAGAGAGGCAAGAGGGATAATAATAATAATAATTATAATAAAATAAAATAAAAATAACGGCCCTCCACAGAGATGGAGCATGAAGAGAGATGGAGACAATCTGAGGGATTGGCAAGAGGTGTAGGGACCGTCTATAAATATTACTGCCAGAACTTGGCCAAGCACAGCTGTCCTGTTCGCTAATGAAAGACCCCCCCCCATCCCACCCCACCCCATATGCGACTGCACTGTTTGTCGCGGCTGGACCCGTGCGCCATTCGGAGTGGAATATATGACTCCTCCATTATTATACATCACCACCTGTCCGCTCCGCAGATAATGCAAATGGCTGCTTACGCAGCTGCCGCCACTGCGCTGATGGCTGGAAAATATAAAGGCTAATGTTAAAGGAAGCGGACAGCGAGTGTGACGAATGATGAGAATCGCGCCGCGAAGCGAGGGGGACGGGGAGCCGAGACGAGGCATTAGCATAGAAGCGCGTCAGCACGTTAGCACTGAAGCGCGTTAGCACCTCAGCACATTAGCACGTTTGGCCTTTATTAAGTTAGATTTATGGCATGCTTGAGCCTTAGAAAGTTACTGCCAAAGAATATTGGCGACATTGCACGTTACGCCCCGGCACATTAGTGCCTTCTGCCCATAGACAGCTACCCCCATGGCGTTTTTGTGTCTTGGAATATTAGTGCCAAGGCATGTTAGCACCCTAGCACATTAACGCCATAGCGAGTTAAGGCCTTAGTATGTTAACACCTTACTGTATGCTCACAGGATGTGAGTCAGACAAAGGGGCTTGTTTTAGCTGTGCTATAAACTGTTACCCTGTTGTTTCTCAAGTGATTAACGCAAGAATTATCAAATCTGCCCCCATTTCAATCGAGATTAAGGAAAAGTGGTTACAGTACCACAGAGTGAGTGTGCTTAATGTTGAAACTGTGATCTAAGATATGAGACGGTTAAATATCAGTAATGTTCCCACAATGTCATTTCATGGAAGCCATCATCCCTAGGGTGGGGAGGTGCTCATATTGAGTGTTGCAGTTAATTGGATTCAGCTAGTGGGAATTGAATTGTTCACTACTGCCTGTTTTTGTCCCCCTGTGGTTCATATTAGTGTTAAATGACTTGTACAGTGTAATAATTCATTGTGCTCACAGATGTATTTCTCAAATGCTGCATTATTTGTGGGGTTACTGTTCAACATTTTGGTAAAAGAGTAATAAGGTGAGAATAATTAGGTGTAGCCTGTCTTGGTCGCCTCTAGTTCACAAAAATGAAAAAAAAAAAACAAAAACATTTGTCTTTGTCTGTCTGCATGTCCTTCGGTTTTCTTGGCAATCATTCATCCAATCTATTTCAAACTTGGGGGTTGTACTGCCAGGACCAAAGAAAATGTTTAGTATGAAATGACTGGCTGAGCGGGTATCGAGAAATCTCAAGAAAGCTGCAAGCAGCAGCAGTAGCTGAGGCCAAGCAATTGGCCCATTGCAAACAGGCACATTTTGACCGGGCACGGCTCTAGTTCAGTTTAAAAATGAAATCAGGAGAATATGACCCGGGCCACTCACACAAAATCTCTCTCACAGAATAAACCTCCAAGGACACTAGGTGGTCACTTTTAAAAACACCTGATTCAGGGAATTTAAGCTGACGATTGAAGAGGAGCCAGATTTATGTTGCAGTCCTCACCAGAATTTCAACCGTTTGAAGAGTTGGTCTTTTCAATTTTTGCAATTTTGTTCTTGTTCAGTGTTGTAGAGGTCCTCTTTCTACTTGTAGTGACATTGAGTCACAGTGTTCAGCGATTGTGTTACATCACTATCACAATATTCTCTTGAGAAAAGTATTTTTGAATATTTTTAAGGGTAATAAGCAGAGGCGATAAATTTAAGGAAAAACCTGAATAAATGGAAAAAAAAACCTTGGACAAACATAACAAACGCAGAAGCCTCTGTTCATATTCCTGGTGTGGTTTAGGTCTACCTGTCCCTTTAATGCTGAAAGGATCACTACAAATCAATGCAGTTATTCTGGGTGATCACTTTTGTATCCTTTGATGAAGCTTTTCGACCATGATGGGAGTGGTCTCTTCCAGGATGACCGGGACCACAGGCCCACAGGGCACAAGGGGTCACTAAATGGTTTTTATGAGTATGAAAATGATCCTAATCATTTGCCTCCACCTTCAGTCACCAAATCTCAAACCGGCTGAACTCATAGTGGAGATTTTGGAACAACGTGTCAGATAGCCCTCTCCATCACCATCATCAAATGACCAAATGAGGAAATATCTCTTGGAAATGTAATCTAACCCTCCAGTAAAGTTTTACACTTCTAGGCTCTATGCCAAGGCACACTGGAGCTGATATGGCAGGTTGTGGAGGCCCAAAACCTTACTGAAACTCTGTGTTGATTTTTTTATTAATTTTTCACCCATTTGTTCCATGTATGCACTATCTTCACTTAAAAAAGTTGGCACTTTTTTCAATCAATTTGTCGCTGATTTGCATGGAAGCAATATACATACAGTGACATTTGTGAATAATATGTGACAATATAGAGCTTAAAATGACTCGTACATGTTGGCTCTGTCTGTTTTTGACCTTCAGTTCAGATGTTTATAACTTTGCAAACACCTTCATACATTTCTTATGCGTAAACTGTGAGCAGAAAACAATATGTTCAGCATTAAATCTTAACTCCAGTGGGTACTAAATATAAGTCCTCACAGCAAGAGTTAAAGTCACTCAATTAGAGTACATTTTATACTGTTAATTTGTACAACAGTGCAGGCTGTTTCAAGCCCTGAAATATAGTTCTGTGCGTATGAATGTATGCATGAGCAGGAGCCTGTTTCAGAGGGCAATGGGAGATGTTTGAATTGTTAATGTTAATATTCATAGCATTCCGATGGTATTAAATGTGGCTATCAATCCAGGGCTTCACCAAAGGTCTAAGTAATAATGCAGGGAGGCCGTCAGATAAAATTCTGGCATTTTTAATTCATTCCATAATTTATTTTTAATGAAGAGATTTCAAAACAATTAATTTTAGATGATATATTAATGGATTTTAATTGGTCATTACAGGTTATAAAGAGAATAGGATTTCATATAATTATATTTACAAGTAAATTCAATGCAATTTGAAATAATGACATTACTTAATACAGCAAAGCCAATTTCGAACAATAAGCAATATTTAAACGTTATAAATCTTTGCGTTGGATTGAAGTGACACACGTGCAATTCCTTGATTGATTTGAAGAAATTGCTCCGTTGGTGAAATTGAAATTAAACTTGGGAAAAGTGGCAAGATGTAACCGGACAACAAGATTCAAGAGGGGAATATGAAGACTCACTCTGCTCAGTGTAGCCTTTTTAGACCCTCAATTATGTTTGGTATGGCTGGCTAAAAGATTTTCAAAAATTAACTTTGCAATTGCAGAAGCAAAGGCACTCTCTCGCCGCCATGTGCAATATCAGCATGGCCACTGCATGTCATTATAATAATGCAATGCAAGTAATTAGCTGGCAGAGTGTAGGTTAGAGTCCTGGAAACTGCACGTTCCAGCAAAGGAACATGCTGATGGATCTCGAACGTGAACTCTGTCGTGATGGTCACAACAAATCAAAACCAGCCAAGCGGCATCTCGTGTTCTTTGAATTACAGTCAACAGGACATTCTTAAAGGCTCTGTCACCCGCGAAACGATCTCCTATCAGGATAAGTGAATTACAGTATGTCAGCACTAAAGCATCATCGCTGTATTGAAAAGATGCTGAAAACAGAACTATGTGTACCCCTGACTGATGTGATGTAAACAAATGTGCATGCAAACCGGAGCAGCAAACGTTTTCGCCTTTGATTTTCTGCCTGGCACGGTTGTCCGTTATTCAATATCCATGACCAAGTTAATATACTACAGTATAATGTCAGCATTTTGAATTATTCTGCGTATAAAATTTTCAGTGGTGATAAGTTACCTAGCCATCCTGCGTGCTTTATACAAAGCTGGCTCATTTCTCATTGATAGTTGCCGTTAGCATTCCTTTGCACTGAGGTTTTAATGTAAAACAAACTGTTTCCTTTCGGATTTCTTTCTTAGCTTTTAATTTTTCAAATGGTTAGATTTTTTCCCCCTGCTTGGAGAGCTGGTGTTAGAGATGCAGGCTGCATGGTAACGTGGGCATATTTGCGAGGCTAATCTGATGAATCTGGTTTGGCTCGCGAACCGTCGCAATTATTTACAGGTTATGTGTTCTCCAAGCCTCTTTGCTGAAGAGGTGAAATAAACGACTGTCTGGTTGTAATCAAACCTGCTGATAAACAATGAATCAGCATGATTGGCGGGCTCCCATCTGTGAAATGCATATGTAGGGATTCATTTGCATATTTATTTATAATTTTATTTACTTGCTTATGCTTGACTCAGCTGATCAGAAATTGAGTTGGTATACTGCTCAGTAATACCCTGCAGGAAGCAGAGATGCCGCTTGCAGTACTTTACAAACGTTAAAACCAAAAGGTCGCTATTTGGCTGCTCAGGCTTAAGCATAAAATTTTGACAATTTTACAATCTGAAAATCACCTTGTCATTATACAATTGTTTGTTTATTCAGTCATTTTAAATAGACAGTTATGCTTCACATACTGGCGAGAATAATGTTTGGTGGGTGCACTATTTAAACTGCACGGCATTTCTTCTGTCAATGTTTAAAGCTGCACTGCCTTTCTCATTTCACAAAACTGACATAATTTAGTTCTTCCTGAAATACAGGCGTTAAAACCTCATGAACTTTTGTAACATGCTGCAAAATTACAGCCCTTTTTAGTCACGATAACATATTTACCTGGGGGGAATTCCATGGCAAATATTGTGTCTCCCTCAGTCTAATTGTTCAGACCAACTTCAGGACATGTGCGCATGCGTGAGGTTTGCAGCTGACCTGTGACCAGACCATAGAGACCATAGATATATATATATATATATATATATATATCTATGGACCAGACCCATTTCTGTTCATTCAGAATTCTTGATCTACACTATCTCGTAACTAGCTCTGAATTATTTCCAAACTAATGGATTTGCCACAACACACTGAGGAATATTGGTTTTAAAATAAATTTATATGACTCTTTGGTATTGCGCACAACATGTTACGCTGTAATTTGGCATCTTCAACAAAATTTTCTGTTGACTCAATCGGACATTTCGTCGCTCCGGTTTGAATTTCGTTCCCAGAATGTAGAACAACTTGGGGGGAAGTCCCACGTGATCTATGACGTCGCCACACGAAATGAGTCACATTCTTCAGGCTGGTTGTTTTTCCACCCAAGTATGTTAAAAAGATAAAATTCTTCTAGACAGCGCGAATTCTGATCAAATTGGCAATGTAATATTATGAATCCTTTATTTGAGTACTGAGAAATAAAATTATAGTGGTGCCAAGGAAAATTGTTTTTATGACTTAAATGATGAAAAAACGAAAGGCCGTACAGCTCCAAGTGGTGCCCTGTTCAATCTCCACTTGGGTTCTAGGGGCTGTATTCAGTATGGGGCCTCCCAAATCGAGCTGCAATCATAACCCTGTCTTTGCTATAGACCTGGCCTGTGCCGACAGAGCCCCTCTCTGGCAGGTGTGAATTACCTGTCTGGATTGCGCTTGATGTATGTGTGACAAAATACTTCTGGGCTTTTTCCCGCACAGAAAGTTTAATGAGAAAGTGAACAGCCGTGGGTGTTTTTTAATGTCTGCATAGTCTTCATTATTTTGCAATTTAAGGTCTTTATTGAAGGACATGACATTTACGCGGGGAATTCGGAGCACTTGGGCTTAATGTTGTGTGCCGAAATTCCCCCGTGAATGCAGCATAAACATTTTCGTCCCTGCATTTCCGATGTGAGGCTGTTCCGCTCCCTGCCCTGCCTCCCTCCGTATCGGTCGACCCAACGTCGGTAAAGCTGTTCTGCTGACAGTTCCACCTCCCCCTGTGCTGGTTGGCCGGGCAGAGGTAATGCTGTTCCGCTATGCACCGCACCTTCTTCTGTAGTGATGACCCAGCTCAGGCAATGCTGTTCCACTGTCCATCCTACCTCCCTCTGTACTGATGAGCCGGCTCAGGTAATGCTGTTCCACAGTCCATCCTATCTCCCTCTGTACTGATGAGCCGGCTCAGGTAATGCTGTTCCACAGTCCATCCTATCTCCCTCTGTACTGATGAGCCGGCTCAGGTAATGCTGTTCCACAGTCCATCCTATCTCCCTCTGTACTGATGAGCTGGCTCAGGCAATGCAGTTCCACAGTCTATCCTAACTCCCTCTGTGGTGATGACCCAGCTGAGGTAATGCTGTTCCACAGTCCATCCTGCCTCCCTCTGCTTTTTACCCAAGCTTTGATAATGCCACTCCACCCTTTATATTACCTCCCTCTGTGGTGTCTGACTGAAGCTCTGCTGGAGTGACATTTTTTATATTCCTGACCTTGTTTTCATAGTTGTCTAGCAATAGCATATGAGTTTTTATGTGTTGAAGGCCTGAGGGTCCCAGCTAAAATTATATTGACAGTCTTAAAGCAGCTCTAAACATCCAAGAAAATGTTTCATTTAACCCCGGAATTTTGACAGCGCTGAAAGTTAGTTGACTGCTTGACTGCAATCTAGCCATCTACAACTGCAGTACTCTCAATGATTGGAGCTAACTTGGGTCAGGAAAATAGGCAAGCACTGGAAGACGTATCATCAGTACTCATACCCACATTTACAATTGACATAACTAGCTAGCTAGGTAGGTACAAATTGATTTTGATTGTTTCTTGCACACGCAGATTTTGATCTTTTCTGTTGCACGACTCATAGGTCTGGAAAGGAGATGAGCTCCCTTATGATTGGTACGAAGCAAATGAGGTTTCAGATAACGGTATTGAGACTGAAGCGCAAGAGACAAGTCGAGTAGAGAAACTAGGGAACATCTGTAGCAAATAACTTTGAGCACAAGCTATTGCCTTGGCCATGACTAATGAATTCTGTATTTTGTAGTTTAAGTCCCTTGTACATTTTGAAAGCAACTGAATAACCAAAAGAAGGTTTATTGTGAGATGTTTTTTTTTTTCATGGGAAATGTGCCATTTTCTTTTTCTGGGCTTGAAATTGTTGACTAAAACCATTGCTGTTTTCATTGACGTGCACATGCACGTATTCGAGAAATCACACTTCTTTCAGGGAGTGAAAGCTGGATCCTCAAGATGCTTTGGTTTCTGAGGGGGAGGGCAGTGTAGGGTGCCCGTTCTGTGCTAATGGGGGGTATTGCATGACATGTGCTGCTGGTGAGTGACAGAGTGGTTTTGTTTGTTTTCCAATTGCCCAGAACCGCGCAGAATATTTTAAAGTGGGAAAGCGAAAATAAAACAGCCGATTAATTAGATGTGGACCAGAGGGAACGCGAGTGGGATGGAAAGAGAGAGAGAACACGAGAGGGGTGAGAGAGTGAGTGAAGGAGGGTGGAGATTGGGAAAGTCATGTAGGCGGAAAAGTAAAACAAAATTGTGCTCTTTGTTATATGTTCTGACTCGTGTCCTTGAGTCAGGAGTTGCACTGAATATTTTAAAATTGATTTCATGTAAAAAATGCAAGCCGAAGTCAAAAGTACTTTTAAAAAGCCATTAATAGCTCAAATTTCTGCGGACGGCGAGCAGGATGTGGTTCAGATGTTTCTTCTTGGCATCTAAAGCCTACATCGCTGGCAGAGCATTATTAGAGCGTTCTAGTCCTGGAGGGTGGATATACTGATTTTTGAGTCCACCAATTACCCTCGATAAACTAGCTAACTGACTCTGTGCACTGATTCACTCATAGATTAGCGAGATTAAAGTAAAACATTTTCTATAATTATACAAGAACAGTCTTCAGCTGCTCTTCATACATTCGTGAAGAAAAGTGGCGGAAATGTCACAGACTATAAATGTCACTGCTTATGAAGTTGGCATGAAAATTATTAATCGACATGGTCCTCATTGTCCACCTTGGTTTTAGGATCACATTTTTGGCCAAGCATAAACGCAGTTTAGGTGGTTTACTTTACTGTGAGCTAAATTCTCAATATTTAAGTCTAAGCAATACATTTGTTCATACCAATGTCACAATAACGCCTATGACGGTAGAAAGCAAAATGTCGATCATGCTGATGCGTAGGTTTTAGTCGTGCCAAATTCAAATGTGAACTCTGGTTCCAATATCACTTCAACTTAACCTATTGCAGTGTACCCGGGTGCAGTCTTGCTACCTCCAGATACAATGGAGGAAGCTCTGATTCCGGTATTATCTTGCTCTCCTGTACTGCACAATTACACTCTTTCAGATTACAAATTGCAACATAAAAGGGAAGTGGCCTGGTTCAAGAAAAGCAAAAAGGACTGGCTTAGATGATAAATTGTGAAAATTCAAATATAATTTAATTAAAGTTCATTTCTCCCATAGTTCTCTAACTAAAATTGTGAGACGGTCTGATTCACAGGCTTCCTGGGGCTGAAGCCTTGGGGCACCACATGGCAGGAGGCCCATGATTGGCCAGATTTGAAAATAATTTAAAAGACGTATTTCTCATTATTGTAAGTTTTACTGCACAGAGGTCTCAGAATCACCTGCCGCGCTGCCTAGAGCACACTCTTATCACAGCTCATGAGCACACACTGTGGCGCATGGACTGCAGTCGCACGGAGAGTTTTGTTCACTGTTGGACACGCTTTCTCTTTATGGCGACACTGACTCATAACCTTCGACCTCTACAGCCTGGTATATTCTGATGGACAATAATGTCATCGTTCAGCAAATAAATATCAGAGGAATAATGTACAATGGGCTACAAGTGAGTTTTTACTGAATATTCCAAAATTTAAAGAAATAAAGGTAGCTCACGCTGAATTGACAAATTCCTCTTGCTAATGTTTTTTGTCCAGGAAGTATCAGTGGTGGCAATGATGACTGTCAACATGGCCAAAAAAAGGCAACACCCTGTGAATGTTGATATTTTTGCATTTTTTTTTTTCTTCATGCATCACTAAATATTGATCAGTTGTTTAGTGGATTTTAATCTGGACAACACAAAGTTGTGGATATATTGTGTTCCAAATGAAATTGAATATTTATGTGTGAGCCCAGGGCTCAAGACTCGGTTAAATTGCCCTGTGTTTGTGGTGCTTCTAGCATGCCTGCTCTTAGGCGGAACTACAGCATTTCCACGTAAGATGGGAGGCATTGCTCAGACATGCGAGGGTGACCTGCCCTGTGGGAAGTGCTGGTTAAGGGATTTAATTAAGTGCCTTCCTTGTTTGTTTTTTTAATCAGTCTAATCACCCCACCCCCCCTTGAGTTGCCGTAGACACCTGGTGGTGTTTATTGGGTTTAATGACTGATGTGACGATGTAATCCTGCTCGTCTGCTTTGGACTGGAGCACAGCTGTTGGGGGCTCTTTGTGGGGTTTCGTGCTCTTGAGTGTGGGGTTTCGGGGGCGATTGGATGGTTGAGGGGAGGGGGTATTGGGGTAGTGGGGTGGAGATGAGTCAGGGGGTGGGACAGAAGTGTGGGGAACTGCCTACAAGCCAATTCTCATGTTATGGACAGCACAGTGCCAAACACAGCCTTGAGAGAGATGCGCAGTAGCCATCAGTGAGTACGCTCTATTCCATAACCGTGGCAATACCATGTACGCAGCATCATGTGTCCCTCTGCCCTGCTACCCCGATGTGCAGCCGTCTCCATGGAGACCCATTCCGCCATGATTCCATGCCACTTCAGAGAAAAACTCATTCCCTGTTTTTCTCTCCTGTCCCTATACGTCTCTCCTCCCCTCTGTTATTACTCGTCTTTCTGCTGCAGATTGCTTTATTGCTTTATTATTGCTGATTGCTTTCGCTTCATATTAGGCAGTGGGAATCGGTTATTGAGCTTTTGTGAATGGCAGATTTTAATTGGCGCTGGTGAAACTCATATATTCTGCCAGTGCCCAATTCTAACTGCACTCACAACTTTCGAGTCTGTGTTGGGGAATGGGCAGAGTCTCTGTGTCTGGAGTTTTCCTGAATAAGTGAAAGCAGCAACACATTTCTGACTGTGTCTGTGTTTGTGCTGCTGTATTTTGTGGTTTTTGGGAGGAGCGGTGTAGCACAGCATGTTGCATGAACCTACAGCCAGCCTGATGCAGCACTACAGAAGGAAAGGGGTATAATGAGCCAGCCTGGTGCAGCTCTACAGTAGGAAAGGGGTATAATGACCCAGCCTGGTGCAGCACCACAGTAGGAAAAGGGTATAATGAGCCAGCCTGGTGCAGCACTACAGTAGGAAAGGGGTGTAATGAGCCAGCCTGGAGCAGCTCTACAGTAGGAAAGGGGTGTAATGAGCCAGCCTGGAGCAGCTCTACAGTAGGAAAGGGGTGTAATGAGCCAGCCTGGAGCTCTACAGTAGGAAAGGGGTGTAATGAGCCAGCCTGGAGCAGCTCTACAGTAGGAAAGGGGTGTAATGAGCCAGCCTGGAGCAGCTCTACAGTAGGAAAGGGGTACAATGAGCCAGCCTGGTGCAGCTCTACAGTAGGAAGGGGGTGTAATGAGCTAGCCTGGAGCAGCTCTACAGTAGGAAAGGGGGTGTAATGAGCCAGCCTGGAGCAGCTCTACAGTAGGAAAGGGGTGTAATGAGCCTGCCTGGAACAGCTTTACAGTAGGAAAGGGGTATAATGAGCCAGCCTGGTGCAGCTCTACAGTAGGAAGGGGGTGTAATGAGCCAGCCTGGAGCAGCTCTACAGTAGGAAAGGGGTGTAATGAGCCAGCCTGGAGCAGCTCTACAGTAGGAAAGGGGTGTAATGAGCCAGCCTGGAGCAGCTCTACAGTAGGAAAGGGGTGTAATGAGCCAGCCTGGAGCAGCTCTACAGTAGGAAAGGGGTACAATGAGCCAGCCTGGTGCAGCTCTACAGTAGGAAGGGGGTGTAATGAGCTAGCCTGGAGTAGCTCTACAGTAGGAAGGGGGTGTAATGAGCCAGCCTGGAGCAGCTCTACAGTAGGAAAGGGGTGTAATGAGCCTGCCTGGAGCAGCTTTACAGTAGGAAAGGGGTACAATGAGCCAGCCTGGTGCAGCTCTACAGTAGGAAGGGGGTGTAATGAGCCAGCCTGGAGCAGCTCTACAGTAGGAAAGGGGTGTAATGAGCCTGCCTGGAGCAGCATTACAGTAGGAAAGGGGTATAATGAGCCAGCCTGGTGCAGCACTACAGTAGGAAAGGGGTGTAATGAGCCAGCCTGGAGCAGCTCTACAGTAGGAAAGAGGTGTAATAAGCCAGCGTGGAGCAGCTCTACGGTAGGAAAGGGGTGTAATGAGCCAGCCTGGAGCAGCTCTACAGTAGGAAAGGGGTACAATGAGCCAGCCTGGTGCAGCTCTATGGTAGGAAGGGGGTGTAATGAGCTAGCCTGGAGCAGCTCTACAGTAGGAGAGGGGTTAAATTAGCCAGCCTGGAGCAGCTCTACAGTAGGAAAGGGGTGTAATGAGCCTGCCTGGAGCAGCTTTACAGTAGGAAAGGGGTATAATGAGCCAGCCTGGTGCAGCTCTACAGTAGGAAGGGGGTGTAATGAGCTAGCCTGGAGTAGCTCTACAGTAGGAAAGGGGTGTAATGAGCCAGCCTGGAGCAGCTCTACAGTAGGAAAGGGGTGTAATGAACCAGCCTGGTGCAGCACTACAGTAGGAAAGGGGTATAATGACCCAGCCTGGTGCAGCTCTACAGCAGGAAAGGGGCGTAATGAGCCAGCCTGGAGCAGCTCTGCTTCACAGTAGGAAAGGGGTACAGTGAGCCAGCCTGGTGCAGCTCTACAGTGGGAAAGGGATGTAATGAGCCAGCCTGGTACGGGTCTACAGTAAGAAAAGGTTGTAACTGGCCTGCCTGGTTACAGCTCTGCAGTGGGAAAATAGCACTTTACTGCGTATGCCTCTCCTCTGTGGCTCCTCTTTGGCTCTGAGGTACAGTGTGTCTGTACTCTTCAAACAGTGTCTCTGTACTGTACAAACAGATGTGTGTTGTTCCACTGGGTGTCTAACATCCCAAAACATACCTGCTCTTCAGCTGAACCACCTGCCACCTCTTCCAATTCAAACTTTTTTTCCAGAAACTGTAAGGGTGAATGGGAAGAATATAAAAAAAAAAATCAGGCACAGGCAGATGCTCATACTCCTACATCTTTTTTAAAAAAAAAAAGCAAAAATAAGTATGCTGAAATTTTTAATTATCTCGCGTTCAGTTGGAGAAACAGTCGATTCTGTTGGAAGATGTGCATACAGCATATTTGCTACAAAGAATGACTGCTTCAGCTGGCATCTCTAGAGAAAAGCCGTGCCTTCTGAGCCTGTACTGGCAGTTCTTCAATTTAACTCCCGTTTCTTTGCCTGCTGGTGCGTACTGTATGTGTTGAAGGCAGTGAGAATACAGATACTTGGTGATTTATAATTTATTATTATGTGCCCTTCATAGGGCACCCATTAGGAATGAATGCATAAAATTTGACTTTTGTTGCTTATTTCCATATGCATCCTTATACATCCCTTCTGACCACATTTCCCATAATTCTTTTTCTGTAAGTGTGCCTCAGTTGACTGCCGAATAATGATGGCTGGTCCTACAAGATTCTGTCTCAGAAAACGCTGATCAAAAGAGCCCACTCAGCAGGGGTGAGACCGGCGGACTGAAATATCTGACAGTGTCTCAGGTTTGAATGTGACCTTTTAAACGAGACGCCAGAGAAAGTCTGCTTATTCCCTTTATGAATAATCAGCAGTGTTAGCGTTAACACTAGTGCTCAGCTTTTTTTACGCTCGAGTTTTCCTTTGAGATCCCTCCTTATGAATCAAAGAATGAAATGGCTCAATAATTTCCATTGATGTGGAGCCGTTGACGCCATGTGGAGCTTTGGAGTCTTAGCTGCTTTGTGCTGGATAATAGCAGTGAATTGGTTCGCGTCAGGTTAACGTCAGGTTTACCATTGATATGAGTGTCGTCACACCCTGAAGTTCACGCTTGCGTTACTGCATTGATAGACTGGAACAGAACTTGTATGGACTTCTATTTTTCACTGAGGCATGCAACGCATCAAACTATGGCTTCCTCCTGCGAATATAACAAACATTAATAGATTCTGCGTGTTTGTGGCGGAAAGTGGATGTGTGTTAGTGCTCGTGTGCATGTATGACCGTGTTCGCACTGATGTGCACATACATTCTTTTCAATTTGTGTCTTACTGTGTGTACTTTCATGTGTGTGCTTTCATGTGTCCAGGTGTTCACATATGTGCATACATGGCTGTATTCATGTGCGTATGGAAATGCGCAGGCATGCATGACTCCATTTCAATATGTGATTAAGGCATGCTAAGGAAACAGATGTTCAGGTTTTCACTGCGCTGAGATAATCTGTGAGCTACATAATCACGATACTGTCTGTACTCAAATACAAGAGATACGCAATGTCGTCGTGAAGTATTTAGTCAAATTTTGAGCTCAGCGGATGGGATCACTCCAAAAGTTTTGAATATTTATGAGTCAGCAGTCTACCAGGTTACTTGAGAAAATGTCTTCCGGAGCACTGAAGGTGTTTTCCTTGCTTTGCCTTAAATGTGAACGCAGGTACCTGTTTGTGTAGGTGAGGAGAAAGCAGTCAGGTCTGAAGTTTTCTCGTAAGCAGAACTTGGCATTCACTGGGACTAAAGGCAAAAACTCGTACACTCTGTCACAGCACTTATTCATGCAGTAGTGGAGTGCCAAGATTCAATGCAATGGACCGTGTAAGAGGCAGTGAATGGCTACGAGCGAGGGACTGTCCAGGCATGGTCACATAAATGCATTTTTGGTGGCCGTTTGAATGATCAGTTATCTATGGACTTGATTTCTAGCCACAGGCAACTCTCGCGGTGGACTGGCATATCTTTCCCCAGCACCACCTCTAGCCGTTCCTTCCTGTTACAGAAATGGCCAGAAACCCCATCAGGAAACAAGGCCTGTCCGTTAGCAGATAGACAATGCGACAACTTGCAGGAATAGGCCGTGCAAATTCAATCGAAAATCAGCACGACCGCAGTCTACTACTTGGCGCATTCAATCACTGCCAGAAGCCTAATTTTTGTCATTGTCTGTGGGGATCATACTTTTCATCATGTTGATCAGACACCATGGTGCAAAGATTTTCTGTCGAAATTGTCAAAAAAAATCATAATAATAATTAACCCTTTGGCACCTACGCTCTTGAAAAATCATTCAGTGTAGAATGATGATGTAATGGCTCTTTTAAGGATTATTTTAGCATTTTGCATCTTTGAGTATTCAACCAAGCATTCAATTTACAGCCAGCAAATAAGCTGATATTATTATAACTCCTCAAAGTGACCCTGAAAGCAGTGTTTGTGGTAAAACTGGCAGCATATCTAGCAGAGGAGAGTTTAAATTGGACCAAGATTTACGAGAAGAAAATCAGGCCAATTCAGAAGCGAGAGAGTGTTGTAAATAGCCGAGATGCACAAATCGAATGTATTAGATTTTTTTTTTTTTTTGCAGTTTTATTCATATTTATTGTGTTGCATGACTTCAAAATAAGCATACATTAGCATAAATAAATAATTGATAATTCAAAATTTATTGAACAAATTTACATAGTTCATTCATTAAGCTTTATGGTGGAGTATACTAATGAGGGATTGGTTAAGAACTTGGTTATAAATGGTGAATGGCTACAAAATACATTTTTCCGAGGCAGGCAGGCACCGAAGAGTTAAATGTTCGATTTGCATTTCTTTTGTTGCTTAGTATGCATACAAATGAAGGCATTTGAATTTTAGGGTATGAAACCGACATATTGGCAAAGTGAAAGTGAGATGGGCTTTAGATGTGTTCTTTGTGTTGGCTGCAACACAGTGACCATGGTTTGGGAGAAATTAAAGCATTCTGATGTTACCTGAAGCTTTCATCATTCCAATACCTGTTGTCAATTAGCCTCGCATCAGTGGCAGCCCTAACTGCACAGGGGCAAGGAATGGCACTCAGCCTTGACCGAGAGCCAATCTTAAAAAAACTTTCTTGTTTAATATTGAAAGTGGTTTCTTGTGAGTTGAGAGTAACGAGATTCTGAAATGGGAGATGCCTTAGGGCTTCCCCTGGTCTTTCCACCTGTCAGTCTGCTGTTGCCATGGGTAACAGCAGCTGTGGCCTCACATGAGCGTCATTGTGGGATCTTGGCTTTATGATGCGGCTGAAAAAGTATGTTCACCAGTGCAGTAACCCTTACTGATGTGAAGATCCAGCTACATAAATGGGCCTGTCTCATGAACCTGTTGTATGTGTTCTACTGATTAAATAAGTCTGTTAAATTACGTGATGAAGGAGGGCACTCTCTACTTCATCACTAGGAGGAAAAGTACCACGATTTCCGTTTAATCATCCAGAAGTTGACTATAGCTTTGGGGCCTCAGTTACCAAAACATTTAGCGCAGACAAAACCAGTAACATGACTGCTGATTGGTCATGGTAATGTCCTAGTCAATATCAGTGGTGGGAAATCTGGGGTTGTGTTCCAGTTGTCAAAAAAATACGTCCTAGCTGCCGGATAGCTCACTCGGTTAAAGGATCGCACTGCGAAGCAGAAGCGACCATCACAGCGCGGGTTCGAGCCCCGGTCGTACCAACCGGCAGTGGTCAGCTGCTTTTTCAGACTAGCGCACAATTGGCTATTGCGCTACAGGGATGCAAATTGGGAAGGGTCTGCCGGGAATGGTAATATACCAACGGTAGCTTTGTTCCTTGCTTAAGCGCCTCCTGTTGGCCGGACGGGCACTCGTCAGGAAGATTCTAAGCTTGTTCATTTTCGGGTATCCTCCGCCCTCGTTCTGAACTTGCGAGGATTCAACCAATGAGTGTATAAGAAGCAGTAGCTGACAGGCGCATGCTTCGGAGGAGAGCCGCAAACTGTCTTCACTCTCCTGAGTTGGCAGCACGAGGTTGCATATGAGCAAGGCTTGTACATAGTTCCCCAATCGGGCATTCCAGATTCGGGTGGGATTGGAGATGCCAAATTAAAAAAAAAAAAACGTCCTATTGTCATATTTCCGGCCACTTTTGGTTAAATATGATGGAAAACGTCATGAGGTTAAGGAAAGATGTAAAGCAGGATTTATTAGAGCTTGGGAAAAGACAATCGCACTGCTAAGAGAATCCGACTGCACTCTAGGCGATGTAATAGTGCGTCTGTTCCCCGTCTTGACAGCTTGTTTTTGTGATTGGCTGGTCGGATGGTGCATCGCTTTAAATATTGTAGCCACATAAAATTGTGGAACAGTGTTATCTCCGTTCTTCTCATAAAGGATGGCTCAATGTACCCTATGCTAAAGGTGATAAGTTAGGGAGCACTGAAGCACCTTTCCTTAACATTTAGAAAATTTGAAAAGTCTTTTTATGAGTGTCCCATTAGTACTTCCAGGTCATTTCAAGCAGTAAGGAACTTTCCTAAGCAATAAAAGACAATTTGAATGCAGTCTGGGATTCAGAAGTCCTGCCCTGTATCTCTCCTACTCATCCACTCAGCTGATGCCTCTGATTAGTTTCACTTTCTAACTGACGGACCTGCTTATTAGCAAATTCAGGCGACTTCACCAAAATACACCATTTCTGCACCTGTATTTCACCCCTGTGATCACTGTTTGCGCGATTACGTTTCTGCATGTTAACAGGTTTTTCCCTTACTAAAGTTCTTAGTAAATCAAGCCCGCGGTGCGCTTTGCAATTTGCCGACAAATATGTTTTTAATTTCTGCATCATTATTTTAGTCCACCCCTTCTTCATTTTTTGGCTCGTCAGCAGCAGTTGGGTATCAGCAAAAGCAATAATGCAGGGTGCAATAATAAAGCCTGGGACAGGGGAGGAGGAAGAGGAGAGGAAGAGGAGGAGCCGGGGTCCCACCGTCGGGGTTCAGGGCCGGCCCCGCTCCGGCCCCTAATTAAATTTGCGGATGCGTGGAGTGAAGAAGCCATTGGGTCGGCAGATGTAGCGCTATGTTAAACTTTATGTTGCTTGAAAATGGTTTTCAAGTGCATTCAAGACTGAGGTCGCCTGGCTGTAAAATGATCTGTTTTATGGCGCCATTACTGGCGCTATTTTTATTTATTTATTTATTATGATTCTTTTTTTTTCTGAAGCTGCAGCCGCCCTGTACGGAGGCGTTTGGTCTCTAACACGAAACATTAAACAGGAGAGCAGGGGGGTCAGCCAGAATCACACCGCTGCTTTCTCTCCGAAATGGAGGGGACATCACCCCTCTATTTAACCTTTATATTATTTTTACTTTCATATCACAGTAAACCGTTTATTAAAAAGCGATGTTGGTTTGTTTAATGGTGGGGAATTTTTTACTCAAACACGAATGTGAGAAGAAAGGTATGACCTCTGAATTTAGCGCTCTCAAACGTCGAGTACTTCAGCTATTTTTAAACATGCGAGCTCAAGTCTCTGGCTTTGTTTCACTAAAATAATATTTCAAAGTTCGCCAACGCTGTTCTGTTGTTTACAAATGGCACCTGGACCTGAATGTGACAGTTGTGGTCTCGGAGGGGGTAAAATGGTGATTTTATGCACTTTCCTGCCCTAGATTGTCATAGCTGCTGAGACATGGCTCTTGTCAGAAAGATAAAGGTGTGCTGTTTGAATTCAGTGTTTGCCATTGGTTTGACCAGCGTGTGCCGGCTGTTTGGAGTACTGCTAATGTATGGAGCTGCGTGTGCTACTCGATCGATCAGAAGGGCTTTTGAGTACATTCACCATCCTTTTCATCACTCTCCTTAACACTGACCATCTAGAGGTCACCTTACAGACGCTCGCTCAAATCAACATGTGTGCCCGCTCATAGACACAGATTAACACATTGGCATACTCACACAAACAAACACACACACACACACACACCCGCATACACACCATCAGCAATAGTATCTGATTCCATCTGCTCGTGTTTATCTGAGAGGGAGAGGTTATTGTGTATGTCAGTGCTGGACCGTTCATGAGCCTGGTCCTCTGTAACCCCCCCATCCTGTCTCTGGGCTCTGCTTCATCAGCTTCAGTGTCTTTTAAACAGAGTGCTGACGTCATGCGCCGTTTCCCAGCCGTCTGTCACCAGCCGTCCACCCCCCCCCCCCCGCACCACCACTACTACCCACCCAATGAGATGCTCCCAGCGCCGGGCCACTACAGCCTATCGATCGGCCTGTGGAAACTGACATCTGAATGGGGAGAGAGAGAGAGAGGGATAGGCGGAGGGAGGGGGAGAGATGGGCAGAGGGACGGAGGGAGAGAGAGAGAGGAAAGACAGTGGGCTGAGAGGGAGGAGAGTTGGAAAGCGGTGAGGGATCCAGGAAGGAGAGATGAGATGAAAGCTGGTTGGCTCTGTGCCTGGGTGCTTTAGAGGAATTGATGACGGTTATTCCCACTCTTACTTACCTATGCCTTTATTTGAACCTGAGAAGCACAGTCATTTGGAAACTCACAATGTGCTGGGCTGAGCTCTGCTTTACTGTGTTGTGTTGGATTGGGCAGTGCTCTGCTTTAACCCTTAGAGCGCCAAATATAAATTGTGTTGCTCAATGATGAAAAGATATCAAATTCAAAGCTGTTGAAAACCTATCATGTGGCGACTTGTTTAAAACAGCTCCCCTGTGGGAGTACATGTATGACAGCACAAGATAATTTATAATTTTTTGAAAATTTATTTCAGCACTCTAAGAGTTAATATAATGTTTCGGTGCTGTGCTGCAAAGATGCTGAGTCTGGGACCATTCCAATCCATGTGTATTTGGACGGTGATACAACGGTATTTTGTTTTGTTTCTGTGCCCTGGCTGATTGAAAGAATGAAAAAGGTACTGAAGTATAAATTGTTACCAATAATGTTGGGGCTTTTTAATCCCTGTAGTGTAATCTTCATTGGGACCGCGGCCATTTGTTTACATGGCTGTCCAATTACTTATGGACTGCACTGAACTACTGCCACGTTCGAAAGGTGGACTCCCCATAATGTCACTGTCCCCAGCCTAAATTAAAACATGGATAGGGAGGGCAGACTGCAAACTGTCCCATGAAAAACTCCGCCTCATTTATTTTCTGCATGAGTTATTTCCATTTTGATTACAGAGCCTTTGGGTTGAGAGAGGTTACGATCTGAGCCGACCACACCACAACCACTAGCTATGGCTGCAGGTCGTGTCCGAGGCCGATCACAAAAATTTATCTTCATGCCTCATTGTCAGCTGCTCACAGACACCGTCTCCTTTCAGGCGAATGTAGCGGGTGGTTTTAGGCATCAATTTGAACCACAGAAACACAGCATGGTGAGGTGTTCAGACATTGCAGAGCAGCGCACAGACTCCAGAGATGGAGTTCTGGATCATTCCGTCATTGTGCGACACTGTAACGAAATGATCCCAAACTGTTCTGGTTACCCAAGGCAACCAGCAGACACCTGACTCCACTAGTAAATCTATAGCATCTTGGGAGGCAGAGGGAGATGAAATGGCTCTGCTCGTGTCGCCCAATTAAACATGCAAATGAAATTTTCCTCGCGGATCTGTTACACCGATAAGGACGAAATCCGGGTCGGTGACGAAAATGAAAGCAGGACAGTGAGACTGTATATGAAATATATCACATCAGCTGAGATGCAGCACTCGTCCTCATGAACAAATAAAAACTGCCGACGTAAAGCGTTATGGATCGCAGAGGTTATGGTGTGCATTGTTTCAATCTGAGGTGCTTGTAGTCATAAATTATTCTGGATTTGAATCCAGAAAGAAGCGGAGTGTTGCCATAAATTGATGCAGGGCTGTTTGCAGGGAGTGCACCCATTAGTCAATAAATTAAAAAGTAATTAGTTTCTGCCTCTTTAGACTTGTTTTGAGGAACAAAGCGCATGTATAATGGAAATGCTTTTGAGCTTTTGATTCAGAAAAAGTGTGTGTGTGTGTGTGTGTGTGTGTGTGTGTGTATTTGTGTACATGTTTGTGATTGAATGTGTGTGTGAGCATGCGTCTGAGTGTGTGTGCAGGCTCTAGTTTGTTACCATTGTATCTGCGAATGTATGATTGTGCGTGTCTGCATGTACGTGTGGGAGAGTATGAACATCTCACTGTATATGCGGGATGTTTGCTCGCCTCTTTGTATGTCTGCGTGTGTGCAGTATGCACAAGTCTGCGTGGGACTGTCTGAGTGTATATACAGTGTTTATGGGTAGATGTGTGCACGTATGTGCTTGTACATGCGTCTGTGTGTGGTCCTCTGTCCCCATCAGACTGTCCTTATGAAAGAGCTGTCATATTCTCCTTCAGGGCATTACGCTGGGTCACCCTGTTCCTCACCTCTTACAGCAGCCCAGCATTTCCCTGGGTGTGAGGCTTACTGAGCTACTCTGGTGCTCTTAGATCACTGCAGTGTAGACGGTGGAGAGAGAGATGGAAAACTCCAGGGTAGAGAGCAAGAGAGACGGATGAAGAAAGAGAGGGAACAGAGGAGGAGAAAAACGATGTTGGCATTATTATTTGATAGTTATTTTCTTTCAGCTGTGCGGTGCGTCGCCAGGCAATTAACTATATAGTCCTCGGCGATTCGTCTGGTTAAGTTTGCCATTGCGGTAAAGTGTGCATTTGAAAATGGAAAAATGTGGAATGTAAAGAAAGAGAGAAGTTGCAGAAACAAAAAAGACGCAGGGTGTGTGTGTGTGTGTGTGTGTGTGTGTGTGTGTGTGTGTGTGTGTGTGCGTGTGTGTGTGTGTGTGTGTGTGTGTGTGTGTGTGTGTGTGTGTGTGTGTGTGTGTAAAAAAGTATCTGAGATGCATCAGTCACAGCCAAAGCACTTTGGCAATTATAATAAAATTAGCTGGACCTTGGCAAAGGTTAGAGGCGCGCCGGAGGGGCCAGTGAGGACTGGGGGGGGGTGGATGGGGGAGGGGTTTGGCGGTGATTAAAAGTAAATGACTCCTCCTGTGCAGTGTGTGTTTCTGGAGGTACAGAGCGATCAGGTCACTCCCGCCCTGGAGGTGGGAGAAGGGCTTTCTGACCGAAGCACCGTAATGAGATCAACCTCTCCCTCGCCTTCTCCCCGAGTCACCCACTCACCCCTACCTCTGAAACGTCACCACCGTTTTCTCTGTTTTTGTGTCTGTTATCCCATAAGCCCTTCCTGGCCTTACAGTGTCCTCAGCTACAGCGCATCACCCAATACTTTATATTAACCCTTAGAGCGCTATCGGCAACTATAGTTGCCCAATGATGTAACATCTCAAAATCAGATGCTGTTGAAAATGTATCATGTGGCAACTTGTTTAAAAGAGCTCCTGCATGATAGATTTTCAGCAGCTCAGGATAATTACATTTTTAATTCCTTGAAAATGTATTAAGCGCTCAAAGGGTTAATCTGTTTTTTTATTTTTTTGGGGGGGGCGGGGTCTTTTGTCACCAGCCCTGGTGTACTCGGGGATATAATGCATTATATGGGTCCAAGTATGCCAAGCAGATGCAGTACTATTGCGAAAGAGGAGAGAAGATGGATATTTTCCCTACATGACCAACAACAGACTTGCCTGTGAGATGTTCCCATCCACTTCTGCTCTCTTTTGTGAGTTAGTCTGTTGGGGGTTGCAGGTACAAATCCTCGGACAGGAGCAGTGCTGTATCCCCATGTAGTGAAACGGTAAGGCTTCAGTGGACTGAACGCAGAGAAAATGCACTGTGTACCATAGCAGTCGCTTCGTTCCAGTCGAGTCAGACGTCGGTATATTAAAACTGGCCATTGAGCACTCAATAGGGCGAAGTGGCCAGATAGTGGTCAGTACACTAAACTAGCCGCAGGCATTCTTCAGAGATTAAGCAATGCGACATTGCCTTTCATGAGGATGAAGGGCACCTGGTAGTAAATACTGTAAAACTTCAGTGAACCTTTTCTCCAGGTGAGCAAAACTGATTAATTTGGCGAGAGACTGCACTTTGTGTGATTTAGTAGATTGAGTATGGTGAATGCAGCTTGTGCTCTCATTGTGAAGCAGTGGCTACAGGAGGAATTCTAACAAACACTTCAAGGGTCAGAGGTCAGGGGTCAGAACAGCAGTGCCATATTTGTAAACTAAGAGAAAAATTAGATGAACTGAGTACGTCCAAGAGAGAGAAACAGCCTTTCATGTCATTAGGTTTCATCATCAAAGTTTAACTGCAGCATTTAAAGGAAGGCGAAAATAAAGCTTTTGATCCAAGGTGTAAAAGTTGAACGCTAAAAGTTTTTGCTCACTGTGAATGTCAATGATTTTTTTTTTTTTGACCCCACGAAAATTTTTAAGCTGATGATTAAATTATTAATATTGCATTTTCTATTAATGTAGCTGTTGTATGATGTGTAATATCACAAGGATTGATTACTGATTAACCCATGCTAATGGAATGGTCAGCCAGCCTATGTCAGATGTCCAGCATAGTCATAGTTGCTTATATCTGCTTAATAACATGATAATGAGAACAATGCATAATCCTTAAGTTGCTCTGAGTGCAAATGTGGGAAATGTCTATTTTATAGTGAAAAACCAGAATTGAAGTGGTTTGTAGGAGTACCATTCTGCCTTTAACCCCATTCCTCACTCTTCTAATGTTTGAGGGGCTCGTCGACAGGCTGTTGAGGGATGGGACAGAACAAGCAGGCAAAGCTGCTAGCCATCATCGCAGACTGCTTGGCAGACCCACTCTCTCTTTGTCTGTCCTTCTCCCTCATTCTCTCTCTCTCTTTCTCTCTCTCACTCTCGCACGATGAGGTGTTGTGACAGCTCTTCTTCTGGGCCTGGCTCAGCTGAGTGGTGGGCTACAGGCTTGTTTCTTTGGTTCTGATGGTGCGAAAGTTATAGGCGCGAGTGATAAGCACTGGGCGAGGAGCTGTGAGCTGCCCTGGTAAGGGTTAACTTCCCTCTTCTTTAACATAATTTATATTTTCTTTTTTGAGAAGGCGAGTGGAGTGGGGGGGATGCAGCACTTGGTGAAAGAAGAGGTTGCAGGAGGGCAGTGGTGCAGTTAATCAGCTTCTCCCCTCGCCGCCTGTACTGAATGGGAAGAGATATGATCCTGTCTTGCTGGAGAGAGTCAGCCGTGCACTGATACAGGGACCAGCGGCCATGCAGAACTCAAACACAGCCACAGATATGGGCCGGGGAGGATTGTGGGTAATGCGAGTGTGACCGGCGGACATCACAGACAGGCCTGACTTGTGGAAGGGAGGGTGTGCAGGGGGCTGGGGAATCACTTCACACTCTGAGGAGCCTCAGCGCTGGGTCAGGAGATGCTAGAGTATTGTGGCTGAAGTGTGAACACAGGCTTTTTGAGGTGGGAAAGGGGAAAATGGCTTCTGTGTGTTGTGTGGATGCTTGTTTGAGTGTGTGAGTGTTTCTAATGTGTTGAATGATCGAGTGAGAGCGTGAGTGAGTTAGCTAGTTAGTTTTTCGGGGTTAATGATGTTGTATGCTTGTAATGGCGAATGGACCCTATAGTGTATATGTACTATATCTGCTGTTATTGTGTACTGCTGCTATCAGCATCAGCAACAGCATCACAGAAGTAGTGTCGCGTTCGATGAAAGACACAGAGGACGCGGAGTCCTACAGGGGGTTGGGGTTTACAGTGTGTGCCAGGCAGCAGGTGTCGGCCCATCTTTGTGGCAAGCAGGCACCGTCCCCCCCTGTCCGTCACATATAACCAAACACAAAAACACCCTCATGAGTCACCTTCATACTCGGCTTCCGTCTGCAGCCTCTCACTGCGGATCATTCAATTAAAGCCTTAATGACTGACATCCTCCCTGTGCCCCTCCTCCCGGAAAACCATCTCATGAACACACCCACACACACACACACACACACACACCATGCGCACACACACACACATACTCACCACAAGCACACAGATGTTTGTTGTCATGTTTTGTGGGGACATTCCATAGACTTCCATTCATTCCCTAACCCCTTTCCCTGACCTTAACCCTCAACACTACATACCTAACCCTAACCCTAATCCTAACCTTAACCTAACCTTAACCTTATCCCAACCCTAACCTTAACCCTTAACCCTAAAATATCTCAATTTTTTTGAGGGGACCTGAAAATGTCCCCACAATTACAGAGAAATCTGGAATTACATATCTTGTGGGGACAATTGGTCCCCATAAGGGTAGGTAAACAGACACACACACACACACACACACACACACACACACATACACACATTCACACACACCATGCGAACACACACACACACAGTACCACACCCCGGCACTTACCAGGCCATTACCTACCTCAAGGTCTCCCAGTCGTTGGACCTCATATTAAAAAAAACACCCTGGAAAAAACACTGAAAATGGATACAATGGAGGTGTATGAAAATGTGTGTTTCTCCAGTGTTTAGCTTCATGTGTTTGAATTAAGTCAAACCTCCTCACCTTCCTTGGCAAAGGATTGGTGACGATTCCTGTATGAGTCACTGGCCCTCTTCCAATGCATGCTGGGATCGGCAGTCCTCGAAATCTTGACCAGGAATGAGTGACTTAGATAATGGATGAATGGATATGTTCAATTTCCCAGTCGCTGATTTGGTTTGAGTGGGGAAATGACATCAGTCTTACAAAAAGGGGAAGTGAAGCTCTCACAAATGATCAGTTCACTGTTCGCTTCAGTAGGCATCATGAGGCCCAGGCTTTGATATCTCTTTTTATTAAAACGAGACTAATTAAAATAACAAAGCCACATCAATAAAATCATAACTGTGGCATAATTTTTCTCTGGAATTGTGTAATGTAATAAGCAAGCGCTGTCGCAGCCTTAACGAAGGGAATAAATCGATCACGGCGGGACGAAGACGTTCTTTACGATCCCGTTATCCTCTGTCACACAATGGCAGCGATAAACAAAGCAGGAGAGACTTTAATGACTATCTTAAAGTGTGTGGAGCACTTCTTCATATTTACTGCCTGTCTCCTCACCCCGCCTACCCTAAAACTCCACCATGTACTGGCTTTGCTGTACGGGGCGCCCTGAATCTCATCTGAAATATTCCATCCTTCACTTCCTTTTTCTCTTCACTTACCGTCATTACTTTTGGTTTCGTTCCTCCTTGTCTGAGAAAGAGTTATTTGACCCTTGTAATACCCTGCCTGTCATAAATTTAATGGATGCCCTTTTCATTTTTGGCTGGGAGCAAAGCATATCGGTGCACGGAAGCGCAGTTTTTGGGCACCGTCATGTTGTACAATATACAGCCATAGCCTGGGTGGTTTGGACACCAGGTTCAAGACGCGTGAGATGCAGCAATATAACCTGTTCTTTATTCTTCCTGAAAACATTTGTGTAATGCCTTAATAGCACAGAAGCTTAATAAATTAGTGCACAGGGTGACAATTAGAATAGGAAAAAAACGTGTTGAGCAAGCATTTACTTTGTATTTTAACATTGAAGCTACCATTTAGTCGAACTGGGACCGGCACGTGTTTGCTGAGGCCAGCCACAGTGGCGCTAGTGAGCATTGTCTACAGAAAAATACACAGAGCCGTGCTCAAGACCTCAAGTTTTTGCAAGGGAAAGACGCGCAAGCTTGAACGACCGCAAGTTATTGCATGTTTTCCAACACTGCTGCCAACAAGGTCTTTTGTCAAATTCTCTTGAACAAACTTTACAAAAGTTTGAATATTGATGTTGAGGATGCTGGACGCCATCTTGAAAAGCAAGGCGAGACTATTCACTGGCAATCTTGCTCGTCTGCACTGAACCAAACATAGTTTAATAAGAGGCGAAAAGTTGCGGGCTCGCGCTAGAACCTGCAATCTTGAAGAGGCCTCTGGCATTAGACTCAAAGACACAGGCTCCGTCTTACACTTGGGTTAAACAGGCACCAAGTGTAACGCAAGTGCCTTTGCTAGTTTCAGGCCAACGTGTCTCATTTTTTTTGTCCAGTACCCATGTTGTTTAAATAGCAAATGTACTTGCGCCCATGTGAGTGCCCAAACGTGTGTTGGTATTGAAATAAGGTGAGGTCTTGAGGTGTTACAAACTAATTATGTCCGGTAAGTTACGGCAAAAAAAGGTTGTGATTTCAGCACAGGTCACTCAGTATACAATATATACTCTCCTGAGGCCTGACCTTATATCTCCATCCTCTATGGAGGACCTGGTCTTTATCTCAAGAACCAAACATGTCGCCATGACCAGCCTGTATAATAAGGCACATTCAAAAAAATTAATGCAAATAGTAAAACAGTATTCACATTCATGTTTTTTGTTAAATGTTTTCACTGATGTATGTACGTGTCTGTCGTACAACAAGATTGTGTCGTAAAGAAAGAAAATCTGTCGGGTTTTAGAAAAATATGGTGAGGGCTATAAGTGTTTATGAGGACAGTGACACAATTTTAAAGGATTGTAATTCCCATATGGATCAATACATTTTAGGGCATAACTTACATCCTTATTGAGTGGACCTTGTTGGAATTATAGCCCTTTAAAACTGTGTCTCTGTCAAAATACTTTCAGACCTCATTTTACTGTATTTGCTGCAGCTGCCATTTTTCCCCTGGGCTGTATGTCATAAGGAGACCGTCCTCCCCCATAAGTGCATTCTGTAGTCCAGCCGCTGAGTTTTACCCAGGATTTTCTCAGCTCAGTATTATACTCAGGGACGTCAGCTCATACAGAGTGAAAGGGACACTGGCTCTCACTGAGGAGCAATCTGATATCGCCCTGTAACTGTTGTTCCAGGATCAACAAAATAATGTCTGTCCAGGAGTAACATAATAGTCCACCGAAGAATAGCAGCTCTGACCCTGCACTTACAAATGCCATGCATTTCATTTGTCTGAAGTTGGCTAGCTTGCATTAGCAAGCTGTTCATGCAGATGAGCTGAGACTTGTAGTGATGCTCGCTATCAAGAAAACCCTGAATAGCTTTTGTCTCGTAAACTTTGTGTTATTTTCTCATCACATTCACTCTGGTTTGAAGCGCTAGCCGACGTCCTCGCTAGCTGCATGCAATGCTAAGTCATAAAGCTTTGGTGGCTTCTTGACATCTTCGTAGCAGAGCAGTCATTCATTGGTGGAGTATAATGTCACTCCTGGACGAACATTAATTTGTTGATCCTGGAACAGCGCTTACGCGGCGATAGCAGATTATGCCACACTGAGTGTCAAGGGTCACTTGCTCACACTTATGTTAAGAGTCACTGCGCACTCTGAAAAGATTACATTTAAACACAACTCAGAAGGGTGGTTTTGTGTGCTGTTTTCGGAAAGATTGTCTGTTGTTTTTTTACCATTTCCCTTTCTTCGCTACCTAGATGATCATCATTGATTAGAGAGAACCTCAAAAATAAAACAATATGACAAAAAATATAGGGTGATAATGCCCCCAATTCGCCACAACATTAAAACCACCAGCCTGTAGGTCCCTCTCTTGCTGCCAAAACAAACCTGTCAAACTGACATCCTTTTGAATTCACAGAGGTTTCCCTGCAGAACATTGCCCTGAGCAACTCACCCCCTCCAACTGGTTGTCTTCTTCCCACTGTGCATCCTGGTACAATCTCTTCCCAGGTCAACGATGTACATGTCCCCGGCCAATGTGCATGATGTAAAGGAAAATAGGACTCAATGGATCAGACGTCTATCTTCAGTTGGGTCCAGTTCTGATGTTTGAGTCCCCAGTTTAGGCACTTTCGGCAGTGGCAGTTTTAGAATGGGCGCTCTGATTGGTTTTCAGCTATAAAGCTCTGAACGCAGCAGGATTCGATGTGCTGCGTGTTTGTGAAACGTTCCTCATGCTGTTATCTTTAAATTTCTGTGTGACTTGTGCAATAATAGCCCTTCTGTCGGTTCAGACCACAGGACAGCTTTCATCGCCCTTGTGGATCAAAAAGCCTTGGGTGCCCTACACTCTGTCGCCACGTTCATGCGGTTTCTCCCTCCTTGGACCATTATCGGACTTGGTATGTGCTCGCCATTGCTGACTGGGAGCTCCTTGCTCTAACCCAGTCTTCTGGCCGAAACGATTTTACCCTTGTCAAAGTCGCTGAGGTTCCATTTCTCCCACATCCTACTTGTTGACTACAAGAACTGACTGTGCTTTTAACAGCTAAGTTCTGTCTGTAGACCCTGACATGTGCCCTTGTTACGAGATAATTTGCTTAATCTGTGAGTAGATTTAATGTTTTAGCTTATCAGAGTGTCACAAATGATACGAGTCTATGAAACTACCAAACACAACATAGTAATATGGCAATAAGTAAACCCATGGTGAAAAGTTGAGCGGGAAATTGACAAAACGCTATTCAAGCCAGTCAGGTTACTCAAAAGAATGAGCTCTTTCTGTCTCTGTCTATATCCGATTCTGTCTCTCTCGTTCAGGCTTTCTCTCCATATGTCTCTGTATGGCGTATGTCGCTTTCACTCACTCTGTCTCTCTCTCCCTTTTTATGTTCATCTCTCTCTCATTCTTCATCTCTCATCTCATTCTGAGGCGGTACCACCTGTTTGTTAAGCGTCAGGAAATGTCAGTCTTTTTTCCCCAATGGCCAGCATCGTTTAAACCGTCAGAGTTTCAGCTCCACTGCCTCTGTGGCCGTTAGCACCCGGCAGCGGAAACGTGGGGAATCTTCAGGTTTATAAGCCTTCGTCACCATTCTGTTCTCGTCACAGGGAGTACAGTTTTTGCCAACCCGCCAGAAATTAATCACCGAAAGACAGAGGAAAACGAGAAAGTCTGGAAAATAAGGACAACTCAAAATTGCCTGTGGAGCAGTTTTCACACACAGGAGTGGAGGAGAGTTGTTCATATGGATCAGTTTTCAGTTTATAACACGGGGCCTGTAATGATGGGTTTCAGAACAGACTGGAGCTTGGTTATGAAAATATGCCTACTGAAAAGATACAGACGCTTGTCACTGGAGTGCTACCCCTGTTGCTACACAAAATTTACCCCAAGCCAGCAATGCATAATTCATTTCTACCTGTTTGGCTTGTAGAAGGTGCTTATTTCTATCCAAATAGGACATTATTGCACATTCCAGATACCTTCAGGACGTTTGTTCATTACAGAACAAAACTGCAACTCCACTTTAAGTTTGTGTCTGTCGATGCGTTGCAGCTGGGGTGGGAGATATGCACCACTCATGCTAGGACATGAAATCACAAAGAGAAACATTTTTTAGACTAAGAAACTTACTAAGCAATGCTGGCTAAATTTTGCCATGGTGTGCGAAGAATTCATGATTTGTTTGGGGCTTGAATCAATCCCAATTTCTGCGTAGTAGCTGTAGCTATTGCTTTGTGGCAGAATCGGTCTTTGATTCAGATTTGAACCTGTAAGGCGAGAGATCATCAGTATCTGATTGCATTGTTCTAAATTGAGCACTCTAATTGCATGCACTTGTTACCAGTAATGAGCTCAGTGGAGTTCCCTAACGTTGACTTCCAAAGAAAACCATTCCTAGCCCTACTCTTCGAAGGGAAAAATACCTGAGGAACTGGGTGAAGTCAGAAATTACCTGTCCCCAACATGGGTGTGGCCCAGCCCTAATATGCATTCCTTACCTTACTGGTCCCCCTGATGAATAAAGTCATTTTGAATGCACAGCATACTCCTGGCCTTTGCTGACCCAAATAATTCTGCTAATTTGTTTTTTAATAAATTTGCTCCAAACAATTAAGAATCTGCTTGTATTTTCTGCATATAATTAGGGAGATAAGCTTCTAGGTCAATGGCTTAGATTTAATCATGCTGTCATGGTTATTTTCATATAATAAAATGTGTGCAAGCTCTTGAGGATTCTGATAATACTGAGCTGTCCCGAGAAATCGGACAAATTGTAATTGTCATCCCCTTGTGTGTTATTATGATATTGTTATTACAATATAGATAGCGTAAGGCATGTAGAGGCTCCTATTAAGGACATCAAAGAGGACGGCTGCCACACGAATGCGATTTTTTTCACAGTGTGAAAATATTGCGGGCAAGAGAACTCCGGTATCCCGCTGGCTCCACTAATATCACAGTGCCACACCGAGGCCGTGCCTTCCACTAAGAATGAGTGATTTTTTATTTTCATTTTTCTTCAAGTCTGGTGAGACCACATTTCTCAGATTGGGAACACCTGAGTTTTTTTTCTTTTTTAATCACTGTGGTCTGCGCGCTGAAAAGCTATTTGAAAGACTCGAGACAATGTTTTCTGTATAAGGGTAGGCCGTGTCGTTGGATACGAAGAGCGGTGTGTTATTTGAAATCGTTTGCGAACGTTGACACTCAGGTCGCGGGCGAATGCACGCTCCTCGCGCTCTTAAGTTTTGCGTGTCCTTTGAGCCGCTTGCTCTGAAGATCGTGGAGAGAAATTAATTTGTCTCCCGCTGAAAGCCGGCGGTCCAGAGCGTGGGAGACCGGAGCAGGTTTGCGACGGGGTAGGCGAGCCCGAACGCTTTCTGTTGATAACAGACCGCACCTGGGCAGGAACCGCATAGACTGACAGACACCGATAGTCCAAATCTGCGGCAGACTTATGCATATCACCTCCGCCTGGTCTTCAGAAGGTTTAATTAAACCTGTGTGTCGGCCCCTCACGCATTGTACTCGAAAACCAGATAAAACAGAGGTGAGACTGCCATAGAATTTGGATGTCCTTAAGCAGGCAGAGCCAGTGGGTTGATACACAGTACTTTGTTACTCATAAATGAGTAATGCTACCTATTTTTCATTTTTGGATGATATTGATTTGGATGTTTTTAAAGAAAGTGAAATGTTTGATGTAAATTGAGTGCTTTTGTTCAGTTGGCAACAGTTGAGCCACAGTCTCCTCTGGTGATAATTCCAAGCAGACTTGTTTAAGTGTGAGTTTAGAGGGGTGTGGGGTTGAGCGTCTTGTGGGCAATTTAAAGTATGTTAGTAAAATACTGGACAAAATCAAAACTATTAATTTGCTAGGACTTTGAAGGATAAAAGAAAAGCCTTGTCTGACTTTTTGTTTTGCATGTCTGTGGAGTGATTGTGCTTTTCTGTTGTTGATGTGTGTGTGTGTGTGTGTGTGTGTGTGTCTCTGCGGGTTGAGTGTGTGTGTGTATGTGTGTGTGTAAATACGTACATGTGGCTATATATGCATTCCTTTTACTGATATTCATCACCATCGCGAATATTTTGGATATCAGACCCCCATTTCATACTGGGGTACGTTTCCCGAAAGCACAGATGCCAACTTATGTAGTTGCAACCATTGACCGTGTATGGCCAAACTACTTTCGAGAAACGTACCCCTTCATGGCTGTTGCCATGGAGATAAGAACTCCTCTACCAGCTTGCCTTTCATTGTACCACCAGTCCCCACACTGACCCTTTTAAGTCTTACAGAGATGTGACAGTCGCGGGCAAATGCAGTTGCAATGTACAGTATCACTGAAAAGTTTGGGATCGCTTGTCTTTTATGTAATTCTTGCTATTTTATTCAATGGAAGTTCCATACAAAAATAAATCTATTTTTGTGACTTTTCATCATAGTATCCACTGGAGATTTGATTGCTGCTTGGCAAATTTTAGGCATTCGGGATAGTATTTTTACGAAGGTATCATGCTCTAAGGATTTCTAAGTGGAATACAATATTTATCGTAGGTTTATCTTTGAAGATGGGCACACTTCAGAAACTTCATGATCCAGATGATCCCACAAAAGCTGTTTGGAGTTAAATCAGGTTGATCTAGCTTCTCCATATTTTGTTAGAATGTTACTGCGGAGTTTGTATTTATGTTTTTGGTCATTGTCTTGCTGTAAGTTTTTTCAGATTAATCTATGTAAAAAACACTCTCCTTTGGGAGGGAGGGGGTTTGACCAACCTCCACTATGCCCTCTGCATCCTGGTTGGCACCCTTGACAGACACCAAAACATTTTCATGAGTATTTGTCTTCCACCGCCCTTAACTGTAACCTACCTATTTGAAGGCGGCCAATCAGGGCCCAGCTTAGCAAGTGAATCCACTAGTGCAACCCCTGTCCGCATGCTCAGATGCGATTCAGTTCTTTCTCGTCGCTGAATGATAGATATGATCAGGTCAGGCAGGCTGTAAAGCAGGCATCTCGTCTTACACGTGCTGGGGGGGAGCAGGGGATAGAGGGTGGGGGCTCGGTGATCTCCCCTCGGGTCTGCGTGGGAACTCTGTCAGCTCGGGGCGCCCGGGCGATGAATCTCAATCGCGGCGAGACTGTCGGAGATTTACATTTAAAGTAGGTTTGGTGGTGTGTGCGGAAATGATGGGCAGCACGTGATGCGCAGTGATAAGGTTTGATATCTGCTCCCATCCTCACAGTCACATGGGGGGAGAAGCTACTGTCAAGTCATTCTGCGTCTGCAGTGTAATTATACTGCGCGTAAGACGCACTGCGTCCAGTCTGACAGCACTCTGAGTGTGGCTCTGCGCGTATAAATGATGTGTGGGTGCTTGCCTGTGATTGTGTGTGAGTATGGGTGTGAAAGACTCTGTGTACGTCTGTATGTGCAGATGCATGTATACGTGCGACTTCATGTGGGACTGTGTTTGTTTGTGACTCTGTGAGTGTAAGCCTGTGTGTGTGTGGGTGGGTGTATGACTGTGTGCCAGTGTGCATACTGTGTATATATGTGTGTTTGTGTTTTTGTATGTGACATTGTATGAGCAAGCGTGATTGTGTTTGTTTGTTACTGTGTGAGTGTGATTATGCATGTGGGTGGGTGTGTGAGCTGCTGTGTGTTTATGTGTGATTATGTGTGAGTTTGTGTGAATGAGTGTGAGTGTCCCTATGAATGACTTTGTGTGTTTGTGTGTGCGTGTCTGTGCATATGTCAGTACACCTGTCTGATTGTGTGAGTGTTAGCAGTAGCAGTGATCTCTACATGTGGCAGTAATGGGCTGAACAGGGTCTATGGCTGCAACACTCTATGGCAGTATTACTGATGCTCCTGCAGGGGGGTCAGGAAATGGGCTCTGTGGTATGAATCTTAAATTGCTCATTCAAATGAGGGGCTGTCATATACATCTTTCTTTATGTCCTCTATCTCTGCTGCATAACCCTTGGACAGCGCAGATCTTTAAACACTTTCTCCAACCAAAACACAGCATCCTTCATACTTACCCCATCCGCTCCATGTGTCCCGTCATGAGAAGAAGAGACACTGTGATTAATCGAGCTCTCTGTGTTCTGCAGCCCGGAGGAGAGAGCAGTCAGGGCCCTGCTGCAGGAGCAGAGCCTGTGTTCCTCTCATCAGAGTGGGGCAGGGGGTTCCTCATGGGCCTGTACTGGACTCTTCTCTCTTTTAATCCCACCAGTCTTTCTCTTGTTCTTTTTTGTTTTCCGGTTTTCACTCCCCCAGTCCTCTCCCAGGGGAACTCTAAAAGTTTCTGCAGAGCTGAAAGAAAGTGCAACCCCCAACCCCTTATCCAACTGAATTTTGATGGCTGGGATGAAAATGTAGCTCCCATACCGGGAATGGTCACTCACAGGATTGGCATTTGATTCATATCTATCTCAGCATCCAATCAGATCCGCTTCTCGAGCTTGATATGCTTCACCCATTCTCGCCCCGGTCCCAATTCAGACACCAGTGGTCTTCTGATTGTGGAATCCTCTTGCCGTCGCCTCACGGGGGTTAGGGGCATCATCGCCAGTTTCATCTCAGTGCCCACCTGGTATGATATGTTTCTCTGGCATCCCTGATTTAGTCACTGCCATTATTTCCAAGGGCTGGGTATGTTCCAGGACAATCCAGCGCCTGGCTGCCTTCAGCCACAGACACCCAGAGAGGAGTTACAGCTCGTTACATTACTATTTCATTTTTTAATTTCAGCTTGTTTTTTAAAAAAAATCCTTTCCCATTTGGGGTTGGTGGGGGTTGGCTGAATTTCCATTTTAATCTGTGTCTGGCGCACGCGGGCAGTTGGCCCTGGGGGTGTCCTGTCACCTGGAGCTTCTGTGAGGGCGGAGTTAGCCGCTATCCCAGTGCGCCTCATGAATATGCGTAATCGCGCAGAAAGATGGATTGAGCCGCTCTGAAGGCTCGACGCCATCCCCGGCGCGCACAGCGGGTCTGTCCCCCAGCCCTTCCCAAAAACAAATCGCTTAAACTGCCAGTGTTTATGGTACAAAGTGCTTTGCAGAGAACGGCAATCTACACTGAAAACTCACCCCCCAAACACGCACCGTTCTTATTAATGTCAGCCTTCCGAAACTCATATCCTGCTGTGTGTCCGCATGTTTATATGTCTATAAATACAGTACATCTGCAATGCCAAATGCAGAATTCTCATCGGCACCATAAAATGTTCAGTGTTAAATCAACTTTGAGGGTACATGCAGTACGGTTCCTGATTGACTTGTGTACTTTGTTAGATGTTGAGTTAACACTGCACATTTTTTCTGTGTTCCTGTGTATAGTGTAGGTTTATCAGCCTTTAGCTGTGATGGTTGTAGAGGAGTCGTTTGATGAAAAATGCCATTTTACTGAACAGAATATGATAGTCAAGTGAAGAAACCCTGTGCAAAGTGCACACCTCAACCCTGCTGTCTGCAAACAGCACAGACTGGCAAATATGTGAGCTGCGGAGCTTGCAGGGATAATGGCCAATTATTATGATTGCCATAATTAATAATGAGTAAAAGCTTTAATGCCTAATTATTAATTGCCTTGCCAAAGATGTGTCTGTATAAATCCATCAATATGTGGTTATAAAGCCATTCTGTGTTTCCTGGCATTTGCACATAAGAAACATTTATTTCTATGTCATAAGATGCATGAACACAACTTCATGAGCAGCTCAATAAAAAAGACGGGACATTTAGCTTATTGATTATCACCATTTTCTGTGAATTCTGACAATATGTGCCAAGTCTGGCTGAGTGTTGGTAACCTAGGCAGTCATGGTAACTGTAAACTGGAATCTGTGACCTCGTAACTCGGTAGTTCTCAGTAAGCATTTGAAAACGTGTCTCAGTCAGTCAATTATGGCTCAAAGTGTTGATGTTGTTTAATTAAATAGACCCTTATATTTTTGTTACTGCACTGGCCTTTTGCCGGGTGACGCCTGCTCACCATTTGAAATGAACTTTTGTTAGTTCCTTTGACCGAAAGCAACCACTAATTGACTGAATTTCTGTAATAATTCTGTGAGTTAATAACCTTAATAATTGCATTGATAAAAATAGTTTACGAAGTTGTTAAATAGTTTTAAAACTTCCGGAACGCATCTTTCTTGAATCATTTTTTCTCAGCAGTGGACATAATACTCTTAACGTTTTTTGATAAAGGCATTAAGTAAGATTAATGTAACCTATTTTGATTTGTTTTACTCAATACTTTATGCTGTATGGGATCAGAGCAACTGGTTTAAAGGGCTCCCGTGAGTCTATCTGCGGGAGATGTTTTTGTTTCTTTGTTATTTGAAATTTGGATTTATCTATTTTTGAATTGTCCAGGGGATTAGTTGTGATGCAGAATATTAAATTGCCGAAAACAGGCAGGCGCAGCTCAGCACGAAGTCTACATCTGCTGCATGTCTTCGAGCACGGACACTGGGAGACAGCATAGCACAGCAGTTAGGGAACCAGACTCGCGACTCAGCGGTTGCGGGTTTAATTCCCGGCCGGGAAGTTGCTGCTGTAGCCTCGAGCTCGGCGCTTTAACCAGACTCACTTCAGTTAATCTCCAGCTGGGTAAATGGATTATATGTGATGCAACTAAGCTATGTCATTTGGCCTGGATACATCCAGCTGCTTGTGCCAGACTTGTGAAATGTAAACTCACACATGCCCTCGGGCATTCATTTCAGACAAAATGACTGATTTTTACGTCTCTAAACTGGCAGTAGAACACTCACAGTGAAGATGCATCACCGCATGCGTACTGTAGTTCTCCAGTATTTAGACAGTGGCGCTTATTGTTGATCATTGGTCCCACACTGCAGTGCGTTAGATTGGAAAACCATGAGTCTGAGTACAAAGTATCCCCCAATGACTTTGAATCTGAGGGCATTTTTATTCATTATAGCGGGTACGATCTGGCAGTTGCAGCCCATTTGATGAACCATCAGTGTCAGAATGCTTGTACACTGGCCTGCGTACCACACTATTTTATATTTAGCAGAGAGCCGTATCAGGAATGGTTTTACTTTTAGGAAGTCAGAGTAGAGAAAGGAGATGGTGGAGCAGGAGCTCCCTTGATGGGGAGAGACAGTCGAGAAGAGGAGAGACATCAGTGGAGAACAAAACAAGAGGAGCCTGTACACGGGAGGGGGGAGGGGCAGGCTAGGGCCACATGAGGGGGAGCCGCCGTTGACAGTGAGGGGAAGCAGAAGATTGAGGATGGCAGAGTTTGCGGAATTTGACTGGCGTCTGTAATTAAAAGGTGCTGTCGGGGCCATGAAGTCGGGATTCTGGGACACCCTTCACTGCCCCCCTCCCCCCTCCGTTTTGGCCCCCGAAGACTCATAGTGGGAAATGATTGATGAGCCATCGCTGGATAAACACCAGCCAGGCCTCATGAGCTGAGATGCAGATTGATGCGTGCAAAGTGATAAATAAGGCTACGGAGGGAAAATCACAATAAACAACAACACGACGCAAATGGAAAATATATAAATAAACGAAAGAAACTGAAACGTCTGTGGCTGCCAGAGTCGGGCTTTAATTATTGTTCAAAGGGATGATTGGGCGTGCTTGCATGCATGCTTGGGTCTAATGTGTGTACTGTATGTGATGTGAATGTACGCACATGTAAGCATCTGTGAATTTACTGTGCATCTCTTCTCAAGCAATACAGAGAGAGAGGGAGAGAGAGAGAGACGAAGCTCGTTATGCTTCACTGTTCAGCCACTGGTGACTCACGTTGACTTCTTATCACTCATCGCTTTATCTCGCTTGGTTTCTTAAACACACAGGAAATGCTCATTGGAAAAATGGAAAGGCCCAGCTGACTATCTGCAAATACTTTACAACGGTTTATTACAGTCTTATCTGTGTTGCGGAGTAGGTTGATCATGACAGGAATAATTTGATCTGGATGGAGAATGTTTCCCTGTATTTGAAGTGGTTTTGCCTGTATCGCCCTTTAATCTGTGTGGTTTGTCAAGGAATTTACTAACACCTATGACGATCAGACTATCGCCTCCCATTTGTCTCCTTGAAGGTCCTACACAGCCTCAGTGTTAATGGACAAGCTGTAGCATGCTTGAAGCCTCAGACTGGGCGTAAATAGTCACGGTTTTGTATTTTGTTTGTTTTAAAATCCAGGAACCACTGACACACAACTCCAATGAAAGAGGTCCAGTGTGCATTTGCATTTTTTTTTTTCCAAGCAGTTGCCTCCACTTAGTACTTGCCGCAATAGCAATGCTGGAATTTCCTAGTATTGTTTATAGTTGGCCTGTTGGTCAACGACGCAAACTTCAACACGTCTCATCCAAAGTCACAATACAACTACTATGAAAGATTTTTTCAGTATTTTGGCAGGTGTTTATATGTCGGTCAGTCTACGTTTCTATTTGTGGACAATTCTTATTAATACGATAGCAATTTAAGATGGAGTCACAAACCATTACAGACAAGTAGTTGGGATAAAAAGGAAGGTTGAGTTCTGTTATGACGTGGAAATCACAACAAAGAAAACCAGAAATGACAACTTAAACAAATGAATTCTTCAAACAAATGAATTTCTTAATCCACTGAATTTATAATAACAAATGCCACTATTAACTCTGATGCAAAACAAAAACTCTCTCCAACTGTGCAAAATCACAGCATTTATAAAGACTAATTATTCTAAAGATCTAAGGAGTCTGGGTGATCCGCCCCCTCCAAAAGAAGAAGCAAAAACTCTCACTAGTCTACTTCATCAAAACAAGTGGTTATAATCAGATCATGTTTTTCTGGAGACATCTACAGGAGTGCTAAATAATGAACAAAATAAACAAATAGCAGACCAGTAAGAGCCAATAGTATGTAACAAATCTTCATTTACAAATGATATAGTCTTTACTTCATCACAAACAACTGTATTACATCAGATCATGTTTTTCTACCTGGGGCATATGTTCTCCCCATGTTCAAGGGGTTTTCTCCGGGTATGAACAAAATAACCAAAGTCCAAAGACATGCATGTTACAATAGTATGTAACAAATCTTCATTTATAATGATATACAGTGTTTACATAAAACACTCATGGATTGACAGTGTTCAGGGATGGTTTCTGCCTGAATACACACTCACTAAGCATGGAGCGGTCTGAGTACAACTCGCTGAATGCTTTGTAATGTGGACTGCGGTACTGGAAACAGTACTAGCATTGCTGTCCCGGCAGGTACAATCCCAGGTGGTCTCCAGTTACTGTGATTTTCAATATATATCGCCAGTACAAAACTGTGTATAAATTGTACATTTCTACATTTCAATGCACTCACACTATGGTAAACAGGCCTGCACAAAACTTAACGCAACATAAATACAACACTGTTTCCAAAAAAAAAGTTGGGAAGCTGTGTAAAATGTAGATATAAACAAAATGCAATGATTTGCAAATCATTTAAATTCTGTATTTAATCGAAAATAATACAAAAATAATATGTCAGATGCTGAAATTTAGAAATGTAATTGTTTTTTGAAAAATATCTGCTCAATTTGAATTTTTTGCTATCAACAGTTTTCAAAAAAGTTTGGATGGGGGCAGGGTGTTGCAGAGAGAACAAGTCTTTTTGAGAAGTAAATATGGTGAGGGCTTCGCCACTCTGTGAAAGACTGAGAAGAAGAATTTATGAATAACATTTCTCAATGTAAAATTGCTAAGAATTTGGGAATTTCATCATCTATGATACATAAAATCATTAAAAGATTCAGAGAATCCGGAGAAATCTTTGTACGCAAGGGACAAGGCCGAAAACCAATATTGAATGACTGTGATCTTCAGCCCCTCAGGCAGCACCTCATTAAAAACAGATAGGATTCTGTGGTGGAAAAAACTGCATGGACTCAGGAACAGTTCAGAAAACCCTTGACAGTGAACATGTTTCTGCATCCACAAATGCAAGCTAGAAGTTTGAATGAGGCAAAGTGGAAAACTGTCCTGTGGTCTGACCAATCAAAATGTGAAATTCTTGGAGATCATGGAGATCATTAGGGCTTAAGAGGTGAGAGGCCATCTGGCTTGCTATCAGCACACAGTTCAAAAGCCAGCATTGTGATTGTACGGGGCTGCATTACTGCACATGGCATTGGTAACTTGCACATCTATAAAGACACCATTAATGCTGAACGATATGCACGGGTTGGCCATTGAGAAGTCATTTCAGGGAAGGCCTTGACTAAATCAGCAAGACTATGCCAAACACCACAATCTGCAAGCATTACAACAGGACTCGATACTTAGAGTCTGGGTGCTGCAGTGGCCTGCCTGTGGGCCAGACCTGTCACCCAGTGAAAATATTTGGCTCATTATGATACAAAAAAAAATGACAAAGTGTTGAGCAGGTGAAATCCTTCAAGAATCGATCAAGAATGGGAAAACATTTTGCTTTCATTACAACAACAGTTGGTGTCCTCAGGTCCCGAACACTTATAGAGTGTTGTTAAAAGAGGAGGTGATACAACACAGTGGTAAACATATCCCAATCCTAACTTTTTTTGAAATGTTTTGATATCATCAAATTCAAAATGAGCAAATATTTTCAAATAACAATAAAATCTCTCAGTTTCAACATCTGATATGTTGTCTTTGAACCATTTCCATTCCAAGTAAATATAGAGCTTAAATGATTTGCAGATAATTGCATTCAGTTTTTATTTACATTTTACACAGTATCCCAACTCTTTTCGAAATGAGATTGTACTTTGTTTGGTGACAGCTGGCATAGACGAGTGGTATAGACGAGCATAGACGAGTGGTATAGACAAGCATTAGTTCACAAGATCAAAGTTCAATAAAATACTTTGGATGCATGTGCTTACTGCTTCTTTCGCTAATGATTTTGTCAAAAAAAATGTTATCATTTGAATGAGTAAATTATCAAAATAAGTTAGTAGGAGACCATAAAATGAATCACCCTTGTCCTCGAGGATACAACTGATTCTCCTGAGGCTGCGTGACGGCTCTTTTCTCTAAACTGGACCCCACTGCTGTTGGCCTGCTCCTGGGAACACATGCTACGTTAGCATAGCCAAGTAATTACTTTGCTCTGCTGTTCCTGTGTTTATTTATTTTCACGGTCATTGACTGCCATTGTAAAACGCTAATACAGGGCTACTCAGTTCTGGTCCTGGAGAGCCAAAGGGTTATTTGCTGTTATTCAGCACTTAATTGACCAATTAAAGCAGCTGATCACACAATTTACTCAGTTCATCTGGTTTTTGGGAGCGTGAATTAGCTTTTTTATCATGAAAATCCCTGAGTGAAAATCACAGCTAGGGCTATATTACGACCACTTCCAGCACTTAGCTGAGCAGCTCCTTGCTTATAAATTTGGTGTAAAAAATGTCATTGATTTATTGATTCTGACTGGCCAATCTATTCCGTCTGCCCCCTGAAACTTCCGGGCTGTAAGTTAAATAACTACGAATGATTAAAAATGGCGCAGCACCGCAAACCAGTCAGCTGGTTACCGCTGGTGTTAGCTGCTGGTGATAGCTAGAATATAATTGCATGTAGCTGGTTACATGATACAGTCAGCTGATGGCCAACCAGGGTGGACATGCTAACTCTGCATTAGCCAGTGGAAGAATGGCTTTTCAACCCTGTAAGCTCGGCTTGAAGTGTTGAAAACACAGCTTTAAACTAGCTTGTCTAGCTTTGGCTGTTTTGAGTAGGAATTTTCAAATCACTTTAATAAGCTGATATCCAGTCTGAGACCAGCAGTGTTTACAGATTGATTTGCATGACTGGGTGTATGAGATCAACATAAATCCACCTTCTTCTAAAATGTGACTGTAAATGTAATTCAAACTGCCATCTGACAGGCCATTTGGCTGATACCTTTCTCCATACTGTTGCTCTCCACCTTATTGACTAGTGCCCACACTGTCTGCCAGTGAGGCTCTTTCAAAGTTATTGGATGTCTCACTGCTGTATCCTTCACCAGTTTCTTTTCTTGTTCGGTCATTGCCGAGGGACTTCCAAGTCTTCCCATGGCATTCGGTTGGAACTATTCCTGTACTGTTTGCTGCATGTTAATTGGATAACATTTGCTAAGTTAACTCGTAATTGATTAATACTTTAGTTAAGACTGTAGTCTGACAAGGATAATGAGTGTTGATTGGGTAATGCTCAGTTGGTTACCACAGCGCTTTGACTAGGTCGTAGCTTTAATTTAAGTTTCTGTGCTCTCTCCATCCCCCAGGCCGCAGAATGGGTCGATGATCCTGTACAACAGGAAGAAGGTAAAGTACAGAAAGGATGGATACTGCTGGAAGAAGAGGAAAGATGGGAAGACTACAAGAGAGGATCACATGAAGCTGAAGGTCCAGGGAGTGGAGGTGAGGGGCTGGTGGGGTGGGGCTGGGGGCCAGTTGGTCGTGATCTGGTGAAGAACTTTTGGGTGGGGCCGGGAGTGATGGATTTAAAATGGAGGAGTTCGGAAACCACTGTACACATCCAGTCTCTCTCTCTCTCTCTCTCTCACTATCACACACGCACGCACGCCTACACACACACACAGTTCCGCCCTGCACATCCATAGCTGTTTCTGAAGGGCAGTGAGGCAGGAGCTGTAGTTTGTTGGTTATTAAACAAAAGACACTAACGCTGCTCCAGAGAAACACATTAATCTCCTCACACTGAACAGTGACCCTCGCTTACAGTCACACTCACATGCACGCAAACTTGCACACACACACACACACACACACACACACTGCTACTGTGCTGGAAATCATCCGCCTGGCCTGTACCCAGCTTCACTTTTATATTCACACAAACATGTGCACAAACTTATACACACACATTACGCACACATTTCCAGTCTGTCTTTGCTGGTGTGTTTGAGTAATTTTGACATAAAACAGCAGCCTCTTGCACTTGCTGGTTGGGGCGGGGAGGAGGGGGGGTATATGAATATTTTTGTGACTTCTGAGCGACATCTCAACTGTGCGCAGCCTCCGTTAAGCTGCTTCATGGTGCGTACGCTGCATCTGAATCTGTGGCAATCCCCACTTAACCGCAGGCTGGTCAGACAGCTCCAGAGCACAGTGCTTTTCAGAATGATAGTTTTACCTTATGTGACAGATGCCGTCAGGATGTGATTCTAGCTTAAAGGGGAATTCCCATGCATGCCATGCTCCCTGATTGCTCGGGAAACACTTTAATGTTGAATGAGAAAAGCATTCAGGTGCTTGAGCTGACGGGGGTGGTTTGTCATCGCTGTGTGTGTGTGTGTGTGTGTGTGTGGGTATGTGTGTTCTTCTACTTGCTGCAGAGTGAGGACTAGTTAAGGTTTTTCCCACAGAGTAAGAATATTTTTGGGAATTGAGGAATTTTTCACGTCTTCACAACCACATAGGCAAATTGTGACTAATTAGTTAAGGTTAGGGGTAAGGTTAGAATTAGTGATGGGATGAAGGTACGGTAAGGGTTTGGTTTAGGTCTGCGTTGCTTATTGTTAAGATTAGGGAAAGGCTGTAGGGACACAGAAAGAGTAAATGGAAGTCAATGTGAAGTCTTCACAGGGATAAAAGTACAAGGGTGTGTGTGTGTGTGTGTGTGTATGTGTGTGTGTGTGTGCATTCGTGTGTGCATGTGTCTGTGTGTGCGTCTGTCTGTGTGTGTGTGTGTGTGTGTGTGTGCGCGTGTGTGTACATGCATGTGTTTGCATGTTTGCGTGTGTGTATGTCCATGTGGGCATTCATCTTTTTTTTTGATGCGGCTGTGCATGCATATGTGAGTACTGTATGTATGTGTAAGTGTGTTTTTTCTCTGTGCTTGTGATTGTATGTGGACAGTAATTCACATGCGTAGGTGTTTACGCTTAGATCTATCCCTGGGCTGAGTTGCATTCGTGTCTCCCCAGTCTTCATCACAGCAGAGAGAGAGACAGCCATTCACACAGATAACAGCCCCACGTATAACCACATGTAATAATACTACAAGCTATAAAACATACCTTGAACCGTTTTTACCGTGGGGTCAATAAACAGCGTGACCTCGAGCTTCATCAACAGTGCAGGGACGACTTATCTGAAAACCCCCCTTTTTAAGCAGCAGTCCCCTATCCACCTGGTGTGCATTACCACAGCCTGGTACAGTAGCTGTGCAGTGCCACTGGTCCCCAGTATTAGCCCAGTAGGGGAGACTGGGGTCCGATGAGCCATGGGGACCAATGAGCCATATCACTATTTTGCGATCAATCAATGACAGAGCTGCCTAAAATAGGCAAAATATTTGACCATTGACTGATGAGTCATGGGGATAAATGAGCCATATCACTATTCTGCCTATTTTAAACACCTTTGGCATCGATTGATCGCAAATTAGTGATATGGCTCAATTGGCTCATTGGACAGTCTCCCATATATGAAACAGCCTGTTTAACCTGCCCTTCAGTGGCACCAGTCTGCATCATCTACTCAGTCTGTGTTACTGCGGCCTGGTTAACCAGGTCTTTCATGCCATCTTCAATGTCCAACCAGCCTGTGCTTCTCTGGCCTGATATTTGAGCCCTTTAATGGCTCCAGTCTACAGTATCTACACAATGTGTGTTATAGTAGCCTGGATTACATTTAATGCTACCTGTCTCCATGATGTACCTATGGTGTGTGACTACAACCTGGTTTATAAGGCCATTGGACACTCTGGGAGGGGAAGATGATCAATGCTGTTGAAACAGGGCCTTGTAAGGAGGGCAGGTGGTGGTCAGTTTGGATGTACTCATTTGGAGTGCTTGATGATACAGTGGTTACCATTCATAATTTAATTACATGGCAGATGTTTATGGGCAAATTAGTTTACAAGAAATTAATTCAAAATGGCTGCTTAACGCAACAAGTGCTATAGATAGGCAGAGGAACAACCGAATCTCCACCTGCATCAAAGTACGGAGCTCATTCCCTAAACCCAGCTTCAGCCGAATCTGTGGCCCTGTTAATTGTTGACATCTTGTTTCACAGTTTGATCTCTCTGTGCTTGACTTGTGAAAAACAAACTGTTTGCAAATATTGCCCTTTTTTCTGCTTTAGATGCCATATATAAACTCAGTATTGCATGAGAATTGCAAGAAGGTGCTGTTTTCGCTTGTGAAAATTACTTAAAAGATTTTTAACATTACAAATTTTACAATCCAATCAGTTTCAGTCTCATTTTATTGTGTTATGTGACTAATATTTACCAGCTGTCATTACTAGTACAGGCAAGGTCTAACATGCAGGCTCAAAAGTACAGTAGAGTTTGTATCTTACTCTGGTGGTTGTGTTTTCTCCACTGAATAAAGGTGGGTTGGTTGTTGAACATTGCGGTTATATAGTGTTTTCCTCGCTGGGACTCCAAGCACTTCAGTGACAAGTGGGAATCTCACCTCAATCACCGATGTGTAGCACCTGCCTGGGAGATGCGCAGCAGCCATTTTGTGCCAGAATGCTCACCGCTCAGCTGAGGTGGAGAGGGCAATTGCTCACTTCAGCCACCAGTCCAGTTCCGTTTTCTCAGTCCTTGATCCTAATTGGTCACACAATACTGGAGCATGCTTACCCTCTGCCATTTGGGGTATTGCTACATGATTTTTGATTGGAGCAGAATGATTCTGAGAGGGAGAGATGAAGAGGCTTTATCACTAAACCGTAGTAAAGCCCTTGAACAGTAATCGGGTATTGATTTCTGTTGAGTGAAAGTGATGGAGCTGTTGAGTTATTTCAGCAGTCGTAATTATGCAGGAATAAGTTCTCCTGATCTCATGAAATACTCACATTCTCCGTCCTCTCCCTTTTATGCAGTGTTGGAGCATGGTGTGTGTGTGTGTGTGTGTGTGTGTGTGTGTGTGTGTGCGTGCGTGCCTGTCTTTGTCTGCACCTATCTGTGTGTTCGTGTTTGTGTGTGTATGTCAGTGCATCTGTTTGTCTTTATGTGTGTGTGTGTGTGTGTGTTATGTGTGTGTGTGTGTGTGTGTGTGTCATTTATCTGTCTGGATTTTTGTGTGTATGCGCCTGTCTGTCTATATGTGAGTACATTTGTGTGCGCACTTGTCTTTGTGTGCACCCGTCTGAGTGTGGGTGCACCGGTTTGTGTGTGTGTGAACATCCATTTGTCTGTCTCTGTGCGTGTTTGTAAGAATCTGTTACAATGTAAGTGTGTGTGTTTGCGTACATGTGTGTATGTATGGTGTATGTATGTCCATGCGTGTCCTTCTGTGTATATGTACATGTGTGTATATTTATGTATGTAATGTACGGATGTATTTTGTATGCACGTTTTTGTGTATGGAGAGTTTGCATGTACCTGTCTGTGTGTGCGAGTGTGTCTGTACATTCTGCACAGGTGTGCATGTGTAGTGTGCACTGTATGTACATGTCTCTGCATACGTATGAGTGAGTGAGTGCGTATGCGAGCGCAGTTCTAATCTCCGTGTCCGTGCTGGATTGATCAGATTGCTATCTGAAGTGTGAAGCGGAGCAGTTAGTGAGCCTAATGAAGCGCATGTGGAATGCAGTGCTTTCCCTTCACTACTGATAATGAAGACAAATGTCAAAACTCACAGGCAGCCCCCCCCACTTTCCAGTACTCTCTGGAGAGCTGCAGTGCCCCCTGTACAGACAGGCATCTCACTCATTCCCAAACCACTGTGCGCTCAGGGACAGACGTGCAACTTACCCATAACCAAACATCAGTGTGTTCTAGGGTAGATGACTGTCTTATCCATTCCCAAACCGCACTACTTTCTGGCACAGAGAGACATCTCATCCACAAGTAAACTGCAGTGCATTCTGGGATAGACAGCTGTCTGTTCCATTCCCAAACCACAGCGCTTTCTGGGACAGACAGGCACCTTATCCACAACCAAACCACACTGCATTTCAGGACAGACAGCTGTCTGATCCGCTCCCAAACCGCAGTGTATCCTGAGACAGAGAGCAGTCTTATCAATTCCCAAACCGTCGCGCATTCTAGGACAGGCAGCTGACTTATCCACTATGGAACTGAAGTGCATTCTGGGACTGAAAGCCATCTTATCCAGCCCCAAACAGTAGTGCATTCTGGGAGAGGGAGTTATTTTATCTACACCCTAAGCAGTTGCACCCTGAGTAATTTTCTACATAATGCTTTTCTTCATTATATTTCTTGCCCCTGGCAGGCATTCTCATCAAGAACAGCTTGCAGTATCGGAAATCTTAAGTGCCTTTAATGATTAATTTGGCCAATATGGCCAGCCCTGGCTAATAATATTCAACCGTAACCAGAGGAGATACCTAAAACCAAGCTGATATAGCCCAAAAACTTTTTTTTTTTTTTTTGTTTAATGCTATAAGCTGAAATAGAATGAAAAGTGTGTTCAGTGCTGGGGGAAGCAGGAGGGGAACAGACTCCAGACACAATGTGAAGATTTATTGTTTCACTGCACGTCTGCAGTTATTGGTTGAGCATATTTGGCCGCTTTCACTTGCAAAGGGGGTTTTCATTCTCAAAGCAGAATCTCAGTAAGCAAAGTTTTTTTTTTTTTATGTAGCTGAGGGATTTGAGTCTATACTTTGGTTAGCATATACGCATGTGGCTTACTAAAGAATCCTCGTTATTCCGTGGATGAGAGCTTGTCCGCTTGGAAGCGTCAGCTGACAGGAAGTGACACTGTAGTAATGTCACGAACAGTTTGCTTACATGGAATTTTTATCTACTCCTGCAAAAGATTACAGATAAATAAATAAATAAATGCTCGCGCACGAGCGAGAAATCTTTTCTCCTTGCCTAACGGGTAATTTTACCTAACAGGATTAGTAAAGACAAGAAATCGATTAAAATCCTCATATATCCCTGTGTGAGGAGGCGAGAATCTTTGTTCAGTAGCACATCACTGTCTTTTTTTTTTTTTTGCCTCATCTTTGCAGAGTGCTTCCCTTTTGAATGAACCTCATTATGGATGATAGTACAGTAGGTATCACTGTTGTAAGATACATTTTTAACGAGCTGTTGCCATGGCTATAGCATAGTATTTTTGTCTGAGTGAACAGCTGTACTCTCAGCGCAGGCAGGGTAGTTCTTGTTTGTCATTCAATTGCACCAATTTGCTGATATTTATGCTGAATGGATTACAAACAATTATGTTATTTTTGTTATAGTCATTGTCGTCATTATTATCAATACAATTGTGGTACCATTAGCGGCAGCTGTTGCTTAAGTCATCATCTTCATTTACTTATTATTTTCATAATTATTATCACATCATAATTGCTATTACTGTCATCATCATCACCATCATCATCATCAGTAATAGTAGTAATAATTACAGCAAAAGTCGTTGTTGTCATGGTTGCTGTCATAGCGAACAGGCGTAGTACATACGGCATGTTATCACTCTTAAAAATCCTTCTGAAGGTGCATGAATGCAAACATTGAGACGGGGAGGAGGTTTACCAGCTGTTGCTGATTGGCTGAGTAGTGGCATGAACATTAGATAAGGGGGTGGAAACTCCGTCCTCCCCCTTCTGTTACTCTGAATATCCTCACAAATAGTTGAAGGTGAGGGAAGTGAACACAAGTCATGTGACAGATACGGGGGCAATGGCCTGTAAAAGCAGGCGAGCTTACAAATGCCACTGATTTGAGTTAGATGGAGGGAAGGCTTCTGAAACATTTAATGCGGGTCACATTTCCTGCTTCCATCACCGGCTGCGTAGTCACTGAGCCCTCGCAAATACAGCTAAACCTGTCCCTTGTTTAATGGGCCATTCCTGGGAGGGGAGAGGGGGATGTGCATTACCTCTATGTTTGAAAAACAGAAGCCAAAAACACATCTTGCTTAAAGTGTGTTTGTCTGATGCAGAGTGATCTCAGCTCACTCCCACTTCTGCTGATTATATGGACGAGTCAAAGGGCACATACTACCCTCCCCAATTCTCCAAATTGCTATCGCCAATCACACGGCAGCCGGATGACATTCCGTCACCAGGGCGAAAGCTTTATTATGTTATTCACCTCTGCCAAGGAGGTATATGTTTGTGCCGGCGTTTATCTGTTTGTCTATCTGTTTCTCTGTTAGCAGGATATCTCAAAAATGGCCACATAGATTTTAACCTAACTTTGCAAGATCTTAGAGTAGCACAAGAGGAACAAGTGATTAAATTTTGGCATGTCTAGGCCAAAGTACAGCTGAGATATAGGCCAAAGTTCAAATCCAGCTATGCTGGCAGAGATTTGAAGTCTTTCCAATCGGCGTGCTTTTGGGTTTTGCTGCCACCTGGCGGTGGAATGCAACAACACCCTACATTAGCCAACGAAAATAACTAATGCACAGAGTTGCCTTGGCGTGGCGGAGGTGCTGCGCTCTCTGAGTGCTCTTGTTATTCCTGATTTCAGGACAATAATAACTACCACAACTTAACTGACCTCTCACTGAAATCCCCCCTGCCCAGCAAAACTTTTTTGTTTTTTAATTACTCAGTATCCAAGTGCTATCGACTCAGGATAATTTGAGCCCTTAAGAACCATACCGGGCCATCCCACACTTTTGACAAAATTTAGTTGAAGTAATCAGCATGTGCAGAAAGCTGAGATATACATTTCCTAAATGGGCCAACTCAATCAGCCCACATGGATTGTTAATACAAGCAAACATATTCTCTGCCACTGTACATATGCACTGCACTGCCTAAGCCATAGTGGAACATCCTCTACAACTTTCCTATAATTCATTGTAAACAAGGCGGCTAGGTATCTGACTGCTGGGGAATTGCTTGCTATGATTGATGATGATGGTGAAGTGGAAGATGACAGAGACCTAGAGTTTGACCCAAATGAATCAGATGATGATGCTTCCGCTTCAGAAGGAGGTACCTTTCACTTGAATTGAAATGGAAGGGCATCCAAAATCTGCGTAAGAAGTGCATGTACATAACATTGCATCTCTTGCATTTATAACATATGCAGTGTTTTTTTGTTGCCATTTGCTCTAGATGAAACAGGAGGCTGGCAACTTTGAGTCCCATTTTCTCAAAAGTTTCCCAACATCGGTTGACCCGGTATGGTTCTTAAGGGCTCATTTATATTAGGTTCTTTTTGTAGAACTAGGAGGTCATTCTTGGAAGTTAGCCAAGGGTAAACTTAGCACAGATATTAGGAAGTATTTTTTTTTTTTTTTTTTCACAGAGGATGGTCACAGTGTGGAATAGCTTGCCAGATCATATTGTAGAGGCAGAAGCTCTGGTATTTTTCAAAGCTAGACTTGATGTAGTGCTATACAATTCAAGCCCATTAGTATCCTAAGTATTAAGTACACTTTGGTCTTTGGAAATAGCAGGACTTCTTGGGCTGAATGGCCTGTTTTCCCCTCTCTGTTTTGTTTTCCCACATGGAAAGAATATATATATGAACATATATGAGCATATATGCAACCTATATGCCGCATATATGTGCATATATGCGGCATATAGGCCAAATTCAGGTACATATATGTGCTTATAGAAGGCATATAGGTCTCCTATATAGCTCATATACCCAGTGGCAGGTTCTGTTTGTCATACCTATTGTATAGCTCATATCTCACTTTTGCAACTGTCATACATGATGCCTAGCTCATATTTTTATTCTCAAGGTAATATCTGCATATTAGTTCAAAGTCCCTTACAGAAATAACAAGAATTTCACACAATAACTTATTAATTGCATGTGAACATTTGAAATTGGCATCACATTTGATCCTAAATACATGTTGACATGTGACAACGGCATGTTATGTGTAAACCAGTCATTATTAACTATGGCAAGTGAGAGGAGACAAAAAGCTATGATATCAACACAAATATCTAATACTATTTGTTGCATTTTTTTCCTGAAACATTAACAATAACTAAGTCATCAATTCTTTCTTGACCATACTTATTTCCATTCTATGAAGATTGAGTTGTGTATTGTGGAAGAGAAGGAAATGTATAAAAACAAAATGGTTTGATTATGTTTATTTAATCAATTAAGCATTTTTTCAAGTTTAAGTCACTGCCAGATTCACCACATTAGATAAAATTGGATTCACATCATTACAGCTCATACACATCCACTGAAAGGTTATACACTACACTGTTACATCCACCAAATGCAATGTTTTCTATCTTGTCTGTAATGCAGTTTCTTGATGAATATGGCTCAGGGGTCCTTAGTCTAAATGTAGCAAAATAAAACAAAAATAACAAAATAAAAGTACACAGAAGAACATACATTCAAGTAAACATGCCTTTCAAAAGTCATTTTCATCCCCACATCTATTTGAGCATTTCACTGTGGTCAATGAATTTGAAGACGAAGTCTACATTTCTGTTCACAGTTTTAATGAACAGACACTTGCCTTTTATTTGAGATGCTTGTATAGCTTGTATAGCAACTAAAGGTCCCAGACTTTTTCTTACAGGGATGAAATAACAAGGATTCTTAAATTCCCACACAGAAAGAACCTATATAAACATATAGGTTTTAATCTCCGCCTTGTATCGACCAGCAGGGGTCGGAAGCTCTTTTCAGAAGTAGCGCGCAATTGGCCAATGCGCTACAGGGATGCAAATTACAAAGGGCCTGCTGGGAAGGGTTAAGTAGATTAGAGTTCCCCTAGGCGCGTCCTGTTGGCTAGACGGGCGCTGATATATAAGATTCTGACCATAATGAAATAATATGTGATATGTTTGAACAGTTTTACCCAGCCTGTGTATAGAAAGCAGTTGCTAATAGTCGCGGATTGTGTATACCTTCTTGCATTGTCAAGAGGGGGCCGCATGCGTATAAGTCTAAGAACTTGTACATAATTCCCTAATTGGATATCCCAGATTCGGGTGGGAATGGAAATGCCAAGTAAAAAAAAAAAAAAGCGAACTTTTAATTGGCCGTTTTCTTATATTATAGGTACATATAGGTGCATATAGGTACATATATGTACCTATGATATATGAAAACGGCCAATTTTATGTATGTTGCATATATGTGAAACCTATATCTGGCCCTATTTTAAAACCTACATGTTTATATAGGTTCTTTCCATGTGGGTTGTTACCTCTGCCAAACGAAGTTGGCAGGAGGTTATGTGATCGGTGCCGTTTGTTTGTTTGTTTGTTAGTTTGTGAACAAGATAACTCAAAAAGTAACGAATGGATATCTCTGAAATTTTGTGGGTGGGTCGCTATTACATCAGGGATGCACCCTATTGATTTTGACCGCGATCAGTGAAACAATATGGCTGCTACGGCAGCCATCTTGAAATTGTATGACATGCGATAACTGAGTTTTGCTCCCACTCACCAAGATTTGGACTGTGCTGCCTTGGTGGAAGTTTGCAGTGTTGGAGTGTCTCTAGATATGTTATGTTGTTAAGTGCTACATTACGTTACGTCATGTTACATTAAGTTATGCTATGTTATATGTTATGTTATGTTATATTATGCTTTGCAGGTAATGTTATGCCATGTAATGTCATGGCGGTGCAGTGGGTAGCATTATTATTCTCACAGCAGGTAGGTCATAGGTTCAAATCTAGCCTGGGGCCTTTCTGTTCAGAGTTTGCTTGTTATCCATGTTTGCTTGGGTTTCCTCTGGGTACTCCAGTGTCCTCCCACAGCACAAAGACCTGCATATCAGGCTTATTGGACACTCTAAATTGCGTGAAGGTATTGTTGTGCGAATGGTGTGTGCGCCCTGGGATGAATTGGTGAGCTGTCCAGGGTGGATCCCTGCCTTTCACCCATAGTTAGCTGGGATAGGCTCCAGCTCCTCTGCGACCCTAACAAGGAAGAAGAGTTTAAGATGATGAATGGATATTATGTCATTACAACCTTAGTTATTCACTGTCTGTCTCTAGCTTCAAGTTTCCCAGTGCTCAGCCATTTTCCAGAATTCTGGTAGTTAACAGACCTAAATGGTGCACAATTTGTAGTTTTTTAGTGGATCAGTTTGAAGCATTACTGGGTAGAAGCCAGTTCCTCCCTTTCAATCATTTAATGCAAGTTAGGCAAATGAGTCCTGTTGCAAGTGCGAGCTCCTCCAGGTGCTATACTTTTTAAAAATGAAATGGCGGCAAAATCTCGAGGCGCAGAAAATATGAATTTAAGCTGTCTATTGCAGAAAGTCATGAGTAAGACTTTTCGATGAGATGTAGCTTTGGCTATGTCTCGGTTAGCCATTGCTGTAGTGACAGCTTGCACCCGCAAATAGTCATTAGATTTATGTGAAATTAGTTGTACTTTAGTCTTCATATGTAATGGACTCTGAATTTCAATAAGCTCTTCTTTTTATAAACGTAAACAAACCCTGACTATTTATCTTATAAATTTTTTAGTATACTTTTTTATTTGTTTTTTTTTTTTTTTAATAAAATCACCTCTTTTCTGAATATTATGTTCAGGCTCAGCTATGGTAACAGAACTCCTACGCAGTTACATGCAAAATCAATTATCTTCACACCCCATTGCAACTGTTATGCAGTTATAGATAATGTATATTGTGTGCACGCATGTTTGTGTAAAAATTTGTATACATGTGTGAGTGTGTCTTTGTGCATGCGTGTGCATGTGTATGTATTCGTGTGTCAGCCTGCAATTTAAAAGGATCAGTTTATGGACTTTCTGCTGAAATCAGTGACACCAATGGTGAGGGGCCCCATCTGTTCTGCGCTCCTGTATTTTTTGAACAATTTGTGCTCTTACAAAATATGATTATGGATTATCTAACCTATGCACGTGGCAAAGTGTGTGGCCTATCCCCTATTAAGAGTCATGGTAGATGTTTACAGTCTGTTTACACAGCCATTATAGCTAATAACTGTAAAATCAAATTGTAGCAATGTTCCAACGAGCAGCCTTCAAAGAGTCTGTAATGAGCGGGAGTCGTTAGTTCAAGGGGAATGCGAAAGTGTGTATATGCGGATATGAACAGTGTGTGGAAGCGCTTATTTTGAGTGGATTGATGTTTAGCATGAGAGGAATGCTTAAAGAGAGGTTAGCACAGAAAAAAGGCTAAACCCTCTAGCCCCAGGCTCTCTTTCTACATGTGCTTGACATTCTGCTCTCGCTTTTCTCTGTCTCTTTTCTTTCTCTCTCCTCCTCCTCTTTCTCGATTACCCTCGCCTCACACTCTTTTCCCTCCTTTTATCCATCTTTCTCCATTTCCCTCCATTTGCCCTTTTTCACCTTCTACATCTGAGATATCTTTCTTCTGGTTCCATCATGAATAAGGATTTCTCTCTCTCTTCCTCTATCTCTCTCTCTCTCTCTCTCTCTCTCACACACACACGCGCACACACACACACTTATGTGTAAATTGCTCACATCTCTGTTTTATTTCTTTTTCCTGCTTGTTCGCTTTCTTTTTATTTTCCACCCCATTTGTTTGTGATTTTTTTTCTTGTTTTTTGCTGTGAAATGAAAGGGATCTGAAATGCACTGAACAGACTGGAACTTTTAAAAAATCTCAAGTGATTCTTCATACCAGTAGGGACTCATGTCCCTGAGGGCGCACTCACAAACACACGCATACACGCACACGCTTGCGGACACACACATGCACACTTGCAAACACACACAACACACACACGCTTATCCATATACATACTCGCAGTTTGTACCCGCACATAAACACACACTAACAATGTCCTCCAGACATGATCAATTCTGCATCGAGATGTCACAGGCAGCCAGGGGTCAAACATCAGCGGATATCACTGTTGTTCAGTGGTTAGCACTGTTGCCTGCAAAAAAAGAGACTTTGGGTTCGAGTACCAGTCAGCCAGAGCCTCTCTTTGTGGAATTTGCATATTCGTGTGGGAATTCTCCGTGTGCTTTGGTGTCCCTCGGCCAGAAACGCATGGAACACTCCTACAATTTAGAACTAAAGTTGGTCCCTGGGTGCTGCACTGCAGCTGCCTACTGCTCCTAAGTAACTAAGATGGGTCAAATGCAGAGGACAGGCTGCACCATGGGGTTCATAAAGCATAGAAACATCTTCCAGTATACAGATATATGCTTGCTTCATTTGCATTTTTGCAGCTGAGTTCTTCTTTTTCATTTATGTGTGTGTTTGCATACGTGTATGTGCTTAAGTGTTCTCGTCCAGATCGAAGCGTGTGAGCAGACATGTCCACAGTGTTTGTGATGTTTTTTCTTTATCCCCAAGGTATCCATTTAAATCTTTATATAAATGTGTTGGGAGGCCTGCAGTCCACTTGATAGTCTCTAAATGCATATAAATGCAGTACAAGTATGGGCTCCGTGTCATTATATTGCCAATCAATCATTATCCTTTCATAAGCACTCATTTGTAATGTGCACCAGTGGAATTCTCTGCCTGTTGCATTGTGGGTGGAATACAATTTGACAGTGCAGCGTGATAGAAACGCTATTTTCTCTGAATAAAAATGAAGTCGTCGCTCCGCCGGTGAAGGTGAAAGCTCTCCAACATCGCAAACAATTGCAAGGTGAAGGATCACAGGAGTCACATGATGAGATGTGGGGGGAGACCGCATGCTGTCAAAGCTGTGTTGTTTTGTTGTTGTTAGAGGCATAGCAAGATCACCTTGGTCTTATTCATATAAGGCAAGTGCACATGTGCACACATACACATGCAGTCTCTCTCTCTCACACACACATGCGCACACATACTCAGACACATGCTGTGTTTTCATGTTTTGTTGGGACATCTCATAGACTTGCATTCATTCCTTAACCCCATATTTAGATCTTAACTATAAGCACTATATGCCTAACCTTTATCTTTACCTCAGTCTTAACCTTAACCTGTCCCTAACCTTAACCCCTAACCCTGAACTAGCACAGTTACCTTATGGAGGCTAAAAAGTGCTCTCATAACGATGAAGAACTCTGGTATTGCATATTTTTGTGGGGACATTTGGTTCCCACAAGAGGTAAGAATATCCACCCACACACACCCTTCAGAGGACAAAGGTCTGCGTGTTTCCTGTATGTGTTTTCCTTTTTGATACATGACTGCCACAGCTCAGAGGGATGAAAGCCTTTATTGTTCACGGCTGCAGAGAGGTGCAGAAATTAACTCAGTGAAAGTACGCACAGAGAAGGATGTAACGACAGTTTCCCATCTGCCTGGAGCCATGAGTCCTTCTTCTGCACTTTCTCTCACTTCTCTTCCCTCCGCCTCTTTCTTTTCTGCCTTCATTCTGTCTTTCCCATTCTCCTCGCCATTCTCCCTTCTTTAAATTTCTCTTTTATCTTATGAAAAAAATTACGTTCAACATGTTTCTGGATTTGCACATTTTTAATGTGGCATTCTTTTACTTATTTATCTCTCACAGGCAGACCCTGGGTATGCATGTGTATGTGCATGCATTTGCGTGTGTGTGTGTGTGTGTGTGTGTGTGTGTGTGTGCGTCTACATGTTCACCGACAAACCAAAACATTATGACCACGCACAGATGTTAATAGTATTACCTTGTGACAAAGATGCGTGTTATTGTCTGCAAACAGACCTTGGTGAGCAAACAGTCAGTTCTCATGGTCAATGTGTTGAATTCAGGAGTGATAGAACTGACTTTGTACGTATGCTCTCATTCACGTGAGTGCACGCATGTTTGCATATGTGAGTTGTGAGCATGAGTGATATATGCAGATACAAGCACTGCTACGTTATCTGCTGCATTAAATAAGATCCCATGTTTTAGTTCTTATCACGCCTAACTTCCAAAACAGAAAAAAAACAAAGTAACGTCCGATTAATCAAATTCATACTGCATCAGCAAGTTCGGTATGTTTCAACGCTAACCAAAAGCAAAAAAAACACTTTACTTGAGGCAAAGTTGTCTGTTACAGCCTGTGAACCACTGCATGATAAATGATAAATAAAACTGTAAAATTTGCAAAGGTCAGCCTTAAATCTTACCCCTGGCGACGTGCTGTCTTTGTACTTGTTATTAATTTGCTTCGAAGATGCCTTAGTTCTGAGCAACTTGCATAAGCCTTACTTTACTCTCTCAAAACTGGGTATACAGACAGATTAGCCAGATCTCTTATTTTCTGAAGGATTCAGCATGATAACCAGATCAAACTATTGACACTGGCCTCTATTATTTAAAGGTCTACCTCCTTGCCCCAATGATAATGGAATAGGACACAGCTGTTATTCTGAAACACTCTGTTTGGAACCAAATTGTTACTTGTGTTTGCTGATCCTGTTTGGCTGGAAGTGCTTGAGTTTCCAAGTCCTGTGTGTGAAATCTGTGACTAGTATGTTGGCATGCTGAAGCTAGCATTTGTCAATAAAGTTAGCTCTTTTTTGTTTCACCTTTAAGTCAAAGTCAAGGACGAATGTTGATTGTGCACTGAACAAAGTTGAGGGAGAGTGTTGATTTAAAGTTAAGGAAAACTTGTCCACATACTGATCATAAACTCTCAGGTTTCCCTGCTAAAAATGTTCTATAAGAATCCTATAGGACAGTTCAATTGAATTTTATAGAATTTTAGTACCTCAAGTCCTATAGAAAAAAAGTTCTATCGAAAATTTTATAGGAAACAGTTCCATAGAAAATCTCTATAGAACTTTTTTTACTTTGGCATCTTCAATTCCAACCGAATCTAGAAGGCGACGAACAAAGCAATCATTGTATATTCCCCTTCCCAGCAGACCCTTCCCAATTTGCATCCCTGTAGCACAATGGCCAATTGTGCGCTATTCTGTCCGGGGTTCGAACGCGACACTTCTGCTCTGCAATCCAGTGCTTTAACCGAGTGAGCTATTCGGCAAGTAGAACTTTCTTTTATAGAAATATCCTTTAGAGCGGATTGGAAAAATGCCGATTGTACTTGATCCTGTACTTGATTGTACTTGATCAATTTGAATTGCTTTGCTGAACCCAACAGATGCCCGTTGTTGTCACGTATCTCAGGGTCTTTGGGAATTCAAAAGGAACTGAGTGCCTTCGCTGAAAAGGAACGCCATGTTAATAATCCTGTCCGATGACCATGATACATGTATAAAGATGGTTGGAATAAGTCCTAGCAGACCTCAAATTGTATTCAAATTAATTCTAAATCTGTATATAACCTGCAATCACATGCATGTAAATGGTAAAGGAATAATTTGATTGAATTTTTAAAATTAAGGGAAAAGTTCAAAAGCTCAAACTTTCAACATAATTCTGTCTTCCTAAGCAAAAGAGGAACACATGTTTTCCATTATAGCATAATAAAGTTGTAATGCCTTACATTTATATTTTTGAATTGCTGCCGAAGAAATGGAAAGAGGTCTTCATATACCGTAACTGAAATACTGCTAGGTTGTGCGGTCAGTAAGTCAATCAATCAATCGTCTGATCAGAGAATCAATGAGTTGGTATGTTCCTGGTACCCCATGTGCTTAAGCACACCTTAAAGTTAAAAGGGACGAGATTTCCTTGCTACTTCAGTATAGTGGATATCACTGCATATTGCACATTTTCATACCATTAGTCCGGTCTCTCACTTCTAGAACCTGGATACACATAAGGTAAATTGATCCTTCGACAGAGAATTGCAAGGAGTCATAATATGTCTTTTCCATTAAGCTTTTGTTCTGTTAGAAGGCCCTAAAGACCATCAAAGTCCTATAGAACAGGTTTTTCAACTAGAGTGTTCTATAGGAAGGTCTTATAGAACAACAATAATGTTATAGGACTTTCTTTTCCATAGAGGTGTTCTATAGGTTTCTGTAGCAAATTTCTATAGAACACACGGAAAATCCTATAACATGCTGTTCTATTAAAATATTCTATAGGGTTCCATTGATGTTCTATAGAATTCTATAGAATTCCATAGAAGTCCTATAGAACTTTTTTGCAGGGTTTACCCATAAAAATCCCATCAATGCAGAGGGTGTGTGATGAGATAAACTGGGATTCCATAAAGAGAACTAGAGACACTACTTGAGTGCAAACCTCCGCCAAGGCAGCACAGTCCAAATCTTGGTGAGTGGGAGCAAAGTTTAGTTATCGCATGTCATAGGATTTCAAGATGGCTGCTGTGGCGGCCATATTGTTTGACTGATCGCTGTGAAAATCAATAGGGTCCATCCCTGATGTAATAGCGAGCAACCCACAAAATTTCAGACATATCCGTTCATTACTTTTTGAGTTATCTTTTTTACCAACAAACAGAAAAACAACACCGATCACATAACCTCCTGCCAACTTTGTTTGGCGGAGGTAAATATCTAATTCATACGACCGTCTTGGAGTTCTGATGGATGTTATGTGATTGTTTTAGCGCCACCTACTGGGAGAAACAATTATTCCCTGCTACAGTGCACCCTGTTTAATTCTCTGACCCCTCAGGTGTGCCGCACCTGTTGCTGGTGCCCTCAGACTTTGCCCCCTGTTAGCGTGACAAATGTGACGCAAAGGGCAAGTGTGCTGTCATACGTCTCGTTTGAAAATGTTAAACTTTGCAGATCAGCATCTATTTAACTGATCCCTCATTACTCACCTTCTCAGTTGGTTGAAAAAAGCGTTTGAATTCCATCGCCCATCATACCACATTGCGCCTGACCAATCCAGTTGATCTGTCAATGCCTGCCCATATTCAGAATCCACTTCCATTATAGTAAATCCAACACGTGAATATCAGTAACATTATTTCATATCTTAAGCCATATCAGTAATGTTATTTCATTACTACTACTCTTTATAATTGCTGTTGTGTCATCATCACAAAAGGTCAGCGATAAATTAGGCTAGGCCTATGTGCAAAAGTGAGGCACCACATCACTTCTTCATGTTTACATGCATTTCATAAGGTAGTGGAAAAGAAAAATTAGGATTTAGATAATAGTGCGCATAGAATAAACTAGTTATTTGTTGTTTCACAATGCAATGACAATTGGCTGTACAATTACTCAAAAAAAACGTTTCCGCAAGACTTAAGCCTAAATAGGACAGTGGCCAGTCCCTTAAACATTTCTGGATTGAAGAAGCAAACAAAAATAAATAAAGTTGAAGGATCCCCTACGCCCGTGTCGTGTGACGTCTTGGAAGTGAAATCAGTTCGCCTTAAGTGCGCTGCTTCTGACTAGTTCAGATCACTGCTTCAATTAACCATGTTGTGAAAAGTTACGCATTAAAGTCTTATCCAATAACATCTCAAAGAAAAGGGTAGTATGCTTCCATTTCCTTTCGTGCATGCGAAGTCAGAAACGCGGGGTAGGTAAATATTTGCGAATATTTTATTATGCAGGCAAAACCACATAAAGTAGATTCATATGCACGAGTTTGCACCCTTACCAATTGAAACCAACCGTCACATTCAATGACGTTCAGCAGGCCTACGGCTTAATTAAAATGAAGCTAAAGTGGGGGGCTGTTTGGCGGCACAACCGTGCCCGCTTATTCGGGCCAGTGTAACATGTAACATTATCATGTATAAATTGTTTGTGTACATTTTATATATTCTATATTAGCCAAATCTAATACAACCGCAACCGGAGTTATTTATCTCCCTAATATAACACTGAAACTACTGGTTGCCGGAGATTATTGGTTAAATGTGCCGCACATTGTCCATGGGCGACGGGGATATATAACAGGAGTATTAATAGTGAATTATTATTATTATTATTATTAGGCTATTATTGCTTTGATTTTCTTTTTGGGTGGCGCTCGGTAGGTCTCAGTCAGCGGCCGCGAGCAACGTGTGAAAAGCCGGAGCGAGACGAAGGCACGAGCTGGAGCACTGAAGCAGACTCGCCACCGCTGCGTGGCGGGCTCCTTCTCTCTTTATTCCGCTTTTTACTTTCTTTAAATTGGGTCGATAAAGGTGAAGGACGTATCACAGGCTTTTCTGCTTCATTTTCCCGTTCCCCCTCACGTCCTTTGGAAGGGTAAGAAAACCTAAATAAAGCTCTCTGAATCTCTCCGTGTTTAATAAAAGTAATCCTTGTATTAGGGTGTACCAGAATTCTTCTTCTGAGCTTGACCCTGCATTAGTATTCTGGTATCCTTCCGTTTTCCATCTCTCCTTTCCAGCGACTGGGCGCAGACCCACACAACTGACCTGGGTACAGGTGTTGTGGAGTTTTGCTGTTGGGTCCGGGTGTAAAGTGTTGAATTGGTAAGCTGGCCCAAGCACACTCCTCCTTCCTATCATAGTTCAATATTGCCTATTTATGTCAGTTCAATGGCGGATTACACTTTATTTATCATTCCATTCCTATTATCCTTTGATGAAAGTATTTGGGAGTGGTGATGGTCAAATGCAGGGTGCAACAGAAAAGTATTCAGGGAAACTAACCGGACCTTTTTTATAACCCCAGCAGAAGTCCACTAGAGAAGCACCCCCAAATCCTCGACCCTTTCCATTTGAGTGAGATTTAGTTGAGTTGCACTGCGTCTCCACTTCTCCTGGGTAATTACCCAGGTAATTGCACAGTAATTGACTGTGTCACCTGCTCCGGGGACAAGCTGGCATTTGTTTAATAAACAGCTGGAATTTGAGCCACATGATGTCTGGGAAAGTATGGGCGGGGATACAGGGAGGGAACGAGAGAGGGAGCGATCGGGCATGCCGCAGTACAGAGCGCCGGTGGTCTTTGTTTAAAATGGAAATGTATGTAAATGCTCCCATGCCTGCAGACAACTTGGTGAAAAAAGCACGGGGAGGCGAAAGAGGGAGATAAGAAATGGGAGAGAGAAGGGAAGATGGATGGTAATGATGACCCTGGGTGAACTGGCGCAGGGAGACCATTTGCCAGACCCCCCACTTGAGTAGGGTTCCAGGCGCTCACTGCCCAGAAAATGCAACTATTCTTCCCAATCAATATGATATACTGTCAGGTCCCTAAGTATTCAAGCAGTGACACAATTCTTAATGGGCTGTGAGACCTACATGGCTGGTTCCATATGCATGTGAGCACCCTCACATTAATGTCTAGACTATCAGCATTAATTTTAGGGTTTGTTCACCCCTATCAAATCACTGCCCAGATACTGACTGACCTACATGTATGTCCACTTCTGGAACAGTGCCTCGCTCCTTGGGCCAGTGGAACTGAGGGAAAAATGACTGACTGATGTAACGGAGATGTCCTGGGATATTGCTGCCCTGCCCATTGCCACTGTCTCACATGGGACCTCAGATGGGCCATGGTCCTGGGGTGGGTGGGGGGGAGGGGGGTTCTTACTGGGTCTGTCATCAGACACTTTATTGACCACATTCACCATGGAATCATGGACATTTGGCTGCTGGCTATTTTGTGTTAAAAAAAAAACCCCTCCATTTCAGCTTGTGACTCAGTTAATTGTGGTCCAGTGACGGTAAACAAAGACAGGCTGAGTCGTCAATTTTTTGATTCTAGCTAGGTGGGTTTAATGTCAATTCTTAAAAAACAAAACATGGTGGGAGAAGTCGTCTTAGCATTTTGCTTTTTGTTAATTTTCTTAAGCAAGCTGGCCTCGTACGACAATGTATTCGCCTTTGCTTGAACTGGCTTTTTGTCGAACCAGAAATCAAGTTACAAAAAAAATTAGATATGGATGTGCGTAAAGTGGGCGGGGCTACATAAGCTTAATAATATCCCTGGTTCTTCCACAAATGGACCTTGTGCGCTTATGAAAAAAGCCAGGTTCTGTTGGCTTGCAGCCCGCCCCTCTCTTTTAATGCCGATGATCTACAACCCCACCCCACCCCCTCCCCCCCTCCCACCCCTTCAGGAGCTCATCTCATTTGCATAAGAATGACCCTTAATCATCCTGCTCCTTGATTGGCCTGTCTCCCTGGGAGGTAAATGAATATTGTCCGCAGGTATCTTCTGCTTGTCTGAAAATGTATGGGGCTGTAGAGACTTCTACATCAGAGCTGTCACAGATATGCTGATATTTATGCTTTGATGTTAATGGACTGATGTTAGTATGCTGACGTGACTGCACAGGTTACTTAGCAGAACATTCACACTATGTACAGAGAAGTAAACAGAGCGGACCTGCTGAAAACCTGTCATCTGTCTCAGTCCTGTTCTCTGATGATTCAAACCAGTAATCCCCTCCGTGAAAACTCATACTGTGCGTAAAAACGGTATGGAACTGTAATTACACCCATATAGAACTACAACTTGTACATAAACATAGCAAACATGGCATGTTAGCTTCCCTGTAATTCCTCTGACACCTCTGCACACACATTTTTTATCATGCATCAGTGTACCTTTGTCACCTGACGAAGACTCAGATTGTGACAATGGTTTTGCGGTAACATATCAAATCAGAAGGTTTTTATGATGTCTGTTATTGCCGAAACCAAGAGTTGTTCAGATCAGTCACAAACATAACACATTTACGATATGAGATCGTACGACGTCTTCATGCAATTTTTCTGTCAGGCATTTCATAGAAAGTGTTATCTACAACATAAGCACAATTTCTAACGGGAGATTAAAGCGAAGAGGCAATGTGAGGTGATCAGGCAGCAGTATCTCAGCGAGCAGATAAGTTTGAGCGCTCGGGGTGATTTTGCTCAACTTTCCACAATCTGTGGAGTTCGCGTGCAGCTGGAGAGGCCGCTAGCGGCCTGATTTAGTGCAGTTCGGGAGGACTGGAATTCTCTGAGCGCGTCACTCTCTCTCAAGGTTACACCCACCACAGCATTACCTCATTCAACACAGAGAAAAAAGTTTCAAAAACACTGTCTGTGTGCCCCCTGCTGGCCCAGAAGAAGAAATGCGTTTAAAAAAATGTCCTGTGGTGGGACCTGGGCAGCTGTGGGTGGAAGGGGCGAATAGTCATTTTGCAGAAGTGAAAAGTCCCCTCCAGTTTATTCTTCTAATTTCTTAGTTCTGCCCTCTTAGTTCTACCCTCTTGGTGAGGTGGGGCGGGGAGGAATCGGCTGTCCCTGTCCTGGCTTGCTTCCAGCTGGTATCACCAAACTCACATCCATCAGAAACCCTGTGTGTGTGCAGTAAGACAGCTCAGCATTTCCTCCGGATGGTTTACTAGCCCTCTGCTCCGGCTGGCTCACCTGTGCACATTCTGCAGCCTGTGCTGGGATCGTCTCTTCTCCAGTCTCCAGAAGAAGAAAACATAAAATAAAAGCCAAATTTAGAAATGAGGAAAACTCGTGAATGGAAAACTTTTCATTGCAGTTTTAGTATTTGTAGTGTCAGAGAGCGCATTAATATAAATGTATAAGTATTAGTATTTTAATTTTATTTTTTAGAGTTTTTAGTGTGTGTATGTGCGTCCACATCTACTTTGTGGGGTTATGGAGTTTCAGACGATAGTATCTGACATTAAAGCCAGTACCCATCCTCTCCACTGCCTCCAAGGTCAAGTCACCTCCGCACGTCTCAATGGAGCTGAAACCAAGGATTCCATGTTAGAGTACAGGCATGAACAAACACTTCTCTTCTCATGCACATACACAAACACACACACACACACACACACACACTATGATGCTATGTCGGAGCAGGAGTGTGTAGAGTCAGCCTGCAGGCAGTCTCTCTCCAGCACACTGTCTCTCGGTTTCACAGCAGCCCCTGCTGGTGAGAGGGAGTGCCTGAGACAGAAGTGACGTTCTCTGTGCCCGGCGGCCTCTCAGTCTATCTGCCTCTGCCGTTATCTATCCATCCCTTCATTCTTCTTTCGGACGGTCCCTTCAATGACATCCGTTTAGAAGCAAGGGTCCTGAATTTACCTCATTTCAGAACACCACTACAAATGGCTGCCGCGGACCTTCTCGCTTTGAAACACCCTGTGTAGGAGTCATTAGTAGTTTTGGACTGCACTGTCTGTCCTGTCCATTCAGCCTCAAGCCTTATTTTATCTATTCTATCTCCTCTCTCTTTCCTTTATCATGCTTTGTAGTCACTGTCTTTCTTTCCTTGTCCATCTCTTTTTGTCTCTGTCTTGCCTCTTTCTCTCCATTTATCTTGCAGCTTTTTCACCCCCTCTCTCTTTATCCCTCTGTCTTGCCTCCTCTCTCTCTCCCGTTGGTGTGTCTTCTCCTCCACGATCAAAGGCTCATCAGCCCAATACAGTTCAGACCTGCTCAATTTCACTTTAAAATAAGACTGTGCTCAACCATGCCGAGATATTTCTTTTTCTCAAGGATATTTGAATGTGCTTTCTGAAGCCCAGCTGAATTATTAAGTGAAGACACCCAGCCCAGCCCTACCCTCTCCCCCACCACCCAACCCCAGCGCCGCCCCCCTCTGCTCCCACGAAATTGATTTTAAACTAAAAACTGAAATGAAACTTGGTGCTCAATTATCGGCCAAAGCTGTCGCAGAGACGAGAAATAGATAGAGTCAGATAGAAGGCGGGCGGGGGGGGAAGGTGGGGTTAGGAATGGAATGACCCCCCCCCCCCCCCCCCACCTCAGCCTTGCGGTCTGTGGCTTGTCTGCAGACCCTATTATTCAGACAGGGTGAAACGTAGCGGTGGAGAGCGTACGCGAAAGGTTGGATTGTATCAGCGTAACAGGGCGGCGCAGGTGAGCGTTAGCGAAAGGTAAATTTCACAGCGGCGTTGGGAATCGCAGAGGCATTAATGCACTGTGACAGCTTGGCGGGATGCGGAGCAGAGACAGGCAGTCTCCGGGCGCTCGGGATGGGGATGGGTACGGAGCAGGTGCTCCCGAGACAGAGCGCAGGAATGACAGGGGTGCTGCTGCTCCAGAGCGACGGCTCCGCCGGCCTGCTGGTGTCCTCAGCTGTCCTGTGCCCGTCTCCCATTCAGTTTCAGCCGTCCTGTTCCCGTCTCCCATTCAGTCTCAGCCATCCTGTTCTCGTCTCCCATTCAGCCACAGCCATCCTGTTCCCACCTCCCATGCAGCCTCAGCCGTCCTATTCCCATCTCCCATTCAGTCTCAGCCGTCCTGTTCCTGTCTCCCATGCAGCCTCAGCCGTCCTATTCCCATCTCCAATTCAGCCTCAGCCGTCCTGTTCCCATCTCCCGTTCAGCCTCCACTGTCCTGTTGCCATCTCCCATTCAGCCTCAGCCGTCCTGTTCCCATCTCCCATGCAGTCTCAGCCGTCCTGTTCCCATCTCCCATTCAGTCTCAGCCGTCCTGTTCCCATCTCCCATTCAGTCTCAGCCGTCCTGTTCCCATCTCCCATTCAGTCTCAGCCGTCCTGTTCCCATCTCCCATTCAGCCTGAGACAAGATGGAGGGCATCAGCCCAGTGTTGTTTAGAGTTTTACAAAGCGCACACACGCATATATATATATATATATATATATATATATATATATATTTGCACACACACACATACATGCGCGCGCACACATATATTCGTGCACACAAACACACACACACACACACGCAGGCACACACTCACAAGGAAGCTCACTCGCACACGTATGTACTTGCACACGTATACAAATGCACGTTCACAGGAATGATATTCAAACACACCTTTGCACTGAAACGCCTCACACACTCACGCACACATTAATACATTCACACAAACAGACATAAACACACAAACATGCATGCTCATCCACACAGACCCAAATAAACACACACACATATATATATATACTGTCAATATATGCACAAATGCAAAGACACAACCACAGAAACACATAAACATAGACACAATACAAACTGTCCCACACACATTCACATACATGCACGCACACACACACACACACACACACACACACACACACACAGCAAACTCTAAGGCAGGGTATGTGTGCGCAAGGACCCTGACTTCTCAGAGATCCGTCATCTCCTAACGGCTGGTGACTTCTTTATTGTGTCGGAGGAGAATGTAATTATCGGTTAAATACAAAAACCAGGGCTGTCAGCAGAATAAACAGGGCACTAATCAAGCCATTGACACGGCAATTGTGGTCCAACAACCGACGGCCTTCGCCCAGACCTGCCAGTCCGCCGTGTATCGAGCACCTGGCTTAACTAATGAGCATCTGAGCAGAATTAAGAGGCCGCAGCCTTTGAAGTTAGCCGTTAATTTCACAATTACTGACAATGCGTGCATTATTGGGGGAGGGGTGACTGGTGGATGGAGACAGAGTTTAAGTGAGAATGAATGGGGGCGGGGGTTCATGCAGGTGGAGTCCAAGCTTTTATGACTGAACTATGAGCTTCACTTTAATTCACGAGCTTGGCTTTTGGAGAAGACATTTGATTTCTTATTTTGTTTTTTGCTGGTTTACTTCAGAAAGGCCAGCATATTTGGGGAAGAGGATTAGCTTGACCTTTTTCTGGTGCAGATTCAGGTCTCTCTCCTCTTGCCTTTATGTCTCGCACTTGAGCTGAAGCCAATTTTTGCATTTTAATTTGTTGTGCCGTCTGTCGAACAGGAAGATGTGTATCGTTTTCCCCATGCTCTAGTGTGTTACATCACATTATCCACTGTGAATTATAAAAGTCTGCTAGCAACTCCTTTGAAATATCTCAAGCTGTGCAGTGTTCATGTAAGATAAAAGGTTTAATGGCGGTTTATTTGAGGGGGTAATCTTTCCGCTTGACTGTACATTGTCCTCTGTAATTCCAGCATATGGCTTCTGACAAAAACTTCTGAAAATCGGGATACTTTATAAATCTATCTACATATGTTGTTGATTTAAGTTTGATTTTCTTTAATGTCAGCTTACTTGCTTATACTATAAACCGCAATGGAATATACTGTAATACTTCAAAATTATGTCTCCAGACAGAAATTAAATGATATGTTTGCGACTATGTCTGTACAACCATTGTTTTCATGATTAACATTCCCTACTTGTAGGATAAATATGGATCCACTGCCACTGTTTCATACAGAATAGCTCTGGGCTTTCCCCATGTACTCAGTTGTGGTATATTGACTTGTATGTAAACAGGTGCAGAGATATGCAGGTAAAAAACTTGCATATTGAGTGATTTTGAGTGGATGAGATATACTTCAGGTCTATTCACCTTTATTTGTACTTATGAATGGTTTTCACAGAGACTGCCACAGCAGGACAGAGCACCTTATAGAAACAGGAGGGAAAATAATATATGGGCTGTCCAAAAATAGGCTGTAAATACACTGGCAAACAGAGAGATGGATAAAGTGGCAAATGGACTGCACCTCTCTTCTCTCTGGCTACATGACTTAGCATTCTTTAGGATCCCTAGGCCCCTCTCTCCTCCACTAGCCCTGCCCATATTCAGCATCGACTTTGAAGGGGATGGTACATGGCTTAGAGGCACGGAGTACCACATGGCTCTCTTTATGGCCCTCCTAAAATTCGCACATAAATAAACAAACAAACCGAAAAGCTCCCTGTTGAATTCCAAAGTCTGGTAAGAGCCCCTTATTCTGGTTTGAGGGGAGAATTGTTATTACCCCCATGGTGGCTGTGGAGAACCAAACTTCCCTTTAAAACTGCTATATCCCCAACCCCCACCCCACCCCACCACACACCGCTTATGTTGGGTTCAACAGGGACTAACAATGTAAACTATTTCAACTCCCTGCACCAGACCCACCCCCCCCACCACTTTGTACCCCCCTCATCCTCAAAAGATGACAGGAAGTGTGTGTTTTTCTGTTAATAGGACTGAAGGCATGTGTGTTTATGAGCATGTTTATCTCAGTGCATGTCTGTCTGATTGCCGATGTGCATCTGCATGCATGATTATTTGGCTTGTCTGTGAATGTTGGTGTGGTATGTGCGTGCGTGCATGTGTGTGTATTTGTGTGTGTTTGCGTGCGTGTGCGTAAGTTTGTAGCTGATCTCCCTTTTCCACACAGCTGGCAATGACAGTCTCCATACGTATTACACGTTTCTCCTAACACTCACCTGCTCTCTTCCCATGAGCCACTCTGATTAACTCTTTCAGCACCACTTGGTCTCTGTTCAGTTCTGCGGGCCCTCAGAAGTATGCCAGCAGCTGGCCCAGTTTCTCAGCCCGGTGCGTGAAGGGGTGGGGGCCGAGATGGCTTTGGGGCTCTGTTAGGGGGGGTACAGCCAACCACAGGGAGCATCTCTCCCGTAAGAGAACCTGCTGAAACAGCAGATTAGTTAGATTAGCCCCCCTTCCCCATTTACATCAGGGCCACGGGCTTACAATGGTGACCTCAGAGGGCGTGTTTCTGTTGCCCTGCTCAAAAATTGGGCCAAGTCGGCAGCTTCTGCATATAGTGCGTGCGCTCACTCGCTAAGATTTTTATACTTAACTAAAGTCTAGCTTGGATTTTGATTGTGTCCATGAATGCAAAACGAAATCTGCACCACAGTAACTGGCAGTTCACAGTTACTTTTTCTCCCCTAAACACAATACCTGGGTCTGAGAATTTTCAGACCGAATAAAGCAGGTTAGATCGTTGTATAATTCAGCACTCCTTCCTGTCTCAGAGTCTGGGCAGAACACTCCTCCTGCCTGTGATGGGCTCGATTAGCCTCATTTAAAAAAAAAGTTTTTATTGGTTCTTTCATTTTTGGTGACAGTGCAGTTCTTCATTGCTCCTAGTTGAAAACATGAAGCAGATGTACCGGAAAGAAGCTTAATAATTCTGACTATCTTCAAGTTAGGTGCAGTTTTGCATTTAAAAATTATGTTCTGGCATTTAATGTATAATTTAGGCTGTGTGGTGTGGGTATATAACCTGTGGAATGACTATGTCTGTAAGCACACTGAAGAAGGCACTACGCCGAAACGCGTTTGTGCGGAGACGCTTGTTCAAATAAATGTGTTTATGCAAAGTGCGACCTTTATTTCTAATTTCATTATTGCCGATTTTGGTCCTGCACTCTTAAAGTCCGGGAGTGAAGCCCGTTTGTGCATTTATAATTTAGGCTACCATAACTCACCAAATATTTTTTCCAGATAATAAAAAAAGTACAGTTATATCCTGAGAGGTAAAATATGCATTGATATTAGAAATTGTGAATAAAGTTGCATTGAATACTGTCGTAAATTTTCAGATAAATAGTCAAAAACTGGTGCTCTAAATTTTGTCAGTAGTGAATTTTATTTTTGAGTAACTTCGACAAAAACATTTACGGTGAAATTAAAAAGACTTACATTGGACCAATCTGCAGTTATGATGAGTTGAACTTGTGGTGGCACTACAACATGGTTGCTGTCCTCTTGTTGATCTGCTGTGGGTTACATGTCGTCTTGCCATTTTAGCAGGAGTGGGGTAGCTGTAGTGAAGAGGGCATGATTCCTGTGGGTGTCCTGCTACGGTTAATGGAGAAATGAGGCCGTTTTGGCTTCAAAAGATTTTTTTTCAACAGCCATTTTGGCTCTATTCAGCCATGTTGGCTCCTTCACTTGGGAAAGGCCCTTCTTTTTCCACACTGGCTCCCTCGATGGTGCCGCATCTTTATTCAGCCTCTTTGGCTCTTTCAGTGGGGGAGGCCTTTTAATCTGCCATTTTGGCTCTTACAGGGGAGAGGGGGCTTTATACTGCCATGTTGGCTCCTGTAGAAGAGCAGGGCCTTTCCCGGCTCCTGTCGAGCCGGGAGTGTGTACTGATCTCCCAGCTGGCAGTGTTTCAGATCACAGAGCGTGAAGAGGAAACCAAGCGGGGGAATGTCATTGGTGGACGTGGGCTAGACGGCGGGCATGGCTCCAGCTGTAGGGGTGGTAGATATGGTTTGTGACTCTGTCCTCAGCTCTCCGGGTCAGTGCTTTCAGGCCAGGCACAGCTGAGCCTGATTAAATGAGCGGAGACGTGTTGTGCAGTCAGCCCGGCCGTGCAGCTCTCACACTGCTGTCACACTGACTGATGCTGTGGGGAGAAGACCAGCTCTCTGCTACCATTGCATACACTCACACACACACATCCGCACATGCAAACACACCTGCATACTACATACATATGCACACACATGCACTCACACATACTCACTGTGACGGTAGCTCACATGGACATGCAGTTACACACATGCTCACAAACACTCACAGCAACTTTCTCATATGTATTCCTCATGTGCTCATATGCATCCATACTCAGTCGCACAAACCAGCAAACACAGACTGGTGTTCGCATAAACACAGTAACTCATCATTCCCCTCTCTTCTCTATCCCCCTCTCTTTTTCCTCAAACAGATATGCTTACACACACACACACACACACACACACACACACACACACACATGCTTAAAAAAATGTTCATGCTTTTTATATGCTCACACATATATACAACATACTCACAAATGATGCAATCACTAATGTTATATTATTTGTGAAAATGCATGCAAATGCCTAACTATAAACATTGACGCACAGAACACACGCACACGGGCTCAGGCGCACACACAAACACAAGCGTGACACAGTGCACTCCTACGCACTCACCCCTCTCAGTCTGTAGGCCGCACTCATGAAATATTCACCCGATTTGTTCTTGGTAAGTAACCAAAAGAGAAGGAAGGCTGATCCACAAGGTCTAGTTCTCTGGACACTCCAAAACAGAAATACCTCTTCCCCCGCAACCAACATATTTCCTGTAGGGCAGAGCTGAATGTTTGTCTTTCTGTATCATGACCTGATATAACTGATCAGTGCCCTCATTGGCTTGCAGATTTCATTTTCTTTAAATGCATATTCTAAACATATGGGCATTTGTAAATTCATAATTTAACCCGTAGTGCACTGAATAAATTTTCAAGGAATTAGAAATATGAGTATCCTGAGTTTTTTAAAATCTATCATGTGGCAACTTGTGCGAGCTCTTTTAAATAAGTTGCCACATGATAGGTTTTCAACAGCATCTGATTTGGACATCTTACATCATTGGGCAACTAGAGTTGCCTGTAGCGCTTTAGGGGCTAAAGGTGGAAAAATTAGAAAAAGGATAATGGTGTGTAGCAGACATTACTGTGGAGAATGTATTACTAGCATTGCAATGGGCTACGGGCATCATGCTGCTGAATCTGGGTCAATTACAGTATGCTACTGCTATCTTCAGTATTTGTATCAGCTATGCGTTGCCTACAGTATTGAGTTACTGCTGACATTACACCATCCACAGTGGGCTGCTGTCTTTTGGCTGTACTGTGCTATTGCACTCTACAGCGTGATATCTGCGGTATAGATCATACAGTCCATCCACAGTATGATATGGTATGATAACTGCGAGTAATTTCTGCTGTGTGTTATCATGGCATCCGATACAGCAAAATAATGAGTGATGCATGAACTTCAGCGTTGTTAAATAAACTCATTCAGTGTCAAAAAGCAACAATGGTATGGTTAAAATGCTCTATTGGAGTCTATATTATGCTGAACATTTTGCTGTGAATCCACTCTGCTACATCGTTTGCATGCAGTATTCTGTATTTTCAATATGATACACTTGTACTGTCATGGCTAGCATTCCAAAAGGGAAGATCATAGTTGACTGATTGGGTCAAACATTATTATTATTATTATTATTATTATTGCCATTCTGTTTTTGTGTCGTTGACTTCAACTGCCTTTAGTTGAGACTAGTGACTGATCAGCATTTGCATTTTTGTTTGGGACATTCTAATCTCATATTTGTAATCACACTATTCAACGGGTTAAAGAAATGTTAATTTCTCACTTGCTTTGCAAGTTCTGGAAGATTCTGTTTAATCCTGGCATCCCACAGCGTCATCGTGAGGTGCTGTACTAAGATTTTGTAGAGGGTCGCCGTATAATAGGAGCGATGTGACAGACGCCACTCCTGTCTCCAGGTTTAATTCATTCATTTAGTCAGTCATTTGTTAATGCATTCATTCGTTCATTCATTTAATCCATTTAGTCTCACTTCTCATTTTCACATTCAATGCTGAAAAATTAATGTCCTGGAAAAAAGCTGTATCCATTATGGACGTAAAAAAAAAATAAAATGGCAAATGCGTAAATAAATAAGCCCGAACGCTGGGAGTTTCAGGGTTATTGACGAAAATGAGAATCGCTCCACTTCTCTTTTTTTCTCCTCTAATGGGAATTAAGCAGAAACAAACTCTGATTCCTGAGAACGCAATTCAGTGGGCTGGTAGTGCTTGTTATGCGCGGAATGCTAAATAAATGGCTGCTGTATCTTAAGCATTGTTTGCAGATGGGCGCCGCTGTTCGCTGCTTTTTTAGCACCTCCTCTGTCCCTAATGGAGTTTTTGTTGGCCTGGCAATGTGTCGCTACTGTGCTTCCCTGGTTCCTGATGGCCTCCTGATTGTCTCCGGATAAGAGCATCGGCCCAAAGCATGAATATGTACACCTGGGTATATAACTGGAGTCAACAGAATGGTAATAATTATAATTTTATGACGATCATCTCGGTCACTGTATTATAGCGCGAAATGACTCGCTTGGGTTAGTTCTCGCAATTCGACTGACCGCCTGCAACTTCTTTTAGTGTTCTTCTTCTTGTTTGTGGAACTTAGTTTAATGTTCAGCTGAGTCGCTAATGCATAGTAAAACGAGGCTGCGCTATTCTCATTTGCTACAGTATTAACCCCCAACCATCCCCCCCTGATTTTTAACCCCTTAAATTCTAACTTCTCACATAAGTTTGCCCTGAAGTGCGTTCAAAGTCAGAAAAGGCTTTTTTTATTTTATTTGTGGGACAGTATCACGCGCATCTTCTGTATCTGCTGGTTGCAGCACTTCACTGAAGCTACATCGCTCTTAAAGTAAGAGAGATATTCAAGCCTCAGACGCCATGCTTTTTGGCCACAAAATAGAAAATATCTTGGTCTTGCACAACAGCATATACACATTTCCCTATAATTCAGCAGGGCATATTTTGGTTCATTCAAAACCTTGGGATATCCACCAGAATTTAAAATTGGCTCGACCTTCTGCAGGTTTGAATACAGTAGCTGCATATAATGGACCCCTATATGGGTCCGTAGGCTTTACGGGGTTAAAGCATGTGTTTGGTTCAAACTCACTCTGGATGCCAGCATTTCCGGAATGGGAGTAATTTAGGGCCAGGCTCACGGACATAGATTCAGATTTGTTCTGGAGTCTTCTATCTGGAAACCCCCATTCAAAATTTGATTTCCTCTTGGATTTGCTTCTGTCTGTGTCCGTGAAACTAGCCCTTTATGCAATGCTTTCTTCGAAATTCAGTGGACACGCGCTACACATCCTTTTCGCCAAAGCGCAATTGTTCTTTGAGCAGTACGGCGTAATCGCTATGAAATTGGACGTGTAGGTTGTTGGTTTGATTCAGTAAATAGCTCATTTTTGCACCCTTGACCAAGGTTGTTAAGCAGAATGTCACCTTAGCGGGAGCGGGCGGCATTAACCTTGAAAAGCGTGAGACTGAACTGGACAGGAGCCTCGCCGGTGGAACATAGTGTTTAGGCTGGGGAGATGAGCCCTCCATGCTTTCTGTCTCCTTCCTATGAAAATAAGATTTATGGGCTCCAGGTGACCGTCACATTTCCGGCTGTGAGGTCTGTGGTGCTGTTTGGGTGTGTGCGCGTGAGGGGGGGTTAGCGAACTGAGGGAGTGCACTGTCCAGCCCATAACTTTGGGGCATGTGTGCCCTCCTGCCTCGCAAGGAGAGGTCAGAACAGCATCTTTCTGTGAAAAGGTTACTGAGGGACGAAAGATGGGAGGGTGGTCTTTTACAGTTTGACTGGTGTCACATTTTGTGTTTTAGAATGGGCTGCGTGTAACGTCATTCCCTGTGTTCCTTGTTTTTTTCTTCTTGTTGTTTTATCTCCATCTCTTTGTGTCATTTACCCTTTTCCTACAAGCTTTATGATTGGGCCTCCCCCTCCTTATGGATGTGTGTAAAACTCTGGGTTTATTAGCTCTTGTTAATTGGCTGCTGTGGAGTAGGCAAACAATGAGAGGGGGTGTGAGAGTGAACTGAGTGAGCTTGACAGCAAGAAGCATAATGATGGAGATATAATTCACTTTTTATACAGTATTTAATACCGTATACTACACACGCACTCACACAACTGCTCTCTTTCTCTCTTTCTCTCTCGAACACGCACACACAGGCACATGCACACACAAACACACACGCACACACACGTGTGCACTCAAACACACACATGCTCATAGAGACTGTAAAATGTTGTTCCGATAGAATTCAATTACAAAAAAAAGCAGAAAAAATGCAGAAAGGAAGTGGCTGTGGAAAATGAGATCTGCTTGTGGAGAGCCCGCTATGATTGAGGAGTGAGGTTTGAGTGAAGCCACCAGTAAATAAAATAACCTGCAGATCAAATATGTGTACGACTCTCCACCCTGCCCGTCTGCTGCCTGATTAGTGTCAACAGGGAAGAGAGGAGCCACGGCCCCTGAGTCACAGGGCCCGGGAAATGAGGGGAGTCTGAGACTGAGAGAGAGAGAGAGAGAGAGATGGGGAGCGGGATGGAGAGGGACAGAGGGGTGGAGAGAGCGGTTAGACAGTGAGAAAGAAAGGTAGGTACAGTGTGGAAAATGTAGAGAGGGAAGGAGAAGTAGAGAGAGAATGTAGCAGATAGACTGCATAAGAGGTAGGGAAAGAAACTGGTAAATTGTGGGAGAGGCGCAGAGAGAGGTAGGTGTTATGGTCCAGACCTGGAATCAAGTGTGGAGGCAGGTGTACAATCCAACAGGTAAGTTATTGACAGCAATACAGTACAGATTGAGGACTGTACCAGACGATGCAGTGGGGGCAGAACCCAAGATAATGATAGACAGTTCAGCACAAATGTAATAAGCAAGGCTGGGCTGAGAGTCACTGAACTGCTCCAGAGGATGTAGCTTAAGGGGAACTCTGTTCCAATTCTGATGACTGTAGAAGAATTTGGAGCTTGTTCCTAACAAACTGGACAAGGAGAACAAACTTGACAGTGTTAACAAGAGCTCCATCCCAATCCTGGCCAGGGCTCGACGCTGACTTTTTTCCCAAGTAACACGTGCTACTAAATTTAAAAATTTAGTAGCACATCAATCAATCAATCAATCAATAACCTTTATTGCAGGGAAGTCCCACTGAGACAGAGGTCTCTTTTGCAGGGGAGCCCTGATTACAATAAAACAAGTACAATGGAAGGTTAAAGACAAACAGCACACATAAAATACACAAAAGTCACGAACAACAATTTCAGATTAAAGGAATAACATCAAGAATTTTAGTAGCACAATGAAAATGTATTAAATAATGTTTTTTTTTTTTTTGTAAAGGGATACAAGGAGACAACTTTGAAAAATGATTTAAATACAGAGAAATCATTAAAGTTTTTAATAATTTCAGTTTCAAGCCTTTACAAATAACTGTTACATGCAGCTTGGTTGCTTCTGAGTTGAATTTTGTCTCCTCATGCTACAAGCAAGTAACTGTCAACTGAGCAACTTTATCACTTGCAACCTGCAATTAAATGTATAGTTGTCTGAATGGTGATTTTTCCGGTGTGTAAAAACATCAAGCGTACATCCAGTGGAGAATTTAGAGTTTAATTTCTAGTGCTGCTTGACTTGGTAATGGCATATGGCAGCAGCGGTGATGATACTGATGACACACTAGGTTGCTAGGGTATGCGCAGCATATGCATTCACGATATTAAACATTAATATTAAATCCTAAACCCCCTTCTCAGTAATAAATACCCCCCAAAAAAAAAATAAAAAAAAATAAATACATTGGCGCCCCCTTTTCAAATCGTTCTGCCAAATGAAAAGGCGAAAAAGTGGAGGTTGGATCAGGAATTCTTTTATTCTTTCCCAGTCAATAGCTAAGCTAATGTCATCAATAATGGTAACGTCAGCTAGCAATGAAAGCTGAGACATTTAACGGGGTCAAGATAGTATTAAATGTTGATAAATAATTACAGCGAAAACTAAGGGTCTTAAAAGCATTAAATGGCCATTTGCGAATATTGGTCTCGGGGTAATATTAACGTGCTTTTCCTATTTATTGCGCTCTCCCGCCTTCAGAAGACTGAAGCTAAATCCATGCTTGAACGAGTCCTTACGACAGTGAATTATTTTCCACCACGTAACAAATTCAGTTCATTTAACTAGTCTAACTTTGATACCATAGTCCTCTCTTGAGCATCTAACGGCAATCATAGCTCAACTTACTTAGAATCAAATTTACTGAAGATAAAAATGTTTTCTTTGTACTCCATGTTGATCATAAACCCTATATATACGGCTAGTTGAAATCGGTTGAGAAGTGTAAACATTGTAGATTAAGAAAATCCACATTGTCCCCATTTACTTGCATTTGTTTACATGCGGGCCCTGCCCTCCCTGATGTGGCTTAGGCTCGGACGTGTCGGAGCAGCAGACCAAAGCTGCTAATGCGGCTTCTACTAACTAGTTGGATGAATGGATCATGTGATGTTTTTGACGCACAGCATTGGTTCAGTCAGTGCAGTGACGACTGTTCTTCTTCGGCTTTCCGGCATACAAGCGGCCACGTTGAGCTGCTTACTGCCCGCACTGGTCATTTTTGTTATTCGCACAAGTGCTACTAAATACATATTACAATTCAAACACACCTATTTGCAATTGCAAATGCGAGTGAAACACTCGAGCCCTGATCCTGGCCCCTGATTAGGATTGGAAGCTTGTTCAAATTAACTAAATGACAAAAAAGGCTCAGAGAAACTGCTGTCTCTGAAATACTAGTTGCATTAGATGAAAATGATGAATTTCTACAAGTAATACTGACAGGGATTTTAGTATGAACACAACATTACAATCCAGCAACTTGCATGTAAAGCAGAGGGCTTGAATACCCATCACATGGTAATTAGGGAACAACCATGTAACAAGATTCAGCTGGGGTAGGGGGGCGGGTGTCATAGAAGAAGTAAACCGATCACAATAGACATGCATCTAATAGACATGCAAGTCGCTGAATTCGCTTGAGGGTTCTGGCAGCTAGATTTTGGGAGAGATAGAGTGAGAGAGAGAGGTTGGTTGTGGGAGAGGTATAAATAGAAATGGGTAGATTATGGGAGAGGTAGAGAGAGAGAGAGAGAAGAAAACAGAGAGAGGTAGGTGGATAGTGGGAGAGGGACATGTATGTCCGCCACCTTGTGTCGTTGCTTCATGGGCCGTGTTATTCATGAGTTGCTCAGTTTCCTGAGAAAATCACCAGCTCTGCTGTGCCCTGAGAGCACTATAGGAATTACGGAAGGCACTTGGATTTTAGTTCGCTATCCATTCATTTGAATGATACTCATTTCAACAAACTGCTGAAAGGTGCGATGCTCAGCACCGAATGCTGCACTCAGCCACCAGATTTGCTAAGAAGTGCTGCCAAAACCCCTCTCCTCTCTCTCCGAAGCGGAGCACAGTCAGTGTGTTTCTTCAGTACTGCGCCGTGAGAGCATTTGAGTCAGTTTATTTTCTTTAAGTTGAGGCAAATCTTTATTAGTTTAGACAGTGAGTGAGATGGAGAGATTGGACATTTTTTTAACATTCACTTGTTTGGAGAAAGAGACGAGCGCCCACTACTCAGACATGTTGTGTCTGTGAGAAAGCTATTTACAGGGACATAGCAGTTCCTCAGAAAAACAAAACAGTGTACATTAAAAAAACAAACTTCCACCAGTCTGAGAACGAAATCGAGACCAGCCTTTTTGCGTGTTCTCTTTTCTTTCTCATGGAGCAGCCAATCTTTTTTTGAAGGCAAAACAGGTGCCCACATAGACACAGACAGAACCATCCTTGTGTAGGCACACCCACTTTCCCGCACACATGTACACTTACACACACACACACACACACACCCTTCAACACACACTCTCTCGCATGGACCCCAGACGTGTTGGGACTGTGCTGGAGTATTATGGGCTGTGGTTGTCAGCTCCCGCTCGCAGCGCCTTCAGCAAAGCCAGTATAATCATTGGAGATATCTGTGTTAGACCCCCCCTCCCTCCCCGAGCGCTGAGTCAGTCGCCTGTCCCCCCCCACCTCAGAGGCTCCCTGTATCTCTGTGATGTGCTTCTGTCAGATCCTGATCCATTTATATATTTAATGCTCTGCCAACTAGGGGAGCCAAGAGCATCATTCTGCTGTGTGTGTGTGTGTGTGCGCATGTGTGTCTAAGTGTATGGGTGTGTGTGTATATGTGTGTCTAAGTGTGTGTGTGTGTGTTTGTGTCTAAGTGTATGGGTGTGTGTGCATGCGTGTGTGTGCGTGTGTGTGTCTAAGTGTGTGTGTGTGTGTGTGTGTGTGTGTGTGTCTAAGTGTATGGGTGTGTGTGCATGCGTGTGTGTGCGTGTGTGTGTCTAAGTGTATGTGTGTGTGTTGTTTTTGTATGTGTATATATGCATATGCATGTGCATGTGTTATCACACACTGCAAGTGTTTGTGTGTGTGTGTGCGAATGTTTTTTATGTGTGTGCACACGCGTGTGCAGGTCTGTTTGTGTGTGCACTTGTACATGCACGTCTGTATTTATCTGATGGGATTAAGTGCAGTGTGTGTGTGTGTGTGTGTGTGTGTGTGTGCATGTATCTAATGGGATTAAGTGCTGTGTGCTTGTGCATGTGTGTATTTCTATGTGTGCATGTACCTAATGGGATTAAGTGCACTGTCTGTGTATGTCTATGTGTATGCATGTATCTAATGGGATTAAGTCAACAGAACTCTCTCAGGAGACATCACCTCTGACAGAAGGCTCAAAACATAGTCATTGTGGAACAGGTTCAGTACTGTGATCTCTGTCAGACTCCGTATAATAATTTAGGGTGGCCCCAACAGTCCTGCTTCGCCCATTTGACAAAATCTGTGGATTGGAGACAGGGGTGCAGGTGGGCAATCAGCAAGTGGCCTCGGGGGGCAGAGATAATTCCATATTATTCACACTCAGTCACACAAACACACAGTCAAACACAAACACAGTGAGGGGAAGACAGGTGGAGTTGTGCTAAAATTACGTTTTGTTCTCATAGTCATTGAGAGTATTATTTGTATTGGAACGTTATTTATTTGAATCGACAGGTCCATTTTTGGATTATTAATCTGTGTTTGCACTTACATTAATTTCTTTTGGCTCCTCTCAGACTCCACACATGCATCTCCTGCCAAAAAGTCAAATTGAATGTTAATTTGAATTTGTATTTGAGCAATAGATGAAGCAAGAATGGGAGATGGAGACGGAGATCCGTTTCCGTCCAAGAAACACTCAGCCCCCGATGAATTATCATTTCATCCTATCTTGTCAGTTGAATTATAGAGTTGTCATGACAGTGGACCCACTTGGATTGAATTGAAGTGAGCTGAACTGTGGGAGAGCGAGAGTCTGTCTACATCCAGTTTTTGATTCGGTAGAGAATTCCCAGGATTTCCTGGCAGATCGTCGGGCTGTCATTGTGTTCTCGTCTTTGTGTGGGGAACTGCACTGTCTAGCAGTGTGTGCGCTGGGGGCTCCAGTGTTTTTCTCTATCGAAAAGTGTGGACAGATTTCTATCGCAGGGCCTTATCAGTGTCCATATGGCAACCTGTGTGCTGAATTTCTGTTAAAGAGGGCAGAACATGTCTTTTATGTACCTGTAATGGGGAAGACTAACTCTGGAAAAGGGCAGCCCGTGTTCTGAGGAGAGCCAGTGCACTGAATAGCTCTGGAAATGGGAACCCTGTGTATGGAAATGATTGCAAAAGGGTTTGACCTTGTGTGGAATAATTCTGCATTAGAAAAGAACATGTGAGGAATCTCCCTGGACTAGGGAAGGGTCTCTAAAGAAATTCTTCTGCATTAGGAAAGCCTATGTGTGGAATTTTTGCGGAATAGGGCAGCTCATGTACTGAATACCTTTGGCAGAGAGAGAGAGAGAGAGAGAGAGAGAGAGAGGTTTGTGGAAATGCGCCAAGCAGGTAGAGAATAAAAAGAATAAATGAGTAAATAAATAAATAAATGTGGGAAAACTTTGTATCCACTCCGCCAGGGGAAATAACTTAAAGGTGAGACAAAATGTTTTGATGGCTGCAGCCTGCCGTCTCCGAGGGCCTCTGAGGGGTTCGGATCGTCGCTCTGGTGCGCTGGGCCCGCTCCGTCTTTTACTGCGTTACCGATACCGCCATCCCGCCAGCCAATCACAGAGCTGCCATCTTTCATATTTATCACCCGGCGGCTGGAAAACGAGGATGGCTGCTTTCTGTCCTCTGACTCCTGGCGTGAACATCGCCCCCTGAAGCCCGTGTTGTGTGATCTGCATGGGCACTCTTAATTTTGGGGGGAAATATGGAACAGCTTTACGAAAGCCCCCCTGGGGGTGTGTTGCTGGGGTTGGGGAGTGGGGTTTGTGGAACGGTAAGTGTCATTGATGGACTGTGTGGTATAAATAGAGGTTGGGATGGCAGGATAATTCATGGGTTTTTTTTCCTGGCTTGAGTGTGGAAGCTTGTCAGTGAGATGGCGGGATGGGGGGGTTGGTTTTGGGGTGCTAAGGGGGTGTGTTTGGGGGTTGTTCGTTCGGGGCGGAGACAGGAGCGGCGAAACACCGTCCCCGTGTCTTTTTCAGGTCACTGTGGTCTTCTGTACGTACGCGGAGGAGTGTGATTAATTATTGTCATTATCGTCATCGTCGTCATTGCGAAGATAAATCACGGTGATGCTGGAGAGAGGGACCGGGAGAGAGAGAGGGAGGGAGAGAGGGAGAGACAGAGTGAGGAGGGAGAGTAAGAAAGAGAGGAACAGAGAGGTGGTGAAAAGGTAGAGAGTCAGAGAGAGAGGGAGGATGGGGTTAGGAGTGCAGAGGGAGAGGAGGAGTGTGGAAGGGAGAGAGAAAGAGAGGAGAGGCGAGAGAGGTGGAGGAAAAGGAAGAAGAAGAGGATCAGTGCGAGAGATGGGAATAGAGAGAGGGAAAAGTTGAGAGAGAAAGTCGGGGACAGGTGAAGAGGTGGAGAGTGTGAGTGAGAGAGGGAGGGAAAGAGAGAGAGGACGTAAAATAGCGATCAGTCTGTAACCTACTGAGCACAGGCCCCCGTGTCAAGTCATGTGACACTTTTTCAGTGGACTGACTACACTATCGAGTGTGTTTGTGTGTGTGTGTGTGTGTGTGAGCAAATGCACATCATTAAGGCAAATTATGCTTCTGTATGCTTGTGTCATTGCATGCTAGAGTCAAATAAAAAATAAAAAAACATTATTGGGGTGTGGTTATACTGTTTTCACCCCCTTGAGTAAAACTCTACACACTGATGTGTGAGCCTATTGTGAAATTTCTGAAGCATCTTCTCTTTTAAAACTTGGGTAAGTGGAGCATTTCTCTGGTGAACAGTCAGAGGAGAGGAGGCCTCTAAACGGGGATTTCTCCGGAATGGTAGAGTCTGGGAGACGTCGCTCCTTTTGATCAGCACTATCAAAGCTAAGCCACTTATCTCTCCCAATCTCTCCAATCTCTCTGTGACGTTTTGGGTATTTTTAGCTTCGGCAGCGCAGACAGCTATTTATTTCCACTTCTGCCTGGATTAGGCCCGTTTGCGTCTCCAGCCGCCATGCTCGCTCACTGTATTTGATTTAACTTGGCAGAGTAACAAGGCTTTAAATAATGCATTTGTATACATGTAATCAGCGCAGAGATGGCAGATGGTGAACTGCAGGGGGCAGTAGAGAGCTGGTAGAGACTGTGGTTTCCTTTGGGAGGGCGGTTGGGCGTGAGCTACTGCTGTCGGTAGGCGAGGTTGGCGGTGTAACAGGCAGGCGGTATAGCATTGGAGCGCTACATTTGCATAACAAAATGAATGTGCATATTCATACAGCATTACTCCTTGCCCTATTTGCATATTCTCGCTAACGACTTTGTGGGAAATCTGAAACTTTCTTGAAGAGCGCCATGGCATATTTCAGAACTCTCTTGCCCTCTCATCCCAGGAACACGCCCACCTTTATCCTGACACGCCCCTTCTCCTCAGGCCCGTCCCTAACAGACGGCTGCCATCTCAAACATGAACATAGCGGCACAAGCAGCCTGTTCTGTTTTTCACTAGCGCTTCCTGTTGTGCATGTACGTATAGCGCATTCGCTGCGGAGGTCTGAGCAGAATTTCTTTATACCGGCTCCGCATCACGTCGGTCTTCTCCCGTGGGCAATTCATCCCACTTCCGCTATCATTAGTGCCCAAATCTAAGGGAAGGTCACACCATGCATCATCATTACAGTGACGCCGAACGTGCTGGAACACAAGGCTACTCACACACTGGGTCCGGCCAATCAGAACTCACCCTCTAGTTCCTGTTTCTCCTCTCCCACCTGGTGTCAAGTAGACTTCTGCACAACATTGACACCTGTGAAAATTTTTAATTTTAGCACTGAGTGTTTGAAAGGCTCAGAGCTCTTTGCCAAGTCAAATCATTACAAATTAATTGAGTTGTGAATACAAAGGCAAGGCTGTTCTGCACTGAAAATATTTGCGAGCTCAGTTTCTCGTGATATCCCTCCTGCTTCCCATTGTGCTCGAAAATTCCACCAGAATACCTGACTTATCATACCGTACATATTCAGAAATAGTTTGATCTTTTCACTTCTCAAAAACGTTTTGTCCGTAACTGTAAGTGACACTGAAGTACCTCGCAAGACCCGAGTCACCCGAACACATTTTTGTGCAGAAACAACATGCTACACTTCATAGGTTTTATAGCTCCTGCCACTTCAGAGTAGCCGGTCATATTCGCCCCCTCCTGTGAGCTCCTGCCCTCTGTCCCTTATCACTGATTCCCCAACGGCAGTCGTCCCGACCTGACATTATCAGGACCCCTTTAAGAAAATGTCATCTTCTCCACTCTGAAGCTGTTTGTGCCGTTACGGCTAATGAGGTAAAATTTGTGATCCCGAAAGGGTGAGAGAGAGATGGAAGGAGGTGGAGAGAGGGAGAGAGGGAGGGAGGGAGAGAGAGAGTGATGAAGGGAGCGAGATGTAGTGAGAGGAGAGAAAGAGAAATGGGGATTTGACGAAGCGAGAAGAAGGGAAGAATGGGGAAGATGGGTAAAGATGGAGACTGAAGGATGTAGAGATGGACAGATTGAAAAGGAGATGGGGAAACGGAGCAATAGGGATGGATGGAGGGAGGGAGATGGAGAGAGTGATGCAGAGAGGGGGATGAGGTGAGCTAGAGGAAGAGGTAAATGGAGAGAGAGCGAGAGAGAGAGAGCGAGATGTGGCAGCAGTGTGTTTTAGCCTGAGGGACGGTGTAGAAGCAATCGCGACTCCGCACATTACTAATATAAAAATGAGTTTTATTATGAATTCAGACAGCTGAATTGTTTTCACACGCTGCTTTCTCCCACTTGTCCCCGGTTATTAAGTGTTTTGATTCTTATCTGTTGTTTTTGTGATGGCGGGTTCTGCCTCTTCCTGTGGAAATTAGACTGAGACAGAGCGAAAGGCAGTGGCCGAGACGTTTGTCCGGGAGGATTGTGATCCTCTGCGGGGGGGTGGGGGGGCGTCGTGGTGTTTGATCTACTGTTGCATGTGCAGCATTACTAATGTGGCTGGCCTGCTGTCCTTCATATCCATGCGAAAAACATGCATTACTTCATTCCTGAAAATGGGAAAAAACGAAGTCGCTGAAAATGAGGGAAAACTATGATCCTTAAAAACCGTGACCCAGTAAAACTACATGGCTGAAAAACATTGTGGGAAAAAGGGAATGACTGAAACCAATGGAAAAACTGCATTTAAATCTGTACCAATGGACTTCTTCATGATGTATGTGTGTGTGTGTGTGTGTGTGTGTGTGTGCAAGGGTGTGTGTGCGAGTGAATGTGTGTGCGTGTGTGTGTGTATGTGTGTGGGAGTGTGTGAGGAGCAAGTGCAATCGTGAGTGGTTAGAGGACAGGGTACTAGTTGGTATCTCTCACACACAGAGTTTATGGTTGTCTTTATGTTGCAGTGACGTAAGTAGAGCCTGAGATCTGTGCAGCTGACTCTTTTCACTCCCTAATCCTCCACTCTTTTACACACATTCATCACATGACCTGGGCTCATCCTCTCACACACCACAGTGAGTCCGCCGTCGCTCGGAGACCTTATTCAGCAGTACTGCCTGCGACCTTACCCAGAGCCCCTGCTCATCGCTCAGGAAACATGATGTACAGTGTCCCTGCTATTGAGTTTGGGTGACGTGTGAAGTAATAGCAGACAGATGGAGCAAGCAAGAGTAAGATTTAGTGTTGACTGCCCTTGAAAAAGGTCTCTCTCTCTCTTTCACTCTCTCACTCTCTCTCTCTCTCTCTCTCTCTCTCTCTGTCTCACTGCGAAAACAAAATCTTACCAAGCATTTTAATCTTGTACTTAGACTTAAGGACTTATTTCTATTACCCTTTTTTCTTAGAAAAAGAAATTATGATTTGAACTAATTTTGACTCATTTCTGGTTTTGTCCGTTGGATAAATGAAGTTAATCTCACCCCGTGGACAAATCTAGAAATGAGTCAAAATGTTCTCACATCAGTGACAGAACTTTTTCTAAGAAAAAGATGCTAGAAATAGTTTAAATATAAGTTTGAAATGCTGGATAAGACTTTGCTTTTGCGGTGCTCCCTCTTTCTCTGTTTCTCTCTCTGCCTCTTTCTCTCTCACACTATCTTTTTCTATCTCTCTTTCCTGAGTGTTCTGTCCTTTTTCACACATCTCCCAGCCATCAGGGACAATTTGATAATTGACCAAAAACAGCATTTACTCGACATTTCTAACCACACGCACAAAGGCATGCACCTTCTTACTCGCATGTGCACGCAAACTCATACATACACATTCACACGCACTTGCGTACACGTATACGTGCACTCACATGTTCAAATACAAAAGTGCACACAGACACTCGCATGCACGCGCGCGTGCAAAGATACAAATATGCTCTGGCATACACATAACGGCATAGCATAACAGAGTAGCGAGAACAGGCCATTCAGCCCATGAAGGCGAACCATTTCCAACCAGTAAACTGTATCTAACCCTGAGGCTACTTAAAATTGGCTCGGGGGTCCATTGTTACCCCTTGGCTGTTTTTGTCCTTTTCTGCCATCGGCCCAGTGTTCACAGGGTCCCCGGGGCCCGAGTGGGGAGGGATGTGGAGGGCATGTCAGTTTAACTCTACCTGCCGCATCTACACCCGCACTCCAGACAGGCGATGGGAGAACACTGGGATGAATATTGCATACGTATATCCTGGCTAAGTGCTGTTGTTTATGTTGGGGATTGCGGTTTATGGTGCTAAAGCCGGTCTCTACAGGCGCTGTTAAGCTTCCTCCGCTCGCCCGGTCATCAATTCCAGTGCCGGCTCTGCTAAGGACCTGAGGTGCTTCTCTCTCTCTCAGCATTCGGCTCGTGCTGCCTGCCTCTCCTCTTTCTCCAGATGGTGCATCTCCACAATCTGTCAGGCGCGATCAATCAAGCCCAGATGCAGAGTAGGCTATTAAAGTTGGTAATGATGCGGCTTTGAGCGATACGAGGTGAGGACCCCCCCCGCCGCCCTCCCACTCGCATCAAGCCCCCTCTTCCAGTGCCCCCCTTTGCCCCTCGTCCTCCACCCCACCTAACAAGCCTGCTTAAAATATCGGCCTGAAGACGAGGAATGAAAAGGGTACAACCTTATATCTCCAAAGACAACCCTCTGTCACCCCGAGGCGCAATAAAAGCACAGAGCTCCGGCCGCTGCCTGTATTCGGCTCTTTTTATACGCGCTTTCTCTCAGTGTTTGGCAAACCAGTGCTTAGGCTTGCCCTGTGCATTTCACAGTCATCTCACTCAGATTCCGGGCCCCTGGCCGGCCAGTGCTGCCCTATATGTTTACGCATGAACTGACAGAGCAGATATTTATCTGTTAAGCGGAGGGAGTGCTTTCTGTTCTCCATTCAGGCCAAAGGGTGAGTCTGCATATGTTTCAACACTACAACATTTACATAAAAAGCAAATTCACTGAAATGTGTGTTCATGTGAACAAGATATATGGTAACATATACAGGCATACATGAAAACACGCAGGAAGGAAATGGTAGTATATGCCGAAAAACATGATCATATTATAATAGTGGGGGATGGTGAATGTCTTGTACATTTGTGTATTTCTAATTATGTGGGTGAGTGCACGTGTGTGTATGCTTTTATGAGTGGGAGCACTTGTATGTGCGTGCTTATGTGGGTGAGTGCACTTGTTTGTACATGCTTTTATGGGTGAGTGCACTTGTGTGTGCATGCTTATGTGGGTGAGTGCACTTGTTTATGCATGCTTTTATGGGTGACTACACTTGTGTTTGCATGCTTATGTGGGTGAGTGCACTTGTTTGTGCATGCTTTTATGGGTGAGTGCACTTGTTTGTGCATGCTTTTATGGGTGACCACTTGTGTGTGCATGCTTATATGAGGGAGTGCGCTTGTGTGTGCATGCTTATGTGGGTGAGTACACTTGTGTGTGCATGATCATATGGGTGAGTGTGCTTGTGTGTGCAAGCTTATATGAGTGAGTGCACTTGTGTGTGCATTCTTATGTGGGTGAGTGCACTAGCGTGTGCATGCTTATGTGGGTGAGTGCACTTATGTGTGCATGCTCATGTGGTTGAGTACGCTTGTGTTTGCACACTTATGTGGGTGAATGCACTTGTGTGTGCATGCTTAGGTGGTTGAGTACACTTGTGTGTGCACGCTCATGTGGGTGAATGCACTTGTGTGTGCATGCTTAGGTGTTTGAGTACACTTGTATGTGCACGCTTATGTGGGTGAGTGCACTTGTGTGTGCATTCTTATGTGGGTGAGTGCACTTGTGTGTGCATGCTTATGTGGGTGAGTGCACTTGTGTGTGCATGCTTATGAGGGTGATGCAATTGTATGTGTCCATATATGTATATGCATATGGTGATGCAGTCAAGTGCTGGGGGTAATTTTGTGCATTTTGTGGTCACATTGGATAAAATATTGCCCTCTTATTTGCTGAAATAAACTCAACCCCCCAAACTCATTACTTTGTACACCTGGGAAAGAACAGGTGCAGATGGCCAAAAGCTGTACGAAGTTGTAAATGTGATTTGGAGCAAGTGTAGAGTTTTGTCAAATGGGCCACTTGAGTAAAGTTTCTTAGTAATGTGAGAGAACTGGAATCTGAATGAGTGATTTGTGCCAAGAACAGCAGTGGTGAAGTAATGAGGGCTATGAGTGAGTAGTTACCGGGTCATTCATGATTGGGTGAGGGGAAGTATCTGTGACAAGGGGGCGGGGCCTCTCTGTTCCTGTCTGTTTGATCTTCAAGCTCATCTTCACTTCTCCTCTGTCTCATTATCTTCTCTCCCCATCCCTCCTTCATACTTCACCCCTTCTCCTTCATCATCTCCTCTCTCCTCCATTCTCTCCAGTCGCTGCGGCTCTAATCTCAGTCTTTAAAATATGTTATTATCTTTTCTGGGCTTGGCTGCACTCAGTCTGAACTGTGGTGCTGCAGTTACTGAGAAAAGGGTTTAGTTCGGTCAGCTTGGGCAGGTTTGCGTTCCATTTGTCCCTGTGATTGCGTGAGCCCACTTTCACCCTCTCTCTCTACCCCCAGAGTATAACCTCAGATGCCACATTCAGAACTGGTGGATAACTTGGATATCTATAACCTTGCACTGTGTTAATATTGAAATTTCAAAAGATTTTACTAGCCCAACTCAAGAAAAGTTGGATTTACAGACGATGCACATAAAAACAGAAAGCAGTGATTTTTAAATTTACTCTGACTTGCTTGCGTTACAAGACGTTTTGAAGACAAAGATATTCAATGTTTTGTCTGGTCAACTTTATTTTGTTTGTAAATATGCATCCATTCCTGCCATTCAGGCCTGAACCACATACCAAAAACAGTTGGGACAGGGGCTATTTCAGACTGTTGATGAGGTCAAAAGTATGAAAATGATGTGATTTGAAACAGCTGAGGTCAGTCAGTAATTGTTATCAGGATTTGGTACAAAAGCGACAACCAGGGAAGACCAGGTCCTTCTGAAACAAACACGGGCCAAAGATCATCAATTTTCCTCAAATGCATGAGAAAATCGTTGAAAAATCTAAAAAAGAATAATGTTCCTGTAAAAAGATTAGAAGGAATTTAAATATATCGCCCTTCACAATACATAGCATAATTAAAGGACTCAAAGAATCTGGAGGAATTTTTTGCAGAAAGGGCAATAGTAAGCACCAACTGAATTCCCGTGATCTTTGATCACTCAGATGGCTCTGCATCAGAAATCATCATTTATCTTTAAGCAATTTATCCACATGGGCTCAGTATTTCTTTAGCAAACCTTTGTGAAGTAGCACAGAGTGTAGTTACATGCACAAACGCCTGTTAGAACTTTGCTTTCCATAAAAGTAGCATTATGTTAACAGGGTCCTGAAGTGCTGTCGACTTCTTTAGGCCTGACGGCATCTGCAATGGACCATCACACAGCGGAAATGTATTGTAGTCAGATAAATCAATATTTCAGGTCTTTTTTGGAAGAAAGGGATGCTGTGTTCTCCAGTCCGAAGAAGTTAAGACCATTCAGACTGTTATTAACAACAAATCCAAAGCCAAGCTATGTCATGGTATGGGATTTTTTCAGCACCCTTGGTAAGGGTAATTTGCACTTCTGTGAAAGCAACATTAATGCTGAAAAATACACTGTGATTATGGGGCAACATATGCGGCCTTCGAGATGTCACCTCTTCCAGGGATGCCCATGCATATTTTACCAAGACAGCGCAAAACTGCAGTCTGCGTGAATTATGAAGGCATGGCTGCTTGAGAAGAGTGTGTGGGTGCTGGACCGGCCTGCCTGCAGTCTTGACTTGTACCCAATAAGGAACATGTGGTGCTTTTTGAAATGCAGAATGCGACAACAAAGACCCCGTACAGTTGCAGATCTGAAGCCATCTTTTCAGGAAGAATGGAACAAAAGTATGCCTGAAACTCTTAATTACTTGTTATCTTCACTCCATGAACAGGCGAAAAAGTAAGGCAACATTACAAAGAACAAAGTTTTACTGCTTCAACATTTTTTGAAACATGTTGCCGGAGTCAAAGCTGAGAAAAGTGATTATCTTGAAAAATCAATAAAATGAACCCTTAGAGCACTGAAATAAATTTTTAAAGAATAGAAATTAAATTATCTTGTGCTGTTGAACACATATCATGTGGCCACTTCATTATGAGAGCTCCTACGGGGGCGGGAGCTCTAATAAACAAGTCGCCACATGATAGGTTTTCAATAGCTTTGATTTTAATATCTTACATCATTGAGCAACAATAGCTGCATTTAGCACTCTAACAGTTAATGCGGTCATCAGGTAACTTGCTGTTGTATTGTTTTCAACTTATTGCTGGTCGAATACAATTTACAAATCATTGCTTTCAGTTTTATGTTTAACCCTTAGAGCGCTGAAAGAAATTTTCAAAAAATTATAAATTGTCTTGTGCTGTTGGAGACCTATCACTTTACAACTTGTTTAAAAAAGAGCTCCCCTGTGGGAGCTCTGTTAAACAAATCGCCACGTGATAGGTTTTTAGCAGCTTTGAATTTGATATCTCATTATTGAGTGACACTATTTGTATTAAGTGCTCTAAGGGTTAATTTACTATACCATCCCAACTGTTTCTGACTGTAAGAGTTGCACAACTTGGCACTACAGATGGCAGCCATATTTGAAGTCAGAAGAACATCATAGTTTGAAAGCTGTCATTTTAAATTGAGATGTTTTGGCTGCCTGCTGCCATTGCATAGAAAAATTTTATGTTGTTCAAAACCTTCCCTGCAGCAAGTAGCTTTTTTTTTTACGGCAGAATAACCCTGCAGTGCCCGGAGAATACTTTTGTTAGATTCCCTTTATTTTTTGTTTTCAGTAGCACATATTTGAGAAGTATTTGAGAAAAGGGTTTATGTACTTTGCGCTCCAGTCAAAACGTCAAAAGTTTCTTTTGATTAAGCGGTTAGTTGTCATTCTCAGCTCTTGGCTAGCCTAGCTATTGTCCCGCTTTTCAGGCAGTAGAATTGTTTTTCTAGCATGATAGTTGCGAGTTTTAAGAACATGGCTGACGTGTGTTTCGAACTGACTGAAGCATCACCATAGAATGTTCCAACTTTGAGTTTTTGTGTGTGATTAAAATCCTCCCTCATCAGAATGTTATTGGTCTGAATAATAAACTTTCTGATGGCCTATTGGCTAAGCAGATTTCCACAGATGGAGTTGTGTCTCTACAGAGATAAGTGTATTTATGATACTGACAAGTAATAGCGCTCCTGCTCCAGCTTGTTTTCAGCTGTACTTTGGTGCCGGCTCAGTTTCAGTTTACCTCCCTTTCATTTGTTCAGGGCTTTTTATAGAAGCGCCATCACGGTGACTCTTTTACAGGAAAATAGCAGAACGCCAAAAGATGGAGACTTAACCCAGAAAAAAGGAAAATCCCTTTATTCCTGCTCTGCAGTCCCATACAATACAAACCACCAATCCCTCCTCCCCAAATGCACTAGGAACTAAACTGTGAGCCAGAGAAATTTTTTGTGATATTCTTTCTGTCTCTCACTCTCTTTCCCTCTCTCTAATTTTCTCTCTCTCCTTGTCTTTCTGTCCCTTTCTCTCCTTTTCTCTCTTTCTCTCTCTCTCCCTCTCCCTGACCCCCTCTCCCTCTCCCTCCCTCTATCCCTCTCCCTGACCCTCCCTTCCTCTCTCGCTCTCTCTCTCCCTGACCCCTCTCCCTCTCTCTCTCCCTCTCCCTGACCCTGCCTCCCTCTCTCTCTCTCCCTCTCCCTGGCCCTCCCTCCCCCTCGCTCTTTCTCTCTCTCTCTCCCTCTCCCTGACCCTCTCTCTCTCTCTCTCTCCCCCGCATGGGGTTCCTGAGAGGCAAGGTGACTTTGTGTGTCGTATCAGCATTCTGCAGCAGTCACCGTTCCTCCAGAGAGTAATTATTTCCTTCAGAGTGAGAGGCTCAATTTGCCATAAAAGAACAAGGGCCCCAGGTAGAGAGAGGTGGAAAGGGGTGAAAAAGAGGGAGAAAGTGAGACAGAAGAGGGGAGAGGAGGAGAGAGGGAGGGAGAAAGCGAGACAGAAGGAATGCCAAACTGTCTTCCTGTTTGAACTGTGTTGGTAGCATGTGGTTTTTGCGATAGGGTTTGTGGGCGGAGCTAGGAGCTGTGCTGTGGACTGTAGCTGACGACTGACTCTCAGGCCAAATGCAGGATTATGTCACACCTCTGTGTAGAGTGCTGTTAAGATTTGCGGTGATGATGTCACTCACATGCGAGCAGTAGTCTCATGACCTGAGGGCTTGAGCTGACCCCGACAGAAGAGTGCAGTGATAGCATTTCATAAATGACACTGTCCCCCAGTACATCATAGGAGCAGAGCGGCTGTTCTCCTGATCCATAGACAGCTCCCAGCTCTGCACTCCACTGCGCTGTCTGTCGCTCTTGTTCCACAATATCTATTGTGCTGTGTAGCTCTGTGTGTGTGCGTGTGTGTGGGTGTGTGTGTGTGTGGGTGGGTTTTGTGTGTGTGGGTGGGTGTGTGTGCGTGTGTGTGTGTGCGTGTGGGTGTGTATGTGTGGGTGGGTGTGTGTGTGCCCATGCAAGGCCTGGCGCTAGGATTAAATGACCGAGGGGCTTGCTAAAAATTGTGAGGTAGGCAATTATTTTCATACAATAAAATTAATTGTTTTAACCATGCAGTGGCTTCAGAAATGCTAAATAACAACAACATAAGGCTACTGCTTCAAAATGAAGGAATACTTGTATTAATCAGAGCACTACCATAAATACGTAGCACTGGCAGAGTGCAAAATATTTTTTTGAATTTATAAATGATTCTCTGTCAGAATCAGCAGGGGGCTCTGTGTAGAAACAGCAGTTTGTAGCTTGCAGCTCTCTGCAAAGGTCACGTATCTCAGTCATAAATTCTGTTGTTTTTGCCATTTTTCTATTGATACATTAAGTTGAGACAGAGGGGGCAAAAAATACAACCTAGGGGGCTCAGCCCCATTAAGACCCCTCGTGGCGACAGGCCAGGTGTTTGTGTGTGTGTGTGTGTGTGTGTGTGTGTGCTCGCGTGTTCGTGTGTGTGTGTGCATTTGTGTGTGAATTTGTGAGTGTGTGTGCTCATATGTGTTTGGGGATATTTGCACCCCCTCCAGATTAGAACTGGAGCTTTATTTGAAGCTGTTGTCCTGCTTGCAGCGCTGTTGGCTGTTAGTGGTTATCTGTTAGCGCCTGCGTGCCGCCACGTGTCGTAAAGCTCTCTGTTCTCAACTCTCATCAGGACTGGGGAGGGTGGGGCGTGGGGTGAATCCGCCAGGGATCTCTCTCTCTAAACCTCAGGCCCAAAATCCAGCACTGAGCTGTGTGTCACACTCAGCCCGGGCGATCAGAAGCGGGTCGCCTGCAGGCTCCAAACGTCACATTAAAGGGGAATAATTGAGTTCAGTTGCGAGGAGCAGCACTGCTGCTTTTCAGAGGATCGTTAAGCAGCTTTTACACTGGGAGCAGGCTGGAGCTGGGGACTCTGATTGCAGCACACGCTACATGAGAATGCCACATGCTCCTCTCTGCATTCACCACACATATCCCCTCATGTCTGTTTGATTAGCGCGCAGTCTGATCTGGAGCACTGGGAGTTCAAGAGGATTGGTGTACTTGCCCGTCTTAAAGGCAAAGGGCTGCCATTACGGTTTAAAAGGGGCGTGATTTATTCTCTGGAGTTGATGGTGACGCAGGTTGCCAGACGTTGCCAGGCATGTAGACACGGGGTTTTTTGTGAAGCTCACGGGAGGAGGGTTGCCAGATGTTGCGAGCAGGGCATTGGAGGGGTTGGGTTGAGGTTTTATGAGGTGGCAGGTTGCCAGGTGTTGTGAACAGTGGGGAATAGGGGCTTGTGCGAAGTTTACTATAGATGCCAGGCGGGAGTTTTGCTTCGCTGACTGGACTGGTTTTTATGTTGTATTGATTTTGTGATTTATTTTATCTCTCCGGCACGGCGGCCATACCCAGTTTACGTCATCTCTGAGAGGCAGGAAGCCCATCCCTCTCATTCCAGCCCCCCCCCCTTGCACTCCAAGTGGGAAGTTAGACAGGCCAAATTTACCCAGAACAAACTGCACTCAGCCGAGCCAGATTATAACCTTATAATTCAGTTCATTTTCATTTGCGCTGGGCTTTTTACTGTTACGCAGTCTCACTCATTGACCCCTCTGTGCAAAATGCCAAAATAAATCAGTCTTAACAAGTGTTCTATTCTTTAATTCAGTCTTAGAATCTAATTTCAACTGCTTATTTTTATTACTCAGAACTACTGCAAATGATGGCAGATCATTTGACTCGTTTCAAGAGTTTTCAGTGGGATAACAAAATTTCTCATTGTACTCCAGCAATAAAAACCTAACATTCTCTACATCGAGGGAAAATAATAAAATATTAAGTTTTATTCCAAGATGAAAACTCTAGTTAAGGCAGAATTTATTTGTTGCGCTGTTGGCAAATTATAAGTCAGCGAAATCAGCCCAAGAAAAAAGTGTATATTAACCCTTAGGGCGCTGAAATAATTTTTTTTTTAATATAAATTTAATTATCTTGTGCTGTTGAAAACCTACTATGTGGCAACTCGTTTAAAAGACTTTTTTCAAACAAGTCGCCACAAGATATGTTTTCAACAGCTTTGATTTTGATATCTTGCATCAATTACAGCAACAATAGCTGCATTTAGCACTCTAAGGGCCTGATTTACTAAGACGTTTAGCACACGCAAAATCTTTTTGCCCATGCAAAACCAATAACATTGCCCATGATTGGCCAGAGTACTTGCCTTGCACCAATCAGTGCCAATGTCATTGGTTTTGCACGGGCAAAAAGATTTTGCGTGCGCTAAACGTCTTAGTAAATCTGGCCCTAAGGGTTAATATGCAGGTCCAAAAATGCAAAGATGACACTTTATGTCCAGGCCTCCATGTTGCAGTGTGGCAGGGGCTTAAGACAGTTAGGTTGTAGGAGCAGCCTGTGGTCTCAGAGTAAAGCACACGCCAGGCCAGAATTAAAGGCCTTAAGAATGAAATAACCTTTTCGAAAAACAAAAAGAAAGCTTCCATATATTTTGTATTGTGGAGAACTGCCAAATTCTGTGCCCACACCGCGGGCTATGGGAAACTGATGTATAAATTCTTTTTGACTGCAGAGCGCCCAGCATGTATGTGTGCCTGCGTGAGAGCATGCGTGTGTGTGTGTGTGTGTGTGTGTGTGTGTGTGTGTGCACTCGCAGTGTGTGCCTGCGCGTACATGTGTGCATATGTGCGTGCTTGTGTCTGTGTTTGTGTCTGTGTGTGTGTGTATGTGCTTGTGTGCATGCTTGTGTATGTGGGTAGTTATGTTTTGTTTTCTATGCTTGTGATACAGTAATGTCCACGTTGTTTCATAATCTTCACGGGGACCTGTATGACTGGGTGAGCCTTTCTGATCTGCACAGGTAACTGCAGCAATACGTCTCACTTTTCTGATTCTGGATATCGTTAGCCTCAAAGCATAATTGCCGAAGTCATATTGTCGCCAAATTGAGAAATCGGCTGCCTGTTCTTTTGTGCTGGCGAAAAAATGCATTTTTTTCCTTTGTCCTCAAAACCTTTAAAAATAAAATCAATTCTCTTAAATAATAAAAAAAAATAGAAAAAAAATAAAATAAAATACCTTCAAAAATGATATAGGCAATTATGCTATGAGGCTAACGATATTTGAATCTTTATCAAGTCTCCAGGTACACTCAAGCAGTATAAACCTCATCCTCCACTATATTTTGTCCAATAAACCGCATTGGACATCCAACAGCACTGGCATATTTTCTGAATAAGTTTATTAGAAGTTTATTTTCTTTTATCTGGATTAACTCTTCTCTCTGGGCCATAAATTTAGATAGTATATTTCTGCACCACATTAAGTGAATTCCTTCCGTCTACAGTAAAGAGAGTTGAACTGCCGAGCTGCCAAATCGGCTTCTGTTCCTCAGGTTTATCTCACTGCTCAGCTGCATGGCCCCCTCTACTCGGCTTTTCACCTGTCTTCCTCACTTACACACGTGTACACACACATACACACAGACACATGCATGCGGGTGCGCATACACACACACACACACACACACACAAATTCTTGTACTTTTATCTGTGTGACGACATTATATTGACTTTCATTCATTCTTTTTGTCTCCTCAGCCCTCACCTAATCTTAACAATAACCAACATATGCCTAAACCAAACCCTGACACTACTCTTACCCTATCCCTAATTCTAACTGTACCCCTAAACTTAACTAATAAGTCACAATTTGCCTTTCTAGTTGTGAGGGGATACAAAAATGTCCTCACTTCCCAATAATGGCCTCAGTCTGCAGGAAAGAAACTTTTAACTAGTCCTCACTGTGTGGCAAGTACAAGAACATGCGCACACACGCACACACACACACACACAGACACACACACACACACACGCACACATAAATGTATTTCCATGCAGTCTGTTTTCACCTCTCTGATGGCCCTGCCCTTTACAGATCATACACCACTCCATTTCTCTCATGTGCCCCACCCCTTTTCTTTATCCTCTATCCGCTCTCCGTTTTCCTCCCTCTCATGTATTGCACCCAGTGGTGAATGCTCAGCTGAATACAGGGGAAGCACTAAAAATCCTTCTAAACTGTTAAGTCATGACCCATTTTCAATCATCATCCTTATCTAAAAATTTTCCAATCTGTAGAATAATCAATCAGCAGGTGAACACACAGCTTCTTTCCGAATGCAATATTAGGGCGATTAAAAAATAAGTGCTGTTCAGAACAATGTTTTATTCATGAGGTAGCCTACGCATTACAAAAAAAAAGATAAACAACTCAATTACTTTCATCATTAGCTTGCGGAATATCCTCCAGTGTCGGCCACTACACTGCATTTGACCATTTACATTAGAACAGGTACACGTATTCACAATTTTGAATAACATGGAGTGTATTGCATTGTATTTCACGTGCAGTTAAAGAGTTTTATTTCTTGTTTTTCGACAACGTGGAAGAAATGGCTTCTCCTGATGATGCTGACTGTTTGTGGAGGTAAAACTTTGTTCATGAGAGATGATGATTGAAAACAGGTAAAGATTAACCCTTAGGGCGCGATTTACTAAGACCTTTAGCACATGCAAAATCAATAACATTGCCCATGATTGGCCAGGGTACTTGCCTTGCACCAATCAGTGGCAAGGTTTCTGATTTTGCTCGGGCAAAAAGATTTTGCATGTGCTAAAGGTCTTAGTAAATCAGGCCCTGATGTAAGATGTCAGAATCAAAGCTGTTGGAATCCTATCATGTGGCGACTTGTTTAAAAGAGCTCCCGCAGGGGAGCTCTTTTAAACAAGTTGCCACATGATAGGTTTTCAACAGCACAAGATAATTAAATTTATATGTTTTTTTAATTTATTTCAGTGCTCTAAAGCTTAATCAGCTGTCAAAAAGATTTTTGATGCTTCCTCTGTTTCAAGCTCAGCAGGTACCACTCCCTTCCCCCTCCCTCTCTCACACCCCTCCCTCTCCTCTACCAGTCGCCATTTTAAAAAAGACACAGTATGTTTACTAGCCAGGCCTCATCCTCACTCACAGCCGGCCGCAATAAACCGAGTCGAGCATCATGTCGGTCAGAGCTCCCAAAAGAGCTGGGTCCACCTGGGCCTGCATATATACCGCCAAGTCTGCTAATAAACTGAGAGGGACCCCGCCGGAGACGGGACGAGGGATCGAGGGAATACAGGGGAGGCGAGGGAGAGATTTTTTCTCTCTAAAGCAGCGTGCATCCTGTGATGTAATTCTCATTAACAACCAACGATTATGACCCCTGCCTTTCTCCCCCCTGATTCCCTTTAAAAAAACACATAATTTTAACAGTTCGCCATAGGGAGCTAATGATCTCCTCACTCTTTTAATTTTATTCATACCTAAGACGGCTAAGACGGGCGTATTAATAATTAATTGTGAGTAAACAGCAGGTTTAAAATGCTTGCCGTACTTTTGTCAGCTAATTGGCTCATTAAGTCGGGCATTAGGCGGAGGGGGGGCTTGACAGGCTTATGAGGCCCAGTCGATAGTGGGAGCTGGGGGAGCATTGATCTTCACCGGGCCCTGATTAAAGGCCGATAAAGCTTCATCATCGCCCCCATGGTAACCCACTCCTCTTCCCTATCAGCTCCTGAAGCAGGCCGCTAACCCCTCCAGCCCCCAAACACACCCAGGCCCTGAGAAAAGAGTGGGGTGGTCTGCAGCCCCCTTGAGTGTTTTGGGCGTCTGGAGAAGAGTGATTGTGTTCGTCTGTGCTGGGACGCTATCACTAATACTTTGTCTCCTTTTGAACTGCCGTCTCTGTCACTCTTTCACATATTTCTGTCTCTGTCTCCTTCAGTCTATGTCCCTCCGACTCAGTTCTTCTTCTCTGTTTCCTTCGTTCTCAAATTCAAATTCAAGGTGTTTGGCTGGGAGCTCTGTGGTCGGGTGTTTGAATCCCAGCCGCGCCATTCCCGGTTATGGCCGGAGGTCCACATGAATGAGGCAACAATTGGTGCAGCTTCGCCAGGGATAGAGGGGTTAAGCAGGCTAAAATTTGGTGGTCCATAGCTTTACAGAGACTACTTCTGGTCCGCCAGTGCATCTAGCTGTACAAACTAAGCTGTAAATTGTGCTCCGACTATGAGATCTTCCGATGGTAAAGGCGGTGTGTAATTGGTGTTGTGACTGCATGGTGTAAAGAAGTGAGGGCTAGTTGTCGCGTGAGTCGGCGGAATCACGTGCCACGGCATCTTCATCCTGAATCGATGGGATCAAATTGCTTTGCAGTGAGCTAAACAGTTCGGCTATGTTCAGAGTGGGATAAAAGGTCAAAAAATCCAAAAAAATATTTTTTAAGCCTTAGAGCGCTGAATAAATTATCAAGGAATTAAAACTGTAATTATCCTGAACTGTTGAAAATCTATCATGTGGCAACTTGTTTTTAAAAAGTTGCCACTTGATAGGTTTTCAACAGCATCTGATTTTGATATCTTACATCATTGGGCAACTATAGTTGCCTTTAACGCTCTGAGGGTTAAAAATGTGAGAATTTGATTTAGTAGAAGAAATGCTTTTTTGGAGAGAAGCAGGGAAGAGATACGGTACTGTGTGCTTCTCCATCTAGCAGCAAGTGTGTTTGCCATCTGCTTCTAGACACTGGTGGGTTTTAAGTGTGTGCGTGTGCGTGTGTGTGTGTGCATATCTGTGCAAGGCTTTGCGGACACAGACAGCAGCTCCCTTCATATCTACAGTGTAAAGCTGGGTGTATTGGACTGGACTGAGCAGTTTCCACGGTAATATCTCTGACTGACAGACCCGTCTGCACCTGGAAGGTGTCATGCTGGTTGCCGTAGTCACAGTGGGGCTGCTGAGAGCTCCAGTTACCATGGCGTAAACATGTTTGCGTGGAGCCTGCCCTCCATACACCCCTGCACTGGCCCCTCCGCCCCCCCCCGTTAACACACCCACACCTGCTAATGGGGAGACTCAGTCAGGAGTGTAATAGAGCTCCAGCCTTGGCCTGCCGCTCCATAAAAGCCTTTTATATTTGCCCATTCTGAGGACCACTGCATTACAGCGCCGAAACCCCTAACCCTGACCTCAGAGCTGCAAAAACACATTCTGCTCAAACGCCTGCGGCCTCCAGGCCCCACGATGCATTTTGGCGCTCAGTAAGAATGAGCAAAATGCACTCGGGCACATGCATATGCACATATATGCACACATTACACGCAAGCACGCACACCTGCATTCACACCCATACTTATTCAAGCTCTCACGCTGTGTCCCTCTGCAGGGCTGTGTCATTTAGGCAAGGTCAGTCATCAGCATGAGGCCTCGCAGTGACAGAGACAGTTCAGTCCAGCCTGGGGATGGAACGGGGGGGCAGCTGCATTGTGCCAGGGCTGCCATTCACACTGATACATGTACGCTTTTAAACTTGCAGGCATACAGGCACACACACCCTCATGCGTGCATGTATGTACACACTCACACTTACAGTATGCTGGCACACATTTGCACATGTATGCACAGAAATACTCACACCCATGCATGCACACATTTACACATGCATAAGCAGACACACTCACGAACACACACATTTACATATTTGCACGTGTACGCACTCACACTCTCACCCTTGTGCATGCACATGTGCACGCAGACTCACGCATGCCCTTGTTTACACATACATGTACATGCACATTCACTTGCATGCATGCCCAGCCTGACTTACGTGTGTGCTCATATACTCCCAGACATGCAACATTCACATATGGAAACACTCATGCTCATGCATGCCCATATTTACACGTCTATGCAAACCAACGGCACCATTTGCACACACCGCATTCATGCTCATGCACACGTACACTTATACATGCACACATTTACACAGGGGTGCGCACATACTCTCAAACTCATGCGCGCATTTAGAAATGCATGCACTCACGCACGCACACATATACGCTCACATACAAACCGCACATGCCGCATTCGTGAAACGCTCACACACGAGTACTCATATATCGGAACTCACACACGCGCTCGCACAAGCGCTGAATGACCTTCACAGGAGCACCTGAACGTGTGGCCATGGTCCCTGCCACCAGCTTACCCTCACTTGCACCCCCACTTGGACAATCCCGTAATCCCTCATTTACCCATAAACCCACACTCCCTCTCATGCTCTCGCTCTCTCATCAGAAGCAGGGGGTTGTGGGATTAAAGGATCCATCCCCAATTTTACTTGCCCCTCTCAGCGGTAATCAGATCATCTTCCACCTGACAGAAGGGATGAATTCCATTAGCTTTTATTGGCGGTAATTATCCATGTCTCTCCCCCCATGATGTCCCCTTCCCTCCCTCCCTCGCTCCATCGCTCCATCGTTCAGTCATCCCCAACTCCTGTTCCCTTTATTTCTCTTTCAGATATCTCACCGTCCCCTTTTAATTATGGCTCACAGATGTGCTCCCTGGAGTGTTTGCACCAAACGGAGTGTTACTATCTCCCGAGAGGGCGAGTCTGGCCTGTTACACATGGTGTGATTCACCCCCCCCCCACCCCCCACCCCCCCCCACCTCCGTCAGGCTGCAGCTCGCAAGCTGGAGTCACCTTGTCAATGATGAAAAGACTGCCTTTCACCAAAAGGAAAAATAAGTTCAGATTTGACGCGCTGCGCATTGCAGCTAAGTGCTTTGACAACAGTGTGAAATAAACATGCAATACACAGCTAAATTGACTTCCCGTGGAGCATAACAAAATAATAACTTCACTCATTCAAAGGGCAGAATGAAATTGGGGAAGGTAAGATATAATGTTCGCAGCCTCTGGCTCCCAGGCCACCTGGGTGAGCTGGCGTGTTGTTTAATACAGGCAGTGATGGGAAATGGCCGATAGCAGTAGTCTCATTGGCTGCTGTGGTTTGTGGGGCTGTAGGCAGGGTGCAGCTCCATTATATGTGCTACAGTGCTGTTGTTCTGCTCATTTTCAGGGCATGAATTACTGCCCCCTCACCTGGTCGGTCATTGGCAGAGGTGTGTATGCACGTGTGTACGGTTTTTCGAGCGTGCGCGCGTACGTGCCTGTGTGTGTGTGTGTCTGTGCGTGCAAGCGTGCATGCGTGTGTGTTTTGGGGGGGATAGTATTGTTATGCTTGTGAGAAGCGACTCTTGACATTCCACATGTGTTATGAGGACATTTGGAGTTGTGAGGACATTCGGGTGGTCCTCACAGAGGGTGACTGTGGATTTCAGCTAAATGGTGAAAGATAGATTTACGCAGACTGTTAGGGTCAGGTTAAGTTTAGAGTTCGGTTTAGGGTAAGACATAAATTGGTTACAGATGTAAATCAATACCATGTCCTCACAAGTATAGCTATAAAAAAGTAAGTGTGTGTGCGGGTGTGTGCGCGCGTCTCTGTGTGTGAATCTGCATATGCATACTCTTCAGTGAGTGTTTAACACCTGCACAGTACAGAGAGCTCAGTGAATCTGGCTGCGACTGCTGTCGTGTTCACTTCAGTAACACATTCTGTGTAATTATGTAATTACTCTTAATCACCCACTGTGGCTGCACTTTCCACAAACATATTGCTTCCCCACAAACACAGTGATATTACGTGTCCTTTCGACTTTATCTCAGGCATGAATGCACACAAACACTGACGCTAACACACTCTCAGAGACAGACAGGCACACACACATACACACACAGACACACACACGCGCACACACACACACACACGCACGTTTTGTGTGCAGGTGCAGAAAACAGCCTTGTCAGATTTTCCTCTGGCATCAGAAATCAGTTGAAGACGTTATTTTATAAGATGTTGTTTTTTTTTTTTTTTTTTTGCTCCGGCCAGCATCTGTGTCTCTTTAGAGTCTGCTGTAGAAAAGGCTGCCAGCACTAGAATCATCCTTTTTCTTCTTCTCTGTCATAAAATCTGCCGTTCCTCCACAGGGCTATTCCTCCCCATCTCCGCTCGGCTTCCACAGCTTGCTGCACGCACCGTCTTACAAATTTACAGCCGAGAAAAGACCTGATTATCTCTGCTCAAAGGATGCCCTCCATCTTGCATTTTCCTCGGATAGTGGAGGAAGTAAATTGAGGTTATGAGCCCACTCCTGACCCACCATCACCTCCTCACCCTTCATTTTACTCCTAAACCAAACCCTCTTTCTATCTCTACGCTAAATATACTGTATAAAAATGCCGGTTTTTCAAATTGTCCTGCTTATTTAACTTTAGATATCTGGGCTGTGGTAATTCAGTAAGTGCTGGGCAAGAGTGCAGGTCTGGTTCACAGGAAGCAGGGGATTGTGGGATTGATTCATGCAAAGATAGGTAACATGGTTTTTTGTGCCTGGCTGTGGGCAGAGAGATACGCTATGACATGCAGAGAAAATATAATCTCATGTTTCATACTCTATTCCCAATGACACGGAATTTAATCTCCTGCCTCTATCTAGCACAGTCGGTCATGGCTCCTGCCAGTAATAGCAATCACAGATATATCGCACTCCAAGAATTGAGTTCCGTCCATCAATTTATTTTTCCCGTTTGCGAGTAAATTTGCTTAAATGCGGTTTAATGCATTTTTATGTCGGCAGTTTTTTCCCATTCGTAATTTCATTTGTTTTTTCTCTCTCTCTCCATCATCCCTCTGTTCTGTCGGCGTTCTATTTTCTCCTCCATCTGTGTCAGTCCGCTCTCAGCACCTGTCTCAGTGTGTTTGCGTATTCCTGTCTTATTCAGCAGGAAGTAAACAGCACCGAAACTGGCACATAAATGCGGATAAATAGGAAATGGAAGGTGCGCGATTGCGAAGCCATTTGATAAATACAACTTTTAGGGCCAGGAAGCAGAAGGCATATGGTGTGGAAGCCATTTGAAAAATGTGACTTATGGCAGCCAATGGCATTTTTCCAATTCGCTCTGCAGTTGTTTAACCCTCGTCCAACCAAGGGTTTTTCTACTACAACCCTGACCAAGGGGGTCCCTGATTATTTCAAAATTAAGTGATAAACATCATCTTGTTTGGTATCACTGTACAGATACAGATGTCCTCTTCAAATCAAGTACAAATAAAACACACTTGTGACGTCATAACTAACACCATATTAGGAAAAAACATCAAAATGACAAAAATCCATGTTTTTTTATATTTTTATTAGTTTTAGCTGAAAATAAGTAACTTTCTGTAACCTCTAGAACTACTGATACTACAATTAATATTTTAGTATTATTATAAATGTTATAAACTCATGAGTAACATAAATTTGACATTACTATGATGTCATTAATAACTAATTTTGGGAAAAACACGCACAAGGAAAACAAGTAGTTTTCTGAACATTTTTCACATTTTCTTTACTTTGTTTTTCCCTATGATAGAACAAGGCTTATAATATCAGTAGTATGCAAGTAATTTTACTTTCATGTATAAGAATATGTACAATAAAAATCAACTTACCTTGCAAAATGATGATTCAAGTTCACCGGACCGATGTACAAATATCTTCAAAATGTTACACACTTGCATAAAAGGTTTATCTATGAATTATGAGAACAACTTTATGAACAATTCTATGAACTTGTATTATAGTAGGCCTATAGCACAGTATAAAAATACAACCCCAATTCCAAAATAGTTGGGACAAAGTGTAAATTGTGAATAAAATCAAAACGCAATGACTTTCAAATCAAACCAGCCAGTATTTTATTCACAATAGAACAGAGATAACATAGCAAATGTTGAAACTGAGAAGATTTACAATTTTATCCACAAAACGAGCTCATTTCAATTTTGATGGCTGCTACAGGTCTCAAAAAAGTTGGGACAGGGGCCTGTTTACCATGTTGTAGCATCCCCTTTCTTTTTAACACAGAGTGGAGGTGTCTGGGCATTGAGGAGACAGGTTTCTTGAGTTTAGCCATTGGAATTTGATCCCACTTGTGTTTAATACAGGCTTCCAGCTGCTGGAGTGTTTTGGGTCTCCTTTGATTGACTTTTCATTTAATTATGCGCCAAATGTTCTCAATTGGTGAAGGATCAGGACTGCAGGCAGGCCAGTTCAGCACATAGACTCTTCTATTACAAAGCCATGCTGTTGTAATAGCTGCAGTATGTGGTTTTGCATTGTCCTGCTGAAATACACAAGGCCTTCCCTGGAATAGATGTCGTCTGGAGGGGAGCATATGTTGCTCTAAAACCTTTATATACCTTTCAGCATTCATGCCGCTTTTTAAAACATGCAAGTGTCCCACACCATATGCACAAATGCATCCCCATACCATCAGAGATCCTGGCTTTTGAACTGAATGCTGATAACAGGAGGTGTGATCTTTCTCCTCTTTAGCCAGGCGGACATGACGCCCATGATTTCCAACAAGAATGTCAAATTTGGACTCATCTGACCACAGGACACTTTGCCACCTTGCTACAGTCCATTTTAAATGAGCCTTGGCCCACAGAACAGAGCGGCACTTCTGGATCATGCTCAACAATGGCTTCCTTTTTGCATGATAGAGTTTTAGGTGGCATCTGTGGATGGCACGGCGGACTGTGTTTACTGACAGTGGTTTCTTGAAGTATTCCTGGGCCCAATTAGTAATGTCAATGACAGAATCATGCCGGTGAGTGATGCAGTGGCGTCTGAGGGCCCGAAGATCACGGGCATCCAGTAAAGGTTTTCGGCCTTGTCCCTTACGCACAGAGATTTTTTCAAGTTCTCTGAATCTTTTGATGATGTTATGCACTGTTGATGATGAGACCTTCAAAGCCTTTGCAATTTGACGTTGAAGAACATTGCTTTTTAAGTATTCAACAATTTTTTTACGCAGGCCCTCACAGGTTGGAGTGCCTCTGGCCATCTTTACTTCTGAGATACTCAGCCTCTCTAAGACATCCCTTTTATAGCCAGACATGTTACACACCTGATGCCAGTTAACTTCATTACTTGCTAATTGTTGTTTCAGCTGATTCTCTTATATATTAATTGCTTTTTCAGCCCTTTTTTGCCTGTGTCCCAACTTTTTTGAGACCTGTTGCAGCCAGAAAATTTGAAATAAGCTCATTTTGTGGATAAAAATGTAAAATGTCTCAGTTTCAACATCTGAAATGTTATCTATGTTCTATTGTAAATCACATATTGGCTCATGTGATCTAAAAGTCATTGCATTTTGATTTTATTCACAATTTACACTTTGTCCCAACTATCTCAGAATTGGGGTTGTAGTATACAGTACAGTAACCAGTCAAACACACAAGTAAAAGTATGTCGGTCATGCACTTCTAATATTATTAGGTGAAGATCACTTCAAGGTTACTGGTCACTGCTGGTCATTGTAATTCCAAGATTTACTAATACAAGGACAAGCTACATCAATAAATCAATAAGGATGACGATCAGTGTGGTCCACAAAGTTCATTGAGCATGAAACATAATAATAGCATTCTATTTGCAACTAATTTGTAAGCATATTTTGTATCAAAAACAGGCAAAAATTGACGCTGGTGGCAATCACCCCCCCCTTCGACTTTGACGGCCTACCCTACCCCCAGGGGGTGAGATACCCTCATCGTTTTTTCATGAAAATGAGCGCAAAGGATGTATAAACAATTACCTAGAAGCATTAGATCATATCTGTTAACGTTTTTGCGCGACAGGAAAAAATTTGTTAGGGGGGGCTTGGATGGACGAGGGTTAAGCCACAGTCTTTGTTCCTTAGGATACAACTCATTGGCTGTGCAAGAATTCCAGCGACTGCACATTACAATTCAGTTGGAAATGTTAAGTGGACAACATGTATTTAAATTATTGATATTACTAATGATTGTTGTAAAAATTAATATTAATGTTGTTCAGAATTTGGATGGTTGGGGTGAACTTCACGATTTGACCACTTTGTTTGGAGTTTGAAAGAGGTGGCAGTGTGTGGTGTTTCCTGACTGCATTGTCAGGTGTACCAGAAAGAATCAGAGAGGTGAATCCAGTTATGATGCAGACCTGAGGACCAGCTGCATCGGAAAATAACGGTGTGAAGGTGAGAGCGGATAGGGCGGACGGACAGATGGACAGACTGGCAGACAGATAAAAATCCATCAAACAGCTGCAGTTGGTGGAACAGTCTGGAGCTGGATCACTGACACTGACTGTGGAAAGAGAGCTCGTATAACACCAGCACTCCCATCTCTGCATTGGCTATCTGCGCATTTTAGAATAGATTTTATAGCCCTTTTATTGGTTCATAAAGTACAGATGGGCTCAGGCCCAATGCATTTCTAATATACTACTTACTGCCGCGACCAGCCGCGGGAAAGCCCGAGGTCATCTATCCCCATAATGTGTTGACTTCCTCATGTCAATCATGAGAAAACTGGCACCTCAAGCTTCTGGTTTTTATACTTCAAAAGTGAGGAGTGTCCTCCTGTTGGTTACCAGGAAGGTTCACCGAGTTCAACAGAAGCTTCAATCTAAGATCAATCAAAGGTCAAAAATAGATAACTGGTAAAGAACCAACTGTGATTGAATCTTGTTTGGGAATAAGATCAATCCTTTTCCTGTTTGTACGCGAGAGATAGGTGAACAGCAGCTCTTTTGTATTCCAGAGCTAATGCAGGTGTGTTTTTGTTAGTGTGATAGATGCACACGGTGTCTGATGATGCTCAAATTTTTTCTAGTGCCTGCTCATGAATGCTCAGGTGGTATCGAGCACACCTGGGTCTGCCTCTGGCATTGTCGTCAAGCTTTTGGGGTCCTTAGGCTTCTAAGATGACCTGACTAGCCGACACGACCCCTTTACCTCAGTAGCCCACGGGGACATAACAGCTGCTTGGGATCATAATTGGCCATGCTGCGTCTCACAGTGCGCAAGTCATTTGAAGCAACTTTGGTTGTTTCCTTTGTTTTGTCTTTGGAGGGCTGAGCTGAGCTGGGGCTGCACTTCAGCTGAACATTACGAGCATGAAGCACTGCATGTGCTGATTTCTACCTGAAGCTACCCATTACCAAATAATCAGAGCAGGTCACCAAGTGACGGCCCTCAAGGGAAGGCCTGAAGAATCATGAGCCTGGCTGTGTGAAGTTGTTTTTAAATGAAATACTGAAATACAAGCCAGGAGTCATAAAGCTATGTTTGTTGGAGAGATTTGCTCTGCTGGGAAAAGTTGTGTTTAAGGGAAATACAAGTATAAGCCAGGCTTTCTAAAGCCTTTTTTGTTGGAAAGACATCTTCGGCTCAGTAAAGCTGTGTTTAAAGGGAATATGAGTCAGGCTTTGTGAGGCCTTGTTTGTTTGGAATACACCTTTGGCTTGGTAAACCTGTTTTTACAGACGTGATATAATCAAATTGGGATTTTTCCCATATTTTAGTGGGTACACGCAGCCATATCTGATGCATTTCAACCATGGTTATTGTTGCTTTGCTAAAATTCTGCTTTGTCTACAATGTATCATAAAAGTCAGCTGTGATTTTCCTACTAGTGAAAATACTACTCTCAAAATGTGAAGAAAAACTCAACTTTCCTCAGGCTCTGATATCATTGGTTGGGAACTTTTTGAGACTCCGTCCTACCCTCCCTTCCACTTCCCTAAGGCTAGGCTACTCCTACCTCCATCTTCGAACACACCCTTCAAATTTACTTATCCCTACCCCTCAAAAACCTTGTTTTTTTTTTTATTTGGAAGTACGTAAAATACAGGACGTTTAATGCACCACCACCTTCCGTTACACTGTGTCTTCAGGATAAATATGTGCAAAGCTTTGTAAGGCCTTATTTGTAGAAAATATGTATTCGGCTTGGTAAAGCAATATTTCAGGGGAATATGAAATAGGTTTTATGAAGCCTTGGATATTGGAAAGACATGCTCAGCTGTGTAAAGCAGTATTTAAGGGAAAGATGAGCCAGGCTTGGTAAGGCCACATGTAAGGCCTCTGCTGCTCCTCTTTTAATCTCTTTCCCTGCATCACACCTGTTTGAGGAGAAAACAAGAGCCAGGTGGGACATCACTTATTGTGGGAGGAAATGGGTTTCACCTTCCAGCAAACCAGGGTGGACAACAATTTTATATATATAAATACACGCATGCACGTACCTTCAGACCTTTAAAAACAGACAATAGACTATGATACTATACTATTCATGCACTCCTGTAATATTGGCACCCTTGGTAAATATTTGCTAAACCATCTATGATGAAATGTGCCTGCTGTTAATCCTTCCAACAAACATCTAATCCTGAATTTAAAGAAAAAAATTGAAGGGAAAAAAAAAACTTTCTATCTTAAGATTTATATTTTTACCAAAAACATGAGTGTCACTATCATTGGCATTCTTGGAAAATCTTACGAGTTTGATGAAAATTCTTATGTTTGTATGTTTGTGAGCTTGTGTGTGTTTGCATGTTTTGTGTGTGTGTGCACGTGTGTGTGTGTGTGTGTACTGTGTGTGTGTTTATATTCTGTGTGCGTGTGTGTGTGTGTGTGTGTGTGTGTGTGTGTGTGTCTGTGCGCAAACTTGTGTGTGTGTGTGTGTGTGTGTGTGCGTGCGCGTGTGTCCAATTTGCTTTCGGATGAGGATGTCCTCTGAGGCGCAGCCCATTGAAAGGAAGATATTAAATCATTAAAGTGAAATTTCAGGATTTAATCGTTTTTCTCCCACTTTTCATATGATATGAATGAGTCGGCTGTCCCAGCTGCTCTCTCTCTCTCTCTCACCCCGCCTGCAGGCCATTTAAAAGCAGGCAGTGTACGTGCAGGTGCTTACGCTGACATGATTGTTATTTTTTTTCATTTTGTTTTTTTTTTTGTAATTCTTCATTTGAATGCATGTCCGAGACGATCTGAGCACTCCTTTGTTTTTAATGATAACTCTCTGCCTGCATTGTTTAGGATCAATGACAAGCCTGCTCCTCAGTGATTTATTGCACTGTTGTTGAATAAGAGGCTCGTTGTTGTAACTACAGGGTAAAACGGCATCTGTGAGCTTGATAATCCAACAGTTAGAGTCGCTGTTAACTTCTGCCTCAACATAAGCCATTGTGCTGGCCTTTAGCGAGGTCACGTTTATTTTTTATGGGAGAGTTTTTGATCGCTGACCTTGTATCTTCAATATTTTATAACAATACTTGTTCTTCTGTACATTATACGCCTGTCGAACACTCTCCTAGATTTTCCCTTCAAGGAGATGAAATTCTCATCTGATGGCTCATTTTTCTTTGGATACCTCCAGGTTTTGGGTCTGTTATACAAACCCTTACGAAACTGTGGATGAACAGACTATGCAAAACAGCCACACTCCCTCTAGTGGCTGCTCTAAGGGTTGCAAACAAATCGAAATCACCCTGATTTATCGCTCTTGGATTTTCTTTGCCCCTCGGATTTCGACAGCGTGCTTCTGGCTGCAGAAACGTTTATTTCTTTTTAAAAACTGCATCAAACCTCAGGGTTCTTTGGCAGCGTGTCGTTGTTTTGACGGATTTAGTTACAGTAGCAGCGAGATCAATTATTCGGCTAAGGCATGCATCGTTTCAGGATTAATGGTGTATGTGGCGTATAAATCAAGCGCCGGGCTCACCCCACACCAGGAGAGAGGAAAAGGAACAGACATGCACAAAAAGAAAAAAAAACATTAACTGGAACATTTATTTTCCTCACCTGGCATTAGATGGTAACCTTGAGATACCATAAAAAAATTAAATAAATAAGCAAACACATAAATCACCCTTTTTCAAATGAAAGTGAGAAATAAATCTCTCTATGAAAAATAGATTAGTGAAAATTTGAAGAAAAAAACCTTGAAAAATCTAATCAGTTTAGTCTGGTATCAGAAACCTGAAACTTTCTGTCGTGACTTTTTAAAATCAAGATTGCATATAGCAGGTGAGTATTCAGGGCGAACTCTATGTCCAGTTTAACTTTCAGTTAGCCTTGCAAAATACATTCACCTATCTACATGCATATAATCTAGTACTAGCAGTGCATGAATTTATGTACTGCTGGTACTAGATTATGTGTATACAGATAAACAGTGTGACACCCTCTCTGCTTTTCTTGCTCCAAAATTTTGGCGCTACTAGGTAATAAACTGGACTATGTTGTAAAATCTGTATGTATGCATATCCAGATCACGTGAGCCATGTTTAACTTGTGGCCCATTTTTTACATTTTTACTGGCCAAATACGTTATGGACTGCACTGCACTGCACTCATTAAACATCAGTTTTATTGTATTTGAAATGTATAATAACTTTTAGTAACATCTAGTATAGTGATAGTGCCTGACAGCATTTACTTTCCCAGCATGCCCCACAGCTCAGCCCTGGGCCGCATCCCTGTCCACACCTCCTGGCCCACCACCACAGATGCACAGCAGGCAAATTACTGTCAACAGTATTTGCATGTAGGGCTGTAAAGGAATGAAAATACATCAATCACTCAGGCTCTCATTTTTTTTCAACTGTTTTGGGTTCTGCTCTTTGAAAAAAATGTACTCTCATTACAAGCTCAAGAACACTGGTCATAGAGTCATGGACAAGATCAATAAACTCTTCATGCTGCTTGAGTGAGAGGAGGAGTTTAGTGTATGAGGGTGAGTGTACTCATGCCACAGACCACCAGAATGAGAACATAGTTGGGTCAGCCTATCAGAGTCAGGCGGGTTTGGCCTATCAGAGTCAGAGACAGATTCAGCTTATGAGAATCAGAGGCTGGTTCAGCCTATCAGAGTGATAGACGGGTTCAGCCTATCAGAGTCAGAGACTGGTTCGGCCTATCAGAGTTGAAGACTGGTTCAGCCTATTAGAGTTGGAGATGGGTTCAGCCAATCAGTGTCAGAGACTGGTTCAGCCTATCAGAGTCATAGACTGGTTCAGCCTATCAGAGCTGGAGATGGGTTCAGCCTATCAGAATCAGAGAGGGGTTCAGCCTACTAGAGTCAGACTAAAGATGGGTTAGCCTACAACCCCATTTCTAAAAAAGTTAGAATGCTGTTTAAAAGAAAAATAAAAACAGAATGCAATGATTTGCAAATCATTTAAACTCTATATTTAATTAAAAATAGATCAAAACATCCTATGTATAAACTGAGAAATTTTGTTTTTTTTATTTATATGTATATATATTTGCCTATTTTGAATTTTATGCCTTCAACAGGTTTCAAAAAAGATGGGATGGGAGCCTCTAAAGATGGGAAAAGTTGTATCAAGCTAAAAAAAATGCTCCTATTGGAACATCTAACAGCTAATTAGGTTAATCAGCAGTAGGTCCATCACATTATTGGATATAAAAAGATCATCCCAGGGAGGCTGACTGTGTCTTTCAGAAGTAAATATGACAAGGACTTCACCACAGTGTATCAAGGACTGTGAATAATAGTTTATGAATAATATTTTCAGTGTATAATTGTAAAGAACTTGGGGATTTTATCACCTAGGGTGCATAGTATCATTAAAAGATTTAGAGAGTCCGCAGAAATATTTGTGCATAAGGGACGAGGCTGAAAACCAGTATTGAATGGCTGTGATCTTCAGGCCCGCAGGTGGCACTTCATGAAAAACAGACAAGATTTGGTAGTGAAATCACTGCATTGGCTCTGGAACACTTCTAAAAACCATTTTCAGTGAATGCAGTTGGACACTGCATCCACAAATGCAAGTTAAAATTGTACCAAGTAAAGATAACCCAAATATAAACAAGATCCAGAAATACTGTTGCCTTCTCTCGGCCTGAGCTCATTTAAGATGAACTGATGCAACATGGAAAACCCCTATAGTCTGATCAATCAAAATGTTAAATTCTTTTTGGAAATCATTCATGCTGCGTTCTCTGGGTTGAAGCGTAGAGGGACCATTTGTTTTTTTTTTTTTTTATCAGCATACAGTTCAAAAGCCAGCATCCATGATGGCATGGGGTTGCATTATTGGCATGGGTAACTTCCTTGTCTGTGAAGGCACCATTAATCTTGCACAATATATACTAGTTTTGAAGCAACATGTACTGCCATCGAGATGTATTTTTCAGTGTAGACCTTGCTTATTTCAGCAAGACGATGCCAAACACCACACTCTGCATGCATTGCAACACCGTGACTCCTTAGTAAAAGAGTCTGGGTGCTAAGCTGGCCTGCCTGCAGTCCAGACCTGTCACCCACTGAAACTATTTGGTGCATGAAACAAAAAATATGACAAACGAGGCCACAAATTGTTGGGCTGCTGAAACCCTACATCACGCAAGAATGGGAAAATATTTTGCTTTCATAACTACAGCAGTTGGTATTCTTTGCTCCCAAACACTTGCAAAGTGTTGTTAAAAGATGAGGTGATGCAACACAGTGGTAAACATGCTCCATCCCAACTTTTATGAATGCGTTTAAGGCATCAGTTTCAAAAAGAGCAGATGTTTTTCAAAAAACGAGAACATTCTGTGTATTATTTTTAATTAAATATCGAATTTAAATGGTTTGCATATCATTGCATTTTGTTTTCATTCAAATTTTACACGGCTACCCAACTTTGTTTTGGAAAGAGGCTTATATGAAATTCAGAGTCATTTCTGCCTATCAGAGTGAGAGTAGAGATGGGTCAGTCTGTCAGAGTGAGCGCAGAGATGGGTCAGCTTATCAGAGTGAGAGCAGAGATGGTTTAGCCTATTAGAGTGAGAGCAGAGATGGGTTAGCCTATCAGAGTAAGAGCAGAGATGGGTCAGTCTGTCATAGTGAAGCAGAGATGGGTCAGTCTGTCATAGTGAAGCAGAGGTGGGTCAGCCCATCAGGGTGAGAGCAGAGATAGGTTAGCCTATCAGAGTGAGAGCAGAGATGGGTCAATCTGTCAGAGTGAGAGCAGAGATGGGTCAGTCTGTCAGAGTGAAGCAGAGATGGGTCAGTCTGTCAGAGTGAAGCAGAGATGGGTCAGCCCATCAGGGTGAGAGCAGAGATAGGTTAGCCTATCAGAGTGAGAGCAGAGATGGGTCAATCTGTCAGAGTGAGAGCAGAGATGGGTCAGTCTGTCAGAGCGAGAGCAGAGATGGGTCAGTCTGTCAGAGTGAGAGCAGAGATGGGTTAGCCTATCAGAGTGAGAGCAGAGATGGGTTAGCCTATCAGAGTGAGAAGCAGAGATGGGTTAGCCCATCAGGTGAGAGAACAGAGATGGGTTAGCCTATCAGAGTGAGAGCAGAGATGGGTCAGTCCTGTCAGAGTGAGAGCAGAGATGGGTCAGCCTGTCAGAGTGAGAGAAGAGATGGGTCAGTCTGTCAGAGTGAGAGCAGAGATGGGTCAGTCTGTCAGAGTGAGAGCAGAGATGGGTCAGCCCATCAGGGTGAGAGCAGAGATGGGTTAGCCTATCAGAGTGAGAGCAGAGATGGGTCAGCCTGTCAGAGTGAGAGCAGAGATGGGTCAGTCTGTCAGAGTGAGAGCAGAGATGGGTCAATCTGTCAGAGTGAGAGCAGAGATGGGTCAGTCTGTCAGAGTGAAGCAGAGATGGGTCAGCCTATCAGAGTGAGAGCAGAGATAGGTTAGCCTATCAGAGTGAGAGCAGAGATGGGTCAGTCTGTCAGAGTGAGAGCAGAGATGGGTCAGCCTGTCAGAGTGAGAGCAGAGATGGGGTCAGCCTATCAGATTGTTTAGGTGGGTCAGTCAGAGTGAGAGCAGAGAGGGTCAGAGATCTCAGTCAGAGTGAAGCAGAGATGGGTCAGCCCATCAGAGTGAGAGCAGAGATAGGTCAGCCCATCAGAGTCAGAGATGGGTCAGAGAGAGAGAGCAGAGATGGGTCAGTCTGTCAGAGTGAAGCAGAGATGGGTCAGCCTCTCAGGGTGAGAGCAGAGATGGGTCAGTCTGTCAGAGTGAGAGCAGAGATGGGTCAGTCTGTCAGAGTGAGAGCAGAGATGGGTCAGTCTGTCATAGTGAAGCAGAGATAGGTCAGCCTCTCAGGGTGAGAGCAGAGATGGGTCAGTCTGTCAGAGTGAGAGCAGAGATGGGTCAGTCTGTCAGAGTGAGAGCAGAGATGGGTCAGCCTATCAGAGTGAGAGCAGAGATGGGTCAGCCTCTCAGAGTGAGAGCAGAGATGGGTCAATCTGTTAGAGTGAGAGCAGATATGGGTTAGCCTATCAGAGTGAGAGCAGAGATGGGTCAGCCCATCAGGGTGAGAGCAGAGATGGGTCAGTCTGTCAGAGTGAGAGCAGAGATGGGTCAGCCTATCAGAGTGAGAGCAGAGATGGGTCAGCCTCTCAGAGTGAGAGATGGGTCAGTCTGTCAGAGTGAGAACAGAGATGGGTCAGTCTGTCAGAATGAGAGCAGAGATGGGTCAGCCTATCAGAGTGAGAGCAGAGATGGGTCAATCTGTCAGAGTGAGAGCAGAGATGGGTCAGCCTATCAGAGTGAAGCAGAGATGGGTCAGCCCATCAGGGTGAGAGCAGAGATAGGTCAGTCTGTCAGAGTGAGAGCAGAGATGGGTCAGTCTGTCAGAGTGAGAGCAGAGATGGGTCAGCCTCTCAGAGTGAGAGTTTAGGTGGGTCAGTCTGTCAGAGTGAGAACAGAGATAGGTCAGTCTGTCAGAATGAGAGCAGAGATGGGTCAGCCTATCAGAGTGAGAGAGCAGAGGGTGGGTCAATCTGTCATAGTCATAGTGAAGCAGAGATGGGTCAGTCTGTCATAGTGAAGCAGAGATGGGTCAGCCTATCAGGCTGAGAGCAGAGATAGGTTAGCCTATCAGAGTGAGAGCAGAGATGGGTCAGTCTGTCAGAGTGAAGCAGAGATGGGTCAGTCTGTCAGAGTGAGAGCAGAGATGGGTCAGCCCATCAGGGTGAGAGCAGAGATAGGTTAGCCTATCAGAGTGAGAGCAGAGATGGGTCAGTCTGTCAGAGTGAGAGCAGAGATGGGTCAGTCTGTCAGAGTGAGAGCAGAGATGGGTCAGACTATCAGAGTTAAAGCCGAGATGGGTCAGTCTGTCAGAGTGAGAGCAGAGATGGGTCAGCCCATCAGGGCGAGAGCAGAGATAGGTTAGCCTATCAGAGTGAGAGCAGAGATGGGTCAGTCTGTCAGAGTGAGAGCAGAGATGGATCAGTCTGTCAGAGTGAGAGCAGAGATGGGTCAGTCTGTCAGAGTGAAGCAGAGATGGGTCAGCCCCATCAGAGTGAGAGCAGAGATGGGTCAGTCTGTCAGAGTGAGAGCAGAGATGGGTCAGTCTGTCAGAGTGAGAGCCTGGGTCAGAGTGAGAGCAGAGATGGGTCAGCCTATCAGAGTGAGGTCAGTCTGTCAGAGATGGGTCAGGTCAGCCCATCAGAGTGAGAGCAGAGATTTTATCAGAGTGAGAGCAGAGATGGGTCAGCCTCAGAGTGAGAGAGATGGGTCAATGTCAGAGAGTGAGAGCAGAGATGGTCAGCCCCCAGGGAGAGCAGAGATGGGTCAGGGTCTGTCAGAGTGAGAGCAGAGATAGGTCAGTCAGTCTGGTCAGAGTGAGAGCAGAGATGGGTCAGCCTGTCAGAGTGAGAGCAGAGATGGGTCAGCCTATCAGAGTGAGAGCAGAGATGGGTCAGCCTGTCAGAGAGCAGAGATGGGTCAGTCTGTCAGAGTGAGAGCAGAGATGGGTCAGTCTGTCAGTGAGAGCAGAGATGGGTCAGCCTATCAGAGTGAGAGCAGAGATGGGTCAGCCCAGAGTCAGAGCAGAGGTGAGAGTGAGAGCAGAGATGGGTCAGTCTGTCAGAGTGAGAGCAGAGATGGGTCAGCCTGTCAGAGTGGGAGAGATGGGTCAGCCAGAGTGAGAGCAGAGATGTCAGAGATGGGTCAGCCCATCAGAGAGCAGAGATGGGTCAGCCTCTGTCAGAGTGAGAGCAGAGATGGGTCAGCCTCTGTCAGAGTGAGAGCAGAGATGGGTCAGCCTGTCATAGTGAAGCAGAGATGGGTCAGCCCATCAGGGTCTCTGTCAGAGTGAGAGCAGAGATGGGTCAGTCTGTCAGAGTGAGAGCAGAGATGGGTCAGCCTATCAGAGTGAGAGCAGAGATGGGTTAGCCTATCAGAGTGAGAGCAGAGATGGGTCAGCCTCTCAGAGTGAGAGGGTCAGTCTGTCATAGGGATGGGTCAGTCTGTCAGAGTGAGAGCAGAGATGGGTTAGCCTATCAGAGTGAGAGCAGAGATGGGTCAGCCTATCAGAGTGAAGCAGAGATGGGTCAGCCCATCAGGGTGAGAGCAGAGATAGGTTAGCCTATCAGAGTGAGAGCAGAGATGGGTCAGTCTGTCAGAGTGAGAGCAGAGATGGGTCAGTCTGTCAGAGTGAGAGCAGAGATGGGTCAGTCTGTCAGATGGGTCAGGTGAGAGCAGAGATGGGTCAATCTGTTAGAGTGAGAGCAGATATGGGTCAGCCTATCAGAGTGAAGCAGAGATGGGTCAGCCCATCAGGGTGAGAGCAGAGATGGGTCAGTCTGTCAGAGTGAGAGCAGAGCCCATCAGGGTGAGAGCAGAGATAGGTTAGCCTATCAGAGTGAGAGCAGAGATGGGTCAGTCTGTCAGAATTAGAGCAGAGATGGGTCAGATGGAGTCAGAGATGGGTCAGCCTATCAGAGTGAGAGCAGAGATGGGTCAGCCTATCAGAGTGAGAGCAGAGATGGGTCAGCCTATCAGAGTGAGAGCAGAGATGGGTCAGCCTGTCAGAGTGAGAGGGTCAGCCCATCAGAGATGGGTTAGCCTATCAGAGTCAGAGATGGGTCAGTCTGTCAGAGTGAGAGCAGAGATGGGTCAGCCTATCAGAGTGAGAGAAGAGATGGGTCAGTCTGTCAGAGTGAGAGCAGAGATGGGTCAGTCTGTCAGAGTGAGAGCAGAGATGGGTCAGCCCATCAGGGTGAGAGCAGAGATAGGTTAGCCTATCAGAGTGAGAGCAGAGATGGGTCAGTCTGTCAGAGTGAGAGCAGAGATGGGTCAGTCTGTCAGAGTGAGAGCAGAGATGGGTCAATCTGTCAGAGTGAGAGCAGAGATGGGTCAGTCTGTCAGAGTGAAGCAGAGATGGGTCAGCCTATCAGAGCAGAGCAGAGATGGGTTAGCCTATCAGAGTGAGAGCAGAGATGGGTCAGTCTGTCAGAGTGAGAGCAGAGATGGGTCAGCCTGTCAGAGTGAGAGCAGAGATGGGGTCAGCCTATCAGATTGAGAGTTTAGGTGGGTCAGTCAGAGTGAGAGCAGAGATAGGTCAGTCTGTCAGAGTGAGAGCAGAGATGGGTCAGCCCATCAGAGTGAGAGCAGAGATAGGTCAGCCCATCAGAGTGAGAGCACAGATGGGTCAGCCTCTCAGAGTGAGAGCAGAGATGGGTCAGTCTGTCATAGTGAAGCAGAGATGGGTCAGCCTCTCAGGGTGAGAGCAGAGATGGGTCAGTCTGTCAGAGTGAGAGCAGAGATGGGTCAGTCTGTCAGAGTGAGAGCAGAGATGGGTCAGTCTGTCATAGTGAAGCAGAGATAGGTCAGCCTCTCAGGGTGAGAGCAGAGATGGGTCAGTCTGTCAGAGTGAGAGCAGAGATGGGTCAGTCTGTCAGAGTGAGAGCAGAGATGGGTCAGCCTATCAGAGTGAGAGCAGAGATGGGTCAGCCTCTCAGAGTGAGAGCAGAGATGGGTCAATCTGTTAGAGTGAGAGCAGATATGGGTCAGCCTATCAGAGTGAAGCAGAGATGGGTCAGCCCATCAGGGTGAGAGCAGAGATAGGTCAGTCTGTCAGAGTGAGAGCAGAGATGGGTCAGCCTATCAGAGTGAGAGCAGAGATGGGTCAGCCTCTCAGAGTGAGAGTTTAGGTGGGTCAGTCTGTCAGAGTGAGAACAGAGATGGGTCAGTCTGTCAGAATGAGAGCAGAGATGGGTCAGCCTATCAGAGTGAGAGCAGAGATGGGTCAATCTGTTAGAGTGAGAGCAGATATGGGTCAGCCTATCAGAGTGAAGCAGAGATGGGTCAGCCCATCAGGGTGAGAGCAGAGATAGGTCAGTCTGTCAGAGTGAGAGCAGAGATGGGTCAGTCTGTCAGAGTGAGAGCAGAGATGGGTCAGCCTCTCAGAGTGAGAGTTTAGGTGGGTCAGTCTGTCAGAGTGAGAACAGAGATAGGTCAGTCTGTCAGAATGAGAGCAGAGATGGGTCAGCCTATCAGAGTGAGAGCAGAGATGGGTCAGTCTGTCATAGTGAAGCAGAGATGGGTCAGTCTGTCATAGTGAAGCAGAGATGGGTCAGCCTATCAGGCTGAGAGCAGAGATAGGTTAGCCTATCAGAGTGAGATGGGTCAGTCTGTCAGATGGGTCAGTCTGTCAGAGTGAGAGCAGAGATGGGTCAGTCTGTCAGAGTGAGAGCAGAGATGGGTCAGCCCATCAGAGATAGAGATAGGTTAGCCTATCAGAGTGAGAGCAGAGATGGGTCAGTCTGTCAGAGTGAGAGCAGAGATGGGTCAGTCTGTCAGAGTGAGAGCAGAGATGGGACTCAGAGTTAAAAGCCGAGATGGGTCAGTCTGTCAGAGTGAGAGCAGAGATGGGTCAGCCCATCATGGAGATAGGTTAGCCTATCAGAGTGAGAGCAGAGATGGGTCAGTCTGTCAGAGGAGAGCAGAGATGGATCAGTCTGTCAGATGAGAGGAGATGGGTCAGTCTGTCAGAGTGAAGCAGAGATGGGTCAGCCTCTCAGAGTGAGAGCAGAGATAGGTTGCCCTATCAGAGTGAGAGCAGAGATGGGTCAGTCTGTCAGAGTGAGAGCAGAGATGGGTCAGTCTGTCAGAGTGAGAGCAGAGATGGGTCAGCCTATCAGAGTGAGAGCAGAGATGGGTCAGCCAATCAGAGTGAGAGTCAGAGTGAGAGCAGAGATAGGTCAGTCTGTCAGAGTAAGAGCAGAGATAGGTCAGCCCATCAGAGTGAGAGCAGAGATAGGTTAGCTTATCAGAGTGAGAGCAGAGATGGGTCAGCCTCTCAGAGTGAGAGCAGAGATGGGTCAATCTGTTAGAGTGAGAGCAGAGATGGGTCAGCCTATCAGAGTGAAGCAGAGATGGGTCAGCCCATCAGGGTGAGAGCAGAGATAGGTCAGTCTGTCAGAGTGAGAGCAGAGATGGGTCAGCCTATCAGAGTGAGAGCAGAGATGGGTCAGCCTCTCAGAGTCAGAGTTTAGGTGGGTCAGTCTGTCAGAGTGAGAACAGAGATAGGTCAGTCTGTCAGAGTGAGAGCAGAGATGGGTCAGTCTGTCAGAGTGAGAGCAGAGATGGGTCAGTCTGTCAGAGTGAAGCAGAGATGGGTCAGCCTCTCAGAGTGAGAGCAGAGATAGGTTACCCTATCAGAGTGAGAGCAGAGATGGGTCAGTCTGTCAGAGTGAGAGCAGAGATGGGTCAGTCTGTCAGAGTGAGAGCAGAGATGGGTCAGCCTATCAGAGTGAGAGCAGAGATGGGTCAGCCTATCAGAGTGAGAGTTTAGGTGGGTCAGTCAGAGTGAGAGCAGAGATAGGTCAGTCTGTCAGAGTAAGAGCAGAGATGGGTCAGCCCATCAGAGTGAGAGCAGAGATAGGTTAGCTTATCAGAGTGAGAGCAGAGATGGGTCAGCCTCTCAGAACGAGAGCAGAGATGGGTCAGTCTGTCATAGTGAAGCAGAGATGGGTCAGCCCATCAGGGTGAGAGCAGAGATGGATTACTCTGTCAAAGTGAGAGCAGAGATGGGTCAGCTTATCAGAGTGAGATCAGAGATGGTTTAGCCTATTAGAGTGAGAGCAGAGATGGGTTAGCCTATCAGAGTGAGAGCAGAGATGGGTCAGCCTCTCAGAGTGAGAGTTTAGGTGGGTCAGTCTGTCAGAGTGAGAGCAGAGATAGGTCAGTCTGTCAGAGTGAGAGCAGAGATGGGTCAGCCTATCAGAGTGAAGCAGAGATGGGTCAGCCCATCAGGGTGAGAGCAGAGATAGGTTAGCCTATCAGAGTGAGAGCAGAGATTGGTCAGTCTGTCAGAGTGAGAGCAGAGATGGGTCAGTCTGTCAGAGTGAGAGCAGAGATGGGTCAGTCTGTCAGAGTGAGAGCAGAGATGGGTCAGCCTATCAGAGTGAGAGCAGAGATGGGTCAATCTGTTAGAGTGAGAGCAGATATGGGTCAGCCTATCAGAGTGAAGCAGAGATGGGTCAGCCCATCAGGGTGAGAGCAGAGATAGGTCAGTCTGTCAGAGTGAGAGCAGAGATGGGTCAGCCCATCAGGGTGAGAGCAGAGATAGGTTAGCCTATCAGAGTGAGAGCAGAGATGGGTCAGTCTGTCAGAATTAGAGCAGAGATGGGTCAGTCTGTCAGAATGAGAGCAGAGATGGGTCAGCCTATCAGAGTGGGAGCAGAGATGGGTTAGCCCATCAGAGTGAGAGCAGAGATGGGTCAATCTGTTAGAGTGAGAGCAGAGATGGGTCACCCTATCAGAGTGAGAGCAGATATGGGTCAGCCTATCAGCGTGAAGCAGAGATGGGTCAGCCCATCAGGGTGAGAGCAGAGACAGGTCAGTCTGTCAGAGTGAGAGCAGATATGGGTCAGCCTATCAGAGTGAAGCAGAGATGGGTCAGCCTATCAGAGTGAGAGCAGAGATGGGTCAGTCTGTCAGAGTGAGAGCAGAGATGGGTCAGCCTATCAGAGTGAGAGCAGAGATGGGTCAGCCTGTCAGAGTGAGAGCAGAGATGGGTCAGCCTATCAGAGTGAAGCACAGATGGGTCAGCCCATCAGGGTGAGAGCAGAGATAGGTCAGTCTGTCAGAGTGAGAGCAGAGATGGGTCAGCCTATCAGAGTGAGAGCAGAGATGGGTCAGCCTCTCAGAGTGAGAGCAGAGGTGGGTCAGTCTGTCAGAGTGAGAGCAGAGATAGGTCAGTCTGTCAGAGTGAGAGTTTAGGTGGGTCAGTCTGTCAGAGTGAGAGCAGAAATGGGTCAGTCTGCCAGAGTGAAGCAGAGATGGGTCAACCCATCAGGGTGAGAGCAGAGATTGGTTAGCCTATCAGAGTGAGAGCAGAGATGGATCAGCTTATCAGAGTGAGAGCAGAGTTGGGTCAGTCTGTCAGAGTGAGAGCAGAGGTGGGTCAGTCTGTCAGGGTGAGAGCATAGATGGGTCAGCCTATCAAAGTGAAGCAGAGAGGGGTCAGCCCATCAGGGTGAGAGCAGAGATGGGTCCGTCTGTCAGAGTGAGAGCAGAGATGGGTCAGCCTGTCAAAGTGAAGCAGAGATGGGTCAGCCCATCAGGGTGAGAGCAGAGATAGGTCAGTCTGTCAGAGTGAGAGCAGAGATGGGTCAGCCTATCAGAGTGAAGCAGAGATGGGTCAGCCTCTCAGAGTGAGAGCAAAGGTGGGTCAGTCTGTCAGAGTGAGAGCAGAGATAGGTCAGCCTATCCGAGTGAGAGTTTAGGTGGGTCAGTCTGTCAGAGTGAGAGCAGAGATGGGTCAGTCTGCCAGAGTGAAGCAGAGATGGGTCAACCCATCAGGGTGAGAGCAGAGATAGGTTAGCCTATCAGAGTGAGAGCAGAGATGGATCAGCTTATCAGAGTGAGAGCAGGGATGGGTCAGTCTCTCAGAGTGAGAGCAGAGGTGGGTAAGTCTGTCAGAGTGAGAGCAGAGATGGGTCAGCCTATCAGAGTGAGAGCAGAGATGGGTCAGCCTATCAGAGTGAGAGTTTAGGTGGGTCAGCCTATCTTAGTGAGAGTGGATATTGTTTACTCAGCTCAGGCCTTGGCTTTTAGCTCAGTTGGCTAATCCTATTTCTTGCTCAGAGAAACACACTGTATGTGGTTCTAACCCCATTAGAAAGGTGCCATGTTGGAGTAAAGATATCACATTCCTTTCATACTGCTGATTTTCTGTAGAATTTTAAGGAGAGAATAGTGCAGCCTGGAGACATGTTAGCTGGTATCATCAATTCCGCTGGTTTCCGACATCAGTCCTGGGGACCACCTGTGTCTGCTTGTTTTTGTTCCAACTGCCACGGCAATCACAATTTTAATCTGCTGTTTTATTTTTCCCGATTAGACCCTTTTCGTGTCTATAGGGATTATTTACACTAATTAGCCACATTTTCGAAAATAGCTATAGCTGTACGCCATATAGGATAAAAACTGTTCTTTATTACAAATGTTTGCAAAAAGGAATACATCAGAGCTATTATTTTTATTATTAATAATATTTGATCTGTAAGATCCTAATTTCACAGCTGAACATGTGACTTTTTCCACTTTTAAACAATACAGGTTTGGCAGCTTTATCATCTGCCATGTCTTTTGATTTTCTGTTACCTTCCAAACTGCTCTTTTTTGTGTGTGTGAACATGTGGCCACACATTCACCAATTAAAAGCCAATAGATCCTTTTATTCTTTGTAGCAGTTTCTCATATATATAAAGAATATATATAAAGAATCTTTATCAACATGAATGATGCAATCAAGAAAAAATGAACACCTTTTTAAGATTCGGGGATTGCAGCTGTGGTTGGAACACTAAGGGTACACAGGGGGTCCCCAGGACCGACGTCGGGAACCACTGATCTATTCAACCTTCAGCTGGAGCACTTGACTTTACTATGCAGTAGCTGCGCTAAATCTCAAGCTGTTGCATGATGTTAGCATTGTTTGGATCGAAATGAAAACATAGAGAAAGGTATACTTCTGGAAGCAAGGCTCTTAAATATTGTAATACGGAGTGCTGTGAGAGGCTCTTGTGACAGTGCACCCTGGTGTTGAGCTCTTTTACGACTCAGAACTGCAGCTGTGTGGCGCGGCCATAATTTGAGGCCCAGATGGAGGGGCCCTGGCTGATGTGTGCTGACTGGGGCTGTTCTTACATGCCGACAGAGGAGAGAAACGCCGCGGCGCGCCGCTCTGGAGGGAATGGAACACAAATTGCTTTTTTATCTCTTTCTATGGGCCCTCGCTTCACGAGAGACGTGTTTGTGATTGTTACACCTCCGCAAGTGAAGGACGGATCGCCCGCTTTTCATTTAAGAACCTGTTAGCATTCATCTCTCTCCCGCTTTCTGTCCCTCTCATCCTCTCCCTCCCGCTCTCTCTCTCCCCCTCTCTTACTTGCTCAATCTTTCCGCCCCCCCTTGTCTGAGTGTTGAAAATGTTTTCCCCTTTCCATGGTAATCTCCACACCATTTCTATCTCTCCAGTCTCACAGATGGGTGTTTTCTCTCCGTCTTTTCTGTGCTGTGAAGGTCTTCCTACTGCTCTTCTCTGCTCTTCCATCTCTCTCTCTGTACCCACCCTCTCTCTCACTCTCCCTCCTCCCTCCGACCCTCTCTCTCTCTGTCTCCCTCCCTCCTTCCCTCTCTTCCTCTGTCTCCCTTTTCCCCCTCTCTCTCCCTCTCTAAATCTCTCCCTCCTCTCTCCCCCTCATACTTTATTCTTCTATCTCTCCCTCTCCCTTCTCTCTCTTTCTCTCTTTCTCTCTCCCTCCCTCCTTCCATCTCTTCCTCCCCCTCCCTTTTCCCCCTCTCTCTTCCTTTCTAAATCTTTCCCTCCTTCTCTCTCCCCCTCACACTTTATTCCTCTATCTCTCCCTCCCCCTTCTCTCTCCCCCCTCCCTCAGACTTTATTCTTCTATCTCTCCTTCCCCCTTCTCTCTCGCTCTCTCTCTCTCTCCCTGTCCAGCTACTTGTTTGGTCACCACCCTTTATTGAAGGCCTCGCAGCTCTTGTAGGTCCATCGCTCTTCTGAGAGCAGCTTCACCACTTTGCAGTCAAAGGCGCAACCGTTCATTTTACTTCCTGAAATCAATGCTTGTGGAAATATTCTCATATTCATTTTTTGGCTGACTTTCTTGATTTGGTACAATGGGGCTGTGGCCCCTCTAGAGGAAAGCTTTGGTTGTTGCATCCAGACAGTGAGTTTGAAACAGCGTCTCACTGTGGTTAAAATGGTGCTCTCAACAGACGCCATATGGGGTCACGGTCAGGTCACTTTCCTGAGCACAGTGTGTACAGGCTCTTCAGCTATTCTTGGTGTGCAACCACGTGATTAAGTAGCACGCACCGCCATGTTGGATGATATACAAATAAAAAAATGGCATCTGGTGCGAACAATAACAGTGATACATCTCCAAATTTTTCGAAATATTTTGACTCTCATGAGTCCTCTGCCAAGTCAAGATACAGAGAAAAGGTTGAAATTTGTGGTTTTGACCCATATTATGTTAAAGCCGTCAGATTATATGGAGGATTTGGCAACATTACCAGTGATAGAATACCCTGATATCGTAAACTATCTCGTTATTCAAACTTCGCGGGCAACCAACGCACAAATGAAGGCTTATAAGAGTCTAGATGCATATAACTTTTTTGTATCTGGCTGGGTTGGTATTCTTCTCACTAAAGAAGTGAAAGAGAACAGGGTGCTGGTTTATGCTCGGGTAAACCATTCTCAAAGAACTCGAGAAACACCGCTCAAGCTGTGGTTTGTGAGCAATAAGAATGGTGATGTGATCCTCGCACATTGTGATTGCATGGCTGGATTAAGCGAGGCTTCTTCTCACATTGGAGCTTTGCTCTTTGCGACTGAAGCTGGATATAGAATCGGGAACTTGAGAACATGTACTGAAGTAAAAAGCAAGTGGCTGCCAGCGCACGTAAACAAAGTGCCGTATTTGCTAGTAAGCGACATTGATTTCAATGAGATGGGATTCTGAAGAAACTCTTGTCTTTATCACGAGTAGCATTATTGCCGCAATTAAAAACCGCTCACAAAGTAGGCATTGTTTTCTTTTAAAAGGAAGCGCAAATCTTAAGAAAATCACAAAGCGTTGCAGGAGCTCAATGGTGAAGCGCAGCTATCTTGGTTGTTGTTATCATCCATCATGGCGGACTTCCTGTTTGGAAATTATGCGTGACATCACGTGCACACCAAGAATAGGAGTGCACAGCGTGTCCATCGTCTGAAAATCATCTGCACACAGTGTTCCCATGCTCTTTATCTGTTCGTTCTAGCTCTAGATGAGGTGGGTTTAATGTTGCAAAGAGAGACAGCAAATGAGAGGAAGAGACAGGTCCATACAGGTAGTGACATCACTAGGAAGGCCTTTGATTTCTGCACCTTAAACGCTTCGTAATTCTAATTTTTTACATCCTGTGTAGCATGTGCAAATAATGCCTTTACGTTTTGTTAGCGGTAATGATCATAAATTGTTGAATTTGCCCACACTTACAGGCAAACATTCATACACAAACACATTTGTGCCCCCACCCCTCACACACACACACACACACTCCATGACTACAGAAGACATTACATGGGCGCAAATTCACCTCCTATAACTACTGCTTTCCTAACCCTAACTCATAACCTAACTCAAACGGTTTAAGTACTATCGAAGTTGAAGGCATGTATTAATGTTAGGGTAAGGTCAGGTTGAAGTTAAACCTGACCTTACCCTAACATTAAAACATGCCTTCAACTTGATATTTTGATATTTGATATTTAATTACAACCCCAATTCTGAAATGGTTGCGATGAAGTGTAAACTGTATACTACAAAACCCATTCCGAGATAGTTGGGACAAAGTGTAAATTGTGAATAAAATCAAAATGCAATGACTTTCAGATCACATGAGCCAATATGTTATTTACAATAGAACATGGATAACATTTCAAATGTTGAAACTGAGGCATTTTACGTTTTTATCCACAAAATGAGCTCATTTCAAATTTTCTGGCTGCAACAGGTCTCAAAAAAGTTGGGACACAGGCAAAAAAGGGCTGAAAAAGCAATTAATGTATAAGAGAATCAGTTGAAAGAACATTTAGCAAGTAATGAAGTTAACTGGCATCAGGTGTGTTAACATGATTGGCTATAAAAGGGATATCTTAGAGAGGCTGAGTCTCTCAGAAGTAGAGATGGCCAGAGGCTCTCCAACCCGTGAAGGCTTGCATAAAAAAAATTGTGGAATACTTTCAAAACCATGTTCCTCAACGTCAAATTGCAAAGGCTTTGAAGGTCTCATCATCGATAGCGCATAACATCATCCAAAGATTCAGAGAAACTGGAAAAATCTCTGTGCGTAAGAGACAAGGCCGAAGACCTTTACTGGATGCCCATGATCTTCAGGCCCTCAGACGCCACTGCATCACTCACCAGCACGATTCTGTCATTGACATTACTAAATGGGCCCAGGAATAATTAAAGAGACCACTGTCTGTAAACACAGTTCGCCGCGCCATCCACAGATGCAACCTAAAACTCTATCATGCAAAAAGGAAGCCATTGTTGGCCATGATCCAGAAGCGCCGCTGTGTTCTGTGGGCCAATGCTCATTTAAAATGGACTGTAGCAAAGTGTCCTGTAGTCAGACGAGTCCAAATTTTACATTCTTGTTGGAAATCATGGGCGTTGTGTCCTCCGGGCTAAAGAGGAGAAAGACCACCCCTCCTGTTATCAGCGTTCAGTTCAAAAGCCTGCATCTCTGATGGTATGGGGATGCATTAGTGCATATGGTGTGGGACACTTGCATGTTTTAAAAAGCACCATGAATGCTGAAAGGTATATAAAGGTTTTAGAGCAACATATGCTCCCCTCCTGACAACATCTATTCCAGAGATGGCCTTGTGTATTTCAGCAGGACAATGCAAAACCACATACTGCAGCTATTACAGCATGGTTTCGTAGTAGAAGAGTCCGTCTGCTGAATGGCCTGCCTGAAGTCCTGATCTTTCACCGATTGAGAACATTTGGCGCATAATTAAACGAAAAGTCCGTCAAAGGAGCCCCAGAACTCTCCAGCAGCTGGAAGCCTGTATTAAACAAGAGTGGGATCAAATTCCAATGGCTAAACGCAAGAAACTTGTCTCCTCAATGCCCAGACACCTCCACTCTGTGTTAAAAAGAAGAGGGGATGCCACACCATGGTAAACAGGCCCCTGTCCCAACTTTTTTGAGACCTGTAGCAGCCATCAAATTTGAAATGAGCTCATTTTATGGACAAAATTGTAAAATTTCTCAGTTTCAACATTTGCTATGTTATCTCTGTTCTATTGTGAATAAAATACTGGCTCATGTGATTTGAAAGTCATTGCGTTTTGATTTTATTCACAATTTACACTTTGTCCCAACTATTTCGGAATTGGAGTTGTATTTACATTACAGGCACTTGTTTTTCGTCCCCAGAGTGTGACTGTGTTCACAGCTTCAGGTCCCTACAACATGAGCAATACCAGGCCCAAATACACACACATACACTACAAGCACGCACACATGCACACGCAGGCACACACACACACACCCACACACACGTATATAGCAAATGTCCTGCCCCACGACAGAGTACAAATGGACAATGGGCACCTGAGGCATTTGATGCCCCATCTGCCACCCTCTTAAGAGAATGCTTTTTGGGTGCCTTTCAAAAGCCATTTTAATTCATTGCATTCCTCTGAGCCATCTAATCGGCTCATTTTGTGAAATTCATTATCATAAACTTTCACATTCCAGACCCTCCCAGACCCATTCTGACCCGGTCCAGAGGCCCCTTCTGTCCTAACAAAACTTTAATCCAAGTTACAGATGGCGCTGAGGGGATTTCAGTTAATCCTGCCTTAGCCAAACACATTATTTAACTCTTTTTGGTGATATTAGAGTCACAGAATTAACCTAAGATGCTGTACCAAGTCTCAGGAGGCTGGAGGTTCAAAATTCACCATAGCCACTTTCAGACTAGGGCAACTGTTGTGCCATTCACCCTACACTGTTCCTGGGGAGATTAGCCCATGATTAGTCTTGTCAACTGTAAGTGCTTTCGTGACTAAATGTTTGTTATGTAATGTGATGTGACAAAACACAAAAGATTTGCCATAACAATACTGCACATCACAATTAGTCTTGCTGCTAAACCAGATGGACGTTTCCTTTCAGAATTGCTATTATAAGAGATTGCTTGATTTTTGATTTGAAGAGATTGTGTTGCTCAGCTCGTATCTGCTGCACGCCCTGCTCAGTCCAACCAGTCATTCCATCTTAAGGGTCCACGGTCCTATGATGTCATTGATTTACTGAAGATTATGCTTTAAATTTTACATGCCAGTAATCTGCGTCATTTTCGACTCGACGTAAAACGTCTTTTTTCCATTTTAATTAACATGAATTAAACTGAAACTTTGCAGCACGTAGTAAACGGCTGTCCAAATGAAATTGCTCCGGTATGTACCACGTCAGAAGGAACTGTGATTAAATGCACCTTACACGATGATCGAGCCGAGAGGACGGAGGAAAGAAGGATTCGTGCCTAAATCAGCTGGTTTATCGCCGTCACTCCTGAACGCCGTGTTCCTGAGTGCGTTAATGGCGATCCCGGACTGTCACTCTGGAACGCGCGACGAAACTGTCTTCGCTGTCTATTGCGACGGCCATAGAATTCAAACCAAGTGAATTTCCGGGAGGATACGGCGATAGAAAATGCAGAGGGTGGTAACACAAATAAGAATCGTGGTGTTAGCTGAATGACTGTACTGAGTAAAACCTGGCATATCTCTTTTTACTTCAGTCTGTTTCCCAGATTTAAGAAGATACATGTTTTATTGAGTGCAGTTATACGGCTAATTTAGTTATTGTACTTCGTGATGCAGATCCAGATTTACAGATGTGACAGTTATAATGAAGTAAAAAAGAAAATGCCGTTTAAAAAATGGGTATGTAATGTTGCATAACTGTTATGGACTTAGCTGCTTAACATTCACTCACAGGTTCCACAGCTGTTTAAATGGATACTTTAGTGTATTAAAAAAAATACAAAAAGCCATGCAAATCATCTGTTAAATGTCTTTGATGTATTGCATTGTAAATAAAGAGTGGACTACTGGGCCATAATAGTCTAAGTCCAATCTCAGAGCTGACTTAGTACAGATTTAGGGTCTGCAGACTTAGGAGTAAGAATACAAATGAACTGCAGAGTGTTTTTTTCTGAGGTTTAGATCTCCTGCTGGTAGCTGCTCTGAACAGGTAGAGCATAGCAGTGGACCCCATGCTGCGCTGTGACATCCAGCCTTTCATCTCCCTCGGCAACCGCCCCCCTCCCACCCCCCCACCCCCGCTTGCCAGCGTTCACCTTGATGGTCCCGCTGGACAAGAGAAAAGATGGAGGGAGGGAGAGGAGGAGGGATAGAGTAATTCGAACCTGAAAAAGCTGCTGATTAAAGCTACTTTTGGTGGAATCAGACTCGTTTTAATGGCTTTGGCCCGGGGCCCAGATGGGTGACATTATCATCAACAGGAACTGTGTCTTCAGTCAGAGAGACGTGCGCCAGCCATAGTGTTGCTAAATTTATGTGTGCACACTCAGACCCCCCCCCCCCCCACACACACACACACACACACAAGCCCATATGTGCATTCATGCATGTGCACACACATGTATTTGCATATTTACACACACCCACACTCATGCACACAAGTGCGCACATGCACATGTACACATGCATGCACACATACAGACACATCCATGCACACCAGTGTGTGCACAGACATGTAGAAATGCTCCCATATGCATATTTGTGATCATGTACTTACACACACACACACACACACTTTACAGACACTGATAATCCCCTGCTGTTTATATGTGCCCGTATTTCCTCAGTCTGCTGAATTTGGGTGGTGTACACCTCTTCAGTCATTACAGTTTTATTCTTCTACTCATTTTTTTTAATCATCCATGGGTTTTGGTGTGCGTACGTGCGTGTGTACGTGCGTGCGCGTGCCTGTGTGTGTGTGTTTGCGTGTGTGTGTGTGTGTGTGTGTGTGTTTGTGTGTGTGTGAGCGTGTGCACCTGTGTGTGTGTGTGTGTGTGTGTGTGTGTGTGTGTGTGTGTGTGCGCGTGCACCTGTGTGCGTGTGTGTGTGTGTGTGTGTGTGTGTGCGTGCTAGCGCACATCTGTTAGTGTTTTTATTCGCTGAAATCATTATTTTCTCTCTTCAGGCCCAAGTTATGAGAGTGTTGTTGTTTATTTGCAATATGAGCCATATTTTTAGAATCAGCCATGTCATAACAACTCTCTCACATATTTTGCACTCAGTTTTTTTCATTTTATGGTGTTGTTTATAATTGCTCGTGGGTGCTTTTAATTTGCCTGCCGCTCCACTGAGCCCTGGTCTGGGAGTTCTGCGCGTTTAGTTGGTGAAACCCTTCCGATATGTTCCGCTGAAGTTCACAGAAGTTCAGGGCCTCGTGCTGGAGCAGCATGAGGACTGCAGGAGAGGTTACCGGGACGCCTCATTTGTATGGGAAGTGAACTTTGTCGCCTCTCCCCTGGTCGGGCATTAGGATTCCGCTGGCATTGAGTCCTGGACATGAGCTCTGATATCTCTCAGTGCGCTCTTCCTCTCTGATTCAAAGGTCATGTGTGCACTTCGGACAGGAACGGTCAGGCTGAACCAGCGCTATCAGCTGGAACCCAGAGCAGCACTGAGGTGTCAGTATGATGCACTATAAAATAAGCAGCTGTGCTATGAGCATGTTGTTATACCGTTATCAAAACAGACTTTCTATGTGTAAAATGGTGTCTCAATAATGATAGTAGTAGTAGTCGTAGTAATAGTTCTGATGTGCTCTATGATCCCTGAATTTCAGAAAATTTTGGACCATAAAAATGAGTGCTAATAACAACCAGAAAATATCCAGTGAGGTTCCAGGATCTTGCATAGTAATAATGAATAATGAAGTCTTTTAAAGGTATGTTGATAATAAATGATCCCCACTCTTAGAACCTACATACACCGGGGTCATATGGTGGTCATTTTAGAAATCTGTATCTCACTGCCATCTGTATCCTACCAAACACCAAATGGTCATTTCCATTGCCATGGCAACGCCTCTATCAAGTTTGTCAGGTCCAAGTTCAATATTTTCAAGTGCGTAATATTTGACATCACCCCAATCAGTCTGTGCGCTGTTTACACTCAGAATAAACACAATGAATTTATGGACAAATCACACACCGGCATACAGAGTAGCGGCACGTACTGTGCCACAGAGCAAGCACAAACATGGGCATGAAATAATTGGATAGTGAGTGTTATTTAACACCAAAACATCTGGTACGTAATGCATTCCATTGATATAATCATTTTCTAAATGTTTTTCCCAAATTACAATAGTATAAAGTGGAGAAATATTTGCCGATGCCAGCTGTGGAGAGACATTTAAACGATACTAAGAGATACTATCCTGTCTGTGCGTGTGTGTTTGGGGCCATCTCTGTGAGATGTATGTGTCTCTCTGACTGTCTGCTCTAACAGGTATAAAGGACTTATATAGAGGGCATAATGATGGTTTAATTGCTTGTTTGGCAATGTGCTGTCATCTGTCACAGCTCACAGATGGCAAATAAAAGCTCTCCACTGCTGCTGCTTTAACTGAACGCATCACCGTCAGCGCAACACAGCTATGATGTATGCCCTAAATTTATTATGAGTGTGTGTATGTGTGTTTGTGACTGTGTGTGTGTGTGTGTGTGTGTGTGTGTGTGTGTGGCTGATGTAAGCGCAGTAGGAGAGTCAGAACTGTTTGATGTCTCTAAATGAGTGTTTACAGTAACAGACGTCCTTTGCAGGTGCAGCTTTTAAACCTGAACAAGAGCTGCCTGCTGAGTCTAATCCTTTAATGCATCACCAGGAAAATCTTCCCTCTCTCTCTCTCTCTCTCTCTCTCTCACTCACACACACACACACACACACACACACACACACACCTTTTCACATACAGAAATACATACACACATATACACACACACATATTGACATACACGCACACACTCATTCACATACACAAACACTCACACACACTAACACACTGACATTCACTTGCATACACACACACACACATCCGTGTTCTCATACACACACACACACACACACACACACACACACACACACACACATCTCAGACTGATCACAAATTAACATAGTACCCCACCTTAGACAGCAGGGGCACGGTCTTATACAAAGATATTGGCTTAAGGGCACTCAGACCTGTTGCATTTGAAACCTTTTTACATTTTAATAAGACAACACATAAGTGTTTGACATTCCTCCTTGCAGTAGTAGAAACCATGGGAACAGACGTGATGGGCTCAGTCTCGCTTTGGTTGTGTTCAGAAACCATGGAAACGGCAGCGTCTCGTTTGCTATTAGCTGCACGTGTTCTGGACGCCCTCCTCCCCTCCCCAGGACATGATGTCCAGTATAAGTGGGGTTATAGTGTCCGGTCTGCGGTGGTGTGTGTATATCTGAACCAATCAGGAGCAGGCATGATGGTGGCCCCTCGCCTTCTCTCTTATCTCTCTCTTTCTTCTTTTCCCTGCCCCCTTTCTCTACATCTCTCTCTGTCCATCTCTCTCTCTCTCTCTCTCTCTCTCTCTCTCTCTCTCTCCCTTCTCTTTTCTCTCTCTCCCACGGGGTCTGTTTACCATTGTTTGGCACCGCTGGGTTGCAGTGCCACCCTGGGTGTTTTGGGGCATGGGTTTTGGGGGCGATGGTGCTGTCCCTGTTTTCTAACTCCCGACCTGTCTGTCCCTCTGTCTGTCCTTTTGTCTGTCTCCACAGTGTCTCTACGGCTGCTATGTCCACTCGTCCATCATTCCCACCTTCCATCGCAGGTGCTACTGGCTGCTCCAGGTGAGGCGTCCGTCTTCCTCCGGGCCTGATCTGCCCCTCCCCTTCCTCACAGGAATCTCTCTCAAACCCTGTAAACTTTACTGGTGTGACTAAGCATAGCATCAGCATTGTATTGCCAAAGCATTAAGTGAGCATGACCAAGTAATCCCTGGCACAATATACGCTACCTGATTTTTTTTTTTTTTGGTAACCTTTAACCTTGACCTTTGACCTATTTGGTCCAAAATTTAGTCAGGTGATCCTTGAACCAATGCAGACCTTTACTGGCAATTTTGTGCAATTTGATCAAAATATTTTTGCACTGAACTACTGACAGACACACTGACAAATAAATGCAACTGAAAACAAGACCCCTCTGCCTTCAGGTGGGTTAATCAGCAATGTGAGCAATACAATGCAATGGCAATACATTCCCAATATATATATTCTCTGTTTCTCAACCACTATCCCTCTCTCTCTTTCTCTATCTCTCTAGATCGTTGTTTATGTTTTCGTTTGTGTGTGAAAGTACGGATTAAGGGTGAAAATTGTTTCTAATTTGTTTCCAAACATCTGGTACGGAGTAGGCTGGCACACTGCGTTCTGAATGTGTTGGACAGAAGGCACTCTAAGATGCCACGTGTGGGATGTTGGATAATAGCGATGGCGTAGGAGCTTGAGATATAATGGACGTGTGAAGGATGTTGGGCGGAGTGTGTGCATATACGAGGGGGAATTTCACGTGTGCTATATCCGCTTCTCTCAATGCCAGATCCATTCACTCTCTCAGGCTTTCAGAAACACTGTCCTGTGTGCCTCTCCGATCGTAGCACATCTTAGATGCTCCTTAAGGCCGATTCTAAGAGTCATCTGCCATGTAAATCACAACAGGAGCTCTCTGACGTCGCTGGCACTGTGCAGAAACGCCGTAATAGGATTTCAGTCAGGTTTTTGATTTATTTCTCTTCTCGTTGATTAATGCAGAGCAGTTTTTTGATGCCTCAGAAGAGTGAGTCACGCAGAGAGAGGCTTTATTTCACCAAATACCTTTGCCCTGCCCTCTGTGACTCCTGTAGACTCTTCTGAGAGATGAGGGGCTTTTCTACTGATCAGACCTGTTCATTCTCAGTGCTGAAGAACTGTAATTCCATCAATCTTCCTCCTCCTGTAAACATGCTGTGTGAGTGAGAGTGTGTGTGTGTGTGTGTGTGTGTGTGTGTGTGTGTGTGTGAAAGTGCATGAGCTTGTGTGTTATGTGTATGTGTGTGTGTGTGTCTGTGTATGCATGTATGCGTTTTTATGTGTGTGTGTGTGTGTGTGTGTGAATGTGTGTGAATGTGTGTGAAAGTGCATATGTGTGTGGGTGTGTGTGTGTATGTGTTTGCATATGTGTATAAAAATATAGAACACAGAATGGAGAGCAGAGAGGAGAGGTAGGGGCTTGATGAGAGGAGTGGAGGGGATAGAGAGAGGGAGAGAGGAGAGGTGAGAAGATGGCTATGTAATCAGATAATGAATTGGATCATAGTCCCGGATCATGGGCTTAATGTGATTAACGCTCTTTCTTTTGAGTTCCTCCCTCTCTTTCCCTCTGAAGGGTTAGCAGGATTTGCCTCTTATTCTGATAAGTGGGAAAAAATAGGAATGACGTAGATTTCCCTTTCTCACGTTACACTCACTCTCTCATACATTCACAATTGTGAGCACATATGCACAGTCTTATACTCATTTGTGTTCACACTCAGATTTGCATGCACTCATTGGCTTGATTCACGTGTGCTGTCAATCTTTCAGCCTTATTAGTGTCCTCCACTGCTAAAAACTTATAAAACTTGTAAATCTTTGAGTAGGTTAAACTGTAGCGCAATATTGCCCCTGAGAAGTGGTCGCTATTCCTGTGCAAGGGAACTGGTGCGGCTGCAAATTGACCATGTCTGTGGTTCTAAAATTGGTTCTGTCCATGGTGCTGAACTAAGCTCAATTCATGGTTTTTTAATAAGCTCTATCTATGGTGCTGAAAGCAGATGTGTCCATCTTTGTCCACGACAGTCAAATTGGCTCTGGCCTGGTGCTGTAATAAGCCCTTTCACTATTGCTGGATTAGGCTCTGTCCATGGTGCTGTAATAAGCTCTGTTCATACTACTCCAATAGACTGCCCTTGCTGCTGTAATAAGGGCTGGGTTGGGTTCTGTCCATGGTGCTGAAATAAGCTCTGTTTGTGCTGCTGGAATAGATTTTGTTCATGTTACTGAAATAATCTGTGTCCTTGATGGTGGAATTGCCCTTGCTGTGGACATGAAAGTTTTTGTAGGGCAGCATGGTGGTTGGTGCAAACTCATAATAAGGAAAGGAATTTTTCTGGATCTTTGCAAATAAATATAATCTCCCTTGGTAAACGTGTCTGAATGCATTTAAGATGTGTGTCTGCACCCTTCCTGACAGATCATAACATAAACTCACTCTAAGTGAGGTTTCCTTAGTGCTGTGTTCCGTTTGCTCAGGAAAGCATGGAGTTCACCCAATGGTTTGAAATATTCTGGCCCACCTCTTACTGAACAGGCTTGTCCCATAGTGAACATAGGCTATGTGACAAACATATATAATCCCTGTTGAGTAGCATTGTACAAAGTTTTCTAGGCTATTTTTTGTCATGGTTTTAATGGCCTAATAAACTGTGGATAGTATTGATTTCTTAAAGCCTTGGAATGGCCCAAAACATTGACTTTATAGTGAGATTAGACATTGATTTTGGAGCTTTGCATCGAGTGAGTGAGTCTTAATTCCTCTGTAGTATTAGCGTAGCATTAGTGCCCCCCCAGCAGAAGCCAATGGCCCTGATGGTGTCCCTCCAGCTGGTGTGATGCATCTTTCACTAGTGCCCCCCCCAGCCCCCAGCCTCGACCCCCCCCCCACACACACACACACACACACACCCTTTGAATCTTTTATGAGGCCAAATTCCATTACGGCGCTTTAAGCGGGAGGATGTGGGCCGCTGGGCCGCGGCAGAGCGTTCCCCTGGCCGAGCGGGTCTGAGGACAAGGCGTGAACGAAAGAGCAGCACTCTTTCACTCCATCTGCATTCCTCCTTCACTGCTGCTGAGAGCAAAACACTGCCGATTTATTTTGTTACATCTAGCTAGTGAAAAAGTTCTGGCCAGTACATTGTATTATGTGTGTGTGTACGTGTGTGTTTGTGTGTATATTATGTGTATGTTTGTGTGTGTGCACGTGTATGTGTGTGTGTGTGTGTGTGAGATTGTGTGTGTGTGTGTGTGTGTGTGTGTGTGTGCGTGTGTATTTATCGATTGAGCAGGTAGTGTGGAGTGATGGTGGGGTTTTTTGGTGATGGACTCTGCAGGGGGTGGGGAGTGTGTGTTTGGGGGGGAGGTGTGTAGGGGGGGTCAGATTTCACAGTGTTTCCCTGCTGGGCTTTGTGTGATCTCTGCAGGTGACTGTGCTCTGTGACTGCTGGAAGGCTAATGCTGGCTGTGTGTGTGTGTGTGTGTGTGTGTGTGTGCAGCACTGACTTTATCTCCAGACTAGACTCAGGGCTTCTCATATAACAGAACTACAACTAAAGGTCCAGAAAATGTTTATCTCTCTTTGCCAATTTTGGACGTATGTAGCCTTTTTGCCTCCGTGAATCATCAGTCTTCACCATGCTTGGCTGAAAAATGACACAAATTGACCTTTGCATTCATCATATTCAGTTATTCATGCATTCACCTCATTCAGTTTTTTATGCATTCACTTCATTCAGTTATTCATGCATTCACCCCATTCAGTTATTCATGCATTCACCCTATTCAGTTATTCATGCATTCATTTCTTCCATACATTCATTCATACATTCTTTGACCCCATGCTAGAACTCATGCAACCTCTTTACCGAAAACACCTGCTTCACCACACTCATACCTACATGCACCCACACCCCACACATACACACACAAACACACACACGCAAACAGGCCCCAAAGGACACGCGCACGGACACACACACACACACACACACGCACGCACACACATATATAACACAAACACACACACATGCCCACAAGGACACACAGGCGTGGGCATACACACACAAAGAGAAGGTAAATGAAGCTGCAGAAAGTGTGCAGGAGATTGGGAGTTTAAATAATTCAGCAGCACAGAAAAGGTTACAGCACAGAGAGAGAGAGAAGAGGCCCAACTGGCATTCACCTGATTATCCAGTGCCGGCGGTTCATCTCGCCCGCCATCGTCAATTCCCCCACACTACCCCCCACGCCCCCCCCCCCCCCTCCGAAACTTCACTTACTGCCTATTCCACACCTTCAAACACAGAGCACCGCACTAATGCCCCCTGCACACACATACAGATCCAAACACCTCTTCCCCTAAACGGCTAGGGACTCTCGGCACTGTAGGGTGACAGACGAGCTGAGATACTATCACGGGCCAGCCTTCCCATCCCCCTCCGCGCTCACCTGCTGCACTGTGGAATTGTGGGATTGCATTACACCTCATTAAATTAGCAGACGCTCCTGTCCGCAGCCACTTTGCTGTGTGGGAGGGTGCGTAAGTGCATGGAGTTGATTAATAGGGGCAATAGAGCCAGACCTGGCTAACAGCATTACTCTGGGCTCTGAGAGTGTGTGTGTGTTACATCGCTGGAGCACACTCCGCTGCAGATTAACTGCACAGGGACAGAGACTGGAGCCATTGTGTGGCTGCAGGTAGGGCCTTGGCTTTAATCATTCGCTGGAGAAAAGAAGCGGGGTTTGCTGTCCGACTGTCCAGGTGGGGTGAGGGTGAATTTCTGTGCATGAAGCTGCCTAGACTGTGTCACTTGACCACCACTGTTGAGTTCAGATTGATCACTGATCCCCACAGCCTCCAACCCACAATCCATCTGTCTGTCAGCCTGTGCACTCGTCCCTATCACTGACTGTCATTCCTGCCCGCAGTTCACCAAACTGTTGAACCGGAGCCTGGTCTGGGCATTAGGGCCTGCATAATTACATCAGGAATATTACACTTTCGCTTGTAAATTCAGATTAAAATATGTAATTTCGCTTGCTGCAGACACAGTACTGCTCCGCTCTGGATTCGCACTGTCCCAGGCCGGGGGCAGGGGTGCGCATGTAGAGACCGGGATACCGACGCAGCGACACGACTGCTTCAGGTGCCCCTACGAGCTCCAGTCAAGGCTAATGACCGAAAACTGTCCCTCAGTACAGGCCTAATTAGCAGCGGGAATCTGACTGACACTTTAATACGTTTGCTGGGAAACTCGGCGGCTCTGGAATCAGCCTGTGGAAATTGAGAGCGGCGACCGGACCAGTGGGGTTGCAGCTGGCTGTTCTCATCAGCCAGAACCCCGTCCCCCCCCCCCCCACCCCCACCAGCCCCCGCCCCCCCACCATCTCAGATTTTTGGAGATTCTGCTTTATTGCTTTCAGATTAGAATGGTCCAGTTGCATTTTGGAAGGTCATCTCATCTCAGTTCTGATTGCAGTCTCTCAGGAGGTGCCCCTCCTCTTACGGCTTTGAAGCTGCTGGAGAGGGATAATCAGAATTGCACTCGCTGTCTCAAAGTCACTGCCAGTGTCGGAGCCAGTTTTGGGCAGACCTCACTGGTACCACAGTCCAGCATGCCTAACGGCGAAGACCTGATGAAAAACGCTCTCACCTCCATTCAATTGCATATGCAGTGGATAGCCTCGTGCTCCGAGCTGTCCCAACATTCTCTTCCGAGGCGATCCGTCAACTCCCGCTGTAAACGGATGCGATGTCGCCCTGGATGTAATTGTGCTCGGTCTGTCTGTACCCTGGGGATGTCCCCATCATTTTACCTCCCTCACAGAACTCGATGCTCTGGTGATTTTATGGTTTCTATCAGATGATATTCATGCCTCTTGCAGTCTCCTCCTCCTCATCCGTCGGACCGTGTACTGAGATTCTCCACGGACTCATTTCTCATTGCCGAGGCCTTATGCTAAAGCTGCTTTCACACCGGACGCGAAACGAATTTTTCGCACGACAGATTACATTCAAAGTCAATGCAAAGACGCAAATACACGCGTTTCGCGTGTATTCGCGTCTTTGCATTGACTTTGAATGTAATCTGTCGTGCGAAAAATTCGTTTCGCGTCCGGTGTAAAAGCGGCTTAATTCCTAACTATTGGCGCTCTTAGCTGTTGTTATAGATCAATGCAACTGGCTATATTCGCTTTATAATAGTGACTTCAAGTAGTGACATCTGAGAGCCAAAAAACATGAACATTAACACCCTGTTGCAGTCAAATATGCCTGTAGGTTTTGAGTAATGACCTCAGATTTACTTGGGCCGCTCCTAATCGAAGGCATTAAACGCTGGTGTTCACATTACATTCTGCAACAGGACATGTACACTGGTGAAAAAAGGTTTTAGAGACAAAATAAAATGCTGAAATAAGCAGATTATAAGGCTGCACGAAATGGATACTGAGAAGCCGGGCAGGACTGGCTGGCTCTATCGCCTGGCTCTGTCGCCACATTATCCGCCGTTCAGTTGACCGAAAGAAGGGGATTCTTGGGCGAAAGGCGACAGGCCTGATTTGGTTCCCCTTTTGCCCTTGGTGTGATCTCTCGGCTCCTGCCGCGATGACTGCCGCCGCGCTTGCGAGAGAGATCTTCTCATTAACACACCCTTTATAAAACATGAGCTGGGCGAAATCAGCTCGGAGCGAATTACCATCCTCTTTCAGGCACTCGCGGACATCTCCACGCAAAGTGGGGAATACCAATGAAGTCACGCTTTAGTAAATTAGGTGGTATGCTTAATTGGCTTCATTAACAAAATCCCCACTCTATTTTAGCATGTTCAGCTCAAGTAAGAGATACGCGATGTACGGTTGTTGAATCCCATGGGGTAATATGTCCCCTTCATTTGACCTATAGTAGTTACTCAAGAGCAGTGGGCAGCCAAAGTTCAGAATCCAGGGACCATTTCTAATTTCGAGGTTAATGCTTTGGTCAAAGGGCTGCAGCAGGAGTATGTATCCAATGTTACATACTGCTATACCGAGGTTTAACAGATTTCACCCTGTTTCGGCGCCTGTGAAGTGAGGTAGTGGCTGCTCATCATATCTGAATTGCAATTCATTATTAGTGGCCATTTTAGTTAACCCTTTCAGCGCTGAATACAATTTCGAGGAATTAAAAATGTAGTTATCCTGAGCTGTTGAAAACCTATCATGTGGCAACTTGTTTAAAAGAGCTCCCCTGCGGGAGCTCTTTTAAACAAGTTGCCACATGATAGGTTTTCAACAGCGTCTGATTTTGATATCTTACATCATTGGGCGAATATAGTTGCCCACGGCGCTGAAAGGGTTAAATCTGACTGCAATACTGCAACTTGGCAGTGACTATTTTTGTCTCCAAAAAGAAGATGCTGTCGTTTTATAAGTCTGGCTCTGTATTCATATTTTCCTGCACTGCAGAACGACATTTACGATGTGTTTAATAATGCATTTTCTTATGACGATACCTTTAACGTGTAATGCATTTTAATGCTGTCGCCAAGCATTTGTCTTCCGGAAAACGCTTTATCCCAACTAAGCTTTAGCTACCACATGGTACGCTCCGAGTTCTGAGATGTTGCGGCTAAACGGAGTGAGCTAAATGCAAATGTGGAGAACTATCAGGCCGGCCCAGCACAGGCACAAGGGCCCAATAACCCTGCAGTCTGCCTCCGGCCTGATAAGGTAGGGAGGCCCGGGCCTGTAAAAGTACGGCTCCTCTGCACGCGCTCAGACCGAGGGGGAGGGACACCGGCACAGGCGCTGCTTCTCTGATTGGAATGATCTCATACTAAAAAAGATCAGAGTGCGCAAACGAGCAGCGCAAATCACGCGGCGGTTAATGAGCTGCCTCGTAAATTAAGGGCGCTGAGGGACCACATTAATGCTGCGCGGGGGGTCTTTTGGGAATGGGGGGTTGGAGTTATATTTTAATGTTGTAAAGTAGGATGGGGGGGGTAGGCCAGAACTTGCTTTAATGGTGTGAATGGGGTGGGGGGCGTATGTGGAGGTGGGGCTGTTTTAATCCTGTGTGTGGGATCTCGGGGGGGGGTTGGGGGGGAGGAAGGGGGGTCAGGATGTGGGGCTACAGGGGGTTTGAAATGAGCTCCGTGTGTGTATTTACGGCACTGACCCGCCCCAGGGCATCACAGGTGAAACTGGCGTACCTGACAGGGGCTACTTTATTATCTGCTGATTGATGAGGCTCTGTTTTGTGTGCCTGTGGTGTGTGGAGCTGTCAGAACACCCCCAATGCCCCCATCCATTTCACCCCATCCCAGTCATGCTCAGTGTGGGCCTACCCCCCCCCCTTCCCTGCTCCACCGAACCACTAACATGGGAGGGCATATGGGTCCTGTTTTGGGGTTGCCCACCCAAGTGCCAGCATGGCAGTTTTCAAAAGTACCTTTCTTGCCTTTTCTTATCTCGGGGCGAGTCCTGGTTAAAATCTATTTCAGGGGAGGCCTTGAACAAAAGTTAGTGCCTGGCTGGCGACTTCTCGTTAAAATGCTGTTCTGTCGCTCTAAGGTAACAGATTGTATATATTGTGACTCTGTGTGGTATTTTAGGAAATAGGCCCCTCTAGATCCCACAGAAGTGTTCAGAGGAGGGGTGTAGAACAGGGATTCGATACTGACTCCTGCACCTGTGAAGGTTTACTAGAATGTCTTTTTTTCCCTAAATTTTTGCACCTTAATGCTTTAACTTACCAATAGTGGTTGTTACTGCAGAACTCAGATTTTCATTTAAAACTGTAGAACACTCCGGTTGCATATTGGCGATTTCATACATGAAAGGGTTAAGTATCCCAAAAGAAAAAACTCTTTTGAAAGGTTGTTCTCCTGGTTCTTAGAGGATGTACTGAAAAGGTAATGAACAGGATGGGTAAACAACGATCGCAGTGGCTCATGATCTGCAGGGGCGCAAACTAAACAAAGGACTCTGGGGGAAAAAAATCCATGTTATTGTTAATGAGCTAATTAAATAGAAAAATCAATTAGTCATTGCATTAATGAGTCAATTAAAATGGCGCCACGCACTGTGCCTTTTGCTGGGGTGGCACCCGTAGTAAAGGCTCCCTGACGTGCGGACCTCTGGCTGCAGGTGCGGTATTTTTGGGGATGTTTTAATAGCGTTTGAGGGTGGGGAGGGAAACTGGCTTTTTTACATTCCCGTTGTCCCCAGTTCCCCTCCTGAAATGTTTAGTGTTTTGGCTGACGGGACAGAGGACGAGCTGCAGAGTTTATGTCTCTCCTGGCACAAGTTTTTATTAGCAGTAGTTTTATTTTTGGAGCCTGAAGCGAGGAATATTCTTCTGTAATTGTGCCAGGAGCCGGGTGGCAGAGCGACGACACTAACTCACCCTCTGATTCTGCCAACTCACACCTCCTGGAGCCGTGTGACAGTGACACCGCTAACCTCTCCTGGAAATGTGTTACTGAGTAACACTGCTAACCTCTCCTGAAACTGTTACTGAGTTACACTGCTAACCTCTCCTGGAGCTGTGTTACTGAGTTACACTGCTAACCTTTCCTGAAACTGTGTTACTGAGTTACACTGCTAACCTCTCCTGGAGCTGTGTTACTGAGTTACACCGCTAACCTTTCCTGAAACTGTGTTACTGAGTTACACTGCTAACCTTTCCTGAAACTGTGTTACGGAGTTACTCCACTAACCTCTCCTGGAAATGTGTTACTGAGTTACACCGCTAACCTTTCCTGAAACTGTGTTACTGAGTTACACTGCTAACCTTTCCTGAAACTGTGTTACGGAGTTACTCCACTAACCTCTCCTGGAAATGTGTTACTGAGTTACACCGCTAACCTTTCCTGAAACTCCGTTACTGAGTTACACTGCTAACCTCTCCTGGAACTGTGTTACGGAGTTACTCCGCTAACCTCTCCTGGAGCTGTGTTACGGAGTTACTCCGCTAACCTCTCCTGGAGCTGTGTTACGGAGTTACTCCGCTAACCTCTCCTGGAGCTGTGTTACAGAGTTACTCCACTAACCTCTCCTGGAGCTGTGTTACTGAGTTACACCGCTAACCTCTCCTGGAGCTGTGTTATGGAGTTACTCCGCTAACCTCTCCTGGAGCTGTGTTACTGAGTTACACCGCTAACCTCTCCTGGAGCTTTGTTACGGAGTTACTCCGCTAACCTCTCCTGGAGCTGTGTTACAGAGTTACACTGCTAACCTCTCCTGGAGCTGTGTTACTGAGTTACACCGCTAACCACTCCTGGAGCTGTGTTACGGAGTTACTCCGCTAACCTCTCCTGGAGCTGTGTTACGGAGTTACTCCGCTAACCTCTCCTGGAGCTGTGTTACGGAGTTACACCACTAACCTCTCCTGGAGCTGTGTTACTGAGTTACACCGCTAACCTCTCCTGGAGCTGTGTTACTGAGTTACACTGCTAACCTCTCCTGGAGCTGTGTTACGTGGTTACTCCGCTAACCTCTCCTGGAGCTGTGTTACGGAGTTACACCGCTAACCTCTCCTGGAGCTGTGTTACTGAGTTACACCGCTAACCTCTCCTGGAGCTGTGTTACGGAGTTACTCCGCCAACCTCTCCTGGAGCTGTGTTACAGAGTTACTCCGCTAACCTCTCCTGGAACTGTTACTGAGTGGTACTGTTCACTCGCCCAGTGATACAGCTAACTTACCTCTTCTGGAGCTATGTTACAAAATGACACTGTTAACTCACCCTGTGATGCTGTTAACTCACCCCTACTGGAGCCATGACACCACAATCTCACCCCTCCTATGTGTTAATGAGGGTTGTTAGAAAGTGAGAGGGTTACCCAGTGTGGGGTAGTGGGAGGGAATTTGGGCTGAGGGAGTGTGGGGTAAGGGGGTGAGGTGGTGAGAGGGTTTGGGTGTGTGGGGTGAGAGCATGAGGTAGTGGGAGGGTTATGGAGTGTGGGGTGTGAGGGTGGGGTAGTGTGGGTTAGAGTGGTGTAGGGGGTGAGATGGTGAAACAGTTATGGTTTTAGGACTGATTACAACTGGAGCCCCAGACTCTATTGGCTGGCAGGTGACAAATAGCTTTTTAATTGCTTTCAGTGGGAAAATAATCAGTCCCTTTCTCCGGCTTGGTGGGGCATGTGCACAATAATAAAAACCTCACCGCTACTTCTGCTAGCTATTTATATCCTGGGTGTTTTATTGTGTGTGTGTGTGTGTGTATTCCTGCTTGTTCTTGTTTGTGCGGTATGTTTGTGTGTTTATTGGTGCATATGTATTTGAGTAGGTGTCAGGGTTAGTAGTTTTTGTGTGAGGATGCATATTATGTTTATGTTTTTGTACTGCTTAGTTTCTGTGTTTTTGTGTATGTGGGTGAGTTTGTATGTAGTGTTTGTGTGTGTATGTGCATATATGTATGTGAGTATGGGTACACATGCGAGCGCGCACGACGTGTGTGTGTGTGTGTGTGTGTGTGTCTTTGTCTGTATGTGAAGGCACCTTTAGCGTGACTGAATGAAGACTCCACTAACGACAAAACAGCAGCTGTCCAGTAGGCTGCCTGTCCAAAAGCTCTCAGATCTCGCACCATGAGTGCCAGCGTTAGCCATGATTTCTGAATCACTACACTAGCCATTCCTCAAAGTGTGGGCTGTAGCCCAGGCAGGCTGCATTTCTCGGCTGCATGCGAAAGCGCTTTCACAATGGAACAGCCTGCAATGACGTAGCAGTCTAGAATTGTGACCCACTTAGGCTGCAGCCGATGCTTTGAGAAGCAATCACTGTGTGCTTCTCGAAGTGTAGGCTGCATCCTTTGAAGGCTGCATTTTTAGGCTGCTACGTCATCGCAGGCTGTTCCATTGTGAAAGCGCTTCTGCATACAGCCCAGAAATGCAGCCTTTATCTCGTCAGGCAAGAGGAAAGCTGAGTTTTTCAGCTGTATTTGAAAGTGCCATCACAATCGAACAGCCTGTGATTATGTAGCAACCTGGAAATGTAGCCTACATTTTTAGAAAACAGCCACCGTTTGCTGCCAAACCACGAAGTCATTTTATTAGAGACATGTACCATAATTCATCTTGGGTTATCATGATTGGGCACCTGGGCATTATTCCCTCCCCCTCCTGTCCTGCCCCTGAGTGTTTGGTCCAGTGATGGGATTCAGTTGGGGTTTATTGCTGGAGTTTTTGTCAATGCATGTTCCAGCTGTTCTGAAATGTCTATCCTTACCCTGAGTCCTTTTCACATAAGATTGGACCCTTGTGATGTCAAGCGGGGTTAGGAGAGTAGTTGAATCAGAAGAGCTGCACATTTCCTGAGGATACACTCCACAGCACTTGAGTCAGAAGAGCTCAATCACATTACTACAGGGGACATTCCTCTCGCTGGCACTCCTCAATCAGTGTGGATCTGTGATCACCTACTGCAGTCCTAGAGAGCTACCTTTGTTCAGCTGTTCTCTCCACCTTTAACAAAGCACGCGTTGCACTGAAGCTAGTGATCTGCTCAGCTGCTGAATAGTGGAGTCAGGTAATCCAGATTAAGGTGGCTGTGAAAACCTTCAGGATGGTAGATCTCCTGCTACAGATTTGGTAGCTCACTGCCATAGACTGATGCCATGGATACCTGTACTTCATGAGCATAGTGGCACATCTGGGGTGTGCTTAACCCTGGTTGCAGTAGCGTCAAGTGATGAGGAAAATTGCTACGCCCCCTGGATGGAATGCCAGTCCATCACAGGTTACTGACCCGGCTCATACTCTGGTTTCCCTGACAATTCTCTGGTACACAGTTATACACCTGGCTGGTGTGAGGCACTGTGGTAATGAAGCGTTTTTTGCCCAAGGACACACCGCATAAGCTGTGTCAAGGACTCAAACTCAGGCCCTTTTGGTCCCAAGTGAAGCACACTTAAATACTGCGCTACTGCGTTATCACTTCATATGTATGTACAGTATTTGCTTTAATACCTACTAATCAACTGTCGATGTACTTGGTACAGTATGTTTGTATCAGCAGTATGTGCACAAAATTGGGTCTACTGCCATCTCACTCATCTCCTTATGCGGTTTACTCACGATGTAGCATGAACCTTTCGCCACGAAAATGTATAGACACAACTTTATCTCAGAATAAGAGGGATTTGTATTTCCTTTATAACCCAGGCTATGGCAGCATTTTAGTTGATTGTCGCCCCCAGATGAAGTCGACCGGCAACTATGGATTCATGCGTGTCGCCTCTGCCGCGTCCGCGTCCGTAGACACTTCCTTGTGGATGCTCCACAGGCTGTAATTTTTGACCGATTACTGCCATATTTGATATGGACGTGTTATATTTCATTTATGACACCTATCGATTTTGGTTGCCATGGCAACAGTATTGGCTGAATAATACGCAAATTACTGGCAAAACATAGAGATTTCCTTGTGGACGCATTACAGGCTGCAATTTTGGACCAATTACTTTCATATTTGGTATGGACATGTTATACTTCACTTATGACACCTTTCGATTTTGGTTGCCATGGCGACAGTATTGGCCCAATAATGTGCAAAAAAGGGGAGAAGCGGGCTTACGGGGTTAACACCCATGCGGTCGCGGCTGACCGGACTGTCTAGTTTCATATATTGTCTATTTTGTATTGTTTTTTTACTGAGATGGAAAGGGCTCGTGATCTCAGTGCCCAGTGGCCTTATGGGATAGCGCAGCGTCCACCGGCTGCTTACAGCAGAATTTAGCCAAATATAGTGGCTCATGTGAGTATTGTTCACCAACAGTTTGATCCATATGGAAGTTTCGGACATACTACAAATGTTTGGTACATATTTTGACCTCGTGTATAGTAAATGTGTTTGGTTATTTGGATGCACCTGCAGTTTTCTTCCCAGGGCCGGAAACTCCACCCCAGTCCTCACTCCCCAGTGTGTAATTGGGTTAACCCCACCCTCATCCTCTGGCCACGCCCAGGCCTAATGCTCTGTGCTGACTATTCCCCACCCACTCTGACTCCTCCCCCCCTCCCCTCAACCCCACCCTCCCTTCGGACCACTAAGGCAGGAGCTCATTTGCATGTGAGATGAATCCGTTTGAATGTATTATTGATGCACACACATTAGGCGATGGGCCCCAGACACTGGCTCACGGAGGCTGGCTCTCTGTGCAGGGTTCAGAAGCCTGCTCCCATTCACTGTGCTGCTCCACACTCAATCCTGCTCCCCTGCCCTCCAATTATACCACTCGCAAATTATTCATGTCTCTCTCTCTCTCTCTCTCTCTCTCTCTGTCTCTCTTACCCTCTCCCTTTCTCTATTGCCCTTTCATTTTCCTGTGCCTTTCTCTTTCACTCTGCCTTTTTCTTGAACTCTTTTTCATTCCCCCTGTCTTGCTCTCTCCCTCTGCTTCCATCTCTCCTTACCCGCCCCCCCCTTTCTCTCTATCACTCTCACACCCTTTTTCTTCTGCAATATCATTCTGTCACAGTCTCTCTCTCTATCTCTCGCTCCTCTCTCCCTCTGTAATGCATGATTTTAAAGCTGCTTTATGTTTTGTAATCTTTTTGATTTCTAGTGCAGAACATTACAATTTTCGTTAATTTGCAATAACAGAAATGTACGAATCTAGTCCGATTAAATGCAGCACGAAAGCATATTAGAGCAAATTAAAAAGGCAAAGACTTTGCTTGTCTTTGTATGCATGTGTGTGTGACTGTGTGTGTGCTAATGTATGATCACAAATTATTTCTTGTTTGTATGTGAAAGTTCATAAATGTTTAAGTTTTATACTTTTTTGCAAGTGAAAATGCTCATGCATGCACACACACACACACGCGCGTACATAAATACTTGTGCGCACGCATTCACACGCAGTGCGCAGGTGAACTAACTCTTGAAGACGTGCACATTCATGCAGACACGTGCTCATGCTCTCCTAGGCAAATGCGCACAAACGCACACGCACTCACACACACATATAAATACTTATGCGCGCACACTCACTTATGCACTGGTGAACAAACTCTCAAAGACGCACACGGTTCATGCAGACATGTGCACACACACACACACACACACACGCACACACACACACACACACACACACACACACACACACACACAAAACACACGCACACAGGTTTGCTAAATTGTATCCAGCAGTGGGAAATGCAGGATAGATGATATCATTAGCATTAGAGCAGTGTGAATGGGGATAGTTGGTTTGAGTCAGCTGAGTAGATGCAAGGGCCCTTAGATTTGTCCCCTGGGGGCCCTGGGAAGCTTTCCTTGCGTTGAATAATGAACCAAAAGGACTCAGGAGGAAAAAATCCCATCCTCTCGTATACCTACCACTACTATCATGTTAAAGTACGTGGTCTGTGTGTGTTTGTGTCTGGGGGGGGGGGGAGGGGGAGGGGGTGGGCAGATGTTTGTGAATATGACGTGTCTGTGTATGAGTGTGTGTGGCGGGGGCGGGGGTGGGGGTGTGAGTGTGTGTATGTGTTAATGTGTGTATGCATATGTGTATGTATGTGTGCGTGTGTGTGGTGGGGGGGTTGAGTGTGTGTGTGTTAATGTGTGTACGCATCTGTGTGTGTGTGTGTGTGTGTGTGGTGGGGGCGGGTTGAGTGTGGTTGTGTGTTAATATGTGTACACATCTGTGTATATATGTGAGTGTGTGTGTGTGTGTGTGTTAATGTGCGTACGCATCTGTGTATCTGTGTGTTGCCTCCTCTTCCACCAGAGTGAGCTCCATTAAAAATGCATAGCCTCCCTCTCACCTGCTCTGAGCCGACAGACAGGCTAATGCTCACAGACAGTGAGAATGTGTTCTGCCTTTAAAGGTTATCTGTACCCGAGCACGTCTACACTACAGCTCAGCACCAACACTGCTGTCTTTCACCCAAACCCAGCAGCTGGGCTGGGACCTGTGCATGCGTGTGTCTGTGTGTATGTTCGTATTTATGCGCGTGTTTGTGTGTGTGAGTGTGTGTTTCTGTGTGTGTGGGTGTTTGGGCATTTTTGTGTATATTTACATTTGTGTGTATTTGTGTGTGTGTATGCATGTGTGTATGTGTGTGGTTGTGATGTGAGTGCGTGTTTGCGTGTGTGTTTGCCCACAAGTGAGCATGTGTGAGTATGTGTATACATGTGTAATATGTGTGTGTGTGTGTGGGTGTGTGTATGTGTGTGTTTGCTTGTGTGGGTATATATTTATATTTGTGTGCATTGGTGTGTATGTTTATATGTGTGTGGATGGGTGTTTCTCTGTGTGTGTGTGTGTGTGTGTGTGTGTGTGTGTGGGTGGGTGGGTGTTTGTGCATGTTGGTGCATATGTGCTTTTGTTTGTATTTGTGTGTGGGTGTGTGCGTGTGTATACATGTGTATATGTGTGTGGTTATGATGTGAGTGCATGTTTGTGCGTGTATGCACGCAAGTGAGCATGTGTGAGTGTGTGTACACATGTGTACTATGTGTATGTGTGAGTGTGTGTGTGTGTGTGTGTGTGTGTGAGCTAGTGAGAATCTGTGAGTGTATATGCACTTGTGTGCAATGTGTGTGTACGTCTGTGTGGATATATGCAAGTAATACCCTGTGGTCGCATGTGTGTGTTTACGTGGGTGTCTGTGAATTTGTGAACATGCGTGAATATTTATTTGTGCTAACATACTTGTGTTCATGCATGCAGCTCCTGTATGTATTGGGGGCTCAGGTAAGCTAGATGCTAATGACTTCCGGTGAATAATGAATCATGTACTCAGGAGGTGGATGGGGTGCTGAGCGTGGATTAGACTTGTGTTCAGGTGCAGCCATTAAAGAGCACAGTGATCAGCTCACACTGTGAGCGACTATCACTAATGTACCATTAAAGCACAAACAATCATAATAACACTGTATCTCTGGAATTAGCTTTACTGTTTGTCGCTAATGTCTCTGCTTGTTTATTGCCTGTCTGTTTATTTTACTCATCGGGCTGGACTGATGTGACCAACCATTTTATTTATGGCAGTGCCAACACTTTAAAGCACGATGTTGACAATGATTTAAATAATTGGAGGATTTAATTGATTGCGTTTTATGTGGAAAGGGGGAATAGCCTGTCCCTGCGCTGTAGTTAGTATTTTACCATGGACTGCAGGTCTTGCAGTGTGTGTGTGTGTGTGTGTGTGTGTGTGTGTAAGTATGCGTGCATGTGCGTGTGTCTCTGTGAGTGGGTCTGCATATATGTGTGTATGTGCGTGCGTGTGTGTGAAGGTGTGATTCAGTGTGTGTGTGTGTGTGCAGGGGTTTGGGTGTTGGTTTGTGCATGTGTGCAGATGTGTGATTCAGTGTGTGTGCGTGTATTTGTGTGTCTGTTCATCCTGTTCAAAGCAGTAATCAGAAGCAGCTGGTAATACTGTGCCTACTGGCTCTATTCTACATGTCAGAACATTTTAAAATACACTGGCAATGTTTTGCTTTTTCGCCTTGTTTTTAACACTCTGTTCGGTTTACCATTCATAATTTATTCAAATCCACATCAGTTTTTTTTTTTTTTTTTTTTTTTTTTTTTTGGCGGAGGGGGCAGAATTTAGGGGCATTTCCCACTCCCTGCACCAGTCATATTTTTTGAAGCATTTGTCATGAAATTCACAGAAGTGAATTTTTAAAAAATGTCTGTGATCACTTTCAGGTTAATTTTGTGCTTAACCCTGTAAAGCCTGAAACATGAAATAATAGCCAGAAAAAAAATCTACATTTTTTAAATTGAAGTATCTATTGGACCTTTAAACAAAATGTTAAAAAGTGAAAAAATCATTTGCATATATTAAATTCATTTTTTTTTTACTTATTTGATATTTTTATTCACTGAGGTCAAGTTTCAAAAACTGATATCACTGCAGTGAAATGGCTACTTTGGGGACTACAATAATATCATCACACATGAATAAAATTGGGCTCAGTAAATCCTCAAGAGTCTCAGTTTTCCAGTCATATCTGATTTATGAAATTCCAAGACTGTTTGGGGACCCCAGCATGCAAAAATATTCAAATACAATTGGAGAAAATAACACATTGATACTGCATCCAAAAAATACTCCATGGTTTTTTGCTCAAAGGTGCATGGGATTATCATAAAAGCGCATGTCTGGAAGGGGGACACTCATGGGAAAAGGTCACGCATTTACATATTCTGAGGTCAGAGGAAAAAGGACCCCTGTAAATATGGCCAGTTTTTTTACTTCATCAAATTTAGCCCCTGATTTGGAGCATTACTTGGCCCCCTTCATTACAAGCTAGCATTATATAGGTGCTATCAGTGGATGCCTCAGGTCCTCTAGTTTCACAGGATATCCTTGTCTTTGCACTGGCTTAAAAAATGAGCCTCATTAATACAGTAATGTTGGTGGAGATTGCCGCTGCTCCTGCGGATTTCTTAGGGTTCAATACCTGTAGTATCACATTTGGTACACATATTTTGTACTCAATTTTACTATAAAATAAATAACAAAATGTTGTCTGTTTATAAATTGCTTCAATCCAGTAAATATTCATATGGATGTTTTGGTAACGATATAATAGCTATTTTTACCATAACTTTGTCAAAGTTAACAAAGATTTCCACGAAAAAAAGACCTATAGGTCGGTCAGTGGAGGCAGACATTTTCGATTTTGTATTCTACAGACCTCTACTGCCTGCAGTGCATGAATAGTCCACCAAGGGGCAGATGACATGTATCTGAATGCATACAACAGGTTTTTGGAAAAAGTATTGATCATGTGGGTGACAGCGGTCTCAGAAAATCATGTATCAAATAAGATACAATTGGCATTATTGGGTTCATAGAAGTCTTGCAAGCAACACTTTGTTAAGTAAGCCTCTAAAACAAGATAATGATGCTCATAGAGTTCCAAAGAAGCCTGCTAGTCTGTGCCTGAACTGCAGGGGCCTCAGTCGCAAACTTCAAAATAATTTAAGGTGGCAAGAGGAACTGTATCAAACATTATGACACCACATGCCAAACACACAAAAAACAGCAACGATGAAAAAGATTTCTGGCTGTATGTCAGAGCTCTTCTACAGGGATAGATGGAGGCTTGGTAGTATTGGAGCCGATATCCACAGAACTACAGCTCTAAAAATCACTGCAGAGCCAAATCGATCCATATCTGTGGCAGTCTCAAAGAAAACAGCACGACGTGAGCTTGGAGAGGCCGGTATTTACGGCAGTGCTTGCGATGATTTGAGCGCCGGCTGTATGTGGCTCGGACAGGTGCTTTGTGCACGGGAGGGAGGGAGGGAGGGAGTGAGTGAGTGAGTGAGAGCCCCTCGCTGCGGTGAGACTCCTGTGGCTGTGCTCTGGGCAGATGGCGAGCAGAGCAGATTTAATGCACGATCCCTGCGGCCGCCGCTGTATTATCTGTGCTTAGATGAGCTCAGTGCCGGCTCTGACCCCCTTCACTGTGCAGAGCCAGAGCTGTCATTTCACACACCTTCATTATTTATTACCCTGCCTGTTACGCAGTCATTTATCCTCATAAATTAGGGACAAAGCCCCCTCTCGGATATCACCCCTTCATGCACATGCACACACACACACACACACACACACACACAGCCACTCACAAACTCCTAGAGGCACTTGTGTGCACATGCACAGACACACACACTTACGCGTGTACACATACTCTCACGCAGACACATGCACACACACTTTCACGCGCACACACACACACACACACACACACACACACATTCAAGCACACACAGACTCCTGCACAAATGTGCATGTACTCGTATGCACACACACACACACACATACACATACATTTGTGTTGCTATATTTGTGAGAACATAATATCGACGTACTGTACATTCACTCTGTGCAGCCATGCCCGAACTCTAACCGTTAACAAAATTTTATGTAACCCTAACTCTAACTTTAATCTAATCCTAACTGTAATAATAGCCCTGATTTCAGCCAATCAGCTGTAATCCTCTGTGGGAACCATCTTAAAATGTCCTCACAACCCCAAATATCCTCATAACATTGTAGTTTCTCAGGAGTTGGTTCTCACAAGGATAGCTATATAAACCCACACTCTCACACTCATGCGAAAGCACACACCCACATGCATATATACAAGCGCGCGCACACACACACACACACACACACAGATGAACGCACCACACACTCCCTCACTCACGCACACTCAAGAAAACACACACAAACACACACTCAGTCACACACACACACACACGCATGCACACACACACACCCTGCCTCTACTTTAGTGCAGGTCATCAGTAAACTTTAATACAAGTGTCTCTTGTGCACAGAGTGCCACCTCAGCACCTGTGCTGGTGATTAATACCATATTGATGGACTCAATTAATTTCCTGTAACACCTCGCATGGCCTCTCTGTCTGTTCCACCCACTCCAGCTCTTCCAGAGGTGAGTTGGCAGCTGCTCGCAGCAGACTGCTCTACTGCCCGCCGCGTCAGAGTGAGAGCATCAGCGTGTGTGTGTGTGTGTGTGTGTGTGTGTGTGTGAGCGCATTATGTGTATGTGACTCTAAGTGTATGTGACTGGGTGAGTGCATTATGTGTGTATGCATCTTTGTGAGTGCATTTTTGTGCGTATATAACTGTATGAGTTTATGTGTTAGTGTATGTGACTGTTTTAGAGCATGTATGTGTGTATGTGACTATAACCAATAACGCGATCGATCGGTTATGCAAACTTTATTTTGCGTCACCTAACGGTGGGTTACGCGGTTCTGTATTCACGGGAACGACAAATTGTTCATGCAAAGATTTGAAAAATTGAGGCCTGAGCTGTATAAATGGGGGAAAATCTGTATAACGTACAGGCATTCCGCATAAGTCAACAGGTATGGTATGAGCATGTGCAAACATATGTGACTGTGAGTGTATGTACATATATCTGTGTCATCATCTAGGCATGTGTTTGTGACTGTGCGGACTTGTGTGGCCACATTGGTGTGTGTTTTTCTGTGAAATAATTTGCATTCAATCACCCATTCCCAAATTTATTTTCTAAGTAAACGTCACTATTTACTTTTGGATACGGTGTACAGTCAATATGCAATGCTTAATGTCTGGTGAAAAATTGTTATTTTGTCATGGAGGACCCCAAATATATATGTCCCATTACAGATGTACACAGATCGTTGAAATCATAAAAAAGCATCATTCTGAGAAAAACGTATTTAGATAACGCTATAATCTACAATTTTTGTTCTTAATGTTGTATAAAACTGTGTCTCAGAAAAAAATGGCACACTTCCCTTTTAGAGTGTCACATAGTGCTGTTACAGATTCAAGAAATTCATGCAAATGGCGGCCCCCACCCCTGCTGTAAAGGGAGACTACTCTCATAAGCACTTTTTCTAGATGCGAGTTACTACCCTTGATTAACCTACAGCAGCTTAATCACAGTAACGCATTCACTTGAATTACAGAGGTTAAAATTTGTCAGGTCCCAAAAATGGGACAGTGGTCATTAATGGGTTAATGTTCATTGGAAATGATGTTTGTCATAGTTTGCATGTGTGCAGCTGCATGCTTGCTTGTATTTGTGTGTGGGTATGTGATAAAATCTGCAGTCATTGTTGATTGTGCCGACCCAGTCCTGCCCCGACAAATGTTTTATGTATTTTTTAAAAATTGATATTTTGTTACAGCTATTTAATTTATTACATTTGTTAAGGATCACCGCTCAAACATGACGTCCTCGAATACACATTGAGCTCGGATACCTTCCTGTATGAGAACTTATGATCAATGCTGCCCCTGCAGGCCAATACTGGTAGTGCTTGCGTTTCTGTTGGGACTGACAGTGTTTGAAGTTTCATACACGAGGGAGCTACAATTCCCTCCTTCATCCAAGCAAACAGAAAAGAATGACTCTATTCTGTCTGTCTTTTCTGCTTTGGCCTTTCTGACTCCTTCAGTCCCACTCTCTCCTCCTCCTCTTTTTATGTCCTTTTCTCCATTACTTTTTTTCCTCCTTCTTGTGGAGTTTGTGTCAGAGGTGAAGGCAAGAGAAAAATACGCATCTCTGGTCACTAGGCAACAGTCTGAGCATTCTCCCTCGATGGTGTCAGCTCACTTTTGAAGGCACCACGTTTCATTTTGCTGTCTTCGTGCCTTTTTCTGTGTGTGTGTGTGTGTGTGTGTGTGTGTGTCTGTGAGCACACGTGCGCTCCCATTTGCTGGAAATCCGTACTTGCACTCTACATCGTAGATTGTTATCTATACCGTCATCATTACGTGGACCAAGTTGGTTTTTATGAGGAAGAAATATCCCTTATTCTTGTCGCCATGGCAGCATTGTTGCCACAGTTGTTGTTATGACTCTGATCATGCGGCATGTAACACCTTGAGGCCCTGTTACCACGGACACCCCCTTTCCGCTCCTTCCACTTCCTGTTTTAAAATAAGCCCATGTATCTTTCACCTTCACGAAACAGAGGGATCATCCAAATTCTCTTAAACTGGCAGTTTTTTTACTTTCCACTTTCCCTTGACCTTGCTAGAAAATTTTGAGCAGGTCAAAGGAAAGTTGAATTTAGATTTTAAAGGTACCTCGGGACATGTTCAAGAAAAGTCGGATGTCCTGTCCTTTAACGCATCATGAACTCATAATTGTGATGTAGACCTCAGAGGAAGCCAGGGGGCGGAGCTTAACAAATCCATCGGGCGGGGCTGAGCAAGACGCATGTGTGAGGAGGGGTGGGGCAGTGATCTGCCTGCTCAGGACTGAAGAGTGCAGCCCTCAGGAGGACTATAATCCACACTCAGCCGAAGGGGCTGTGACCCAGTGCCGTTAGTCTCACAGTGACATGTGTCCTGCGACTGAGGCTGTGCCATCAGAGAGCCCTGCTGTCTGAGCAGAGAGGCTGTATCTGTGTCAGTAATGCAATGCATTTGTGTGGCACAGTCCGTCTACTGATGTCATTGGGCTTCTCGGTGAAAGAAAAAGAGCTTTACTTAGACAGACCAAATGCGGCCTGATGAATGCACACACACACCAACACACATCCGCACACATATGCAAACTCTCGCACACAACCGTACACACACACATGTGCACACACACACGCATACACATCAACACACACACTCACTCTCGCAAGCAAAGTAAACACGCGCGCGCGCGCGTGCACACACACACACACACACACACACACACACACACACAGTGTGGTCCTTCGCCTCTGTGCTGGGTTATTTATAGCCTGCTGTAGCCTGCATCTCCCTGATTACCTGCTGCTGAATTAAACATCACAGGTCTGGGGCCTCTGCTGTACACTGGACACTCGCAATTCCTCAAAATATCCTGCAGGGGGCCGTCAGCACTGCACTCTGTACTCCCATTCTTAGTGTTTCAGAGCACGGCTGCCTGTGCATTCGCTATGGACAGGCCTGCCTCTCTTCTTCTATTGTACTACACTCTGTAAAAGCTGATTCGCTGCTGCTGTGCTCTGAGGAAAGCAAAAGAGACAGCTAGTTAGGGTCAATCCCTGGTCCCCGTGCCGCTCTGTTAAAGGACCGTTCGGCTGGTCACGCCTGGTGGGGATCTGCCCCTTGCACCATCCCTGTGAGTGTGTGTGTATGTCGTGTGTGTGTGCGCGTGTGCATGTGTGTGTGTGTGTGTGTGTGTGCATGCACGCGCGCACGTGTGTGTGTGTGTGTGCGTTTGTGTGCCTGTCTGCGTGTGTGTGTGTGTGTGTGTGTGTTTCTGTGTTTTAATGCAAGAGGGATACACTTCCACACATGCCGGCGAACACACAAGCATCTCACACATGACATACTTTGTCCCTTGTATGTCCAGACCCATACACTCACACACAAAGCAGTTGTTGCATCCAAATGCAGCCAAATGCGGTGTTCTGATCATAATTGGCTGTCGGCTGCTCTGCGCTGTTCTAGAGATCAGAAAGTTTTTCTGTTTAATTAAAAACTCTCTCAGTTTCCATCCCTCGCTCAGCTTCCTCGAACTGTTTGTGAAGAACCGGCACTTGTTGTTTTTGATATGCAGCACACACTTGCGCGTGCATAAACACACACACGCGCACACATATTGCTGAAGTCAGCCCGTTCAGTGCGGGCTTTGAGCAGAACTGACGTCTTTGGGGAAGGCTTGTCTGGTGGATCAATCAAATCAGTACGAGGAAACCTAATTATAATGCGCCAGGCTTTATTACTGTGTGTAAATGTCTGATCTCTTAGATCTCATCTGTTTCGGTGTGTGAGTGGACCTGGAGTTAGTAACTGAGCAAGCCAATGCTTTGTCAAGTGTTCATCTAAGTCAGTGAGTGCATGAATATGTGTGTGTCTGTGTGTGTACGGTATGTGTGTATTAGAGTGTATGCAGGGTGCAAAATTAACTTGGCCAATGGCCCAATGGCCTGTGAATATTCAAATTTTACCAGCCACTTAATAGGTTACCATTGTGAGTGAAGCAAATCTACCTGCCACCAGCATAATATACCAGCATTTGGCCCCTGAGTGTATGTGCGAGCAGAAAACAGTGGAAACATGATATTTAGGGCGGGAACAAGGAAGGAAAACAGACAGATAAGATAGGAAGATGCATTTCATCAAACAGCACCCTTTTATTAAACAGATCACATTTTCCTTTTTGATCCCGGACCAATTTGCCATTTTATAGTTCTTTTCCCATCAAAAAACATAATTTAGAAATAATTAAAGTCTGCATAGATAACTGCATTTGCCCCACTGGGTAAATTTGTCATGCATCGATGAGCTGTGTGATAGCACTGCTCTCAGGAAAAGTAACATTTTAATTTCCTTTAGAGTGTGTGAGCAAAGAAACAGGCATTTGGGACTCAAGCCACCATGAGTGCTGGAGAGAACCAGGAACAGGTATCTAATTAAGCATTACAGGCCAATTAATGGCTGGTAACTGATCATAAAGCCGCAGCAATTAAAAAGTATTGCCTCATTTACATTTTCGCAACTGTTTGTACATATTTTTTGACCAAAGTCATCAGACGATTGGCTCGCATTAATCATTTTTTGCATGTTCATGCTCAGCTGTAGGGAGTGAGGATAGATTTTGCTCTTGGTTCCAGTCTGGTACAACCTAAGTGCATACTTGGGAAAGCATGAAGTGTTCTCTGCGGTTTATCCTGGACTTGGCCTCTTTTGACTTGAGATTTGACCTGTGTGGTTTGTTCTCTTGGAGACTGACTTTTTTGTTCAGAAGTTTGTACTCATCAGCCTCTATGACCGATGGGGTATTGTGATCATGATGGCGTCTGTAAGTCTGTCTGTCTGTATGTCTTTCCCTCATTTTGTGCGGACCAGTAAGCAGTAGCTATTCATATTTCACATCTCATACTTATCCCATGGAAGGACATTGGCCTTTAGTTGTATAAAAACCTATTTTTATTGGAAATAGACCTTTGACTGAGGAGCAGTGATCTTGAACTTGGACATTTTGTGCCGGCCGTCTCTCAACAATTAATCATTGCAGTAATATGAAATTGGCCCCATATGAAGTACATTGGACGGACCTGTGCATTATCTGGTTGTCTTCCACATTAGGCCATGGATCCAAGATCTGAAGTTTAAAGTTGTGTGTGTGCCTTGGGTAATGATAATTCCTGTCTGCATAATGGTTAGGCTGAGGGTCATAAGTGCCCTACACTTTATGTTTGTGAAGGAGTTACCCTATCGTGGGTATTCATTCCACCTTAATGAAAACAGGGTTTATACATCTGTCTCTCAGTATTTCTCACCAACTTCTTATTGCTATGATTTTTTTTCCTATTAATTACTGCAGGGTATTGATATTGAATAGTGATCTTGAGTGTGACTTTGACTGGTCATTAGGTGACTTACTGTATTATCAGATTTGAATTCTGGAGACTTGAGGCTTGACTTTCATCTAAGTGACTTGACTGTAACGCTTACGGTCTCCAGGAGGGATTTCATTCACGCGGACTGTTTGGGAAATCTCTGGTCTCATGCTTTCATTCACCATCCAAACCTGATTGGGCTAGAACTGACAGGTCGGGTGGGGACTGAGCTCAAAACTGTTGCCATGGGTCAAGCTTGGGTCCGGCTCAGACAGAATGAGATTTTTTTTTTCTTATATTGTTGCTGTCTGATGTAAACCGCCACATCTCCTAGTATCTATTTTTTCAAGAGTATGAAAAACCTTTTTCTCTGAAATTGTATTTTTTTTTCTCTCAGCCAGGAAGAAGCCCAAAACAGCGCAGCTGTACACATTTCAAGTCATAAATACAGATATCTTCATTAGATACATCTTCATTAGGGTATTAACAGATATAATTATAAAAATGGAGATGCACGGATGTGTTGTTCTTGAAAGACGACTATTAATTGGATTTTAGGTTCCCCTCGCATATTCCTGATTGTGACATTACAGCAACATTCCAGTTGTAAAATCTCCACTGAAAAAGAAGGCTGTTTCCCAGCAACCTCTGTTGAAGCACTGCCAGCATTTTACTGCGAGCTGGCTCCGGTGTTTCAGGCTAAATACAAAAAAAAAAATGTAAAATGAGAAAGAATTCATGATGGTGCCGTTATCATTATCTTCATTTGGGTTTCAGATTCTGGTGGCACTCAGATTCTCCCGCATCTCGAGTCACTCAGGATAAGTGCATTTGCTAAATGACTGTAATGTAATGTTTTGAAAAATGCGCCCATTTTCCTCATCTCACTTGTCAGATTGAGAGTTCTAAACTGTGCGTTAGAACTAAAATAACATTTTCTGGATCTTAGGATACCGTACGTGATGAAAAGCGGCAACTGCAGCAGTTTGTAAAATTTACTCGCTGAGCGTGATGTGGAAGTAATCAACAGGCTGCCCAAGAAATGTGCCTGTAAGGTGTGGGACTGTGTTTTTACTGCCTGTGATATAATCAGGCTTAAAACTGGCCTCAAACTGTCTGATCTGCTTTCTGTCTGATCCAATGATCCAGGGTAAATTCACACAGGATACAGATATTAGATCCCTTACCAGCTGTACAGAGGGTGGACAAAAAATTGGAAGCATCTCTGAAGAAAGACTTTAATTTTGAAGTCTCTTAACCTCCATAACTAAAGCACCTACACTACCGCCAGTCAAAAGTTTTAGGACAGCCCAATTTTTCCAGTTTTTAATAGAAAATTATGCAGTTTAATGTCTCATTGTACTCTGGAATGAAAGCATAGACATGATAGAACAAATTAACAATCGAAGTTAAAAAAGAAATCATGGAATCAATTTATAAATGATTTTTAAACTTTTTACTCAAAGTACCCACCTTTGGCAGGTACAATAGCTGAACACACTGGTGGCATTCTTTCTACAATGGAAATCAAATACTGTTTTCTTCAGAACGTTCTTCCCAACTCTGTTGCAGAAGTTCACATAAATGTGTGGCACTTGTAGGTTGCTTTGCTTTCACTCCTCTGTCCGGTTCATCCCAAACCATCTCGATGGGGTTTAAGTCTGGAGACTGTGCTGGCTACTCCATCTTTTCAAGCTTACCATCTTGTTCTTTTTTCCGAAGGTAGTTCTTGCAGAGCTTGGACTTATGTTTTGGGTCACTATCTTGCTGTAGGACGAACCCCTGACCAACTAGGCGCATACCAGAGGGTACTGTATGGCACTGCAGAATGCTGTGGTAGCCGTTTTGGTTCAGGGTGCCTTTCACTCTGTGAGTCACTGACCCTGGATCCAGCAAAACAGCCCCAGACCATCATTATTCGTCCTCCACATTTGACAGTTGATGTCACACACTGAGGAGCCATCCTTTCACCTACTCGATGGCATACAAAAAACCTGGGTAACCTTACCTTTTGTTTAAAACTTCTGACAGTTCACCACTTACTTTTGTACCATTTCAAGCTATTCGTTGGACTGGTAGTGCATAATTTTCAATAAAAAACTGGAAAAATTGGGGTGTCCTAAAACTTTTGACCAGTAGTGTACATGGGCCTTTCCCGTACATTTGAATTCTAATTAGATGCATGTGTCTGCTTCAGAATCCAACCAGAAGTGCATCAGTAGATATGCTTCTATCGCAGGAAGAGGATACTAACAGAGTTTCGAAGGGGCCAAATAGTTGATGACTGAATTGCTGGTACGTCAGTCACCAAGTTTGCAAAGACATTTTAGTAAAGACTTGTGGCCCACAGTCGAAGGTTGCCGACAGAGACAGACAATTGTTTGGATAGTCGCTATAAATTACTGAACACCGAATTGAATTGACCCATATCTGAGCCAGTTTCAATGAAAACAGAATGTCATTAGCTTCATAAAGGTATTTATCGTATTTACAGCAGTGTTTATGATATATGGCGCTCCCTGTGTAATGACTGTCATCTGGTTATTGCGATAGTAGTCCTGTTATTTTGTTTGTTTGTTTATTTATTTATTTATTTTACAAGCTCAATTCCAGAAGAATTGGGCAATGTGGAAAATGTAGATTAAAACAACAAGCAGTAATTTGCATATCCCTTTTAACCTGTATTCAGTGGAATAAAGTGCGAAGACGATATAAGTCATGTTTTGTCTGATCGACTGTATTGTTTTTTGAAAATAATCGCTATTTCAAAATGTGACATCTGCAACATGGTCCAAGTTTGGACAGGTGTATGTTCACCATTCTGTACCATCACGTTTCCTTTTAATAACACTCCGTCATTTTGGAACTGAGAAAAGTCATTGTTGGAGTTTCGAAAATGGAATTTGTTTGGATTCTTGCCTGATATCGGACCGCAGTTCGTCAACAGTCCAGGGTCATTGTCAAATTTTGCGCTCATAACCTGCCTCACACACAGACACAGATCCAGGCTGCAGGCTGTACCAGCAATCTGCGGTTAGGAAGCCCTGCCTTTGCAATACTTGCAGAGTGGGGCCTGGTGTTATCTTGTTGGATCAAGCAGGGGCTTCCCTGGGCAAACACCGTCTGCAAGACCTGTACTGTTCCAAAATGCATGTGCACCCCTCTGCATCAGTTTTTCCTTCACAGATGTACAAGTTACCTGTGCCCTATTACAGCCTCAGACCATTATAGATGCTGACTTTTGAACAGTCGTTGATAACAGTCAGGATGGTCCGTCTCTTCCTTGGCCCTGAGAACACTACTGAATGATGGATTCATCAGACCGCAGCACTCCATTTCACTTTGAATTAGTCCATTCCTGATGAGCTTGAGCCCAGAGAAGTCCTTGATATCAGAAATAAGAGACTTTGTGGTCTTAGCAGCAAAGAAGAAAACGATCATCTCCATTGTTATCAGCGACATGTTCAAAAGCCAGCGTCTGTCATGCTTTGGGGCTTAATCTTTTGTAAATTTTGTCATTAATCTTTTGTAAATAGGCTGTTTAACAAAGTCATGTGCTCCAGAAAGCATAAGCATATCAAATGGAGCTTAGCCGACAGTGCAATAAAAGTAAAATAATAATAATAAAAAGGAGGTAAAAGTATATGGAACATAAAATATGAGAGACAAATGGAATAAAATAATAAAGGAAAATAAAGTAAAGGGTGCTGATGTAAGATAATAAAATGTAAATAATAAAGGTGTAATAAAATTACAATAAATGCAATGGTCAGCAGTGGGGAGAAAGCTGCAATAGAAAAAATTTTCATAAATCTTAAAATTATCTATTAAAAGCTATTCAGGGATTGACAGTTCCTTGTGTTCTGTGGTAAGTGGTTTCATAATTTTGGTGCATAAATACAGAGTACACTCCCCTTTGTGTTTAATAGTCAGAAGAACTATCGGGGTAGCATTTGCAGAGTGGAGCCTTTACTGTCAAGCGGCCATTAATGTATTCAGGTGGTGAACCATTAAGCACTTTAAATACCAATAAAAGAGCCTTGAAGTCAATTGTAAAAGACATGGATAGCCGATTCTGAAAAGCAACAACAGACCAAAAAAAGGAACAAACTCTCCCTACTGGCATGCAAAGTAACCAAGTATTTTGGTTAGCTGCTCTGCATGACTTGTCCTATCTCACGGTCATCTCAGTAATTTTAATGCTAAAAAAGTGCCATTTTCACCGATGAATTTAATGTCAGATTAGCGAGGGGGTGTTCCTGCCTCTGATCTGATGAATACTGAGTTGGGCCCAGCATCCCCCGTGATCTGGACCAAGAATATAAAGGTTACATAATGGGTGGATGATTAGATTAATGCACCAAAGGATCTTAATCTCAATTTCTTACAGTTCACTGAGGCAGGGTTCATCGAAAAGTATTCGCTCAAATGGGTCTCCAACCTAGAAAGTGCGGACATGGGAATGTACCACGATGGTACTGGAGTCCAAGCTTGAAGAGGGGGAGGCAAATGCAGTATTTATACAAATAATCCCTAAGTTAAAACCAGCTAATTTTCTTTGGCTCGGTGTTGCCTTACCGTAGCCTCAGAGGCCCCAAACAGGAACGCCGGCTAGAAATTCAATTATATCACAGTCCTGATGGATTTACATGCGCTTAATATTTTCATAGTGCTGTTTGCGTTGGGGAGGGAAGCACTTTAATGTATTGTAAAAACACACCAGGGAGAATATAGAAATGTAAAGGTGTCGTGTTTGTGGTTTTATGTGGATTTATTGCCGAAAAACAGATTCATAAACACTGTTATGGGGAACTGGCGCTAGAGTGTTTGGACGAACAGCAAAGGCTCAGAAACGTACCTGTTCAAAGGCAAGCAGAGGCTGTTGTGCTGTGCTGTTACTAGGACACGGAGATTTGTATTTTGTGTGTGTGTGTGTGTGTGTGTGTGTGTGTGTGTGTGAGAGAGAGAGAGAGAAAGAGAGAGACCATTTTAGTGTGAGACAAAGACCATGTGTGTTTGTGAGTGAGAGAGCAAAGGAGATCATGTGTTAGTGTATGTATGTGCAGGTATGTGTCCGTGAGAGAGAAGGAGTGTGTTTGTTTATGAGGGTGTATTTGTATGTGTATGTGTTTGTAAGAGAGAAAGAGAGAGAGAGAGAGAGAGAGAGTAATGTGTGTCAATGCAAGAGACATAAAAAACAGAGCATGTGTGTGCATGTATGAGTCTTTATATGTGCATGTGTGTGTCTGGGAGAGAATTGAATGGAAGAGGGTATGTAGCATGTGCCCTTGAGAGGGAGAGAGAGCATACGTGTGTGTGTGTGTGTGTTTGTATCAGAGAGCGTGTGCCTGTGTTTATTGCATGTATGGGCATTGTCTTCTTCAGTATCTTGACTTATGAGCTGGGTTTGAGAGGGGTTGGGGGTTGTGTGGTGAATGGCAGTTGTAGGGAGGGGGTTTGTGGGTGGGAGTCAGGGGTTTTGGGGTATACTCCTGTCCTGTCCCTGATGGGTACCTCCAATCCCCGTCTCCCTGCCTTTCATGAGAGGACGTGGCCACTATCAGTTCTGTTTAAAAAAAAAAAAAGAAAACGCCTCACTCCTGCAACAAAGATCCGAATTCAATTTGTCTTTTATATGAAAGTGAGATGAAATCCGCTAGGCTTTCAAAGATGCTGTGCAAACACCTTGAAATATCAATTTTGAGGACGTTCCTACAGATTGGAAAAGAATAAAGTTCCTCAGATCTCAAACCCACAGTCTTTCACAGTGAAACTCTCCTGTGGATTGTGACCTCAGTGCTGCAGACTGAATTAAACGGTCTCAGAACAGAGCTTCTCTTTTTCTTCTAGTAATGCCTGCATTTTGATGAATGAACGCGTGATTGACAGCTGCACCGTCTCTGTGGGTCTTAATGTGTCTCAAAAACGGGCTGCAACCATTGAAACCCAATGAAAGTAGAAAAAAATAATCCCAAAGAAATCCCATATAATAATAATAATAATAAATTACTGGAACATCATATAGTCACACATACATTTTGCATTGTTGTAGCACTTATAAGGTAAGAGTGACTGAAACTCTACGATGTGTGTGAGCGTGTGTATGCATTTTTGTCCCTCTGAGCATTTGTCCGTGTACAGCTTACTCCGGTGCGCGCGGCACACGCGGTATGGTAATGCGTCTCACCTTCACTCTGACGTGCAATCAAACCCATTCATGCTCACTGAACACAAGCGATGTTATTCTCGCCCGCTCAACACGCAGTTAAACACTCTCTATTATTCATAAGCTGTCAATTTGAGTAATTTATTGAGCTAATTCTGCTTGCCAGCAAATAGACGCATTCTGAGATTGCAAATATGCTGAAGTTAACTGAGGGCATCGATGGGGTGGGAGTGGAGGGTGGGAGGTGGGGGAGATGAGACGGGGGGGGTAGATGTATATAACAGGCCTGTTTTTATGAGATTGGAGGTAATTACCAGAAAACAGCTCCTTCTCCCAATTAAAACCACCGTCCCAGCCTTACTGTATTATAGGCTTTGTTTCACTCAAACTTGCACTCCAATGGATTTTATATTCCTCCACTCCCATCCCCAGTCTTCCATCTCAATAAAACGGTTTACATGCATTTTTTACAGTGTGTGGGATGGTCTTTTTCATATTGTGGATTGTGTGTGTTTCTCTCTCTTTCTAAGGCTCTAAATCCCCTGTCAAAAAGAAGCAACCAGCCTTTCCCTGCCCCTCTCTGCCTCCTGTGTTTATATTCCCACGTCTTCTCTCATCTTTCCTCTGTTTAAAAGTTACCTTTTTTTGTTTGTTTTCCCCTGTTTTCCGCACCCCTCCCCACCCCACCCTTCCTGCTGTAGAACCCTGACATTGTGCTGGTGCACTACCTGAACGTTCCGGCCATAGAGGACTGTGGAAAGCCCTGCGGCCCGATTCTGTGCTCCATCAACACTGACAAGAAGGAGTGGGCCAAATGGACCAAGGAGGAGCTGATTGGCCAACTCAAGCCCATGTGTGAGTGTTTGCTTCTGCTCTGTTCAGGAACCCTGCTCTTCTGCAGGTTTTGAAAAATCACGCCTTCAGCTGTGATTGCCGTAGACGAGAAGCGCTTGGCACGACCGATTGAGCGCTATCCTCCCGGAAGGGCTCTTCGCTGACATTTTTTTTTTTCGCTTACTGCATGTGGTCCTCAGCCAAAAAAAATAGGAGTGCAATAATGTACCCCGATTAGATTAGATGTGTTCCTAAATTATTCTTCCAGTTAGCGCGCATCAATTTTCTGGAGCAAATTCTTCTAAAATGGACGCTCCGCGGAGCCCTGCTTCTGAGCACTGATTGGCTCCCGGAAAACAACCGCTGGTTCTTGTGTTTGTCATTGACCGATTAGCACCCGTGGCTCGGCTGCTAATCCTCCAGCGGCCGGAAAGCGTGAGACGGTGAAAGTGCTAATTCTTAGTGGAACGGTGTGAGGTCCTGGGGGTCAGCTTAACTGGGAGGGGGGGAACGCGGAGTGTGCCCCCCCACTCCACAGGCTCCCTCACCTGGCCTCAGCAGCAGCTGTCTCAGCCTCTCTGGGAGGCATTAGCGCTAATCCCACTAGCACTGCTGAATACTGAGAGGGAGAGATGGTCCTGTCAGATTTCTGATTACTGACTGCATGCGCCTGCAGCGCTCGGTATCATAGCCTGCGTTAAGTGCATTTGACATTACACACCAGAGACTATCTTGTGTGCGTATCGGATGACCTGCTTCCGGAGGGCTGGGAACAGGCTGGCGGTGTGAAATGCCAAAGTGACACGAGTGCATGTGTGCGCTTATGCATGTGTGTGCATGTGCGTGTGGGTGCACATTTGCGCGCGCGTATGTGCACTCGTTTGTGTGTGTGAGTGTGTGTACGTGTTTGCGTACAGGAGAATGCATGGACATATGTTTGTTTCCATATGTCAGGTCGATGATGGACCCACTGGACGATTTTTAGTCTTTTCGTTAATAGGCCCTGGGTTTTGCCTGTCTAACCCATTTAAGAGTTTTTAGTGTTTTTAATCGCAAAGTGAGTTATTTCATCACTGAGAGTGACCAGTAATGACTGTTACATTTGCAGTAGCAAGTTGAGTTTCATACATTGTAATCATATACTCGAGATATTATGCCATATAAGGTTATTCACTCCGCTGAGATAGTTCAGTGATAGTCATCTCATCTTTAAACTCCTGATAGGATAGAAAATGTCCCCCATGCTATGGCATACTGAGTCCACTTTCAACCCACATTTAACCAATAAGATGACTGAAGAAACATGAATAATTTATACCAGTGACCAATTAGAGCTTCTGATAACAGAATTCCATGCTCATCTGACCGGTAATGTGTTTAAGAGAAATGAGGGACTCAGGGTTATGCATTCTTATTGTTTCCATTAGCCATCATCAAAAAAAAAAAAGACAGAAAAACATGGAGCACGAGACCCATCTCCTCTCGTCTGGCTGAGCCAAGGTCAGGACCAGCAACAGTCCTGCGGTCATGGTAACAGCTACGTAATTAAAATAAAACAGAACAGGGCTGACTCCGTCCTACACAGGGTCACCAGCACAGGTCCAGCGCAGTGGATTTCTAAAGAGCTCCCGTGGCATTCTCCGTTCACCCGAGGGTTAGGGTTCTAAGTTGCCGGGCGTCTCCGGAACTGCGCGTCAAACGGCGCTTTCATAACACCTGCAGCCTCCTCTAAATCAAGAGCATTTGCATTAATGCAGCAGGTCATTAACTCTGCAAGCTGTTAGGACAATGGAAGGAGAACAAACTGCCTAGCAGCGTCTGCATGCCGCTGAGGGGCTCAGCTCATCACCGCACTTCCTCGGAGTTTTATATTCAAGACTCCAGATTATATCGAAGCAACTGTAGGACAACACTGCCCCTCAGTGGCTAGAAAATGTCATTGCTGAATGCCACTTTACCATCATGAACAGGGGCGGCAGTTGAGTCGATAGTTGTCGTGGTCATGCGTTATGAGCGTGCTGATAACAATAAGTGGACATGTCCACGCAAGACCCACATCTGTTGTTCTCGGGCGTCGTCAGCAAAATGCGGGAATGCAAGACCATTAAGCGGTGGAGTTATTGTACTTTGTGCACAGACAAGAAAAAATCCGTTATGTTCTCCAAGCTTGGCGATCAATCGCATCATTCTCTGTAGCGAAGCCTCTCTTGCTCTGGCTCTGTCGATGTCTGCAGGGAGACTTCACTCCTGACTTACAGGCGCCAGCGTTAACGTAAACCGCCCCACCAGTAAAACCTCACTCCTTCTCTCAGAGGAGATGGTCCTTATTCCGCTCAAACATTATCTTACTCAAAAATACATTTTTTTCTCGTAGAACACATGATTACCAGAATAATTGCTACTCTCTTTAAAAAAGCAACAAGTTCATAAGATTATGAGATTAATTTAACTTGCCCAGGCAGAGAGCCAGTAATGCAGAAATTAACAAGATATGCATCAAGATACTGACCCTTCCTCCTCTACACTCCACCCCCTCCATTCACTCAAGATTGGTTTGGCCTAACCTGACCCCCACTTGACTACAGAGTCCTGAGGGTCCTGTATGAGTGTCAGACTAATCTATTCATAGGGAGGGCGGGGGTGTTCAGCTAGTCCTTTTAAGCAGTCCTTTGAGCTCAAGACCTCCCCACCCACACTGCCATCTTCTTCAGGGCCTGCTTTAGACCTTGGATATATGCCTTTTCAACCCACACGCACTAAATACAAGCAGGTCAAATGCAACTATTCATTTATTTATTTAGCATCGGCAAGTTTGACGATAAACAAACACCCACTCAGTGTGATGGGCTGGTTATGGTTTTCAGCACTCAGAGGGCAGGGTTGGTCGGGAGGGGGCGGCAGTGATGATTTTGTAATCACCCTCACTAATGGAAAGGATATAAATGGATCTGACCGCTTTGTGTCTCAGAGAGAGTGTGTGCTGGTTTAAGTAGGCAGTGTAAACTGGCTCTACGCTGAATATGCTGGCTGGCACTCTGACACAGAAGTAGTTTGGGAGAGTGCTGCAGCTCCCAAGGTGTGTTGGGATGGGTTTGGGCAAGGGCACGACGAGATGGGACTACTGCAAGGTTAGGGTGCTGTGACTTAACATTAGCATTAGCGTTAGCATCAGAAGTGCATAGGTCCTGCAATAGAGAAGTGATTATACCACTATGGGAGGTTCATGACAGACACCCCTTGTGTCTGGAAAATATTTACTGAACAGAGAAGTGTTTGATCCTCAGAGTAGGGAAAAAATCAATTGACTGATCATGTGACCCTGACGTAGTTTTGAAAACTAAAATTCATCACACATGTGAAACCAATGCCGCATGGAAAGGACTGAATGTTATATTGCATCATGTTGGGTTCAGTTTGAGAAATGTGAACGTCTGCCGGCCACTAACAGATAAATGTTCAGATTCACCGGCCACTTGTGCCTGAAATCTACCAGCCACTTTATATTTCACCAGCATTTGGCTGGAGGCAGGTGCTAATTTCCCACCCTGGTTGGGTTGTCTTCGGTTTTGTTGGTTTGTGTTGGATTTTGATGGGTTGGGCTGTGATGGATTGTTGGCTATATTGGTTATATTTTGATAGAGTTTGTATTTTTGCTGGGGGGTTGGTTTTCGGTGCTAATAGTGACATTGGAGCCTGTATTTGCCGTCTATGAAGAGCTGAGAGACTATCAGCCTTTTGGCAGGACTGACTGGCTTTGTAGTGTCAAAAGAATAGCTGGGAGCTGTGCTCTCGCAGTGAAAATGTCTATTTCAGCAGCTTTGGCTTTCTCAATAAACTGTGTGAAGAGAATCTGGCACGCACACGCACACATACACACACGCGCGCGCTCACTTTCTAACAGTAGCACTGAGCCCCGGGTACCTGAATTGCTTTTGTTTGAATTTTTAAATTTGCACTTCTCAAGAGCTCTCAGATAAACTTTTATGGACACAGAGTCATTTTCCACTCATTTATTGGAATGAAGATTATGAGCCAAAGCTATACAGTAACTATGGCAAGCATCAGCATTAGGGACGTTATCGGAAGGCTTTTGCTGCAGGTTGGACATGCGGTGGTCCTGGGCTCTGACAGTGGTGTGACTCTGTTTTTGTCTGTAATAGGGGCTTTAGGTCATACTCAATTGTTCCATAACATCCCTGTTCTAGGGTCACATTGGAATTTCCCCTTTAGATTAATGGCCACACGCTGGCTGCAGGATATTAACTAGCCAGTAGGGGTCTCACTGATATCTCCATCAGCCCTTTAGCGATTGTACTGGAGGACAAGCTTATCAAGTTGTCTGGCTGGCAGTGGTGCCTCTATTGCCAAGCTGTCAACCCATTGTCTGGTTGGCATGACTGGGAATATTTGATGGGGATGAGGTCTGGAGATTGAGTCGTGATGTCAGACTAATATTCTGCCTGAGTCTGTACACTGATTGGTGAGGGGTGGGTGGGTGGGTGGAACTTAAAGCGAGGGTGCAGAGCGCAGTCAGAGACCCCGGAGGCGGGGAGGCCGGTGCCAGGAATATACTAGCCTCGCCAAGAGCACTTCCACTAAGGCTGCCTATCCAACATATCATCCTCCCAAAGAGTAGCCAATTAGATCTGGTCATCATAGAACAGCCAGAACACTTAATTTGAGCAGCCGATGCAGTGAATTCTGAAGGAGAGACCATAGGTAAAATTCTTCTTTCCCTCAAAAAACAAACCAAGTTAATTCATGTCCCAGTCAAATTGCCACAATCTGCAAAATATAGATGTTTGCTTGGTGAAGCTTACATGTTTACTGCAATGGGTGGGATCTGACAAGGCCCTAACCCAAGCCTTAACCTTGAGATGCAGATACACTAATTACAGAAAAAAGGGCAGCAGATGAGTGGTACACAGTGATATAAACACTGGTCTCGGCTGGTTCCCAAGCAGGCTAGGATGATGCAGTGTGACAGGCTGCCCTCTTACGGGGTGGTGCGTGGCCTTAGCGGTACCGCGGCCTCCCGGGGGCCTATATGGAGCTCCTTTCCTAGCATGCGCCATAGGCTGCGAGGCGGTGGCTGACCCCTGTGTCTCCCTCTCCCTCTCTCGGCAGTTCATGGCATCAAGTGGAGCTGCAGCAATGGGAACAGCAGCTCTGGCTTCTCAGTGGAGCAGTTGGTGCAGCAGATTCTGGACAGCCATCAGACCAAGCCAGCGCCCCGGACCCACAACTGCCTGTGCACGGGCTCCCTGGGTAAGGGACAGGACAGGAGAGGGGCAGTGCAGGGGAGTGAGGGGCAAGAGAGGGCAGGACAGGCACTCGAGCGTAGCGGTAGAGGTTGGGAGCATGGGAGGGTAACTCAGGGGTAGGGTAGTGGTAATAGAGGGATTTCGGGGCATTAGAAGGCAGGAAAGTGACCTAGATATGGCACTAGAACCAGTTGGTGTTAGGAAAGGGTGCCTGGGGCAACTGATCAATATTTAATAGCTCAGAGGCAAGCAAGGATATTGGGGGTAACTTTGGGCAGTAGAAGGTTAAGGGTGGGGCTATTTGGGTACAAGGCAAGGCAGGTGGATTTGCCAGTCAGTGGTAGCCATGGCATGCTTGCTGTCAGTATTTGGCTAATTAGGCTCTTCATAGGTTCCAATCAATGCTGCCAATGAGGAATTACAATCCTCAAAAACAAATGTCACTCAAGCGTCCTGTGTTCTGCCAGTGTAAGTCCACCCACCCCTCAAAAACCTATGCCATGCCATCTTCTACCTCTGTGGCAGGCTATCCTTATTTACCACTCGGCTTCACCCCAGAAAATCAGCCCAGTTTTTGGTTTATCAGATGAGTCTGAAACAGACAGGCCGGTCACTGAGGAGTTAGCTAATCACATTATTATTTTATCTGGCGTCTTTTCAGGGACTCAAAACACGGTTTTGTGAGGCCAGTGAATTCGCGCATATGTTTGGCTGTTGAGCAAATGCAGACAGATTCAGTTTAAGCCAATAATAACACTCAGATCAGCGACAGGATTTTGTATAACGATACATTTGTGTATATTATCATTCTCCAGTCTGTGCGCCATTGGCCCAATCCAAGCTCTGAATAAAGGAGGCAGAAATTCTCCGGCACTTTTACACCGACCGTTGGATTTCATTTATTTTGCTTGATTAACAAGCATGCCAGTTAATAATCCACTGGGAAGTAAATCCCAAATGTTCCTCTTAATAGTGTCTCTCACCATAGCTTTGTCTTTCTATACAACAGTTTATGATGGGTAATGAAGGAACTTTATCACTGTCTTCTGTTGGCAAGCGCATTTGGAATGACTACAGCACATAATGTAAAAGTTTGGGAGCGCCAGTTGTTAGGTTGTTTCTTGGAGTTTCTGTGGACATGGAAAGAATACAACAAAATCTTTAGCATCTGGGTGTTGAACATGGTACTGCAGTGTCTTTGACCTGGATAGCGGTTTGAATGAAGACCAAAGCAAGGTATAGGTAATAACACCCACCGGTGTGCTGAGGGACCATTTCTGGCATGAATCACATTGACAGTTGTCCGAGGTCCTGTCCATCTGGGGGCTTGAGTTCCTGCTCTGCATTGCTAATTTACATTCCCCTATTCCTATTAGGGAATGTAAATTCCGTATTCCATCTGCTCCAGCCATGTGGCTGAGTTAGCAGGTGTAGGCTTGGTTAGTACTTGGATGGGAGACCACCTGGGAAAACCAAGTTGCTGCTGGAAGAGGTGTTGGTGGGCCAGTAGGTTGTGATCTTCCCTCTGGTGGAATAATCCCCAATGCCTCAGTACAGTGATGGGGACACTGTACTGTAGGAGATGCCATCTTTCAGATGAGTTGGGGGTTCACCTGGCATCATGGCTAAATTCCCAGCCTGGCTCCTTAAAACCTGCCACCTCATCATCCCCTGATCTAATTCCACCTCAACCCCCTCAGTCCCTTGAAAAAGAGATTTCAATCTCAATGGGACTTCCCTGCTTAAATAAAGGTTAAATAAATAAATATAATTTGTGCCTGGGCATGGTGGCACAGCTGTGCAGCGGTTAGCACCAGACCGCCACAAAGTAAGTGGGCCCCTGGTTTGGATTCTTCATCGCACGTGCGATGGACAACAAGCGCGTTGATTCACAGCTGTATTGTCGCATTGTCAGGCAGCACACGCTCAGATGCCTCTAGACACCAGACATTAGCATTAGCTGCTTTAGCATGCCACAGGCCGATTATAGCTCTCATCTTTCCGTCTGTTTGCCGGTAAATTCTGCATGTTTATCCTGATCTCAGGTATCCAAGGTCAGAGACACAGAAATACAATGCGTATATTCTTCAGAGAAGAGCGTGTGTGTGTGTGTGTGTGTGTGTGTGTGTGCGCGCGCGCCCATGTTACTGCAGACTGGTGCCCATGGATTTTTAATACTCAGCTATCACAGCCCATGCAAGGTTCAAGTGGGGGTGAATTGCCCTTGTCTTCACACTTAGTCCAGAGTATCAAGCGCTTGTGTCTAAAGATGTATCAGTCTTTGATTATTACTTAGTCTCCAGTTAATAAATAAAAGAAGACATATAAGCATTGGCTGGAAGACCTTGTCCTATGGGGGAAATTTAATAGATCCTTTAGTGCACTAATTGAAAAGGAATTTGCAGCATTTTACTGTTTTTATTTGTTTCTCTGATAGTTTATAAGAAGGCTTCCCAACCTGGCTCCTGGAGATCCACAGTCCTGCTGGTTTTCTCTCCAGCTTTAACAAAGCTCTCCTTGTTCAACAGCCAGAGATTTCATTGGGCTGCTGATTTGTAAAATCCTGCGGCCAAATTGGCATTGAAATGAAGACCTACAGGCAGGTGAATCTGCTCCATGGAAGCACAGCTCTGGCTTATAATGTGTAAATAACCCTGTGTCTGTCTGTGTGTCTGTTTGTTTGTTCTGGTCACAGGTGCTGGAAGCAGCGTCCACCATAAGTGTAACAGCGCCAAGCACCGGATAATCTCTCCTAAGATGGACCCTCGCTCGGCGGCCTACAGCAGCGCTCATTCCGAAGTACAGAACAACGACGTCTCGGAGGGCAAGACGGAGCACGGCCATGGAGGCGGGAAGAGTGGAGGGGGCGGAGCCAGGGAGAAACGCAACGGAAAGGTCCCCAAACCAGCGCTCCTGCACCAGAATAGCACAGAGGTGTCCTCTACCAATCAGGTGGAGGTTCCGGACACAACCCAGAACTCGCCCGTGTCCATCAGCAGCGGGCTGAACAGCGACCCGGATGGGGCGGACAGTCCTGTTGTCGCTGGCATGGGTCACGTCGCATCGGTCATGGGAGGCCTATCCCAGAGTGCAGCGGTCTTCATGTCCGAGGTCACCGGTGACCCCGTTTACGGGATGTCCCCTACAGGGGGCACCAACGCGCACCTGCTGAGCCCCGACCCTGCATCTCAGGGCCTGGTGCTGGGCGTGGCCTCCGACGGACACAAGTTTGAGGAGCTGGTCCTTTCCAGCAGCCTGGACTCTGGCGGTGGGATCAAACTCCCTGAAACCAACGTAAATTTTGACCCCGACTGCTTCCTCAACAATCCCAAGCAGGGCCAAACATATGGCGGCAGTGCACTGAAAGTGGAGGGTGTGGCTTCGTGCAGCTCTGCGTCCTCCTCCTCGGGGGTCGGAGCCAGCAACGGAAACGGGAGTTCCCCTCCCCTCGGGGATTCGGGCTTCACCTTCAACTCTGTCCTAGTGAAGAACATCAAGACGGAGGACACCTCGTTTGACCAGCAGCTGGCCAAGGAGAGCGGCTACCAGGTGGGCGCGGTTGTGAGTGGAGGGGGCGGGGTTTCGGGTTCCAACGGCGTGGGCTCCTCCCAGACCTCCCTCACCCTGACTCCCACCGGCTCTCTACTGCCCTCCGGTGGTGGCCTGAGTCCCAGCACCACTTTGGAGCAGATGGACTTCAGCGCTATCGATGCCAAACAGGACTACAGCTCCACCGCCGGGTACGCCCAGCCCAGTCCCCAAATGGCTCACCAGCGCTGCTCTCCCAGCTTCTACCTGCAGGAGGCGCCCCAGAGTGGCCCACCCCAGCACAGCCAGCCAGCCAACATCCCCCACGAATCCTCCACCTACATGGGGCTGCCAGCAGTGAAGAGCGACGCTCCCAACAGCAACGGGCACGTGCACCACCTCCACCCCCACTCGACCCAGCACCGGGGCCCCAGCTGTAATGGGGGGTCCCCAGCCGAGGGCCCGACCCAGCCAGGGGGGCTCCAGCTGCTGCAGTACCAGGGGGGGTTCCCCAGCCTCGCAGGGGAGCAAGAGGAAGTGGGGGGCGGGGTGAGGTCTGACCAGGTGGGAGGGGTAGAGAATGGGGGGGAGGAGCTTCTCAAGGCTGGGGAGCACATCCAGGCCTGCGGGGGTGAAGGGGGCAGGGAGCACTACCTGCAGCAGGCCGGTGATGGCGGAGGGGGGGATGGAGGGGGCGATGGAGGGGGTGGGGTTGCAGAGGGGACAATGCTCCACAACGGGACGGCCTCCAACAACAGGACTGCCGCCGGACCCCAACAGCAGCAGCAGCAGCATCAGCTGCAGCCCCTCCTCCAGGGGGCGGGGCTTGTTCAGGGGCTCTACAGCACGCAAGGCCTGGGGGGCGGGGCGGGTGGTGGAGCTGGGGGTGGGACTGGGGGTGGGGCCAGTGGCGGAGGGGTGGAGATCAGCCTGGACCACTTCGACATCTCCTTCGGAAACCAGTTCTCCGACCTCATCAGCGACTTCATCACGGTGGACGGGGGAGGAGGAGGGGGTGCGGTTGGGGTGGCAGCGGGCGGGGCCCTGTACGCTCACCAACCGCCGCCTGCCGAGGCCGCCCAGCAGGGCCAAGAGGAGCGAGGAGCCCAGCCAGAAACGGGGTACAGCCCCTCTGAAATCTGTCTCCAGCCCTGCTGCAGCCCCCAGTCTCTCACAGCAGCAGGGGGCGCCAGTGAGCCTGGCTCGCTCACATACATGCACGTGGCTGAGGTGGCGCAGGGAACTCTGGGAATGATCCAGGCCACTGGGAGCCTCTTCATGGTCACAGACTACTCCCCCGAGTGGTCTTACCCTGAGGTGAGTGCCTCTGATTCACTCAAACACTGAAACAGCCCCTTTTCCCTCAGATACATCCATCCACTCTGCTATTGAGCTCTTATTTATTCAGTCTCTTAAAAGTAAACACCTAGCTTGTTAGAAACAGGCACTCAACAGTTACTGCAGTTCTGCGCATTGCTTGAAATTTCCATTTAGACACTATACTGGAATGCCCTATAAGCTGCTATAGTGTTAAGGTCTAGAAGTCTAGCAAATAACTGAATGTTAAATTGTGTTCCATGTACAGTTGCATAAACCTAGTATTTTCATCAATGTTCTGGAAGCTTTTATGCACTGGAATTTTCCATTATCCTCCTATATAAGGGACAGTGTGTGCCGACTATGATAAGTCCTTAGCAGTCTTTTGGAGAAATAGTAGTAACCTTCAGTTGATTTCACAGTCAAACACACACACACACAGTACTCTATCTGAACTGGTACTTTCTGCGTTCTTCCATGTGAATAAACAAGTGTGATTCTCCACAAGCCACTCTCAAGTGTCTACTTTATTCTCCATAACCTGAAGAACAATACAGCTCTCTGCTTTGAGCTCTCATCGTTCTCCCAAACACTTCAGCTCCCCTTCATTTCACTTACTGTTATTGAGGATTTAAGTTTCATTCAAACACACATCACTTTTTGCTGTTCAGTTCTTGAGATACCCTCAAACACCGCCATTTTACTTTGCTCTTGTGCTCTTATGATTCACGCAAACAATTCTAATTCCCTCTTGGATACTGAGTGCTTATGAGTCACTCACATGACTCCATTTCACTCTGCTTAGTGCGTTTATAGGATTCACTCAATCTCTTCAATTTAAGGCCCCAGTGCTAAAAGTACTTAAGGGCCAGGTCACGCGGTAACGGAGTTACAAAATTGGTGTATTTTGTATCATAGCTTCAAAACTAAGTAAGATAGAGTAATGGAGTTACTCAGTTACCGACCAGTTTTTTGCCGTTTTCTCCCAAAATAAATCAAATGAACAAAATTAGCTATTTTCTTGTTTGAAGTACTAGGGAAGACCTACACAAAGCCATTTAGATTGTAACAATTCTGTCTTACTTAGTTTTGGAGCTATGATACAAAATACACCAATTTTGTAACTCCGTTACCGCATGATCTGGACCTTAAGTCACAAAATATCTATTTTCAGAAAATTGAGAAAATCAACTTTGGTAACTATAAAAGACGTTTTCCCATCCTTACCTCCCTTTGTAAAAATGTGACTTAAGTACTTTTAGCTCTAGGCTCTTCTGCACAGAGAAATTAATCCTTTCAAGCTGTTATAATGCCTTCTGGACTTCATCACTATATGTCAAAGTCTGAACTCCATTGCTTTGAGTAATTACAGACTCTGTTTTCTATACTGAGTGTAATTCGCCATTCCCTTTTCCCTTAACGTTCAGGACTTATACACCTATGCTGCCTATAATTATGTACACTTGTTAACAATTATTGGTTTCCAGTGTTGATTAGGTACTATGTCAGTTCACCCATAGTTTTTCTGACCAAGAAGCTTCCTTTTCAGAATTTGGCTGAAAGTTATTTGGACTTGAGATTTGTATACATTTGCTCATGAGTGACAATACCAGTGAAATTTACAACAAAATCCTTCTCATTTTAAAAATACATTTGAATGCAGTTAATTAATGATTATCTGCTTGTACATGTATCAGTATGTTCAACAGGCAGGTTTATACGGTGACAAGCATAGATAATAATGAAAAACTGGTTATAATGGGTTTACTTAAACATATAGCTAACTGGTGTCTATTTGCTATATTTCATTACTGTTAATGCACTCATGACTGCAGCCATCTTGTTTTCTCCATCTTTGTCTCACTCCATTCTGTGAGACAATGATTATAATTTTAATTGCTTTTTTATCACTATTGATCCTGTTTTGATGCTGTTGTTGGTTCAGAGGATAAGACAGAAGGCTACTCTATTGACAAATGAACAAGCCTGTCCACTGGCAATTATACCTCATGGTCATGATTTGATCGCTCTCCAAAAGTTTATTAAAAATTAAAATCAGTGAGAGTATGTGAGCTGGCATTATTACTCTGTATGAGCTTCCAGACAGATGATGTAAATAGCATTTGCTGGAACCTGCTGGGGTTTAGTGCCAAGGAAGACCAGAGAAACTTTCATTTACTGTTGTGTCTATAGTAAAAATTATGTATGCATTATTTTGCTGCTGTTCACGCTTCAGCTGCCGTACCATTAAATGTCCATTTTATTTTATTATAGACTGGAACGTCCGACCTTGCCAAGTTCCCTTAGTTTGCCTCTTAAACTGGAGGGCCCTGAACCGTTTCCACTTAGAGGAAATATTAGCCTCTTAATTTGCAGCTGTTTTATTTTATAACCACAAGATGGCAGCTCAGAGGAGGCGTCAAACCGTTCAGGCCAAAAAATAACATCGCTTGTCGTTCCCATTATTTCTCGTTAGAGGGCAGCATTTTACGCGAGAATCTCACCCGTCTCAATCTCCCAGCGAGATAGTCCTGGCTATCTTGCGCAGATTTTTTCTGCGCTCTGCTGTTGTTTTACATCTTGTAGCTACAGCTGTACAGACATACATGTACTCACAGATGCGCAAATATGCACTCACAAACGTGCGTGCTCGCGCGCGCTCCCTTACGGAGTTGGGGATTTGATGCTCCTACACCCAAATCTTGATGAACTGGAGACACCAGTGGTCAGAAAGCTGAGGTCCAGTCCTACATTTCTTCCACACACCAAAAAGCCAGCTGATTTTAGCTAAGCAATTCTAATTCCTGGCTGAGGAACTGGGCTATTAAACAGGATGACCGCTAAAAAATATTTTGGATAATATTTACATTCTGGATCTGGATGTTCTCCCTGCACAATAAGATAATTTGCTTGGTGGTGAATAAGCAGTTTGTTTCATCATTGACCATCAGGGGGCACAGCTCTGAGGTGCCTCTGCTTGTGTTTCAGGGTGGGGTGAAGGTGTTGATCACTGGTCCTTGGCAGGAGAACAGCAGTACCTACAGCTGCCTGTTTGACCAGATCTCTGTACCAGCCTCATTGATCCAGCCAGGGGTACTCAGGTGCTACTGCCCAGGTAAGGATGCAGGTCCCCGGGCACTGAAGCCATCCCCCCTGGGCTTTGCTGCTCTGGGCTAAGAGCTCCAGTTTGTGAGTAGTAGGTATTGGTTCTAATCAGTAAACGAGGGCAGCGCTGTTTGTCTCAGATTCTACACAAGGTGTTTTTCTCAGCTAAATAATGCGGAGAACTAATTATCTTTTTCCTATTCCCTCTTTCCCTCGCTCCTTCCCTCCCACCATGCCTCTCCTCCCTGTTCTCTTTCTGCCTTTAAACTCCATTACTTCCCCTTCATCATTTCCTCCCTCTCCATCGCTCATTCTCATTTCTTCTCCCATCCCTAACCTCCCTCTTTGTGTTTTTCCTCCTTGCCTTTCCCTCTTTCTCTCTCTTCCTCCCTCTCTTGCTCTCCCTCTCTCCATCTCTCTCTCTCTCCCTGCAGCCCATGACACAGGTCTGGTGACTCTGCAGGTGGCTGTCAGTAATCAGATCATCTCCAGCTCAGTTGTGTTTGAGTATAAGGCTCGAGCCCTGCCCTCTCTCCCGTCCTCACAGCATGATTGGCTCTCCCTCGATGGTAGGCCCCACCCCCCTCCTGCCTGTACTGCTCTCTGCACACTGAAGCCCTTTATGGTGCATTTGATTTCAAATAGGGAAATCAGAAAGAGGAGACTTCTGACTTCCCACGGGGAAAAATGCAAAAGAACAACCCATAAGAGGGAACTCAGAGAGAGGGAATTTGTACCTCGTCTCGCAACTCTGACTTTCCCAGATAACGTAATCATCATCCGAGCATGTTGTGAACTGCAGGAAAGATGTTTGTAGAATTGTTTTTATAATGTATAGGCTTCACTTCAACGCGCTGATGTGGTAAGTAATTAAACCCTGATTTAGCTGCTTGGAAAGTTGTACTATTTGTGCCGTGAAAGTTCCCGAATGAGCAGCATATTGAGAAAGCAGTTGCTGTTGCCTTGACGACAAAGCCATTCGATGATGCAAGTCCATGTTTCTCCCAGAAGGAAATATTTGAGCTGTTCAAATGCAAATTACCACTTTTGAACTGCAAGTGACTAAAATGACGCTAACACCCAGATCCAAGTTCCAACTTCTGATGGCAAATCAAATGACCCAATTGTACACCAAAGGAACGTGCATGCTAACGCAGAGGACAGATCAGGGACTGTGCCCGCGTCCTTGTGCACCAAAATGTGCAACCCAAAGTTTGTAAGGCGACTCGAACTTCTGCCGCAATGCCACACAGATCAGGTTGGGTCACTAAATAAAAATTTCTGGTAACGAGCAATTTCCAACTAAGTAATCATTTTCTGTGGTAAATCGGGTGGTCCAGTGCATGAAGAATATGCCTTTACACGCTTCCTCCAAACGGAAAAATATGCTGAAGCACAGACTGGACCTACAGGTGTCAATCTGCATGCAAGTGCTATGTAAATAAACACCTAGCATTGGTCAAGCACTTGCATTTGCATCGTAGCACAGACTATGTAACGGGCTTAAGGTCCATGTTGGCAAGGGCGTAAGTTTGATCTGAAATTTATGAGGGTTGAAAGGCATAGATGGATGGTGTTGTACATACAGATGTGTTACTGAGGCGGTCTCATTGGAGTGCTTGTGATATGGGTGGGGTTGTAACCCCCACACCCCCCAGGACTCCCCCCCCTTACATTCTGGTGCTCAGTGTGTCAACAAGGTTGGTTCTTGACCTAATGTTTGGCCGTGCGTACAAGTCGATGGGCCACTGATTCATTGTAAACTCATGGTGTACATGTGGTATTAATAATCCATGCATGCCCGCAGCATTCATTAATTTATTATCCTGCACTTGCTACAAGAGGTTGAAGCCCACTTTCTTGGGACTAAATATGGATGTAATATTTTGACAGCTGCAGAGGTTTTGCTATCTGTGAAAAAAGAGAGATTTCAGTGTGAAAAGCAATGTATTTTAAACAGTTGACTGATGAACAGTGGTGGAGGATATTTTTGGCATTCTTAGCAGAAGAAATTAGCATTTTATTAATTTTCTAAAGGACCTAAGCTGGTTTTGCACTCACCTCTGACTCTGAAATAAGCCTTGCTCCATAACCATATTGCTCCTGAACTGATGTGGTTGCAGCAGTCTTCTAACAGGGCACAAGTGGGATGCTTATCCACATAAGAAGACCCTGGATGCACTAATGGAATAATTTAATCTCTTAGTTGGGTTTTGTGTTGGGGTTTGCTGCCCTCACACCAGACAATTTTTGAAGCGATTTCACTGTCTCAGACAAATTTACAGTGTCAGAATACAATCATGAGATTAATGCTCGTGTTGGGGTGCGCTCTCATCATCTCAATCGTTTGGTGTTGATGGTCATAAAACTCAGTCCGACGCAGTCTTTTTCTTGTCTTAAAGTTCTGATAAAGATCAAACATGTTTTATAGTGTATTATTGGAAGTCTTTAGTCTTGGCTCATCTAACAGTGCAGTGCAATGATGTTAACATTGTCAACAACCAATTGGTGTGCTCTGCAAGAGCTTCAGTCCTCACAAAATCTTATACTGCAGTCTGTGAGTTAAAACCCTGTGCCTTCAGATGTGAGAGGGTGTTAGACATTAGTCTTTTAAATGTCTTTTCAGTGTCTTCTCAAAGGCCTGTGGTGTATGGTAGGCATTAGATGGAGTTAGATGAGCCCGTCTGGTAAATCTTGTAAATGGAATGCCCATGTTCAGGAGGAGATAGTGTGGATATGAAGCCTCTGTCTGTCTCTCTCCCTCGCTCTCTCTCCTCTCTCTCTCTCTCTCTCTCTCTCTCTCTCTCTCTCTCTCTCTCTCTCTCTCTCTATCTCTCTCTTTATCGGCTTGCGTGTGATACAGCCTGCTTACTCGGACTTCATTGTACTTTTCTCAGCTTTCCAGAGGACTCAGTACACAGCCAGATATTGAAAGAGAAGTTCGCTTGCCTTGAAAGATTTTGTTTTTCACAATTCTGTTGCTCAGAGGAGAGTAAGTTTGGCCTGATCTGTTACTTTGAATTTATGACGTTGACCTGCAGCAGATGGAGCTTCTTCTTGTCTGGATGCTTTCTGTTGTTGCTTTGGCTACTTTGTTGAAAACCTGCGGAGCGTTTTATGCTGAGTTTACTTCAGTTGCCGTGTGTTATAATTTGAAAAGTAGTTTACTTGACTGGAGTTGTGTCTTGTCATCAACTGCATAATCAAAATTGGCACTTCACCATAAATTTGCTCCTGTTTCAGGATCATGGACTGTGACCATCTTCTAGGTTTTCAAACAATATTTTGGTGTGATAACTCCTTGTACTTGTTTAAGTGTTGTTTGGTAGACAGTGACCTCGTTAGTCCAAGCTCATCATCTACACATACAGTACTGCACAAAAGTCTTGGGCACATTTAAAGCAATTTCTTAGGGCAAATATGCTTGCAAAAATGATAAAATTAAAAGTTTCTAATAACTGAGAAATGTACTAAACAGAACTGTAAACTGTTAAAAACATAGCTAAACCTATATTTGGTGTGACTACAATCAGCCTAAAAATTTGGGACCCTGTCCTATTGTGCTACAGTTTTATAAGATGATTGGCAGTTGCTTGTTCTAAGCAGAGTAGAGAACTTGCCACCGTTCTTCTGCAGACTGACTGTCTCACTTGTGTTTGTACCTCCAAGAAATTTCTAACAACCATGATGATGTTGACATCAGCGCCCTGTCAAGACTACATTATCTGTTTTTTTAATGAAATACAGGCATTTATTTATAAAACTTTTCTTTAAAATAGCATTTGGAATTTCAAATTTACTTTTTATCTTCAGCAACTCTAATGTGGAAAACAAAAAGTCAACATCTAAAGCACATTTGAATGTTAAAAAGTGCAGGGTGCTAAGACTTTTACACAGTACTGTATAATATTTATTATGCAAGATAAGCCTACATTTATTTTTGTAGTTTATTTGCTAATTGGAGATGATGTTCGTGTAAAATTGTCAATTCCAAATTAATTGGAGTCATGAACGACTAATTTGACTATACAAACTTGCCTTTATAAAATAACCAATCAATAAATAAATGGGATCATTATGTGGCTGTGGTCAGTTTTGCGCAATTGATTACCTTGGGTTGGATGAGGTAACAGGAAGGAGACAGGTTGAACGACAAAGGAGGTTTGTCATTAAAATGAGCCTACTTAATTGGTCGCGGATCAGCGGGGCTATTTGTGTGCTTCCTGCTTGGCTTGCGTTATGCGTCCTGCATTGTTTAGTAATGGAAACTCTTAGTCTATTTCCCAATTTGCTGCATGTCTCGAGAGATTGAGGTGAGGGAAGAGAGGATTACGTGGGCAGGTAATTCTTGTGATCCGGGCAGGGAATGGTTTTTCAGGTCGAGGTCTCCAATGACGGGAGCTCTCAAGAGAAGTTGATTCACACTAATCTTAAATATTTTCTAATTAAATGAATTAATCTTACATGTTAAGCATTATTTGGCATAGGGACAATCGGAGGCTATGCGCTGGTTGCTTAGCTACTGCTCAAAAACAAGTTGCTTCAGAAACAGTCTCAAAGGTCCTGTTAGTGAGATGCTGATTTGCTAAAGTCCAGTAAAAGCCCAGCTGCCCTGTACCATACTGACATGAATAGTAGCCGTTTATTGCAGGTCTTCTGAGATGACATTACCTTGCAGATGACACAGCAAACATGTATTTGGTTAAGCTGCAGGTAACTCTTGCACTGATTGTTTCTGGTTTTGGCTGTGCTGTGGTGTAATAACGGTTTCTGGTTTTGGCTGCGCTGCAGTGCAGTAAAAGTCTATGGTAATGCCTGTATTGCAGATAACCAGTTCAGAATGTCTATCCTGGAGAGGCTGGAGCAGATGGAGCACAGGATGGCAGAGATGGCTGGACACCAGCAGCAGGGAGGAGGAGGGGGAGGAGGAGGAGGAAGCACTGGGGGCACTGGTACACCAGCACAGGTAAGAGAACAGCAACAGCTACTGACGCAGTCACAGGTAAAAGAACAGCCATAGCCACTAACACAGTCACAGGTAAAAGAACGGCCACAGCCACTGACACAGTCCAGGTAAAAGAACAGCCACAGCTACTGACAGAGTCCAGGTAAAACAACAGCCACAGCCACTAACACAGTCACAGGTAAAAGAACGGCCACAGCCACTGACACAGTCCAGGTAAAAGAACAGCCACAGCTACTGACAGAGTCCAGGTAAAACAACAGCCACAGCCACTGACACAGTCACAGGTAAAACAACAGCCACAGCCACTAACACAGTCCAGGTAAAAGAACAGCCACAGCCACTGACACAGTCCAGGTAAAAGAACAGCCACAGCTACTGACACAGTCCAGGTAAAAGAACAGCCACAACTACTGTCACAGTCACAGGTAAAAGAACAGCCACAGCCACTAACACAGTCCAGGTAAAAGAACAGCCACAGCCACTAACACAGTCCAGGTAAAAGAACAGCCACAACTACTGACTCAGTCACTGGTAAAAGAACAGCCACAGCCACTAACACAGTCCAGGTAAAAGAACAGCCACAGCCACTAACACAGTCACAGGTAAAAGAACAGCCACAGCCACTAACACAGTCCAGGTAAAAGAACAGCCACAGCCACTAACACAGTCCAGGTAAAAGAACAGCCACAACTACTGACACAGTCACTGGTAAAAGAACTGTCACCACTACTCACACACTCACAAGTAAAAGACCAACTGCAACTGCTCTCAATGTCATAGGTAAAAAAACAGCCATGGTTACTCACAATGTCACTGAAAAGAGAATAACCACAGCTACTAACGATATTGCAGGTAAAATAACAGCCACACATACTCACAATGCAGATACTCACAATGGCCCTCATTTATCAAACTTGCATAGGATCTGGTGTAGATTCTGGTGTAAATATTAGCGTTCGCCAGGTGTCACGTCTGATTTACTAAAAGTGTGTACGTCACTGATTTTGGTGTAGAACTGGCGTGGCGTTGATAAATCTGGCGGCTGAAACCATCGTAATTTACATGACACGCCCCTTTAAATTCATGCTCTGGGAGGCATAGTCCTGCCCACTTTACGACATGGACTCTCGAAAGACAGCAAAGAAGAAAGAACTTCACTGAGGAGGAAATATAAATTATCACGTCTGAGGTGGAGAAAAACAAAATAATTTTATTTGAAAGCCTTGAGAGTGGCAGCCCAGAAGACTGCAGTTTGGAAAACTATTGCTGCTGCGGTAAACCCCGTTGGGGTGGAAAACTGGAGTGCAGCAGATGTTTGATTTAATCCATTTATATATCTAACTGACTATTTGCACTTATTTAAGTGCGTCCAAGCACAAAAATTGATCGAAATTCGCGTTAGACGCACTTACATGTGTGGCCAAGATGCACATTTCTCCATTGCCCACACTTATTTTAAGTGTATCCAAAGCTAAAAATTTTTTCTCGATCGGAGCTGGATGAGGGTAATAGTTAAAATACAGTCTGCAGAGATCACTCTTCATTGTATTTTTATTCGTATTACTCCATGTCATTTTATTGGGTGCCACCCAAAACCCGTCACTTTCCCGGAGGAGAGCTTCTCTGTGCCGAAAGTTCCTCTCATGTCGGACCGAAGCTTATTCCTCTAACAGTAGAAGATCTGCCATTGTCAAAATGTGATCACGGTCAAAGTGTCCGTTGGCCTATATACACTGAGCAACAAAAGAAACGCAAGTTAGCTAGTTAGTTAATGTACTCTTATGGTTACTCAGTCAAAGTGACCGCAAAATCAAGAAAAGTTTGAAGAAATGAGTGTAAATGTGCACGCGCTAGTAATACATTTGATTGTCTAAAACAATTACGCGCATACTTATTTTCCAGTCTGCCTTTAATTAACTTGCATTTCTTTTGTTGTTCAGTATATATCTGACTGGATGAGCATCTGACATACCAAACTACATATCTGTCAAGCCACGCATTGCGCATAATCAAATTGATTGTAATTGTCAGCCGTCTGGCCTGACAAGCAGGTTGTCTCAAAATATAAGTTTAATTAATTTCTCAAAACAGGTTTCTTATTTATTTATTTATTCATTCATTCATTCATTTATCTATTTAGCCTATTTATTCATTTTACTAATAAGATCAACAACAGCATGACGCCCGCATTGTTGCATATGGTTTATTACTCATTTTGACAGCTGCACTTGTTCCTGCATTTTGTTCGCTGGTTTCGAATCTGCGTACACCTGGTCTGACCTGGCGTGAGATTTTTGCTGACTGTTCGCTCACGTTCAGATTGATAAATGCTGATCCTTGCGGGAGATTTGGCGTACACCCATTTTTTTGGTGTATGCACATTTGATAAATGAGGGCCAATGTCACGGGTAAAAGAACAGCCACAGCTGCTTACAATTTCCCTGGTAAAAGAACAGCCACAGCTAGTCACACAATTGCTAGTAAAAGAACAGCTACAGTTACTCATACAGTCACTGTAAAAGCACAACTATAGTCACACTGTCACAGGTAGAAGAACAGCTACAGCTACTCTCATTGTCACAGGTGAAAGAACAACCGCACCCACTCCTTGTGTGTCTATGCACGTAATATTCTGCCTGGTGGCATGTGAGGACTTCATCTGTGGTAGTGCGGTTTCATACTTTCTGCGCTGATTCAAATGCCATGCGCCCCAGATTGCATTAGAAAATATGCTGCATATTTTAAGAAACTTGTATACTCATATTTCTGTCATATTTACATTAATAATTGCCTTTGTGACGTGTGTGGTGATTGTGTTTTTTATCCTGATGAGGGATTTAAATAGAAATTGCTCTGTTTAAATATTCTGTTTAAATGGCTTTAGAATTGGGAGGCTGTCTGTTAGTATCTGCTAAATTATGAAATTGTGCTTCCAGAAATGTACTGTATATCTCACTAGCAGGGATTGATTGTGCAATCTATGTTCACTTTTTTTTTTTTTAACTGCACAGAATCTGCATTTAACTCTGTCAGCGTGGTGTGTGTGCGTGTGTGTGTGTGTGTGTTTGCGTGATGGGTGTGTGCATACGTGTGTGCGTGCGCACGTGTGTTGAATGTTTGCTTGTGTGTGTTTCTACAGTGCGTTGCTGGGCAGACTCAGGCAGGCAGCTCCTTTGAGAGCCGGGTGGTGGTGGTGTGTGAGAAGATGATGAACAGGGCCTGCTGGTCTAAGTCCAAGCAGCTGATCCACACGAAGAGCTTTCGCGGCATGACCCTGCTGCACCTGGCTGCAGGACAGGGCTATGCTATGCTTATAAAGACCCTGATCAAGTGGCGGTGAGTCCTGACCCCTGGGAATGCAATCACGCTGTGAATGACATTTCGACAGTTACTGCCCACTGCAGCGATGTACGTTCTCGGACAACAAAATAAGCCATGCCCAAAATGGCAAAATATGAGGCTTAAAGTGGTCTTTACAATAAATGATTGGTCAGGAAATGGCAAGAATTAAACAAATTGATTAAGTTACTTATTGTCAGATATGTAGCTTTAGCCTTTGATTTCGTTAAGTGTTTAAACCTTGTGGGTAAACTTGAGAACAGCTTTTTACGGAAAGAGGAGTTGAAAAATAATATCTGATCATTCCTGTAGAAAACAACCTTTCAATTGTTAGAGGCATTGTAGGCTTCATATTTTGTTATTTTGTACTTGGCCCATTTTTCCCCAGGAGTCCACATACAGTACATGATTGTATGTGTCTTATGCATACCGATGTACGTGCTTAATTCATATTCACAAACTTATCATGAAAATAGTTGCCTCCCTTTGTGCCTCACTGATTTACAGATACTGGACGTACTTAATTTTTTGCACATGCAAAACATTTTAGCACATGTAAATCCAATAACATGGCCAGTGATTCGCGCAAGCAAAATACCCTGGCCAATCATTGGCCATGTTATTGGCTTTGCGTGAGGTATTTCAGGGGGACAGAACATGCAATATTTAGAGGTTTCTGTTTATGCGTGTGCGTGCGTGCGTGTGCGTGTGGGTATGCCGTTCAATACGACTCAAAACTTGTGCGTGCGTGCGTGCGTGCGTGCGTGCGTGTGTATGCGCATGTGTGTGTTTCTTCATGGACATGTTTTTAGTGTACAATAGGATTACTGCAATAGACTGGAAAGTGGATTTTGGTTGAGTGTGTTTGCACTTGTGTACATGGGTTTATATCTGGATATGTTTATTGTTTGTGTATTTTTATGCATGGGCTTGTTTAGTGCAGGGTTATTGCAGGGGACTGTTGCGTGCCACAGTGCACTACATTAACACGTGTGATCTTATCTACCTTCCCAGCTCAAAGCACTCTGACAGCATTGATCTGGAGCAGGAGGTCGACCCCCTCAATGTGGATCATTTCTCCTGCACCCCCCTGGTAAGAGGAACAAAGAGAGTAGGAACAGTATTAGGAGACTGCAGTGGCAGTCTAGTGGTAGGCCGTGTTCAAAACCGCGCTGTACGGTCTACATACACTATTCTCACCTCACTAGCCACACTACACGCTACTCACTACGAACAAACTCTTCCTGTTGCTTCTTCTTATTATTATTCCTCAGCGAGTTTTTCTGGAGGTTTACGTCGCGTTGCATCTTGGGCAATTTGTGCACAGTATGAATTGTGAGCTTACGATGCACCCACAAAATATCTGCCCAATCTAGAATACATCCGGGAGCTTCTCGCGGACACAAAGTCACTCCCCACGCATAAGTGAACACCCTACCCCCTCACGCTGACTCCATAGGTAGTGCGAGTAGTATGTTAGTGTGCGGTTTCGAACACGGCCATTGTGTTTTTCTGGCTCTTGCCCAGAGTATTCTGGGATAGTATTCTGCAAACCCAGTTATCCTGATCAGAAACTTACCGGTAGAAAATTAATGGATAAACATCCTTTGTGTCATGGCTAGCATTGCATATCAGCACACTTCCAATGCCATGGGAAAGGCATGCATTTATCATGTACACTGAAGGTATACCAGTATTTTCACCTTAACAATGTTATAAAATGACCAAGCTCATTCATATTTAAGACACTCAGGAAATCTCTTTGTTCACATTTCCCAGGTCTGCTCTAGTACTGCAAAGTCGTAGGTAAAGAGCGATAAAAATTAAAAATGGTTTATAAACATACTATATATGTGGGTGACCTGATAGTTTGAGGATGAAGGACGAAAACTTTGAGTGTAAACGCTCTCCTTACTTTGGGCCAGTTGCACATGAATCCCAGTCCTTGACTACATTTTAAATGTAATTTCTCCATACAGCAATTCAGTTCAGAAACAGAGGTGTCCCTAATGAACATAGGGCATATTTAGGGCCAAAAAAAAATAATCAGGCCTGCTGTCACAAATACTAGCTTTTTGACACTTAAGACACACTGGGTTTGTTGAAACTGGTTCAGATATTGATTAATTCATTTCTGCCGTGAATTTTAGATTTTAAGAACTGAAGTTCTGTGGTTATCAGCAACTATGCTTAAAGGGGTCCACTTGACCCAATCGGAGAGCTTTGACTTGTGGCCGCAGTTGTTTTTGGTGTCACTGATTTTTCGCCTTTGGCATATGTTGTCATAATTTTTGACATTAGGTCCGCTGGCCTCCTTAAATTATATTTTCACGACCCATGTGCCAGCAATTCAGGCACCGACTATTTGGCCCCTTTTAAACTCCTAATCATGCTGTGGAGGCATAGCTGGCAAAGTGCTACTGGGTGGACCTATTTAAGTAAGAATATGCACTATTTAGACTTCAAATTAATTGGAGTGATGTGAGTACAAGAGGTTATTAATATATCGCCAAAATACTTGTTGAGGCTGACTGTTGTTTTGGCAGTGCTGCTTGTTATGTTGGTTTGTTAAGCGTACCTGCTGATCCTCCTGCAGATGTGGGCCTGTGCTCTGGGACACCTGGAGGCAGCGCTGGTTCTGTTCCAGTGGGACCGAAGAGCTCTGTCCATCCCAGACTCTCTGGGCCGCCTGCCCCTCTCCATCGCTCGCTCCCGGGGGCACACCAAACTGGCTGAGTGCCTGGAGCAGCTGCAACAGGACAAGGAGCTGCCCAACACCATCTCCCTGCCCCCTTCCACCCAGGACCCCCCTGCTACTCCTGGGTCAGATGCCTGGATGGCATTGTGGGCCCAGGAGGGTTCTGTGGCAGCTACTGGGCAGAAAGGGGTCACTACCACCAAGACAAATCCTGGTGATTATTATTATTATTATTATTATTATTATTATTAGTAGTAGTAGTAGTAGTATTATTAGTATTATTATTATGAATAGTGGCACTATTACGTTAATTAGCCATGTGAGCAGTTGCAGTATTAGTGGTAGTTTTTGGTTGAGGCCATACTGGTGTGGCCACTCGTAGCTTTGAATCCCCAGGCTCACTGGCTGGCTACAGCCTTGCAGAGGGTGAGCTAGTTTTAGAGCTTAAAATCCTGGTTGACAGTGGGCACTAATTAAAGTACTTTGCATTGATGAGGCAGTGATGGAGTAATGTCTTGTCATCATGCTTTTTACAGATTTGAGGAGACCTCGGTCGGAGCCGCCCAGTGGCTATAGCAGTGAGAGTCAGCGGGACCTCCCATTGGCTAAGAAACACAAGCCAAACCCTGAGCTGAGCCAATCACGACCGGACAAGGCTGCCTCTGTGCCCCTCAGTGTGGACAGGGGTGCTGCAGGGGAGGGGGCCGAAGGGGGAAAGACTTCCCAGCCTAAATCAGGGGCCCCCAGGGGCCTTGGCGGAGCAAAGTGGGGGTCCAGGGAGCAGTACACTGCGTGGTTGTCTGGGAGAAAAGGGGCCAGAGGGGGTGGTAGCGGGTCAGGGAAGGGGAGTCTCGCTCGACATTGTCCCCGTGACCCACTGGAGATGCTGTTGTCCTACCGGGAGGACCTGGTGAACCAGGAGTGCCTCGCTCATGTCGAGAGCCTGCAGGTGAGACTCCGCTTCACCCTTAAAATCCAATCAATCTCAAGGGCCACACTCAGGTGCAGTGTCTTATGCTGCCTTCAGTTGAAACTCATGAGCTTGTGTTTGCAGCATGGGAAGCAGTGTGCACAACGTGCTTGGTGTTCAAGTGATTGTTGTGAGAACACTGGTGCTAGGCAATGGCAACATGGAGGCCGAAAGACTCTGAGCTAACAAGTTTTCAAGCTGTCAAGCAGGTAATGTAATGCATTTGGCATAATGATAGGGAAGGCCATTTGGAATATCAACATTTACCTCAGATAAATTATAAAATCACATAGGAAAACTCTATACAACAAAACTTACAACATATTAACTTACCATTCACCAAAAAACACCTTCATGGCTTCTGCCATTTCAGAAGATGTCTGCAAACATGTCACAATCTGGAGCTGTCTGAAAATTTTTACATAAATGTCTGTGAATACCACAAGAGGGGGGGTGTTCATATGGTCTCTTCTTGTGACTACAGTAAACACGACCCATTTTGAAGGCAGCATTACACTAGGGATCATCAAGTCACCATCCTCAAGAGCCAAGAACTAATAGCTAGGAGTCAGGTGGCAAGACAGTCTGGTCAATTATTCAGGTAGTACACCAAGAGGAAAGGAAATCAGCACTGGATTTGGATTCAAGGGCCAGAGTTGGAGATCCCCGCTTGTACCTTGCTCAACAGGAGATGAGGTTTTAATTACTGTTGAGCCTCTGAATACTTGCCTGTTCTCAAGATTTCACTCTGTTTGTTACAAACTCAAATGGTGCAGCATCGCTTAGTTGCAACTTACTTTTGATATGTTCCTGCATTTAAGTGTTTAAGTCAACTGATTGATTCAACGATCTGTAAGCCTAGTTTCCAAGGCTTAAATCTGTAGCTGAAATAACTTCATCAAAGAATGCTAAGACTGTGGCCTTGCTGGACTGGTCTCATGTCTCAGTGTTTGTGTAACACACTGCACTGAGCTGTTAGAAGCATGTAGAAGCGGTTGGACAAACAGAGGGAGACATGCGAGACCTACAGCACACATGCTGTGGCTGTTGTAGAAAGGTGATGTGTGATGCTCAGGTGTGAACACCCAGATGTGGAGGCTAACGTGATGTTCACACCTAAATGCCCTGGTGTAGAGGCCAAGGTGTTATCTCAGCTGTGCTTGGATGTGTCTTCTCGCCTCAGGTGAACATGATGACCCTGGCAGAACACATCATCGAAGCCACGCCGGAACGCATCAAGCGGGAGAACATTGTCACCATGGAGACAGTGCCCCTGGACAATTCAGGGGTCAGCAACACAATGAGCTGGCTGGCCAGTTACCTGGGAGATGTGGAGCACCTGCCCAATGTCATCCACCTGCGGTAAGCTTGTTGTGGAGGAGAGGTAATCCTACATTGCCTGGGCTTGCTGTGGTGGAGATGGGAATAATCTAATAAAAATCAACAGATTACTTTGGTACAAAAGTGACGGGAAGCCCAGTGCATCCTGCATGGACCTCCTGGGAACTGCTTGCTGGGAATTGCTTTAGTAAATGTCCAGCTGTATAGATGGATTGCATGTAAAATATACTCCGGGGAATTCTTGACAAATGCTTCTGCCTGAAGGCAATTTACATTGTTGTCTGTAAATATTTAAACAGCCAAATAATTTTTACTTTTTGGTTCTGTATTTCAGCAGTTTGGATTTGACCACGTTACAATCAGATTGTGAAACCGGTCATTTCATGAAATGGCTTGCGCTAAACTTCAGTCAGTTCACGAAATGACAAAAAATCTTTAGTCATTTCACGTAATTGCTGGTTTCACAATCTGACTGTAACATATGCGTCGTTCCAGCCATATTTTGTGATCGATGCAATGTCCATATGCTTGTAGATGGTACTGCTGGTGGAACTAGCCAGTCAGTCTCTGTAAAATGCAGATGATTTGGTGAGTGTAACCTTGTGTTTGGTAAACCCCCCTCCAGGTCCTTATACAGAGAGCCCCTGACACCCTCCTCCACTCCAAGTCTCAGTCCGGGGGGGTCCCCACTTCGGGAGGGCCCCTTTGAGAAGTCGAACCTGCCCTCCCCATCACAGTGGGGGGAGTTCCTGTCCCCCTCAAATAGCCGGGTGGAGCGGGAGCTGCAGCAGCTCTCCCTGTCCGACTCTGAGCAGCTGGAGCTGTACCAGGCCACCCGGCTTCTGCAGGCCGCTTTCTGCAAGTACAAGGTACAGCTCCCAACCCAGCTACCAACCAACCAACCGGGCCTCGTCCTGAACTGACCCGACCCCTACTGACCCAGCCTAAATCAACTCAAACCCCCTCGAACTGGCTTGAAATTAACTGACCAGATTCCAATCTTATTTTACCTGACCTTACTCGATTATTCCTGCTCTGAACCAACCCTTGCTGACCTGGCTCAACCCACCCTGAGCTGTTGATCCAATTCACCCAGACCCGACCCAACCTCAAACACCATTCTCCATCCTACCTGACCTGAGCAGACCTGTCTTCACCTGGCCCAATCCCAACGGATCCAGGCACCAAACCAAACTGTCCCATACGGACTGAATCCGATAAGATTTGGACTTGACCAAACTTATCAGGCTTGTGCTGACCTAAACTGAAGTGACTAAACCTGAACCAACCTGTCCTAACCCTGGGCAAATCAAGCCAACCTGCTGTGTACTGACCCAAACCACCCTGACTGACGCTGATCTAACTTGCTGTGACCCCCTCAAACCAAACAAACCCTGTATGACCTGTCCTGCTCCAGCCTGAACTGAACCAACTCACACTTGCCCAACCCAGCCTGACGTGTCCAGTCCTAACCTAACTGACCACGCCTGACTCCCATGACCTATTCTATGGGGGTGGCATGGTGGCATAGTGGTTAGCACTGTTGTCTCACAGCAAGAAGGTCGTGGGTTTAATTCCGGCCTGGGGCCCTTCTGGGTGGAGTTTGCATGTTCTCCCCGTGTTCCCGTGGGTTTTCTCCGGGTACTCCAGTTTCCCCCATAGTCCAAAGACATGTATGTCAGGTTAATTGGAGACACTAAATTGCCCATAGGTATGAGTGTGAGAGCGAATGGTGAGAAGATTTGAATAGTGTCTGGTAATGAATTGTGGAGGGTAGCATTACGCCGTACGGTATACAGCCTGCCGGAATCTCAGATGAAGAAGAAGAAGAAGACCTATTCTACCCAACGTAGCCTGAGCCAAATCACAGCCTCTCTCTGAGTTAATGGAGATGCACTGTCTTGAGTCTCACCTGTGATCCTGGTGGCCAGTGTATTCTGAATCTCACAGTTACTCACACTGAATGAAACCTTTAAAGAGGCTGATAACATGTTTAACTCACATCTTCCTTCCTCTGCCTCTCTCCCTATTCTTCTTCCTCCCTCTCCTCTAACTCCTCCCTCTCTCCCTGTCTGCAGTCCTTCACACCCCTGGCCTACTCTAATGAATTTTCCACCTCTCTCTTTCCCTCCCCTTTTTACCCATCGGGTTTTCTTTTACCCCCAGGGGCGCCCACTGAGAGAGCAACAGGAAGTAGCAGCAGCTGTCATTCAGCGCTGCTACAGGAAGTACAAACAGGTAGGCTGCTAGGCTGGCCTCTATAATGCCCTATACTGAAGGCTGTGCAGGTGAAGTAGGTGTGGTCTTCAGACATTTCCAACCACCCCTGTTCCTGGAGGTCCTCCATTCTGTGGGCTTTCATTAGATTTGGATTCTACTTATTTGCACCTCAACAACATCTTCAGCTGATGAACGTGGTGCACTTGGGGAGGGTTTGAGTAATACCTTATAGTACATGATATAGATCTCCATGAATAAGATTGGTTGCCTCCATCTTAGGGTGAGAGCACCATTCAATTCTCATACACTTATTCTTTTCTCTCTCTCTTTCTCTGTTTCCTAAGCTGACATGGATAGCCTTGAAGGTAACATGCGTTCTGTGTGGATGTGTATGTATTGGAGAGAGTTTGAGGTGTGTGCGTGCGTGTGTGTGCATATGTGTGTGTGTGTGTGTGTGTGTAAAAAGATAGACGTTAAGGCATGTGTGTAAGAGAGAGAGAGATTGAGATTTGTGTGTAAAAGGTTGAGTTCTAATAGTGCATTTGTGTGTGTTTATGTGGGAATGATGGAGAGTTTAAGATCGGGTTTCTGTGTGAAGGAAGATTTGAGGCTGTGTGAGAGAGAAAATGTGTGTTTGTCTGTGTCCGTGTCGGGTGGGGATTAATAGATCAGTGCTTGTCATCTGATTCTCCCCCCTCTTGTACCACACCTCTCTACACGCTGGCAGTATGCACTTTATAAGAAGATGACGCAGGCCGCCATCCTGATCCAGAGCAAGTTCCGCAGCTACTGGGAGCAGAAGAGGTTCCGGCAGAGCCGCAGGGCAGCGGTGCTGATCCAGCAATACTACCGCAGCTACAGGGAGTGCGGCAGACTGGAGCCGGGCCGCAGGGCAGCCGCCGCCACCGCGCTCGTGCAGCACAAACTCAGGTAGCTGCACCGTTTACTGCGATGATCCAGGGCCAGGCCTCACATGTGTTTAACCCCACAGTGATTTACCCCATAAACAGTGGCTGTTGTGCATTCACTGCACTGTCTGCATCAGGTACAGTACCAGTCAAAAGTTTGGACACACTTTGTGAATGTCACAGCACTCTATTTTTAGAGAAATTTAAATGGCTTAACTTCTCTATGTAATCTCAAGTGGAATGTGGTAAAAAGGTAAACAGTCAGAAGTTGAAAGAGAATAATTTACTTGAAAAAATAGAAAAAAGTTGCGCTGCAACAGGTGGAATTCAACAGGAAGTGCCGACCGCAAAAAAGGACAAATAATGTGATATTCTCAACACAGAGAATGGTTGCACATCCAAATTAAACAAATCAGACAGAATATAGATATACCATTTATTACAGGCAAACACTTAAAAAACGCTAAAGCGTTTCGGCTGAATCAAGCCTTCGTCAGAGCGTAACAATGAATGAAACATGGCTAGAATATATAATTTCCACAGTGCACAAATTGCAGTTGCAGGCAATTGTATAAATCCAACTCATTCAATCATTCCATTACTCAATTAGACCATATATAGCAAAGTCACTCAGGTATTAGATACACATGAATGCGCACAGAAAAACACTATTATAATAACACAGAATGGAAAGTAATACATACAATTACAAAAAACATTTCAGACTAAAGTCTTCATTCAGACCACTAGGAGTCATCGATTTTAAAGTGTAGATCCAATACATTTCTCTTTGAGCTAACTTCCAGAGAGTATCACCTCCTCTTGGAGGTGGAATAATTCTCTCAATCCCAATGAATCTGAGAGATGAAGGGGAACCATGATTGGCTTCAATATAGTGTTTCGCCATGGCATAATCTAAATTGGCCGACCGAATCGCAGTTTTATGTTCAGCAACACGTAATTTTAAACATCTTTTTGTTTGACCAACATATATCTTACCACAAGGACATGTAAGCATATAGATAACATGCGTTGATTTGCAATTTATAAATTGACATATAGGAATTTTGCATCCAGTCAGTGGGTGATTAAAAGATTTTGTGTTGACAGTGTTATTGCATTGAGCACAATTGTTGCAACGATACATTCCAACAGGAGAAAGCCACATACATTTAACCGCAATAACTTGTGTCCCCATGACAACGTTTTTTATGGTTCTTGCTCTCCGAAAGGAGAATAATGGTGGAGGTACATTCACAAGAGATGGTTCTACCTTAAGAATTGGCCAGTGTTGACGAATGATTTTCTTAATTTTGCTGGAACAATGATTAACCTCAGTTATGAAACAAATGCGTTTGTGACCACTCGATTTATTCTTATCTGTTAACAGAACATCTCTGGGGTGCTTCGTGCTCGGTGAAGAGCCTGCGTAACACATTACTGCGGTTAAATCTACGTGGCTTTCTCCTGTTGGAATGTATTGTTGCAACAATTGTGCTCAATGCAATAACACTGTCAACACAAAATCTTTTAATTGCCCACTGACTGGACGCAAAATTCCTATACGTCAATTTATAAATTGCAAATCAACGCATGTTATATACAGTGCCTGACAAAAGTCTTGTCACTTATCCAAGTTGTAGGAACAACAAATAATAACCTGACTTGTAGTTGATCAATTGGAATCAAAAATGGCTTATATGAAAGGCAAAGCCCTCTAGATTATCTGAAATATACCAAAATAGAGTTTTGTGTCATTGATTGAGTTTTATAATTTAATTTGTACAGAAAGGTCAGATTTTGCTTGGACAAAAGTCTTGTCGCATTGAAAAAAATGTGGAAATTATACATACACTTTATTTTGAATACACAAATATGCCACTATAATATCAGAACATAAAGCCATGGTGCCTTGGAAAAAAAAGAATTAATATTTGCGTATGACTCCCATGAGCTTGGAGGACTGCATCCATATGTCTTGGCAATGACTAAGATAACTTGATGATGAAATCATCTGAATGGCATAGAAAGCAGTCTTGCAGGACTCCCAGAGTTCATCAAGATTCTATGGTTTCATCTTCCAAGCCTCCTCCTTCATCTTACCCCCTGAAATGCTCAATAATGTTCATGTCAGGTGACTGGGTTAATCCTGGAGTACCTTCACCTTCTTCGCTTTCAGGAACTGTGACATGGAGGCAGAAGAATGAGAAGGAGCAGCAGTATAAGTAGGGCAGCAAGAACTTCTTGATATTTCAGGCTGTTGATGTTGCCATCCACTCTGCAGATCTTTCTCACACCCCCCATGCTGGATGTAACAACAAACCATGATTTTTCCTCCACCAAACATGATTGTTTTCTGGGAGAATCTTGGGTCCATGAGGGTTCCAACAGGTCTTGTACGGCGACTGGCATGCAGTTCAATGGATGATTCACCAGAAAAATAAACTTTCAGCCACTTTTCCAGTATCAATCCTTTCTACGAGCTGTGGGCCTTGGCAAATGCAATGCAGGTTTTTTGTTTTCTGTTTAATGCAGACTTCTGTGTACTAATTTGGCTATGAAAACCACTTTGAGAGAGAGAATTTGACAAACTCTTGTAGATACCGGGATTTTTGGTGACATTTCCTCATGTAGCTTCGCTGTAGTTGAAGAAGGGCTAGCCTTTGTACAGTTGAAGCAACAAACGGTCCTTTCAAACAGTTGTCATACGGGGTCTGTCTGACCTCGCTTGCCATGAACGTCACCAGTTTCTTCAAATCTTTTTCTCATCCCTCCACTTGACATTTGGATACATTAAAGATGTCTGCCACCTCAGCAGCAGACTCCGTCTTCAGGCTCTTGATGATCAGCACTTTGGTCTGTGGTTGAATCTTTGGTATGTTGTCAGAGGTCTAGTCGCACCTCATATGAAAGTCTGGTGTGCTGGGGTTATTTCTATACACATCTGGGAATGTGTTAATTACAGTATTTGTCATAGGTTAAACTCTAATCTGCGATTTGTTGCATCATCTGAAGAGACGACAAGACTTTTGTCTTTGCAAAAACAGATGTTATGGGCTTAGCCAAGCTGTGAACATCAGAACACTTTTTGACAGTTTCATTTTGCACCAAATTATTAATGTGAAAGCCCTTGACATTAAAATGGACCATTTATTGTAACAATTGATTGGTTATAAATAAAGTTATATGCTATTTTTAGTTACTATGTCCTTATGCGACAAGACTTTTGTCAGGCACTGTATATGCTTACATGTCATTGTGGTAAGATATATGTTGGTCAAACAAAAAGATTTTAATATTACGTGTTGCTGAACATAAAACTGCGATTCGGTCGGCCAATTTAGATTATGCCATGGCGAAACACTATATTGAAGCCAATCATAGTTCCCCTTCATCTCACAGATTCGCTGGGATCGAGAGAATTATTCCACCTCCAAGAGGAGGTGATACTCTCCGGAAGTTAACTCAAAGAGAAATGTATTGGATCTACACTTTAAAATCGATGACTCCTAGTGGTCTAAATGAAGACTTTAGTCTGAAATGTTTTTTGTAATTGTATGTATTACTTTCCATTCTGTGTTATTATAATAGTGTTTTTCTGTGCGCATTCATGTGTATCTAATACCTGAGTGACTTTATATGGTCTATATATGGTCTGATTGAACGAAGTTGTAATGGAATGATTGAGCACGTTGGTTTGATTATTTTTTATAATTGCCTGCAACTGCAATTTGTTAGCACTGTTGAAATTATATATTCTAGCCATGTTTCATTCATTGTTGACGCTCTGACGAAGGCTTGATTCAGCCCAACGTAGCGTAGCCTTTTTTAAGTGTTTGCCTGTAATAAATGGTATATCTATATTCCGTCTGATTTGTTTAATTTGGATGTGCGACCATTCTCTGTGTTGAGAGTATCACAGAATAATTTACTTGTTTGAATAGAGTCCAAAATTTTAATTTTCAATTGAATATTTTAAGTTGAAAAGGATTTTTGCAATTTTTTAATTCTCAAAAAAGCCATATTTTTGCAAAGTTTCCATTTTTCCATTTTCAACAACCGAACTAAAGACAAGCTGTTTTGGAACTTACTGGGCAAAAAAGTTGATGAAAAGCAAACCACAAATGTAGCACATCTTTGGAAACTTAGATAGCCGCTCAGCAGCAAACTGATTATAGCCATATAACTGCTCTAGTAAAAGAAAATGTAAGTATGCTCTGCAAATATGACAGCAAATGCTGGTTAGTTTGATGGATTTAAGAATTAGATCTTTTTTTTTTTTTGCAAAATAAACAGTGCCTATTTCTTTATTTAATGTCTTGTAAGAAAAATGTGGGTATGTCCAAACTTTTGACGGGTACTGTACCTCCACACTTACATGCGGTTACCCAGATCATTTTACACCAGCATTTACTGCATCCTATGGTGCATGCCTGTCAATATATACTCAGTAAAAAAAGAAACTTCACACTCGTTTGGAGGTCGATAAGTTGAACATACAAGAAAAGTGGTTTTAAATAATGATTTAATTCCATTCTGTACCCATTAAGGACGGTGTACCATAAAAATCATGTTCATAATGTAACCAGTTCCACCCAAATTTAAATGTAAGAGTAAAAATGGTGAGTTACAACTTGATGAAAGCATGTCAATAAAATGCCCTCCATGAACGTTCACAACTGCAATATGAAGTTCACAATGGAAAATGATCTCCTCATGGATGGATGAATGATGCATCTGAACACAGCTTGGGGGATCACAAATACGCCATAATTGAACCAACATGGCACCAAGTTCCTGCAAATTCTGTGGAGGGTTCATACTTGACGGAGTCTTCTGCCCAACACATCCCATACATGTTCTATGGGATTAAGGTCGGGAGACCTTGAGGGCCACTCCATGACATTGATGCCAGCATTCCTAAGAAAATTCCAGGCCGTATGAGGTCTGGCATTATCGTGTTGGAATGAGGGCCTGGGCCTATGAGCTGCCATGAATTCCAAGCAAAAAAGCTCTGGAATGAGCACTTGATCTCTGTATCCTGCAGCAGTTAGGTTTCCTTGAACGACCATCAGTCGAATGAGCAGGGCAGGACCATTAAAGGCACCCTAAACCATAACACTACACTTTTTGTCCCCAAAACGGTCCACTTCCTGCACACAGCACTGGGTGTTGCGTTCACATCCTCAAACTCTAACTCTCACCAAACTGCAAAATAAACTCTCCTTCCGCGTGGTTTTTGACTCTAACTCTCCCTTCAGTGGCGCAAAGTGAATCTGGATTCGTCACTAAAAACGACCCTATTCCAATCACGCTGAGTCCATCTCAGATGTCGTTGTGCCCAGAGAAGCCGTTGACGTCGGTGTAACTGGGTTAAAATTGGTCCACGATATGGCCGACATGCATGGAGACGAACGCAGTGCGCAGGCGATTACGTATGGTTTGGGCAGTCACACGACCTCTAAACAATTCATTCCTAGTGGACGTTGCGGTGAAAATCGATTACGCAAATGACGCAAAGACGATTTGTCGGTCTTCTGCTTGTGTCGTCTGCGTGGTCTACCCGAACGAGGTCGGTCTGCTGTGGTCAGTTTGTTGGAGACGTGTCCGAAGATCATGGATAGTCCGTCGACTGCATCCCATAACCCTGGCAACGCCAGTGACCGACGCCGTTCCGTATTCAGCATGCCAATGGCACGCCCACGTTGAATGTTTGACAGTCGTGGCATTGCAAATCAACAGATAATTGACTGTAAGAACTTGTTTTTCCGAGATGTCACTCTACCATGCTAACGTGGGCTCAATTGCACGTGTCTCATAAGGTCACGTGACTAGGAACACGAGGAAACATGCTTTTACCTTGATGTATGCTCGCACGTGCTGCATGCTTGTGCACGTCGGAGTTGCTGTGTGTCATGATGTCTTTGACAACGCATTTACCCCTAATAATAATAATAATAATATCTCAGGTATTAAGTTTCAAGAAAATATTTAGAAATTTATGAGTGTGAAGTTTCTTTTTTGACTGAGTATAGCTTATAACTCCTTCCCTCAAACTATTTACAGTAACTTGAAAAAATATTGTTGATAGAGCTGTGCTCTGGTGCTGTGCTTTCAGAGGCAGTCTGCTCACGAAGAAGCAGGACCAAGCTGCCCGTAAGATCATGGGATTCCTACGAAGGTGTCGCCACAGGTGAGCTCGCTTATACTGCCTCCCCCTGGTGACTGCTTGCTATTATCTAAATTTCAAGTCAAAGTGATTTCACACTTTCACATGCAAACATGGATGCACACGTGTTCAGAATATATTCCCAGTCCCAGTTTCAGGGACTGAGAACTTCAGACATATCAGAGGCATCATCTCAATGGGGTTATTATTAATCTGTAATTTATTTATTTTCAATATCCACAATTATTCATCTGCACCTATTCCTGTCGTGTTCCTTGAACGAATGCAACAAATCACTTCATATTCACAAATCAATATGAAGACCACAATGGAAAAATGATCAGTCACATATTCACGTTATGGAGAAATGATGAATTAAAATTCAAAATGATCTTAGAAACAAAGCACTGAAAAAATATGCAAAAAATATAAAATTTATGAAATATTATAATAATATATAATATTATTATATATTTTTATAAATATTATAATAATATATAATACATAAAATATACAAAAATGGAAAATTTGGACTCATATCATTTTCCCTTTATGGTCTTCATATTAAACTTACCAATAAGCAGTAGAGTGGGGGAAGCACAGGAGACAGCATTTGGGTATTTCAGGCAGTTCAGGGAGAATGAATGATTGGATTTCAAGGCCCTGTACAGTATTACGGTAAACACACCTGAGTATACAGCACATCTGATTGTTTGCTATGTGGAGCAAAGAACAGTTTTAAAAAAGCCATGAGCAGTGAGAGATCCAAAATGTGTTTAGTAAAGAAGTAAGCCCATATTCCAGGTTAAAATGAAGGTTAGAATGGTTAAATGTTTAAAATGATAGTCCACAGGCAGGAGAACAAGATATGACCAATGGAGGCTGGCAGGCTAAGGAAGCTGTGCCTTCAGAATCTGCGGTGAATTAGAGCAGAGACAACCAAGCGCACGCAACCCAATAAAGGAATGAGCGAAGAATAAGCTGCGGACTGTCTATTTTTTTTTTTTTTTACTAGATTAATTTATCACAATTTTGAAAGTGCAGTTAAGCCAAAATATTTAGGAAAGGCAATGGAAAGCAGAGAGCGTTGTGTCAACATGGTTTGAGTAATTTTCATTTTAAATTCCATGAGCCTGATGTTGTTGGCTGTGGTCTTTATAGTGATAACAGATGTATACTTTTCCACGCTCCTGTGTGTCCTCAATATATCTGTTATAAAATTATTTGTATTAATTGCAGATCAAAGGTTAACTTTTTGTCATGTTTTCACCTGGTGTAAGTGTACGTGCTTCACAAATCACAAACATTACAAACATACAAACCCTGCATTACTGTTGCAGTTAACTGTATCACCAAGAAAAAAATGGACTCGGCACCATGGTATAGAGGTGTTGAATAGAATTCTGGATTTTCTACTGTGTGGTTTTGACTTTTGTGTCCCCATAGTTTCTGTGGTATGCAAGTACCTCCTCAATGCTATCCTTGTAGTTATTGTGTGCTAATACTTCCATGATGTCCCCATAGTCCTACTGCACTAATAGCTTTTTGGTTATCCAGTAGTTGATGTGCGCTAGACGATCTTTGATTCTACTATGTTGCCTCCTTGCTCGTAGGTGCTTGGATTCCCTGAAAATTCTCGTGTACTTGTAGCTTTTTAGGTCCCCTATAATACTTTGTGCAAATAGATTTTTGGTTCCTCTATAGTTCTTTGATTCGCCTGTAGTTCTTGTGCTCTCATAGATGTTTCTTTCCCCCATGGTTCTTGTGCTCTGATAGCTCTTTGGTTCCTTTATAGTTCTTGCATGCTATGAGCTGTTTGGTTTCCCTATGGTTGTGTTCTGTTATTAGCCGCTGGATGAGGCCATCATTCCTGCTATGATTGGTGCCCTGTAGTCTCTGCCATGTGCTAATAGCTGTTTGTTGTTTTGCTGTTAATGCCAAAGCCCCTTGATGGACCATAGACTGTTCAAGCGGGTGAGTGCAGCCTCAGCAAATTAGTTTGCACCCCACCTCTCTCCCTCTATCTCCCGATCTTTTTCCATTGTTGCTTGATGCCTGCTTGCATGACCGCTCCAGATCAAACCGGCAGTTGACTTCAGACGCGAATGTAGGGTGGAAGTATAAGTTATCCATAGTCGACAAGCATTAATGGCTCCTTCTCCCTCAGCAAACAGTTTTTCTCCCCATTTGATCCTGTATTTTGCAATGTTCACTGGTGCTCACCTGAAGACCACGGTAATGATGTTTACTTGCTGCATGATGACGTATAAGAGCTTTCTTTCTTCACTCTAGGCATGCTCAGAATGACATTACTTTCTACGTGGAACAGTTATTTTTAGTGTCTTGCTTTTCATGTATTCTGTCTAGGGTCACCGAGGTGGAAGAACACAAGATGCTTGTGCGGAGTTCCCTTTCAGACCCCATTTGCACATATATGACCATCCTGGGAACACAGCTAGCAATTAACAGCTTTGACCAATTAATTTGTCTATACAGTTCTTTAATATTCACTATGGGCACAGTACAAATACAGAGATGTTAAGTAATTTAAATCAGGGATAAAGAGTTGTTTATGAGGTACCTTTTTGTTTAAGGTATAGACTTGAGAACATTGTTGCCATGTTGTAGTATCAGACCTTATCTCTTCCAGCTTATTTTTAAATTAACACGTTGACTGCCGACAACGAGATAACTCGTAATGGCGAGTCAGGGCCGGCGCTCGACCTGAAAATTCGGGGGCAAATATCCATCCCTTTATTGACAACAATTAGTCCTGGCTAATTCTAGATGGTTTTCCTTTATTTACATGTTTTCCAATTCAAGAATAATCAAGTGGCAATTGAAGACACTGCTTCTCTCCCCCATGCGATCTAACAGTGACAAAATAATGGGCTACATTTAGTACAGAAAAATAATTTATTTATAATAAGGTCTATGCACTGGCACTCGGCGACAGCATTTCAGAATTCTTCAGCGAATGAAGGTAATTTTGGTGAATAGTACGTGGTTTCGTCCGTTTACATTTTCCAATCGGACAGCTGTCTGTTTTTTACAGCATGTTGCGTGACCGTGCTGCAAAAACAGGTGTACATACTTGTCGCCGAAATTACCTTCAAGCTGCTTTCACACCGGATGCCAAACTAATTTTTCGCACGACAGATTACATTCAAAGTCAATGGAAAGACGCGAATGCACGCGAAACGCATTCATTCGCAAAAGAGTTCTGAAATGCCGCTCTTACTGGAAAAAAAATTACCATTGCTGAGTGCCAGTGCATAGACCTATTTATAATTAAATTATTTTTCTGTACTGAATGTAGCCCATTATTTTGTCGCTGTTAGATCGCAGGGGGGAGAGAAGCCGTGTCTTCAATTGCCACTTGATTATTCTTGAATTGGAAAATGTGTAAAACCATCTAGAATTAGCAAGGACTAATTGTTGTCAATAAAGGGATGAATATTTGCTCCCGAATTTTCAGGTCTAGCGCCGGCCCTGACCTGCCACAACGAGTTATCTCATGGTCGGCAGTCAACGTGTTAACTCCCTAAAGCCCAGCGTCCCCCTAGTGATAACGCCGGCGTTACAGGATTTTTAATGGCGTGCAGTGAGCCTCTGACCCTTAAACACATAATTGCTTTCAGGCTGTTCCTGTTTCAGTTCTGTAAATTAATTACCACGCAATTTATTTACTGAATAATCAAGACCAACATATAAACCTGGAATCATTATGAAATTATTAAGAAATGACATCACAGATGGGCTACATTGACAACATACTTAATTGCGATATTGCAGAGATGGAAAATATTGTAGTAATAATAATAATAATAACAATTAATTAATCCAATACTTTCCCTGAATTTATCTCCCATTCTAGCAGTTTTTTTCCTGCATTGCAAAGAAATTTAAGATTGCAATTCATCAAAATGTTCTCTACGTTCAAAAGAATTGGCTACGTTTGCAGGGAAGAGCAGTTGCACAGTCCTTGTCGTAGTGCTATAATAATTAATTTGTTAAATTACCAACGTTTCTTACGTAAAACATTTAAATGCATGCAATGCGTCAAACTTTCATGGTCGCAAAATCATTGATGAGGTCTTTATTGTCTTGCCTCTGGTTCAGTTGTAGGAAGGCCTCAATATGAGATTGTAAGAATGATAATTATCTAATTAATAAGAAAGGAACTACCATCTTCAGCAGCATTTACCTCATAACAATCTATTTTAAGGGTGAATTTTGAGAAATGTCAGTTATTGCCATCTGTGCAATCTCATATTATTTCCGTCCTCTTTCACGTAAAGATATATTTCTTAATCCGTGATGGCTACGCAGCTTATTGGCAACCTATTCGCTCCGTGAATTAATTCAATGAATTGTCTGATTCTAAATTGGAAACAGGTTGAGAGTTAACCTGCATAATTGTAATGTCACTGGTTGTATCATTTTTATTTTTACATCAGCAAACTTCACACATGGACCTGAGTCGGTAAAACTGCGTTTTTTAAAGGTTTTCTTGGGCGCAACAAGCCGAACGGACACTGACGCTGAAAAAAAAAAACCATTTTGTGAGCGACGGGAATTCAATACAGTACTGTTCGCGAAAAGACAGAAATCTAACTAGTTACAAGGCCGTGAGGATAACATGAGAAAGACGTTAGTAACTGGTTAGGGACTGGTCGTCATGGTCGGCTGAGCAACTCATGTATACATTTTATTGGTTAATGTAGTCCGGTGCAAGGCTCTGCATGAACGTTGTCTGCATGAGTCTAACCTTGTGTGAGTACACCATGCAGCTCAATAGCTACATGTATTGTAATCTTATGTAGCCCCATAGGGTCAGATACTGACCTTGGTAAACACTGGTCACCGGTGACAAAAACAGCCGAACGGAAAAAAAAGCCCAAATTATGAACCCCAGAGACGTGCAATTATGGCAAGAACAATCCTAAATATTGATATAAATGGATGTACAGCAAGCCTAAATTTACTATTTCACTTCGAGATGGCACTTTAACATTTGCATTTCTGACATAAACCAGCACTGTCAAAAGCACAATGTTATTAAATGTCCGACCGATACTCTTCCAATAGGCTACTTGGGGATTCCGTGTTATGACATTTTGTGTCAAGAAAATTGGTATGTATTTTGCATGTATTTTCACTCTTTTAGGATATATGAAGCAGAATCACTGACATGTAGTCACTTCGTCTTTCACTTCTTGAATCTTTTCGTCAGTTCACACATTCCGCTTGCTATTTCATATGCCAACCCAGTTTTCAAAGTCTTTAAAGCTTTGTTTGGTCTTCCAAGATGTCTCGACATAATGAACTTAGAGGTATGTTTAATTTTTCGCGAATGTTTTCTCAATTAATTTCTGCTTGAATTTGTATATATTTTGGTAGTCCTAATATAAATGGTAATATTATGCGGTAATATCGCCAATAGAGGAAGACAGGTTCCGTGAAAAATCTGTCACTCTAAGCAGACCCCCCCTTGGTGAAAACCAGCGCTCATTTGCGACCAAGATTTACGTTTTGCGACTCACATTCTCACATCGCGCGACCAACACTTCATGTACTGTGTGCCTATTCTGGGCAGCGATTCACTCCCTAATTATCATCCGCCGGTCGCGAATTTTTTTTCTGCAGGTCGGTTGGTACCATTACGTACATCAGCCAATCACAGATCGGCTGGTGCCATCAGCCAATCACAGCTCGGCTGTACTTATGCATGAATGAAGAATGGCAATGCATTCGACCTTGTCACTGTCAGCAGAGTTGTGCACGCGGCAAATTTGTAAAACCTTGTCTGACAAAACGACGTAAATGCTCCACACTACGCGGAATTACAAGTACACTAGCTGGTCTGCTACAGAAGTCCAGTTGTCTACGTATTAGGCCTTGGCTTCGGTGACTAATGCTGCAGAATGGAGAGCAAATTTCGTGATATCAGAAAGTGTTTTCATTACCGGTTTTTTATTTCGCTATTTAGATTTTGCGCATTTGTAAGGGTAATGGAAACGCTCTTGGAAAGTGAGAACAATGTCCGACGTTATTAGCCCAAAAACACAGTCTGCTTCGTGATCCAGTTTTGAGTCTTGTTGATTCCAGCTATGGATGCTTGCGTCCAGTGGCTAATGGTTTTATTTAGCGTTTCACTATCAATCCCTATCCTTCTATCCTGATGGATTAGATTGGATGCGCACTTCCACTCTGATCTGACGTTCCGCACGTACATGATTATTCATGCAGTATGTAAGAAATCGGTGACTGGTTGGTCCGAGTGCAAGATTATTTATTTTCATTGGAGTAAGATAAAGATGAGAAAAGCTGCGGTTCTTATAGATTTATAGTCCGATTTCTTTGGGTTCCGATAATTGGCCAGCTGTCAGATTTGTCGATTGCAGCAAATGTTCAAAACTGATTCAAAAACTAACTGGTGACACCTGTCCAATGTACTCCAGCGACGACCATAGGCTTATCAGCACAATGCCTCAAATATGAGTCTGTGTCACGAACAGTGTACGGTCACGAAGCAGACTGTTTTTTTTTTTGGGGGGGAGCCTCTGTGTGCGTTTCCATTACCCTTCGAAATGTGCAAAATCTAAATGGCGAAATAAAAAAAAAAAAAACTGGTAAATAATAATAATAATAATAATTATTATTATAAGCCGTCCTACTACATTGTTACCGGTGAAAGGATTTCTTGAAACTTTGTGCTAACGAACTTGGCATACTGCACCTACTTTTTACCAAATATTTAGGGTGGATCACTTTGGGAACTATATTAATTTTAATGTTAAACTTTCAATTTGCGATGAAAAAAAATTTAGCCAAATTATGCTTTTTGCGCCTTCAATTCCACCTGGGTCTCATATTTTCAAAGCAATTAAGCCATGTTTGGTGTCAAATTGTTCCTTGGGATGGCAGCAACAATAACAGTTATAAATTTTAGAACTAGCACTTGATAATTGGGAGTTATTCATTGATTTAACCCCATATGTTGGTTTTAGGGGGGTGCTCATCTAAATTTGGCCATAATTTTTCCTGTGAATGATTCAGTTTATGTACTGGGGAGGGTTTGATGAAAAGTTGTCCCTTGGAGAAATGGAGACTTGTACGCACATTTAGACTTGTGTGATAACTCCCCAAAATGATAACTGCATTTATACATTTTTCAAACATTCTTGTGAATAACAATATCTTCTTTTCAGTTCACAAAGTGCTTTCTGATAATGTTTCTTAAATAAATGCAGCAACAACTGATTAGTCTGTTCAGGTATCTTTATTTGGGCTTGTAAATATTCAGAAAAGTATCATGGTACTTTGCGTGACCACAGTTTTGGCCTGCGCGCCTAAATTTTGGCCTGCGCGCCCAACTTTTTCAGGTTGGGAGCGCATGCGCTCCTAGATCCAAAAGTTAGTCTGGAGGGTTGAAAACCCAGTTAGCCATTGCTAACCCGATAGGATATCGAAACAATACAATTAGCTAACTGGTTAATCTTCCGTCTTTTCGCAAACAGTACTGTAGCTTTGAAAGACATCGACGTTTTATGTCACCATTAATGTGGATAGGAAAAAGCTTGATTACTATTGCAATGAACAATAATGTAAGCTGAGGGGAAGTTATAATTCCCGCAACTGAACGAATTAACGCTTAGTTGCTAACTAGGAACCATAAATGGAAAAATGTTTTGAGAAGTATTGCGCTTTAAGGCGAGGAGAGCGGCAGGCAATAGTCCCTCCAATAGCAAGTCCTGAGTGGAAGATGTTTAATTGCCAGCGACAATTTAGTTTTCCTAAATTTTGATTTGGGATTGAACTCTAAGATTCAAAATCTCCATTGGGAGTCAAGAGCTTTCACTCCTGGTCCTGTCCTGAACTATACAAGTTGCTAATGCCAAAATGTTGGGAAATAAAGCTACTCTTGTATGCACAGTATTTTCTTTCATGTGTATGTCTTGACAGATTGCTTGGAAGAACTGCTCCAGTGAACTTTTAAAGAACTCTCTGGAAGTCACATTTTTCTCTGGTTAACCAGCATGCATTATATTCCCCAATTTGGACAGCTATGAGCAGAGGTAGAGACTCCAGGGCTCAGAAAGTAGAAGTCTTGCCATGCGTCTTCTGGATGTGAAATATTGCTGGATAAGACATTTGAACCTGGATTTTCTACCTCTAGCCATGAGCATGGGCTGTCCTTAGCAGCAAGACCCACCCTTGTCGCTTTCTTTCATCTGACTCAACGACCAGAGAGAGATCTGCAGATAAAGCCGCTGTGTGTAAGCCTTCTCTGGAGGCTGACTGTTGTAACTAGTCATTGTGGGCCTATGTTAAGTTTGGTTGCTGTCATTAGTTTATAGGAACCTGTGTTTGGAGTTTGGCTGCTGTAACTGGTTTGTGGGGATCTGAGCTGTATATATTGTTGGATGAGTAGGGTTTGTTGGGACCTGCGTTTTAGATGTGCTCTGCTCCTGTTTTTCAGAGTGAAAGAATTGAAAAGGGCCAGGGAACATGAAAACGCCCAGAAGACCCTCCTTACAATGTGACATCATTCTCCAGACTCTTTCTTTATTTTTTACATTTTAGAAAAGGGAAAAAAGGAGCCCCCTTCCAAAAGCATTCAGCAAAAACTATGATTACAATTAGTGTCCCCCCTCTTCCACTACTGGTTCTCCTCCTGCTGCGACAACAGAATTTTATTTTTATCCTCTCTTCTCATTCACGTTTCTTCACGGGTGAACCTGGAAAGAACAGCAGAATTAAAACTACTGGGAGAGTGAGAACCATTGTGGGAGGAAGGCTTCACAGAATTTTTGTTTTTGCACTTTTTCATGGATTTAAATTTTCCATTTAAAAGAAACATTCAAAAAAAAATGAAGGAAAAAGAAAGATGGACTTGGGATGAGGTATCAGGCCTCAGCTGGATCAAGGAACATGATGTCATGGGTCAAAGGTCAAGCATGGAATCATGTTAGGATGCACTTCCTGTTTTGAGAAAAACAAAATAAAAGTGACATCTATGCTCAGAATTAGGTGAAGAAAAAAAACATAAACCAAAAAAAAAAAAACATTACATGACTCGCTTGTCCCATCTGCATGCATATTCTCCAGTGCAGCCTGGCAAATGCAGCATCATCGCATATTTCTCTGTGAGGCTTCCCTCTACCATGTTGCTGAGTCAAAAGAGGTGGGGCTACCAATGAATGTAGGGCATGTGTGTGGGAAATATGGGTTGGGTTTTAAAAAAAAATTACTTTTATTTTGATATATTTTCATGCAGGGATGATATCAGGAGAGGGATGAAACGGGTCACTGATATTATCATTTTGGGATGTTAACAAGAAATATAACTTTTATTTTGTTACATTAATTTTTAATTTTTTACCCTGAATTTATTTAACAAGTTAATTTATCTTCATGTCGCTTTGAGATCGCTAGCCTGCTTCCTACGAGGAGTCTTGTGGTTTTGAATTTTATCAAGAAAAAAATGCATGACTGAGCAAACGTGTCTCTTGCGTGCTTAAAAATTAGATGTGAACTATGAAATCTTGATTTGTTCTCATGTTAATGTATCACCCCCTGCCTCTCCCGAGTCGCACCTTCTGAACGATTCATTTTTACTAACAAAGAAACATATTATTTGCCTTATTTTCATATTTCATTTTTTATCTGTTAAAAAAGTTCGTTGTTCTGTTTATATATCAATGAGGGTTATTTTTCTGTTTGCATCAACTTTAAAAATGATGAAATGCTTTTGAATGGAAAGTCACAAACATTGCCTTGACTTCTCTGAGATTTGGGTTAGGGTCCCTGAGCTTGCCCATTTGTGGAAGCAGACAAATCCATATTTTTATCTATTTATTGGTGCGTGTATATAAAGAAGGCTGAAGGTATTACGGGAAAACGTTCATCCGAAGGTGATTGTATTTAACAATATGTATTATTTTATTCATTGAAGGAGGGATTAACATGGTGCCAGACAAACCAGATTATTTGTATAGTTTTGTTTGAATGCCCAAGAGGTATGGCTGTATTGTTTGTATATAGTGTAAATACTGAGGATTTAAAAAATGAGCTATGTGCATGATGTTTTATGACATGAGCAACGGTACGATACAAAAATATTAGTGGCAATGATCTGTAAAATCATTCAAATATTTCACTATAAGGGTATTTTATTTTGAATGTTCTTTAAAAGAACATCTTGCTAAAGCATGATCTTACTGCAAAAATGAAAAGTAAAAACATACTGTATTTAGAGTTAGAAAATGCAGTGATATCTTGAGACAAAAAATGTCATGTTTAAGTTTTTCTTTGGTTAGTTTTCATTCTGGGCTAAACAAGAATTCAATTTTTTTGCCAATGGTGCCAAGTAATGTGAATGCTATACTTCTTAAAGAATTGGTTAGTAATCTTTACAGAGCTGCAAATTATGAAACAACCAAGTAGCTCTACTAGCAATTTCCACACCACAAGCAATTAAAGAACTCTGTACAAAGAAATAGCTCAGTATAATTCAAGATAAGTTTTTGAAAAAAAAAAAAAAATTTCTTGTCACTGCTGACTGATGAACAATTTTGCTGTTGCACAACACACAAATATGAGATAGTTAGATAGATCTAGTTTAAAACCAACAATCTGAAATAATAGTGTGTCAATGGAGTAACACACGCGTACGCACACCAAAAGGGTATGATAACACACCCAGTATGGTAGTATTAGTGGAAACTGGGTGTTGTTTGGTTCTATTATTTTGGTTTCTAAAATGGCAGCTTTGTTAGCGAAAGCTCATAAACATTCTTGTTTGCAAAAAGAAGCTAAGGGGTATGCCAGTTCACAAAGACCGAGCTGAACAAAAGTATTATCTCTATGGCAAAGTGGTGCTGATTAAATAATTTGCTCTGGTTTAAATCTCGCTGTTGACGTGGGCCACAATTTTAATTCTCGAGGTAGATTATGTAGTGATACAGATATCGCCGCTGGTTTGGAAGTTTTCGACACTTAGCAAAACTGCCACCCCTTCCAGTGATAAGCTAACTTATTTTCAAAAACAAACAAAACAAAAGAGAAAAAACCAAAGGAAATTAGCTAACCGGTTTCAAGCCGTTCTGAATTTGTCAATTGGTTATGTGTATCGAATTTCACTTTAGCCACGACTATAAATTCTTCAGGTGCTAAAGGTGTGGCATCGTCTGAGAACAGTGTGTATGTTTGTTTGCGTGCGCGAGTGTGTCTGTTACAGAGGTGGCATGATGTGTTTTGGACAAGTGGACATGTTCCTGGATTAACATCCCAGTTGCGATCTTGGACCAACATTGCGATCAGCTAATCACAGCCCTCTAACATCATCAGTGTGCTGCTCCTGTGCTCCATTCGACATTCCTTTGTGCTTCTTCAGAGGTAAGGTAAGTTTTCTAAAGTGAAGTTCAAACAACTGAACAAAATCCTGTGTGTAACTTCACAAAATCTTTGTCTGCATGTTTTTAAGTCATTAATAGTTCATGTTTCTATGTAGTACCTACCTAGACTATAAAGCACATTGATGATATCTGAGGGCTGTGATTGGTTGGCCTCAGTGGTGTTTAGAATCGCAATGTGAGATGTTTTCGGAGGAAAATGTCCCATGCTGCTAAATCACGTAGTGCTGTGAAGGTGAGGGGTGTTCAAACATGTTTCTGAGGCAGAGGGAAAGTGCAAAAATCTAGCAGCGGTAGTTCATCTTGAGTATGAAGTCAAGAAGAAGAAAGTGAGTGTATGAATCCAAGTTTTACAGACTGGTTTCATTTATACGAGGTAAAATGGTGTTTTACGATCATTTCCCCCATTTCTTTTGGTTTTATTGTTTATTTATATGTGCTATTGCCCTGTACTCTGGCAGTGTACAGGATTTCACCTTTCTTTCTTTGCTATCTATTACACGTAGTTGATATGCTAACTTTTGACTCCGATTGATAATGTAGAAAGTGCCTAGCCGTACCCAAACAGTGGCAAGCCAATTTCAGGAAGCACTGATGTGCTGAAAGGAAAACGCATGAGATGGTATAACTGTTTTTTAAAAAGTGGTTGGATTAAGAGGGCAAATCATTACTCGGACTGAAACTGTAACTTTTAAACTTTTTCGTTTGTTGGTTTCCATGCATTCCACTGTGCTTGCATAGTTGGTTGTAATTGCATTTATTTGTTTGTTTGTTTGTTGTTTATTTATATATTTATCTTCCCATACATGTAAATCAAACTCAAAAGACTCCAGAATGGCACTGGTTCATGAACATTCTGGAATCTCAATTTTGGATTGGATTTGCTTGCCGGAACCATGGGGATCACACAGGATCCGCAAAATGATCCCAGTGAATATTGCCTTGCATTCAACAATCCGGTAGTGGCCTAGGATGTCAGATATTGCACTGCTGTGGGAACCTGAGGTGGTGTTATTATGCTTGCATGGGTAATGTATAGCTAACTGGGTGACGGAAATGCACCCAAAGCATGCTTATTTTTCTAGTATCGGTAGTCAGGTAGACTTGTTATGAATTGCTCTCCAGTAAAACAGAGAAAGTTGGTTTAAAGTGAGGTGGTTTAGAAACTTTGGAAAGGAGAGGGCTGATGGACGTTTTTCGATATGCAAAGCAAGACCTGATCAAAGATAACATATTAATCTGTTGTATGTATATTACAACATATTATTGTAAGTTGCTGGGGGCAGCATGACTTTTTAAGGCAGACAAATTCCTAATTAGTTATTACTTAGTTATGTTTTTTTTATTATTATTTTACTATATACTCAAAATAGGCCTGATCACTTTCTTTAACTTTCCTGACAGATACCTTCAGCAATGTACCAAGCACTTGAGCAAGCTCCCACACACACCCACACACCTGCACGCTCAAACACCCATAGGCACTCCTCTCTCACCTACACCTGCACTGTCACATTCATGCACACTTCTCCACTGAACAAAAGCAGTATTTACAGATGTCAGAATTAAACCGCAGCATAAGCAGGTAGAATGCAGCTTCTTCTGATTCTGCTACCTTTGGAAAGGACATCCTCCCTTTTGTATCTTCAACTCAGGGTGCCAAAATCATGGAGCTGGATGCTAATCAGGACCCCTGGAGATGGGGTAGATGGTGGTTTGCGGGTAGGAAACCTCAGTCCTGCAGAGGTGTGTTGAAAGAAGGGCTTGTATAGGCCCCCGTCCAGCAGAAAAAATGACAAATGGTGTGTGTCCTAAATATATATTTATTGTTATTTCCATTAATATCTTAAGACTGAACTGGTCAGTTTCACCACAAAATGCCCTGATGTCTACAGGGAATCTGCACACTGGAAGGCAGTTTAAACTGCAAGTGGTGATATAAAGTTTTGGTAGAAAAGTATTTATTCTCTTGTCCCTCTCCCTCTCCCTCTCCTGAATGTGGAAAATAGCAGACAGTAAGAATTTCATCGTCAGATTTCAGTCATTCCATTTGTCCTCTGTGATAGCCGTGCAGCTCTAATCTCTTACACAGCGCATACCCAGATGCATCTACAAGGCAAGGCTTCATTCACCTCATCTATTTATGATTTTAAAAAGAGGAAATAAGTGGTATCTGTCATTAGAAACTTATAAAATGGCTTCCAATGGCTGTGATTAGCAAAGAGTTTTTTAAACCTGTTTAAATAAACAACAGCCAGGCCATTTTCATTATTATCATTATTATTATTATTGTTATTATTATGTAACTCCAGTGCAAAATGCCGCAGGTTCCCTCGACTGAGACATGGCTCTTGTGTGTTTCTGCTGGGCGGGTACTTCAGTGTGGTTGCTGATATTTCTTCTGTGAGATCACCTTTACTTTTCTCCTGTTCTTTCGCGCACCCGCAACACAGAGGTAGGAAATTCAGGAAAACGGGGCAGAAATTCAGCTGTAACAACTTTCCACTTGTGAATACAGAGCAATAATATTTTTTTCCTTTAATTTTACTTGAGTGCTGATCTAACCGAGACAAAAGTGAACAATTGGACACATAAAGATGACTTACTCTTATGCAATTTCCAGTATTGCAAGAAAGGCAGACAGGTATTAAACAGGTGTAGACAGTGATAAGACACCCTTTACCTGCACGTTTTCATCACTTCTGAAAAAAGAAAAGAACAAAAAAAAAGTGGCCCCGTGTCTAGGTGGGGCCCCCAAACACTTTGCATGAAAATAAAACTAGTGATAGATCTCCTTTTCTCTCTGTTCCACCCATCCTTCCGCCTCCCCCACTGTATGGCCCCTTTTGTTCAATCCTAATTTTTGAGCACTTTTTTCTCTCTTTCCTGTGCCCCTACTCCTCCTTTTCCTTTGTAGGTTTTATTTTTTGTAATTGTGCATGTATAATGTCACTGACTCGATGGATGTTTAAAAAAATTAAAGAAAATCAGCTGCTGAAGCCATGCAAAACGTTTTGAATTGCCCTTCAAATATGGAAGATGTTTTCTGAATGCTTTATATTCTTTCTGCTGTACAATAATAAAAAAGAAAAAAAAATCAAGAAAATTTTAAGTTACTCTCTAGTTTTATTCCATCACTATTACCACAGGCCCCGTGGTCATTGGTAATAGATTTAGGATTGTTTTTTTTTTCCTCAGGCCAACTACTTTTATTTTGTCTTCCTTCGTCAAGTTAAAATATGTGACTGAAATGCAACTGAGCTTTATGATGATAATAATCTTTATTGCATATAAATATATGGTGCACACTATATATTATATACAAAATTGCTTTATACTTGCAGTCCTTTACATTAGCATTGAGCAACAAACACAATTATTTATTCAGCAAACTGTTCCATCTCTGCACTGTGTCAGATACAAAAAGCCCCTTCAACAGGAACACACAAAATAAGGGAATTCCAAATTCAAAACAGCCTACAGTCGGCAGTTACAGTATGGGACAGAAACCACAGAATTATCAGTTCGGATGGTACTCAAAAGCTGTTCTCACACACAAAATGGACTTAAAACGATTAATCCCAATTCGTTTCGGCTAATTCAGGGAATAAGCCCATATTAAAATGTTGAAATAATACTTGTTTAATCTTTCCCCTTCTGTAATACAGTGTCACTGCGTGATGAGCTTGTTTCTGTGATGTGGAAGCAATGCGCGTCATACCATAGCTACAACCGCAAGGTTTCCCTGAATGTGTGCACTGCGACTTTAATCCTTCTTTCCGAGGTTGGAAAACTGGGAAAGACTGTGGAGTCTTGTTGCACTGGTATCGTCCTCAGATAGTTTGCCTGCTGTTCTTGGAGGGTTACAATTCCAGTGAACCCGAAACATGTAAGTATTCAACCTGATTTTGGTATACTGACCGCGCAGACTCTTGTCCCAAACAGGTTGATTGCACAGCTGTAGCAAGTTAAGCCGCTTTCACACCAGACGCGAAACGATTTTTTCGCAAGACAGATTACATTCAAAGTCAATGCAAAGACACGACTACGCGTGAAACGCGTGTATTCGCGTCTTTGCATTGACTTTGAATGTAATCTGTCGTGCGAAAAAAAATTTTTGGCGTCCGGTGTGAAAGCAGCATTAGTCCAGACTTACTGATGTTGGTGGATAGCGCAACACTGAAAGTATAGGAGTGGCTCCGTAGCGTTATCCTGGAGAACTTTGCAACTACGGGGAGTTTCCCTGTTGCTAAGCTTCTGTAATTTCTTTTAAGTTTCACTGTGTCTTCGCAACAAAAAAAAAGAAAGAAAGCAACGGTATCACATTTTTGGAGCATCGTTAAGAAGTTGAACGTCAGATGTTTGGGGAAGAAAGTCAAACTTTAAAGGCTAACGCTAGCTGGTTAGCTAAAGCTAACGTCAGTGCGGATTTCCTCCGTCTATGTCGCCAGCTGTTTCACAAAACGTTATTTTTCAGACATTCATGCTGCTCAGGAGCACAGTTCTGACCTAACTCTGTCCGGTGCTGTTCTCACTTCAGATAATAACAACTAAAACACTGCTTACAAGTGCAAAAAATTGTAAAGTAACCCATGTTTATTTAAGGAGTTGGCTGACTATGTTAGCCAGCAAATTTCTATGAATCTAACTTCAGTTAGCAACAAGTGAAAAACATGACAGTGGTAACCTGCAACCAAAATGCATCTTGACGTAGCTTAACTAGTAAAGGTCAGACACTCGACCTGGCTTAGGTTCGCTGAACATTTATTTGAAATTGTTGCCCATTGTCTGCCATAAGTGAAATAAGTCAATATCGCGTAGTTTTTTTTCTAAACTCCAAGTGTAACTTGCCGGATAGGGAAATTTGCATTCCAGTGCTCCCTTCCCTCCCCCCCTAGCCGAAAGACAACGGCAACATTAATGCTAGCGTGATATATATAGTTTTTTTTTTTGCTTAAAAATTCCCGCCTCAATCTGGTGGCTCGGCTTTTTAAAAATAATCTTTGCCTATTTCCTCGGCCGCAAGACAAAAACAAGACATTCGTGATATAGATGGATTATGGAAGCGGTGACGAAGCAGATGTGGGCCTTGTTGATTAGAAATTATAGGCACTGACTGTATTTCACTTCTCTAGTCAATTTGCTTCAGTCTGAAACGCATGGATCATGAGTCATTTAATGGAGCGCTCATGGCGTTTTGGACAGACTTTTTTTTTTTTTTTCCTTGATTTGGCTTATTCCGCGATTTTAGCCTTTTATGAGACAATTCACCATGTTGCCACTTATATTAAAGGTACTTTATGCATTTTAGGTTTACCATGTATAAATTACAACACCTTGTGATACTTAGCCACCACAATTACTGGGCACTATAAGTGTTCAGTGTATGAAAATCACGTTTCGTACTTTGTCAAGTATGCTCGACAGCAACTACCTGAAGTCTATGATACACAGTCATCGCCAGGTCCTGAGTGTCTCTGTGCTGGTGATGCTGTACCAGGTCTGTGGTGCTGCCTTTTGTTTTTATATCCTGCTAACTAGCTAGCGCTCTCCCCCCTGTGGCTGACTCTCTGTTTCGTCAGTGAAGTCACTTGCAGACAAGCCAGTGAAACATCCACATCTGCCTCAAGAGTGTTTCTGATACACTCAGCTAGTTTTCCATGGTTTACCAGGTCATTATCACTTAGTGAGCTCACCGGTGCTCTGTATGTCCAGAGAAGGTTGACTTTTAAGGCCCCCTCCCACCACACACACACACTCACTCACACAGACTTTAGCCAATAGAGCCCCCATTTCTATCCCACTTAAGTGTTTGAAACTCCTGCTGTTTTCTACATCACAAACTGACCTGCTCTACATAGTTTGTGCTTTCCAGCTCTGTCTGTGTGCTCTGCTCCCTCCCACAGCCTTGATCAACCTGCCCACATTTCAAGTTACTTTTTTCAAGTTTAGCCCTGTTCATCAACCAATCAGAAGTGGGCTCTTTATAACAGATCACACCACTTATTCCTTAGGGAGGGGTGACTGACAAGCAGCAAATGGCTTAGAAATGATGTACAATTATGCAGTTTTTTTGCTAAGAAGTTTAGGAACCTTCCATCTGGACATTCAAGACTCTAAAGGAGCATTCACATCAAATCAGGCGTTGTGAAAAACACCAGTCCTGCCCTTTGAATAGGGGTGGTCCGTTTAGGCTGTGGGGTTGAAACGACGGGGGATGCTGAAAAAAAATTTTGAAAAAATGCAATGGCACTGTGATAAAAAGGTTGAGACAGAATCAACTTTTGGAGAAACACAACTGGACATCATGCTGCGGTGGCCAATCACGTAAGCAGGAGATCAGACCAGAAGACTCCCACGGGAAAAGGAACCTTATGCACCATATTGCATTGTAGCATTCCGCTGTTTACCAAGCAACTGTGAAGATGGAGGGGGGACTGATCGCTGCTGCGATGACCTTTCCGGAGCTGCACAACCCTGCCATGAGGGAGAACATATAGGTTAATTGCCGCGCTGTCACTTGAATCACTCCTCATATAAGGATTAGTATTTATACATATGCCACAGTCAGCATGGGTGTAGTGACACTTCCACTGTGCCGCACAACAATCGGGGAATCACAGTGACACCCAATTTATATTGAATGCAGGCTAATAATGTGGGTGCGGTGGTGGGGGGGCTTGACAACATAATATGGGTAGTTAGTAATGCTTTAAATGTTAAATTATAGAAAACCTAAAATTTGGCCCTTGTATCCATTTTCTTCGTGTTTTTATCATGAGTTGGTTTCTTTTCCTAGGATGGGAACAGCTCTCATCCTAATTTTGATTTGATCTATCAACAAAGCCCTGAGTCCATGCTGAAAACTCTTTGATGCCTGACGGAAGACATCTATAGGGATGATGCTAACAAAGAAAGCTTGAAGGTCCATAGCCATAGTTATTGATTCGTCGTGTGAGACAGAAGATAACATTAATAGGCCTGCAAATCAGTTTCGCCCTGTGTGTGTGTTAACAAGCTATTTGAATCATACATCAAAATTCCATTACATCGCATTGCAGGCCATTGTCTCTTAGACAAGAAATGAAGTCTGTCCATTACCTGTCAAATGTATTGTGCATTTTCAGTAGACATTAACATATGTTTCTGACTAGGAAGGCCATTCATGGGTAGATTTTTAAAAGGATGTCCAGGCTGTAATAGAAAAAGGATCAAGTGTTTAGGTGCTTGACTAATTGAATATAAGGTGTTCCTAGCAGAATTTAATGGAAAGTAATGAAATGATGGGGGATCATTTCCTTAGCCACATGACATAATTGCCTATCTCATTTTTAAAGGTTTTTTATTTAATTATTTATTGTGATTATTTAAGGCAATTGTTTTTTTAAGGTTATGAGAAAAAAGAAATACACATTTTTTCCCCGACACGAAAGAACAGGCGGCCGATATCTCAATTGGGCAAAAACCATGACTTGCGCAATTATGCTATGAGGCTAACGATTTGTTAGGTTTGTAAATGCTGCCATCTGCTGGCTACATAAAGTACTTAAAGACATTCTTTCCAGAAAATTATGGCAATTATGAGCATAGAGGTGGAAAGTCGAGGAATCAAGAACTGGAACTCCTGCCATATTATTTCACCCCTTAACCCAGCCAGCCAATTTCACTCGTTACTTCACGTTCTTCGCTAAAAAGCATTTCCGAATCTGGCTGGATAAAATACTGGGAAGGATTTTAATTGTCTAATCTTGGGTTTATTTCCTCTGCATTGGGCCATGTAATACCAGGTCATGGATTCTCCTTCTTAATACCTTTTTGATTTTTCTTTTTTTGCTTCCTGACTGAAATGATGTATACAATTTTGAATTTGAGATTAGAAACACTAAAAAGTAACCATACTTATAATGTTATTTTGTCTGTAAGTGTGAGTCAAGGAAATAAACTGCTCGTACAATGTTAAGTATGAAAGATGTGACCTCAAAAAATGGTCCCTGGTCAACACAGTCCATATTTAGAGCCAAATGCAGGAATGAACAAATAATTGTCCCTAACTTGGCTGTGTCCCCTGTCGCATGTACATGTTGGTGCTAAATATGAGCAAAATTGGTCAACTTTTGCGAAACCAAGGTTTACAAAGGCAAAATCTCTGTAATTACGTTGTGACTTTGAAAATGACTTCAAGATCACCAAAATTTACTGGTGTTACGGGAGGCCCCCCCCCCAAGTACATGTTGGTGGTAAATATATGCAAATCAGTCCTCTGGTTCTTGAGATATTGTGCCAACACCAACAAGATGGACATATGGATAGACGGAACTGAATACTATGTCCCCCACTCCGCGACGGTGAGGGACAATTAGAAACACTGGCATAAATACTGGCAGAGTGGAGCTCATCACAAATTGTTTATGCAGGAGCTCTTTCCAGATATACAAACCCATTTCCAGAAAAGTTGGGCCACGGCGTAAAGTGTAAAGAAAAATTGAGTGTAATGATTTGCACATCATTTAAACCCTATATTTAATTGAAAATGGTTCAAAGACAACATATCATATGTTGAAATTGAGAAAGTTATTGTCTTTAGAAAAATATTTGCTCATTTTGAATTTGATTCTGGCAACATGTTTCAGAAAAGTTGGGACAGGGCAATAAAAGATTGGAGGTGTTTTTTAGTGCTAAAAAATGCACCTGGTGGAACATCTCACTGCTAATCAGAGATTACTTGGCAATGGGTCAGTGACATGAATGGGTATGAATAGAGCATCTCAGAGAGGGTGAGTCTTTCTGAAGATGGTGAGGGCTTCACCGTTCTGTGACAGACTGCATGGAAAAATTGTTCAACGATTTAAGAAGGAAATTGCAAAGAAACTGGGGATTTAATCAACTTTGGTATGTAATATCATAGAATTATTCAAAGAATCTGGAGAAATCTGTGTGTAAGGGACAAGGCCAGAAACCAATACTGAATTGCCATGATCTTCAGGCCCTCAGGTGGCACTGCATTTAAAACAAACTGGATTCTGTAGTGGAAATCAATGCGTGGGCTCAGGAACACTTCTGAAAACCACTCTCAGTGAGCAAAATTTGTTACTGCATCCACAAATGCAAGTTAAAACTTTACTATGTAAAGAAAAAACCATAAATAAACAAGATCCAGAAATGCTGCCGCCTTCCCTGGGCCTACGTAAGCTCATTTATGACGACCTGAGAGGAAGTGGAAAACTATCCTGTGGTTTGACCTATCAAAATCTTACATATTTTTGGAAATCAAGGATGCCACATCATCAAGGCAAAGAAGGAGAGTGAACATCCAGCTTCTTGTCTGTTCACAGTTCAAAAGCCAGCATCCATGGTCGTATGGGGGTGTATTAGTGTACGTGGCATGGGTAACTTATCTGCAAAGACAACATTAATGCTGTACAGTATATAGAGGTTTGGAGCGAAATATTTAGCCATCCAGACATCTTTTTCTGGTAAGGCTCTGCTTATTTCAGCAAGAGAATGCTTAACCACATTGTGCACTTGTCACAAAATTATGGATTTGTAGTAAAAGAGTCCGGGTGCTAAACTGGACTGCCTTGTAGTCCAGACAGGTCACCCATTGAAAAATTTGGTGCATAAATCTGACAACGGAGTCTTTAAAATTGTTGAGAAGCTGAAATTTAAAATCAACCAAAAATGAGAAAACATTTTGCTTTCAAAACTACAGTGATTGGTCTCCTCAGTTCCAAAACACTTACAGGGTGTTGTTAAAAGACAAGATTATTTCCCATAGAGGTAAACATGGACCCGTCCCAACTTTTTTGAAACGTGTTGCTGGCATCAAATTCAAAATGAGGAAATATTTTTGAAAAACAATATATAATCTCAGTTTCAACATTTGATATGTTGTCTTTGTACTGTTTTCAATTTATTATGGAGTTCAAATGATTTGCCAATCATTGCAGTCTGTTTTTATTCACATTTTACACAACATCCCAATTTTTCTTAGTGCGAGGTTTTAGTTGGATTACTGCAATTAAATTCTGTGCAGTTTAATACTGTGATTATTGCATTCTATCCTGTGAAGTAAATATAGTCTTATTTGTATAGCACCTTTCATGTATAAAATTCAGCTCTGTGTGCCTCATGGAGCACGAAGGAAGTTGGAAGCATAAAAAACTAATGGAAGTAAAAGTGATGAGTGATGAGTTAAGACATGCTAAATTATAGCATAAACTATCAAATGTTGCCGGCCAAAACAAACCTCGCCCAGTAGCACTTATTTTAGTGCTTTAACTTCAGATTCGATGGCCTTCTGAAAATCTGCAGCCTTGAGTTTGACCTAAGGTCATTCGGTGTCAAAGGTCATGGTACCAAATGAAAGCCCATATGTGACTCCCTATATGTTGATACTTGTAAATATATCTATCTGCAACCGTTTTTGAGTTATAAACCTCTGAAAATTTGTGATCTCCAGTTTGACCTTTCAAGGTTACTCAAGGTCAAAGGTTATATTGCCACATTAAAGCCTATATGGTGATAATAATAAACATCTCTCTTACTATTTTGAGTTATAATCAAATAAGCAAATTTAAGCAATGACTTTGACCCCCATGACATTTAATCCCCAATCGTTAAGAAAATTATGAGAGATACTCTATCATGTTGCACATGTGTACTTCATATTGTATTTTATGGTTTGTGTTTCCATTTTATATTTTATCTTTGTTACACTGTGTAAGGCACTATTATTGTCATACGCTCTGTCTCGTGTCTATGTGTATTGAATTCTGTATTTTATGGTCTGACTTTTCTATTTGCATTTTATCTCTGTAATTTTGTGTATGGGTCATTCCATATCAAGTGGACCAAATTTCCAGATGGTCTGAACCTGACCCACTCAAAAAACTCTGGCAAAAATATATGTTGTAGTACATGACTTAAAATTCATGCATGCCAAAATCTAGACCTCTAGGTCAATTAACCCCTGAGATATAGCTCTCGCAGTCTACAGCAACCTTACAAGTTCCCACATTCATTGAATTTTCAACAGTTTTCAGTGGTTGATTTTGAATCTTTCCTAAAAAGGTAATACTCTCCTGAATGGTGATTCTAGCTGAACATTTTACGTAGATTTATTACATAAAGTTATTACATAACGTTCAGCTTTTTAGGCAACCCCATAAAAAGTGCATTACAATAATCAAGAAGACTAAAAACAAAACCATGTGTCAAACTTTGATGTTCAGCATGTTTCGTAATTTTTTTAGCACCATTGCCCTACTAGCCACGTCATTGTCCTCAGAGACCAGTTCCCAAATACTTCTCCTTAGGAAGTTATCAGCCCCTAAAAATTGCATTTCATGCCACCACGTGTCTTTCATTGCAACGTTCTGCAAATATTTCAGTGGCTCTACTGGGGAAAAAAAAATAGGCGGGCTAACGCCGGTGGGACCCCTCAGCACCGTGCATAGTTGTCCTCGCCAGAAACCGCGATGATTGGTTATGGCGTTTTTTCAGTTATCACACGGAAGGGAAATTCAAGATGGCGGCTGTGGCAGCCATATTTGATTTTGGATTGCGACAGAAATCGATAGGCTTGTGTAGTAACTGTACCCCGGTGTCCTCACCAAAAATCGTGATGATCAGTGATGGTCTTTTTCAGTTATCGCACGGAATGGAAATTAAAGATGGTGGCTGTAGCAGCCATATTTGATTTCGGATCGCGACTGAAATGGATAGGCTTGTGTAGTAACTGTACCCCGATGTCCTCACCAAAAATCTTGATGATCGGTGATGGCGTTTTTCAGTTATCGCACGGAATGTAAATTCAAGATGGTGGCTGTGGCAGCCATGTTTGATTTGGGATCGCGACCGAAATCGATAGGCTTGTGTAGTAACTGTACCCCGATGTCCTCACCAAAGATCGTGATGATCGGTGATGGTGTTTTTCAGTTATCTCACAAAATCGAATGTGGACGGATGGACAGACGGACGCCGTGCGTGATGACAATATCCCACAGCCTATGTCAGGGCAGAGGGGTAAAAAGGAATAAATACAGTTTAAGTTCACTGGAATTGTATATTATCAGGAAAGTGAAAATATAATCTGAGAGGTGCTGTGGTGCTGCCTGTTGGAGTTTCATTCTGCGCAATGAGGAATGGGCTGGTATATATGAAGTCGGATCAATGACATTGTGCGGACAAAGCTGGCCGAAAGTTTTGCGCGTTGTTTTTGCTGAGTTGTAGAGGAAATGGGTAGCCCTGACAAAGCCCCAATGATTGAGACTGTGAGTTTGATTGGCAGGTCATCAGTTCCGGATGGATCCAGTCGGAGACTGCAGCAGACGCAGGGCCAGGTGGATGAGGTAAGGACTCGAAGTTCAACCTTGGCCCTGTGACGCTTCTATTTTATAAAGGTTTCTTCATTTCCCTCTTTCCATTTTATCAGGATCCCAACTGATTATTCAGTATCTCATGCCCTTCTCAATGGTTTACGGTGGTTTCGCTACTTTGGCTTTTCGTTACTGCGCTTGCGCTACTGCACCCTGTACTTTTCGCTCCTATGTCCAAGTCTGTTCGCTATTATAGATAAATGCAAGTTAAGAACATAAATATGTAAGAATCAGAAGTAAAACTTCATAAAAACCATTCGCATTACAGCTGAGAATATTTTTTTGGGTTCTGACTCAATACGGACAATCAAACATAGATTGTGTGCCGGAGTCCGTTCGCTTATCCAACTTTCGGCTTCACCTGTGCTCATAACGAATCCCGGTAAAAGAGTTTAATTAGGAGCTCTACCTTTGCTTTATTACTTTATTACTTTTAAGTTTTCAAAGAAATGTGAATAAAACATGAAGAGCGGGCAACAGGACTGCCTCTAGAAAATGAAATATACAGCGATCTTTGATCTGGTCTTTGGTTGTGGTAGCGAAAGGACTTGGACATAGTAGCTAAAGTACAGTCGCGGAAACCAAAGTAGCAAAACAACTGGTTACCTTCTAAGTATTTCTCATTTGTCAGTCATCGGCTCTCCAGAAATCTGTTGCTATGAGGGGTGGAAGTAACAAAAATTAATTGATAAAAATGGAGGTGATGAAAACGCATGTGAATTAAAAATGGAGGTGATGAAAATGCATGTGAATTGAAAAATAGTCATAAATTATCAAGTGAATTGAAAAATAGAGTGATGTATTGTCAATTGATTTGATAAACGTCATTCTACTATTCATCATTTACCACACCTAACTGACATTTATCGTTTACAGCAAGCGATTTTTGTTACCTCCGCCCAAATGACGAATCAAAAACCACGCCCAGCTGATGTTTTTGGCTCTCAACTTGCAGGCCTTAATGCGCGTCAATTTGCGTCATGATTACACCGACAAAATAAGGCTACACTTTGCGTACAGTCTTACTCGCTAGCGAGGTAGTTGGCTACCTAGCTAGCAATAGTATAGCTAGCACACCAATGTATTTAGCTACATAGCCAACTGGCTAGCAAGCTAAAAAGGCTGCAGTTCGCTTTCAATGCATACACTGTCATACTCCTTAGCGAGCTAGTTGGCTTCCAAGCTAGCAAGCCAAAGTGATATCGAACTGTGTGTCATAGCTAGCACACCAATGTATTTAGCTACATGGCCAACTGGCTAGCGAGCTAAAAAGGCTACAGTTCGCTTACAATGGAATATGGAATTTGGCTACCTAGCTAGCAAGATAAAGAGACATCGATATCTATAATGTCATAGCTAGCATGCCAATATATTTAAAAATCCTAAAAATTAAACTTTCACAGGACCACAAACAAATTTTTTACAGACAGATTACATTCAAAGTCAACGCAAAGATCTGCGCCGTGTATTCGCGTCTTTGCATTGACTTTGAATGTAATCTGTCGCGCTAAAATTTCGTTTCAAGCGTCGGTATGAGAGTATTCCATTGTAAGCAAACTGTAGCCTTTTTTTTTTAGCTCGCTAGCCAGTTGGCCATGTAGCTTGGCGTGTTAGCTATGACACAAAGTTCGATATCAATTGGCTTGAAACTTATGAGCTAAAATATGACAGTGTCTTGAAAGTAACTGCAGCCTTTTTAGCTCCAGTTATTTGTAGTTGAATACATTGGCGCTTAGCTATTTGCTAGCCATTAGCAACCAGTCAAGACTGTACGCAAAGTGTAGCCTTATTTTTGTCGGGCGTAATCATGACGCAAATTGACGCAAAGGCCTGGTTCAGCTAGTAAGTTGGGTGGTTTTTGATTCGTCATTTGGGCGGAAGTAACAAAAATTGCTTGCTGTAAACAATAAATGTCAGTTAGGTGTGGTAAATGATTGACAATATATCACTCCATTTTTCAATTCACTTGATAATTCATGACTCTATTTTCCAATTCACATGCATTTTCATCACCTCCATGTTTTTCAAATAAATTTTTTTTACTTCCACCCCTCATATGTTGCTGCTTTGACACTCAGTTTGGTTATGGATTGAAAATAGTGTATCGATGTTCGATGGTCCAGGCCCCTCAATGGCTCTTCTAACAGAGAGAAAAAAAAACATTATTCTCAGTAGCAGGAGTGTGCAAAGTATGTATGAAGCCTGTTGCAAATGTGTGCAGAAAACTGGTTGTGACCACTGGTCTACAAAACCCAAAACCAGTGAAGTTGGCACGTTATGTAAATCGTAGATAAAAACAGAATACAATGATTTGCAAATCCTTTTCAACTTATATTCAATTGAATACACTGCAAAGACAAGATGTTTAATGTTCAAACTGAGAAACTTTATTTTTTTTTGCAAATAATCATTAACTTAGAATTTAAAGGCAGCAACACATTGCAAAAAAAGTTGGCACAGGGCCTTTTACCACTGTGTTACATCACCTTTCCTTTTTAACGACACTCAGTAAACGTTTGGGAACTGAGGAGACCAATTTTTGAAGCTTTTCAGGTGGAACTCTTTCCCATTCTTGCTTGATGTACAGCTTAAGTTGTTCAACAGTCCGGGGTCTCCGTTGTCGTATTTTACGCTTCATAATCGCCACACATTTTCAATGGGAGACAGGTCTGGACTACAGGCAGGCCAGTCTAGTACCCGCACTCTTTTACTACGAGCCATGCTGTTGTAACACGTGCAGAATGTGGCTTGGCATTGTCTTGCTGAAATAAGCAGGGCGTCCATGAAAAAAGACGTTGCTTGGATGGCAACATATGTTGCTCCAAAACCTGTATGTACCTTTCAGCATTAATGGTGCCTTCACATATGTGTAGGTTGCCCATTTTGGGCACTAATACACCCCCCATACCATCACAGATGCTGGCTTTTTTCAACTTTTATGCGCCTATAACAGTCCGGATGGTTCTTTTTTCCTCTTTGGTCCGGAGGAGACACAGCGTCCACAGTTTCCAAAAACAATTTGAAATGTGGACTTCAACCACAGAACACTTTTCCACTTTGCATCAGTCCATCTTAGATGAGCTTGGGCCCATGTTTCTGGGTGCTGTTGATAAATGGCTTTTCGCTTTGCATTGTAGAGTTTTTAACTTGCACTTGCAGATGTTTGGTGGTTTTCTGAAGTGTTCCTGAGCCCATGTGGTGATGTCCTTTACACACTGATGTCGGTTTTTGATGCAGTACCGCCTGAGGGATCGAAGGTCACATTCAATGTTGGTTTTTGCCTTGTCGCCTAAATTTCTCCAGATTCTCTGAACCTTTTGGCCGATATTACGGACCGTAGATGATGAAATCCCTAAATTTCTTGCAATAGCTTTGAGGAATGTTATTTTTAAACTGTTACAATCAGCTCACGATTTGTTCACTAAGTGGTGACCCTCGCCCCATCCTTGTTTGTGAATGACTGTTTCAGGAAGCTGCTTTTATACCCAATCATGGCACCCACCTGTTCCCAATTAACACCTGTGGGATGTTCCAAATAAATGAGCATTCCTCAACTCTCTCAGTCTTTTTTTTTGCCACTTGTAGCTTTTTTTTGAAACATGTTGCAGGCATCAAATTCCAAATGAGCTAATATTTGCAAAAAATTACAAAGTTTACCTGTTCGAACATTAAGTAACTTGTCTTTGCAGTGTATTCAATTGAATTTAGGTTGAAAAGGATTTGCAAATCATTGTATTCTGTTTTTATTTACGATTTACACAACGTGCCAACTTCACTGGTTTTGGGTTTTGTACATGGAGATCAGTGGTTGGAAGTTCTTCTCCTGCCAAGTAATTATGGCTGCCACAAGGCACGAGGCAAAGTATTGTATTGGGCTGCAAAATGCAAAACAAAGGCAGTACTAGCTTTGTACCTGTATCATGTTTTACAAAATTTCTTTGCATTTATCCATAAATAACTTCAACTGTGACCAGAAGAATGTATTGTGCTGGCAATGTGCTAGTTTATATGTGGTTAGAGAATCACTGGGCTGGCTGGGTAGCTGTTCTGATTTTATCGGCATCCCGTCTTATGATTCACTATCTTTTGCCCTTCTTAGTATTTTTCATCGGTCAATCATTAACACAAATCCAAAGCATGGACGAGGTAAAAAGAGCTTTTTTTTCTTGGCCCAGTTATCGAGCAAGGTCAATAATCCTGCTCAATACCCTGCAGGTAATAAGGGAAATATAATGTCTTCATAATCAGTGGGTGTATATGCCATGATTATTTGTGGGTGTTTCCAAGATCATTATGAGCAGGTGTATGTGACATTAATATAGCTGGTGTATATAACATCAGCAGGGGAATGTAATTTCATTGACAGGTGTTTGTGGTATTATCAGCTGGTGCATGTGACATCATAATCCACAGGTGTATATACCATGATAATTAGTGGGTGTTAGTGAGATCATTATCAGCACGTGTATGACATTCATATAGCGGATGTAAGTAACTTCATCAGGGGTCTGTGACAGCATTAGTAGGTGTTCGTGTGACATTAGATGAGATTGGATTGACACAATGCCAGTGCTTTCAAAGAACTGCATGATGTCTAAAATATTTTGCACTGCTTTGCGTCAAGCACCATGAGCTATTGCAGGGATGCTTGGCTGCAGATGTCTGTTGCAGTGCTTGCAGCTTGTGAAATAGAGCTGCAGCAGGGTAGCCATGACCAGTGCTGATGACATCACCTTTGCCAGATTAGAGCCACTGTTAATCGACTTTGCTGGTGGTTGATGATATATTGTTTCATTCCAATGATTGATCTCTCACACAGCTGCGGTTTAGGAGAAACTTGACCGCAATTATTAAAGCCCCTCCGATGGCAAAACTGTACTCTGGTTGCAGCCACAGACCCTTGTAGTCGCGTGTCAAACAGACTTACTTTTACCAAGTGTATTTGACGTCATTAGTTTGTGTGAGTGACATCATCATTAGCAGGGGTGTATGATGTTGTTAGCAGGTCTGTATGACATCATTCACAAATGTCCAACTTCATTGCCAGAAGAACTTGGACAATGAAAATTTTGTGAATAAAAACAGCGAGGAGAAATGTGCAAACCCTTTTAAGCTGTATTCTATTGAAAAAAAAACGCTGAAGTAATGTTTAACTTGTAAACTTAATTGTTTTTTGAAAATGATGGTTAGGACTGCAACACATTCCAATGAAGTTGGGGCAGTTTCATGCATGTTCACCTCTGTGTAACATCACCTCTCCTTTTTAATGGCAATAGTCATTTTGGAACTAATTGACTGTAATCCTTGGAAGTCCAAAAGTGGAATTTGTTTGCTTTCTTACCTGGTATAGGACTTCAGTCGGTCAACACTCTGGAGTCTTATTTGTCGTATTTTATGCTTCATGATCTGCCACACGTTTTCAGTGGAAGGCAGGTTAGGGCTGCAGGCAGTACCCGCACTCTGACTGTGGAGCTACACTGTTGTAATATATGCAGAGTGTGGCCTGGCGTCATCCTGCTGGAAAAGCAGGGGCATCCCTAAAGAATGTGAAGATTGGAGGGCACATATGCTATTCCAAAATGCACATGCATCCTTCTGCATCAATTGTGTGCCTTCAGATGTGCAAATTGCCCATGGCAAGTGCAGTAACACAGCCCCACAGACCATGACAGACACTGGCTTTTGAACATATCACTGATGACAGTCAGGATAGTCCTTCTCTTTGGATCCGAGAACACAGTCTCCATTATTTCTAACAACAGTTTGAAAGATGGACTCCTCAGACTGTAGCACTTGTTTCCACTTCTTTGTCTGTCAATTTCAAATGAGCTAGAGACCAGAGAAGTCCGCGTTGCTTCTGGATGGTGTTGATGGTAGGTGGCTTACTCTTTGTGTATTGGAGTCTGAGCTTCCATTTCACAATGCCACAACAAACTGATCACTGGCACAGGTCTTCTGAAGTATTTATGTACCCATGTTGTTACGTCCATTACAGTTCTTCATGTTGACTAAGAGTTCGAAGATCACGCACGTTCAATATTGGTATTCAACCTCGTCTTTCATGTAAGGAGATGGTTCTGGTTTTTCTGGATTCTTTGAAACTTTTCTCTTTATTGTGGATTGTCGATGGTGAGATATTGAAAAATGTTCTTAAACTGGGGACCTATTTTGCTATTTTTCCAAGTTTATATTTTGGTCTTTGACTCCCCTAGAGTACTCCAGATCACGCAAAGTAAAAAAAAAGGGTATTTATTTCGCTCATACTGCCATCCTCAAAAAACTGCATTTGTAGTACATTGTAGTCTCTGCCTGAAACGCCTCACTGGGGTGGCTCTTCCCGCTATGGCCCCCCCACTCCCGTGTACCCACTTTCTTCTGACTGGCCAGCTCTGTGGAGGGCGGAGTTGGGCGGGACGAGGCTGCAGAACTCAGTTTTCCGCGTCCGGCTCCCCAGAGTGAAACCTGAGACAGGTCTGCAATCTGATAAGGAAGCGGCAGGCAAATTCTGCAATCTAACATTATACTTGAATATAGATCTAATGACATGATCTTGTTCTAACAAACGCAGCGGCGAAAGTGGAGGACGCAGTGCGAATATCTGTCAGCGCAAGCTCAAATTTGCTATCGGCTACAGTTTGCTACAGCAACAGTTGGTGAGTACCGCGGTTTTCTACTCCTAGCTAGGATGCAGGGGAAGCTAGAATCCACCCCATATAGACACATTTGTAGAACGGGTCGACATGCCCAAGTGTAGACCGGAGACCGTAGAAATCCGGTGGGTCTGAGTTTAGAGGGAAACATGGACAGTGAGGAGCAGCTAAAAAGTGGACCAACGGCTTATGGACTGCTTCGTGTGTATTAGGACCTGCTGGGTCGTGCGCGATAGCTGTGGTGTGTTGTTAGCGTGGAGCAACGAACAGCTTCTGCGCTGGTATATGACGGAGGGGCTAAAGCTCCAGGCTTAACGGCCTTTTCGAAATTGCCCGTGGTAATGGTTTACTTACTGCGCCGGAATGACAAGCGTTTCCTCGAGAATGGTCGCGTTATGGATTGTCTTGCGAGAGCAAGCTAGAGCTCCGGTTATGTTATGAGCATAATACAGGTTTTACAGACCGTAAGTTCTGTCAGCGTGAACCGTTGCTTATGTGGAGCTAGCGAATCGATCACTTTTACAGGAAATAATTTAATATTCAGTCGCCGATTTAATATTCAATCGATAGCAATGCAGAGAAATCGTTTGTGATACCATACACGTTATAGCCTGTGCTTTTCCCTATTGTTTTCACCGGTAGTATCAGAGAGCTTGCTCAGACATTGGGGATGTATCAGGCTGACCCCGGTCATGGATAAGTAAAGCGATCGTTTCACAAGCACCCAAAAACTCACCCCAAGCTTTGCAAAACCTACGTCTGGTCTAACTGCAGCCCAACTCGGCAGACACATACAGCACCTCTCCGGTTAGCTTCAACTGTAGTGGCTACAATCAGGCAACGTTATGATGAAACTGTCACATTGATGCTTACCGAAGTAACACAAGCATTCCGATCAGAATCGCTGCATATAAGTTAACCAGGAGCGTTTTTAATTAGCAGAGCAGGGGAACTAACATGCAGTAGCTGATAAGTGGTCATGACTTTGAATGTAATCTGTCGCAAATGAAAAAATTCGTTTCTCGTCCGGTGTGAAAGCGGCTCGACATACCCATATTCGCGTCTTTGCATTGACTTTGAATGTAATCTGTCGCGCGAAAAATTTGTTTCGTGTCCGATGTGAAAGCAGCTTTATGGATAGTACGCGACAGCTAGAGAGAGCTCGGTTATGTTATGAACATAATACAGGTTTTGCAAACCGTGACGTTCCGTTAGGGCGACAAGTTGCTTATGTGGAGCTAGCGAATCGATCACTTCTACAGGAAAGAATTACCTATTAAATCTCCGCCTTTTTTCGGCTTTTTTATTAGCCACAACAATTTCTAAAGGGGATGAAATTATGTCAAGGTAGTGCAGAGAAATCATTTGTAAACCGGTAGAGCTTCTGCGTTTCGCATTGCTTTCATGGTAGCGCCAGAGAGCTTGCTCAGACATTTGTGAAGTATCCTGCTGATCCCGGTCATGGATAAGTGAAGCGATCACTAACTGTAGTGGCTACAATTGGGCAACGTTATGATGAAACTGCCACATTGATGCTTACCGAAGTAACACAAGCATACCGATCAGAATTACTGCATATAAGTTAACCAGGAGCATTTTAAATTAGCACCACACGCAAACTAACATGCCGTAGCTGGTAACCGAGCGGTCATAACCACAAAGACAAACCCTTGCAATACAGGTTTTACAGACGGCAAGTTCTGTTACTGTGAACAGGTGTACCAAGCATCCAAATTACAAACAAGTATTAAAAGTTAGCTTCAAATGAGGTTTATGTTCACACACCTTCTGTAGAATTTCCCCTGATATCACTCTTGCATATTTAGGACACAAATATTAGCAACAGTAACTTGGCTACGTTAGCCGCTGTGCTACAGCCACAATCAACTGGCTATCACGTCAGTTTGGCTTATGCAGTAAAAGCAACTTACAGCTTCTGTGTCTGTGAGTCACGGACAGTCGCGACCGATGCAGGCTTTATCTTCAGATATTTTACCAAGCCTGCGTTTGAGGCCAGTTGTTAGTGCTAACTATCGCTAGTGGTCCTGCTAGCCACCCGTAACACGTTAGCTTCACTTACATTATTTGCTGTTATATCGTTACTTACAGTGTGTGGCTCCGAGCGCTTGATCGATGCAGCTGCTTCAGGTTTGAGAAGCAGCTGAAACGCTTATCCTGTGTCGAATTATCCTTTATTAACAAAGCTGTCTTTGGTGAAATGCTGAGCACAATCAGCTAACGTTCCCTTTGGCCGTGGCTTTTGCTGCCAGCAAACAAAAAAAAGCTACCCACTGATTTCTGGTGGCATCGTTTTTGGAAGAAAAATCGTTGTTTTTTCTTCGCGTCCAAAAGTAAACGGACAAGCAGCTTTGGGAGAGATACTGACAAAATTGCACCTCAAATGATCTGCGGTTCTTCTTTTGTATTTCCAAAAGTGAAGATGCTACTAAGGCATAGTATGATCTGCCGTTGTTAGTGCCTGCTAGAATAGTTTCCGGTGTGGGCAGGTCCAGCTCCATGATTGGCTCTGGCTAGGTCTGTACTAATTGGATGGCACAACCTGACGTCAGGTTTTACCCAGATCTCGTGAAGATCTCGGGAGGAGCTGTTCAGAGAGGAAATCACGCTCACGAAATCACGTTCTTGGATTACGGCAAAACCCCTGTATCTTATGTTTAGAAACTTTTCAGAGGTTGAGCATGGACAACCAACATTTAACATTACTAATATGTATTAAAAGAAGGATCAGCATAATAGGTCCCCTTTAAACTTTTTGGCTGCAGTATTTGCTCATGTAGTTTTTGGCAAGGTGAAACCTTGAATACCTTGCTGGTAAGTGACAGTGCCTATTGTCCCAGCTCATTTTATACCCAATCATCACAGAATTACCTGCAACCTATTCACCTCAACCCGTGGAAATTGCCAAACTAGTGTTGTTTTGAAGATTCCACAACTTACTCCATCCCAATATAGGAGTGCGTTGCAAGCATCAGATTTGGAATTTGTGAATATTTACAAAAAGCAATACAGTTGATGCGATGAAACTTTCAGTACTTTCTCTTTGTGTTGTTTTCTACTAAATGTACGTGAAAGGGAATTTACAAATCATTTAAAGGGACTGTGTCAGCTGGGGCACATGCGTAATAGAGTCCAGTCGATAAACATTTTCGCACATGCAGTGCGATATCAAGGGAGCAGAAATATGAACCCCAAGCTTATTAGAACGTGTGTAAAGCGTACCTTCATCGCTGTTTTAAATACAGAAGATGGCCTGCAAACGCGGAGTTGCTAGAATAACCGCATTTATCTTTGCCGAAACCCACGGAGAATAAATTATACTATCCATCCATATTTCTTTGGGCAAAAACACATTGAAAGTGTGAGGTAAGGTAAACCGGTGAATTCTTGGTGGAGTTTGAATCAGTTTGCATCGCGTGCATCCTTGCAAAGTTTGGGGAATTTTTTTTATCAAGCGACTGTCTTTAATGTTTGCAGAATCTGTTTGTCGCAACGTTTTGTCTGACATGCAGCTGTCATAGATCCTTTTGCGACCGCTTCCAGTTCGACGGCTGCCGTAGGACAACATAATCAAGGCAGGCCGATTTAAAAGCAGTAATAACGCTACAAAAACCCAAACTATGACAAACTGATGCTACGAATATGCGCTACGATCATTATAGATAGTTTTTTGGTTAAAATTTCTATAAACTTCTCAAGGATGAATGCGATTTAAAGCCTCTGGAAACTTGTCTTGACATAGTGAGAATTCACGTATAATATCAAAGTTGGGTGTCTCATAAAGCATCTACAAAAAACTGAGTGAAAATTAACATTCATAACAATTTGAAAACCTAGTTCAAAAACGGCTCATTTTGCTATTCAGTCCATTTCTCAAGACAGTGTGGGAGTGGCGCATCGCGGTGTGACTGGCCACTCCCTCGATTTGAGTGGCATCTCACTGGCTCCGTGAGCGTTAGTCACAGCAATGGCTCAAGGGTCAGTCCAGCCCTATGTTTGAGCCGTCTGACTCCAGCCGCTTGCACACTAGACGCGAAACGAATTTTTCGCACGACAGATTACATTCTAAGTCAATGCGAAGGCTTGAATACACTCGTGTATTCGCGTCTTTGCATTGACTTTGAACGTAATCTGTCGTGCGAAAAATTCTTTTCGCGTCCAGTGTGCAAGCAGCTTCAGAATCAGACGAAGCAGCTCTTCTGCCGTCTGGAAACACCGTCCAGCCAGTTACGGAATGGTATTTTGTAGTGTTGCACCGATACCGATACCAGTATCGGGTATCTGCCCGATACCTCCTTATTATGCTCGTACTCGTACTCGTCCACATTTGCCGATACCACGCACCGATACCACTTAATGTAAGACGCAAGGTAACTGCCTGATCACGGTCACATAGGCTACAGTATGTTGTACTATCTGACTTCTATGTCTAGGGGGAGACAGCGAGTTAGAAAAAATACAAGAAAGAGAGCTTTATAGTGTTATGGCCCCCAATTTGTTACGGCGTCAATTACAGCAAGGGATGACAGACAAAATTCTTCAACTTCAACAGATTTAATTAAACAAAACTTAGAACTAATCTACACTCTACCCTACTGACCAAGATTGAAATAATAATAAAAAAATAGTTGCAGTCCCTTGGTAATTGAGATGGGCTGCTATGTTGCGATGTCCTGGGACAGGAAAATGCTCCAACACAGACAAAAATCTACAAAAAGCTTCACAGGTCTTGAAAAGAGTGACAGGTCTGGTCAAATGTATCCTTCCACAATTTCTCCTTGCAATTTCTCCAACTACCCTTCCACTCTCTCAATTTTTCTCCTTATATACTCTTGTCCAGCCCCCTCTGAGGCATGCCCAGGACATGCCCCAAACATAGCTCTAGACTGGCCTTAACAAAAGAAATGTCAATACTGCCATCTAGTGGCTTTTTTTTTTCCACATTACAATAGTCATCACATCACATGCAGGCATACGCGCATACACACAAGAGGTGTGTAGTAAAGAAGTACATGTAGGCAACTTCGTTACAGTACTTAAGTAGTTTTTTTGAGGATTTGTACTTTACTTGAGTTTTTTTTTTTTTTTTTTTTTTTTTTACCGGGACTTCTACTCTACTACATTTAAAAGGTAAAAAGTATGGGGCGCCCCGGTGGCTCATCGGTCTAAGTGCGCGTACCATAAAGGCCGTGTCCTTCCCGCAGCAACCTGGGTTCGAATCCGGCTCAAGTCATTTGCTGCATGTCTTCCCCCATTCTTCTCCCCAATGTTCCTGTCTCTCTACACTGTATAACTATCAAATAAAGGAAAAATTCCCAAAAAAATAATCTTTAAAAAGTATACTTTTTCTTCATTACTTTGACACTGGCCACTTCACTACACGTTACAAATTAAAATATGTATATAATTAATCATTTAAGGATTATCTGGATGCGGCTTGTTCAAGAAGAACAATGGTGTTCGGCAAGGTATCTTAAGCGTTTTGTGCAGATGTTTCTGTCAGCGGACATGGAGCTGCAAATTTATGCACGCAATTACAATATTCTATCACTAGACGGCACACCCGGATCAGTTATTGAATATTTACAAGCAAGCCGAGCTCGCACAAGCACACACCCACAATCACACACACAGAGACTTAGAATTGTGAATCTTCTTATTTTACTACAAATATATTAGTAACATATGGTTACCTTAAACATTTTAGTTGTGGTTCAGTTAAATCTTTTTCATTTGTCATTTGTGTAATTGAAATATGGCAATACCACACACTTTAAGTGATGCCTTGTTGCTTGGAAAGCTATTATTGACTTTAGTTGGATTGAGAATGCCTATGAATGTGTGTAGAAACTATCTGTGCCAATTAATAGTTCTACTGACTTTTTATGAAGTTGGGTGTGTTACCTTGCCTATGCAGCGAGTTTACTTTTCATTTGTTAAGCTTCAGTAATGTTTTGCCTCATTTGATGGCAGTGCTAGTTCAAAGGCTTTTTGTCGGGCCTAAATACAGAAAGATTTTTAGCAGTTAGGCCTACTCTTTTTTGGAAATAGCCATGTGTGAATCGTTTGATATTGGCCTCTTTTAGGCTTGTTATAAAAAGAAAATAAAACCTGTACTCCGAAATTGTCAATGTATTTTCCTGGAAAACATTTCAGAAATATCGGTATCGGTACTCGGTATCGGCAAGTACACAAAATAAAATACTCGTACTCGTAACGATTTTTAAAGAAGTGGTATCGGTGCATCCCTAGATTTTGTAAAATCCTTTGCGGTTTTTAGTATTACCGAGTTAGCGCATCTCCGCTAAAATTCAACGTTAGCAGGGATGCACCCAAAGGCGGCCTGATGGTCCTGTAACGTTAGTAACGTTACTGCAACGTTAGCTAGTACTGTACAATATTATTGCATCGTAATTAGCTCGCCAGTCAACCAGTCCCTCTCAGCGAAAATAATTTTCATTCAGTAATGTTTTACCCTCAAGTATGCATGTTTTGAAATCAACGCTCACTGACCAATAGAACTACATGGTGCTTGCAGGTGTTCCTGTGGAGTATGCCAGATGATGCCATCTATGGCAGAAAATATATGCTGTCAGGCGCTTACACCGGTGTGTAGTATTAGTCCACTGTATACTTAGCTCCATTAAAAACGCACCGGTGAGGCATGTACTGTGCTTACTGCAAATTGAAGAATCAATTTTTATTGCTTTGTCCAGTGAGATACGAGTGGGATTATGGAAACCGTGAACGCGCACTTCAGTCATGACGAACATTTGCTTTTTTCTTACGTGTACAATGATACCATTCCACGCTAAGTGAGAAGCGCATGCGAGCACACGTCCTGTTCAGAAAATCATGTACAGGTGCGTTTTGAATGGAGCTAATACAAACATACATGATAGGGGAAATAGTGGGGGACAGACGGATGGATAGATAGATAAATGGAACCAAATATAGTTGGGTAATCAGTCGCAAGACAGGCTACTTCAGGACGATGATTCTCGGGTTCAAATGAAGCTTAGCTGGGCGGAGCAGAGAGCTTTTATAATTTCAGTTAGGGGTGGGACAAATGACGGAGTTTTTTTTTTCCATTGGTTTGGCTTATTACGTAATAACCCACTTAGAAAACCACGCCCAGTTGAACCGCAGTAAGAGGATAGGTGCTGAAAATTAAATGACAAAATCTCGGATTTGAGTTGGACATAATTTCTAATATTTTAGTATGTTTACTATTATGCACATACAACCCCAAATAACGTAGTTCAAAGGTTTTTGTGAAATTGGGTTTTCAGAGGCTTTAAACGGATTGAAACGCTTACACCTGACATCTACTTTGAACTTGAAATAGTTGTACCAACGTTTTCAAGATGCTCCGCCTCGTCGCGCGCATGTGCCCCGGCTGACATAGTCCCTTTAATTCTGTTTTTATTTTACAAACTCCCAATTCTTGTGGAATTGAGATAGTTTATGAAATTATCTTCATCAGGTGAGTGTGCCATATTTCCTTTCCTGTCTTGGCTTAGGTGGTGGACATCATGCGAGAGAACGTTGGGAAGGTTCTGGAACGTGACCAGAAGCTCTCAGACCTGGATGACCGGGCCGAAGCCCTGCAGGCCGGGGCCTCTCAGTTTGAGACCAACGCTGCCAGGCTAAAGAGGAAGTACTGGTGGAAGAACTGCAAGGTACAAAGATTCTGAATTTAAAATGCAAGGGAAATGGCAGAGATTTTCTTACATTTGTTTGCTGGGCTTTTTGTTATGGCACTCAAGTTATTTCACTATGTGAAATGATCTATTATGTTTTGCTAAATGCTGGTTGGACACACTTGAGAGGATGTTTTCCACTTTAAATGCATGATTTCTCACACTTGAAACATTTTGACATGAGCGCCATCTGAAAATAATGTAGTGGTACCAGACACCACATCTTCTGCTCAAGGAAGATGACTTAAATATTTTTTGGTGACCTTGACCTTGACCCAGTTAGGCGTAAAGTTTAATCAGATGTTCATTGGACCATAGCAAACCTTTACTGAAAGTTTTGTGAAATTTTATCCTGCCGTTTTTGTTCTAGATTGCTGTCAGACTAACAAGTACTACCAAAAACTATACCCCTCCCCCTTTAGGTGAGGCTAAATTATTTAAATTGCTTGAATGAACTGATTCATACAAATACCGCCACTGGATATACAGTAGAATTCAGAGAAAGCTGTGGATTTATTTCTTTGAAATTTTCATCCTTAAAATCTCAAATCATTGTCATGATGATTTTATTAATCATTTTAGGCTTTATATTGATCTTGTTCATTTTACAGATAAATTGTTTGATTGTTAATCAGGCCAAGTGGGAACAGGTTGAGAATAATCATTTGTTAAGAGATGATATTTTATTCAGGTCTTTCTCACCCCTGGTGTGTGTGACAGAATGCTTGGATATCATTGTTTACTCCCATAAATAGTCATTTATTATTTATCTGTGTATATTTTAAACATGTGAAAATAATGTATTACTGTCAGATTACATGTAACCCAGGTTGACGGAGGTCACATTTTTTTATAATTGACACCATTTTTTGGGTGTAGAGTTTTTTGTATAGTGTTTTGGGTGATAGCCTCTATTTGCTTGTCCGTGTTTGTGTGTTTTATTGTGTATTCATGGTAAAATACCGGCTGACAGACTGCATAATCACACATAACGAGTGTGTCTGGATCAGTGTGTCTGTACAGTTTGTCCTCAGCGGAGCATTTTTGAAATCTTTATTTTTTTGATGCTGGCAGAAGCTTATATCTATTATATATAACCACAAACCGTAATTAAGGTATCAAATTGTCAAATGTCCTCTCTCTCCACACACACCCTCGCGACAAAGGCAAGCCTTTGTTCAGTACACATTTCTGTGTAAATATAACCTGATCTGTTTGAGTTTCTGGGGAAAGCAATGTGTTCCTGAATAGCGTTGTGGCTCTCATCCAAGCAAGTTGTGTGTGAGTGTGTGTGTGTGCGTGCACGTGTTTGTGTGCGTGCATGCATGCGTGCGTGTTTGCCAGAGAGAAAGGGAGAGTGAACGAGGTAGTGTGTGTTTACATCAATATTTGAGAGAAAGTGCGTGTATTTGTGTGTCCTGTTAACAAGGCTCAATGACAGGGCATAATCAGTTGAAGTGAGTAATTGTATCTCCGCACGACGAGTGATGGATACTGTGGATCAGTGATTGTCAATCCGCGTTTGCCGTAGTGTCCATAGAAATTTGCTTGTGAGCGCTCCACAGGCCACAAATTTCAACCCATTCCTTTCATATTTGGTGTGGGCCTTGTGTGTAGTAAGGGCTTGAAGCCTATCGATTTTGGGAGTGATTGCTTTAGGGGGTCCAGGAATGCACATTGACCTGGGGGTGACCGACTGTCTGGTTTTTGGTTGTCATTTTTGGATTTATTGGTTACAGCATTGGCATATTTTCTGTGATCATACTGTATTATTTATAAACAGTAAAATGCGCAAGCGAAAAGTGAGGTATGACTTGCAGTAGTTGCCCAAGATGTATCAAAGGTAAAATCAAAAATTATCAGACAGTAAGAATTACCCACTGTACCTAAATACAGTGAAAGGTTCCAGAGAATAAAGTCAGCTGACCTCAGCTGATATTGCCTGTGTCTCATTGCCAAAAGCTTTGGCACTGGCCCACGCTCCACTGTCAATCATCAACCATCAATTCAACACTGGCTCTAAATCAAATGCCACGACTGCAGAAATGTAGTGGTCATGTACTCACGAGACTTCAAGATCTGAAAATTTAAGTATAGTGAGGAGGGTTATTTACTTGGAAAACTTGTACAACTTGCCAGATTTCGTATTAAAGTGTGGCAAAATGTGGATTTTTGCACTCAAGTCCTGTGTGAGAGCATTGATTCACAGAATTTGTATTCATTTATTTCCTTTTTTTCTCTTCCAGGTTGATGTTTAAACTAGGATTTAGTGATGCGTCACTGCTTTTTTTTTCACCTGTGGCTGATATTGTTAAACTTGGTGTGTCCTGTCCTCCACAGATGTGGGCCATTTTGATCGCAGTTATTCTCATCATCATCATCATTATCATCAGTAAGTGACCCTCCGGGAAGGTGGCATTTTTTCTCAGGTGTTACTGCGATGGAGTAGAATTTACAGAATAAAGTCAAGAGTGTGGAACGGTCAGAGTGAAATGCTTGAAGAAAAATGCATTCACTCCCCTCTAGGTTTAAGTGGAGTTCATTTTCTACACTGGATTTATTTGTTTATGTTGGAATTGCGGCTCTTGACTTGTGTCGCTGTCAGAGATTTACAGACTGTGCAGTTTATGAACACAAAGGAAAAGCAGTAAGGCACAGATCATTTGCTGTTGCTGATCACATGACTGTGACTGAACTGAAGGGTCAGGTGAGCCCGGAACACTCCCTGTTCCTCAGGCCCTTTTATCTATGAGGCCACCCTGCGCTGTGTGATTATTCGTGCTGGAGGCTGCCCCACAGCCTGACGCATGTATGTAAGAGGTTATGGAGGTCATGTGAATCCCTTTCGGTGCTAAAATTTCCCTATAGCAGAACCAGTCGAGAGTAAACTGAATTAGACTAGATTCTAAGCACTTGACTTTCACTAAATGATGGCTTCCCTACCCTGTTGTAGGAGATCTACCTTCCATCTCACTCAAATCTCAAGGGCTGCCTTGTTAAGTGTAGCCTGATCATATTTACTGGAAGCTGGATGAAAACTCAAGTTGTTGATTGTAGTGAGCTTTATTCCAGTTGGAGGGAAAACCTGCCGAATGGCAGATGTACAGGAGCAGGGCTGGGCAGCCGGGGCAGTTATGTTCTCAGTTTAATAACTTGTTTTTATTCTGTTCGTTTTTTAGGCTGGAGTCAGTCATAAAGCGGTGGACAGACTGAAGTGCTGGAGAAATGCTCTTCCATTGGAGTCGGCCAAATGCTAACGTGCCATTTTATATTTTCTTTGAAAAAACTGACATAACCTGAAAAGAGAAGTGCCTTTTTTTAACTAATCTTTTTTTTGTTTTCTACTCCCCTGAAATGTGTAACAATTTCTGCTGACGATGATACATGATACATAAGAAAGCATTGCAGAACCTGCAAAACTTACAGAATTTGCTCAAAAAAATTTTTATACTGACTTCTATGTCTTCACATAGAAAGAAGGGCGCTTTTAAATCTTTTCCACATTTAAAGCCAAATTAATTTAAATATTTTCAGCGATGGGCAGATTTTATTGTGACACACTAACAACACTAGTTCTGTTCTCCTTATTTGAGTATTTTCATCAGGAGGGCCTTCAAATGGAACCATAAATGAGTATCTTAGTCCCCTAATTTGCATTGTGATGGATCATTTGTAACCATCTAGCTTGACCTGAATATTTGTTACATTTAGAGATTAATATTTTTAAATGTATATTTATGTGCTCCAGCGGTGAAGTTTGCTTGTATTGCTTTTAACTGTCACCAGGGGTGCCACCAGGGAATTTGTTCTGTGCGTGATGGTCTCACACTGCAAACTGCAATTCTGTTACAGCTACTCTGTCTGTCATTGAAGCTGTGAGGGAGCATTACATTGTAAGTGTCTGTGATGGAAGTCTATCTTAGGGTAATGATGTCACAGAAAAGAACATCCACTCATATAAAATTATACCTTGAATTCTAGTGCCATACAGACGTGACGCTCCTGGTGGGTGCACACTGCAAAAGCTTATTTGCAAAATTTCATGCACCTCAGTTCTGCTGTACTGTTACAGTATTATACAGATTTTATAGTTACTTCATTGCATCTATCTTTTTATTTTATCGTTTTTTTTTTTTGTCTGTCTGCATTTATGAATTGAGTAACTAATGTTTTACATGCAAACTGTTTAAGCGTCACTTTGCTTCGAGAACATACCTCAATGTGTTTGGAACATGTGTGATTGGGAACGCTTTGACCGTAACATGTTGGTCTGAGATTAAGCTGTGTAAGGGCAAGCCGGGAGAGGATGCACATGCTCGGTAGCATACATTCCCACTGATTGTGTAGCGAAACTGCCAAACTGCTGCAGATCACCTGACCAAAGGTTTGGTCTGGGACAGGGGTGGCCCATTCCCTCGACAATTGTTTTGACTACGTGCATGTTAAGTGCGCACACTAATTTGTAAATGTTCCTTTGCAACATGTATACTCTGTTTATGTATTTATGTTTACGTGTTCCTTCACTGCATGTATAGAACATGCATACATCTTCCGTATCCATTTTCACATTATTCCTTGGAGTGTGAAAAACTTTTATCCTCAATTACTTCTACCTCCTGGCAGGAGAATGCGCAAATTTGCGAGTCCTGGTGATTCAAACAAAAGAGCTGGGGCAGAATTGGTGCTTCGTGTCTGGTGCATTGATGTGTGGTGTATAAGTCTTTACACACCTGATCTGGATGCACCCAAACCGAAGGATCTGCAGGCTGTTTTGAATCCAGGCTGTGTTATGATTTATTGCCTGAGAAGGTGTAGCCTGGTTAAGAGCCCAAAGTCATTCAGTTTCTATAGGTCAACCGAAATGTGTTTCTTTTCCTCCATTTTGGTATGTTTTTGCACGATTCCTTTTTTTTGTGAGTGAACACATGGTGTATTGCCTTTATATGCCACAGCCTTTTTCATTTCTGTCTTGTTAAATGCTTTTTGAAATTCATTAAAAGGACTGTTCCATTTAGCTATGTTTATACTGGGTTTATTTATGTCTGTTAAAATATTTTAATTTTATAATAGCATTCATGATTTATTTTCATATTGCCTGTTCATGATTACCCTATGCCTTGATTTTGCTGTTTTTTTCTTCCTGAAGATTAATAATGTAGTGCTTAAATGTGGATACTTATCCATGTAGGGGTACGAAATTTGTAAGATGATTCCACCCGAGTGGCATGGCTGATTTATTTTTACATTGAGGTTCCTTCTCTGGTGCCAGGATGTGTGAATCTTGCTATGATTACAACTATATGGTTATAGACAGTACAGATTTTAATGCGTAAAATGTTTTAAATCCAAAAGGAAAATTCTGTGCATGTTCTGCTACACTGAAATCTATGAGGACTAAAGCCCACACAGCCTTGTGGGTACTTTGGGCAACATGCAGTTTTGAATTAGTCAGGTCTTCTGGAATCCTATCTGTCACATGCTAGAAATGAAAATGTGTCATTATGAATGACTGTTAGATGAATCTAGTTACTGCTCCCATTGCCACAAAAAAATGTTGATCAGATAATTCACTGCATGGTGGCCTCTTGTGGCAAAACTTACATCTACTTTTCAGTTGAAAAATGCTGATTGGCCGATGTCTGAAACCATGTTCTGTCCTCTGAGGGTAAGTAGTTCAGTAAATTCTTTTATCATGAGTCACTGGAAATATTGTGGTATGTGCACACAAGACTAGCCTGCTGACTCATTATCGCTACGACAGAGAGATGGATCCACTGCAATGTGAAGTCTTAAGTCTTTGCCGTAATATTGATGGAACGCAAGTGATTTTACTGGTTTATCAATCTGGCCATTCACTCTTTTAGCATCAGAAAAAAATAATAATGTTGATTCTCAAGTAATTTTTAATCACATAGAGCATCTCACACTGAGGCAAGTGACATAACAACTAATTTAAATTTGTTCAATCATTTAAAATCTAAATAAACCATCTTGATATTGTATTAATTTCTTGTTCCACATGGCAAGACCAATTTGATGATAGTCGCATTATTTTTAATGGTATTTGCCTTGCAGGATGGCATGAGAGCCAGCCATTCGACCCCCTGGCTGAGCAGTTTTATTGCTCAGGCAAGACTAGGGCCATATTCAAGACCAAAGGGTCTTACATTAGGTGTCGCGAGGGAAAGACGCCTGAGTTTTGAATGACTCGCGAGTTCTCGCACGTTTTCCAACATAGATGCCAGTAAGGGTTTGCATCATGTTCTAATGAGCAAACTGCGTGAAAGTGTGGATACCTGTGTTGGGATTGCTGGACGAGATCTTGCAAAGTAAGGTGAGTCATGGATGTTCTCACTCGTGTACATCAGACGAAATGTAGTGTAATGGCTCAAGAGGCAAGAACTCATCTTGATCAAGTCCCAGGGCTGCCTAACCATGTTCCTTGAGATTTAGGCTTCCGCCTGTAGGCTTTCACTTTATCCCGAATAAAGCACTCCTCATTCAACAGCTTGAGCTTTGAATATGTGGGAAGGTATACGAAATTAGGATTTGGATGATAAACCTACAGGAGGGTAGATTTCCATGAACAGGGTTGAGCAGCCCTGGTCTAGACCAGTGATTCCCGACAACAGTCCTGGTGGCCCCCTGAGTGAGAGGGTTTTTGTTCTGTCCATATAAATCCCGAAATTGTGACAAATAGCTAAATTTTTATGATTGACCTATTTATTTTTATGAGGATAATTTACCCTTTTAACCCCCTTCCCCCTTTATGTCAGAAATTGCCTCAAGAGTTCCATAGTCATATTGCACTCTATTGCGGGTGTTTTTATTGCATAAAAAGAGGGGAAATTGTGATTGATTAAACTGAGTATTCAATTGGCCTCAAATTGGGGAAATTGTTAGTTAATAATAAAATAAAAGGCGAATGCTTACAAGCCAAACCAGCATTGCGTGAAGGTGAAAACGTCACACAATTAACGTGATTGGGACCCCATTGATTATCCATATTTGATTCGGTCAGCAAAAAATATGTTCCTCTTATGCAGGCCTACCAAAGAAAACAGCCAAGCTATAACAAAAGTTTCAGATGTCTACCTTTTTCAAAGAACCAGCAACACACTATTGAAAACTCATTTGGTGTGTCTCTGGGTTTGTTACAGGCTGTGCGATAGTTTGGTTCTGGTGAAAATGTATCGACTTCGAAGTGTTGTGGTGCGAAGTTTTGCGGGAGTGTGGCATTTTTTCGATTTTGTTTTGCTGATTATTTGAAAAAGGTAGACATCTGACAAATTTTTGTTACAGCTTGGCCGTTTTCTTTAGTAGGCCTAGTATGTAAATATTTGCAATAAAGCACAATATTTATCCAACTTGTTATAGAGCTATCGCTATTTTGGTTAATGTGGCTAAAGAGGGTAAATGTGTGTAGGACTAGGAAAAGGGGTCACTTTGGGTCATTTTATGAAAATTGAGATTTTCCAACAAAATTAAAGAGTGATCCAAGTTTTTCATTTTGAGAAAAAAAATGGGTGAATTTGTGCAAGTGTTGTAGTAAACTGGCAGTACAGTAGTGCTGGGATTGAACAGGTTGAACTTTGACCCCGTTAATCTCCAAATGGAAAAAAATCCCAAGTGACCCCTTTTTCTAGTCCTGCACACAAATAATAAACCGTAAAGGACCTAACATAGAAAAATTGACAGTTGTTAAAATTGCGAATGCAGCTGCGGTTGGAGCGAAAACCAGGACATACTGGGGGTCCTCAGGACCGATTTTTGAGAACCACTGGTCCAAATTTCGTTTTCTTGTGCTTGCTTCGTGAATGTTGCGTACTGCTTATGTAACGTTGCGATACACGTGACTGGAGACGGTTTAAGGACACGCTTTGATGCTAGAAGGAAAGTGTACCGCCCCGTGGCCACTCATGTGGAAGCCAGGTTGAGCTACGATCCAATCAATGCTTTGGGGGCGTGGATCAGAATCCCTGCACTCACGTTGCAGCTGCACATTGTTGAAGTGTACAGTATAGCGCTTTGCCTGGGTGAGGCTATTGGAGTAGCAGGCGGAAGCTGGGACTACTAAAATACAAAAATATTGCACTATATTTGAGATTTAGAAGCGAGGTCTGCATGATAGCCGATTGGATTGTGGATATAATGCACAAACGAGGACAGTGAATCGTGGAGGGTGGGGTACGTATCGTAGGTACAATTTGCTAACTGTTAGCTAGCTGGTTGAAACTAGCTAGCTGGTTATCTATCTAATAAAAATTAAGGTACTTCATGGCTTTTGGAAGCACATCAAATCAGATATGCGGTGGATATTGCGTGCCGGTTTGGTACTGAAATCTACTTTGTGTGCTTTGATTCATGGCATGTTCTATGATTTGCTATATTTCTCAATGTTCCATTTTTGTCGCCAACTGACTAGCAATGTGCATTTGTCGTCACCAATGCATCAGACAAGCTAGCTGGCAGATACAGCTTACGCGGAAGCAATGTAATGTAGTTACATCTGTCGTAGCAGTGTTTCGTACGGGGCGAAGTAACGTTAATCGCTGTTGCAGTTGATGGATACCAAGCCAAGCTTCTGTCAGCGACGTCGGTTTATTTGAGCGACTCCTTCACCCGTTAGGTTGTTGTTACTGTGAACCCATTCACTCGGTATGGAAATGACCTCGGCTCAGTCACTCCGTCTCATGGAGATGAAAGTGGTTGTCGAGCTATTTGCCACAAACTTACAAATATGTGGATAGTTTCTCAGAGTTTGTTATGGACCTACTTTTCTTGACCATCTACTTTTCACTTGCTAATAAGCTAGCAAGTGGGCCAATTGCTTGCCGTTTCATGACTAAGTTAATTATCTGAAATCATTTTTATTGAATATTGTTTGCGACTCGTTATCTCACTTTATGGAAAATTTGCAGGCAATGAGTTGTTCGACGGTCAGTGTATATTTCAAGTTCAATTTCGAAGTTTATTTCAGACTCATGGTCCATACATAAAAATATAATACAATACAACAAATAATAATAATTCAGTAGTAAATTAAAAAATAAATAAATAAATTTTAAAAAAGAATACAAATAAAAGACTTTTCCTCCACTTCCATATCTCGACCAGAGTGGAACACTTGATGTCAAGATGGCTTTAATAATATTGTTTTTGCTATTGTGAAGTCTTTCCATAAAATTATATACATGTGATCTTAAAATTTCTCCAAAGGATTTAATCCTAAGGTTGGCAAACATCGTACTGCCACTGCTGCGCATGTGCAACTTTAAAAGCCGTCTAAGGCTATTATTATAACTTTTCAAGGCAATGCAGTTGCAGAAAATCACATCAGCGTCTCCTAACTTGCAGCCTGAGTTTATGAGGAAGTGCTGGCGGGCTGGGCTATTTCGGGAAGTAGTTGCGGTTACTCGCTCAGGGTACACGATGTTCTTTTCCCTTCGCTCGCTATTACGCAACATTACCACCGTGGAGCGCTGCCTGTGTACTCATTGGATGTTTTGCTTAGGAACAGTGCCGACAAATGTTAGCGTTTTGTGAGACCTAGCAGTGAAGTTTAAGTTCTGATTTGAATCCTGAGATGCAAGTTGCTGTACTTAAGTAGTCGCTGGCACCTTGCCTTAAGCTAAGTCTGGCTTTACGTGACCTCGTGTGACTGCCAGTGTTATATTAAATCAGAAATTTATGGGCGGTGTACTCTGGGTGTACCTGTACTGGGCTCGTGTCAGGATTAGGGTCTGTTGCGCATGCTTGTGCACAAGAGTCGTTGTTCACAAGACTTGTGAGAAGTGTTCTCCACGACATTGACAGCATGACTGAGTCGACAGTGCCTTGCCAACGAAAATCACACTGTCTAATATATTTATCTTTGATTACGGCGGACATTCGTCGTGGCATTGTTTCGAATATCTCATGCAATGTTACAACATTAATTCCCGGCCACAATTGCGTTAATTTTTGGCCGAGATCTTTAAACGAGGGGAAAGTCAAATCATTCCGTCAAGCCTGTTCCTGCACATTCCACACTTTCAGTTGGTTAAGATCAAGCCTGCGGGCCAGTTCATGGGTGAAAATGATTCCTCATGCTCGCTGAACCACTCTTTCACTATGAGTCCAATGAATCCTGAATATTGTGTGATTGTGCTCAGGGAGCTGACTGAAGTAAATTCACTATTCATTTGTATGAAGGCCTTGATTGAGGTAGCCTGCACAGACAAGTCTGGGTGACTTGCACATGGACTCATGTAGGTGCATTATGCACAATCTGATATCTCTGTAACTGTTGTTCTGGGATCAACAAAATGCTGCTCGTCCAGGAGTAATATTATAGCCCACGAATGAATAGAAACTCTTCTATGATGATAATAGTGGGCAATCTTTAGATGACTAAAAGACTTGACATTTGTAAGGGCAGCATGGTGATATCAGAGGTTCTATTCATTGGTGGACTATAATGTTGCTCCTGGACCAGATTTTTTTTTTGGGTGATCCTGGAACTACACTTGAACAGCAGTATCATATTGTGCATGGATGATCATAAGCATTGCCATGCAAAAACACTCTGCTCATTTCAGCCTGTGGGTATGTGTTGAGCTTTTGATTTGATTTGGATTTTATTTGGATCTCTTTTTGCTATTGACTAATCTTCCAAGAGTCCACAATAAAAAATTAAAAAAAAGAAGAAGAAGAGAGAAAAAAAAACAAATTAAAAAACAAACAACACACTAATAATAATCAAGCATACAATGATTCAAAATAGTTCATGCATAATGTACATACATGCTTATACACAGACACAACCTACAAACATTGGCACATTCTGAATGCAGTAAGTACCTGAAATATACACACACATTTACCCAAATGGAATATTCATTCACATAAGAATACCAATACTCTACATGCCTACTGACAATGCAATACTGTGTGAGATTTTTACATGTAAATGTGATTATCAATCAACAATCCAACTACCATACTACTCAAGTGAATTATTGCGATGAATTCCATAATTTAACAGTTCTGAAAATCAAAGTCCATTGTCCCGTCTCAGTTTTTATTTTTGGTAATACATTGATTTTGTAAGGTTAAAACTGATAATGGCATATTTGTGTTCAAATCCTGAGAATATTATTACGTCAAAGTTTGTAACTCAAAAAATGTTCCAGCGTGTCATTACATTTTCACCTCCTCGGTAGTGTTTGGTGGAACTTACTCTTTTCAGTTCCAGAGTGCTTTTCATAGAGGGAAATGTCTACTGGTGAGGCCTGATAGTTTGAAATTTTGCAACTCCAACTTAGTTGGTCCATTTACAAGATACTTCAAAGTATTCATGCGCTAAGTAGTTAACCTGATTTTTTTATGTCAATGTCCAGCAGTATAAATTAATTTCAGGTTGGCTGAGCATTATGGGCTGTACAACCTGCTGCGCACTGAGTGTCTACTCAATGTTAGATATGCTAAAAAAGTATTTGGACTCCAACTGTGACATATATTTTTCCCTTTGGCCCTTCATGGCCAATTAGATTTGAATGCAATGGAAACTGATGCACACGAGTGACTGTTGACTTCAGTTTTTTCCATATTTACTACATCCATATCTGGTGAATCGGGTTGAATTTCCATTTCTGTCCACAGTTCCCCCTTCCAAATGCTGACAGACTGTGCGGTTTGTGGTCCCTTACTCATTATGTGCATGAGAGAAGACCCAGAGGCTGTCATTTGTTTAATCTCATCTCCTAGTCAGTGGCCTGGTTCTAGTCCTCAGGATTTTAGCCTGGTAGAGGAAGGCAGTCTTCGAATTTAGAGTTTGAGAATGAACAGTGCCACTTCCTGGCATCTGTACTGGGAATTAGGGGTAAAGAACTAAATGTGCTTTTGAATTTGGCGTTTTGCATTGACTATGGCCAAACAAAACTGTTTTGATGGATTCTGTAATATAGTTTGAGTGGGATCATTTTGATTCCTCCCCTGGACTTGAGCATGTTCTCCCTGGCTGACCTGCTGCACAAGTTCACATTTCTGCCTCTCAGCCGCCGGTGCAGACCTCTGGAATTTCTTTTCTTTGTACCTTGTACCTTGTGTACTATTGCGTAACCTTTGTCTTTGTCTGGCCCTTATCCATCATTTTTGTCACGCTCTTTGTTGGCTTCACTTGGGGAGCTGGTGTCTGTGTGTCTGCATGTAGGAAAACTCAGCTCTTCTAGGCATAGAGAGGAGTGGAATCAGTTGGAAAGTTTATATTTTTTATAGGAATTATCCTGGAATCTGCATTCTTGTTTAGTTCATCCATCAATTAGAACCATGGGTTCAGTCTGTTGACAGTTTTTTTTTTTTTTTTTTAATCCATAGGCCATAGTTTAACCTGTATTTTGTATTATTATTTTTATTATTAATTTAGCATCATCAGTCTGAACTTAATTTGGAAATGTGCCGTTTGTGAACCAAGTGCAGCTGCACTGATGAATGCCCTGACTGTATCTAGCTGTCTACTCCAGTGAGTCGGAGCAGCTCACTATACTTTACCATAATGTGAGGTTGCACTTTGTCTTTCCCCGTCGTGGCCACATACCTAATGCGAGGGTGGAAACTGAGTCGTATGTTAACATGGTGGGTGCTCCAGAGGTGCCTGGAAGTTGGGCGAGGGTGGTTCAATCAACCAAGTGCATCAGGTGCAGGCTGAATCCCTCTCATGCTCTTTGGGCAGCCTAAAGCTGGATATGTGCTGTCTGTTGGTCAGAGTTGGATTTGAGACTGTGATGACTGTTCAAGTAGCCTCTGATTAGAAGTGAGGAGGGGGTGCTTGTTTCCTGACCTCCATAAGGTGAGCGTATTGGCTGCCCCCGTATGCCCGAATAAAGTGTCATCATAACTGTCATCATATCCTTCATTGGACAATACATTTAACACAACAATGCATTTTTCAACACCTGTGCGCTTTTGCTTGACTCTCGGTTTGTATTTTTACCCTGAGTTATTATCCTCTCGGATGTACTTCAGTCTTTTAATGTGTGTTCCATCCATGCACTGGCCCTTTGGCAGGTAACCTGTCCCTAAACTCCGGTGCCTCATCTTTGTTTTTTATTTGGCACACTAAAACACTTTCTTCAGTGAATGAGCTAGTTTTGAATGCAACAGATCTCTAACCCAAAAACCTGTATTACAATATGTAAGTCATAAGGGGAGTCGTTTTCTATGTCAGAAAAATATGAGGGTTGTTTTTTTTTTAGAAAAGTGGATTTTAATTTGGCTTTCCGCGAAGTCTAATTTGCATTTGATAACTGCCTTACGAGGGATTGTGAAGCACACACTCATCCAGTTAATTGTTGCTTGGCTGAAAAGCACATAACTACATGAGATAAATGGAAGCCACACACGGCTGTGCTCTAAATACACACCTTTTAAGTTAAGACAGGTTTCAGTCCCAACTGATCTTCTTCATGTCTCATGACCTCATTTGAAATGTCATGACTACTTGGTAATGATTTTAACATTTCCAGACCCAGGCAAGATCCCTGGTCACCTGGCTTACGCCAGGTTCTTCCGGGGCATGTGGTACCCTTGTTCTTATTCTTCTCAGTGCCTCTTGTTGGACGTACACCATGGTCTGTTTGACCTGGATCTTTGCTGGCGTACTTCAGTATACCTGTGGCAGCTGTAAGAAGGAAACCTGTTGATCTGCTTTGAGCACCTGTGAAGGTCAGGAGCCCACAGCTCACTGGGAGGCCAGGAAACGACGACATATAAACCTTTTACATAATGGTCTTCAAAACCAGCTGTGCTCCATCTTTGCAGAGTCATTGCAGTGGCCTTCTTTTGCATTTCTTGGTATTCAGGGCAGCTTATTGAATATCATCAGTAAACACAGCAGGCCAGTGTGGTGCTTTTATCGCCTGGCCACCTGTGGCTTCAGGAAGGAAGAACGTGGTGTTCGGTTACGTAACTCATAATTTCAAATGAGAGCAAAAAAAAGTTTCCCTGTGAGGCGGGATAATAGTGCAGTTATCGTTGTAGCCTCACAGCAGAAAGTCTCCCAGGGTTGAATCCTGGCTGGCCCCTTTATATACGGAGTTTGATCCTCCTTTCTGTGTTTGTGGAGATGCTATTTTGGTGAACTGAGGAGCCCACAGGTTGTGTGTTTGTGAATGAACACAGAGTCACTGCATTTAAACCTAAAGCCTGAGCCTGAACTGGACTCCTGTGTCCCCTCCCCCCACTCCCTTTCAGTCGGGTTTGTTCCAAGGTTTCTTTCCATCTGCCACCATGGGCAGTTTCTTTGCTGCTGTCGGCTATGCTTGTTTAGTGGGGGTTCTGGCTAGTGCTCAGTGTGCACGGTGTTGTAATAGTTTGCAGTAGTTTGTGAAGTGTGCTCCGCTGATCAGTGTTCGAAATAAGCGGTCATCCGGTTATCTGGACAACCTGAAATACAACCCCAATTCCGAAATAGTTGGGACAAAGTGTAAATTGTGAATGAAATCAAAATGCAATGACTTTCAAATCACACCAGCCAGTATTTTATTCACAATAGAACAGAGATAACATGGCAAATGTTGAAACTGAGAAATTTTGGCAATTCCACGGTAACGGAATTACGATCAAGAGTAATTTTCATGTCATTTTTACCTGCCATCTATTACTCTAATGCAGTAGCTACTTGTCTGTGCTTTTATCAGTTCCACTGGCATGCCTACTGAGCTGTATAACACAAAGTTTGGGGTAATCTATTTTGTAGAAGGCTATACGAAGGTGAAAGTGTTGGTAATGGAATTACGACAGAAAAAATGCCATTATTTTTGCCTTAACTTCGACAGGCATTTCTCTGAAATCTGGCAATGATGGGCAGTAGGTTTAAGCTTAAGTTAATGGCCTAGGATGTTGACCAGGCCATGGTAAGTTTATATTGACTGGTATATTCACAGATATTTTGTAGGATGCCATTTATGAGAAAGAGACACCTGTAACGGAATTACAAAATGGTAATGGAGTTACATTTTCTGAAAATCTACTAAATTTATTAAACTCAAAACAACAAAGCAATTGAAAATTGGTATCATAAATGATGTTTGTGTTGCTGACCTCCTGTTGAACCAAAATTTTGATCAACAAGTCTGGGCAAAAGGAAGGCAATACATGATATTGATGAGAATAACTAATTTTTCTACAAGAACAGTGTGTATATATATATATATATATATATATATATATATAATGTTTCTTGAATAGCACGAAATGCAGTATGGGATGCCGCTCAATGCGCTAATAATAATAATACTATAATTAAATAATTAAATTGACAGCTGAGGCAACCTGGGAAGCCTCTGGGATTAGGTGAGTCTGATGTAACAGGTGAGATTAATGCATATCAACCATCTTGAAGACTATTTTAATTTGCTAAACTAATATCAAAACTTAAAATATCTGTTTTATTCAGAAATGAAAAAGCAAGAAACTTACCTGGTAGTTGGAGGATTGCTGGCTTTCCATATTGAGCATGAACAAATGTCGGACATGGGATGTGTTGTAAAGGTTTGGTCCTTACAGCCCCTCCCCTTTCTAATTCTTTCACCTCCACCTTAATGAGCCACAGGTGGAACCCATTAGGGTGGAGGTGTTAGCAGAATATATAGGGCTGGCAGGTGCCAGCGCTGTTGCTGCTACATTTTTTCTTTCTTTTCTCCTAGTTTGTTTGCTGCTCCCTGTTATTTTTAAACCTGCTGTTTTTGGATTTTGTTTTAATTAAATTCAGTTACTTTACTCCGGTCTTGGTATTTGAGTTTCTCCTTTTTTTTTCTTGGCCCATGGTCTAAGTTGAATTTGGCATCCGGCGGGAATAATGCCATGACGTGAATACTGAGCAAAGACTATCAAGGTTTTATCACACCTAGACTCAACAAGCTTCACTGAGTAACTGACCACAAGGGCCACAAGCCATGCTTTCCCAATCTGAAACCCCTTATAACATTCACACATTATACATGTTATACAAAGAGATGCTGTCTTAGTAAAGCACAGTTACAGGAGGAACAGGATGCTGGTAAAAGTGATGGTGAAGAAGACCCCATACTACAGAACAAACATTCATTCATACCCTTCCCCAGCAGATGCTACTACTTCACCAAACTCTACTATAAATTCCTGCTAATCCTTGAATGAATAGTTATGGAAACTGAACTCGCAGGAAGAAATACTCAACTGTAGATGTCCAAAACAATGAACCACTATGCTTCATAAAGTACTCATGCCACCTTGTGCCATCTTCTGTTTTTCACTGGCTTTCAGAATAATTCTGTAATTCTGTTACTGGTGCAATTCCATTACCATGTAATTCCGTTACCTCAAATTCTCCAGGATTACAGCTAAGTATTAGAGAGGTTAATGTCTGAAATTCAGTATAGACATAAGAAGGAAGAGAATTCTTAATAACAATAAAATAAATGCAGAAATAAGATGATGAAGAGAACTATACTGCAATTTCGGTAACAGAATTACGTTGAAAAATGACAAATTTCACAGTGAGCCACTGGAATTGTGTGTTTCAATTTCCTGCAATGACTTATAGTCTCAAATACTTTGGCTACCAATGTATGGAAAAAACAGAAAATGGCTAAATATCTTTTAGGAGTGGTCAGCTTTGGAAAAATAACCTTTGATCCTTGTCCTGGAGCTAAAAAAAATTTACAAAATTCAAATCTAAATTTTGAGAAGACCGTCAAAGATATTTGAAAATGGTTTTCAGTGTCAGATTTGGTAATGAGTCTTCTACATGAAAACCTATATATTTCTAATATAAAACATTTTTTAAAAATTGCTGTTTTAGCAACTCTCATGTGGAATTGCCCTTTTACAATTTTATCCACAAAATGAGCTCATTTCAAATTTGATGGCTGCTACAGTCTCAAAAAAGTTAGGTCAGGGGCCTGTTTACCATGGTGTAGCATCCCCTCTTCTTTTTAACACGGAGTGGAGGCGTCTGGGCATTGAGGAGACAAGTTTCTTGAGTTTAGCCATTGGAATTTGATCCCACTCTTGTTTACTACAGGCTTCCAGCTGCTGGAGAGTTTTGGGTCTCCTTTGACGGGCTTTTCGTTTAATTATGTGCCAAATGTTATCAATCGGTGAAAGATCAGGACTGCAGGCAGGCCAGTTCAGCACATGGACTCTTCTACTACAAAGCCATGCTGTTGTAATAGCTGTAGTATGTGGTTTTGCATTGTCCTGCTAAAATACACAAGGCCTTCCCTGGAATAGATGTCGTCTGGAGGGGAGCATATGTTGCTCTAAAACCTTTATATACCTTTCATCATTCATGGTGCTTTTTAAAACATGCAAGTGTCCCACACCATATGTACTAATGCATCCCCATACCATCAGAAATGCTGGCTTTTGAACTGAACGCTGATAACAGGAGGGGTGGTCTTTCTCCTCTTTAGCCCAGAGGACACGACGCCCTTGATTTCCTACAAGAATGTCAAATTTGGACTCGTCTGCCCACAGGGCACTTTGCCACTTTGCTACAGTCCATTTTAAATGAGCATTGGCCCACAGAACACGGCGGCGCTTCTGGATCATGCTCAATAATGGCTTCCTTTTTGCATGATAGAGTTTTAGGTGGCACCTGTGGATGGCACGGCAGACTGTGTTTACAGAAAGTGGTTTCTTTAAGTATTCCTGGGCCCATTTAGTAATGTCAATGACAGAATCATGCCGGTGAGTGATGCAGTGGCGTCTGAGGGCCCGAAGATCACGGGCATCCAGTAAAGGTCTTCGGCCTTGTCCCTTAGGCACAGAGATTTTTCCAGTTTCTCTGAATCTTTTGATGATGTTATGCAGTCGATGATGAGACCTTCAAAGCCTTTGCAGTTTGACGTTGAGGAACATTATTTTTAAAGTATTCCACAATTTCTTTTTTATACAAGCCTTCACAGATTGGAGAGCCTCTGGTCATCTTTACTTCTGAGAGACTCAGCCTCTCTAAGACATCCCTTTTATAGCCAATCATGTTACACACCTGATGCCAGTTAATGTAATTACTTGCTAAATGTTCTTTCAGCTGATTCTCTTATATATTAATTGCTTTTTCAGCCCTTTTTTGCCTGTGTCCCAACTTTTTTGAGACCTGTTGCAGCCAGAAAATTTGAAATGAGCTCATTTTGTGGATAAAAATGTAAAGTGTCTCAGTTTCAACATTTGAAAATGTTATCTATGTTCTATTGTAAGTGACATATTGGCTCATGTGATCTGAAAGTCATTGTATTTTGATTTTTTCACAATTTACACTTCGTCCCAACTATTTCGGAATTGGGGTTGTAGATCCGGACAACCTTTACTCCTCACGAGGTCAGAGTTGGGACCAAGTCATCATGTCCAAGTCAAATCGAGTCACTGGTCATTAGCTCAGACTCAAAGCAGACGAGGGAGAGCAATGAGGAGTGAAAGGGGGCAGGGGAACAAATTAGACAATGAGCTTACTAATTAACAAGCAGAGTGGGGAAAGCTGAAAGTGTTAAAAGCTTAGATACGTTTAGGATCAGAAAGGGGTCAATGTCAACATGAAATGCAGCTCATGGCTCTCTCAGCTTTGCCTACTCTGCTTGTTAATTAGTAAGCTCATTGTCTAATTTGTTCCCCCGCCATCTTTCACTCCTCATTGCTCTCCCTCGTCTGCTTTGAGTTTGAGCTAATGACCAGTGACTTGATTTGACTTTGACATGATGACTTGGTCCCAACTCTGCACGAGGTACCTCTCACAACCTAAGGGGATGTAGAATCGAAAATGTGACAGTAAGCATCCTCCATTGTGGTCAATTCTATGTCTCGTATTATAAGTGTTAACATATTGTATGCATATTCAGAGTTCAGTCAAAATTACTGCTGTGAGTGTGGCGGTTAGGCTCTCTTCTAGCATGAAACTTCACTGCTCTCTGACACGAGGAGTACATTATCTGAAATTGTGCAGCCTGATATAACATTTCATAAGTATTCATTTATAATTGGTAATCTAACACCCATAGGAAGCGGGAATCTTTAGATTGCATTTTGGCTACGTTGTTTTCAAGTGCATGCAGCCTGTACATCTCTCACTCGTCCCAAGCCATGTCAGACAGGTCGCCTCTGTTCTTGCTAGTGATATAGCGAGGGGTCTTATTTTTCCAAGTAGGAGTATTTGTTCCAAGTTTGATTTTGTTGCATTTTGTAGTACTTTGTATAAGCTTTCATTTGAGGCCAACTTTTTGAAAATCAAAACAGGCCCGCATGGTCAAAATGAGGGTCAAAAAGTGCACCGTTTCGGTAATTAGCTGAAAAGGGGTTAATGTCTCTCCAAATTGGATAAAGATAAAAGATGTTTTTACCTTCATTTGAAACTCCATCAGGTATACTATCAACAGTGTAAATGGCTAAGGGGACATTCAAAGGATACTTGCATAATATTTCATTTGAAATCGACATGTTCGGGACATGCCTAAACCAAATTTCAATGTTTAGAGGTTAATTGCAAAGCACTCAAAGGGTTAACCACTATATTAATTAGTTCATCGGTTATAACCCTTTGAAAATTGCCACAAACTGTGACCAGAGGGTTAACGTGGGCCACGCCCCCTTTTTGGGGGCCCATAAAATGAGAACGGAACGAGATATCAACTTGAAACCACCTGTGATTTAATTTGCTCACCACAGGCAACAAAATATCACCAAATGAAGGAATTCTGAGACCATCAAGCTGGGAGCTTGGGTGATTTCATATGGAATGACCCACTGTATAAAATCATGAGCCCATTGCTTCAGTGGCTACCTGCACAATCATAAAGTGCTACCAGTGTGCTGTATAAAGCTAGCTGGCTAAGTCACTAGTGTTCAGTTCTCTAGCTTGCAAATTAACTGCCATTAGTGTCCCAAAAATGCATCTACCCTGAATGCGACAGTTAAAAAGAAAAACCTCTGTCACCCCATTTCAATTTCCATAAAATGAAGACATTAAGAACAGGTGGATTATATTTGTGAAGAACCACGTTGATGGAGAGCTGAGGATCACCTCCAACTCGTCTCTGTGGTAAACATTTTACACTGGGCACTTTCACAAACTTTCATCGGAGACGACTAAGATTCACGGGTAGTCCATTGTTATTGGTAAATGGAACCGAACCGGCTATCGCCCCTCCCGCCAATATCTAATATTCTCTTCGGCAGTAAGGTTAGCTACGGTGCCCACCAGTGAGTTTTCTGTTAAGTTCTCTTGTGTGGAATTATTTTAATTATAGTAGCTAGCCAGCTAGGTAGGTAGTCCACCATTACTGTGTTAAATTTTATAAAATGAGCCTTTGCTTGAAGTGATTTTGAATTGTGTAACTGTGTAGATGTGGCCGCATTGATAGCTTTGGCCCATTGCTGCGTTACTTCAACTTCTTTGACTTACAGCACCGGCTATACTGACCTGTAAGAAACACAGACTAGCTTGTAGGTGAAGTGGTTCTGGTGGTTTTCTGGATACAAATGCTCTAAAAAGTTCAGCTGGTGAATGGTATACAACTAAACATGGAGCAAAAGTGAGTCTGGTCTCCAATTGATCAGAATCTCAATGGTTACTGAGGCTACAGTGGCTTAAAAATATCTATATGTCAGTTTTTGATGGATATTGTTTATTAGAACACAAATGAGAGGAAATAAAGTGACAGCACAGTTTGTAGAATTGAACCTTGACTGCGCTAGCCTTCTAGCTAGCTAGCACACTCCGCAGTCCCTCCGCCTGCCCACCGAAGCTCCGGAGCCGTGGGTTTAACAGCTGTAGGTTTCATCAAATCACCCAACACCCTGGTCAGCTACCCCCACAAATGGAATAATTTTGTGAGGAACACTGTACAGACAAATACGCAGTTTTGACATGTAATTTTATTTATTTAGCACATTTTTTTAATCATAAAAATTTGGCTAGGTGCTTAATTACACATTCCTGTGTGGTCTGCCAAAGTCAAAACGCAGTGTTTATTTTGCTTTACCCGGACTTTAAAAGATCTTAATTGTGTCAGCCCCCCCCCCCAATGGATTTAACTGACCTGTTCAGCATTCCTGCCTGCCTCTCTGAATGGATGCTTGAATAAGCTTCAGCCAGGAATGGATGGATTTTTATCTTTTGCAGGAGTAAGCATAAAACTGTTTCCAAAAGCGCATTTATCTTGTCTTCCATGAATCTTATGTCCCATATGGGGTCAGCTCTGTGGCTACTTGTGAGTGTGCTGGCGTCGATGGTTCGCAGAGGTTCCAGAGCTCATTGTTCAGGGTCTCTCCGCTGGCCACTAATGTTAGTAGCTCTCTTACCGTGGAGGGCTGTTGCCATCAGCGGGACTGTTATCGGTGGGACTGTCGCTTTTGGAAGGACTGTGACTGTTAGCGAGGCTGTGACCATTAGCAGGGCTATTACTGTTAGCAGGGCTGTGGCCTTCAGTGGAGCAATCACTGTTAGTGGGTCAGTCACCATTAGCAGAGCTGTCACTGTTCGTGGGGCGGTTACCATTTGCAGAGCTGTCATTGTTAACGAGGCTGTTACTGTAACTAGGACTGTTGCCATTACTAGGGCTGTTTCCATCAGCAAGGCTGTTGCCATTAGCTGGGCTGTTCCTGTTAGCAGGGCTGTTATCATTAGCAGGACTGTTGCTATTAGTAGAGCTGTTACTGTTAGCAGGGCTATTTCTGTTAACGGGGTTGTTACCATTAGCAGAGCTTTCACTGTGAGTGAGGCTGTTACCTTTCATAGAACTGTTGCAATTACGAGGGTTGCTAACCAGAAGCTGGGCTGTTGCTGTTTGCAAGGCTGTTGCCATTAGCGGGGCAGTTACTCTTAGCAGAGCTATTACCATTAGTACGGATGTTACCATTAGTAACGCTTTTACTGCTAGCAAGGCTGCTGACATTTTTAGGGCAGTTACTATTGGCAGGACTTTGTTGCCTAGTCACTTTGATGACCCACCTGCATACACACTAACGTACCATGAACGAACATACATAACATTATTCGACTGTAGAGAATATTTGAAATGTCCGTGCCTACATTAAATAGAATTAAGTTTGCCAAACTTAGCTGAATCTTACCTGCCCAGGAGAAAATTAGCAACTTCGGCGTTGGTCTTCAAATTCTTCCCTGCTTTCAGCCGTCTCCATCTTTCAAAGGCATGTCCTATACAGATCCTTGTTTTGTTTCTGACTTTGTCACGACGTATTTCGGAATTAGAACAATAATTTAGTCACGTCAGACATTTGTGTTCCGAAACGCTGGTAGCTGCAGCTCAGCGGTAACTGGCAACCTGGATGCCGAAATGCTAAGGACTTCGTGATTGGGAGATAAGTGGAGGGCGGCGCAACAGGCCAAAACACAAAATGAAAACATCAACATTAGTTGTGGGCTGCAACTTCGCTTTTGTAATGAGCATATTCTGGCTGGACTACTGTTGTCAGTGGTATAAGTATTTGAAATTAACATCATTCCTTAATGTCTGGTGACATATCAGGGCCATTTCATGATTAATCAACATACATTTCTTACATATTGCTCCTTTAATAGTGTTGTATGGCTTTTGGACAATTTGTCTTTTGTTCAGTGCAGTACTTACAACCTGTGCATGTGAAATGATATTAAAATGGTGCATTCAAATATTCCTATATTCCTTTCTTTATTCAAATGCATTTTGATAATTTGAAGCATGAGATGGTATATAAAACAAAATTTATTTAAGGTTTAATACTTGGCAGCTAAAAACACTTTTGGGTTTGGGAGAATTGTCCTAATCAGGCCAAGGCCCCTTTGGAGTTGTTGAGGCCCTGTGAAATCTGATAAAAATATGAAAATGAAAATATTAGACTGGGAAATGGGCATTACATGACTCCTTCAAGGACTTTTAGCACTTTGTCCCTTTTATACAGATGACATGAATTTGATGCTCTGATTCTTGAATCCTTAGCCGTGCATCATCACCATTTTGATAGCGGGGCGTATTTGCATGATTGTAGTAACAAAAAGGCATAATAAAGAATTTTCGGTTAGTGTTAAATATCCTCGCTTGTCACTTAAACACTGACATGGCAAAGTAGTGTGGCATTTAGTCGTGCTGCTCAGACAACGGTAGCTACATGATACACCGTATCACTAGTTAGATGCATTACATAATGCATGCATCTACATACAGTAGATACATTAGCTAATGTAGCTATAGCCCTGACCACAATTCTCAAAGCATTGAGGTATGCATATTGTGCTGTGTATGAAAGGCAGTAAACGTCTGGCGCAAAACTGTTGTCCTTCATTTGACACTGAATGTATGAAAATCATTTTTAAAATATAAATATCCCAAAAAAACATAGCTGAATCCTGAAGTTGTGTCCTGCATTTTGGTGCTGGGCTATAATAACTAGCACACTGGGACATCATCACTGTTTTACTGACATCCCATACATTTTTGCGGGAGCCTACCTCTTGTCTCCTTTACCCTCTTCGGTATGCGTGTCTGTAACTGTCGCATGCAGGTACTGTATACGTTTCACACACGTGACCATTGCTGCAAAGCAGTCCCTAAGAACTACTGTAAAGCTTTTTTCAGGTCTGTGCCAGTCAGAGATGAAATATAAACAGCACGTTTGTATAATACGATATAACAAGACATAGGCCCGATCTAAGTACATGGCTGGATCGTTTATGGTCTGTGTGTGGAAATTTGAGCAGTGAGCAACAGCTTATGGGGAAAGTTAACTTGGCCGACCAACTTCATCAGTCACTTACTCACTCTGCTACTGGTGAGTCTGTCCAGCCAAAATTTGCGATGGGAGATAATGTTACTCGTCCTCACGAAACATTATGTCATTCGCCCTATTAAAGGCTTACCTGAGGATTGTATTGGCACAGTAGCTGTGAATTCTGCGCGTGTATTTGCTCATCTTCCCCTGCTGTTTAAATAAAGGGCTCTTTCGCTAGGTGAAGAAATGGACCATTTACAAGAAACTGCCATCGCACTTAACTTCTTGCACAAGATAATCCATGGATCTTGTTGTGAGAGCTCTGTTCCATGAAGGAACTCCTTTCTTTCTACCCAAATAACACCTGCTAACCGTGTGACCACGCATAAGGAAGCATGCATTTCGTGCATTCCTTCTGTACAATGATGCAGGTGGCAGGATTCATTTGGTTGAGAGAAAATGGTTTGCTACATGAAACTGCTCACAGCGAGGTCTGTGGATTATCTTGAGTAACTGAGTCTTGATTCCTGGAGAGAGAGATTGCTGTTGAATTTTCAAAAACATTTTTGTTCTTTGCGCGCCACAAGCTGATTGCCATCTAGGTCCATTACATTTGAGAGAAGGCAGAGATCTGTACTGACAATATTTACAAAACTTGGCGACTCACACCAAAGCAATCTAGCTGGATAAATGGCTCCAAAAGTTAAGAGGGAAAATATGTATTTTTGATTTTGGGTGAAGTGTCCCTTTAAGTTGGTAAAGATCAAAAGTTGGCTTGGAATCCAGGAACAGATATGGCTGTCAGCCTTGTTCACCTTACATGACACGAAATGGAGCAGCCCCTCGTAGGAGGAGTCCAGTTATTCACATGAGGAAGTGTGGGCTGCTCTGCGAGCTTAATGTTTGCCAACTTAGAGAGCGAGAGAGGGAGAACACTGTGTCCTTAAGAGAGGTCATTGCTTGTGTTTGCATCTCTGGGTTGTTTGTGTTTTGTCTTGATTTGATTTTCTTTTCATGATTGTGGATACTGATGTGTTTTTTCAAATAATGTTCTTAATTCTTCCTTGACTTGACAAGTTTGGAGTCACTCTTGCCTATTTCTTGCCTTTAATTAATTAATCTAATCAAAACTGCGGTGCCTGTTGCTTGTCTTTAATGGATAAATTACTGCTTGGATTAATTAAAGCCATCAATGCACATTCAGACCTACACACACTCACCCCTCCCCCACAACACACATTGTGGTCTGCTATATTCTAAGTGTCTACTCGGGATTATTTAAAATGGCGGTCCACTAATGCTTGAAAATCGTTCAGTGTAATTTAGGGGGTCCCTGTCTGATACTTACTATGCAATGAATATACACACTTGTTAAAAAATTTTTTTGTTAATATATGGCCATTGTTGTGATATGATGGGTGTCATCTGGATGTCATTTGGCTGGAAAATGTGTTAATTAGAAGGTGTTTTCAGGCCCCTCTCCCTATATTTTGATGTTTTTTTTTTTTTTCCCAGATTATCATCTCTGGTGGTTAGGGTTCTTTCCTGATGAAAGTGAAACTGAGCTTTTGGTGGAGTGTCTGTGTACAGTCGGTGCAAGTGTCTGCTCGATTATGTCATGCATGCCTGTGATGTTTTCCCGTGTCAACTCAGGACAGGAGTCTGTTACACAGCTGCAGTCACTTGCTGATTTTGCATTGGCTCCAAACAAGAGGCTAGCTATGCATCTCTTCTTGCTAAGTGTTCAGGCTTTTTAGAGTCAAGCTGCTTGGCGAGGACTTGTGATAAAAGCCATCAATTTTTCTTTGTTAGCCCGCTTGGCCGACAGGCCCAAGGGGCTTATGCTGTGCTTAGAGTCATTAGTGGTGGTCTGTTGTGCGTCCCGTGCGTGCGTGCGTGCGTGCGTTAGTGCATCCACAATTTTCGTTTCAGCGCGATACAGCTTTCAGTTTTCAACTGATCCTTTTCATATTTTATATGAAGTATGCTTGGTTTGGCCAATAGGTGGCTTTTTCTGCAAAACTTCTAACAGCTCTAGCTCCCTTATTCTACGAGCTAAGATGCTCCAAGTTTTTGCCCGCTGCCTTGGCGAAAAGGCCCAAGGGGCTTATGCTATGCTCGGGGTCTTTAGTGGTGCTATGTCGTGCATCCATGTGTGCGTGCGTAAACTTTTGGCTTGTCTGTGCTCTAGCGTCTTCAGTTTTTCACCGATCCTTTGCATATTTCATATGTGTATTGCGTCTTAAGGTCGATTTTCAGCCCAATCGGACCGATGCTATGGCCAATAGGGGGCGTTCCATTTTGGCCATGTTTGACCAAGCAGACGCAGTGGCTTTGCCAGCATTTTTAAGGGCTCCTAGTTTTAGAAAGTATTAGAAAGTAACAAGATGCCAAGTTGTGTGTGTGTGTGTGTGTTTGTTTACTATTATTTTTTTAAATCATTGATGGCAAGCAAGGAAATGATTGAAATTATAAGTGAAGAAGAAATTACCAATTTAAAAAAATGTGAGCTGACACTCTGTCATTTTATCCTTTCCCATCATGCAGATCGCAGTACTTCTTTCCTTTACATAATATCTCCTCCATAAGTACAACCCCAATTCCGAAATAGTTGGGATGAGGTGTAAATTGTGAATAAAATCAAAATGCACTGACTTTCAGATCACAAGCCAATATGTTATTTACAATAGAACATAGATAACATTTCAAATGTTGAAAGTGACATTTTACATTTTTATCCACAAAATGAGCTTATTTTAAATTTTCTGGCTGCAACAGGTCTCTAAAAAGTTGGGGCACAGGCAGAAAAGGGCTGAAGAAGCAATTAATATATAAGAGAATCAGCTGAAAGAACATTTAGCAAGTAATTAAGTTAACTGCCATCAGGTGTGTAACATGATTGGCTATAAAAGGGATGTCTTAGAGAGGCTGAGTCTCTCAGAAGTTAAAATGGCCAGAGGCCTTCAAACCTGTGAAGGCTTGCGTAAAAAAAAAAATAAATAATGTGGACTACTTTAAAAACAATGTTCTTCAACGTCAAATTGCAAAGGCTTTGAAGGTCTCATCATCGACAGTGCATAACATCATCAAAAGTTTCAGAGAAACTGGAAAAATCTCTGTGCCTAAGGGACAAGGCCAAAGACCTTTACTGGATGCCCGTGATCTTCGGGCCCTCAGATGCCACTGCATCACTTATCGGCATGATTCTGTCATTGACATTACTAAATGGGCCCAGGAATACTTAAAGAAACCACTGTCAATAAACACAGTCCGCCATGCCATCCACAGATGCCACCTAAAACTCTATCATGCAAAAAGGAAGCCATAGTTGAGCAACACAGTTGATAGTTGAGCGTTTTGATTTAATTCACCATTTCACTTTGTCCCAACTATTTCGGAATTGGGGTTGTATTAAAGTGGTGAAACAAAATGGTTAAGTAAAGCGAACTATAATATATCTATGAAGAATTTCAGTTTTCTCCCTAGCTGTCAAGTAACACAGTGCAAAGAAACATTTGAATGTCTGCGGCATAGTTCTCAGGGGTGTGTCACATTGAGAGAATGCATCACTCCGCAGTTTGACATATGAATGTCCGTCCAATTTCAGTTGCTGCTTGAACTTGTCTAATTTACCTTCTGACTTGTTTTGTTGGTCCTTTTAAATTTGAAATCTTTCCTGCGTCTTTTTAGCATACTCAAAGCATGAAGCTATAAACAAGCTAATTTTTAAATTCATTTCCTCCTCTCCTATGCAGACTTTCAAGCCACAGTGACACAGCGGACCACTAAACATTCAGCCTGTGACACCAATGGGGTAACCTAGCACTGCCTGCTAAGCTCATTCTCACATCGCCTGCAGCACTAAAGCGTGCCCTCAGGATTTCCTGCTACAGAGTAACACTTACTGATTCGCTGGCGGGGGAAATGCCGAGCGGGAGCAGCTTCATCGAGGGAGAGGAAGAGGAGGCGGAGGGAGATGAAGCAATGGAGTCTACCTCAGTGCTGGGAGGAGGTGGTGGAGGACCTGAGCGGGCGTTAGCTGATGAGGGTATAGCAGCTGGGAGTGAGGAGGTGGGACAGTTTGATGTGGACGTGGCCAGCAGCCATGATGGGACGGTTTCGCCCTCCACCCACAGTTCTGAGAGCGCCACCGGCCTGGACAACAACAAGAGGTACGGCCACTGGTGCACGTTCACATGCAGTCAGGCGCATTCATATGCACACTTGCATTCACATGCACACACTGGCATTCACACGCAACGCTCTCATTCACACACACTCTCTGGCATTGTGCCACAAGATGCTCACTCATTCATGCATTCATGCAGTGACTTTCACACACACACACACACACACACACACACACACACACTTACACTCTGGCATTCACACGCAACGCTCTCATTCACACACACTCTGGCATTCACGCGCGCGCATGCTCACTCTGGCATTCATGCAGTGACATTCACACTCTCTCTCACACACACACACACACACACACACACACACACACTCTGGCATTCACACGCAACGCTCTCATTCACACACACTCTGGCATTTGTGCGCGCGTATGCTCACTCTGGCATTCATGCACTGACATTCACACTCTCACACACACACACACACACACACACACACACACTTACACTCTGGCATTCCTGTGCTCATTTGCATTCACACACACACGCACATTCACTCACTCTTAAGCCCTCATACATGCTTGCATCCGCACACTCTCGCGTGTGCACACTCGGGGATATGCACATGCTTGCATGCGCTCTCGTTTGTGTTCACATTTACACACTCTTGCGCGCACGCACTCTCAGTCACAGACGTTCACACTCTAACACACGCACACATGTTGATTTAGGGCGGGCTCTGATGGGGTTATCTTCCAATCAGCAGCGAGCAGCCGGAGCAGGACCGGGCGCAGTCGCATAAGGATATAATGAGGGCGATGAGGGAGATGAAGAGGAGGATGCCCTCTGAGAAGAAGGGCCATCGCAAGGGCCGGACCGTGGAGGCCCTGCATTACGCTCTCAGCTGCGTAAAGCAAGTGCAGGGTACGTCCACAAAATCCACCGCCCCGTCCCAAATAAAAACCTTTATTTATCCAAAACATTCCCAGTGTTATATTATCACGGACATCAAGGGTGTGCCCCAAATCTGCACTCAGTCCAGGACTCACTATTGCTTTTAATGTGTGTCGCTCTCCTTGTGGGCATTACGTTTATGAGGCAATACTTTGGTCATGAGCGGGGAATTAAAAACAGTAGAACAAACGATGTCATTGGGTCCTTGTGATCTGGAATGTGCTCTCATGGCATCTGCGATTTTGGTAATATGTCTGCCTCAGCCGAGCTGTAATTTGTTATCATTCAAGTAAGTAACTGATGCGTCCGAATGTTGGCTTTTGAATAGTTTGTTAAGTCCCCCATCTTTGTAATTAGCCAGTTGGTTTTACTTATCAATTCTGCCTTCTGGGTGAAGATTTGTGCTAATTAGCCAGCCCAGAAATCGGAACTCAATAGCAGGGAGCACTCCATGAGCTTTGATTTTACATCAGTAGTTGTGAAGTAGCAGCAGCTCATATATGCGACATTGTCGCCCCCTGCAGCTTGCGGCGAGTACCACAAGCTTCTGTTGGGCTCTTGGAGGGAGGAGCAGAGAGAGGCTAACCCAACGGTCTGCAGCCTGGAGGAGCTGGAGAGCGTCACCTCGGAGCACACGCTTAAAAATACGGTAAAACGTTGTAACTTACCCACCCCAGACTAAGCACACCCTCAAAAACAAAGCTAATTAACTTTAAGCACTCCGCAAAGTACCCTTAACAAACATCATAATATACCCCCTAAACATGTTACCGTGCCTCAAAAACATGTTAAATCACTCTTTAAAGCACAGTAATTAACCATGGGGAAATTTATCCTGCTAACATACTGACTTGCTTTAAAAACAGTAATGTACTGTAAAAACACTGCATGGATGTTTATTAAATGTAACACGCCGTTGGGCGCATCTGAAATGAAAACTAGCTGGTTGGATTTTTTATCACTGACACAAATTTAATTATCTGTTTGAAGGTAATGAAGCCTCTCTCTGCATTTGTCGAGTACTAAAATCAAATGTGACTTAACGGCTGTCTCGGCATCTTTGGAATCTGTGTAACTTTGGGAGGGGGACTCTGATCTAATGCCCAGTGAGCATGTGCACTTTGTAATTGACGCTCCCTTCTCTGCAGGGCATGTTTGCGGTGGTCTTCTCCCTGAGCAATGGGAGGATGGTGTACGTTTCAGAGCAGGCCTCCAGCATCCTGGGTCTGAAGGGCAGCTTTCTGGCCTCGGTGCGCTTTGTGGAGCTCTTCTACCATCAGGACGTGAACGTCTTCTACTCCCACACCGCCCAGTCTCACCTCCCGCCCTGGATCATGGGCTCTGAGAGGAGTATGTGTCCAAAACTTGGCCACAGTGTATAATGTATAGTGCAGGCTGTAAATGTGTAACTGGTGACACGGTATGGACTGCATTGTACATCCTATGTGGTTCACGGAGTTGTAGATGCATGCTTTATTAAATTTAACTGTTTATGCTTCAGCATTGCATCTATCTTTTTTGAATCCACTCTTATTGTGCTGAGCCATGAATTCTGCTGAACAGTAGTAGGCCAAGAGGCCTGGTGTATTTCTCCAACTAATGTTTGGTGATCTGATATGTATATGAAATGTCTTGATCATCTTGTGAGTGATGCCTTGTTGTTTGTGCGTCCCTGTTGGACATAATTTGAGGAATCTACTTTAGAAGTGAACTGCCACTGGTGTGAAGAGCTTACTTAGAGTTTACTTAGCCTGCGGGTAATCGGTAAATAAATAACCTTAGCCTTGGGAATGGCGCTGCTCACCCCTGCCAAAGCTCCTTAGGGTTCATCACCCCTGTTTTACAAGACAGATGTTTGAGGTTGTTGGAGAAACCACTTCCTAACATGAGGCATCATCCCTCTCTTACAGAAGCGGACCTTTATGATTGCGCCAAGGTGAAATCCTTCTTCTGTCGCCTGAGGTAAGCCCCCCCGCCTACCCCATTTTACACCCCCTCCCTCCACTGTGCCACCCTAAGACGATGGGCATGCTGGCCGTACTCATGAGAGCAACCATTATGAAAGGCCATGCTGAAACTGCTACCTTTCAACAGGTTCCCAGAACATAACGATGACCAAAGCATAAAACCTCCTATCTGCAGAATTTTTCTGATTGGCGGATTTCACTTTGGATGAGCAGCCTTCCTTTTTCTCATCATCCAAAGTGAAATCCGCCAATCAGAAAAATTCTGCAGATAGGTTTTGCGCTTTGGTCATTGATAATGGATTCTGAAATATTTTCTGAAGTAGTCCACAGCATGTTAGGTATTAATTTTCTGCAGTGTGTTCTAGGGAAAATATGTGAAGACATTAGCATTATGTATGGTAGTTCATTGTAATTCTTAGGGACTGTGAATAGTTACCATGAATACCAGCAATCCTTGATGAGAAAGAATATCAAACGAGCATTTTTATCCCAGCTGTGCTAACATTTTCTTGCTATGCTAACAGGCGCATCAGCATGTTCACAAAAAAAAACTGCTGCTCCAGCTTCCAATTTAAGTTGCTTCTTTTCGTTGGGCTGGCATACATCATCGTAAAGCATTCAGATGCCGATGTAGAGCCCATGAGTTCATTTTTAAGAACAGCATGTTAATAACAACTACAATTTAAAATTAAAACAAGGTAACATGGCAACATGGTCCGTGTAGAAATGGCTATACTGTTCAACTTTGTTGATCAGCATTAAGGCAGAGCTTTTCAGGAATTTGCAAGAGATTGCAGGTTCAAGTCTGGGTTGAAAAAACGGCTGCTGTGCCCTTCCCTGATCAGTGGACTTAGCCTGGATTTCTTCTGTAAGTAGCAGTGTAAATTTCTCTCTGTGCTGTTGTCGTGTACAGCTAGTACCAGTTCAGGACACACTAAAATCGCATTATTAATTTGAAGCGGTCGTAACTAACCCTGCTCTTGGAGATCTGTTGTCCTGCAGGTTTTCACTTCGACTGTAAGAAAGCTCACCTCAGGAAACCTATTATTAAATGAGTCAGGGGTGTTCATTTCAGCTAGAAATGGTAATTTATGGGATGGTGGATCACCAGCAACAGGGTTGGTTGCTACGGGCTTGGAGGTTTTAAATAAGGATGGACATTTTCAATGGATGCTGTGCTCATATATTTTTTGCTTTGAAAAACAAATGTGTGACATAACCGGATGGGTCTTATATGTGACAGTCTTACTCGCATACAATCTCGGGGGATTTTCACTTTGCCATTGGAGGAGGTGTCCAATGAGTGCCGGTTTTTTCGGTTTGGAACTACAGGTGAGTGTTGGAGGTGAGAACACTCTTTAAGAAGTGCTGTGCTCCCCCATAAAATGAGGCCCACCGATCATTCACCAACAGCTTTGTAGAAAGGACTGTGGCTATTTTTGTGGCATAATTGTCGGGTTCTAAGGGCGATTTGGGTCCTGAACCCTTGAGACGTGAGCCGAGGGGTTGCCTCTTCACATTCATTGCTAGTTCCTGAAAGGTGAGCCTGACCATGGCACGACCGCCCATGTTCACTCGTCAGGTAATATACGACCGGGAGACTGACTCAGTTTAGCAATCATCACTTTTGGATTAATTGGACAATATCTAGCCATTTTCCCCTGAATATTGCCACATTCCAGAAATTACCAAGATGCTCAAACATGGCTGAGTTTGCTTGGCTGCATTTTAATTGCTAAATTGCTTTGTTCTTACAATCAAACCACTGACCAGAGGTGGAAAGTTCAGAGGTCAGAAAGTTGAAGTCCTGCATGGGGAGGCCTTTTGCTTTCTGAGCTTGGGGTTTGCACTTCGGCTACTGACGGAGTTCCTGGTCCCTTGTATTGATGTGCGGGCTGGTGCTTTTGTGCAGGGGGAGTAAAGACAGCGAGGGGGAGGTGCGCTACAACCCGTTCCGGATCACACCGTACTTCCTGAAGGTTCGAGGGGGCAAGGCAGGCACGGACGACGAGCCCTGCTGCCTGGCGCTTGCTGAGCGTGTGCACTCGGGATACGAAGGTATGAAATCTGTACATTGCCGCCGTTAGCATAGCTTGCATTTCTACTATAAATTGCTACCCTGCAAATGGCTATAGATGCGAAGTACCCATTAAAGGTGTATTAAACATGATGTATTTTTCTTTTCCAAAGTGTACTTATTGGGTAATTATACAGTGTGTAAAATTACAACAAGATGGTCGAGAAAATGGGGTACTGGAAATGCCTTAGGAAATGTGTGTTACTTGCAGGTCATTTCTTTCGCGTTGTGCGAAACCAAAGAGCCTTTGTTTGTTGTTCCCCTGCAGCACCCAGAATTCCCTTGGAGAAGCGCATATTCACCACCACCCACTCCCCGGGCTGCGTCTTCATGGAGGTGGATGACCGGTAAGGATTTCTTATCGTGTTGGCTGAGACCCAAAAGAGACGGTAGCTGTGTGTGAGGTGGCTGCAGATTGAGTCTGTGCTCCACTAGGCTATGCCAATTAGTGAAATTTATGGGTCTCTGAAGGGTATCAAATATCTGATTTTGGTCATGAAATGATCTACAATTACTGCTTTACGGTTGTGCGGTTATGACAGCCAGTCAAGTTACAGTTTACATCCACGTGTGTCCAGACTCATGCACTATATGTTGTGAAGACTGATGGAATTTAGTCTCACAAAACCCATGCATCCAATTCAGGTGCTGTATTTTAAGCTGCAGAATTTCAGGCTCATTTTATACTGTAGTGGAGATCCCAAGCTTTCCAACCATCTCAAAAATGTCCTGCTAAATCACAAGCAAATTTCTATAAAATGATGTACAGGATTTAGATATTTTCCGTTTGATGTACTGATGTGGCCAATAAAGCATGGCGTTCTTGGTTTTAATATTTTTCTCAATAAAAGAACGATGTATCGTCAGTGAAGTGCAGCAACCGGCAAATACAGAATACAGCGGGGAAGATGGATATTGAACGCGTCAACATTTTTCTCAATAAATATATTTCTAATGGGGCTATTGACATGATCTTTGGTAACAACCCAAGTAATCCACACATACTAAGAAATCAATGTAAATTAGTCCATAAGTTAAGTTATGTGTAAATAAGTGGAATGACACATGACACAACACATTGTTCTGAAAAAATTGCTTTCAGCTGTTCTGGAGCAATCGCGTTCACAACAATGAAATGGACTGAAAGTCACAGCGACCTTCACCTTTGACCATAAGTCTTATCTGTTCATCCTTGAGTTTAAGTGAACATTTGTGAAAAATTTGCAGAAATTTCCTCCATGCTTCCCAGAGATCTAGCGTTCACGAGATGGGGGCTGGCAGACAGGAGACTTGGTTGTCAAGCCAACTTTGTTTGTTCACAGACTTCTCATTCTAGTTGTCTTTGCCTAGATTGAGCTTCAGATAATTGTTTATGCTCCATGTGACAAAGCTGGCTGTAGGTCGTCTTCTCCTAAATAAGAATAGTTTTTTAGGTGAAGACGGGTTGTTTCTCCTCGAGAATTATTCTTTGGAATCATGCATGTCAGTGTAGCGATAACTTCCATTTTACCAAAAAAAGTACACTTAATGCCTTTCAATGATTTTATTCAAAGTTTTCCCTCCATATGAAATCAGTCTGGACATGCATAGATGTAAACTGCAACTTTTTTGGTTGGTAGAGGTATAAAACCGTGAGGCCATAGTTGGTCTTCTACCTGAAATCAAGCATAAATACAGGAGATTTCGTGTGATGCATTTCTTTTGTGCATGTTTCTGCAGAGCTGTGCCATTGCTAGGATACCTCCCTCAGGATTTGATTGGCTCCTCAGTGCTGGCCTGCCTCCACCCAGAAGACCGGCCTCTCATGGTGGCCCTGCATCATAAAAGTGAGAGCGCACTCACAATAACTACACGTACACATGTAAACACAACGCATATATGCTTGCATAAACAGACACACTCACACACCCACACACACACACTGGTGCACACAAACGTGCGTGTGTACACTCATGCACTGGCGCACAAGCATGCATACGTGCATGCATACACATGCTATGGCACGCACATATGAATGTGTACACACAGGCACACAAACATGCATGAATGCAAACTTACACACACACACACACACTTGCACTCACAAACACGTGCATACACACAGAGGTGCGCACGAGTATGTGTGCATGCATACATACACACATCGTGCTTGTCTCACTCTGTTCACTCCTTTATTTCCCTCTACTCTCCAGTCCTGAAGTATGCAGGCCAGCGGCCCTTTGAGTACTCCCCTTTCCGTTTCCGCTGCCAGAACGGTGACTACGTCACTCTCGACACCAGCTGGTCCAGCTTCATCAACCCCTGGAGCCGGAAAGTGGCCTTTGTCATCGGCAGGCACAAAGTTCGCACGTGAGTCCCCTCCATGACTTAAACCCTCTCCCTGTATAACTGAACTTGGCTGGCTCATCATAAGCCTTTTCCCACTGTAAAGTTGTAACCAGGCTGGCTCATTATACCCCCTTCCCACGGTAGTGCTGAAACAAACGGGCTCATTGTACCCTTTTCCCACTGTTGAGCTGTAACCAGTCTGGCTCACTATACCCCTTTACCACTGTAGACCCATAAGCAGGCTGGCTCACTATACCCCTTTCGCACTGTACAGATGTAAGCAGGCTGGTTCATGCCCCTTTCCCACTGTAGAGTATGACCTGGCTGGCTCATTATACCCCTCTTGCTTGTGTGTGATTCCCCAGGGGGCCCCTGAATGAGGAAGTGTTTGCCACACAGTGCAGTGCGGAGCAGCCAGGGCCACCTGAGGAGATCCAGGAGCTGCAGGCCCAGATCTACAGGCTCTTCATGCAGGTGAGTGCCTATGTGTGACCTGGAGGATGTGGGCTGGGGAACATCTATAGCTGTATGTATAGAACTGCGGGAAAAAAAAATCTTCATTAATTGAAATGCATTGGGATGGAATAGTAGTGATTTGAAGAATCTCATTTGGGCTGGGCACTGGGACAAGTGGAGTCCCACAGGGGTCAGCGCTTGGGCCACTCGTCTTTCTCATCTACATTAATGACTTTGAGAGGAACTTTAATCATAAATTGGTTCCATTTGTAGAGAATGCATTCAATTCAATTCGTCAAAGATGATTCAGGATAATTTGGATAGAATCCAGCTGTGGACAGAAATTTGGCTAAGTAAATTATATGTTGATAAATGTTGTTTGTCTACATAAAAGTTCAGGAGGGAAATGGAAATATTAAAGAGGTTTATTTTATGGGAGGTTTGAAATTGGAGTATATTCGATTTCGGAAAAAACCTGGGTGTAGTTGTTGACCAAAGCCTTTTAGGTTCTAGCCACTGCACTGTGGCAGTTAAGAGGACGTCAAGATGCTGGAGTATATGACCAAAAATACTGAATATAAATCACAGGAGTTTTTACTTATCTTCTATAAAGCCTTTGCCAAACCACAGAGTATTGTGTGCAGTTTTGGGGACTGTTCTGAAAGGAAGTTTAAAGAATGGTTGTTGGTTCAAAGGTTCATAGAAGAGCCACGAAGTTCATTGCTGGCGTAAAAGATGCAAGGTACGAGGAAAGACTGAAGAATTAAAATTCCTTTAGCCTTGGTACAATAAGGCTTCATTGTGATCTGACTGAGGCTTTAAATACATGAAGAGATAAACAAATTTAAAAATTCAGGATAATTTTTATTAAGGTATGATAGCAGAACTTGGGGTCTTAAATGGAAATAGGCAAACTGTAAATTTAGCTCAGGAACTTTTTTCAGAGTGGGAGTGGTCAAAAGTGTGGAATAGCTTGCCAGGTCCTCAGAGAGACTGGGTGTTAAAGATCGGATTTGGTGGAGTACTTCATATTACTTTGTCCAAAGTTTAGGTACACTCTAGTGTTAGGAAATGGTGAGCCTTATTGTACTGAATGGTGAGTTTTGCCATTTACTGGAAGTCTGTTGCGTTATTTTACATCTCCCTCTTACTCCCTCCCTCCCTTTTACCCTCCCTCTCTCTTTCCTTCTCCCTTTCCCTTCCCTTCCTCACAGCCGGTGTATTATAACGGCTCCAGTGGTTATGGCAGTATGGGCAGTAACGGTTCTCATGAGCCCTACGTCAGCATGGCGTCCTCCAGCGACAGCAATGGCAACATATGGGAGGACTCGTTGCGTGAGCCGGTGAGACGACACCCCCTGTTGGCCTTTCTTGTCCCGCCCTGTCCTGCCAGGGGCCTGCAGATAGTGTGGCCTCATTAATCCTACAGCCTTTGTTTTCATTCCCCTTCACAAAGCGCAGCTCTTGATGAGGAATGACCCACACCAAACATTACTCATTCTCTTTGTGCTTTGTGTAATTTTTTATTCGTAACCTTCCAGTGTGTTTATGTTTATGTCTGGTGCGCAGAGGAAGCAGCGGCGGATGTGCAAGGACATCCATCAGGTGAAGAGCTGGGGTCAGCCAGGGCTCTTGGACTCGCGCTGCCAGCTCCCCCTCATGGGCAGCGCAACAGCAGGTGAGCTGGCCTCGATTTAGCACACAAGTCGACTATTCATCTTCGAGAGGGCTACCTTTTATTTAGGGTCAATGGAAGAACCCAGTGCTCAGCAGTGTCTCATTATGACATCACGACGTTCTTTTCACTCTTCACAATGACCTCTATATTCTCATTGTGGCCGCGCATAGATCTTTGTCCAAAGCGCCCTTCAGCATCTCATCATGACATCAGGAAGCCCTCTCTGTCCACTGTAACACTTCACCTCTAAAAATGACATTAAAAAGCCCTTTATGTCCAGTGCCCTCTAAACTCTTACAACATCACAACATCATTCATATTTTGATCTAATCTCCTTCTATGACATCACGACAGGGCCTACAGCTCCTCCTCCTGTCTCCATGCCAATGGACAGTGGAATGGGCCTCAGTCCTCCCCACAAGGATTCCAGGAAGCAGCACCACATTCCATCCTACCAGCAGATCAATTGTGTGGACAGCATCATCAGGTGACAGGCCAAGCCAATCACACACTCACACTCAAACATTTTGCCTCTTTCTGAATTAAAATTTTTGTGGACTGTTTAATTGGAAGTGCAAGTGATACAACTTTTCTGTTACTAATGCTAAGTAGTGTACAACTAACATTCAGTTATTCCTTCATTATTTATTTGACGATATTTTATATATTACATTGTCACATAGTAATGCTGTATTCAGATAGTAAGGTTGTATCTGGAAACCTTTGAATCTTTGCATGACTCTTGAGTAAGACTATCCTCTTTGGGGAAAACATGCCCACAAAAAGTATGAAAAATAAACTTGTTGTGCATCATTGCTAACATTACCTCCTCTTGTGCCTTCCCTTTCCTCAGATACCTGGAGAGCTATGCAGTCCCAGCACAGAAGAGGAAGTGCGAGTCCCTCTCCATTCCTTCCTCCTCTTCCTCTGAGGAAGGTCAGGCTCGCGGATGTGCGATTGCGGGTAAGCAGCAGTCTCTGGCCCCTCCCACCCCATGCGGTCTCATGTTTGGACCCCCTCCCTGAGCTGTCCTGTCTCTCTCTCAGCAGAACAGGAGATTTCGGGGGGGTCGGCAGTAGCGGTATTGGGGGCCCCTTTGACGGACGTTGCACAGTCTCCCAAAGCCATGAGTGTGGTCTCTCTCACCAGCCAGTGCAGTTACAGCAGCACCATCGTACACGTACCACAGCCAGAGTCCGGTGTGTACACACACTCTCTCACACAAACACACAGACATACACTCTCTTGCATGATCTAGTCAATTTGGTATTTGGGGGCTCTAACTTCACTGCCCCTCCCTATTTGTTTACAGAAGTGACGGCGCTGGAGGATGCACCACTGGGAAGCGAGCATGCAGACCCCGCCCCCTCTCAGCCCCGCCCCCAGCCCAGTCTGGTTGGCCTGACAAAGGAGGTGCTGTCGGCTCACACTCAGAAGGAAGAGCAGGAGTACGTGGGGCGGTTCCGTCACCGAATCTTACAGAGCCCCTACAGGGCCTACCTGCAAGGGGACAACAGCAGCCCTGGCCACTCCCAGCTGCGCGGTAAGCCCTGCCCACTCCCTGCACTGTGCTGTGTAAGCCCTGCCCCCACTCCCTGCACTGTGCTGTGTAAGCCCCGCCCACTCCCAGCACTGTGTTGTGTAAGCCCTGCCCACTCCCAGCACTGTCCTGTGTAAGCCCTGCCCACTCCCTGCACTGTGGCGTGTAAGCCCTGCCCACTCCCAGCACTGTCCTGTGTAAGCCCTGCCCACTCCCTGCACTGTGCTGTGTAAGCCCTGCCCACTCCCTGCACTGTGGCGTGTAAGCCCTGCCCACTCCCAGCACTGTGCTGTGTAAGCCCTGCCCACTCTCAGCACTGTGCTGTGTAAGCCCTGCCCACTCCCTGCACTGTGCTTTGTAAGCCCTGCCCACTCCCTGCATTAGGTTTAGTTTGTGCAATGCAATAACAGTGATTTGCAAGCTTTTGGAAAGTTGATATTATTCTGTATCTATTGCTGTGGGTTTTTCCTGTATATTGAGAGGATATCCAAATCCTGTCATACAGTAACTTAAATTTTTTGGGGTCTTTCTATAAACCTGCCCTTTTCCTCTCTTTCATCCTTTCCTTTCAGATAACCACATCGATCAGGAAGCAGACGGGGCACGCAGGAGGCACGTCCGGGAGCCGAAAGCGAAACGGCGGCGTGAGCAGTGGTCTTCAGACAGCTACGCTTCCCCTCCTGAGGGGCCGTACATGGGCCCCTCGGTATGCCAGACAGGGGCCCTTTCTGGATCATCCTACCTTAGGGGACCTGCGGCCCCCCTCTACCCAGGCTCCGCACCCTATCAGAGCTTTCAGGCTGATCCTAGTGCCAACGGCGCGCATCCCGCACCCGGGATGGCACCATACGTAGCGCCTGTCATGGCTGTGGTCCTGCCGAACTTCCCCACCTACCCAATGTATCCGATGGCCCCTGGACTGGTAGCGCCCACCCCTCCCTACCTCCTCTCCCCTTTCAACCCTGCAGGCTTCGGTCCCTGCACCTTCCCAGGTTACCCTGGCCCTACCCAGGCCCCTCAAGCTCCTCCCATCCCCATGCAGCCAGCCCAATCCCCTGGCCCCATGGCTGAGGATGTGGACGTGGATCCGCCCTCACAGCTCTTCTCCAGCTCCCGGTCCAGCTCTCCTCTGCAGCTGAACCTCCTGCAGGAGGAGCTGCCCAAGCCACCCCAGGCCCAGGAGAACGGAGGAGGTGCAGGGAGCCTGGTGGAGGTGCATGAGAAGGAGGTGAGCGCCGGCCAAGTGACCATTGGGCCAGTGAGGCTATCCTTTTAAACCTCTGGGCTTCATCTTATGCTGGGTTGTAATTGGCTAATAAGTGACTCTGACTTGTTGTCCCTTCCCTTTAGGAGGAAGTCCTGAGTGATTCTGGGAACCAGGACAACCAGTCCACCTCCAGTGAAGTACTGGAACTATTGCTGCAGGAGGATGCCCACTCCAGAACCGGCTCCAATGCCTCGGGGAGTGGCTCCGGAGAGTCTGGCGGTTCACTCGGCACCTCCGGGTCCAACGGCACCTCCACCAGCAACACAGGTGCTTCTAACGTCTGCTACCATATTCAGCATCACCAGTGCCGTTAAGCTCTGCTAGCACATTCGGCATCGCCAGTGCCACTAACCTGTGCTAGCACTTTCAGCATCATCAGTGCTGCATACCTCTGCTCGCACATTCAGCAGCACTAGTGCCACTAACCTATGCTTCTACATTTAGCATGACCATTAGCACATTCAGTATCACCAGTGCCACTAACCTGTGCTGGCACATTCAGAATCATCAGTGCTGCTAACCAGAGTTGGGACCAAGTCATCATGTCCAAGTCAAATCTAGTCACTGGTCATTAGCTCAAACTCAAAGCAGACGAGGAAGAGCAATGAGGAGTGAAAGGGGCGGGGGAACAAATTAGACAATGAGCTTACTAATTAACAAGCAGAGTGGGGAAAGCTGAAAGTGTTAAAAGCTTCGATACATTTAGGATCAGAAAGGGGTCAATGTCAACATGAAATGCAGCTCATGGCTCTCTCAGCTTTGCCCACTCTGCTTGTTAATTAGTAAGCTCATTGTCTAATTTGTTCCCCCGCCCCCTTTCACTCCTCATTGCTCTCCCTCGTCTGCTTTGAGTTTGAGCTAATGACCAGTGACTTGATTTGACTTGGACATGATGACTTGGTCCCAACTCTGCTGCTAACTATTCAGAATCACCAGTGCTGCTAACCTCTACTTGCACATTCATCGTCACCAATTCACTCAGCATCTCCAGCGCCAATAACCTCTGCTGGCACATTCAGCAAAACATTTGGGGCTAACCTCTACTGGAACTACCAGAAATGTAGGCTCAGCAACCTCTGCTGTTGTATTAAGCAACAACAATACCACTGATCTCTGCGAGCATAGCCAAGCCCTGCTTCTGTAATCGGCGACTCTGGTACTGCTAACCCCTGCAAACCTCTGCTTGTCTGATGCAATGACGAGTAATCATTAACATCAATACCACCAACCTCTGCTAGCATGAAGTTCCATTGCTGAATTTAATGTATCATTGCAATGCAATGTAATAATTAAATAATTTATTTAATGTTTCACGTTTGTAGATTTTTTTAAAACATTTTAACAGCACCATGTGGCTGATATTGGCTTTTGCCATTTATTTTAAGCCCTTGGCTAAGTGCAATGCCTGTGAAATACATTTTTAAACATTTAATGTTTAGATGTTTTTTTTTAAACATTGAAGATGGTTGTTTTTTAAAAAAAACCTCTGGATTTCGGGAGCCGTTTTCACCTGTGGCATTAGTTTGTTATGGTTTAAGCAGTGTGACGGCAAGCAACAATGTGACTGTGCAATGCAACTTGAATCGCCCACCACTCACTTAATGTCTTTCGGGCTTCCCTGTCTCCACTCCTCCCAAACTGTCCACCATCTTGTGTTTTCTAACGCTGCCTTTCTTTGCCTCTGCCGCTCTGTTCCCCCCCTCCCCATAAACACACAGGGAGCGGCGACGGCAGCAGCTTGTATTTCACTTCCAGCGACTCATCGCACACACCCCCCCAAACCACTGGGGGGCAGCCTCAGGGAGCACTGGCAGCTGAGGACCGGGCCAATTTTAAGCGCTGCGTGGAGAACTCACTGTGGAACCTGATTCAGCGCACACCGGAGCCTGTAATGATGACCTATCAGATCAGCCACAGGTATGGAGCCTTGCTCGTCCAGTCTATCAGTTACCTCCATACTCAAAACCTGAAGATTTTTCTCTGCTTAAGGCCCTCCATGTAAATTTTGTGATAATTCTTTTCATTGGGAATAGTCGGGAATTAAGCAGACTTGCTGATTTATGTGTTTAATTTTGGGTTTGCCTTGACTTCTGAAAGTAAAAAATAGTGTTGTGCCGATACCGATACCTCGTTAATATACTCATTCTCGTACTCGTTGACACATTTGCCGATACCACGCACCGATACCACTTAATGTAAGACGCAAGGTAACTGCCTGCTCACGGTCCATAGGCTACAGTATGTTGTACTATCTAACTTCTATGTCTAGGGGGAGTCAGCGAGTTAGAAAAAAATAAGAGAAAGAGAGCTTTATTGTCATCACATCACATGCAGGCATACGCGCATACACACCAGAGGTGTATAGTTACGAAGTACATGTAGGCTACTTCCTTACAGAACTTAAGTAGTTTTTTTGAGGATTTGTGCTTTGCTTGAGTTTTTTTTTTTTTTTTTTTTTCCAAACCGGGACTTTTACTTTTACTCTACTACATTTAAAAGATAAAAAGTATACTTACTTCGTTACTTTGACACTGGCCACTTCGCTGCTCGTTACAAATTAAAATATGTATGTAATTCATTATTTAGGGATTATCTGGATTTGGTGTGTTCGAGAAGCGCAACGGTGCTCGGCAGGTTATCTTTGTGCGGATGTGTCCCCCAGCGGACATGGAGCTGCAAATTTATGCACGCAGTTACAATATTCTATCACTAGATGGCACACCCGGATCAGTTATTGAATATTCACAAGCAAGCCGAGCTAGCACAAGCACATACACGCACAAGTACACACTCACAGAGACTTAGAATTGTGAATCTTCTTACTTTACTACAAATATATTAGTAACATATGGTTACCTTCAATATTTTAGTTGTGGTGAAGTTAAATTTTTTAATTTGTCATTTGTGTAATTGAAATATGGCGATACCACACACTTTAACTGATGCCTTGTTTGCTTGAAACCTATTATTGACTTTAGTTGGATTGAGAATGCCTATGAATGTGTGTGGAAACTATCTGTGCCAATTAATAGTTTTACTGGCTTTTTATGAAGTTGGATGTGTTACCTTGCCTATGCAGTGAGTTTAATTTCATTTGCCAAGCTTCAGTAATGTTTTGCCTCATTTGATAGCAGTGCTAGTTTATAGGCTTTTTGTCAGGCCTAAATACAGAAAGATTTTTGCAGTTAGGCCTGCTTTTTTTTTTTTTTTTTTTTTTTTTTTTGAAATAGCCATTTGTGAATCGTTTGATTTTGGCCTCTTTTAGGCTTGTTATAAAAAAAAATAAAACCTGGACTCCAAGTACACAATATAAAATACTTGTACTCGTATTGGTTTTTAAAAAAGTAGCATTGGTGCATCCCTAGTAAAAAATAAAGACTAATCTGGGCTCTGCAATAAGACATGTGGTTTCAGAGGCATATAAAGGTTACCACATAAGTTTAACTATGTTTTGTATAGGCCCTGCTATTAAAGTATTATCCTGTTTTTGGGACCAGGCCCTGGTTTTACTGTGTAGCTGTCTTTGGGGACAAGGGCCTGGTATTGAAGAGTGACCTTGATTTCAGGGACCTGTGGCTCTGGTATTAACCCTTTAAGTAATTTTTCTTTTCCTCTTTGCCCATTAAGGATGGTGGGTGGCTTTGGTTTTTTTACTAACCACTATGCGACAAAGGGTTGAAGTGTTACCTTGGGTCATTCCATGTCAGATCATCAAATAGGTCTCACCACCACCTTCTCAATTTTGCTAATTTTTTTGCATGCAGCTGCATTTTGCTATATTTTTTGCATCCAAATTTCAGCTCATTAATATAAAAATGAATTTTTTGGTGAATTATTTTCTAAGGGTAATGTCCATCAGTTTTTTTGTCAATTGACATTTTTCTTGTATTTAACATGGCATAACTTTTTTTATTATTATACCTATAGCTTTGAAACTTTGCATCTAAGCTAATGTAATGCATTTTCTGATTAAGCAGTACAACATTAGCTTTGATGCAAAGTTTCAAAGCTATAGGTATAATAATAAAAAAGTTATGCCATGTTAAACACAAGAAAAATGTCAATTGACAAAAAAACTGATGGACAGTACCCTTAGAAAAAATAATTCACCAAAAATTCATTTTTGTTCTGAATGAGCTGAAATTTCAGATTTGTTCATCACTAATACATATTTATCTTATGTGAAAATGTGGAAGCAATCTATGACTACATGGTGACAGATGTTTTGAAAATCTGATGATTTGGCGTGGAATGACCCTCCTGTTATAGAGACCAGGCCGTTGTATTAACGTGTAGCCCTGTTTTAGGGACCAGGCACAGGTTCTGAAGGAGGACCGGGAGAAGCTGCTGCTCTACGCGCCCCTGCAGCCGGTCTTTACTGAGGCGCAGAGGGAGGAGCTGGCGGAGGTGCACTCCTGGATCAAAGGGTGCTGCGTGCCTGAGGAGATCGACACACAGGTATGTACCCTCATGAATGTGCAAGAACATTCTCAAACGCACACACACACACCTATACATACACAGCTTGCTGCAAGAGGTTAAAACAACCAAATTTACACTCACTCTCATGTACACACATACACATGCACACACACAGCCAGCTGCACACGCTGCCTGTGACAGGAGATTTGTGGACTGACACAAACTTGTATAGAAATGCTTCAAAACACTTACTGTTCAGTCCAGAAATGTTTGGACAGTGACACAATTATCATTATTTTGTCTGTGTTCATTTCCACGATGGATTTGAAACAAATCAATCAATCTATGATTGAAATGTAGACTTTCAGCTTAAATGCATGGGGTTTCACTACAATCTCACATTAACCATTAGGAATCACAGCCATTATTATGTATATAGTGCTCCATTTTCAGGGGCTCGAAGGTAATTGGATAATTGACTGACAGTCCGTTTCATTGCCAGGTGTGGTTTGATCCCTCATTATTTTAATGCAAATTGAGTGGATAAAAGATATGAAATTTCAAGTGTTGATTTTGCATTTGGTAGTTGTTGATTGGAACTCTTAATATGTGGTCCAAAGTGGCATCAATACAGGTGAAGGAGGCCATCATTCAGCTAATACAACAAAACAAACCTATCAGACAGATAACAGAAACTTTAGGAGAGGGCAAATCAACAATTTGGTACATTCTTTAAAAGAAAAAAATGCACTGGCGAGCTCAGCAATTACAAAAGGCTTGGAAGACCACAGAAGACAACTTAAGTGGATGATCACAGAATTCTTTCCTTGGACAAGAAAAGCTCCTTGACAACATCTAGCCTGGTCAAGAATACTCTTAAGGAGATCGGCGTATCATTGTCTCTACAATCAGAGACAACTTTATGAATGTAAATAAAGAAGGTTTACCAAGGTGCAAACTACTGGTAACACTGAAGAACAGAAAGGCCTAATTGAACTTTGTCTGAAAACATCTAAAAAGGCCTGTCCAGATTTGGAACAAGATTCTTTGGACAAATTAAATCAGGATCAATTTGTACCATAATGATGGAAAGAGAGAAGTATGGAGAAGGAAAGGAGTTGCTCATGATCCAAAGCATAACATATCAACTGACAGACATGGTGGAGGCAGTGCTATGGCATGGGCATGTATGGCTGCCACTGGAACTGTGTCACTGGTGTTTATCGCTGATGTGACTGGGGCTAGAGGTAGCAGGATGAATTCTGAAGTGTACCACACTCTATCATCTGTTCACATTCAGCGAAATGCTGTTAAACTGATAGGACAGTGCTTCTTTGCAGTTCAGATGGATAATGTCCCAAAACATATTGTGAAAACAGCACAAAGAAATGAAACATTCTTGAATGGCCAACTGAGCAGCTTCTTACTTACTGAAGACAAAACTGGAGGCAGAAAGACCCACAAACGAGCAGCAACTGAAGGCAGCGACAGTGAGAGTATCTCAAGGGAGGAAACTCAGCATTTGGTGACGTACATGCAGGTTGCAAGTTTAATTACTTTTGAGTCTCTGAAACGGAGGCCTGTGTGTACTAATGGCTGCTATTCCTTGACAGTCAGTGCAAGATTTTTGTGAAAACCCTTGAGTTAAATCTTCATGTTCAATCACATCTTGAGTGATTTATTTTAAAAAAAATCATGGTTGTGCACAGAGGCAATATAACGAAGTTTGTCACTGTCTAAATACTTCTGGATTTAACTGTATGCGCATTTGTATTTGGCTGTGTACCCCCAGCTCAGACTCGGTCACATACTCTTCTCTTTGTGTTTTACGCACAGATTATCTGAATGTGCTAATTTTTTTGCAGGGATGTGAGACCTGCAAACCCACTGCAAAGTGTCCAGCGCCTCCCACACCAGCTTCACCCTGCCCCCAGGACGGCACCCTGGAGGAACCAAACTCCACCCCCTCCCACAATGGCCACGCCCCACTGGACCCTAGCCTCAACACCTGAAGCTTCCTCTCTATGTCACCACGCCCATTAGGGGATGGGACCACAGGGACTAACGGCCACTCCCACTGCTGGTCGCAGTGGCCAATGGGAGGACAGGGAGGAGGGGCCAAGAGAAAATGAACTGCTCAGACCATCAATTTTTGCCCTGGGACCTGCAAGACTGTGCATTGTGTACATTTTATGATGGTGGATTTTCACCATTATGCTGACAAAGTACAATAATAATAATAAACAATGTCCTGGGTCCAAACAGAATGAACTTCCGGAGTGGGAGATAACAGGCATGCCTGGTCACACTTCTTCCCTCTCCGCACCCCCCATTCATCTACCAAACCACTGTTGGTCCTCAGGGGAAGGAACTTTGCATTCACCCAGTTAGACTCCTCCCTCAGGTCTTCTTTTAGGTCCATTCTTTTTGACGGTTGTCACCATTTATTGCCTCTGGATCATTTGCCACATTTTCTCCATTTCCGTTAAGTGTCCTGACCTGTCTCAGGATCATCTACCCTGGGGTTTGTATGAATCCAGGTCGTTCGGACTTTGGCTGAAGTCGGCAGTCCTCTCTATTTGTGCGTGGACTTCTCAGTTTATGTGGATCATTCACCCGTGCGGCGGAAGGACCAGGTTGTTTTTGAATACGCAAAGGATGTGTGCAGTGTGCAGGGCTTGACTCCAGTCTGCACTGATATCTGTGCATTAGCCCCCTGTTGGTCCAGAAAGCCAGCAAATTTTTCCCAGGCAAAAAGGACAATGGGTTTACAGCAGAAGATGAAAAGGCCTTAGCCATTAAATGAGGTTAATGTTTTCTCTTTTAGGGTGCTGGAACAGTTAGGCTACATCTGCCATGGAAATGAATAAGAAGAGCTCAGAGGCTGGCCAGGGGTGGTTCTGCTCTGTGGCACGAGTGGCTTCAGATGAGTGATCACTCTCACTGCCTCAGTGCCGCGATGTTTCATGCGTGTTCCTTTCGGACACTCCTGACCTGTGATGGGTCCAGAGAGAGAATAGCCTGTTAAGAAGGTTACCCCCCACTCATGTTTGTGGGACATCCATTCAGTTACAGGCCCTCAAATACCCATCTTTCTTTCTGCAATGTCCACATCACAGAAGTTGTGGTTTACTGATATGTGCTGAGACATATCACTTCATGATCCTGTACATATGACATTTTGGCTATAATTTAGCTGTTCTTTATTTTGGCTTTTATATGTTGTCTATTTATTTTTGGTCTAATGGAAAGCATGCTGGCCAGTATTGGATTATTGGTCTGTGGTTGGCTGAGGGGTAATATTTAATATTGACTCTGATAGAAATGGCCTGTTTTTATAGGGAAAGAATAGGATAAGGTATCAGCCCTTTGCTATAAACCATCTCAGCAGGGAATGCTTTATTAATGTGCACATTTTTTTTCATGCATCCAGCCAGTCCACGGCAGTGATTGGTCAGTTGGTTTATCGTTGAAGATTGCTCTGAGAGTGATCTGGAAAATCCCTTTGTCATCAAAATTGCCGAATTTGTTCACTGTGTAAATTTATAGAGAAAGGTCTTGTTTCTCTGACTCAGATTAAGCTTAGTCCTGGACTTAATTTTTAATTCTCTGTACAAAGCCAAATTAAGTATAGTCTTTGATTAAGCATTAATTTGAGAAAATGGCCTGTGAGAGTTTTCAAACTATTTTGTGTTAATTTTATATTCAGTTGACTTTGGATATTGTTCATTTTACAGTTCTGGGTTCCCCTCAAAACGAGCCATTATCTGTCTGTTGGCAGAAAGCCAAACCACATTCTGAATCATTCTTGGGTTTGAATTTTCTTGTCTTTCTAGTTGAACAACTCCCAAAGACTGCACAGAGCTTCCTTTTTCCGAAATGCAAACTTATGTTATACCGTATATCACATTTACGACAATATTTTCTGATGGCTCAAGTTAACGCGGATTTCACTGGGCTTATGTAGAGGCCCCATTTACGTCAGTTATCTTTTCTCATTCTCTGCAGCCAATGTAGAGTCTTTCTCCTCGCCTTACATACAGATTGAGCTGCTGCTGACATGAAGACATCATGTAACGCACCCCCTTTCTATCAGCAGACCAGAAGCTGAATGATTATGGGACATTCTCTCAGCTGGTCCTAGGTTATGGTAGGAGTGACTATGAGTGGATGATTATAATGCTATTCTAAGTGAACCAGCAGCCCCCGTGGCCTTCAAGGACTAGAGTTGGTCTTGCGCCTGCTGCCCTTCAAGTCTAGAGTTGACCTTGGTCTCATCACTTACTTTACATCACATCACAGTTCTTCTGCAGTGATGGGGGATTTCAATTGCGCTTCTGCAAGTCATTTTATGTCCTGTAACTGTGCTGAAAACAGCTCTGTTAATTTAAGCTGATGTGTACATCATCAGACAAGGTTGGGTTCCTGGCGAGCCACATACACTTGTCTGCTGGACAGTGGAACACCTGGACACTGCCACAGTTGTAGCTTCGCTGCTGTAGAATTTGAATATTGTGGCCATTTTTTTTTTTTTTTTTTTTTACTAGGAGATGACAAACCATGACAAGCAGCTTGTAAAGAGCCATGTTTTGCTACATGTTCTGAAAGAAGCACTTGTGATACCATCAAAAAAGCTGAATAAAAGAGTTTATCCTTTTAGCAAGCTATTTTGGTGCCTGTTTTTTCACGTCTCTAAAGTGTTGATATTCACCGTGCTTGTATTGCTCCATTTTGTAAGATGGAGTTAAACACTCTCATTTCTCTTCTGTCATAAAACATTGCTCTCTACTCTGCTACACAGACCTTCTAGCACGGTCAACATCCTTGCATATTCAGTTTCTGCCCACAACACCAATCAATAATTAACGTTTGAGAGGATTGCGCATGGGTCGGCATTCCAGGGGTCAAAAAATAAGTCTTCCATGTTTTTCTTCGCCTCTGTGCTTGGCCTGATTATTTTATGAATACGGTTGTGATACTGGCTGAAGCGTTTTTAAAGGGCATATCCTGGCTGATTTAAAACGTAAAATGCACCCAATTTTGAGATGCTATACAGAATTTTTAGTCACTTTACGCATTTTAACCAATATAACACATTGGTCAGTGTCAGATATACCTGGTTTAATATCCATATTTTAGGCAGAATTCGCCTGGCGCAAAAAAAGCTTGCGATCTGAATCTCCCGGGGAAAAATGTCTTTCTGACGTCACATGCGGTGCTGGTCATTCTGTTGATAGTGGGTATACTCGGAGGTTGCGTTATTGTTTATGGTGTTTATTTTTGCGATTTTCAGCGTTATTTGAAGTATTTGGCTGTTACGGTCAACAGGTGTGTTTTGAGAGGGTGCAGTAACACCAATCGGTGTATGTCAGTGACCACACTCTGATCCATGCGGGCACTGGGTCTCTCAGCGCCCAGAATATGGGGGAACCGCAGGTGACATAACGAATCTGGATCAATATGGCTAAGGACTCCCCGGGGATTTTTCCAGACGCTTCTGGTCATTTTCAAAAATTGTTCTATACATGGACCACCCTTGGCAAAATAACCCTTAGGATTTGGTGTATAAAGGCACAATCTTTTAGACAAAAAAAGATGAATTTGATCCCGATGTATGGTACCAAGAACTGTGGAGGACTTGTACTTTTTGAACCTGTCCAACTCTGTGACCCAGTAATTTCCCATCCTAGGGTTAGTGGAATGTTTTGGTACAATAATTGTCTGCCACTTTTGCGGTTTATATACATTCCATGTGCAGATTATGTCCCTTATTTAGTTGTGCAGTGTACTCATAATGTTATAAGCTAACCATTTTCAGTTCAGTCAATTATCTTCCTCTTAAAAGTATGTTTCAGAAACTTGCTTAGGGGTTCATTCATGTCTAACTAGCATGCTAATCTTCCACAGTCCTACCCGCTATGTAGACTATCCATCCCAAGACTTACACTGTAATCCCATCATCCAACCATGTCATACTATGTTTTAAATAATATTATTGTAATGTCCTTTTGTTTGTTTCCATGATGTTTCATTGTATCAGCTATGGTGTTTACCTCTGCGCAAGCTGTTTTCATAGCTACTCTGCTTAGTAGCTCACGCTAGATTGCCTAGCTCTTTGCCGAGTGCCGTAGCCTATACTTGTATCAGTCATATTGTGTACATGCAAACAGGAAATGGTTCCTTATCCGTGATAACAACAACAATTCACTTATAAAATCTGTTAATGGCCGGTGAGCTACAGGATCACTGGTCATATTTTTATACATAAAAGGGAGCAAGTTGTGTAATTTCAGAAGATTCAACATTTCGTTATTCTCTGCTACCTTTGCTGTCCTGTTGTAAAACTGACTTTGGACATTTTATTTTAATTTAAATTTATTTTTATTTTGAATTCAAGGAGGAAAAAACAAAATGGAATTTCCTTCGAATGAGGATCTCGATGCACGGCCAAAAACGATTTGGTGAGGCTTTTTAATCTCCCGAATCTCGTAATTTTCTGCATGTGAAGCATTTTGCGGACTGTAGTGCAAACTGCTTGTATTAAAATCTTCATTCATGAATTTTGTTGAAAAATATTTGCCTTTTTGTCTTGTGATGGCCAGTAATTTGTCACAGGAGAATAGTGGGGTTAGAAATGCTTGTTCTTACTTGCTGCTATTTGTGGTTGCGTCCAGGAATTAGGCCTAGTTTACCCCATGAACTGTAGAATGTTTTCCTTCTCTTTACATGTTGTTATGTAGCATACAAGTCTATGAAGTGAAATGCTCCCATTGCTTCCTTTTTCACTGATTTACAACCCACTTTTACAGCTTGACATTTACTGAAACCCTTCAAGTTAAGTACTACACGGTGTAAACAAGCAGAAATATTCCACTGAGGAATGAAACCTAAAATCATTGGGTGATACCACACAATGTCAGACCCTGTATAGGCCATTAAAATGCAAAAAAAACTAGTAGTTTATGAGGAGAGGGAGACCTTTCAGCATGTCTAGGGTTATTGAATGGCCTGTCTTTGGTCTAGCTATAAATCCTCGGTGTTCTGGAATGAATTTGCTCATACTGGAAGATAAACCTTATGTTTTAGCTTTTCACTTTCCGGGGCATTAAGCCACTATGCCAAAAATGGTCTGTCGGCTTCAGCAGCTCATCAGCTGAGCGATGACAATAGTGCTTCATGCTGCCAGTTATCCTCTTACTTGTGTCATTTAGCTTAGCCACCAAATCTTTTATGTAGTTTACAATGCAAATCTTTGGTGACAGTTTATACATTGATTTTTGCATGCCACTCCTATTGGTCAACCTTACTTACCATCAAGACTTGAACAGTCAGCTCGGAACCATCCTGCATGCATGCATTAAGCTACCAAAATATGAAATCTGTAGGGATCAATGCCTGCGAACTGAAGGGTGACACAAAAAATCTCAAATGAAATTGCTCACTTTTGGAAAGAACTGGAAAATTTGGGACAAGACAGGATGCTCAAATCATTAAAGATTATTTCCTGTGGTGACTCAGTTTGTTAATTTCAATTTGAACATCTTACTGTCTGTCTGACCAGTGATTTGATAGATCAACCACTGGATGATACTTACACGGCATTCATTGAGGGGGTTTGGTTGAAATCAAACATTTCGCTGCATAATTACAAGCTCCTTCATTGGAGATTGGGATCTACATCACCATGGAAATGGTTGTAGCATTGAAACAGCAAGTCTGATCATTACAAATTTTTGGGAATTTACCTGGGGTCCTAATATTTGTTAGCTCTGAAATAAAAAAAAAATTGGTTGTTAAACAAAAAGGTCAAAATTTAACTTTACAGGCTTCCAGCTGCTGGAGAGTTTTGGGCCTCCTTTGACGCACTTTTTGTTTAATTATGCTCCAAATGTTCTCAATCGGTGAAAGATCAGGCCTGCAGGCAGGCCAGTTCAGCACACGGACTCTTCTACTATGAAGCCATGCTGTTGTAATAGCTGCAGTATGTGGTTTTGCATTGTCCTGCTGAAATACACAAGGCCTTCCCTGGAATAGATGTCGTTTGGAGGGGAGCATATGTTGCTCTAAAACCTCTATATACCTTTCAGCATTCATGGTGGTTTTTAAAACATGCAAGTGTCCCACACCATATGCACTAATGCATCCCCATACCATCAGAGATGCTGGCTTTTGAACTGAACGCTGATAACAGGTGGGGTGGTCTTTCTCCTCTTTAGCCCAGAGGACACGACGCCCATGATTTCCAACAAGAATGTCAAATTTGGACTCGTCTGACCACAGGACACTTTTCCACTTTGCTACAGTCCATTTTAAATGAGCCTTGGCCCACAGAACACGGCGGCGCTTCTGGATCATGCTCAACAATGGCTTCCTTTTTGCATGATTGAGTTTTAGGTGGCATCTGTGGATGGCACGGCGGACTGTGTTTATTGACAGTGGTTTCTTTAAGTATTCCTGGGCCCATTTAGTAATGTCAATGACAGAATCATGCCGGTGAGTGATGCAGTGGCGTCTGAGGGCCCGAAGATCACGGGCATCCAGTAAAAGTCTTCGGCCTTGTCCCTTACGCACAGAGATTTTTCCAGTTTCTCTGAATGTTTTGATGATGTTATGCGCTGTCGATGATGAGACTTACAAAGCCTTTGCAATTTGATGTTGAAGAACATTGTTTTTAAAGTATTCCACAATTTTTTTATGCAAGCCTTCACAGCTTGGAGAGCCTCCGGCCATCTTCACTTCTGAGAGACTCAGCCTCTGGAAGACATCCCTTTTATAGCCAATCATGTTACACATCTGATGCCAGTTAACTTAATTACTTGCTAAATGTTCTTTCAGCTGATTCTCTTATATATTAATTGCTTCTTCAGCCCTTTTTTGCCTGTGTCCCAACTTTTTTGAGACCTGTTGCAGCCAGAAAATTTGAAAGAAACTCATTTTGTGGATAAAAATGTAAAATTTCTCAGTTTCAACATTTGAAATGTTATCTATGTTCTATTGTAAATAACATATTGGCTCATGTGATCTGAAAGTTTTTGCATTTTGATTTTATTTACAATTTACACTTCGTCCCAACTATTTCAGAATTGGGGTTGTACATATACCACTACTGTGATACCACCACAATAAAATAATGACACCTTTTCAAAATAGATGCTTTATTTATACTGACAGCAAGGATGTGCCATCAGTCTTGCTGCATCACAAAACACACAATCCATTATATACACTTGATTTACATGAATACTATCAATAGCACTCATTTTTTTTTTGTGAAAACCAGCCTATTTCAGTGTCTCAGGCGGATGAATGGTCTAAGCACTTGTGCTGACATTGTGCTTTAAAAAACTAGATATTAATCTAAGGGAACATCAGAGCTGTGGTAGAAGTTATTTTGGTGACTATGCATTCCTGAAAATGTACTTTCTGTTGATTTTGGCCTGGGAATACAGATACTAAACTATTTTGACCAGAGCAGCCATTCAAGATTGCGCAAAGCATCCGCGTAGGTATTATACAGCGTATAATCTACAAGTGACGGAGTTAGACTTAGTGTGCTTGTGTGTGCATAGTCTATGTTTGTGTATGTTTATACACATATGCGAGCATATTAGTTTAAATGAGAATGTATTTGTACAATTTTTTTATGCATATTAGTTTTGTTTGTGCATACATGCAAGCACGCATATTAGTGTGTTTTTATTAGTCTGAGTGTGAATGTGTGTAATGGTTTTGTATGAGTGTGTATTATTCTTTTTGTGAATATGTGTGTATTGGTGGAGTGAGTGAGTGAGAGTGTGTGTGTGTGTGTGTGTGTGTGTGTGTGTGTGTGTGAATATACATGTGCATTTGTGCTGTGTGTATGTATTGGTCTGTATATGATTATATTTGAATGTGTGTGTGTGTGTGTGTGTGTGTTGGGCTGTGTGTAAATACATGTGAGTACTTGCAATATGTGTGTGTCTGTGTGTTAAAGAGTGCCTTTTGGTCTCAGTCCTTGTCCCCCCTGTCAAACACAGTATTTCCAGAAGCACTCAGCTGGGTTGCCCTCTTTTCATGCGGCTTCCTGGGCCCCAGAAAGTGCCGGAAAGGATGCAGAGAGCCTGGCTTTTCCAGGAGCCCCTAGGACAGAGAGACGGTGAGATTTTTGTGCAACTTTATTTACACTGAGCTCATGTGTCTCATGAATATCAAAAGAAAGGGAAAAAGGATACTGAGAATCACCACTTTACTATTCTCCTTCGAGAAAATGGAATATTATTTCACATTTTCTGCCATGATAATATATATTCAACAAAGAAAGTTAAGGATCACTGAATTTTTTTCTCTGTCATTTTCTCTTGATCTGAGCTTCCTCAGTTGCTGTCAGGCTGTAATGAGAGCACTTGGTGGTCACGCAGGATATTGAAATGACTTCAGACATTTCTGGACAAGGTGTGATTCTGGTCTTCCCGGCGGATACCCCGTTTTGGGGTGATAACATCAATGTCTTGATGCATTTTGTGTCTTGGATTAATACCAATGAGGTAAACAACGCTTGGAATTTGCATTCAGTTTTTATATTACGCATACTCAGGTCAAAATTGAGTGTTCCTAAACTTTTTTTGCTGAGTATATGAATACATCAGCAGAGAAACACAGAATTGGGTTAAATGTCTGCAATTATGGACATATGTATGTTTTTTGATGAATTATTATACAATGATTTTTATTTCCATTATGATATGTTGATGGTGGTTGACTTGACATTAAATATTAAATAGTTTCAGAGACTAGGATGCAGCTAAAGCACATTGTCTTTTTACAGACCCTGCAGGAATGAATCCCACTGATCTGAGAACTGTGGAAATGAGAACACATTTTCAGTACTAGGAGTTTGCACAGAGTGTAATTAGGTGTGGATGATTTCTTATTTGAAGCAATATTTTGCTAAGAAATATGTGCCAATATTAAATTGATTATACCATCTATACAAGGAGAGAAAGCATTTTTATGTTAATATTGAGCATCAATTGTGTAATCTTTATCAAAAAACCAGTCTACTCTGGATGATGAGAGTCAGCTGCCTTGAGGGTTACTTTGAGGTTCAGGATTATTGAGTTGTCCCCTGCTCAATCGAGTCAGTGCTAAAAGTTAGCGGTTCCCAAACCTCTCTGTCTTGAGGGACCACCAGATATTCTGTGCATTCCATGTCAACACATTTGGTGCGATTAATCAAGCCACCAAGTAGTTGTATTAGGTGTGCTTGTGGTAGAACGCAATGCCTAGATCAATCAATCAATCAATCAATTTTTGTTTATATAGCACCCTTCGCTACAGCAGTAGTCTCGAAGTGCTTCACAAGTTAAAAGCAAAAAGGGTTAACACATGATAAAATACAATACATACAAGTGCTTTGTAAATAAAAACAGTAGAAACTAAGGTAAATACACATTAAAAAAAAAAAACAATTAAAATATAAGTAAACAGTGTTAAGTAGTACATGTGTGTGTGTGTGCGTGTGAGCGTGTGCATGCGTGAATGCTCATGTATGCAGCTCAGTCATAGGATGTGCTGAATTTATCTGTTTTTAACCTTGATTTAAATATGGTCAGTGACCCTGACTCCCTAACTGTGAGTGGTAGGCTGTTCCATAGTAAAGGTGCCCTATGGCAAAAGGCCCTACCCCCTACCGTTTTCTTTTTTATAAGTGGGACAGTTAGTAGTCTAGCATCCTGCAACCGGAGGGCACGTGCTGACGTGTATGGCTGTAATAATTTAGTTAAATAGTGAGGTGCAAGACCATGTAAAACCTTAAAAGTTAAAAGTAAAATTTAAAATCAGCTCTGGCCCCAATAGGGAGCCAGTGTAGGGAACTTAAAACTGGGGTAATGTGCTCAAAGCACCTCGTTCTTGTAAGAATTCTGGCTGCCGCATTTAAAACAAGCTGGAGGTTTTTTATGGCACTTTTGGGGCAGCCAGAATAGAATGAATTACAATAATCGAGGCGGGACGTTACAAATGCATGTATTAATTTTTCACTGTCCGATTTGGAGAGGAAGTGTCTAATTTTTGCACTATTTCTGAGATGGAAAAAAGCTATGCGAGAGATGTTTTTAATGTGAGCTTCAAAAGAGAGATCTGGGTCTAAAATAACGCCAAGATTTTTGGCAGTTTGATTCGGGGTGATGACACAGCCGTCCAAATTTAATGTGAGATCAGACAGTAGATCTCTTTGTTTCTTTGGGCCTAGTACAAGAAGCTCTGATTTAGAAGGATTGAGAAGGAGGAAGTTTGCTGCCATTCATCTATTAATATCAGCGACACAGGTTTCCAGATCACGTAAGGAGTGGCGATCTCCTGGTTTTATGGAAATGTACAGCTGCGTATCGTCAGCGTAGCAGTGGAAATGTACATGATGTTTGCGGATTATGTCACTGAGTGGAAGAGTGTATAGTGAGAACAGCAAAGGAGCGAGCACCAAGCCTTGGGGGATTCCATAGACCAATTTTGCATGAGCGGAGGATTTATTGTTAATTAAAACGAATTGATACCTGTCCTCAAGATAGGAACTAAACCATCTTAACGCTTTTCCGTGCAGGGCAATTTGACAACAGAGTCTCTGCAACAGTATTTGATGGTCGATGGTGTCGAAGGCTGCTCTTAAGTCCAGGAGCACAAGGATTGATATAGAGTCTTGGTCTGAGGCCAGTAATAAGTCATTTATTATTTTGACGAGCGCGGTCTCGGTGTTATGCTGTGGTCAAAAACCAGACTGCAGTGACTCATAGATGTTGTTAGATGTCAGGAATGAAGTAACCTGTTGCAAAACAACTTTTTCAAGAATTTTTGTCAAGAACAGAAAATTAGAGATAGGCCTGTAGTTTTTTAACTCTTCTCGATCAAGGTTGGGCTTTTTCAGCAGGGGTCTGATCACGGCCATTTTTAGTTCACTTGGTACACTTCCAGATGATAGTGAGTCATTAATTATGTTCGTCATAGGTACGCCAATTTTGGGGAGTAATTCCTTCATTAATTTAGTCGGGATGGGATTAAGTTGACAGGTAGACGGTTTTGATGATAGGACTAATTTCTCAAAGGCCTCATACGTTATGGGATTGAAATGTTCCAGATGGGTAGTTGCTGTTATTTCAGTTTCTTTACTGGACAGCAGAATTGGCTGAACAGCAGCTTCAGTAATTTGTTCCCTTAGTTTTTTTATCTTGCAAGCGATAATAGATCATGCAAATGGTCCCAGGGGGAGGGGGCTGGAAACCACTGCTGTAAGACTTATCCGCGCAAATCCTTCTTAAGACTAAAATTTGGTTCATACGTATCCAGTGTACCATGATATAATGCATTTTCAACTTGTGACGTACAATTTCGGCCATAACACCCGAGCCCAATATTTCCATGCAATTATTTTAATGTTAATTTTATGCCAATTTTTTGTTGGAAAACCGATGCACTCTAATGACTTCATTCTACACTTTCTACATATGATATAATTGGTAATAAATCTTTGAGCTGTGAAATTTCGCAAAAAGAAGAGCAACTCTTACATGGTTAACACAATAGCTAGCTATATGAGTACCCAGAATGCAGAGCCTGTCGGTTCTAGGGAAAATTAATTTTAAGAAATGTCAGTGATCCCAAACAGGTTAAAGCTACCAGTGGGTACTTTCAGCTCGTATTCATTGTTTTCACGCCAATGTGCTGGAATACCGAGCCAAAAATGTAAATTTCATCCAAATATTCAAATACTACTCTGTACCTCACTGAAATAAGGTATTAGCATTGCAGTTTTCACAAACATTTAGGAAAAGTTGCAGGAAACCAGAGGTATGTACTGCAAAGCCTGCTCACACAAACAAAGCCTGGCTAATGTTGAACTAGCTTCACAGTACACCCCACAGGAAGTCAGTTGTTCCAGTAAGACTAGCTTTACCATCTTTGTTGAGTCCCTCTGTCAGCAGTGAAGAGTACCCTTGTCCCGTCCCGCTCTGAGATGTCTGGTCAGGTAGGGAAAATTCAAGTGGACTGATCACTCCTCCATCTTCAACCAAAACTGTGCCTGTCCAACCACAAGAAGTAAGCCTGCTGTAATATTACCACAGAGCAAAACATAATATGTATGGGATGTGGGGTAGGAGGAGAGACACAAGTAATACCAGTGTTTACATCCTAGTTGCATTGTTGACAATTACACCATCAAAATCACTGCCCAGGAAACTTTCATGCCCAACTGGCGCAAGAGACACAACATTTTGGCAACAAATTCATCCAACTGCCATATAAGCTTGTTTTCAACTAAAGTTGTATGCAGTGACAAAATCAGCATGCTTGCAATATGTAAGACCTAACTGCAGAAACAAAAAATTATGGACTGTGGCCACATTCCATTACAGTAACAATCACCGTTTGCCGCTGATTTCTTCAAATTTCTGATTTTGACATTATGCCAACATTCTCGGTGTTTACACCCTACTCCAGGGCTATTCAACATTATCCTGCAAGGGCCAGTGTGGGTGCAGGCTTTCATTCCAACCCCGCACTTGCACACCTGACACAACTAATCAACCCCAAGAGTCTTGGCTAAAGAGATGATTAGTGGTATCAGGTGTGTAAGTGCTTGGTAGGAATGAAAACCTGCACCCATACTGGCCCTTGTTGAATAGCCCCGCCCTACTCCATCAATGACAACAACGCTATCAACAGCCTCATTGAAAACGCAAACCCCAGTTGCTATACAGAAAAAGCAAACTGGCAACATCTGCACCAGCATGCGGGGAAAATAAAGGGACAGTTAAAGCACAATTTTCAATAATAAGCACAGATAGCCTGCACCAACAGATAGATCAGCATTCAGATAACTCTAACCTAAGCTGGCCAACCTTGAGGATTGAGACCCATGCAGAGACTGTGGCGGTAGTGCCCTGTTTTATATTTCTTTCTGGGTGGATGCGTGCCATGTGTCGGCCTGGCCAATACTTACCGGACTCTGTGTAGCGCATTTCAGTGGAGTCTGATATGGGGTGCGCCATCAGTCCGTCCCTGAGGCTAAAAAGCAGGGTCCAGGATAGGAGCAGAAGTTGTGTCATCTCCGCAGCTTTTTTTCCTCAGATTTTTTTAGGGGTGGGGTCAGTGTGTGCTGTGCAAAACCTGTACCACAGTATATATACACTTCTCCACCCACATGAGAACACCCCCCCACCACCACATACCCCATTCCACCCCAAAAAACGACACACATGCAATGGAAGCCTTCTGTTTCAATCACTCTGGTTCATGCCTTGACTCACCCTCCCAAAATAAATCAATGCCCAGTCAATCGAATGAATGAGAGTAGCTATAAAAATAGAAGGGTCAAGAGCGCCATCCTGCGCATCGGGAGCAGAGCCCTGCTTTAGTGCCACAGTAGCTTTAATTAACTTTTCTTTTACCGTGATAATAAATTGTCTGGAGCTCAGGTGTGAGAAAGAGTGGCCTTATCAAGACAGGAGAATGGCCCAGCCCAGCGATGGGGTGTGGGGAGAAGTGTTAAGTCAGATGCAGTGGGCTGATTGGCCCATTGACTAATTTATTACCACCTGTCAAATTCATTCACTTGCATTGATATAAATCCTCGATAAATCCTTATTTCAGAAGCGCAAGGTTCGGGCACTTTTCCGTTGACAGAACAATGAAAACAGAATTTATCCAGGAAGTTACATTGGACCAAATTTTGACTTGAAATGCTTTTGTGATATATACACAAGATAAAGTGGGGCGTGCAGGAGGGGGGCTACGTAAAAATGGGAGGATTTCAATCTTTATTTTGAAATGGAGCTAAAATGGTTTTGCTTAAATAAACTTGTGAACTGCCAAGCAAAGCCATGACGAAGAGAGTCAGATGTTTATTTTAGCTGTGTTCACATAAATCTTTTTAATACATGGTAAAATGATTCACTTGCTGGTATGGATGCTTTGAGTGATCTTGTCTGTTATAAACCTGTATTTATTTCTGCCAAACTCAGTCTATATGTATGGGCAAAGGAGGGTAAGTAGTATACTATGGAATCTCAAAGGGTGCATTGGGAAACTTTGAATAAAACCATAAGATATATATATATATATATATATATATATATATATATATATATTGCCAGTTTGGCTTCCTCATGCTTTTGCCTGGCAAAGTAAAAATTTGCTTAATTATAATTATCAGTACTCTCTTTCCTTCAGAAATAAATTTTTCGGGACATACTCAAAAACATTATGCTAAAAATTTTACCAATATCAACTTTTAATTCTGACTCATGAAAAATGCAATTAGTCTCTAATTAGAGTCTTTTGTTTTCTCAATAATGTGACTGCGTGAAAAATTTCAACACAAATGATTACACAATTGTTGTGAAGATCAAGCTACTGTGCCCTCTGATTTGACTGTAAAATTCTCTGTGACCACTGAATGACAACCAACCTTTGTAATCGTCAACCAGCTCTGGTCTTTTCTTGCTCATACTTGTTTGTTATGACAAATATGTTTACTCAAGGGAAATCAGTGGATAATAATTGTGTTTTTCAGTTCAATAGCATGGGAAGATTTATTTCTCCCACCTAACAGACGAGCTGCTTGTTGGTGTATACCAGAGAACTCAAGGAAGTTGATGAGATCATTTAAACTATGGTTAGATATTTTAGGCGGTCTTCAGAACTGGAGAAACACCTAATGATCGGAAGCGGGGTTATCTAATACCAATGTATAAAAAAGGGGACCTTACTGAGCCAGGAAACTACAGGCCAGTCAGTTTAACTTGCATCCCATCCTTACTTTATGGTGTGTGAAAATGTGACTTAAGTACTTTTAGCATTAGGCTCTTCCATTTTTAAAATAAGGACTGTCGGAATTGTTGAAGGTGTTTTGGAATGGATTCAGAACCGGTTCCAGCATAGTACACAAAGATTAGTGGGAGGGATCTCATCTAAGCTCATCACTGAGGGAAGTGGAGTCCCACAGGGTTCGGTGCTGGGACCTCAGCTCTTCTTTATCTACATTAAAAGTCATAGCAAAAATTGGAAACAAATTGGTGAAATTTGCAGATGATATTAAATTGGGAGATTTGGCTTACATTTTTGTGTCTGCTAAAGTTATTCAAAATGATTTAGATAGAATCTAGAAGTGAGCAGAAAATGTTGAGATGGTTATATCATAAATTAGTAAATTTTTTACTGTCCCAAAATTTTTTTTTGAATATGTTGTCAGAATCAAAATTGAAGTAAGTTTATTATGAAAAATCTATAAAATTCATGTGGTGTAGCGTCAAATTATTTGTTTTTGTATTGTCAATGTAAAACAGGTCAAAGATAATTTACAAATCACTGCTTTTAGTTTAAATCTTAATTTATGACAACATCCTAACTTATTCTACTTTAGGGTTGTAAATGTATTTTGGCTTACATCTAATGGTCTATTTTTAATTCATGCTTGATATTGGGTTCTTGTTGAGGGAAAATAAGAGACAGAGAAAAAAAGGTTAATTGGGTATCCACAAATGCATAGTTAAACAGACCAGTGGTCCCCACCGTTGGTCCTGGGGACTCACTGTGCATGCTGGTTTTTGATCCAACTTCAATTGCAATTGTAGGATTTTAATGAACGGTTAATCTGTCTTAGGTACGTTTCCTGTTTAGAGCCTTTATTAATGCTCCTAAGCGGCATTTAGGCAGAAATACCGAAGCACGCCGTACAGAATAAAAGACCAATTAACATTATGTTTTCTCTCTATATTGTGTGTAATTTCAGGAAATACTTTTAAGCAGATAAAATGATGCTCCAAGAAAAATCTGTAAGCTCTGAACTGGGTTGCAGAACTTGAGGGTTTTAAATTTAAAATCCTTTGCTTGAACTTCATTTCATGACTTTCATCATTTCAAGACAGGCACGGCTCTTTACCATTTGCTTGCGTAATAAATTGTTAAAGGTCCCCTATTATGTCACCAGGTGCACAGCTAATTAGTTATTACAAGCCATTTCAAAATCTTTTCCCTCTTGACATCACATGCGGAAGTGACTAATGAGAGGCAAGAAGAACTGATCACCTTCAGCCAAGCAGTCAATCAGATTTCATTATTCCGGGTGGTCACTCTCCCTTGTGATGTCAGGTAGTGGAGACTTTGAACTGGCTCATAATGGCTAATTAGCTGTGCACCTGGTGGCATGATAGGGGACCTTTAAATGGCTTGTTTTTGCGACCATGTGTCATTTAGTTTTCTCCAGTGACGAAACAACTAAATCTTCACTTTGATTGGCTATTTTTCCCCTCTTTTTTCAACAGGCCTATATCACAATGTGCATATGGATTTTTTTTTCTTCATGACATGGATGGATATTTCTGTCAACTTGTGACAAATAACAGCTCTAAACATGAAATGCTCCTAAATAAGATAAATTAACAGCTTATTGAGATCCTACGTGGTCGGAACAAAAACCAGCATACAGTTGGCCACCAGGACCGACGTTGGGGACAACTGCAATAGACTTTCAATGTTGCGACAGGCACTGCAAGCTCAAAGTTTTACATTTTAAAGGGGTGTGATTTCCTGTTTTCCTGATGACATTCATGCTTGTTAACAAAGCAGCCGAACAAGGGCACGCGATCTGCTAAATAGCGGTCCGCTTGCTATGGAAATAAGGTTTGTCTGCACTGGGCTGCAGTCCAAGTGCCAGTTGGTTGGCTTTGTTTGTATCGAAGGATAGACGAGAGAAATTACGGCAACGAAGTTTGCATCTGGATTTCTACAAGAATAAGTTGCATGATCATCTCTGAAATTGTAAAGATAACTGAAAATTTAGTTCAAATAAGGCTATAGGTTAAGCGGAAAGAAGACGTTTGCCCCGAAGATAACAGGTATTTACATAATTCAGCATTTTTGTTCTTGAAGTTTGCGATGTATGATATGTGGCAACCTCCTGTAGACCTTGGACTGATGCTAGACGATTAACTGCATTCTTCGTGTGTTCACCGGCAATGTGCACTGATAGCACCAGAACAAATTATGTTCTTTAAATCGTGAATAATTTACACCTTTTCAAAGTTACAGGAAACTAGTTTGCCTAAAACAAATTCAGGTCTGACGGCACCCCTTCTCTGTTTTCATACTTTCCTCTGGGTAAGTAGTTTTCCTTTGAATAGTTAGTGTTGTCAGAACAAAAATCACGAAACCTGTTAATTTGCGGCACGCCATCTACTTTTCGGAGAGGCGCAGTCGCTACATCTCGCGTCTACATCGCTTGGGTGTTGCAATAGAAATGCGGAATTAGCGTGCATTTGAAATACCAAAATTCCACTGATAAATCTCACTACGAGATGCTGCTGTTGGGTGAGTTCTGAGTACTTTTGCCTGTTGATTTGACTCCTACTCCATAATTCAGCGCCTTTAGGTGAGATGTCCCTCTGTTCTTCAGACGCAACAGGTAAATCTCAATTCGTGCATCCTGGCTAATTGTTCGCAGACTCGTGGGGTAACATTGTTGGTCTGCCTTCCGGGTAAAAAAACACGTGTATAAAAAATTAAACCGATTAAACTAAATATTTATGTGAATTTCTTTGCGCGTAGACATTACGAAAGGAAATCTGAGATTGCACTTGTGGTAGGGAGGAAACTCGATGGTCCCCGATGAACGACTGTAGTTTGACAAACTGCGCTAATGTCAGTGAAATTTTCAATATGTAGTTCATATTCTAGTTGTACCACTGTATGGCTTTCATGAGAAGCAAAATTGCTATCCCCGGAAGCATGAAATTTTGTGGTTTGTTGCCATTCATTTAGCGGTGGATCGGATCGCAGTGCTTTCCATTAAGAATAAAAGCCCAGTTTTAATATTGTGTTTATTTCCTGTGACTTAAATAGACATGGCAACATTTTTACCTGATCATGTTTTGGACTCGTGAATCAACGCGCAATTAAAAGAATTGGGAGTGGCTGTTCGCCCCGCAGCGGGGTGAGTTGAGGGAAATACATCAGCTATCTGCCCCGCAGCGGGGCCGATAAGAGAAGCAGTTCTGCCAGTCGCACGACGGCATGGCGGATAACAGAAGCACTTCTGCTATTTTCCCAGCAGCTGGGCCAATAAGAGACATCATTTTATAATCCGCCCCGCTCACTGAAGTTTAGCGCGGAAGCGCTGCGGGGCGAATTGCCTCTTCCAAAAATAATTCGCAAAGAAGCGCTCGAAGAATATGTTACCGTAGCGGACTTCATTCTTCATTACATGCTTAGCTGTCCTGTCTCTGACATGATGTGGCTGCGTTCGAAGCGTTGCTAAAATCGCTATAAACCTGAATATTGCGATTAAGAAAAAATAAGGGCTGTGGTAGGAACAAAATCCAGCGTACGCAGTGAAGTAGTGCCCCAGGATCTAGTTTGAGAGCCACTGGCCTAGTTGATAAAACGTGAGCAGTTACTCTAACGCCCCAGCAGATGTCTGTTAAGGCGGAATGTCACACCCCATCGAGGGGTGCGCACGGCCTGACTTGATGCTTTAGCGGATTGTGCGGGTATTCACTAATGTGTGTGCCTCTTTCCAACTGCGGTCAAGCTATCACCAGTTCTTCCCAGTGGTGGTCTGTCATGAGTCCCTGAGTTCCGCCCGGACAGCCGTGATGACCGAGCTGGAGATTGATCGGTCGCACCTGCCGCGAGTGCAGAAAGGTGAGCTTTCCACCTGCACCAGGATGCTTGGAATTTCCTTATCGACTAGCGAGTTGCACGTATTAACTTAGTGTGTCCTGAATTTTTAATGCAACTTCCAGATGTCTCTGTGGGTTAGTGTTATGCATAGAAATACATTCCAACCTAAATATGTCCTGTATTTAAGTTGGGCGTATTGATTGATCTGAGCTTAGCAAGTTCCTTTCTGTTGTTTGGACAAGTTATTCACCGCGGTTGTCACACGTCGGAAAACATTCTCAAAATAAGCTGCCGATTGCTGCTGTTGTCCTTCGTAAATAATCCAGAACATCTGTGATGTCTTTTGTTTGTGTTTCACTGTGATGATTGCGTTGTACAAACAGTCCCAAAGTATATTACAAAGGAGACTGTTCAAAATGAAGCCCGGAACCCTCCTAAATCTGTAGCATAGAATCATATAAAAACAGCTCTTCTGGGTGTTTGAGTAGAAACAGTGCTTGTTTTCAACAACAGTTGTCCCCCCCACCCAAAAATCTACCTTTTGTCGTATGATGTGAAATTGTTAGGCCCACTTTGGCTCGACCGTGACCGTTTTGTTAGCATGTAACAGATGCCTGCTTTTTGACTCGGTATGAGATTCCATGCAAGGAGCGATGCTGTGTCGCATTCAGAGCTGTGATTCCTGCCTGGCTGTGGGTGCAAGGGGACTCTGTTTATTCCCTGCCTCCTTGGCTGGGCAGCTCTGCACCTCGGCTTATGGAAGGTTTTCACAACATTTTTGGGGTGCTCTTATGGGCCCCATCAACTCACTCCCCGTCTTGTTTGGAACACCACTGTGGAAGCTGTTGAAAAACTGTGCATTGGGCTGCCCTTTATTATACACAAACCATGTCAGCCAATGCATTGAGGTAATTGAAAGGGCTTGTTGGAAACTGCTTTCAAGTCTGTAAAAGCTTTTTTCCCTGGGAATTCTGAACAAAGCAGATCTAGTTGGGGTCTAGGTGGGGAATTTTTTTTTTTTTTTTTTTTAAAGATTATTTTTTGGGGATTTTTTCCCTTTATTTGACAGTTATATAGTGGAGACAGACAGGAAAGTTGGGGAGAAGAATGGGGAAGACATGCGGCAAATGACCCGAGCCGGAATGGAACCCGGGTCGCCGCGAGAAGGACACAGCCTTTATGGTGCGCGCACTTAGACCGATGAGCCACCGGGGCGCTAGGTGGGGAATTTTTGATTGGCTTGGAAGTGCTTGCATCACATTGAATCAAGGAGGCTGTTTGTACAAAAACATCACGTTGAAAGTTCGTTGGGAAATGGAATTAATGGAGAAATGGATGAAACTATTTCAGATTGAAGTGTTTGATGTTCATGTTTCAGTGTTGTAAAGTCTGAAGGGTGTGCCAGGGTGCAGACTTGTATCTCCCTGGTGTGAAAAGGCAGCAGTTTTAACATGAACTGGACTGAAGGGACACCCCTGCCCATTACCTGATTATGCGGCAGGCATTTTCATCCAAAGTGACGTACAGTGAGTGCATAGAATAAGCTCACTGAACCAGCTGCATAACACATCATATCAATTACAGGAAGCTGGGCTTGCGGTCAGACAGCTTAGCCCTGATGTGTGCTTGAGTTCATGAGCATGTGTGTGTGCTCATGTAGGCATATATAGGTGTGTGTGTGTGTTCATGTAGGCATATATAGGTGTGTGTGTGTGTGTGTGTGTGTGTGTGTGTGTGTTCATGTAGGCGCATATATAGGTGTGTGTGAGTGTGTATGTGCTTGCACACATGATTGCGTGCGCTTGTGGGTGTGCGTGTTGAGTGCGCTCGTCTGTTTAGTTGGATGGAGTACTGGAATTCTCTGATAAGGCTATGGAATGTTCCAGATGCATTGCCTCTGATTACAGTGGGTGCGGTCCCAGCCCACATCAGATTCACCCTGCTGTTTGTGCTCACCCAGACTCTGAGAGGTGGGGCGCACACGATCTTCATTACAAGATCTAATTTTATTCCACCATAATCCGTCTCTTCATGGTTTTCCTACATTACTGTTTTTCTGTGGGAGGCAAACCTCCTTGGGGGTGGTGGAGTGGTTATCCTGGTCTGTGCAAGGACTGTATTTGTCTCCCCAGTAAACCTCATATCACCCTCGTGGCTCGTACGCAGGGGAGTTTGTTTGAGACGCGAGGCCACTGTGAAGCCGCAAGAAGATCCAAGCAGCTGCTGAATCCCTACTCAGTTTCACTACTTATTTTAATCAAATCTTGGATGAGCCCACCACCTAAATAGCAGTTTTGCAATGATAATTTCCCAAAGGAATGGCATGATTATACCTAATGAGAGATTTCAGCGATGGAATGAGAACAGAAGGGCCTTGGCCTGTTAATGGTGTTTGAGCATGAGTTCTGTTTCACCAAAGTGGTTTTTACATTGAAGCATCCCTCTGAGTGTTAGGTTTGCCTCTCAGATCTGGGGTTTTTCACAGTGTGGCATTCGCAGTCTGCACGCTGCACTTTTAAACTTCAACTTTTTACCCAGTTTTTAGTCACTTTTTTTGGCCTCTGCATTTGGAATGCTTGGCAGTGCTAAGGTTTTATTTTACCCACAGTGTAGAAGACAGTGCATGCTGGTGTAGCGTGTCTCCTTGCACTGATTCCCCACGTATTCCCTGTAGAATCACTGCTCTGTGTAAACTGCCTCATGGCTTCCTCCCTACTTATGTTATTGGTTCCTGTGTTTATTTATTCTGGTCTTTATCCTCCAAATCAGTCCATACTGGGTTGGGACTATGAAGCCCCCTCTCCCTCTTTGACTCCCTTCGGTGTGGGGATATGCTCACGTATTATTAGCATGTGGGTGCTGATTGCCAAATTTGGTGGAATGTCCTCCTAGAAATGGGTGATGGGGGATGTGTTTAGGAATTCTGTGGTCAGTCCCTCAGAAACACAGATGTCACTGTAGGCACTTACCATTTAGGACTGAGAGAGAGGACTGCAAATGTGTGTCTGTGTGTGTCTGTGTGGTGTGCATGTCTAAGTGGTCTGTGTATGTGCACCGTGGAGTGTGCACGGATGCGCATGCGTGGATACGTTTGTGTTCTCAGTATGTGCTCATTTGTATGTGTGGTATATGGGTTGTCCTTGCTAATACATGTGTGGAATCTTTGTTCTAGCTGCTAACAGCCCTGTAAAGAGAAGCACACAATGCTGTTAAAGGAGTGTCTGTTTCACAGCCTTATCCCTCCTGCAGTCATTCCCTCTCTGCTGTGCTTGCCTTTTCTTTCACAATCCCCCTCTCCGCTCTCCTCTTCTACCTCTCTGATCCACTTCACCCTTTATCAACTCTCCCTTTCACCCCTCCTCTCCCTCCCCTTTACTCTCCCTCTCTCCTCTCCACCCATCCTTTCCCTCCCTGTGATTTTCAGTGTCTCATTCACTTTTAGTGGACACTGCTTTACAAACCACACCCTTCTGCATTCAGGTTCCACAGTAGCTGTAGCACAATGACGAATGAGTCTGTTTGGCAGGCATGTACCCTTGCCTAGTCTAGTGAACTTTTATCGCTTTGGATAAAAGTATTCACTAAATGACAGATCTGCTAAATGACTATTTATGTGTATATCATGAAAGAGTTCTCTGGGAAACTCAAAGAAAGAGCGAAAAGATAAAATCCCTGTAGTCTTGCTTCCAACTCTATTCTAGTGTCTATACTGTGTTCTCACATACTCATGCATTGAGTATAGTGGATTTTAATTCAGAGAGCTTATTCTGGAGACCAGAAGCGGCTGTTTTCCTTTATAGCCAAGACAGTGAAAGTGTGTGGGAGTTGATGTGGTCTGCAGTGTGCAGTGCTGGACCGCACCCTGTGCATCCTGTCACTGTGTTTGCCTTGTGTCGCCCATACCTCTGGTGTTTGGATGTGGCTCTGCTGGCAATGTGTGCAGACCCTAAATACTGGCAGCAACTAACTGTTTGTGGTCTCCAGTTATGCGCCTGTGTAATGAGTGAGTCTCATGCAAAGGTGGAGAAATTGACCCATAGGCAGATCTCTTGGAATCTCTGTCTCTCTTACTTTCCTTTCTCTCTCTCTCTCTTCTTTTTCTTTCTCATTCTGTTTCTCTATCTCTCAGCCCTCTCTTTCTCCCTCTCTGTCTCTTTCTCCCTTTTTCTTTGTCTCTTTCTGTCTTTCCCCTTTTTTCTTCTTTCCCTTTCTTTCCCTCTCTTTCCATTCCTCTCATTTTCTTCCTTTCTTTCTCCCTCAAACTTCTGTGTGGGGGATTTTGTTTGCGGCCCAAAGTATAATGTGCAGCAGCGGTACCGGGTTGTGCTGTTAAAATTTTTTTGTATGGTCAAGCGAAATTGGCAGCGTGGGTCACACGCAGGAATATACTGTGGAATGAGGGATCTACAAATTCTGGGCAGGTGTTTAGGGGTTATGTCCCTGCGTGCCTTAGGATTGAGTATGAGTACTATAGAATGATGCACGATGTGGAAACGTTTACCAGGATGTGGTGTATTGGAGGGGCAATTTCTGCCACAAAAGCTGCAATTGTAACACATTTGGGTTGACGGGGGTTGTAGTGTGTAGCTGCTTTGTTTTCTCCTGGTTTGTTTTTTGTGTGTTTCTTTTTATGTGCATTTTTCTGTGCGTTCTTTTTGCATTTTTCATTTTTTCTTTTTACTTTTTGTGTGGGCAGGGGTGGGTCAGTCTTTCTCTCTCCCTCCCCTGTTTTTTTCTCTTTCTCTCTCTCCCTTTACCGCTGTTAGATTCAAATTTTCAAATTCAAACGCTTTATTTGCATGATATTTCAAAAATGCATATTGCCACCGTGTAAGATGATAATCACGGCAATATTTAATTTAATAACAGTAAAATAACTTCTGTTGATTGTGTGTACGCACTGTCTCTCAGGTTATGACCGGTTGACACACACTGAACTGCCAGTGGGGCTGTTGGCCCGTCCTATAAGGGGACTGACAGGTTTTTTTTTTTTTTTCCTTCGGTGAAGGATACTTGGAATGTTGGAATTTTGACTTTTTATCGAAGGAGATATTCCTGATGTCTGAATATTTTTGCCATACACAAGTACATCTCTACCTCTCCTGTCTTACACTGACCACACACTGTAGTTGATCTTCTTTGGGTGGTGTGTATTTTGTCTCTACCTTGTTCAGAGTGTGGAAACTTGGTTAGGATTGGTTTCTGCTTTGTATCTCTGATGGAAAATAAATATTCTGCAAAACCTAAATCCTGTTTTAAGGCCAAATAACTGTTCAGTCGGTTTTGTGTCTGATGTTCCAGATTATCTTTTGTCATGTTAATTATTTGGTTTGCACTAATTTTTGGTTGAAAAGCAGTGCTGGTCTAACTTTGATCAGTGTTTGGCATTGTGTGGCTAATGAGTCTCTCGCTCTCTCCCTAATGAGTTTCTCGGTTATGTGGCTAATACAGTCAGTCTCTCTCTCTCTCTCTCTCTCTCTCTCTCTCTCTCTCTCTCTCTCTCCCCTCTTTCTTTATCCATCTCCTTTATTTCTCCATCTCTCTCCCTCAGTTTCTCCATCTTGACTATATTCACACTGTCCTCCATGTTCTTGGTCAGCTACATGACTCCTCTAGACAGTCACATTGATCCTCAGAATACGCTGTCTGTGTTGTCGTATCTCAGGAAGTGAAAGGTCAGTTAACAGGGCGTCTTGTACACATCATGGTTTACCCACTGGGGTTTCCTGCTTCATCATCCCTAGGGCAGGGGTGTGAGAATGTTGTAGGGTTCCCTGGGAAAGGTTGGCTGGCTGCGTGAATTGTTTCACGAAGTGTCTACGTGCCATCTACTTCAGCGATGATGTCATTAGGGCAGCCTCTGTTTGAGTGGAATCAGGTCAGCAGGGTGAAACGTGCAGGCTTCTGCTTTCAGAGAGATGATGCTGCGATTTGACGGTGGGGATGATTGAGAAACCGGATGTGTGCTGGGACATGGGAGGATGTGGGGTGTGTTCTGCTACTGCTGAGGTCAGCTGTGCTACTCCTGCCCTGGCGCTGAACTTGACCCATTTCTTTGTGTGTGAGTGTGTGTCTGCGTGTGCTTGTGTGTGCGTGCATGCACTTATATTTTTGGTGGGATGCCATTTGTAATTTCCCCGAGCTATATGTGCTTTCTTCCATGGTGTGTTGTGTTTTCTTTGTCTGTGGTTTTCAGCATGTGTTTTATTGAACATTGTGTAATTGTTGTGCATTTGTGTGTGTGTGTGTTTTATCCTACGGTTTCTTTAGTTTTCCTACATTGTGTAATGGAGTGTAATTTTCATGCATTGTATGAGGAAGAGGAAGCTCCCTATCCATTTCTGTCCCGCTGCGATAAACAATATGGCCAACACAGCTGAGCAAGCGGAAGGCTGAGGGGTCCCGCTTGCGACAGCGCGCTATTTTTTTGTATTATGTGTTCCTGTGTTATGTGAAATTGTATAGTTTTCATGAGTTTTTTTTTTTTTTGTTGTGTTTCATAGTGATGTATTTAGTCTTCCTCTATAGGGCAATTCCACAGAAATGGTCCGCAGGTACGAAAAATAAAATTTACAACAAACCACATGTATCATACATCAAATGAGAGCTGGAAAGCTATATTTTCAGGAAATATAATGTTTATGAAGATGGTGTGCAAATAGTATCAATAGTAGGCCTACCCTTTGCCTTCAAAGTCATTATTTTGATTTCTGTATTGTGGCTGATGGATATTAAACCATTCTTTCTGGACAGTCTCTGGTGTTGTGCCATTTAGAGATCTAGGAAATGGACTCATCGCACCACCTGCTGTTGAGGAGGGCGAATGCTCGCAAATCCTTCGGACATTTGAGAATAAATCGGCGCCACCGTATCACTGATAGAAACGTGACAGAAGTCACGTGATTTTTTTTTGTACTGGTGGGAGAAATTTTCTCGTACGAATTGAAACGCTGTGTATTTGTGATAGGTACGTTTTGTATTTGTAAAACAAAAGATATTAGTTTGTTAATGGTGTTTTGCATTTGCACACCACACTTTGTTTGCACGTGAATCAGTTTTGTAGTTGCAAATCACAATGTGTTTGTTAGTGAATCGTAGTGCATTTGTAAAACGTTCTGTTTGTATATTAGGTTTTGGCAGAAATTTAATTCCACAGACAATCCTACTGGTTCAAAGACCAATTGGACACTTGCTTTTAATAAAGTTAATATTTGTGCAAGAGTATCTGGGGTTTGATTTTACTTTAATCTTGCATAGATAGCTTTTGAATGTCACTAGTCCCTCCATAAAGAAATTGTTCCTCCATAATGCTAATTTAAATGTGTACAGCAAAAAATTATAAAGTCAAAAACTACTTTCTGCCACATTTTTAGAATGTCCAATGTATGTGTTATCACCCACAGAAAAGATGTTATAACTTTAAAGGTAGAGCAGACTTTTTGAAAAGTGCCCCTGGATGTGAATTTTACTGAATTTCCTTTGTCCCACCGCTAACACTGACTTCTGACCTCAGCCAAAGCCACAAAAATGGAAAAAAAAGTTAGGTTTTTTGACAGGTCTACGCCTTACTTATCTAGATTCCTAAAAGAAATGCTTGTCTGGAAAGCCTGGAAATATATTTTGTTTCAGGAATGCTTTTTGTTCCCAAAAACCTGTCACTTTGTCCCTCCATAACGCGTGGATTTGCCCTATAGTGTTTGTGTTGCAATGTGCTTTTTGCAGTGATATGTATACTTTTCCTGTTTGTGTGTATTGCAATGTATATTTTGTTATGTAAAGTGTTGTTGTGTTTGTATGCGCTGCAGTGTGTGTTTCATGCTGTGATGTATTATTTTTCCTATATTGTGTTGTTGTGTTTTCAGCAGTGAGGTGAATATAGTTTCTTTGTTGGTTGTGTCTGTTGCAGTGAGGTGTATATTGTTCCTGTGTTTATGTTTTATAGCGTGTTTTAAGCAGAGTTTTATATTGGTCCTGTGTTTGTGTGTGTTGTAGTGTGCCAGTGTTTTGCAGTGCTGGAGGATGCGGTGTTGGCTCACAGCCTGCAGGAACAGGAGAGTAAGTACAGCAGTTATTAATCCCAATGAAGCTTCATAACACCTCCCGAAGGCAGTAAAAATTCCAGACAAAACTAAGCTTCAGGAAAACGGTCTTGTCTTATGTCCAGAGAGACTCCGGAATCTCAACAAGCACACTGCGCATCTGAAAAAAATGTGAAGTTGTCCCAATTTCCAAATTTCAGTCACCACAGGGTTGCCATCAAATCTAATCACTTTTAACAGCCAACTATTACAACCATATAATATTTACTCCGAAGTGCAAATAATATGGCAGGTTATGTTATTCAGGTTGCACATACAAAGCTGAGGTCAGATCATTTTTATTAAGGGTATCAAGCTCCTGTCCTGGAGGGCCAAAGTGTTTACTGCTTTTTGTTGAGTTTCTGCACAAAATATTCATTGAAGTCTCTGATTAATCAAAGATTGTTCTCTCCTTCTTGTCAAGTCGCTAATTGGCCACTGATTGATAGGAGAATTTGAAAGCTTGCAGACACCATGGTCCTCCTGGTCTGGCAATTAACAAGTTAGTTCGACAGAATGGTTAGTTTTTGTAGGAGCCTATGTGTATGAGGTCATGCTGCATAAACACACTGGTTTCTCCTTGGTAATACCTCTATATGTCTCCCAGTTGAGCAACACTACAGTGCCAATGTGCGGACCAGTCGGCTGGCACAGAGGGACCTGCGCACTGCGAAGCAACTGCAGGATGAGGAGCAGAGAGGAGTTATTCTGCACCAGGCCACTCAGCAACTGTAAAGATCTAAACCTCAGACTCCATATATATCCTATCCTCCCATGTACATGCTATCTCAATCCTATCTGTATGCTTTGCTGCACCCATATCTACAACACCAATTCCAAACAAGTTAACTCATAATGGAAAATGCAAATAAAATCAAAACGGTTTCATTTCATTGATATATCCATTGCCCCTCTACTACATTGAAAACCATATTACAACACTTGATTTGATATAAAGTTGGCACAGTCGTTTAACTTCTTAAAGCCCAACACCACCACCCCCCATCAGCGTAAGAAACGGTCCGCTTATGACTCGCTGCATGTGGCATACTCGCACGTTGACCTTACCAAAACAGATCCCCATGCATGCGCACAGACTTGCAAGACAACATTGAGCTGCAGCGGGAGGTTATCTTGCATGGAGAAGATGAAAGGATGTTGTTTTCTCCGACAAGTCAAGGTTCAACGTGAGCTTTCCTGATGGGAGTCTCAGAGTTCATTGACGTCAAGGTGAACACTTTGGACAACCTTGTCATTGAAAGGGATCAGTTTGATGGTGGTGGCCTCATGATTTGGGATGCCATAAACCTTGTTTCCACTCTGAAATTGTTGGTGTCAATGTCAACAATATTCTGCCACCAGTTCTTCTTCCTGTTGAGACGACATGTTGGAAACAGACTTGTCTTCCAGCATGACAACGCTACACCACACAGAGCCATTTTCACAAGGAATTTCCTGCAACAACATAATGGTGATGTGTTACAGTGGTCCTCCAGATCACCTGTCATGAACCCCATTGAACATCTGTGGGATGAATTTGGACGACGTGTGCAACGTCAACTGCATCCACCCCGTCGCCAAGCCTTGCTGTATCACTGAGCAGCAATTGCACAGGCGTTGATTCGTCGTTTGCGTTGTCCATGTCTGGACGCTTGCAGGCTTGTTTAGCTGCTCAAAGTGGTCACACCAGATACTGACAGGTCCTCTGGTATGTGAACTCTAGGATGGTGATGTAACTGGTCCAGTATTTTTCCATGTGTCATTGAAATTTGTGATCAGTACAGTATTGATTTTTCACCATACAAATTGGAGCCAATGCTTCACTTCTAATAAATGTGAGAAATTGGTGTTGTATTTTCATTACCTCTCAGTATTCTGAATAGTGATATTGTATGGATGGAGAGAAGAAAAACAAATAATAATAAATAAGAATTAATCCAGTGCTTTCCCTGAATTCCATCTCCTTGATATTTTTTCAGCAGTGCAACCTGATTCATTTTATTGTGGCAACTTCTTAAATCATTAATTGTCCTAAACTTCCCCCTGCGTCAGCTTCTTTAGAGTCTGTTGCAGTCATCCAATTTTAAATAAGTGTATTTTCAATAAGCAATCATATTCACATATTAAACCATCAAATATAGTAAACCATCAGTACAGTAGAGGATAAATTTACTTTTCAGATAATTGATTTTTAATTGTACTTATTTTGCTTCTATTTTCCATATTGTGCCAACTGGGGTTGTATAGGCTGTCCACCTATCCACTTAATGCTTACCATCACCCCCTTAATATACAACCCCAATTCCGAAATAGTTGGGACGAAGTGTAAATTGTGAATAAAATCAAAATGCAATGACTTTCAGATCACGAGCCAATGTTATTTACAATAGAATATAGATAACATTTCAAATGTTGAAACTGAGACATTTTACATTTTTATTCACAAAATGAGCTTATTTCAAATTTTCTGGCTGCAACACGTCTCAAAAAAGTTGGGACACAGGCAAAAAAGGGCTGAAAAACCAATTAATATATAAGAGAATCAGCTGAAGGAACATTTAGCAAGTAATTAAGTTAACTGGCATCAGGTGTGTATCATGACTGGCTATAAAAGGGATGTCTTAGAGAGGCTGAGTCTCTCAGAAGTAAAGATGGCCAGAGGCTCTCCAACCTTTGAAGGCTTGCGTAAAAAAATTGTGGAATACTTTAAAAACAATGTTCCTCAACGTCAAATTGCAAAGGCTTTGAAGGTCTCATCATTGACAGTGCATAACATCATCAAAAGTTTCAGAGAAACTGGAAAAATCTCCATGCGTAAGGGACAAGGCTGAAGACTTTTACTGGATGCCTGTGATCTTTGGGCCCTCAGACGCCACTGCATCACTCACCAGCATGATTTTGTCATTAACATTGCTAAATAGGCTCAGGAATACTTCAAGAAACTACTGTCCGTAAACACAGTCCGCCATGCCATCCACAGATGCCACCTAAAACTATCATGCATAAAGGAAGCCATTGTTGAGCATGATCCAGAAGCGCCGCCGTGTTCTGTGGACCAAGGCTCATTTAAAATGGACTGTAGCAAAGTGTCCTGTGGTCAGATGAGTACAAATTTGACATTCTTGTTGGAAATCATGGGTGTTATGTCCTCTGGGCTAAAGAGGAGAAAGACCACCCCTCCTGTTATCAGCGTTCAGTTCAAAAGCCAGCATCTGTGATGGTATCGGGATGCATTAGTGCATATGGTGTGGGACACTTGCATGTTTTAAAAAGCACCATGAATGCTGAAAGGTATATAAAGGTTTTAGAGCAACATATGCTCCCCTCCAGATGACATCTATTCCAGGGAAGGCCTTGTGTATTTCAGCAGGACAATGCAAAACCACATACTGCAGCTATTACAACAGCATGGCTTCGTAGTAGAAGAGTCCACGTGCTGAACTCGCCCGCCTGCAGTCCTGATCTTTCACCGATTGAGAACATTTGGCGCATAATTAAACGAAAAGTCCGTCGAAGGAGACCCAAAACACTCCAGCAGCTGGAAGCCTGTATTAAACAAGATTGGGATCAAATTCCAATGGCTGAATTCAAGAAACTTGTCTCCTCAATGCCCAGACGCTTCCACTCTTTGTTAAAAAGAAGAGGGGATGCTACACCATGGTAAACAGGCCCCTGTCCCAACTTTTTTGAGACTGTAGCAGCCATCAAATTTGAAATGAGCTCATTTTGTTGATAAAATTGTAAAAATTCTCAGTTTCAACATTTGCTATGTTATCTCTGTTCTATTATGAATAAAAAAACTGGCTGGTGTGATTTGAAAGTCATTGCGTTTTGATTTTATTCACAATTTACACTTTGTCCCAACTATTTCGGAATTGGGGTTGTATTTGTTCTTAAAATAATTGTTTGATTCACTTAAAAAATGTTTGATTGCCTGGATCTATGCACGTGTGTCATATGTCCGGCCTCCCTTGGAGTATTGTTTTTGAATATCATTGGAACTTTCAGATAAAGATGAAATGAATGTGATTTTTACAAACTGCCGGGGAACTTCAGTCCAGGTAATAAATCAAGTTACATAATAATGATATCCTGAATTTCAGTTTCGAGGCAGCCTTTATTTTTTTTTGCTGTGCTATGATATGTTTGAAGGTGCACTTCCAATTTATCTGTTTCAAAAATGCGTTGTCTGGTGTGTCCAAACTTAAAGGCTTGGTTTGGGTGCAGGCTTTTGTGTTGGCTCCTCATTACGATTCCTAACTAGCAAACCACAGCCTTCATTCAAGACCTTTGATAAGTATTAGCTAGTGTCCCTCTGCTTGGCTATCAGAGAACCTGCGCTCATACTAGTGCTTTTAGCATAGGACTCGACATCCATATTGTTGACCCTTCTTTCCTTCCGAAATGTGCAAGTACTGAGTTAACCAGTAGAGGTCATTGTTGGCTCCTACTGACACAAACTCCAGTCACTTTAAAGTCCTGGAGTCACTTACTGTACCTTGCATAATATCCATTTTTACTGCTGGTGATTCAGTGAACAGCTTGATTTATTTTTCAACGATAGTTGGGGACTTGCATTATAAAATGCTGCTGGTCATACCTCTCTCAAGCAAAAGCAAGCTGCTAATTAGTATTCAAGTTAGGAGTGACCTGTGTTGATGCTTTTGCTAATTGTGGTTTAAAGACTTCAAATTAAAGTAATTTTTCAGGGATGCTTCTTCTATTTTGTCATGCCATTTGTAAAATCATCACTGAACAATCATCTGAACCAGAGGTAGTTTTGAACTGTGATGAATGTTGAATGGAATCAGTTGTATGTCTGGGGCCTCAGAACTTGATGGAGCTGCAATCCTGTTTTTATGTAATAATTGCAGGCAGGAGCGAGACTTTGAGTACGGATGCATGATTCAGGAGGAGATTCTCCACAATGCGGATGAGGTGAGGTGGCGGGAGGAAGAGGACAAGGTAAAGACAACCACTTCCTCTCTCCCGTTTCCAGAGGTGAAAAATCACAAACAATCAACTCCATTAATGAAGAGGAACCTGATTGGTGATATCAGCTGGTGTAGCAAGTGGTTGTAATGAAACTAGCCGTCCATGATGTGTGATTGAGCACCACTTAACCATGAAGCCAAGTTTTGTTTTGGCCCACCTGCATTTCCACGGCAACATTGGTGTGGTGGTGGGGTTGGTGTTTACACTTTAAACAAGTGGTGCCTGGTACAACATATGGCATCAGAGGGAGAGGTTTCATTGCGTTGAGTGTTTAGTAACCGGGGATACCCCTGACATTTCCCTCTTTCTGATAACGAGCCTAATAACGTCACACCATAGTGTAGTATTATGTTGGAAGCGAAATTGAAAGAACGCATGTTTTCAATCCAGTTAGAAACTGATGGCAGCAGATTTTATCTGGGGGTGGGGGGGTTGAAGATTGTCAGTTTCTCAGAGATCTTGACCTTGGCTTGACCTAATTGGGTATAAAATTAAATCAGGTGATGCTTAAACCATTGTACACTGGAAAGTTTTATGTAATTGGAGGGAACCATTTTATTTTTCACTATAAGCTGCCGACAGACAAATACAACTGCGCGCTACTAAAATCGATAAAAGAGGTCTGCTATTTATTCAGATTATTAACATTCTTTCGATCTAACACAGCAGCCTGGTTAAGTCCGTCTGCTTCTCATTATCTCTTCTTAATCATTATTGGCCACATTTTGGTTTTGATCAGACAGTTGGCTGAATAAACGGCTTGATTGCGAGTTGGGCAAAGTACACAGGAATTGATTTAAGGTAAGCTAATTATGCCAAGGCGACGGAGGCTGTCCAACCTTGCTGGTATTTAAATTTGGTACCGGAACCGCTTTAGTGAGGTTTCGGTTTCAATACTCTACTGCGGGTACCCGGTAGGAATCAGTAACCCATCGGAACAGACGCCTCTACGGGTACCTGCTTCTGAAAAATATCGATACCAGGAGCCGGTTCCTGATTTTGGAACCGGGTAGAACCGGGTACCCGCCGGAACCGCCCAAGCTTAGGGCATTCCCCAAACTCTACCCTGGCTGTGCAGATTTGAGACACTGTGACTAAGTGGTGCTTTACAATCTGTGGTGCTTTCCAATCTGTGTTTAATTACAGCGTGCTCCCCAAATGAATAGAGCACATTAGAGAGGAAACAACCTATAGTGCAGTTATGGTCTCCTATTTCCAACTAGTCCTGAAGAGAGGACAAAATAAGTTTGTCAAAATCTTTCAAATTTAGCAGTTGCACCTTCTTTGAAAAAATGTTTTTAAGAAATTTTGAGTGATCGTAATTGATTCTTTTTCATCACTTTGTAATCGTTTCACTGTTTTAGTCCATATTTGTGCTCCATGATAGCATTTCTTAATCTTGTTCCCCACCGCTCAGCTCTGTCATAACAGAATAACCGAAGCGCCATTTCTTTTACAGCAGCAAAATACACTGCCTGTTGCCAAGGTGCATTTCAAAATTTTCAATGGACCGTTGGGTTTATCTGCTTCATTAGCCGTGAGTGAAAGACTCACTGAACCGTGCCTAACGCTCAGTACAGTACAGCTGTACAGTAGGCATTGTTGAGTTGCACTGTGGTGCATGATTTGACCTCCGAAGATTGAGATGTAGGTCACTGTGCTGTGTTCTGGTGACCTACAAAAACATTGCGGCCTCAATTTTCCTGCTCACACATGTAGATGGGCTGCTGTGGACGGAAATATTTATTTTTAATATGAATTTGACGGAAACCGAAAGTCTGTTTCTCACCAGCTTCAGTGGTTGTGTTCTAAAGTAGTCTCCTCATTAACTCTCTGCTCAGAATGAAAAGAAGGTATATTCTGTCCTTGAGTATTTGGGCCACAGTGTTGCTGAGAAGAGCTTTTAATGTCATGATGAAATTATGTGGTTCATTTTGGATGATCAATGATTTAAGCTGACAGCCTCCACTTTACCATCATTGTTTTACAATCTTCAGTGCCAAAATACTGTGCTGAAAAGCAAAATATTGTGCCATTTCCCAAATACTTATAGATTTACAGTAGTTTAGTTGCTGTCTACAAAGCCCTCATTTTCCTACTGAGGTATTCCTTTTTATGCACTTGTGATCCAGAGAGGTCTTGACCAGATAAGGCTGATTTTGGGACCCAACTGTGAGGCACCTGTTCATTGCACTGTTTGGCAGGATTTCTTTTTAGCGTGGAGTTATTCTCAGCCTCTTTTTCAATTGCTGAAGAGACGCTGTTGCATTTACTGGATTCATGTGTACATTTTTTGCAAGTAAAATCCCTTTTTCACCTCCATTTGTAAGCATTTTAAATTGAATGGAAATGCTGTGCAGATGGTTGTCTCATCTTCTGTGCCTGTCTTATCTGAGATTGTTGGATTAGTATTGATTCTGACCGTAAATCCAAATTTATAATCTGCGTGATCAATGGTCCGCTGTCCGCAGTTTTCTAATACTTAATGTGAGATTAAGGTGTTCATGTGTAAATCCCAGGTCACGCCATTTTCTTTGTCTTCTACGATGCTTATTGAAGATATGAACTTATTTTACGGTTGAATGGGAAATTATGGAGTTTTTGCGCTTACGGCGATTGAGTCAGTTATGTTGCAAGAGGGGAAACAAATGCTTCTCATTTCAAACCCATTCTCTCGCCAAGTGCTCACCATTGATACTTCCTGCCGGGCAGTAAGCCTGTAAAACAGGCCCTCTGGTAATTCACTCTCAACCTTGTCTTCTTGCGCATTTCGTTTTACATCTTAGCTCTTTAAAACCTTTTCCTATCCTGGAACATTGTTACAGTTTCATTTAAAAGTTAAAATTTGACAGTGCCTGTGGACTTTAGCACTTAACGCCATATGTTTGGCATTTAAATGCCCTTGTAAAAACCACTCACTTCATACTTTATCCCTGGAGTAGGCTTATGCATTATATTACTGATAGTTGTTTTATTTGCATTGCTATTGCTTTGCATCCCACTGTACGGGCTGCCCAAGTCACGGTCTTTGAGGGCCGAGCACTGCTGGTTTTCTACCCTCCCTTTTCACGGTAGTGAGGAGTGATGACAGTCAAACCAATCAGCAGAAATGACTCTTGATGTAAGTGCTTTGAAGGAGATTAAACCAGGGTTGGATTTGGATTTAAGGGCTAGATTTGGCAGCCCTGCGTGTTCTTTGCTTATCTGAACCCAAACAAGATTTGTGTCATGCATTAAATGTTAGCTCCTTTTTATTTCCTGGGCATGGCCTTCTTTGACCCGAGAGCACAGTCCCTGCTACTACCTGACTGGCAGAAGTTGTTTTTTTTTTTTTTTTTTTTTTCCCCCAACACAGGAAGTGGCAAAACGAATACAAGAAGGGGAAGAGTTTGGTGCCAGACATGGGAAACTGGAGAGTTGTTATGGGAACTTAACTGGCTTTGGTGTCCGTGAAGGTAACCTCAGTCACTGTTGATGCATTTTGGTGGTGAAATTCAATTGTGATTCCTGATTAAGTGGAGCATCTTCTGGAAATTCTGTCTAATTAGGAGCATAAACGGACACAGCAGTTCCTCAAGATTGAAACACCTTGTTTACAACCCCAGTTCCAAATAAGTCGGCACATCAATGAAAATGCAAATAAAACCAGAATTGACTGACTGAAAAGTTCATTCACCCTCTGCTATTTTGAAAACAAAACAACAAACTGTTATTTGATGTTTTAATATATGGATTTAATTGCTTATTGAAAATAAAAATGTGATAACTGCGAAATTGCAAAAAAAAGTTGGCACAGTTGACTGTTTACTTCTGTGCAACATCACCTTGCCTTTTAATGACATTCATTAAGCATTTGGGCACGGAAGACACCAGTTAGTCAAGTCCAGCGAGTAGAGTCTTCCTCCATTCCCTCATTATGCAGGTCTTCAGCTGTGCAATTGCATGGGGCCTTTGTTGCTGTATATTTTGCTTTGTAATGCCCAATACATTCTCTTACAGATCAGATCAGGACTGCAGGCAGGCCATTCTACCACCTGCACGCTCTGCTTATGCAGCCATGCACTTGTAATCTGTGCATAACGTGGCCTTGCTTTGTCTGGATAGAAAATGTTGGAACATCACTGGGACAGCCAATGACAATGGGAGCATTTGTTGTTTCAAAATTTGTTCATATCTTTTGGCGTTATTTGTGCCCTCACAAATGTGTAAGTCATCCATGCCACGTGCAGTGACACACCTCCATATCATGACACATGCTGCTTTTGGACCTGACAATGATAACGGCTTCAGCTCTCCTTCTTGCCTTTGGTCTGGAGAACATGGCGGCTGCATCAGAGGATGGAGGGGCAAATATTGTTGACTCACAAAGGCTTACAAAAGTATTTAGTGATATCCATTACAGTCGAGTGACAGTTTTAAGACTGTGACGTGTGAAGGATTGGAGATTCCAAAAAAGGCATTCCAAAGTGGTTTTCGGCCTTGTGCTTTACGTACTGAGATTTAACCAGATTCATTCCATCCTCCAGGTATTTTACGCGCCTTAGTGGGTGAAATGTCTTGGCGGAATGTTGTCCTCAAAATGACGGATTATATTATATGTTTACGCATTTGTTGACAAATTGGTGCACCTCAAAACGTCTTTGCTTGAGAGGGACTAGACCTTTTTTGGAGGTCTAACAATGATTTCACAATGATTTTGTAACAGCAGTTTTAAGGGTTCTAGGATAAACATCAGACTAGAGAGAGCAGCTGACAATTTTTTTGTACCCTTGTATGTAAACAGCTAAAAACAGTTTTAAACTAGAGCTGCGCTCAGAGAGCGCAAGTACCTCCACCAGTGCACTCAATGTTATTTTAGCCAGTGTTAGCTAGCAACCCCTGTGTTTATGCAGTCCTGTAGTCTTAGCGCAAATATGTTTTTGTGTTTTTGACCTTTTGCGTGACCTTGACCTTTGACCTTAATCTCCCAAAATCGAATCACCTCTTCCTGGAACAATACTTAATCATTCTACCAAATTTAAGGAAAATCCATCCATAACTTCTTGCGTAATCCTGCTTACAAACAAACCAACAAACCAACCAGCAGACAAACGGTAATTATCACATAACCTCCAATTTCGTTGGGCTGAGGTAATAATGATCACATAACCTCCTCCAGCTTTGTTGGGTGGAGGTAAAAAGGTTGTCGGAAGTAGATCCAGAGAGCTGGAGGAGGACTTGAGGTTGGGGACTTAAGCTTGAGTGCAACAAACGCCTACTGTACTGTACAATTCCAAATATATGAGTTAGTTGTACATTGTACATATCTTTTTGCATTTTTCTTGAAGTTTCATGATACTGTTTTTTAAAATGGTTATGTAAATTGAGAAAGCTTGAACTAGTTGACAGGTTCTCATATCTGCATCACTGATAATGCGTGATGCTTGAATGCACAAGGAATTACCCAGGAGGACCATAATCCACGATCAAGAGATAAAATCTCACCAGAATTTTTTTCCTCGGTGCAGACCAGTTTTATTTCTTTTTTTTTTTTTATGTATCAGCCCCTTGTTGCAATCTTTTTTTTCTTTTTTTTTTGTTACCGTTTGCAAAAAGAGTGAACCAACCGGTCGTGCAGCCAAAAGCATTGCACGGATTTTCCGTGTATTTCGAAGGTCAGTTTTATGGCTTCAGAACGATCTCGCAAGAAACTGCTATCAGTTGTGCAAGAAGAGGAAGGGCATTTAAGCAGGAAAAAAAGGTATTAGAAGTCATAATAAAAGGTCATCGAGTTCAATATGGTGTTATGGGCGTATTTAAAAGTGAGAACAGAGGGCTGCACTATGCTTTCACCACCCCGCACACGCGGTGCGCACACAACTCATCTGCAGTGTGTGTCTGCGTTTAGCATCCATTCAGCAGGAGCATACTGATCATGCTCATGTGCTGCTACTGTATCTAGTAAAATGTTCTGTAAACCAAGGAGGATGGGCAAAAGATGAGAGGGCGCATAAGGGATTTTGCTCTTGTTGTTGCTTGTTGCTGTAGGTCTCTTATCTGTGGCTGCATGACTAGTGATGTTTACGTTTCTGCTAACTCTGTTGTTCTGCCCTGTTGTTAGCCTCAGCCCATGTTTCACAATCTCTTTCTGTGTATGCATGTTTGGCTTAGCTAGAGAGAGCCCATGCAAATATCATACACCACCCCCACCACTACTTGCCCCTGCCAGCGTCAGTTTATACCCCTGTCCCAGCCCAAGTCCCCAGTCCCACCCCCTACTCAGCCAGTGAGTGATGCTTCCCTGCTTCCAGCCACTAGAGTGGGTTTCACAACAACTCAGTATCAATTGGTGACCTATAAAACCCCATCGGTCTGGACTGAGGCACCCCTTCGCTGGTTGTTGGGGCAGTGGTTTCTCTGAATGCTCTCAATGAATTTGGGGTTGTGGCTACATGCTGGGAAGTGGGGGTGGGAAGGAGAGGCTTGTGGGATTGCGGGGCTGTGGTTTTAGGAAGGAGAGGATTATGGCACTGGGAAGAATACAATTCTGGGATGGGGAGGTAGAGTTGCATGGCTCTGGAATAGAGATGATTGTTGGACTGGGGGTTGAGGGCTGCGGCACTAGGGAAGAGAGGATTGTGGGATTGTAGTCTCAGGGGGGTGGTGTTGCTCTGAGAATGGCAGGGAAAGGTCACACTTTCCATGGCAAAAAAAGGTTTGCTCAGGCCGGAATTTGCAGCATGTCTTACCACAAGAGCGGAGCTGCTGTTGAATGCCTTGTCCACTTCCTAGATGAGGGTAGCAGTTGCCATGACTACCGTGGGAACCGGAAATGGGTGTTGGTAGAGGGCGTCAGTAGTTCTGCTGGCCAGTGCAGGGTAGTGAGCGACAGTAACCGTGGAGACCTAACACAAAGGGAAGGCGGCGTAGCGGATATGGCCATTTGATGGTCAGCATAGAGGAAGGTCCATGTTTGACCTGTGTCAGTGCCTCTTTACGGTTGCTGTGTAGCCATGCTTTATTCAAAGTGCTGAAATATTTGCTGAAATGGTCCCTGGCTTAGTGCTCAGCATAGTTGGGGTGCTATTATCATTTTGCTTTTTAGATTGCTTGATTGTTTAATGTAAGTTTCTGTTCAAGTGTCACTAGAGTGTGTAAAAATAGGCATTTCAGTGTCCTTGATGAACATTGAAATTATATTTCTAGTATTTTTCTATTATCTTCTATCTTTAAGTATTAAATGTAAGAATAAATATTACATATTTTAAATAGGTTGAAGCATTTTTAAAAAATCTACTATTAATTTGACATACCTGTACCTCCCTGACCAGGCTCGTTCTGGTCCATCTAGAGGAGACTGTAGAACTCTTGGACACCTAATCTGGTTGAAATTGGTTGAAGAACATTAAAGACTTCCTCCGCTGTTATGTAGGGGAGGGGCTGGAGCAGGGCTCACTGCAGCAGGTGCTGATGGACCGGGAACTGGCCCGCAGGCTACAGGAAGAGGAGGAGACCATCTACAGGAACTTACCAAGGGTGAGGAACACACAACCCACCATCTGATTGGCGTAGACCAGGAACCAAGTCCAGCTCCTGCAGGCCCACTGTGACTGCAGATGTTGGCTTTACCCATGTGCAGTGCTCCCAGTGTACTCCCTCCCTTGGTACAGGATCTGAATTATGCCAAGCACAGTCTAACCCCCCCCAATAATCTCCTCTCTCTTTGTCCTTCATATTTCAGAGGTCCTGTTCTCCACCCCATTCACTGAGCCCTGACCCTGAGGGCGACTTTAGAGCGGCCCAGGTGGCCCAGGATGAGGTACATGTAACTGTGAATATTAGCATTGTATGTGGCATCATAAAGCATTGTCACCCCTTCCCCCATCTTTCTCTCTCTCTCACCCTTTTTTCCTCTTTCTGTCTTTATGTATAGGGGGTGCAATTTGTGGGGTTACAGGGGAGGACATGGTAACAATTTGGGGTTGATAGGCGGTTCCACTGTTTTTTGTTTTTTTTTTTTTGTTTCCCTGAGATTCCTTGTTTTATTTATTTATGTTTTTTTTGGGGGGTTGTAAATAGTGGGGGGAGTAGGGGTTATGGAAAGCATTTTATGGTTTTTAACTTAAAACATAAAAACTTCATGGTTTTTATGTTTCAATAAAGGAATGCCAAAATTCAAACCATCTCTACCTTTCTCTCCCTCTTTTTCTCTATTTCTTTTTCTTTCTTTCTTTCTTTCTTTCTTATAGGAGATAGCCCGCTATATGCAGAGGCAGGAAATGAAGAGTAAGTGGCAGTCATGTGACCTGGAGGGTCAGAGGTCACAGCAGAAGCATAAGACCGCAGGCGATCAAAGCAAGAGTGCAGCAGCTCGGGAAAGAAAGGTGCGCCCGCCTCGCTAACCGGTCTAATGTGGGGAGGGGCATGGCTGCACGGGAGGCGGAGGATTGGTCCTGGCTATGAGGTCGTTGGGGAGTGGGTGAGGTTGTGATGTAATTGAGTGGTGGGCTTGTTTCTATTGGTGCAGGCGGAGGTGCAGCTGTTTTCGCCCAATGAGGAGAGGACACAAATGCCCCACCCTGTCAGCTCGGCGCTGTGAGTGCTTTTGATACAGGCACACATGCTTGCATACACGTGCGCACACACAAATGCTCATGCTTAGTTTCAATCCAGCTGGCTTGTACACACACGTGCACACACACTCTGTCACACACAGAAATGTTCACTCATTCCCTCACACCTGTTCTCTCAGGCACTCGCAGATCTCCAGTCGAATTAAAATTGAATTGCTTTAAAATTTTGCATGATATTTTAGCAGGAAGCTGAGTCATAATATTGTGTAGGTGGGACCTTTACGTAAATGTCACCCACTTTTTTTTAAGCTGAACATAATGTGGTTTGTTTTGATTAAAAATTCCCATTTTGAAAAAGTTGACTCATCATTTTAAACTAACCTTTGCAAACCATGGCAGTTTGGTGGTTGAGCTGCTGACTTTGTTAGGTGAAAGATGACAAGGTGCTTGTCATCAGCTCTAGTGTTGATGTCATTGCAGTCGACGGCAGCCAATCAGGAACATAGCAGAGGAGCTGGATCCGACATTCAAAGGCTGGCAGGGGAACATGGACCAATCCTGGCTGACTGACTCTGGTAGGGAGAATAGGACCCCGGCTAATCTACCCTGTAGCATCAGTTTTAACCCTTAGAGGGCTAAATACAAATAGTGTTGCTCAATGATATAAGATACCAAATTTAAAACTGTTGACGACCTATCACGTGGCAACTTGTTGATAAAGAAATTGTCACGTGATTGGTTTAAGAGCACAAGATAAATTTTCAAAAAATGATAAATTAAATTATTTCAGTGCTCTGATGGTTAAAACAAATATGTTATTCCTTCTGAAAAATCAGGCTGGTATGCGTTTGCGTGGGTGTTCCCAGAGAGTTTTCGGACCATAATTCAGAAAACTGTTCAATATTTCTTTACCAATTGTTGCAGGTGCATTGATTGGCTATTAAACTGGCGCCTTTGTCTATTTAGGGATTGCTGAGGGGGTGGCGGGGGAAGGGTCTATACAAGTAAAAATACACGTTAGTTCCTTTCTTTTTGTTCCCCAGGTCCATTGCAGGCGTCTCGCAGTTTTCCCTGTGGTTTCCGCGACTACACTGAGGAGGCTATGTTCATCCCTCCCACCAAACGACAGAGCGACAAATCGGCCCGTGGAAAAGCAAAAGAGAAGAAGGAGCGCTGCAAGCAGCAGTGACTGTGAACCGTTACCCCGCCCTCCTCTTTACAGTACATCTGGCCAGTCATATACTGCCCCCTACAGGTCAACAAAGTGACTGGGGAGTCTTCTTGGACTCCGTTTGCACGTATCAGGATCACTGACTTAGCGGTGTAACGGGGCTTGGTAAAATCTAGAAACCTGCCAAATTTGAAAAAAGGACTGAAAGTAAAATGGGTACTCTAGGTTTTACTTGGCACAGTTATTAGGCTAAAGCTACTTAATCCTGCTCTGTTGGAACAGGCTTGTGGATGGGCTGCATGGAATTGAATAACACAGGATTAAGGGAGGAGGAGTGAGGTCACTGTTGAAAAAAAGTAATAAAAACGCTTTTCTTTGCCATTGAAAATCTCAGATTCATCTTCGACATGAGGGCACTTTCCGGCTTGGCTGTTTTTTGTTGTTTGGGTTTTAGATTGCGTCAGTCAGTACGTTTACATGCACCGTTAAGTCGAGCTATAGTAATAGCTCGATTAGGCCATTTAATCGGACTACTGTCCTTGTCCCAATGTACATGCAAGGGGGAAAATCGATTTATTGAGCAAAGCCTGTCCATCTCCACTGTGATAGGTGGTGGTATGCCCGCTTTCAGCTTGTATCTGTTGGACCTTTTTCTGCTTGACCTATTATGTCACTGACTAAACAATCGACAAACAAGTTAGCTAGCGGCGAACTGGTAGCGTGTCAAATGGTGAGAACGTGGACAACTTTACGGCTCTGCACGTTTCATATGGGCTGTATGCCTTTGCCTTTCGTACAATTTAGATGCACGATATCCCTGGTGGTTATGGCATTAGCCAAAGCTAGGCGGCAACGCTACTATTCTCTACCTTGTGCCCTCTCTACTACCCCAGAGTGCGTTCCAAAAAGTGTTGTTGCTAAGTTGGCAACTAACATGGACAGAACCACTGACTGTAAATCGATGAACTATGTGAGGTAGCATCTGTGCTATTAGGAAACGCTCCCCCGAGCTTCCCGTGCATGTTGGATGCGGGTCAGGAGTAAAGATTAGTGGGAGAGAGTTGTTCTGAAAGAGCTTTCTGATGGCGAGTGGAAGGAAAATTTTCAGATGACACGCAAGTCATTGGATAAATTATGCGAATTGATGGAAGAAGTTATGAGCCCCTGAGGCGTGACTGTTCAAGCACCGAGACCCTTGCAGACGAGGACTGCTGCGGTTTTGTACAAACTTGCTTGTTGGGCAGAGCACAGAGTTGTTGCTAATCAGGTTGGTGTTTACAAGTCCACAAGACTTCCGGATCAAAGCCCTGCGCGATGAACTGTGGAGCGTGCACAGCGCGCATAGTCCAGTTCAGTTCGATTCAAGCGTATACATGGAGGAATGATGCGACTCGTGACCGCATTATCTGGGTGTGTTAGTTCCACTATGAGAAATTCGATTTGCTACGATTCCTGTCGGACTAACATGTTTACATGTATTTTAAAAGTCTGGTTTTTTGTCTAACACAATAATTTGACTTTTTTCTAACGTCATGTAAGCCCACTTATTCAAGAGAAACATTGCACTTGCGTTGAGTCATCATCAGCTGAACTTTCGAAACCTGACTCAAGCGATTCCAGTTCTCACCTCCTGAGCTGATTTAGCTGATACGGAGCTATGTTTCTGATGGGTGAGGCTGTTTATCTGACTAGCTTTTTGGAATTGGGCCGTATTATTCTTGTGGAGTCTTGTCTTTCTGGGAGCTGTCCAGCACTTTTATCCCTCACCTGGTCCTAATAACTTCTGGGAAATATGATTAGAATTAAAATGACTCCACCGCAAGGGAGGGTTACATAACACCGGTATACAGCAAGGTGATTCATTGAGTGTTAATTCATGTAGAGCTTATGCCAAGTTCTTAGGAAGCTCAACATTTAATCTGCAGGAGAAATTTAGCTGAATTCATTATAATTAGGTGAGTCCTGGTTAACATTTTAAGTCTACTGAGTGCAGTATTAATGCTATCTACAGAACGCTAACCAAGAAGCAAAATACAAATCCTGATTGCATGCATGCATGCATAGTTAGGCCAAGAAGGTTAAGGTTGTTAATCTGGAAGCATATTTGCATTTTTAGCTATTTGCTCGCAATCACTTATGCTCACTTAGTCCTGGGGCTGATGGGGGTCCTGTGTGCAATCAGATGTCCCCTCATTTTGACTCTTGAACCTGATAGTACACCCCTAGGTGAGTAAAAAAAACTTGGGTTGAAGGTCTGGATCACGGGCAGGAGGGGTCAAATTCAAGATGGTGTCCAAGATGGCCGCCATGTCATAAAATCATCCATAACTCCTCAAGGAAAGGGGCTAGACATATAATTTTGGTGTCTTTACCTAGGTTTTGGGGGTCAAGGAATCCAATCCATGTTTCTGGTCAATGTTAATAAGTGCAATATGTGTATGTATATCCAGTCAGGTCTTGAAAAATTAGGATATTGACTACTTCATCATCATTTTTGCTGTCAGCCACACCGTATTGGAGGTGGAACTAAATGGTGAATACAAGACTTTCAGTCTAATTTTTGAGGTGTTTACCTCCAAAATGGGTTAACGGCCTAAGAATTGGTGCAATTCTTTTACATGTTCCCTCCGTTACGAAGGGACAGATGGTAATTGGACATAATGCTGCAAATCCGTCTCATGGCCAGGTTTGGATTATGATCTCTTTAATTTACAAGTAAGCAGATAATATGTTTAGAGTTTGGTGTTTACTTTCGGAATCTGTAGCTGTTAACTCTCCCTAAGAATTCCAAAGACCTGCCATTACCAGTGTCATAAGCCATTATTGGGCTGAAATATCAAAACCAATGCTTCAGAGAAATAGCTAAAACATCAGGTGTGGCCAAATCAATTATTTGGTTCATTCTTAAAAAAGAAAAATGCTCCAGTGAGCTCAGGTAAGCCAAAGGGCCCAATACACCTCAGATATTGTGGCGGATGACAAAATAATTATTTCCCTTGTGAAGAAAAATCCCTTCACGACAGTTGGCTAGATCAAGAATAGTCTCCATGACGTAAACATACTTGTATGTGTCAGTAGAGAAGACTTCACCAGAGTAAATACACAGGGGCTACCACTAGATTTTATATACCATATGTATCAAGATCAGGTTTTTTCCCCAAGAAACTAAAGAAGCCTGTACAGTTCTGGAATTACATCCTTTGGCAGGATGAGACAAAGAGAAAGTTGTACCAGAATAATGGGGAGAGAAGATTTTGGAGAAGGGAAGGAACGGCTCATGAATGAAAGCTTACCATCACACCTGCGAAGCATGGTCATGTGTGGGCATGAATGTCTGCCAGTGGAACAATTATTGATGTGACTGCTCACAAAAGCGGCACGATGAATTTTGAATTCTATAGGGCTGTGTTATTTCTTCAGATTACACTAAATGCTTTGAATCTCACTCCATTGTGTTCCACAGTGCAGGTGGACAGTATCTCTAAGTGCACTGTAAAATCAACCGAACAATGTTTAAGGCAAAGAAGTGGAATGTGTACAATGGCTTAGTAAATAACCTATAACCTGTCATGAATCCAAAAGTGCATGCTTCTCGCTAGTTTAACCCATAAGGATCCAGACAACTTTTTCCTTGAAGGAAATTAATGGGGGATATAAAATGGACCAAATGGATCACATGGAACACATTTCTGAAAAGTCACCATGGGTTCCAATGGGTTAGGGCAAAACTGAAGGCAAAATACCCCAAGAACAAGCTGGAACCAAATACAGCTGCAGTGAAGGCATGGCAGAGCGTGTTCAGGGATGAAACCCAGCTTCTGGTGATGTTGATGGGTTCCAGACCTCTTGCAGTTATTGACTGCAAAGGATATTCTACCAAGTGTTAAAAATTTAAATGTAATTGATGATTGTTAGTTTGTCCAAATACTTTTGAGCCTCTGAATATAGGGGGATAAATTGGTTGTAATTCTTTTTTTTTTTGTAAAAACCCTTAACCCTGAAAGTCTACCTTTCAAGCATCTTTTGATTTATTCAATTCAAAATCCACTGTAGTGTTGCGCAGTGATAAATTTTGTCACAGTCCTGATTACATGCATCTCTTGCTCTACTTGTCAAAAGCTTTTGAGCACGCACAAAATTTTTTTTCAAGCCACTAGAGATGCCTGGGGGGGCAGAATCATATCAAAAGTTGTTGTTCGGAAGATTTATCAAAATAAATGCTGAGCATAGTCATAATTATTCATTTTATGATTATTAATTTATTTTATTTTTTTACGCAGACGGTTGTAGGATTCTGAAAGATAAAACCCAAAAGTACGGTGGAAGTTCCCACAGATGTGCTACACTTGTGGGTTGTTTCTTCTTGATAATTCTGTACAGTATGTCTCCGCTAAATTTTACTGCCCCCTCTAGAAAATGGAAATAATTAGTTTTACACATCTATTAATGAAGGATGGCTTCTTTATTAACTCAGAAATATTGGCAACCATCATGTGAAACAGTCAGTCTTGCCTTCTCTGACTATTCAGATCTTAAATAACCTTAGATGGCACAATGTAAGTTAAAGCAGAATTCATTTTGCAAAAAAGAACAAAAACATGTCCAAAGTGTACAAAAACTTCTGACCTGTTGTGCATAAATGAGTGAAATTGCAATATTTTTGCTGTGTTTCTCTCCCCCCCCCCGTAACTAGTTTAGAGGTTTTAGTCTTTAAAGAAGCTCACTCATGGAATTTAAAATAATTTCAAGGACCTTAACCAGTTTTATGTTCATATTATGTAATTTTTCAGTGTGTTTTGTATGAGTATGTACGGTATAAGTAACAAAGCTTGATTCATCAATACTTTTTTCAATTTCGCTGTTCCTTTTAACGGCGGGTCTTCATTGAAATGGCATTTAGACGCCGGCCTCTTTTTTCTTTGTCAACGATATCTTTGATGAGCGAATGAAAACCGAATGAAATAAAGTGGGGGAATTACTGTTGTATTGGAAAACCCTGGACTCATGAAGGGGATTTCAGTGGCGATCGCCATGACCACTGTCCTACTCTGTACACTGAGACCGATTACTGACTCCTCTTTCCTGGAAGGTAATGGCAAGGCTTTTTGTGAAAGGTGGGAGTGTATGAATTCCCTACCCCATTGTGAAAACAAGCCCAAACTGACACTGTAATGACAGGCAGTGAATCAATACTTTGTGTTTTGTCACACTTCCTGGCCTTCCAGTAACACTCATCTCTTTGGGCTCATCTTTGTCTGACCTCTCCGTTTCCACCCACCAAATAAATCCAAGAGCGGATGAGACATCATCAGGAGTAAATCCCCTTTTCTGGCCTTGCGTTTGAATCTCTGCAGGACATCTGTATTAAGGTGAGCAGGCGTCAGTGTGGTCACAAGCTTGGCATTGTTTTGTGGATGAAAGGACAGGATGTCATAACTGAATGAAGCTCTTTTGAAGGCTATTGACAATAGAAGGAAACCAAACTGCCCTGAATGAAAAGCACAGCTGCACTGCTCAGTTTTGATATGACCGGGCGCTTTTTTTTTTTTGCCGTTTCATTTATTAATTTTGCTATTAAAAACAAAATATGTTTTGTTGTAGAATGTTTGTTTTTACTTTTTAAAGGCTAGTCTAATGATGTTAAGCCATATTTTAATAAACTGTTTTGATGCAAGTCTTTTGTAAGGCTGTAGTGTGAGTGTCTGTTAATATTTGCATGTAAAGGCATGTGGGGTTTTTTTTTTGGTGTGAGGTGGGACTCACGTAAAAGATGCATCTCCACTGTGACCTTCAGTGTCACCTTTGCATTCAGTTTAATTTGCGGTCCTTTATACCTAGAAGCTGTCTTCGCAATGTCATCCTGAAAAAAAAGCATTAATAGTGAAGAAATTGTGGTCTGCTGAAAGAATTCAACCAGTTTTTCTACTTTCAGGCTTGCTTTCAAGTCTCGAAAGGGTCCATTGTTCAAAATAACATTTTATTTATCCAAGGAGAGGAACTACTACCAACAAGGGTAATCAAAAGGAATTTTTAAAAAACAAAGCAGAGCTTTGAAGGGGCATGTAGTTTTGCTGAATGCCAGGTGTCTGTGGCTTCCCCTGTTAGTCTCGTGATGAGAGTTGTGATGCTGTGCGGTCAGGCGTATGGCTTTACTTTTACTTTCTGTATCATGAGGGAACTTCTTTATGAAGGCTAACATTACACTATATCAGTGTTACCTCCACATCCTCCCTCATTGCCTGGGCCAGACATCACCTGTTAGGCATTAGGGCTAAGGAATCCGGCTTCCAGATTCAGAATTGTTGTGGAACTCCTGTTCCTGTTGGGGGGAAGGTATTTGTACAGAATCACTTCAAAATGAGTCCAACTGTGTGCCTGGTAGTCCATGTTTCTTTTCTGTCATTTGCGGGAATTTTTGGATAAATATTTGGCTTTTCTTTAGTGGTATCACGCAGCAGTGAAGTGGCCATTTGCTGACGTGTAGATCTGAAATCTTCAGCCTGCCTGACTCTGTTAGCACGCCCTCATGAACTCACCATCTGCGTGCTGCGATACGCTGTGCATGCGTCTTCAGGGATTCCCACGCATCGCGCAACCTTTACTCTGTTCGCAGTTACTTGAGGTGTGTGGAAATTCTGCTTGGGGTTTGAGAGGACTTTTAAAGTGGTGTGTCATGACCGTTGGCGGGTGAGTGATTCACCTGACATTTTGTATGTTTAAGCATGGTTCACGGCATGATTGCGTCTCCTTGGATGGGAATTTGTTTTCATTCCTTGGCCTACGGCAAACTGCACTAATTGGAGTGAAGCCGGTAGATAACAGTTTTTAGGCGGTAATGAGTGCGAGAGGTAATTTCGCGCCAGTCAGTAAATTGCAGTGACTAACCTGTGAAAATCCCAAGTACATACTGTACTTAGATTCACTTGCCTTCACCCTTTTATTTAAGCCAGTTAAAGGCCACTCTAATTTTCTACCTACAGAGTGACACGCATGGGAATACCTTTCTGAAGAGTCGGGCTTGAGAAAAGAGGTTTCTCTTGGCTTCACTTAAAGCATTTTTACTAGAAGCGACATGTGAATGTAACAAAGCTTATGAGTATGAGACCTCGGACACTCCGCACTCAGCCGCAGTTAAGCATAGACTGTGCCTTTGGACAGTGACACAATAGGTGCCTTTTGGCTCAAAGACGATCACTTCCTGCGAGTATTGCATGGATGCTCGGTGGGCATTTCATTTTTATAACCGCACTTGTGTTAACTTCTCAAGTGTTGCCTCCCGGGTCTTACTGTGCGTTCCAGCCAAGATTCTGAACCCCGGAGTCACCACTTCAAGTCACGAGTCACGATTTTAAAGCGTTCCAGGCAAGTCACGACAAACCGTCAAAACAACAATGTATCATTGTACATTTCCGAGAAAATGTTACTGGGAGTACATCGATCTGGTACGAGTTCACGGGCGGTATGTCATGGGTTTGACAGCCATTCCAGGGCACTTTCACCGGTAGAAGGTTGTGAAAACACGAGTTACTGGTTGGCTGGAACGGACCGTTAGGCCAAACAGAACTGGGAAATGGACTCGTCCCTAGTTCATAGAGACAGATTTCTCTTTAACATGCGCCTGCACGGCCTGAGTTTGGACGGACGAGCTGAACTGGGGCTGCAGCAGGTCCTGGGGATGGGGGTGGGTGCTCAGACATGGGGAACCCCACAGGAAAGGGTGATGCTTTTGAGTGCAACATCTCAAATGCCGTTGGAGGCGAAAGCACAGAAATAGACCTCTAGGTTTTGCGTTTCTTACACCTACCTGTACAGCTTTTGACGTCTGTCTCCTCGCCCTCACATGCGCATGGCTCTCACAGGCACAAACACGAGCAAGAAATCTAATTGATGCCCACTTCTTGGAAACCCCCAACAGTCAACCCAATAAAAAAATACCCCCCACTACCCCATTAACATAACTTCCAGTGAACTGACAGGCAGTCTTGGTGGGTTTGTACTAGTTTAATAATTTACAAAAAGTAATTGGGTCATTTTCTGCTAAAAAAAACATGAGGTATAACGCGCTAAAAGTGTGTGGACTGACTTTACACAGTGTTCTTTATACAGTGTGTTGACTTTTAAAAAGAAAAAAAGGAATCAGAGTACTCATACAAAATGTTAAAAAAAGGAGAAATTAATGCCTATTTTACACGAAGTGTCTGAATATTTCAGTGTCCATCACTTGATTTGAAATTTTTTGACCAGGTTGCGCGGGACCATTCTCCTTCTGAGGACCCCCTTGTGTAGTTCCTCCGTTCCTTGCCCATGTAAGGAATCCTTCTTCGTGGAGCATCTTCATTCGTGCCTCACACAGGAAGCAGTTTATCCTTTGACCCCTGGGACGCGATGGAGTCCAGGCTCCCACCTTCCTCCTGCTGCGGGTGACAGAGACTGCAGTCCAGTGGCTGCTCCTCCCATTGGGGTCCCTCTGTGGGGAGCAAGAGAATTAGTGCATTGTGCTGAAACTAAGGTATTAGTTTTAACTGCTAGTTTTCTGAGGGGGGTGGAATCACATGATGCATTTGCTTTATGTGCCCTCAACTGTCTCTGCCTTCTCTTTGTAACTGAGGTGAATACACAGTAACAGGGAGATCTACCTGCTGCTTTTTCAGCTGCCTGTTCGGTCTTCGCCTTTTCCTTCTTGTTCTTGCAGATTTTGACGGTGACTGTGCAGGCGAAGGTGATGATGCCGATCAGGAGCATGCTTAGGCCTGCGATCACCGCGATCAAGGCGACTTGTCCTGCCAATGGAATGTTTTGTCAGCAAATAAAATGCAATCTATTCAGCTTTGCAAGGCTTTCTTTCCATAAGGAGTGATTGAGGATGACAGGGCTGAGCCACCATATCAGACCACATTTCTGCCCTGTTTCTGTGAGATGACCAACTCTGCTCCTGGAGATCTAATGGCTTTCAAACCAATCCTTACAGCATGAAAGCTAGAGATGTTCATCTGTGGATCCGCGTGGGCCAAATTAAGGTTTGAGTGCAAACTTTCTGGATGGTAAATCTCCACAAAGTGGGTTTGGTTGTCACCTTTAAGTGTCTTACCGCCATCGTCGTTCTCATTTGTGCCCACCGGGATAGGGATGTGGTTGGAGATGCCGCAGATGCTGTCGTGGACCGCGGTGCCCAATTCAGTGATTTGCTGCCCTGGGAGGGAGCAGCTGGGAAAGGGTTAAATGTCAGAGTCTGTATTGCTTAATTATGCAGACAATGTTCCTTTCTCCTGTTAATAGATGTTCCTTGACCCTGCCAGCTCAATTCAATTATATTGTACCACATTAGTCAAGACAAGGTAATCAACAGTTGCTGGAGATATACCGTCCTGTAGGTTTTCACTCCAGCCCTTGCAAAACACAACAGCGAGATCTCTGAGCTGTTGATTAGTTGTAGTCATGTCAAGTTAGGGTGGCATTATAAACTTACGAAATGATAAATCTCTGAGAACTACTGCTGTCTGAAACAAATTGTGTGCAAGATAAGTCACCAAGCACCAAGGCTTCTCATAAAGGGTATATAGTAAAGAATGCTCGCAGCAGATTAGAGGGAAGTTATTTGTATTTGTCTAAATCCAATCATTTCACTTGGTAAGTTACATAGTTCTATCTGAATCGCAACTTGTGGCACCTCACAGAGCCTCCTGTCAGTCCCATTATCAGTCAGATAAAGCGAAGGTCTTGAATGAATTAAAACAGTGTTCTGTAGCGTCCTTGAGGCCCAGGAAGCTTGAGCACACTGGCAGGGTGAGTGCTGCCTCACCTGGTGCTCCATGGTTTGCACTTCTGATGAATTTGGTCGTTGAACGTCCCCTCTGGACAGGGCCGGCATTTCACTGTGCACAAGAATACAAGTCTTAACCCCCCTGTGCTTTACCAATCTACTCTCTGCTAACACAGTTCGCCCTACAGCCTATGTCTCAGTATGGCACGAACGTCAATGGCAAATTATTATCCAATCGAATTGTAAAAGAATCCCTTTAATAGAAACTCAGTTCTTTGCCAGTATATAGCTCATACAAACCTCAGACTGACCGCTTGTCTGCGACAAACCGACCCTATTTGATGTCATGAGACTGAATCACAAACTCCTCACAATTATAGCTAGTGCACACCTGAGACTGACACCGTGTCCACAGTTTAAGAGCCAGAGTCTGTAACTATGAACCAGGGGGTGATATATCATGTTCCAGTAGGCCACTGAAGATTTTTGTGGGGGTAGATATCTCGTCCAAACTGACAAAAATTACGTTTTTTATCAAAAGATCCCTTCAGGCTGGAAATTACAGCCCTTTTTAGGGTAGGGTTCAAAAGGGCCAAAATAGTGACATGGTCAAAATCTGGACTTTGTCCTTCTAATATCTTTGTGTGCCCTCTGTAAACCTCCTTCATCTTATGGTATATGAATGTATGGGTAGAGTTCTTCCATTTAGCATTATAATTTTCAAGGTTTACTGAGGGCGCCGCCTATAGGTGGCCCTTCAAATCATGACTTGCTGCATTTTGGACTACATCTGAGACCCTCCCAGGGCCTGCGCCCTCATTAAACCTTGCTAATTTATGTGTATTTGGATACATTGGGCCTATTTCTTTCCAAATTTGCATAAATGGTGGTGGCTTAGTTAGGGCTTTTTTGCATAGGTGGCGCTTCTTTTTGGCAAGAACACGATTTTAGGCGATTTTCATTTGGCCATATCTCAGTGCGCCCCCGATGGATTTCAGTGAAACTTGTTTTATTATGTTTGTCTATATCTCTGCTATTAATAATAAAAATTTCAAGAGGGCTTTTTAACTCATTAACCCTTTACATGCCAAAGTTTGATGTATGTCACAATCAAGCACCACCACCGAAAAATGCCCATTTTTGTTTTAGTCCCCACCAACCAGTGGCGAGAATTATTTGAGCGTTTTCAGAGCATTGAGGCAAGAGAACTTATTCAAAAAAGCAACAATTTTTAAAATGTTAAAACTGAAATAACATAAAAGAAGAGACATGAAGTATTAGTAAACTCTGTATGCACCAAAGCAGAGGCAAACCTAGCTTTTTGGTCCTTGGGGGTCCTTATAGTATTCATATTCATCAAATGAGTCATGCAGCAAAGTATTCTGCATTACTTCAAACCATAGCGGTAACCATAGTACTTTTCAGAGGGGGTTGAGGACCCTGAGTTTACATTCTGCATTGCTGCATGCATTATGCATATACACAGGCCACACCCATTCAACAATGTAATCAGAAATATATGATCTAATATCTTGGGAGCAAAACTAATCGTAAGCACAATATCCCACAAGGTAAAGATGGAACGATGTACTGCTCGCAGGTCTTAAAATCAGAAGATGTTAGTGATAAAGCAGGATTTCCACGGCTCTATTCACTCTCTGAACATGCCATCAAAACGTGGTCGCAGCAGTGCTGCCACCTGCCATATGAGCCGCCTATTGGAGCACTGGAGAACTAACCTTTTGTCTTTCTTGATTAAAGTGGAGTGTGATCTGGTGTGAACGTTTTAGCACAAAGAGGCAAAAAGCCTTCTTCATATTTTCATCATGAATAGCAGAGATATAGAGAAACACAATAAAACAAGTTTCACTGAAACCCATAGGGGGCGCACTGAGATATGGCCAAATGAAAATCGCCTAAAATCGCGTTCTTGCCATAAAAAGCGCCACCTATGCAAAAGCGCCCCAACTAAGCCACAGCTATTTATGCAAATTTGGAAAGAAACAGGCCCAATGTATCCAAATACACATAAATAAGCAAGGTTTAATGAGGGCGCAGGCCATGGGAGGGTCTCAAATGTAGCCCAAAATGCAAAATGTCATGATTTGAAGCGCCACCTATAGGCGGCGCCCTCAGTAAACCTTGAAAATTATAATGCTAAATGAAAGAACTCTACCCATACATTCATATACCATAAGATCAAGGAGGGTCACTGAGGGCGCACCAAAATATTCGAAGGTCAAATTCCAGATTTTGACTATGTCACTATTTTGGCCCTTTTCACCCCTACCCTAAAAAGGGCTGTAATATCCACCCCGAAGGGATCTCCTGATAAAAAAAGTAATTTTTGTCAGTTTGGAAAAAATATCTACCCCCACAAAAAACTTCAGTGGCCTACTGGAACGTGATATATCACCCCCTTCTATGAGCTGGTCCAAAGTTACAGACTCTGGCTCTTAAGTGCAATCTCCTCCCCACTCTTTTCCAAGTGGAGCCCTCAGCACTGCAAACCCACCCTAAGAATGAAGTTGGAAACGTATGAGGTCACCTGATCTTACATTTTTCTGAGGGCTCCTGGCCCAGCCCACACTCCTTGGTACAGCTCGAGCACTGCGCATCCACGCAGCGGTATCCTTCCTCACACTCGCACACTGTGTCGCTGACGGAGGTGCAGCTCTGCTTCACTTTGTGTTTAACGTCTGGATACACATACACACACACACAAAGACAAGTTAATGCTAAAAATGCATCATAAGTGCTCTAGACCTTTTGTGAATTCAATAAACTGATCTCATTCAATAACTGGAACAAGTGTTAAAGTACCCACTAACAGTGCTGGAACTGGAACACACAAAAAATATTTTGTTTCTGTGGAAAAGACAACTGACCACAAGCATTAGTTCCACGTAATTGACAATCTGCAGTTTGCTACTGCTGTGTGTTAGTGGTGTCCAGTCCCTTCTAAAAAGGCCCGGTGTTAGAGCAGATTTGCTTTAGCCCAACCTGACAAACTAATCAATGTTAGAAATCAAGATCTCCAGTCGAATCCGCCAGTGTAGTGCTGATCTTTAACAAAATCAGCACCCAACACAACCCATTGCAGATAAGACACCCCCCCTACTCCCTAAACAGGATTTTTCCTCCAGCTGTGACTCCTGACCACTGAGACAGGTGACCCCATCTCAGGTGAGTGTCTGCATACCTGTGCACTGTCTGCAGCTACGACAGGTGTACAGTGCATTCCCGGTGATATAAGTGCCTTTATCACAGGGTACACACAGCTTTTTTGGGTCCAATCCACACGCTTCCTCCAGGCGGTTTCCTGAACAAATCAGAAATTTTTTCAACAACACTAGTGAAAGCAATCATCCATACTCCAATTTCTTATTTAACCTTTTAACTTTAACTGAACACTTTAATGCTGATGTAACTTTCACCACTGATGGCTGAAAGTAGTAGATTTCTCATTTCTAAAACTGACTGACAAATTTCCCATTATGAAATACTATTCAAAGGGTTCCGTGGTGACATTTTTAGTCCCCCTCCTCAGTAGAACTCTGTAGTGCATTACCGCAAATGACTGAAATGATTACTGCTTGATTGATTGTAGTTAAGTGCTGTGGAAACAAATGACCTCGATGTTTCAACCCCGTAATCGGGAGAGATAACCACATTTCTTCGTGGGGAAGGCAACCCACTGACATTATTACAGTTACACTATTTTATTACTGCATTTCCTCACTCATACAGTTTGTTTCAATTCCACACACAAACTGGCTTTGAGGCTCAACCCACAAGTCTTTGATGTGGCTTTTGATGAAAAAATGGGAAACAAATCGGCAGAAACTGGCTGAATCAGGTTAGGCAGGTAAAATAAAGAACCAACAAGTTTGATTAGAGAAGAGTACTTCTGCGTGACGCATCAGGCACCCCTTCCTAATATGTAGCATAATTCACGTTGGAAAAAAGATATGATGTGAGAATTCTACTCTGCTGTCAATGCCAGAATTCTGTTAACTTTTACAGCAGCATTGTACTGTTAAATATCTGCAAAATATGAAATACAAAATTATTGATTTGTTGGTTGCTTTATCAGTTTCTGCTTATAGCATGCTCATTAAAATGCTCATCTCACACTCTCTCTCACTCACACACACACACACACACACACCCATAATTCAGCTGACGGAACATTTGTGTCTTTAAACCAGCAGTAACCAACTGTGCTTCTGAAGAGCCACCATCAGGCTTTCAATTCAATCCTAATTTGGCACTGTTGACTGCTAATTGGCAGCTCAACAAAATTGTTGTTTAGGGTGAAAGTGTCAACATCAAACTGTAAGCCGGATGGTAAATCTACAGATTTTGGGTAGGATACTTCCATCATTAACGATTTTATCCAGCAGTATGTTTGTTTCTGTCCAGCTATCCATCCTTTTTATTAGTGAAGATGTCAGTTCCTTACCTGGGTGGCATTGTTTACAACACACGTTTTTCGGTCCGGAGGGAAGCCAGATTGCACAGCCGACATCAGCTCCGAAGCAGCCTTCCAGACCGCCAATCAGCAGCAACAGCGCACGGAGAATGGCCGCTAAGGTGGTCTCCATGGTGACCGCGGCGCCTGCTGCCCAGCTGGAGAACAGGAAGTACTCAGGCGATGATGGGAGTGCCTGGTACCTTGGTACGCCGGGAGCGATAGTACCCTAGACAGTGAAACACTAATCTGTAGTCTACAGCTGTGCCTTATCATTTTAAGCAACTCCTCCCCCCGTCCCGCTCCACACGCATACATGCGGTCATACGTCCACGTCATCCGGGGGAGGAACCATCTTTCAAGTAGCCTAATTGAAAACCCAACGCAGCCCACATATACCCGCGAGACATAATCGCATTTAAACACTGGAATAGATTGACTATTCTTTAAGCTTTCCTGGAATCGCTCAAAAAGCTCTGCCGTCAACTATGCTTCACATCCAAACTTACTTTCCAGTTCCGATCCAAACAAAATCCCCCAGCACTTTCCCAATTTATCCTGTGTCAAATGTCATATTTCACGAGTTCCTTCCGTGGACAGTAAAATATCTCCGTTTATAGTTCAGAGTCACCATTTGTGGCGTTGTGACTATCAGAGTAACCCTTCCGAGGGTGCGACCTCAAGTATGTGATAACAACATTCTTAACTCATTCCCTGCGGCCAGCCGCTGCCAGCTGCGGGGATGACCATTCGCAGTCCGATGAAAACACGAAATCAGTTGACGATCGCGGTGATGGGCCACCTGTACTTCAATACTTTATATTGTGTAATTTTCGCGAAAAGTATTCCGTGCAAACGCGACATTTTTATATAAAAGTATTCCGTAGGGAATGAGTTAACAAGCATACTACAATCACGACTGATAACTTAAATTGCTATCTAGGTCAGGTCAACAACACTGACAGCATTTTGACAAAAGATGTCAAAATCTCTGCGCTTCCATCAGATAAAGTTCTAAAAAGGTTAAGAATTTTGAAACAACATTTTAAAAAGCTCAGCCTTAAGCGCACGTAACGCTCAAACTTCATGACCGCTCACTGGCTCAAAGAGTCCTGAAATAACTTTAAAAACTGGGTTTCGGTCAATCAGACGTTTAGAATGTTCTCAGATGAGCATGACAGCACGGGTAGCCGAGCTCACGTGAAAAAATACATCATCACTGAAAATATTACTCCGTTGTCGTTGTCACTGCACTTGTTGGCTTAAAAATAACTCAGATGTCGGCAGAACTATAACTATCAGTCCAGGAAAAAAAGAATATTTTTTCCAGCGGATATTTGAGTTACAACATGATTGAGCTAGCGAAGCAGTTTTGTGTTGCAATGTGTGGTATTTATTCAGTTTTGGGAAATAACGATGTCTAGAAAACATAAGCCCGAGTTGGCTGGCTGACAAGGACTAGTTAACGTCAGATCTCATGTATTTCCACTGAAACGGAGAGAATACTATCAAAAAACTTTTTTTTTGATAGCGAAATGCCCACAGTATGAATACATTTTAAGCTACAGTACCATTGGTTCTATTTTTTGTCGTTATTGTTGTGGGTTTTTTTTTTTTTTTAAGTCCCATCAACCTGGTCAATGAAGGATGCTCCTAAGTTAATTCTTGTTCACAAGCTACAAAAATCCAAGAGCTCTGTAATTACCTTTCATCTGACAAATCAGTCCCTCTGAAAAGCATTCTGATGCACCCAGGTGTTGGGATATGTTCTGACAGCGTACACTTCAGTGATGATAACGGAACTCGGCGCAAGCGCCTCTTTCCTGGCCGCATCCCTGTAGTGACAATAATGACGGTCAAGCACACCCTCGAGTGTAATAATGCTTAATACGAGCCGTACGTCGTGAAGAGTCGACCAATGGAATTATGGAAATCATAATGCATGTTTTTGTTTTGTGAGCTGCTCTTGCCTTGAAAGCAGTGACGTCTCTTTATTCACAACAATGAAATAACAATGCGGTCAAGCCATCACCAGAAATTTGTGTTCAAATATGCACGCTTAAAATACTTGCCAAGAGACACTGACGCCAGTGTACGCCGTCAGAATATATGCCAACAGCTGGAGAATGAACTTAGGAGGATCCTTCATTGACCAGGTTGATGGGACTAAAAAAAAAAAAAAAAAAAACAAAAACGACAACAATAACAAAAAATAGAACCAAGGGTACTGTAGCTTATCGGCACACTATCTGTAATGTACATCAACTTGAAATCAAGGCTGAAGTCATTATTGATAATCACTGAAGTTTTTCAGATTTTATCATATTTATAGCACAAACTAGTTGCACATACGATGCTAGTATGTGTTGTATCTGCAATAGTTTAGAGTGCAACATGTTACTGAAAGGTTGTCATCCTGGGCAAAGTTATGTTTACAAAGCAATACAGAATATAAGCAATAGTTATGGTGTTAATACAGAGTTTTTGAACCACTGAATGAGTTCATATACGACTTTTGATATGTCTCGAATACAGACATAGCAAACCTGCGACCATTTTGGTGATGCAAGTCATTCCCATTTCATTAGGTTAAGTTTGAAATTTGATAGTCACTGAAAGTCAAGCTGAAAGTCACCAAATGAAAGTTCATATACGACACAATATGTATTTTTAATGCAAACCTATGCTCTATCTGTGACCATTTTGGTGATTGAAGTAATTGAAATTTTACTATGTCAAGTTTGGCCTTTCAAGGTCACTGAAGGTGAAGTTCAAGGTCACCAAATGAAATTTCATATATGAAGTCCTATAAGTGTTCAATAGTCCTATATACTCAACCTTTAATATTTTCAAGCCTACAAGCCTTTGAAAATTTTGACATTTTGCTTGACCTTTAGTCTGACCTTTCAAGGTTATCTGAGGATAACTGTAACATTGCCAAAATATAGGTCATATATGCCTTCCTATATGTCAATAATATAAACTTAAGCTCTATCTGCAACCATTTGGCCTCCACAGGCCATTTTGAGTATTCTCCGTAAGACCCAATGTTAAAAAAGAGGGCCCCCAATAGACCCACTTCTATCGATTTAATCAAAATGGCCCTCACACTGTACAATAAGGGCGCCAAGGTGAGTTGATAGCTTTTTTTTTTTCTACATAAGGCAATCTGACACTTTATGGATTTTTGTTTATTTTTTTTTATTTCAAGTCCAATCTTTTAACATTAACATTTTGCTCAACTTCGTTTGACCTTCAAGGTCATCTGAGGTCAACTTTAACACTGCCAAAATATTGGCTATATATGACTTCCTATATGTCGGTAATACAAACTGAAGCACTTTCTGCAACCACTTGGCCTCCACAGGCCATTTTCCGTATTCTTCATAAGACTTGGTGTAAAAGTGTAGTGCCCCCACTAGAACCACTTCTGTCGATTCAATCAAAATGGCACTCGCGCTGTACATCACCGGTACCAGGTAGAGTTCATTGCCTAATTTAGAAAAAGTTATCAGACTGTTTTTGAAAAATAATTTTTTAGATTTTCTAAGCCCTGTCTCTTAGCATTGAAGCCAAAATGTCAACGGCCCATAAAACAGACAAAAACGATTTGATCAAAAATCTGAAAAAAAGGCCTAGAGATATGGTCTCGTAGTATGCCATGCCAAGTTTACAGGGGCAAAAACGAGAGAAAATGTTATGGACGAAAAACCATGGCAACAACTTATTGGCCCATATGGCTGGTAAGCTAATAGAAAAACTTTTTGAATCTTGATCGCACAGTGCTTGAACTATGGCCCTAAATGAACGAATGAAATGCTCATGCCAACGTTCGTTATGTTTGTGTTTAGAGTTTAGTTTTGTTATCGAGGGTTACTTCCTCATCAGTGAAAGGTTTCACAGTGTCCGTACCATGGCTTTCTGCCATGCACGAGAGCATGACCAAGCATTTAACAGGGATTTTTGCAGTCTGTCAGTGAAATTCTACAAGGCTTCATCATGAGCTTTTCTGCTTTTACACCTGGGGAACTAGGAGGGCAGTATGACACTGCAGTTTCCAAACCTTTTCTTGGTGACCACCAGGCAGATCTCGGTGCAGTGATCAGTCGTAAGCCCACCTGATGCAACTAACTACTCGTGGGTTTTTTTAATTTGTTATTTCAGTGATTATTTAGGTGAAACACAGCAAATACCTGGATCTAGCAGGTGTTCCCCGAGAAGAGGTTTGGGAATCACCTCTTCAGCCAGTCTTTTCTTTAAAAGGTCATCCATCAGTTTTTCCCCTCTGTTTTTAATGCCCAATGGTGTAAGCTATTGAGGTCCGTAAATATTTGGATGGTGACACAATTTTAATGGGCTGTAATTCTGGCATGCTTCACTCCTTATGGATTCCCTCAGGTTTGAATGCAAGACTGAGAGCTTCGATTTGTATGCATTTACGTCCATATCGATCTTTAGTAAAGGAATTATGGTTTTAAAGGTGATGGTGCACACATCCAACTCAAGTTGTGTCCATGTGCTGGTCACCACAAGTTCAAATAAAGCCAAAAAGGGAAGAAGGAACAGCACACTGACATTATTGCTCACAAAATGTCGGGAGCAATAACATCAGAGTCTATTACCTTCAGTCCTTTTCAGCCCTTTTAACTTGTTTAACTTTCAGTATTATTCACTCTCACTATTCACCATGCTAAACTAGCAACCTATTCAATCTTAAACGTCGATGGAGGATGGAGGAATTCATCGATGGAGGAGTCTACGTGTAAATCCACGGCAGGGAACTACGCGTTTTTGGTATGTGATGACTATAATTGATAGTAGTATGACACAGTATCAATACCATATTGAATTTGTGCTTCAGAAAACTGATTTTTCTTAACTACTAATTGGGATACCATTGGCTCACTGTAGCTGAAGTGTTTGCTACAGAGGACAATTATTTTTATCTGGAGAAAGAGATCATTTTTTGAACAGCTAGATAAATACTATGGGCAAGTATATTGAGCAGTTTGCACATCAGGCTTAGCTGAGGAGTTGAATTCAGGCAACTCCTGAAAAACAGGGATTGGATTGAACTCGTCCATATTCTAAACCGTGTTCGAGCTCGGCTTGCTTGTGAATATTCAATAACTGATCCAGGTGTGCCATCTAGTGATAGAATATTGTAACTCCGTGCATAAATTTGCAGCTCCATGTCTGCTGGCGGACACATTTGCACAAAGGGGTTAAGGCAGCATTTCTTAACTCCAGTCCTGGGGACACATATTATTATTTTTTCTTTTTAGTACTAGCTCTGGTTTGGCACTCCTGATTCAAGGAACCAATGGACTGATAATTAGGATTTATCAGTTACTGAATCATGCTATTGGAATGCTGGCACTCAAATGTGTAGAGCTGTGGGTCCCCAGGACTGGAGTTGAGAAACACTGCTGTATAACATGATCACACCAGATGCTAGAATGTGAGGCCCATTCATACACAAAAACAGCCTTAGCAGAAACCACACCATGGTGCCCATCCATCCCATGACTTGATCTTACCAGACAACAGCATGGGGACTGTTTGAGTTCTAGAATCGTGCTTAGTAAGATGAACGTGAAGCTGGTCACATTTCTTGTATGTGTCATAGCCATCACGAATCACAGCCTTTTGTTCGACACCACCATACCAAATGCGTTTATCCCCCATTTAAGTTATGAAATGGATCCAAGGGAAATGCTAAAATTTCCACAGCCACCGATGGTGGTCAGGAGCGATCAGGAGGATGTTACTCATTGATATTATTTTATGACTATTATTATGGTGCTTTAACATTAAGGGATGAGGAAATGAAACCAAAAGTCACTCAACAGTCTCAAAGAAAAAACAGCTCATGTCTGTGTTTGTTAGAATGCATACTAACGGTCATTAAAATAGAAACTATTATCTGTGATTGAAAAAAGCACCATGACTCAGTGTACCTTTTTTTAGAAGCATGACACGAATCCCTACTAGAGGGAAGTATGCTAAACACACTATTCATTTGTGCTCGAACGTTCCCTATCTATGGGGTTAAGGAGGACTGTTTTCTCATTATCAATGCTTGTTTTTAGGTTTGCATTAATTTGACCCATGATAAATTTCTAATTAAAGAGTAAATTATTGTAAATTTGTTTTCTATATTTCTTAGCTGTCCATCATTTGTATCTGCTATATATTTTTCTTGTCATGAGTTTTTCAGTATCAGAAAAAAATTGAAGATATTTTAGAGTGTCATTTCAAAACAATGCCAATAATTTAAAAATCCCATGCTTATTAAAGATCAATTAGACTTTAATTAACCAAGCATCCCAGTGATGCCCTTGTATTTTGGTCCTTATGGGCGTTACACAAATTACTTAAGTTTGCATATGGGTTATAGTTGTGATGGAAAATTCTGAATACGAGCCCCATTATATTTTTCTTCCAGCCTCAGCTCGAACAATTGTATGATAATTTCATTAAATGAATGTTTAAATATGTATATTTGCCCAGTATAAATGCCATTGCCATCATCCAGTGCCCACAGGGTCATCTGGGGGTCTGAAGTCCAAGGTCTGAAAGGGTCATTTTGGCCCGAAGTTGTTTTCCAACCCCAAGAAGTCCCCCCACCAATGGTACTATTATCCTAAAACTTAGTTCGGTGGTGGGAAAGTACCCAAATATGAGGGAGAAACACATTTCGAACAGTAACATTCACTGAGCTAGGGACCCCCAAAAAGTGAAAAATCACTTGCCGCCTTAAAAAAATAAGGATTTTGGGGGCCCTCCTCTCACTTCACTGATCTCTCATAGCGATCTGGCTGCAGAATCCTGATAAATGGGCCAGCGTGCACCAGCACATGGAATTTATGCTTACTATCTCTATTACATGAGAAGTTATGGTCCTGCCAAAATGCTACAAAACAAAATGATCAATTCACATTAGTCAAAAAGAGGCGTGGCACCCAAATTTCAAGAAATTTTCACACGAAAACCGTCAGAGATATTGACATGAAACTATGGTACCAAACAATAGAATACCAAAAGTATTTGTGGACAAAGTTTGAGCAAAATCTGAGAGATGTCATGTATATGGGTGGCTGAGCTGACATGGAATGACCCTTTTGCATATTTATTTTGTGTTTAGCCTACATGGAACTCTGATCTTGAATTCAAACCATGGCATACACATAAACGCATGCCAGTGATCAGATATAAACATTAGCAAAAGCTTGTTAGCATTTGCATGCCAACTTTAACATTAACATGTTAGCATTCCAACATTAACATTACTGTTTTAGCATATTTATTGAATTTTGCCCATATGGCATCTGATCTTGTATTCCCATCATAGCAGAGACATACGCAAAGCAGTGACCAGATATTAACATTAGCAATACTTTGTTAGCATTAGCATCAGCTTACTAACATTAGCACTAGTATGTTAGCATTCTAACATTAACACTACTGCGTTTGCATATTTATTTTGAGTTCAGATTCTATGGCATTTCATCTTGTATTCCCATCAGCAGACACATTTATGCATGCCAGTAACCAGACTTTAACATTAGCAATTGCTTGTTAGCAATAGCATTAGCATACTAACATTAGCATTAGCATGTTTGCATTCTAACATTTACATTACTGCATTTGCATATTTATTTTGAGTTTAGTGTTTATGGTTCTGATCTTGTATTCCCATTATAGCAGACAAACATGAGCATGCCAGTGACCACATATAAACCTTAGCATTAGCATGCTAACATTAACATTACTGCTTTTGCATATTTATTTTGAGTTTAGCCTCTATAGCATCTGATTTTGTATTCCCATCAAGTAGACACATGGCCTAGAGTTTCTCTGAGGCTCTTTCATCTATTTTTCAGACATAGGCTTACCATAAGCTTAGAGACTGCAGTTTAAGCATATTTGTTTAATTCTAGTCAGAATTCTATACAAAAAACGGCTCATGTAAGCCTTTGAATTAATCTGTGTAAGTCTGTGTATTATCTTGAGTAACCACGGGTCATGGTTTCTGGGATGAGACATTACTTTAGAAGTTTTCAAAATGTGTTTTTTTTTTTTTTTTTTTGCACCACAAGGCCAGTGCAATTCTGTTCCATTATATTCAAGAGGTTAGGCGTCTCCACGGCCAGTACCTCCAGAACTCGGTAACTCCCACCAGCAAAAAATGTTTTTGTTTTTTTGGGTGAATTGTTCCTTTACAGGCCTTGCTCAAGCAAAGCAGAGATTGAAATACAGTACAGTGCTGTGAAGAAGTATTTGCCCCCCTCCTGATTTAAATTTTTTTTTGCATATTTTTCACATTTAAATGTTTCAGATCATCAAACAAATTTTAATATTAGACAAAGATAACCCGAGTAAATACAAAATGCAGTTTTTAAATGATGATTTCATTTATTAAGGGAAAAAAGCTATCCAAACCTACAGTGCCTTGAAAAAGTATTTGCCGCCCTTAAGGGAACATACTTTTTCGCAGCACTGTACGTTTGCTAAATTGAATTTAATGGTTTACATTTCATTTTGAGCATCCAATTCTTTAAAAAAATCTCATCCATATGCAAGACTTTATCTCCTTTTGTCTCTAAAAGGTTTTTAAAATTTATGATAAAAACATGATTTGCTTAAAAATCACCCACATGCGTCTCCTTTGAACTGTGAAAAAATGCATACAATTGCATGATTTCAGTAAAATAAAAATCAAATGATAAATCACAAGAAATAATTCAAAAAATTGATTAGGCTGTAGAAATATCTATTTTCACTGGATATTCCAAAAATACACAAGCAGATGTGATGATTTTAAATAATTTTGTACATTTATGTTGAAAGCCCAATTATTATCGACAAGATGAGGCTATATTGGCATAAAAAGGCCGACAGAAAAAATGACAAATGGACTTGGATTCATTATTCCAATAGGTGAAGGTGCATGTAATGTGAGGGAATATCATTCTGGGTCATTCCACATGAACTCAACCAAAGTACAAGAATCTTCCATGGTCACCAACTCAGATTTGGCTCAAATTTATTTTGGGAGTACCTCTATATTCGTAACGAACACATGCAAAATTTTAGGGTCCTACTCCAAGGGGTTTCCAAGATATGGCCCCCCAAAAATCAGGGGCCATGCCCAAGCGAATCGTGAAAGTTAATTTATATGGATTTTGGAGGCCAATATCTTTGGATCAAATCATAGGTATGGGCTGAAAATTACTTTCCAGGGTGATTTGGGTGCAGGCTTTCAGAATCTCTTGACAAAATTTATCTATCTTCTTTCATTTTCAAGATATTGGCCTCTCTAATATCAACATGTTTATCGGTGGAAATCAAAAATTCAGTTTTCAAGGGCCCCCTATGAGGCCAGGATCCCTTACAGAGGCTAAATTGTGCTGTATTCCTTCTATTTGAGGACAGGTCTGTCTATGCAAGGAAGATTGACTGCACCCAAGGCATAATAGTATAATTAGGAGACCCTGAAAAGGGTCCTTGTGGAATCCTTTTTATATTGATTCATTGAATTATTATTAATTGTTTGTCCTTGCATGTTCTTACTTTGCTCTTGCTCATTTTCTCTTAGGCCTCAGTGTGTATCCTTGCATGTTTCTGATTAGCCTGGGCCTGCATTTTCCATAAATCTGACCAGTGCCTCATGGCATATAGCTTATCTGGGGCCATGCAGACCCGATGGGCCCATAACGAGGGCAAGATGTTCTTTTTCTCTCTTAGTTTATGTGTTTACAGAAGGAGGAGTACAAGGGAGAGCTCGGAATGCGAACAAGATAAGCCGAAGAGGGAGGAATCACCTGTCTTCTCTACGAGATGTATACGCATACCTCAGGGGCGGCTTGACGTGGGTTGCGTGCGACTGCAAGAGCTTTCCAGATTACATCATGATGTGTAAATCAGCACAGGGGGAGAAGAACGTCACAATGTATTCCTACTTAAACACTAGCGAAAGAGACTGTCCTCATCCTTGTACTGACTGACGAGACTTGTTGTGTGCAAGGATCCTTCTCTGCAGATGAAGTAAACTGACTTTGGCTTGGATATTAACTCCTTTGTCTCTGAGTTCTTTTTGAGAAGGTAACACCAGGAATATAAAATCAAAATTCCTACAACAGTCCTAGCTGAAAAAGTCACTTTTTTTTGCCAATTTTGGATTGGCAAGTTCATCATGTGGGCAGTTTCCCATGGTAATGAAACTTGTTCTACATAAATGTATATATCTTGGCTTTATTTGTTCAAAATTACAACTTGTTTTCTCACCTTCTTCACTATTTAATCATGTTATCAAATATAGGCGTTTTGGGGTAAGAACGCCCATTATTAGCCCCTTTGTTCTGCAACTAGAAGTTTTAAATAGACAGTGCCTACTCATAAAAAAGTTACATCATTTCCTAAGATAATCGGGCATCTGACATGATGTTCCGTTCCCTCCCTAGGATCTTCCAGGTATTAAATCATATTCGATGCGTATTGCATCAGATCGCCCGTGTATTGCATCATCTTCAATGGGTATTGCATCACCTCTGGTTAAAACAATATGGTAGCTAATTAATTAATTCATTGAAGCTTCAGTATGGCTTCTGACAGGTGCAAAATTGGGAATCCTTGGATGAGGAATACAACAAACATACATACTGCAGAAAGACATGACGAATTACATCCGGTGACCTTAAACCAGCCGACAAACAACTTTTCTTGGTGCAATGTCATATTCAATGAAGATGACCGAATCCGTTTCCATCACAAAAAAGTGTATTTGTCACGCTTTGAAAATCTACAGCGGTCCTGTATCGATACATTTAACCATCGTAAGAAGCACATCACAAGTAAGTTCATGGTGGCATCATCCTGCATTCCTTTTTGCAGAACAGAGAACGGATGTTATTAATTTACTGTAGGGAAGTTCACTTCTCTCACTGTGATACACTTTATTTTCAGAATCCCTGAAAAGTGTTGAAGAAGAAATGGCTACGAAGTTCAAATTGAAACCAGGACAGAAACTGCCCTAATTCAAAAGAAGTTACCATCATTTTTGTAATAAGCTCTTTTGTTGTGATCGGTACTCTTGGTTGACAGTTCTTGGAGTCTATCTTTCTCGCATTTGTGATCATTATAGGTCAGTTGTGGGCAGATGGCCATATACTAAGCATCTCACTTGACCAATAAGGTGAATCTTAAGATGGATGGTACTAAAACAATAGCATACAACTTATATTAGCTTCACCTTATGGCACTCTCTCAAAACAAAAGCTATAATGGGGGCAAAAAAAAAAAAAAACCTATATTTCATAGCGTGACTAAATAGGGAAGGAGATGAAAAAACAAGTTGCAATTTTGATCAAATAAAGCCAAGATATATACATTCATGTAGAACAAGTTTCATTACCATGGGTAACTGTCCACATGGTGAATTTGCCAATACAAAATTGGCAAAAAAAAGTGACTTTTTCAGCTAGGACCTATTTCAGGGTCTCCAAACTCCACTATTATGCCTTGGACGCAGTCAATCTTCCTTGTACAGACAGACCTGTCCTCAAATAAAAGGAATCCAGCACAATTTAGCCTCTGTAAGGGATCCTGCCCTCATGGGGGATCCTTGAAAACTGAATTTTAGATTTCCACCCATAAAAATTTTCATATTTGAGAGGCCAATATCTTGTATAGTGATAGATACATTCTGACAAGAGATTCTGAAAGCCTGCTCCCAAAATACCCTGGGTAGCAATTTTCAGCCCATACCTGAAAATTCCAAAAGATATTGGCCTCCAAATCCCTATAAATTAACGTTCACGTTTTGCTTGGGGCGTGGCCCCTGATTTTTGGGGGACCATATCTCGGAAACCCCTTGGAGTAGGAGCCTAAAATTTTGCATGTGCTCATTATGAATATAGGGGTACTCCCAAAATAAATTTGAGCCAAATCTGAGTCGGTGACCCGGGGACCTCTCGTTGACTTCATATGGAATGACCCTTCTATGGAGGGTTCGTGTAAATTTTTGACTTGAGCCTGATTTTAGTGAAAACCTATAATCCTACCTGTCTGAACTGTAACTAATCAATATTTGAACTTACAATTCCAGTTTTTGAAGTTTTTCCATAAATAAGAGGAAATAAATTTATTAACCACTGTGATTAACAGCCATTTGTTCCAGAAAACCCTAAAGTAGAAGACAATAGTTTTCTCCTCAAATAGTTAAATATGCAATTTTATCATTTCAGTAATTTGAGTTGAATGCATTTCAAAAATATGAAAAAACAAATTGATCAAAAAGTCTTTTAAAAATTTATGAAAGTCCATATTTGCAACAAAAATTTCCAAGAACCTTTACAGCATTGTTATTTACATAGGCCTAGTAAAAAAATTTATTATAAAATTAATAAATGTGTGATTTTTTTTTTATTTCACACGGTGAATTTAAAATGTGTAATATATTAAATATAAGCAAATAAATTTATTTAAATTTTCTGGAATTTTATATTTGAATGTAAATAGATTTAATATGAGGAATTATAGGGCTTGTAGATATTTTATGAGAACGTTTTGATTTAAAATCTGATTCAGAAATAAGACTATGATCCTATATTGAAATGGATATTAAATAAAAGTGTTTTTCAAAATGTTATCTTATCCTTCAGTAAATGAAGTATGGGATACATTAATAAATGTGAGGATTAATTAAATTAATTTCCCACCATTTTTCATACAGATTTGATGAACTAGGCCTCCCAACAAAATTCCAAATAAAAAATAAGACTGTGGGCTTACATTAAAATGGTGGGCAAAATGGAATGATGATAAAATATGCAAATTTATCATCTGAGTCGCGAAATTTAAGAATTAATTGCATTACATGAATAAAGAGATACACTGATTCCAAGGTGTTTTTAGAAATGAAGAAAAAAAAATTAAAATGATTAATTCAATGCATTCGATATGAGAAAGAATAAACAGATTCTAAAACTATCCCAAAAAAACTCCAATATATGACTAGTAACAAAGAAGTAAATATGTTATTTTGGCGTTTAATACACCAAAGATTGACATACTTTTGATGAACGAGAGCAAATAAATAGATTTTCCATTTTAGGGATATTAATGTTGATGATAATTACTTTTATTCTCCACCAAGGGTTTCTCGCTTTTTAATTAAAGTCCCTTTTTCCAAAAATTCAGGAAAATGCCAATGTTCTCATGTTCAGAAAGTGGAGAGGCAGCAGGAATTCAAAATTCGGGTCAATGTGAAATCATCTTTATTAATTTATCTTGGTTTTTGAATAATATATATTGTACACTTATAATCAGTAATCGATTCTCATACCAAAGATTATATATATATATATATATATATATATATATATATATAGACAAATAAATAAGCCATTCATTATCAAAGTGCAAACAAAAAAAGCTTAGTCTTCAATGCAAAGTAATAATGCATTTTGGAACATCTACCACCCCAATTCCGAAATAGTTGGGACGAAGTGTAAATTGTGAATAAAATAAAAATGCAATGACTTTCAGATCACATGAGCCAATATGTTATTTACAATAGAATATATATAACATTTAAAGTGTTGAAACTGAGACATTTTACATTTTTATCCACAAAATGAGCTTATTTCAAATTTTCTGGCTGCAACAGGTCTCAAAAAAGTTGGGACACAGGCAAAAAAGGGCTGAAAAAGCAATTAATATAGAAGAGAATCAGCTGAAAGAACATTTAGCAAGTAATTAAGTTAACTGCCATCAGGTGTGTAACATGATTGGCTATAAAAGGGATGTCTTAGAAAGGCTGAATCTCTCAGAAGTAAAGATGGCCAGAGGCTCTCCAAGCTGTGAAGGCTTGCGTAAAGAAATTGTGGAATACTTTAAAAACAATGCTCCTCAACATCAAATTGCAAAGGCTTTGAAGGTCTCATCATCGCCAGAGCATATCATCATCAAAAGATTCAGACAAACTGGAAAAATCTCTGTGCGTAAGGGACAGGGCCGAAGACCTTTACTGGATGCCTGTGATCTTCGGGCCCTCAGACGCCACTGCATCACTCACCAGCATGATTCTGTCATTGACATTACTAAATGGGCCCAGGAATACTTCAAGAAACCACTGTCTGTCAACACAGGCTGCCGTGCCATCCACAGATGCCACCTAAAACTCTATCATGCAAAAAGGAAGCCATTGTTGAGCATGATCCAGAAGTGCCGCCGTGTTCTGTGGGCCAAGGGTCATTTAAAATGGACTGTAGCAAAGTGTCCTGTGGTCAGACGAGTCCAAATTTGACATTCTTGTTGGAAATCATAGGCGTTGTGTCCTCCGGGCTAAAGAGGAGAAAGACCATCCCTCCTGTTATGAGTGTTCAGTTCAAAAGCCAGCATCTCTGATGGTATGGGGATGCATTAGTGCATTTGGTGTGGGACACTTGCATGTTTTAAAAAGCACCATGAATGCTGAAAGGTATACAAAGGTTTTAGAGCAACATATGCTCCCCTCCAGACGACATCTATTCCAGGGAAGGCCTTGTGTATTTCAGCAGGACAATGCAAAACCACATGCTGCAGCTATTACAACAGCATGGCTTCGTAGTAGAAGAGTCTGTGTGCTGAAGTGGCCTGCCTGCAGTCCTGATCTTTCACCGATTGAGAACATTTGGCGCATAATTAAACGAAAAGTCCGTCAAAGGAGACCCAAAACTCTCCAGCAGCTGGAAACCAGTATTAAACGAGTGGGATGAAATTCCAATGGCTAAACTCAAGAAACTTGTCTCCTCAATGCCCATACGCCTCCACTCTCTGTTAAAAAGAAGAGGGGATGCTACACCATGGTAAACAGGTCCCTGTCCCAACTTTTTTGAGACCTGTAGCAGCCATCAAATTTGAAATGAGCCCATTTTGTGGATAAAATTCTAAAATTTCTCAGTTTCAACATTTGCTATGTTATCTCTGTTCTATTGAGAATAAAATACTGGCTGGTGTGATTTGAAAGTCATTGCATTTGATTTTATTCACAATTTACACTTTGTCCCAACTATTTCAGAATTGGGATTGTATGAAGAAAAGTCTTGAGGAAAAATTTAACACCCAGAGCTACAAATGCAAAGATAAATTATATGCATCTAAATGACAAATCATGAAATCAATTAAGAGATTTGGATTTCTAGAGCCCATTTTTGAGAAAAACGGCACATGCAGATAAGAATAGACATCTCTGCTCTATATCAATTGCTATATCATTGCTATAGATCTGGCCAGTGTGGATGCAGTTTTTGTTTCAGCCTAGTGCTACTACACCCAATTCAACAAATTAACCTATTAGTGATCAAGCAAGTCCTTGACAAAGTGAAATGGGGTGAATTAGTGTTGGGCGACAACCAAAGCCAGCCCACACCGCAGCCTTGAATTTCTCAATAAAATTCAGGCTTGGCCATCCCTGCCATCATTTGGTTGGTTTTTCTTTAGTTCTACTGGCCACGAGTCTTACTCTGACCAATTAGAAACCTATTGATTCTCCGGTGTCTCTAAAAAGATGTAATTAATGACCTCTTTTAGGTGATATTTTGCAATATAGCTCAATACGCACATTATGAACATGGGAATGTCATTCTTCAAGATGTGCATTTCTTTTTCTGAGACGTCATGGCTTAAAAGCGCACACAACTGAAAATAACGAACAGCTTCTTGAAGTTCTGGGATTGTAATAGTGGAACTTGTGACAAATGCCAGTATACACAGGCAGGCCTCAGGGAGCAAGACAAGCATCATAGCAGACTGCGTACAGGCCATTGTCTTCATCTGATTGTTGTGGGCTCCCTCTAGTGGTAAAATGTATGTAGTAGTTTCATCTGCGGCGGTGTAAATTCCCCACTACTAGTCTCAATCTTGAGGAAGAAACTTCTCCAAAGCAATGTACAGTAGTGGACAACATCAATATTTCTCATCGGGAACCCAAAAATTACTAACAGGTGGTGTCACCAGGGGGGTATTCCATCAAGCAGGCTAAAGGAAAATCCAGACTTAAATGGCCAAGTCTGGCTTATGAGAGCGAGAGTTCAGTTCCATCAAAGTGGCTGAGATTAGCCCCACATTGGTAACCACGGAAACTATGGTTCTGGCTAAACCTGATACATCCAGCTAAGCTCAGATTTCTGTTCCGTCAACCTGAGCCTCATCTCCATTCCATCAATGTGGCTAATCTGAATCCCAGCCTAGTAACCATGGTGATTTAAGCTGCAGGGCAATCCTGCCCTGTAGCAGGTTTAATGTGAGGATTAGCTTCATCTTTGTTCAAAGAATATTCATTAGACTGGAACAGACACCCAAAAGACAGTTCTGCCAGTGCATTTTCACACTCACAACTGTCATGTAATGATAATAATATGTGAAACATAAATATAATTCATAAAAAACATTAACTATGCAAATATAAATAAGATCATTCCACTAAAGGCAAAATCAAACTTTAAAAAAATTCATAAAATTCCAGTTGGCTGGCAAATTATCTAAAATTTTCTTAGCAATCAGTTGACATGTGGTATCACTTTAGAAAATAAATTTATAAATTTGGTGAATTTCAGTCAGCCTATCTCCATTCAATTTGTCCTTTTCATGCGGGATATTTTTATTATATAATACAACCTATTGAATGATCTCTGTGTCACTTATGCAAGTAGCTTGTCGGCGATATTCTGCCAGGCCACCTCCCTCGCCCTGTTGATAGCAGCAGTGTTCCCTTTCCTTGTGATAATTTCCCGATAATCCTCAACCCCCATAAAGAGGGTTTGCTCCGCTGAGGACAGCGCAGAGACGGTGTGCGCGGGTATAGAGTGGAAGGCGCGACTTTCGAAAGTATAGCGTTTTGTTTTATTATTAGATAGTTGTCTTTTGCTTGAAATTTTGAATTTCGAACTAGTGGAGAGTGATGAGGTGGAAGGGGGTAAAAAGAAAAGGAATAGGCTAAAGGAAGTGGCAATGAAACTGATGAAGGGCTGTTTGTTGTAGGGATGAAGGTGATAGAAAATAGATGGGAAAACAATCGTGTATTCAGTGATAATCATTTTGTTGGGATGTTTATCAAAAATGGAACTGGGGACATAAAGGATGGCAGGGTATGTAGAAGTGGAATTGTGATAATTGAATGTAGGACGACGAAACAAGGGAAAAGCACTTAAAATAATTTGATCTTGTTACATGTCTTAAAATGTATCAGCAGCCAACTAAAAAGGGTGTTATTGGAGGTCCCTTATTCTATTAAAGTTGATTCTTTTTTGGAAGTACAACGTAGAGGGAGTTTGTGCAGCTCGGCGCATATCGAGACGGGAAGGAGCAAGACAGCATAGTGGTTTTGCTTCAATTCGAAAAAGTTACAGGACAGAATATTTTTGAACTACGCGAGTAATATGGTGAGGGCTTATGAGAGGGTGCCACTACGTTGCTTCTGGTGCCAAGAATGTTGCCGCAGTTTGTAGGGTGGAGACATTTAGGTACATTTTTGGCTTTCATTGCAATGGTCATTAATTGCGCAAAAGAAATTGAATCAAAGACGGAAAGGATTAGGATGGTGGTCCATGCAGGGAGGGAATTTTTTGGAATTATGGAAGTGAAGGGAGAAATCCAAGAAATTTTAGAAAAAGGTTTTGGCGAGAGCCAAATGCAAGTTAACTAGTTGTCTAGGCTACAGTCATGTTTTGAGGAAGTTAGGCGCTAGGGAAATATAAAAAAAATGTTGAAAAAGATAACTGTGGATTAGTGTTTTTTTTGGATATTGAAGATAGTTACTCTAGACCTTACGTCACCATAGTGCTTGGCGGTAATGCACCTTAACGTTGGTCTACGCACCTGAAAACATAATGCGTTGCTGAATACCCCTCGGCCAGACAAGATTTCCTGCCTCAAGGTCACAGCGCTAAGGTCAAAGGTCAAATCCAGCAAAAAACCTGATGTTGCACATCTATGGGTCATAGTGAGTTACCATACCAAATTTGGTGAAGCTGGGATCATTAGTTGCTGAGTACTGGCCCGGACAAAGTCACCCGGACAAGATTTCCAGGGTTAAGGTCACAGCACTAAGGTCAAAGGTCAAATCCAGAAAAAAATAGGATGTTGCACATCTTTGGGTCATAGTGAGCTACTATACCAAATTTGGTGAAGCTGCGAAGATTAGTTGCAGAGTGCTGACCCGGACAAGATTTCCAGGGTCAAGGTCACAGCCCTAAGGTCAAAGGTCAAATCCAGCAAAAAACTAGACGTTGCACATCTATGGGTCATACGGAGTTACCATACTAAATTTGGTGAAGCTGCGATCATTAGTTGCTGAGTACTGGCCCGGACAAAATCATGGACGGACGACTGACGATGGACGACAGACAGACACGCAGGTGACGACAATACCCCTCCGGCCAGAGTAGGCCGAGGGGTAAAAAACCAAAAAGAAGAAGAGGAGCACGCCTCAGCTCGTTCCTTTCCCTTGCTTTGAGTCATTTTGCGACATTTTTGGCACTCGGTTAGTGTGGGTTTTTTATTCTCTCTGGGCACGTGCACGAAGTGCAGCTTAGCAGATAAGGCTCGAATTAACGTCAGTTGGACCTAGTTTATTTCACTTGATGGAACGGGTCGAGGCTAGATATGGAGTTGGTGCTAATTCAAGCCTCAAGATTACACCTTAGTCTGGATGTTCTTAGCTACGTTGATGGAATACCCTCCAGGATAGCAAAGAGATGTATTTGTGATCAATAAGCAGAATGTTACTTGAGCAAATGATTTGTCCTGGTACATTAAAATCCATAGAAAGAAAGAAAAAAAATTGCTCACCTTGTTCCATTAGTTTTTTTTTAGGCTCAATGAATACTTCTAGGCATAACAGAACTTTGTTTTTATTTTTTGTTCATTTGTCAAGATGTTGAATACCATAGAAATCAGTATCTGAGTAGTTTCTCCCAAAACTACAACCTTATCCAAGGGCTGTCAAGATCAAATATGGCTACTATAAAGATAAAACATCAAACAGTAGCGACTTCTGGTTAGAGGAGATGGCAGTTCAAGTTTAGTGGACATTAAAAAGCATAAGTTTATCATTACCGTCACCACACAATGCATAGAGGGCTATGCAAACTCATCTGGATAAACAATTAAACCAATTCAATACAAAAAGACATCGCAAATGGTCTCTCAAGCGAGGAAACTCCATTTGCGGCCACAGGATGTTGAGCTATGTATTTGGCAAGTAATAACTATTTCCGTTCTTTAACATTTTATATCTTTCCATTGGTCCTCCCACTAATTAAGCAAGAAGCCAGGTCCTTTGTCTTTCTCTCGCACACGTGCACACCATAATCATCTCATGTCTGCAGATATGCTCCTCCCAGCTTCAACTGAATGCGAGTTTTTGTAGTGGCACATTTCGCCACTAGAGGGCGACTCAACATCTTACGTAACGATGCACCCAAAGCGGGAATGTGGCGCTTAACCTAAGATCTTTGGCTTAACCAGTACAGCAGAACAGCATCAAACACGTCATTCATTTAATGCTATATGCTAGCAAAACACACTATAAGCAGCACAGGCAATGATCAGCATTCAACGAGTCTGATCATTGACTAAAGTGCCACATTTGTTATTAATGTGTGTGACTGATGAAGACTAAAGTGACTGCTGTGGCTACCCAACAGCTGCTGGCGACCTTGAGACCCAAAGGCCTTTTTTTCAATTGTATAATGTTAAGCAACAAAAACACAGATGTTCAATGTACACTCAAGTCATAAGGGAGAAATGCTGAGCACTGTGGTAATGCGATGCAAATAAAATGTTTTTCTACTACTTTTGTAATTAGCTTACAATGCTGATCTGACAATTGGATAATTGGCTGCTGACCTCTTGGCTGTGCTGTAGCGCTGTTTGTTGGTGATCATTCTGCTTGGGTTGAGACAGAGAAAGACGTGTGGAGGGATTGAAACTGAAGATTTACTCTTGTGCAAACGGGGTTTTCTGAAAATAATTTGTGTGTTCAGGCTCAAACATTAATAGAGATTAGACTATTTGCTCCTGAGGTATAACCTTTGTCGCATTAGGGGCAGGGAGAATCTTCCTCCTTCTTTCTCCCCCTTTTTCCCCCCTGTAACAACTTGGTGAACAAACAGCCAAATTAAGTCGCTAATCTGGTCAAACAAAGGCGATGGGGGTTTTTTGGGGGGGTTTCAGTCTCCCGGGAGCAAAGTAAGGTAAAGTAAAATAAATTTAAACGCTAATTTAAAGAATAAATTTAAAAGCTAAATAATTGTCTAACTAAGTGAATTGTGTGATATACAAAGTAAAACAGTTGTTTTCAAGGACTGAGGTACTGTCGCCTGGTTTTTCTGTAGCTGATTTAGCTAACGAACCTCAGCAAGCTCTCAACGCTCTCAAAACTATGTGACGGTTGCAGGATGATCGCACTTTTGGAAAGAGATTTCCAGGGTGGGTTTGTCTGCCACCGGTGCCAGCTAATTGAGCATCTGGAGAGCAAGATCCTTGATCTTCAGGGCCAGTTGGCGGCGCGACATAGTTCGCAATCAGTAGAGTTCCTGAGGAACTAAGTAGTATGTCGTTTAGAGAAATGGTGTGTACGCCAAAGCAGGGTGGTGCGGGGACCCCAGAGCAGGCAGGGAGAGAAAGTTGGGTGACTGTAGGACGTCAGCGCAGGAAAGGGCGTGCACACCGTGCAGCGACAGCTCCTCCAGTGGTTGAGGTGTCCAACCGATTCCGGCCCTTGCAGGAACTCGAATTGGCCCCTGACCCTGAGAGTGGGGGGACTGATGAGCATCAGGGCACCCTGTTGGCCTCTACCCCTCAGAAAAGAGAGTTAGTGATAGTGGGGGACTCAATACTTAGAGGAATAGACAGTTTAGTCTGTTCAAGCGACAAGGAGTCTCAGATGGTGTGTTGCCTGCCTGGTGCCCAGGTAGGAGACCTCCAGGAGCGTCTTGGACAAGCTCCTGGCCAGAGCAGGAGGGATCCAGTTGTCATGGTCCATGTTGGGACAAATGACATAGGTAAGGGTAGGTTTGAGGTTCTGCAAGGCAAATTTGTGGAATTAGCTGAGAAGCTTAGGAGCAGATCCTCCACGGTAGTTTTCTCCGGGATTCTACCGCTACCACGTGCAAGCAAAGGAAAGCAGAATTTTATCTGGAGGTTTAACATGTGGCTACGAACCTGGTGTAGGAAAGAGGGGTACAGGTTTATGGGGCACTGGAACTTTTTCTGGGACGGGGTGACCTGTTCAAGCCTGACGGGCTACACCTGAACCGGAAGGGTACCTTTGCACTGGGTCAGCGTATGTTGAGGGTAGCACAGGATTATTTAAACTAGGGACTTGGGGGGCAGGGAGGTTAGTCAGTGTTACACATAGGGAAATGCAGACTGCCCTGATGGAAGCTGACAGCGTTACATGCACTATTGATTATATACTTTTAAAGCAATAAAGCGTAGTGGGGGGCTTGAAGCAGCGGCCGCATGGGAAATCAAGGGGGAAGAGCATTAGTAATAACCTGAAATGTTTTTATTTAAATGCTAGTAGCATAAAAAATAAATTTCCAGAACTTGAGGCCGTTACGATTAGTGAGGGCTATGACATAGTTGGGATTACAGAGACATGGCTTAGTGAAGAGGATGGAGATGAATATAATGTAGAAGGTTATAAGCTCTTTAGGAGGGATAGATGCAATAGGCGAGGAGGGGGCGTAGCACTCTATGTGAACGAAAACATAAATGCACAGGAAATTCCCGAAATTGAACATTCCTTGCCCTGTGTAGATATCTGGGTCAGGCTCATTGGCAAACACGAGACAGGTTTAAACATAAGTGTATTCTATCGACCACTAGCTTTGGACAGTACAGTCAATGAAATGCTTTTTAAGAGGATTACGCAAACTTGTAGAAGAGGAGGGACTATTATTATGGGAGACTTAAATTATCCTGTTATCGATTGGGATATGGTGAGAGGACAGGGTAGGGGGGAGGAAGAATTTCTAGATGTTATAAATGATTATTTTTTGGTGCAGTATGTTAATAAACCTACAAGAGAGAAGGCAATTTTAGACTTAGTGCTCTGTAATGACCCAGATAGAATTAGCAATGTTGAGGTACTGGAGCCACTTGGGACAAGTGATCACTCTACTGTAAATTTTGATGTTTCGTGGGAAGTTAAAAAGGTGTCTTCAAAAACAAAAATTTTCAATTTTAGGCGAGCAAACTTTGACAGGATGTGCTCATATCTAAGTGAAATAAAATGGGAGACACTCCTGGACTGTGAGTCTGTAAATGAGATGTGGGAAAGATTTAAGGGGGCTTTACTTGATTCACAATGCAAATTCATTCCAAAGGTGTCCAAAAGTAAGCTGAAAAAGCAGAATCCTCAGTGGATGACCACAAGTATTCGTAGGATTTTGAGGGAAAAGAGGAATTTTTATGAGATGTACATAGAGGATAACAATGAGAACACTAAGGCTGAATACTGTAAAATGCGGGCTGTGGTCAAAAAAGAGCTGAAGAATGCTCGAAGACTGTATGAAAGGCAAATTGCAGAGGGGGCAAAAACTAACCCTAAGTGCTTCTTTCAGTACTGTAGCAGAAAAAGGAGAGTCAAAGAGCAGGTTAAGTGCATAAAGAATAAAAATGGATCGCTGCTATATGATAACGAGGATATTGCGGATACCTTATACAGTTACTTTGTTGAGAATTTTACCTCAGAGTGGGTCTTTATTCGGCCAGAGGGCATGTCAAATGCTCAAGATTATTTAGCGGAAATTGAGGTTAGGGATAACGAAGTATAGACAAGTTGCATAAACTAAAGGCAGATAAGGCGGCAGGTCCTGATGGCTTATATCCTAGAGTGCTCAGGGAAGTTAGTGAGATCATCTTTAAGCCGCTATCCGCCATCTTCAGACGGTCTTTAGAAACTGGAGAAATACCAATTGATTGGAAACAGGGCAACATAATACCTATATATAAGAAAGGGGACCGTACTGAGCCAGGAAATTACCGGGCCAGTCAGTTTAACTAGCATTGCGTGCAAAATATTGGACTCTATCATAAAAGATGAGCTGGACTTTTTTCTTGAACGTAACAATATCTTGAGGGATAGCCATTATGGTTTCTGTAAGGGAAGGTCATGCCTGACAAACCTTCTGGAATTTTTTGAAGAGGCCACCAAGACTTATGACCAGAGCAGGGCTTATGACATTATATACTTGGATTTTCAGAAAGCATTTGATACAGTACCGCATAAGAGACTAATTTTTAAAATGAGCTCCAGTGGAGTTACAGGAGGTATTCTGAAGTGGATTCAAAACTGGTTACAGGACAGAACACAAAGAGTGGCGGTCAGTGGTATCTCATTTGAGCTAGGTATGGTGGGGATCGGTGTTGGGACCCCTGCCGTTCCTCATCTACATTAATGACCTTGATAGGAATATTGAGAGCAGATTAGTTAAATTTGCAGATGATACTAAATTGGGAGGTTTGGCAAATAGTTTAAAGTCCACTTAAGTGATTCAGGATGATTTGGATAGAATCTAGAATTGGGCAGAAATGTGGCAAATGAAATTTAATGTAGCGAAATGTAAAGTTGTTCATGTAGGTAATAAAAACATTAGATGGGATTACTTCATGGGAGGTTTAAAACTGGAATGTGCTCCACACGAGAAAGATCTGGGAGTGATTGTAGACCAAACCCTCACAGGCTCTAGCCATTGTGCCGTAGCAGTTAAAAAAGCCAATCGGATGCTGGAATACATTACCAAAAGTATTGAGTACAAATCCAAAGAGGTGATGCTTCTTTTGTACAACACATTCGTCAGACCACATCTGGAGTATTGTGTACAGTTCTGGGGACCATACTTTAAGAAAGATATAGAGGCTTTAGAGAAAGTTCAGAGAAGAGCCACTAAGCTAATTCCGGGTATAAAAGATGAAAGCTACGAGAAGAGGCTGAAGATCCTTAATCTCTTTAGTCTTAGGAAAAGGAGACTCGGGTGATCTGATTGAGGTCTTTAAGTATGTTAAAGGGATTAACAAAGTGAATTATGTAGGATTCCTTCAGCCAAGTGTTGTTAGTAGAACTCGGGGTCACAAATGGAAGTTGACCAAAGGTAAATTTAGCACTGATTTTCAGAAATATTTCTTCACCCAAAGGGTAATTTCGATGTGGAACAGCTTGCCTGACCATATTGTTGACGCAGAGACCTTGGGAGTTTTCAAGAGCAGGCTTGACTTAAAGCTAGATACCATGAGTCATTGAGTATCTGAAGTGATATATTCACGATAGTATAAAGAAACTGGCGAGCCTAGTTGGGCTGAACGGCCTGTTCTCGCCATTCATGTTATGTTATGTTATAATAAATTTGTAAAACATTTTCTGTAAATGTTTTATTTCATTCTTTGAATAAAAGACATTTCATAAACAGAAACAAAAAAAGTATAAGGGACAAAATTATTTTTTTAAAAAAAGAAAGAAAATTCAAACTCACCAATATTAAAACACCACTTCCATTGTATTAGTTCATACAATGCATCAGTTTGGATAAACTGAGTTTTTACACATATAGATTTGTTTTTCATATATATATATAATATATTTTTTTCCTGTACAATTTGATAATCTTCAGTTTAAAAGAAACAAAAAGGATGCAGAAAATTCAGATTGCAAACAGTGTTTAATACTAAAGGGTCAGACAAGAGACTTGAAAAGTGCTTTGACACGATTACAGGACCGATTCCCCATGAGACGGGAAATGGGGGATAGGATTTTGACGTATTTAAATATGAAGAATAGCTGACATGCTTTCAAAGAACAGTCACTCAAAGCCAACACATTTCAATACTCTCATTAGACTTGGAGCAACACCACTGGTGTGAAACACAGGATCCTCAAGTTAAACTCCTCCCTCGTAATTTGTTCCAGTGACTTCGATATAGAGTTCCAAGATAAAGAGAGCTGACACATGAGGATTCCAGAAAATCTGGTCATGGACCCATTTTGTTTCCATCACACTACTGGGGCACTGTCTCAAAATGATAAGTAACCCCCCCCCCCATTTTCTTTTTTCTCATGTCCAAACATTTTCCCCTATTATGCTTGTCGAAGCCAATGGCCGTATTCGATTGGTAGTTGTCGAGAAGTAAAAAATGTTCTGCGCCCGCCTGCGCAGTGACAGATTGTTAATGTTAGCAAGTCTGCCAGTCAAATGGGTCTTTGAGATCTAGACAGTGGTGCTCCTACAACTGCGGAATCTCCGAAGAAGGAGGAAGTATAGAAAATGGGCGTCATGCAGTAATAGAAGAAAAAGAAGCAAAGAAAAGGGGATGGTTTGCGTATTTTTCCTGGTTTGCGCAGTTTGCAGTAATTCCTATTGCAAATCATACACATTATTGCCCATCATAAAATTTCAATCAATTTGGAAGATCTTTTGAAGCAGCACAATTACTTAACTAGGATACAGGTAGTTGAGTAAATTTTATTCCCCATACTACCCACCATGCCGTCCAAAAATTGAATACGTGACACTAAAATTACTTTAACAACCTGGGTAGCAATTTGCCATTAACAAGCTTCCACAGTGTTTTCTGCTTCAAAAATTTTACGCAGGTTTCTTGCTGGTGAGTAATCACATTTCTGCGCTTCTGATACCACTGGAATCATTCAGAAACATTTATGGAAATCAATTACTTCGTGAAAGCAGCAGTTGAATGTGGCCATTGCTAACTGGTTCATTGTTTTTTCCCCCAAAATTAATGTTTCCCTTTCAAAAAGAACTAAAAAAAAAAAAAAAACGATTTCCAACGTGTGCAATGGCTCGGTTTCACATGATGGAAACAAAATAGGATGCTATTCTCGAGTTGTTGCGACTCTCTCCATCGAGGGACTTCACTTCGATATGCCAGATAGTGCAATTTGTCAGCCAGGAGGTAGAATTAATTGGTGTAAGTCAGCTGGCTGAGTCTGCGGGTGGACAAAAAACATGGGAGGACTTTTACTTTCTGAACCTTGGACTTTACACTTCTGAATACACACTATTTTTGTGCGCAGGAACCATCGATGTGTGCACATGATGACCTTGAAAGGTGTAGTGTCTTTGGACAATGCAGAACATGTCCATAATAGTCTTGGTGAGATGCGGTACAAAGTGAATCAAAACGCTTCCATGAAAAACTTTGATTTCCAGGTTCTCATGGTTTTAACTTTACTTCGACTTTCGCAGGTCAAGCAAGCTCTGAGATTCGTATCTGCTGAAAACCTTGTTTTCGTGGAAATGAAGTCTGTAGCAGTACAGCATTTTCAAAGCAGCATTTTTGGTGCAGAGCTCCACACATCAGTTAAGAGAATTACAATGAATACTTCGTATGCTTTGTAGCGGACACCTGGGTTCCAAAAGGCTTGTTGTTGGCAGCTGGTGCTAGCTGTTTTGCCAGAGGAAAATCTGACGGCATGGCTAACTGCTACTCCAGGAACTGCGATGATTGTCTCTCATCTCTCGTCTGCACGATCATGCAAAGATATAAAACTGCACACGTCCTGCAATGTCAAGTGTTTGACATTTTGTTTAGGAAGTCATTATAATTTGGAGAAGGTGCCAAAGTATTAACAATGATCATAACATTGTTTGGATGGCTTTAAGCAGAAAAAAACCAAACAGCTTTGTTTACACCCCCACCCATATTGCTAAGAGAGTGTTTTTTTTACCCTCTGGTAGGTAAATGGTAGTTTATGTTTCATAAGGCCAAACAAAAAAAAAAAAATCCTGTGTTTCCAGTAACATCAAAAATTTGGTGTGAGGCCAAAGGGTTTTTTTCTTTAAAGATTTTTTTTCAGGCCTGTTGTCAATCTTAACTGTGATCCTTTCCAAAGTCAATGTGTGGATGATGGAGCACCTCAAACAGAATTGACATTAACTAGTTAGATTAGTTTCTCTTATCCTTGTCATTTTTTTAATCGTAATATTATGACAGTGGAATTATATTAAGTATTTTTGCACTCTGTGGCAGCCTGTTCTGGGTGTGGAAAAAAAAAAAACTCAGGAATACTAGAAAAAAAAAGTGCCATAGGCACTGCAGCTCGCTGTAGCTCGCCAATTACTGTATGCCTATTTTTTTGTGAAAAATAGTTGATTATTGCTCAAAGTGTGAGTTGCTGTCAATGAGCTGCCACAATGGCTTACAGTGTCAGGTCAATTCTTCATTGCATTTAGCGATTCGCTCCTGGGACGATAGGTAGCATCTTTCTGATGTCATCAATCTTGGCAAGTTACATCAGGCATTTATTTGATTCAGTTTTTTCAGAAGCAGAAATAAAATGCATCCCTGCCACTGACTGCTGCAACGTCATGTTCTGTCTTATTTCAATTACTTTGGAGCATTTGGTGTAGCTAAAATACTAAAATAAGCTTCTAAATCCAGATGCTGCACACAGAGGTATAGCATTACATCAGTATTCATTAATATTATACTTGAGCAGTGGTCTAAAAACTTCAGGGTCACAGTTTTTTATGGAGGGTCGGTTGGGTTACCGGAAACACAGGATTTTTTTGTTACGGCTAGGTTTCTCTTGTGCTCGAAAAGCAATTCCACACCTCACCCAAAATATATAGGGATAGGGATGCTCAATTACCCTGTTATTTGCAGGGGGAATCCTGGGAAATGTAGGCCACTCACTGAGGGATTCTGTGAATCCGAGTTCACACATTATCAATGTCCTGATTTGCACATCTTGGGCCACGTCAAAAACAGCCTCTTCACTGCTGTACCCTCAAAGTCTGTACGGTTTATTAAACCTACAGCCAATTATCAACTGAGAACTCAAATATAGGCCATTGCTCACAGCAGAGAGTTGAGTACACAGGCTAAAGAGGTTAAGTTCCTCTAAACCGTAGTTTACTTAAATATTTATGAATAATGTACACATTTCCGTGGTTTGGCTAGTGTTATCCCTTAAACTATTCTAAGGGAGTAAAGCATACTTTCTAGGAAAAAGGCAGATGAATAATTGGGTCCAATCACAGTTGGACACATCATAGAAGAGGGACCAGATGCTTTTTATTACACAGGCAGACACCTTATGGTACTCCAGTCGTCCTCGTGGATATAGTAGCGGTTCATACTCGTGAAGATGAAACGCTGTACAGAATGCTTAGTAAAGCATGCAAGGACACTGAAGCTTTGGCCAATGGTCACACACACCGAAACCATGGAACTGTGCATCTCATTTGGGTACTGTAAGTGCACATAGTAACTTTCCCACTCAATTTATGCAGGAGCACTGAATGTATGCGAGCAATAGTAAGCAATGAAGACGTTTTGAATGCGGCCATGTCACCCTTCCTGCTCAGTCAGGAAGATCGAGATCCAGGGTGGGGACTGTGGGTGCGCAGTAAGGAGGCTTCATTTCAGTGTTAGCGCTCAGTCCATAATAATGGCCTAAAATGTTCTACTTTCAGCTAACCGGCCACAACAGCAGGTGAAAGGACCTTTGGGAAGACTGCAGAAATCACTGTGCACTGTGTGCCTTCACAGTGCACACTTGAAAATGGGCTTCCTGTAACCCAGCTCCCACCCGCATCACATGATGTCTACGAAGAACTCACAAGGATTACCCATAGCGTGCTGGAAGGACTGGCGGCTAGCGGTCAGCTCAGGGGGTATGGCCCCCAGCTCTCGCACAGGAGGGGCCCCTGGGGGCCCACTGCCCGGGTGCACAACTTTGGGGGCCAGCCGAGCAAGGCTGTAAGGGGGTGGCAGACCAGGGGGCCCATAAGAGGAGGCATGGCTCCTCTCACTGTGATCGCAAGAGAAGGGCCCGGGCTGAAAGAAAGGGGCGTGGCCGTAGGGGAAAGAGGCGTGGCTGTTCTGAGAGAAGGCCTGACTCTTGTGGGACTGGGCGTGGCTATAAGCTGAGTGGGCATGGCTGTGATTACTCAGCTGGCTGGAGGGACGTTCGGCCCGCCTCCCTCCCCGCATTGCGGCCTCCGATTCGCTGCCTCCACTGCCCGTCGACTTGCGGTCCTTCTCCTGGGTTGAGGGGCGCTGCCCTTTCACAACGCTGGGGTTTGAACCGCTGCTTCTGGTTCCTGAGAGAGAGAGAGAGAGAGATCCTTACAAACACCAAGAGATTGAGGGGTAAAGCATTACATGCTGAACAAGACATGATCAGGGGAGAGGAGAGAAAATGGAGAGAGTGATGGACAGGAAAGAGAGAGGGATAAAGAGGGATGGAAGAAGAATGTGGACAGAACTAAACAAAATGAAGGAGGAAAAGAGTGTGAGGAGACTCAGGAACTGGAGGAGGGGAAAACAGAGGGAGGGGAGAGAGAAAAGGATGGATTGGTGGATGAAGGGGAAGAAGAGTTGCAGGGTAAGGACAAAAAAAGCAGGAAGTGTGGAGGAGGGTTGAGAGGACAGCTGTCTTGTTTTTTTTTTTTTTTTTTTTTAGTCTTACCAGAATTCCTCAGTACTAGGATTACCTCCACCATCAATCTAACGCAGCATAACAGGAAGAGGGAACAACTGTGTTACACAGAGCAAAGCCACGCCCCACCAAACATGGCTCTACCCTGCCACATTTCATGAGGTACTTACCTGCGGCCAGCTTTACTACATAAATCACAGCCACATGCAATTTCCTTCATGAGCATAATTTATTCTACATTCCAGGATTTTATCACTCAAGCTTATAGAACATGACTTGCACAGATTGCATTGTTTCTATTCCACTAATACAGCTGGATAAATCCAGAACAGAGAGGCAACTCAGGTTAAGCACTGAGAGTTCAGGTCCTCTTTAGACCATTTTCTCCACCCCAGATCATAGACAACTGGCTTCTGAATGACTGAAATCGCTTAACCATTTGTAGAGGAAAATTATTGCAATGTTTTTCAAGATTTAAGGCGGTGTTACGCTTGTAAGAATTGTGTCTGTCAACAATGCCTGATGACCAAAATGATAACAGACAGAAGAAAGTGTCATCCAACAGCGTCCGGTACTGGTCAAATATTCATAATGGCGCAAATTGTTTCGTTGGTCGTCTTATATTTTTGTTGGCAGGATGGACCGAGAATTTTTTAGTCGTCGTGGATATAGAAAGTTGACGTAGTTGCGTTCGCAAAAAGTTTGTTACAAAGCAGTAAGAGTATAATTACCGTGGAGATGACACTTTGCGCTGCAGACATAGTCAGATACTTCTTTAGCGCATAAAAGCATCTGTGGCGCCTGACACTTTTCCTTTGACGTCTGCTGACATGGCTTAAAAGTATAAAACAGCGTTTAAGCGTTCTATAACTCTGCTGCTTACAGTGAGCAGCAGTAATTGTTACATCACATAGTCAAGTATTTGTGATCTTGAATGTGAGAGTAAATAGGATCATCACATCATTGTAGTCAGTGATGGCAGGTGTTGGAGGACTCAAAAAATTTCCTGGAAAAGGGAGGGCTGAACAGATCGGGAATTACTCGCTGAAAGGGTTAATGAATGTCTACCATTGTCCTCACTTTGCATCCGTTACGCTCGGTCGAGGATTGTCCAACTCCTGGGTAATTCTGAGGTATTGTCAACCAAATGTCCCATCCGTGACAGACACTAAAATGATCCCCAAATGGAAATGGCGGGAAGAATGGAGCTTTTTCCTCCCGAATATAGTAGTGCACTATTATACCCATAAATCGTAAAAAATATTTTCTGATATATTAAAAGAATTTTGTTTGGGGGACAGTTTAGTGTCTCATCACGGAGGAGACATTTTGTTAAAATACCTTGGAATCGCCCTCCTGTAATTGGGAATATGCAATGCAGACTCTGATGTATCGAGGACTGCTGTGCACTGCAAGAATCACAGACTTATCATCCAGAAACAGTCTCTTTCTCACATTCAACTGACCACCCACCTAAAAAATAAACTCACCATCACTGTGTTGGCTGCCAGCGCTGCCACTATGTAGACTGTGACAGGCGTCCGAGTAGCCGGGGGGGAATCCGGACGGCATGTACGGAGGATAGGGGAAAGGCTGGCCCCCTACGGGCCAGGGGTTGGTGGCGGGAGGGGGGAGAGGGGCGAGTGCGTCCAGCTCTGAACCGGCAATGCTGGAGCCCTCGTTCAGGTTAAGAGAGGCCATGTCTAACAAAGGACAAAATATGTGGTGAGGAAAACAAATCAATTCTGATGACCCTAGTGGGTAAGATATGCTGGAGGACTGAACAATATTCCATAACAATAATCCTCAAGTGCAGTACTGGTCATCGCTTGCATGAGGGGAATTGTCTTCCTTTCTGTGCCCTTCAATTTAATTATAATTGATGTGGCAGGAAACAACCAAGAGGCCATTCAAAATTGTTTAGGTAAAGAACACAAACAGCCAATCCACTGCAATGTCAAGCTCAATGAAGTTGAATTTTAGAAGTCGCTTATTCATTGAGAAAATTGATCAAAACAAAATAAATGGATATTTTTGATCATTACTATATTGTTAAGTTTTTTCTTAGCAAAATCCATCTGGAAATAAAACTGTAGTGCAATCAATTTAAAGTCGCATTCCACCAGTCCAAATCAACAAGGTGCCAACAGCTTGTCTGTCTACCAAAGCTTCAAACTGCACTGATGTTTGCATTGTATACCACATGATAACATAACATTTAAATTGACCTTAATTTTGAGAGAATCCATAAAGAACTCTACAGCTAGTTTAGAAAGTTGATATTGGTTGGGGAGAAAATCTCTCGGTAAAAACATTACAGAACTCAAAACGAGAGCAATGCAAGGCATGGCATTTGCCCTCGATGTTGCAGTTATAGAACCAATACAGAGATCGAGTGCTTAAGCTCCCGAGTGGGCAAAACTGGGCAAGGGAAGAAGTACTGACAACATCCTTCCATACCTGGCTAACAGACACTATGGTTGTTGAGAAGTAACAGAGCATCCATTTCCAAAATGAACCTTCCTCTCCTCACCCCCAACACACAGATCAAATTCGAATTTGGTTGGAAAATTCGTTCTCCTTTAAATCGACTAAGGACGAAACCCAAATTAAATGTGGCTGCCGTGATGGCCTCACTGAAAATCAAACCGTTTTCGAAAAGGACCGTCCTTAACCCACGCCAACACACACAGCAAATTCAAATATGACTGAATACGACAATATCCATCGTTCTTGAAATCTACAAAAGTCTAATTCAAGACGGCTGCCTAGATCACCGTGTATGCTGGTTTCACTGCAACCACAACTTCAATCCAAGAATTCTATTAAGCTGTTGATTTGTCTTAATTCGTCAAATTTGTTTTTTTTTTATCCTCTAACTTCACATTATGAGACAAATGCTACGCCTGCCATGGGGAATGAAAGCCCCATGTAGATATTGTGTTTATAATTCTGCAATACAAGTAATTGCACAAGGTCTAATATATTTTCTGATACAAGTCAAACGAAAGTTCATTATTAAGCTCCTATAGGTTGCTGCACACAAGCTTAAGGTTATTTTTTTTTCTACAATATAAACACAAAACAGGTGAGAGTCATTGTCAATTGCTTCGCCTTGTAACTCCTCATTATCAAATAAATGGTTCAATTTAGTGACCATTCATCAATAATTATACTAATCAAGAGCCTACTAATATTGTGAAAGTTATTGGTACATTTAATTTAAATTTCTCTCCTATTATTCTGCTGTTTCCCATATAGCATGATGTGAATATGAAACTCCAATTGTTCATAGCATACATAGCTATTTTTGACAATATTGCTTGAAAGAGTAACAAAGAAAAATCAACAACTCATTAAAATTCTAGGGTTGCATTAGTGGTTGGAATGTAACCCTGCATACATGGTGGTCCCCCAGGGCCGAGTTTAAGAACTACTTGTCTAGATCATGAAAGTTGAAAATCGTTGCGCAACCCTTTTCAAAAGGAGCCTACCTCTACCCACCCCCAACATACCCGACAAATGTGAATTTGATTGGATCGTCTGATGTTCTCGAAATCAACAAAAACCAAGTTCAAGATGGCTGCCACGACAGCCTTACTGAAAATCCTAGTGCACCCATTTTTGACATAAAATGGTAGCACTCCAATTTGCAAAAGGAAACTTCCCCAACCCACCACTAATGCTAACAGCAAATTTGAATTCAATTGAATCATACTGTACATTCCCCTCAAAACCAGCGAGCAACCAAATTCAAAATGGCTGCTGTGCCGGCTATATTGAAAATCGCCACACGCCCATTTTCCAAAGGAACCTTACTCTACCCACAACAAACACACACAGAAAATTTGAATTATATGGGATCATCCAAGCATTCAGAAATAAGAGTGACAAGTCTAGGACTTGCAGTGTGTACAATATTGATTTTGGAAATGGCAATAACTCCTGCTAAAAACATCTCAAAGATGTCAAAAATTCACATGCGCACCTTCATCCATATACGATTATGCAACTTTAATCTGGGAACGATTGACAGAAACTCTAGGAGCAGTTGCTTTTACAATAAAACTTCACAGACGGACTGCGCCATACCATCGTTTCTGATGGTGGACGCATAAAAAGATACAAGGAACGGCAATACACCAGATAGTAGCAATGACCATTATTGCGGAGGTGTGTATGGCAGTGGTGCCCGTACTTTGACAGAGGTCTCCGAAGGTGTAGTAGCACTGCTCGGAGAAGGTGATCTTGTTGACTGTGTGCCTCAGGTAGCCATGTTTCAACAGGCTGCTGGCATATTTCCTCGCATCCCGCCGATCCTTAAAGCCTTCAACCCGTGAGAACAGCCAGTCCACCACGTCCGCACCTACAGCCAGGTAATCATAATTATACCACCCAAATTACCCTAGGTAAAACAGGTAATGGTAAAAACATTATCCCTTTTCTCCTATCTGACAGCACCAACAGCCAATCCACCATGTCTGCACAGGAGACTAGGTAAATCAGACATGCCAGGTAACATCAATCACCCCACTGCCTTTATTCACTTTTTCAGTTCAGGCTTCACCCCCAGCCCCACCCCTTACCGATGACAGCATTAGCAATGGTGATCTTTAGCCACATCCTGTCCCGAATCTCCAAGCCAGAGTCCGGCAGCTGCATCACCTTGACGATGGTTGACATTTCCGTCTTACTGACTGACAGGGGCAAGTCATCAAACTCTGAAAGACACAATAAAGAGCAAGGGTGCAACTCAGCTAAATTACTGACCCCTGCTGGTAATAAAAAAAAAAAATCACTGCAGACCAGTGGTGACCATGAACTGCAAGGGTGTTCATCCAGAGAAGTGGGAACCGATGTTGTTCCTAGAGATCTACTGTCCCTTAGGTTAAGGCATGCCTCAGTCAACAGCTAGAAATGTTACTGAGCAAAAGCCAGGCTAAAGTGACAGGCGTGTTTTAGAAATGTTAAGGAACTGCCAGGGTACCCAAGTGTTGATCTCTTGACTACACATACTTGTATGCTTTTACAAATTTTTGCTTTTGAAAATTTCAGCGTCAACTGCATTATATTACGGAGTTAACATCAAGCACCATTATCAACTGCACTCCATCAAATTTTGGAGCGCAACTGATTGGGCTTGCACCATCAGCTAGAGTGCTCAACTAACTGACACCTATCTAAATCAGGCCTAGACTGCAGTCTGATTTTCAGGTCGTCATTTCTCAATTTGACAGTGTCTATTGTGTTTTAAATATTATTCTAAGTACCTTTTTATTTCTCGTCTTATAGTATTATCATAAAGTACCAACAACACATACATTGACTGACTATTGTGGAGCATTTGGTGCTGCAATTCGGGTACATACATAAACGTGTCATCACCATTATTACAGCCAACCCTTTCCAACTCTACAAATCACCTACTATTCAAAACCTTTTTCTTTGGAAAAAAAAAAAAAAAAAAAAAAAAATTTTATATGTAGATCTGCAGTTACAATTGCAGGCGGACATGCAGGCATTTCATTTATCTGGAGCATTATAAATATCTGGAGAGAAACCATCAAGGCAAAGGTCCATCTGATGGTTAAAGGTCATACATACCGTATTGAGGGAAGGACCCTGTCATGGCGGTGGTGTGCGAGATCCAGGCTGCAGGGTCGATGGGTCGCACAGGTTCGGCTAGAGGAAAACCGCAGAGCGACAGGGTCTAACTCAGATCTGGGAGGGGTGCATTGGTGACTTAGCAAAATTATGTTCATGCTGGTTTAAAAATGCATGTTTGTTTGAACATTAGTGATAATGGGTAAATATACCGGCGTTTGAGCAGGTAGATGTTTGAATCCACAACTTCCTGTATGAATGCGCATGTAGAGTATGTGTGAGCATGTTCACATGTGTGTATGAAGATGTGCTAGATGCTAAATGTATATAGAAATTAGTGTTCAGATGTCCTGTGTACTCATTTTGTGTACTCATGTCATGCTTGAATGCATGGGGCTGAAGATTTGACTGTCCCCTCAGAGGTCTTCCATTCTCATTGATTTCTACTGACCGCTCTTGTCTGACAGCCTATTTAATGAGCAGCTATGTAGCATCATTAATTCATGTGATTGTAAGAAAGAGCACTTTCTTAAGGGCAATTTGGACAATTTCAATATAAACTGGGAAAATAAACCATCTAGAAAAAAGCTGAAGGAGATTACTGATTATTTCCGCTTGACCCAGACTGTTCAAGGCCCAACAACAATAACAAATTCATCCATGACCCAAATTGATTTAACGTTCACAAACAAACCAGAGCGTATCACTAAGTCCTATACTCTGCTGTCTGGGCATCTGACCATAATACCATACAGCTGATGACCACTCAGTTAATCACAAGGTCGTCTTACCTACACTTACCTCCTTCAGTTTCTTTATTGCTGCCATCAACTAGATGACTTCATGTCTATCCAACAGAAAGCAAGCTGTTCATATAAGAGATGGTCTATCAGGGACCTACATAGTGGAAACTGGCGTTCCCCAAGGATCTATACTGGGCCCGCTCTTATTCAGCTTATATACATATAAATGGCCTAACATCCACACGCCTCATATTTCAGTCTTCAAATGTGTGCTGATGATACTGTTCTCTACACGCATGCAAAAAATGGACAACAGGCTGCATACAAATTATCAAATGCACCGGCCAATACATCAAATAGGCGGAACCAGCTTTGCTTGTATGCACACATGAAAAGCACCGTTTGCATGTTTTTCTCAGAACAACTACAGAGGTCCATCAGCTGAGTGAGTTGTTTTGCAGTGAAAAACTTCAGATACTATCAGAATTCAAACACATTAGTATCATGCTTGATTCACTTTTAAAACTCAAAAAATACAAAGAAGATTATCCACACTGTGAAGCTTGGTCTTGCCAATTTCAGGATCAAACAGCTTTCAACAACTCAAGTCCCTCTGTAAACAAGCACTTAAGACCAAGGACAAGAAGCCTAACAGATATCACCAATGTCACATCATTCAAAGGTATAACCTTAGACAGTCTTAGACTGTATAATGACATCTGCCTTGTTTCTAAAATCCTTCCCAGTCTTGCCCACCATCAACAAGTCACTTTGTGGCCAGAGAGGACAACGACAGACCAACAAGGTCCACATCAAGAGAGGACTGCATTGTCTCATTCAGAAGAGCTACTTTTGGGCATTCTGCCTTTTCAGCCAAGCCACACAGCACTGCCTACAAATGTAAAGACTAGGGATGTGCATTTCTGGAAAAAATATTATTCGATAATCACTGCGAAGTATTTGAAAATTATTTGAAAATCGACCCCCCCCCATATGCACGCACCCGCGCACACACGCGAAGACAGAAACAGCTTTTTCGTCTTTTATCATCTGCACCATATGACACGGTTTATTTAATTGAACAAGTACCATATTCTCGTCGTTTAAAACCGGGAATCACACAGTTTATATTGAACAAGTTCTCTTCGTTTAAAACAGGACATCACACGGTTTATTTCATTCAACAAGTTTTCGTCATTCAAAACAGGGTAGGCTAAATGACAGTGCCTATATCGGCGCAAAAAAAAAAAAAAAAAAAAACCCAGCATAGGCTAACACGTCTTTTCTGTCGTGAGTGCACTAAAGAAACTGATCGTGACTTCATAAATTAGGTCTATTGGGCCATTGCTCATCTAAAATCGTTCATATGCCCATCTCTCAATGCGTAGACCTATCCAAGAAAAAACTGAACAAATGTAAATTACCACCGTATTACCGGAAAGATTCAGCAGTAAATCAACAGCAAATTCCATTTTCATTTTTTAAAAACATGCAAATACATTTTCATTAAACAGTTTGACAGAAAGTAGTCTCAGGCTACGTGCACAACATAGGCCAACCATAATGATTTAGGCAAAGCCTGTAGCGAAAGAGATTATTTAAGAGTTCCAAACGAAACATTTACTAGGCTGTTTCTGCATCATTAACATTCACGTCAATAGATACTGGTAGCATGACATTCTTCTTTTGTTATTTTAGACACAAGTGGAAATTGTTGTACTGCGCTGGAGGAGGTTTTACTGTTACCGACACACGTAGGCTGTCTAACGTGTTGCATCATCAGTGAGGACGTTTATTTCTGTTCCGTGTTTATTCATTTTTGTCGGATAAAAACGATAGTCAAGTTAGGTATTCGATATTCTACTGTAGAACGACTATTCGAAAATCGATGCCCATCCCTAGTATAGACCGGCACAACCCCTTGACTGTTCAAACAAGTTCAACTGAACTACGTCCTTAGGATGATGACATGTACTTAGTGAGTGCTTGTTCAGGGGGGACACAAATGTCTCATCTGTCCTTTTTGCAAAATAATCGGGCTCAGTTATTGCCTGCATACTGACTTACAGAATACACTTATCAAGTTTCATGACAATATGTTAAGTAATAATGGAGGAGTACTGCTTCAAAGTTACTGTCCTCACCAAGAGGAAGAAGAAGAAACTGAGCAAGTTTTTGGTCCGTTGTCCCAAAAGAACTTAAAGAACTGGCTTAAAAAAACACCACAGTGGTACACATGACTAAATCTCAAGGCCATGTGTGTACCACCCACAATTTATTCAAGTGTGGACATTGCATCTACTGATTCTTTTTAATGCTGCTGTACTGTAAACGTTCCCTAACATAATGTTTTTAAGTTTTTATTTTCTTATCCCCCATTGTAATCCTTTTTTTTATGTCCCAGGGACTAAAGATGAAAAACTCTTACACATTCACGTTGAAGTGCGAATTGAAATGTTGATTGATGAGTGCAGCCGATGCCACATAAATCTTTAATGAAGAAATCCAAACAATTTTTAACGTGTGCTCAAGAGTAGATTCATGTGCACATGCATGTTTGTGCCTCAGAGCGTTAATATGTGAGTTAATGCGCATAAGTGAATTAATATGTGTGCACACCTCATACCTTATACTTCATGTTTCTCACCTCGTGGGATTGTGAAATAGCTGCGGGGGGAGGGGTCCCAGCACTTAGCCACAGTCAGACTGATGGGGCTGTGAGAGAAATACATGACTATTCAGTCTCATTGGCCATCCGGACTGTCAATCATTCTCTCAACCAATCTCAAGGGAAGTCATCCCTCCCTCAGCCTATCAGAATCACTCTCCTCACCCAGTTTTAGTGACGATCTCCCTGAGGATCCGCACGGCGTCGTCATTGCTCATGTTCTCAAAGTTTACCTCGTTTACCTGTGCCACAAAAACATTGCATGCGTTACTGAAGCTGGAAAAGCTGACTATAACGATCCCCACTTATTACAGCATGAGAAAATGTAAACTCTGTGTACAGCAGAAGGCTAAAGTGTAAAGTTCATAAATGTTCTTAAACACCCAACCACAGATCTTTGGTTTCGTTAGTTTTCCTCTTCTCAACGCGCTTAAGGAGAACAGATGATGTTTCAATAATCTCCATTCGCAACACATTATGTTCCAGTATTTCATATCCCTGAGGGGGGAAGGGGAGTTCATTTATTCAACTGTAAGTTGTTTACACAGCCACTAGGTAAGGCTAACCTCCACAGAAATATCTGATAGCGGTCATGCTTCTGCTATGGGTAAGACTTTGGGGGAAATCATGTGACAAATTTCAGACAAAGGCCTCAGATTAATGTCTTTAGCACACCATCAAATCCCCCTCCATTAGTGCACTAAGCTGATTTACACACATTGGGGTGAAATAAATATCAAGACCTGTATTATCCATCGGTCTTTACAAAGCAAGTCTATTGCAGAAAACATTTATTCCCCATGAGGTCCACTAAGATTCAGCATTCATGAAAGTCACTTCTCATCTCAGCGAAAAAACAGTATAATGGATAACAATGGCAATTTGGTTATCACACTTAACAGTGAAAGCATCATTTATTTTTTGTAATCAAAATGCACATTCATTGTCATATTGAGAAGGTATTGAGGCATAAATGCAGCTATTTTAAATAACACAAGGTTTTCACAAAGCAGAATTATCATTCCTACTTTTTCTGAACAGACATAGTTCATTAATTTCTGTCTCTTCTTTATTCTAACAAACTATGTAGGCATAATAAAAATATAGATGATGCACAACAAACAGAAGCAGTGAACAAGAATAATTTGACTGATTTTGTTACAGGTAATGAAATACCTCTCTCAAAAATATAATTTCTCTTTTAATGAAAGTTAAAAGACAGATCACTTTGACCAAATAAAAGGAGGACTATACAGAACTACACGTTTTGACTTAATCTTATACTAATTAACTCCAACATAATATCCACGGTCGATTTTTTGTCCATACATATCCCCTGTTCTTTTAAATGACCATTAATTAGCCGGAATTGCTGTTTCCAGGAGGCCGCCATTAACGCCACGCCTGGTATGAGAAGTTGCGAGATCATAACGTCACTGCGGCTGCCACATGCATTCATGTGCATGATGCATGCGATGTCAAAATGTCTGAATACATGGATATCTAAATAAATTAGACTACCAACCAATTTAAAATTGTTCATTGAGCGAATCAACTGTTTGATTGCAAATTGAGCCAAGTAGATGGGAAGAGGGTGAAAGCAATTGTCGAGTAGAGGAGGATGATTTTGAAGACCTTAACTTTGCTGAGTTCAGCACGCAATTTGCCTGAATGTGTTTGCTTGATTATTACATTTGGCTGTTGTGTGCCAATCTTGTTCAATTATTAAATAAAAAATGTTTATAATTTGCGGCACAGATTTGCCTGAACGTGCTTGCCCAGTCTTCGGTGCATTTGTCCATTGCTTGCAATGCGAAAATAATTTCTCTCTCACATTCACGTTTGATGCACTTCACACAATGTTTTCTACTTATCGTATATTTTTTTAGGCGCTTAAAAACCAGGGCCATCTTAACATGATTTTATTTTTAAGAAATCTTTTTTAATAATTTGTTAAAGTTTTCCGACGAGAGGTGGAATTCAGAGGTCTGCTATTTATTCAGATTACTGACATTATTTCAATCTAACACGGCAGCCTGGTTAGGTCGGTCTGCTTCTCATTATCTCTTCCAAATCATTATTGGCTTGATTTTGGTTTTGATTGGTCAGTTGGCTGAATAAATGGCTTGATTACAAGTTAGGCAAAGTACACGGGCATTGATTTAAGGTGAGCTAATTATGCCAAGGTGACGGCCGCTGTCCAGCCTCGGTGGTAATTGGCAGACTTCAAATTGCACTTTTCTTTCCGGAAGCATTTCAAATGGCCTCTGATGTCAGTTCACCTCTAAATTAAAGTTGTGTCGGATAGAAAAAGGCAATAATCAAGCTCGTCTGTCTGCCCCATAGAGGAAGCGGGAATATCTCGGTCATTCAACAATCACAATGCAGAACCGCAGGACAATGGACATTCATGGCGCTGGCAGCCACAATGACGTCATGATTAGGGGCGCCCCAAGCGGATCGAGGGTAAATTTTCGCCTGCTGTCGTGAAAATGGCGTGGTCCACTAGTTTTGTAAAATCGCTCATAAAAATTAAAGAAATCACAAAATAAAGAAAAAAAGTCATAGGAGCTTTTTTCATGATATATTGAAATAATATTACCCACTTTTCCCAGCTATGATAGTCCTCCTTTAACTCTTTCCCCCTCACAGCCCTAAAGATAACACAGCAGTGTCTACTCTGTGGGGAGCTGGCTGCTGCTACCTCATCTCTACACAGAGCTGCTGATGTGATAACACCGAAACTGTTGACGTCATAGTCTCGATTTCATGTAAGCTTAAAATAGAGAGTCGTCCACAGACGCTTATGGGGAAATCCCGGTGAGAAGTCGAGAGTCGCTTGCGTGGTGATCGAGACTGGGCTTCGAGAGGCGCTTGTGGGGAAATAAGGGATAGGCGTCAAGAGGCGCTAGTGAGGGGGGAAGAGTTAAATATCAGGGCTGCTTAAATATAAGGGCTGTTCAGCTAACACCTATCTAAAATTAAATGGACAGCATGCAACATGAAGCACATAACATTTAAAGTATATAACAGGCATGCAGTTGGGCGATTATGAGGGGTGCAGCTCAGTTGTTTGAAACCTATTCAAGGTGTGGCATTCATTGGCAGTAGAAGTCAGTTGCTGGTTGGCTGTTACATTGAACTCACACAAATTAATAGCTTATTATTGGTGTCTGCAGTATAAATCTAGTCAGTAAAAATTACTCCCGCAGAAAGAAGTCATTTTTTCCAGTTATGTTGTAAACAGGGGCCTCAACTTCACATCCTGGAGGGCTGCTGAGTCTGCTGGTTTTTGGTTTGATACTGAGGGCTTAATTAAAGTCAGTGATTGGCTGAAGAATGGGCACACCTTATTAATGAGGCCTGACTTTGCAACTGTTTGAATGGGAATCCCAGAAACCCTTACATATTGCAGTCTTTGAGGACTGGAGTTTGAGGCCCCTAGTTTAAAACCTCTTCAACTCCGCAAATCCTATTTGTTGATTCATCAAATGCAGCAGCTTTATAAAAACCTGCAGAACTGTAGGCCCATTTTAACCCATTTAAACCGGGACAGCATGTGCGCATTTTAAGAAGCCGACACAGATATGCGCGTAATTTTGAAAGTACCGTAATTACTGTAAATTTTGCGCAATAGAAAAAAAAATTCCAACTGTTCCTGAAAGCTGAGAAGCTGTGCTTCAGCCCAAATACAGGTTACTATGGCAAATATGGCAGCATGATTCTCTGCTGGGATTTTTGCATTAGGCCTTAAAGGGTTAAATTCTAGTGGTGATCCCAAGGTGTCCGAAGATTCTAAATATGTCCTGCTGAATTACAGAGAATTGAGTACAAAATAATGAGCAACATCTAAATATTTTCCTTTTGACGTTATGCTGCAGCTGCAAAAACATCTCGTGCTGGGTTTGAATATTTCTCCAAATGTGAGAGTGAAGTAGCTTCAATGGAGTGCTGCAACCAGCAGATACAGAATATATATGCGACATTGTCCTGCAATATAAGAAAAAATGTTTTTTTTTCTGACCTTGAACACACTTAAGGAATAAAAATCAGAGTTTAAGCGGTTAATGTAAATGAGCCCATCTTTTTGTTACTCAACCAGGCAGGCGATAATTTCAAATTCATATTTGCAAAGAGGACCTGGAAAAACAGCTAGAGAGAGCAGTTACAAGTACACAGAGAGATATATAAATAGCGTGAAGCCCCTAGAGTAGTTTTGGGGGTTAGTGCTTCCCTCAAGCATCAAAGACCTGACTTATTTCTAAATTCAGCTTCCCAGATTCAAGCGGGAATCCCAAGCACCATTGGGGACTTCAGCCTGTAACTCGACAGTTGTCAGACAGGCAACCACCACTAGGTTGCGCCGCTGCGTCTCACCTGTAACAGCATGTCTCCCGGCTCGATCCTGCCATCTGCGGCCACTGCTCCCCCCTTCATGATGGAGCCAATGTAGATGCCTCCATCACCTCGGTCGTTACTCTGACCAACTATGCTGATGCCGAGGAAGTTATATTTCTCTGATAGCAAAAACAGCATAAAAAAAAAAAAAAAAAAAAAACTGAAGTCACTTCATGGCACACTTCCCAAACGACTGCTAGAATTACAAGAGACCAAGGCACTGCCTGACGCACTTGGGTTATGAGCAGCATTCAGCATAACATACCAAACAAGGGCAGACGGCAGGATCAATATAGAGAGAGAGAGAGGAGAGGGAGAGAGAGACAATGGGAGCGAGGAGACGGAGAAGCAGAGGAAGGGAGGAGAGGGAGAGAGACAAAGGGAGCGAGAAGAGAAAGAGACAGAGAGAGGCAGAGGAAGGGAGGAGAGGAAGAGACAGAGAGAGGCAGAGGAAGGGAGGAGAGGAGGAGGGAGACAAAGGGAGGGAGGAGAGGAAGAGAGAGAGGCGCAGAGGGAAAAATACAGAGATGGAGGGGCAGAATACAGTGCAGAACAGGGACTTACCCATGTTGAGAGTGACGGTGATAATGTTCAGGCTCATGGTGGAGTCTGTGATGCTACTGAAAGATGATGACTGTTGGAGGGAAGAAAATAGAATTAGTATAAAACTCATTCTTGCATGCAGAAAAGGAATCAATCATCAGCGTTCTGGTCAATAGGGAAAACAACATAAAATCATTCTAAGGACGCTTGTTGGTGTTCCTTTAACTGGTCAATCAATATATACATACACACGCATACATAAACATACTCACAGAAGACCATACTTAACTCACGGCAACACAGAGCAAAAAAAAAAGCTGCTCACCCGCTCGATTTTGGCTGCTTTATGCTTCCGTCTTCGCCGTTTGTGTCGCCGCATCAGTCTGGAGGAGGAGCTCTGCTCTGTGGTGCTGCTGAGCCTGAGGGTAATTCAATTTAAATCTGAATTAAGTCTGAACACAATAATCCAGATTTGAGCAAGATTAGAATTCTAATGGGGCTCTAAGATGTATCCTCCTCACTCCAGCTCAGCCAATTGGCCAGCTCCTACATAATGGGCCCATGAATCAGAGCTCTTGGCTACTATATGGGTTTCATACAAATTGAATACAAGATGTATACTCTATAGTAGACAAATGTGCTGATTCAGATGGCCCTGATGCAGATAAGTCAATAGCCATGAATGAGTCTTCCTTTACGTTCCTGCAGAAAATTTAATTTAATGGCTGATTTTTATCTGCAGGACACAGCATCTTGCCCAAGCATGCCTTTTGTTATTTTGCTTTCTCATGATAAACCATTGTTAAAGTACAAGAACAAAGACAAATCATTTTCTGCAGATCTTTGTGCGAAGTTTAAGATGATCCGTTTGCCTCCTTAGCATGCAGAACAGCAAGGTCCTGAATGTTCCTGCGCCTGCAATGGCTTTTGCATTCATAGCAGGTTCTGCGGTGTCCATAGACTGAATGTGCAATGACCTGCTGGTGTCCTCATCCTCCTCGCTGTCGATGAAGGAGCTGGACTCCAGCTCGCTGCTCATCATGGACGAGCTGTCATAGCCCATGGCCGAATCGCGTGCCAGGCGCTCTGCTTTGGAGTGCCCGTTAACACGGGGGACTGAGGAGTAAGAAAACAACACAGAGCAAGAGTGGCATCAGTCCACAGGGGGGGAGCAGTCTCAGAGGAGACATACAGCTCAGTCCAGACCAACATTATTCAGCCAATCACAAGGTTTAACTATGGAATTTGGGGCTCAAATTATTTGACGGCCACTATGTATGAAAATGGAAACCATTCCTTTGAAGGCCACCCAATATTGATGCATCAGCCCTAAAATATAGGCAGACAGCCAGCACTTCATCTGTGTATTCATCATTTTCTTACTTTTGGCTCTTTACTGTTACAAAAAACAACAATGCTACTGTCCAAATACATACAGTCTGAACTGAAAATGCCAACAGCATATTAGACTGCCTGTTGACGGTCAAAAGCTTTGAAAAATGATGGAATAACTCCTTACTAGTCTCTCATAATTTTTGAGAAAGGCCTACTATAACAATGGAGTGGGCAGACGAGATGCCTTATCATATTTGCTCACAAAAACAACAATATAACTAATGCTGCGAATTCCCGATGCCGGCCATTTGTTGGTCTTGTCAGGAATGGTTAACTACCAACCCCCCTTTGCAGATAATATTGTGGTAAATATATAGACAGACATCCATGCAATGAAAACAACCTGCCAATATTAATTATCACACTAGTGCACAATGGTAAACAATCTATGAATACGTGGGCCCACAGAGGCAGTAATAAAATCAAAGGAATTGCATTGTTTTGTATTCAACCTACAAACTCTATAAATGTGAAGACAGTGGAATGTTTTCAGAGGACTTTTTACACTGTCTTCTCTCAACAGCCCAGCATGAGAAAGACAAGGGGTACAGCAAAGGCAGCAGTCTGGGTGTATATATATGACACAGAGAAAATGCTACAGAAAGGTATAATCTCTCTCTGCTACTGTCTGCTATTCAGTAATAATGTCCTGTGCCCGTATACATTTGTCAGCTTACACCAAAATGCTGGAATGATTAATGAATGGCAGGTATGTGGAGAAATCATAAATACGCATGGACCACACCGCATGTTTTAGAATTCAGCAGGATGACTTGACGAAATGCGACTCTGGGCGTGGTCCAGCAGCTATTTTGGAACAGATACAGAAAAGGTCACAGAGACAGAGGGGAATTCACAGTCAAAAAAAATGTGTGAGAGTCAGTGGAATGGGACAAATGTGTGAGGGAGAGATAGAGAGAATGAATGGAGTTAATTTACATCCTTGTTGTGTGTCATGTGTCATATGAGTTGGATGTTGCACAAACTGAGGTTTCTGTGAGTTTTCTATACAGTCTTATATGTTGCCTTGGCGATATTGGCGTAGCGGTCCTGACAATACATCAAATTCAATTTGACACAGAGAGAGGGATGCCGAGCCAGAGGACAAAGACACTGAGATCTGCAGAGATTAATAATCATAACTCAACCACATTCTGACAATGTAAAAGGCAAATGCCAAGCCAAGAGAAGCTGCAGGAAATGGCAAATGGCAGATGCTACTTTCAGGCTGAAATGTGGAGCACTTAATGAGGAAATGAAGGCAGGCAGAAAGGAAGGCCAGCTTGTCCTCAGAGGCTTCCTTTCTCCCAGTGAGCCAGTGCTTTTCAACATAAGACACGTCTAATTGGCCATTATCGAAGAGCTAGTACGGTCTTCAGAAACACAGTACTTAGAATGTAGTCCTGAATCATAGATACTTGACTCCCCCACGCCCCGAATCTCCCACCCCCAGCCCTTTACCAACCACCCCACCCCCCCTTATCCTTCCCCATACGTACAGGGACGTGGGCGTGGTTGTGTCTCAGGATGGCACCTGATTGGCTGGAACAGTCTCGAGTGGCAATGGGGTCTCTGTGCACCTGGCTGAGATTGGGACCTCCGAGGGCGACCAAAACACTCCAATAGTTTTGGGGTACCCATTGCTGCCAAATGCCACCGCAGCCAAAATGCCCAACAGGTCACGATGCAAACACCCAAACACACTCTCAATCATTCACTGCTTCACACAAACCACACCCAGTCACATACATGTGCACCAAATACACACATACCACAAGAGCATCAAAGACATACAATACAAGCTCTGCAGTGTCTAATGGCCACCAAATGAGGACACAAACACACAACACTTTCACTGATGTACGCACACAAACTGAAGCTCAGCACTCATTCTGCCAAGTGTCACCACACTAACAGTCCTCACTCAACCCCACGTGCTTTCACGCACACAAATCGGGAACAAACGTTCCCTTTTATTAGCACTGTGCAGAGAACAAGGCCCCGGTTTATTGGCAGACAGCAGGCTCCATCTCTCATCTACAACGGAACAGAAAGAAAGATGGAGGACAAAGGAGAGACGGGGACAAAGAGAGAGAATATATTTGCCTCAGTCATTGGAGTTATGGCTTGAAAATGCCGTTTAATATAGCATTTAAGCAGAAGCAGTTTCGTGAAAAGCTCTCCGAACATCTGGACGTGGCTGTGGTGGGCACACTTTAAATTTCTCCCAGAACACTTCTGAACAACACTCGCTGCGGGGCGAGAGCAGTGAACACAGTACATGGCAATCACAAAAGCAGCCAGCGCTGGCTCAACAAACGGAAGCGCTCCATAAACCAAACATATTTAAAGCTTATCCTTCAACGTAACACTGTGGGCTGTCAGCTTAATACCATCCATAATTCCAAAGCTTAGCACGGCCCATTACACAAATTACATTCAGGTAAAGAAACAATCATGTCATGAACCAAATATATTTACTTTTGGAGGCCAAAAACATGCCCTACGTCATGGATTCACATAATATAAGTGTTTTTTGTGGGGAATATATGTTTATATATCGAGATAAGCACACCCTAGGTGATGTATCAGACTCAATGGAACCATAGAGCCATTAATACTGCATTAGAGAATTGTAGAATGCCTGTCTTACGGTCAACTTAAGAATTACTGAAACACTTCAATAAATTAGCAGTAGGCGCTGTCATTTTGTTGGGTTATAAATACACTCACCAAGCATTTTATTAAGAACACCCATGCACCCGTTAATTGATGGTATTATTCAATCTGCCAATCATGTGGCAGCAGGGTAATGCACAAGATCCTGCAGACACAGGTCAGGTGCTTTACTCAATGTTCCTACCAAACATCAAATGGGATCTGAATGGCTTTGACCATGGAATGGATGTTGGTGCCAGACAGTTTGGTTTAAATGTTTCCAACGATGAATTTAGTGTACTACAATGACTCCTCCCCAGTCATCAGATCTAAATCAAATAGAGCACCTCCAGGATGTGGCAGAATAAAAGATTCACAGTTCAGCCGGCAAATGCGCAGAAATTATGAGATGCAATCACGTCAACAAGTACCGACCAGAATGTCAAAGGATTGTTTCCAATATATTGTGGACTACATGCCATGAACAACTGACGTTGAGAACAATGGCAGGCCCTACCCAGCATTGGTATCGTGTTCCTAATAAAGTGGTCAGTGAGTGTGCAGAGGACCCGAATATCTTTATTTCAACACTGCATCTATTGAGGAAAACAACGAATCAGAATGAGCATACAGCCTCCAGCCGGTCAAAAAGTCGGTCCAAGTGAAACCACAACTGCCAAGGTTCAGCATATTTCCAGCAGACAGAAGAATTACTGCCGCTTCAAATCGGCAAGAATGAGAAACGCACTAACAAAAAGGGCACATGAGTGAATTTTTAATGTAATTAACCAGTAAACTTACTCAGCTAATCTCAGTTAAGAGCTCTGATGACTGCAGGTAGTCAACAGCCTTGATACACTGTCAAAACATCCAAGCACAAGACGCCACCGGGAGTCAAAAAAATGATAATTGGATATCGAGGAATGCTTGTTTGCCCCGCAGTCAGGGAACCGTTCTGCTCCGCCGTGACACTTCGGTTAGGATCATATATCGTACAGGTGCCCGACGAGTCAGAGAGGTGTTCTCGACCGAGGGAGAGTGTGAACGAGTCACAGCAGAGATACACTGAATAGCCTCGACCATTCTAAAAATCTAGTTAAACCTTAAACTTCCATCTAAATATATGTCAGTGTCCGTGAATCACGGTTTAGATACACCACTAGGCTAGTTAAAAACATGCTGATTATACATTTTAGGGTGTTCAATTAGTAGGCGGTGATCAGCCAGGCTCTGAGAAAAAGTGAATTTAACACTTGTTCTGCAAAAAGTTGGTCCTTTGGCAATGCGCTTTAATTCAAAAGGGTGGCTACGTCAACAAATAAAACAATTTTACAGCCTCACGACAACGTAACCTGACATTGTTGAACAAGGCAGTCGATTGCGATAGCAATGCAAAACACTGTCAGGACATCAGCGTCTCGTGCACACCGCTTTTCTATCCCGCGTGAGCTGACCTACTGACAATAAAGCTGCGCTCGCGTCTCATTGATGACCGCCTATAACCCTCCAGATGAGCAGTCGCGTATTAGCATCATCCTCCACATCATCCAAAGACAATATTTTTTATATAGCCTACCCAATGGCACAATACGCAACCACGATAAACTTCATGCATCACAGGAAGAAAACGAAATCCCGCATGTGACAGAAAACTGATATCAAAATTATTGATTGGCTTACGCGTACAAACACAACCCAATATTAACGAATAATTTTCAAATATTTCAGGTGTCCATGTACTGTGTTTATACATTACGCTCAAAAGACACCGCACCAAAATCTACAGTGACACATTCTCTGAAGTATTATAGCATCCCAAGTATCAGCCTGAAGTCTATAACTGTAAACGCTGCCTGCGCCGATAAGGCATTCAGTTAATCGATACAAATAGTCTTACCTCTCAAGTCGATGCCCGAGCATGCAACTACAGCGCACTGAGAAACCATCCGCGCCCTCATATGTGATCGGGAGCGCGCCGCATGCCTGCCCTGCCACGCACAGGCGCAATCCCGCAAACAGCAAATCGGCTCCACATCGACCAATGAAGTCGCGGAAATCTGTAGGAGAGAGACCGCGCGTCCTTCTCGCAATAAAAATCCAAACGTGCCAGAGGTACAGCAGGTGCATGCGCATGCCAATAGGTGATTAAGCATGCATATGCACTAGGTTGCCATCACATCGAGACAACAGAAACACAAACACGCACAAATGACCTAAACAAACACAGACACACACTCCAATAGACGCACACTGTGTGGGGAAAAATTTTGGATGGTCCAAACTGGGCGATGCTGAACCAACTGTGCTACTTAATTAACCTTCATTCACACACGGTATGTTGTCTGTGCATTCAACAGAAACTCCGGGTGAATAACCGAAATAAATCTGTAAGTAAAGGCACCAAGCATGTGAGACCCCAAGTAGCCTCAACTGCATACCTTCAGATTATGGACTGTGGCAACCAGAGCACCCCAAACAGAAGGGCCAGAGTCCAAACTAGGGATGTCACACTGCGAAGCCGCTACTATATAATACACATTTAAATATATAAGTATATTCATCCTCAGTGGATAAATATGCATATACAAGCAGGATTACACAGGCTCATGAACAAGCCCATTATTTATAAATGTGACTCATTCAAACTTCATCTGATATCACCCAGAAAGGTCTCTCAGAACAAACTTAAGAGAGATTTTTCACGCATCTTCTCAGGAAGAGCAGGCGGTATCAGAGCACAGACCTCCTGCAGGATACAGGTAATTACAGGTAGCCGGCTCTTGCTCCCGGCGATGAAATGGATCCTCGCAGATAAGCCCTGCATTCGCCCCCGAGCCAGACACCAATCCACAACTCACAAATAACCCAAAACCCTACATTATTCATTGCTTTTCACTCCTTTTAAGAGGGTACAGGAAGGATAGATTTACCACTGTAAAAAGTCACTCAAGGCGTTTTGTTCTCAGAACTGTGCATTATCAACAACTCAAATGTCAGCCTTCCAGGCAGCTCAGCAAACACCTTGTCCAATACAGTAATTAATGAGGCATTGTGCCAATAATTAAACCATACATAGTTTCAAAGTGTAGGGTCTGCAGAAATACAGTCAGCAATTAGAGCGGCATTTTGCCAATAATCAAATCATATATAGTTACACTACAGGCCAAAAGTTTGTGGCCACCCTAAGATTAAAAAAAAAAAAAATCACACATCAACTGTTCTTTCCTTATTTTTTGCGCATGAAATGACTTCAGTGCATAAAATATAGGAAGCCAATAGGTTTTGGGTGAATTCCAGACCTCAGATCACATTTAAAGCTGTCTTGACTGATTGATCACTGACCACAATGTTTTATAATTGAGTTCCAATGCCTTTGTGTTATATGATTTTATGTCACTAGGATGTGAACAATTTTATGTAACAAGAAGGCATGCTGTATAAATGCTTTCCCCAAAACCAAGGGGTCACATTGCACTTGGTGCACCATTGAAAATCTGAGGGTGGCCCCAAACTTTTGGCCTGTAGTGTATATAGTGTAAGCTCTGTATAAATAGGTGGCATACAAAGTGTACATCTATTCCCACAGCAGCTCAAGATATTTGCGCATTTATCACCCACACGGCTTCCCTTTACATTTGCTGAAAAGACAACAGCCACCACAATGCACTGCATTAGCTCACGATTCCAGACACGCCTTCAGCCTCGTATGGTATGGATCTGCAACATACAGCTGTTATATCATTGCATTTGAGCAACATTTATGCTATTGCAAAGAGGACTAGTCATGATAATAATGCCAACAGTTTGTTCTGTTCCCAGGTGTGTGGGCAACAACAAAAAGGCCAATGCTAGAAGCAAAATTTTTCACTTTATCTGCAAATACAGCACGGGAGAGAGAATGGCAACAGGCCATTGCAAACAGACATGTACATAAATGCAAACAAATAACTAAACAAACGTATGAGTTAGTAGTATTTTCTTCTTGAGGACTACAAGAGACATCTCCAATTGGTGTTACTGGGTTGTCCTCTGAAACTAATTCTGAACAATGCTGCCATACCGTCCATCTTTTGACCCAACCAATTAACATCAATAAAAACTCACTTTTGGCCACAAAACACCCACAGGAGAAGAGAGGACAGATGGAGTTGCTGGTGAGTAAGCTAGCCAGGCAGCTGTTTCCTTAAGTCAAGGGAATAATCACAAAAGTGTATGTTAACAAACTCGTGACGAACAAAATTTTCCACAAGCTGGCTAGCTCCAGCCAACAACCGTAAACTAACATTACTGAACAGAAATGAAGCTAACCATGACAGAACAGTAAGGTATTACTGAAATTGCTGTTGAAATTTTCCACTTGCTAGTTTGGCCCAGTCCATTACAACCACAAACAAATGAAAATCTACACTAGCTGATTGAAAGGAAAAGTTTTAGAAGGCACATTATCAAGCTAGGTTTCTGTTGTATGTATACTCCTCCTTAACATCCTCTGAACCCATGTTTTGGGGTGGCATTTCTGCTGTTGGAAATGCAGCTAGTTTCCAATAAAAGTGAAAACAACAAATTAGTCGGCGACAAGAAATCCAAGCTGAAATAACCTGCAGTTCTTCTTTACTTCCAACCAAGTCACTGTATGCATCAAATGATGGTGCCGACGGGGAAGGTAGTCAGATTTTTCTGCTGATTTCCAGAGATATGCAAAAGATTGGCAAAAACTGTATGTTTTTCACACTATTTTCCTGACATGGATCAATGGAGACTAAATTAAAAATTGGCAAAGTGTCCCTTTTATCTATTTGTCAAACATATCTCCACTAAGCCAAATGCTGAAATGCTCATAAATAAGCAAGCATACCATTTTTGAATCACAGGAAATCAGCTCTATTAGTCCAATATTATGCAACAAATGGTCTAAACAGGGCTTCCGTCACTTGATCAGCCAAGTGCTTGATTAGACAGACGGCTCAAATCTCTCGATGTGCCAAAAACCAGAAATCAGTTTTTAGTAGCTCAAAGATTAAACATTCCCATATGTTTTGAAGGGATCTTTTTAATTTTACTGCTCATAATATGGCCTTATCCAGGGTCATTTGGCAATAATTTAATATGGCATTACACACCATTGAAATAATGGAAACACTTTTGCACCTTCCTCTCAAACATTTTTTAACACTTATTCCCCAAAAATTCAGTCATAACATATAAAATCACATGATTTTTGTTGCCTAATATGAACAAAGACTACACAGATCAAATAAAAGATCCTCCACAGCGAGGCATCAGTTCAGACCACTCCTACAGCACCATATTCACAGAGACTGGAATCACGAGGTGATTTTCACACTTAAACTCCACTAGTTTCCGCGCAAATTTCCCTCTACAAGTGCAGGTGTGAGGAAAAGTATGGAAGTCTGGCAGGTAGAACTACAGTTTGCAAATGTGTGACAGCTGAATTTGGAGGTGTGAGTCCGTGTGCGAGAGAATATATGTGAATGAGTGAGCTTGTGTGCTTCTGCATGGCTCCAAAGCCAAACAACTAAGCAATCTATTATTTTTGACCACTTTTTTCCCATCAATCAGTCTATTTACCTATTATTTCTCCATCCATCCATCAATCAATCTCACCTATCCCACACACAATCCTTCCATCCATCAATCTCCATTTAACAGGAATAACTCCCACTAAGATCCAAAATCTTTAACAACGGGGTCCAGACCAAGACAACAGAACAAAAACATTTCTCAGAGGAAGACAAAATGGAATCCATAATCCATGTCCACTGCAGACATAACTAATCAAATTACTTTTGCTGTCAAGTGTATTTAAAGACTGCCACCTTCATGTCCATAAACACACAATTTCTGCTCCATCACAAAAATCTACAGCATCTTCAACAGCTAAGTGCCTAATTGAATAAGTCGAATTACAGTTCAGTCCATAATTAATTAGACAAACTTTTTTAATGTTTTTTTTTTTTTTTTTTGGCAGTGTACTTCAGCACATTTAATTATGAAAACAATAAATAGACGCTTATAGCAAAATCGAGTCAATCATGCGGGAATCTTCTCTCTTTTTATACGACGTCCTTCTCCAAATACCTACAGCCTGGATTATAGGATAAGAAGTGCCTTGCTGGGTTTTGAAGGCAGGTAAAAGTGAGAGCTGAAATATTTCTTCCTTTGCTATGCAGTGACAGCAGCAGTCCCCCGTGATGGTACTTAATTAGCACCAGGAAGAGCCAGCCCAGGAGAGGGTGATAATTACAGCTGTAGCACTTCAGCTGCTAACTTTAGCCGCTAATTCAGAGAGACAGCCTGCAGTAGAGACGGGACCTGACACACATCGCAGCACTTACTGCAAAATCACGATGCACAGCTCAGCAGGCTTCGGCGGGGTGCACGGCGGATTAGCGATACGGCGCACGCAGGCGCAGGGAACGGCACCACACAGAGGGATGCGGAAATCAGTAATGTGATTGGCAAAGGAATAAAAAAAAAGCAGAAAAATACATGAGTTGTAGTCATTATGAATGCCACTGCCATGCTGCGAGTTTGGGGCAAGATACAGCTACAATGCTGCGATTGGTCAGAGAAGAAAACTGGTCGCAAACTTAAATCAGAAAATAAGGAGTTGCCGCATGCCTGGGAGATGAATAGTTCTCTGTAAGTTTTATTTTCTAACTGAGACTGCAGTGCACAGAGGACTGCAGTGTACAGACTGACAAAGGTTTACAAAGACTAATGTAAACTCAGAGCCTAGAGAAGCACAGACATGAGAACAGCTCTCTTTTTCCCTCCTCTCCCCATCCTTCTGCCTCTCCTCCACTCCTCTCTCCTTTATTTCATTTTCTCCATCTTTCTCCTTCCAGCCGTCTCTTTATCCCTCAGCCCTACCTCAATTTCTTCTATGTTCTCCCTCCCTTGTTCCCTTTCTACCTCTCTTCCAATCCCCATCACTTCACTCACTCACTTTATCTCTCCTCCCTTCCTCTTCCCTCCTCTCACACTCTCTCTCTCCCTCAGATAAACTCTTGATATTAAACATTCGCGTAAATTACAATGCAGCTGAGCTGACTGACCCCCACGTAACCCCCTCAGTTCTGTGGAGGTGCAGGCAGGAGCAGAGAGGGTAAAGGGGCATGCATTACCCCTGGAGAGATCAGCGTGTGTGTCACAAACAGCTCTTGAGGGCAGTGAGCAGGGTTCGCACCTGAGCTGATCACTCACACAGGACAGGCAGGTATGCACAGGAGCAGGGCGGCCCGAAGGTGATGATTCACCACCTCCTCCGCACATCACGAGATAAGGGGAACTCACGGGTCAAATATCCCCACTCCTACCAAAACCTGCCCATGCAACCCTCTTCCGGAATCTTCTCCTCCAATAAGGCCACCAGCCCCTGCACCCCAGTAACCCCCCAGCTCCAATTCTCCTTCTTCTAATTAAGCCCTCTTAATTAATGTGTCCTGCACTAATGAGGGCAGATGAGGGACGGATGGAGCCACAGCAGAGGGAAATGTGGGGGGGGAGAGGGGTGAGTGCAATTGGTGTATAATTGTAGAGCAGTCAAAGTACATGTCCTATTCCACAACATACTGAGGAGGCCAGGCAGTTTGGGTGGGGGAAGCGGGGGGCACACACAAAGGAAGCATTTCCCTCTTTGCAACACTTTTCAGCACACTCCCTGTACCACTGGCATGAGTGCCTACACATAACAAAGGAAATCAAATCCATACAATTTATTTCAGCACAGAGCAACTGAACATAGCACAATACCAGGCAACACAACACAAAACACCAGAACACATCATAATGCAAGAATACAACAAAACGCAAAGCAATACAGCTCAATGCTTAGGAACGCAATACTGCGCAGTGCAAAGCAACACAATCCGACACAGCAGAAGGCAGCCAAACACAGAGCACTGCGATGGGATAGGGCACGCGGCCCAGCGCACAGGGCATTATCCAGGCTGGTGTCTGAGATCAAACAGATGAGCGCAGCCCTGGTGAGGGGATTCAGTGTTAATCACATCCGCACATCTGCCCAGGCTTACATAACCTGCACTGTTTACATCCCAATCTGTCCTTCTGCTCCGAGCGCTAGATGTCCCAGTCTGACAGCACATTCCACACACACCTTATACACACACACGCAAAAAAGACACACTCGCACGGTCACACGGACGCATGATGTAACTAGAATTTATGAGTAGGCGCTGACTATTTAAAGCTTCTAGTTGCAGAACAAAGGGAATAATAATGGGCGTTTTTACTCCAAAACTCCTATATTTTATGACATAGTAAAACAGTGAAGGAGATGAGAAAAAAAAGTTGTAATTTTGAGCAAATAAAGCCAAGATAAATACATGGGTAACTGCCCACATGGTGAACTTGCCAATCCAAAATGGGCAAAAAAGAGACTTTTTTAAGCCGGGACCCTTTTAATTGTCTCCTAACTCCACTATTATGCCTTGGGCGTAGTCAATCTTCCTTGTACAGACAGTCCAGTCCTCAATTATAAGGATTCCAGCAGAATTCAGCCTCTGTAAGGGATCCTGGCCCCATAGGGAGCTCTTGAAAACAGAATTTTTGATTTCCGTCCATAGAAAATTTCATATTTGAGTGGCCAATATCTTGAAAATGAAAAGAGATAGATAAATCTTGACAGGCAATTCTGAAAGCCTGGACCCAGATTACCCTGGGTAGCAATTTTCAGCCCATACCTAGGATTTGTTCCAAAGATACTGGCCTTCAAAACCCCTATCAATTAACGTTTGCGATTTGCGAGGGCAAAAAGGGGCGTGGCCCCAGATTTTTGGGGGGCCACATCTCTGAAACCCTTTGGAGTAGGAGCCTAAAATTTTGCATGTGTTCATTATGAATATAGAGGTACACCCAAAATAAATTTGAGCCAAATTTGAGTCGGTGACCTTGGAAGACTCTTATACTTTGGTTGAGATCATATGGAATGACCCTTATATCATTACTCTATATAACACAATGCTTTGGGCAAAGCAAACTATTTTCAATAAAAGCCAACGTTTTAAGCTCTCAAATGATTTTTATTTCTTGTTTCTATGGGCTGCAGAGGCTGAAAAATAAAAGTTTTAGTGAACACTGACAATCCCGTCGCCTTTTTTAATAAGACTTTCACATGTGGTTGTTTTCAAACAATGCCTAAGGTTTTAGAATGCTTCTTTGGAGGGCACCCTAGGTCTTAATGCACTAAAGACTGAAAAAAAGACTCGCTTGCTTCAGTTAAGGTCAGTGTTCATGATTCCACACTAAGAAAGAGACTGGGCAAAAATGGCACCCATAGGAGAGCTGCAAGGTAAAATCTACAGCTGACAGAAAAGAACACAAAGGCTTCTCTCACATTTGCCAAAAAACATCCCGATGACCCCCAAAGATTATATGCACTGGATGATGAGTCCAAATTGGATCTTTTTGGAAGAAATAGGTCCTGTTGCATCGGGCGTAAAGCTAAAACAGCATTTCACAATAAGAACATTATACCAGAAGTCAAACTCTGAGGTGGTAGTGATATGGTCTGGGTCTGCTTTGCTCTTTGCAGCTTCAGGACCTGGGTGAATTTCCAGAATTGATGGAACCTTGAATTCTGCTTTTTGCCAGAATGTCCTGAAGAAGAATGTCTGGCCATCAGTTTGTGACCTAAAGCTCAAGCACAGTCGAGTTATGCAGCAGGTGAATGAACCAAAGCACACAAGCACGTCCACCTCTGAATGGCTCAAAAAAAAAAAAAAAAAAAAAAAAAAAAAAAAAAAAAAAGCTAAGGGGGGGGCTTTCAGTGAACGCATGCCTCCACCAGCGGGTTTTGATCCACTAGCACATTTAAACAGCTGCAGAATCCAAATCTGCATCCAGATTGGTCTGGATATTTAATCACCTCTTCCCATTCAGACAGTGCAACTTCCCATAAAATTTTGTGGTAATCCATTGAATAGTTTTTGAGTAATCCTGCTGACAAACACAAGCAAGTGATCACAGTACCTTTGGGCAGAAGTAATGAAGGTTTTTGAGTAATCAAGTTTAAGTCCTGACTTGAATTCAATTATAATGCTGTGACATGACCTTAAACAGGTACTTCCTGCAAAAAAACCCTCCAATGTGGCTCAATTAAAACAATTCTGCAGAGAATAGTGGGCCAAAATTCTCCAACAGGGATGTGAGAGACTCATTGCCGGTTGTCACAAATGTTTACTGCAGTTTTTCCCATCAAGGGTGGCACAACCAGTTATTACTTTTAGGGGAGCAATTATTTGCTCACACGAATCATGTAGGTTATGAATAACTCCTTATCTTCAAAACATTAAATGATCATTTAAAAGCTGTATTTCGTGTTTACTCATGTTTTCTTAGACTTAATTTAACATTCCATGGACGATCTAAAACATGTAAATATGACAAATAAGCAAAACTAGAAGAAATTGAGACGGGGAAAAAACTTCTCAGCACTGTATAAGATTATACGCGCACACAAAAACACACATATGTGCACTCACTCTTTCAAAAATACACTGAACACGCCTCATAGATACATTGACAAACAGGCTAAAACAATTTGACCAATCTTCTGGATACATCAAGACTCCACAGCACTGCACTGCCATCTGCATCAAAGATGCACCTCCACCTTTAAATGCTTCAGAAAAAAAAACACAATGCATGCTTGGCCCAAGAGTGTTCACTGAACTGAAATAACAATCACGTAAAGTTAATGATTCCTTTGTATTTGACTAAGGCAAACAGCAGCAGCTAGAAGCATTTAATCAAATAGATTCACCAGACAGACGTTTGCTTGATTTCATAAATGAGGGCAGACAAACCACCTCAGAAAGAAATAGCCCTGCTTGGGGAACCAACTTCCTTCGGTAAAGAGAGAAATTCTAGGTTTTCCATTTGACGTGGACTTTAGCGGAAGACTGAGGAACAATCTCCTTATCAAAACAAATAACATGAAACTCAAAATTGGCTTTTAGAGCTCTGAAA